>OU862916.1:19659902-21034632 GCA_917880885.1 Limnephilus marmoratus | reverse complement strand
AATTATAATAACTTTAGCACAGATGTCCACACTTTTATTTTAGTAATTGTAAGTTTGTAAATTTGTTACTATACAGGGTGTTCGGAGCTAAAGTGCATTAACTTCGGGAGGTGATTCTACATGATAGTACAAATAAAAAAGATAAATAACTTTTTTCGAAATTCCAACTTTTAGGGGTAGTTTTGAGGTAAAAAGATAAAACTAGTCCGGCGTGTGCGGCCAGATTTATTATTTTCCGCTGTTACGATACGGGCCAATCACAATCTAGTCGGGCGCCCGGCGGGCTCTCAGCAAGTAAGATCGTATCTCACACTAAGGATTTTTAGTAGGTACGTATTTTTGTATGGGAAAAAAAATGTTGAAATTTCGGAAAAAGTCGTTAATCTTTTTTACTCCTACAATCATGTAGAATCACCTCTAATGCACTTTACCCCCGGACACCCTGTATAATAATTATTATTTTTGGTCAAAATCTGTACTCGTGGAAATGGCGAATTTATCTCCCAATCCCCCCTGAGGCCAGTTTTCCGGATTAACCCGGCCTTCATCGAATCACTTCTTCTTTTAGTTGTACATTTCCTCCTCTTTCTCTAGTTCGGCAAAGTTCGCGGAATCGGTTTCCCATCCAAACAAATGCGCGGTGATTTGTTTGTGCGTTTATTCCCAGCCTAAAATTTCTGGGAAGCCATGCCAAGACAGTTTCTGCATGTGCGAATAATGAGGTTTATGCTTTATGTTGGAAAATATGCATGAAAGTTTATTTATTTATTTCCCATCAATGTTTCATGCAATGGATGTGAACTGTGAAGCAATTTTTTTTATTTGCTTTTAATGTTTTTTTAAAATATTGCTCCCGAAGGTGCTAGAGTTCTCACTCAAATACTTAATGCCTACGCATTTTTTGTCAGTAGTACTTTTTGATCTCTTTTCGTCGTAAGGATAGAAAGATTTTCCGAAACTTTTCAGGGTGAAAAAATTATTTTGAAATAAAACGTTTTTTTTAACTGGACCAAATTAATACGTCTGGATTTATAACTAGATTATGGGTCCCAGAACTGTGCTTAAAATCTTTGGCTCCATTTGGTTTGTTATTTAACCACTCAAGCCTTGGAAGGACATTACTAGCCCCAAATATCATTTTCCATTAGAACCTTTAAGAGGGCATTACCAGAGAAAACCAGAAATATTTTATTTTCAAATCAGATTTTAGACGTATTGACTCTTTTCCACAAAAAAATATAAATTGATTTCGAAAGATTGTTCTTTTATCTAGCATTCGCATGTAATAAATTTTGAGAAAATTTTTGATTTTTTAGTATAATAAGGTTATTCCATAGGTCGTTGGCATATTTGTTAAATTTTCAAAAAAAAATTGTACTATTCCACACCCATTTCAAATAATATAATCATGCAGTAAAATAAATCAATACATTATCTAGCAAACGCATATTTTAGAATTTTAATTTTAGTTTCAATAAAATCATTCAAAAATATGTACGTTCATGTGTTTCTTGACGAAAATTGGTCATTTGTGTATTTATTTGCGCACTTACAAACTAATATATTTCAGATTTTTTTAACACTCTTATTAAATTTAGACATTATTGAAAAATTATAAATACTTAGGTATAATCAAAAAATAATTACAAAAAGCACATTATTTTAATAGTTTTATCATCACGCCTTTCAGCATTTTTGGATGAAGGTATAAATTAAAGCTAATTTGTATTGAAATAAATTCGATATTGAGTTATAATTTAAAAAAGCTGGTACGGAGAATAATTAATCTTTCTCATTGTAACCACCCTGCACGATCGTAAGAATAACTTTCGACGAGATGTGGATTTTCGTCCGCTGTCTGGTTAAACGCTCTTAAAGACGGATTCGACCGTGGCATCCACACATTATAAAAGTTTTGTTTTTTTATATCTTTTTTCTACAATACTCTGAAGTTACGTGATTTACTCGTCTTTGGAAAGGGAAATAATTTTTCTTTAAAACTTGTCTTAAATGTTTTTTCCTGATTCCACCGATAAATTCCAAAAAAATTGTCGAAATACAATTTTAATTATTACGAATTAGCGAAATTTTTTTGTTGGCAGTTGAAAGTTTAAAAAAAATTATTTACTTTCTTTGTATAAACAGCATACAAAGCGAAATGACAGATTTCTAAAATTCCCTACACAAAAGGAATGTGTTTTTTAAATACCGAATTCTTTCAAAATTAATGACGTTTCGAGCCAAAATATTTAGATATGTTAATATTTATTGTTTTAAAATTAAATTTTTTTTTTCAAATACAAATTTTTCAAATGTATTTTTTATCTAAAACTAGCTAAAGCCAACATGAATCACGTTCCCTTCCCGCGTTCCCCTTCCACCTTCCCCTCCTTCCCTCTTCCTTTTCCCGCTCCCTCGTCCCGCCAACCCTCCTCCCGCGTTCCATATATTCAATCCGGTACATTCAGTTTTTAAACAGCCCACGTGTCACATTTCACAATTTTTAATCAAATTTCCATTTTTCATGTATATTAAATTTCGTACCTAACATAAGTACCTATTTAAAATATCTAAAATTCTAGATTCGATTCAAACTATTAGGGGAGTACCTACTTTAAATGTATTTATCAACTTAAAGATTTTCAAAAATAGAATCCAGATTTAACAAATCATTGTTTTGCAAAATGTCATTCTCAAACACGCGAACTGTCAAACGTGCGATAGTCGTTAGGTTTTCTGAAATTATCCAATTTACTGCGCAATTTTCTTAATTTTGCTCTCCGTAAGAACCATCCTCGTACTTCAAGGAATGTTCTAAAAAAGAATTAGCGAAATCGGTTCAGCTGCTCTCGAGATTTGCGCTTAGCAACACATTTAGCGATTCATTTTTATATATAAGATAATATCATTGTATGATCACTTTATTTTATATCTTTAACCAACCGGTGTCGTTTCAACCTGAATCTTCATCACGGGTCTATAAAACATTAAAACAATATGTTTTAACATATAAAACGATATGATTTATACACCCCGCCGAGCCGAAACCGGTTGGTTTTTTTTTTTTTTTACAATGGTAAAAGATTTGTATAATAAAGTTGTTTTCAAAGAAAGTTATTTGATTGTAATTATTATTACCCACAAAGTGTTTGCCACTTGGGAAAATTTAATTTTATCTAGTGTATAAAATAGTATTTCTTTTTACAACTTAAAAATAACTTTCAAGGTATATTAAATAGCACATTTAAAATACCTTGGAAGCATTACGAAATTTGATGTATTTAATAAAACTAAAGGCAACCTCTTATGGGCCGTTCGTCACCCGGTAGACGCGAGGTGGCAAACGAAATTAATCCATAAAACATTCGATTCAAATTCAAATTTTATTCAAATGTTGTTCCGGAAAAAGCCAAAGCCTGGCCCATAAGAGGTAAAATTGTGAAACTTTGCAATTTTAAACATTTAAACTTGGTGACATGCCAATAAAAATTGAAGAGATTCCGATTTCTGGTTTCATTGCATCTTGAGGAATATAGTTAGTCTAGAGATTTGAGGAAAGGAAGAAGTACCGGGTACACGAACACGCAAACGCTAACAAACTTACAAGTTTTAATCTTCAATCATGTTTGCTTTGGTAGCGTCGGAAAGTTATAGGTTCAATACACATTGATAGTTCAATACCCGTGAAATGCAAAACCATGTAGAGTTGGATTTACTCGATTAATTTAATATGAGTTCTGTACTTGACATTGATTGCAAATTTCAATGAACACTAAAAAAATAAACATTGATATTTACGACGCAAAATCCAAGCCGCCCAACACAAAATTTTTTTTTTTTTTTCATTGAAGAAGAAGATAATAAAAATAATCTAAACGAAAATATGAAAGAGAACAAGACACAGAAAAACAGAAAAGATAATGGTCGCAACTGGGCCAAATAAATGAATACATTGATTGAAGATAATATTGTTAATTCTAAAATTTGAAATATGAAATTGGCTATTATGACGGTTTGACAGTAGGGCGCAATGGCGGAATTGGTAAACGCAAGTCTCGGATTATCTTTTTCTGTTTTTCTGTGTCTTGTTCTCTTTCATATTTTAGTTTAGATTATTATTATTATCTTCTACTTCAATGATATGTTACATTGATGGGAATAACCTTCAAAAGTTATAAAAAGAGAGTTTTTCTTATCAAAATTGTTTATACTTTATGCCGACCTGGTTTCGCTACAACCGCAGCTTCTTCAAGGCTATAATACTCTACTAAATTTAAGTTACATGTGTTATAAATAATATTGTATTCTGTTTTCACAGTGGGTTTAAAATAAAATGGGCTGGACTCCTCTAGTGAAGGAAGAAGTAGACGTAAGGGTAGATGGAGAATTGGAAAGGGAATGTTCTTAATCAATGGAGAACAACCTAAGTATTGGGCTTTTATTTAAATTTATTTGATTCTTAATATTTCTTTATTTTAATGTTTTTGGATTTCCTTAGTTTTAGTGCTTCTAAGTTATCCAACCTAATACCTATTTCGTTTTTATGCATTAAGGTGAGGTCTTTGTCTTTATCAAATTTATGGTCTGTTTTAAAAAGATGGTTCGCAAATTCGGAGAAGCCATTACTATGTAAACATCTTAGTGTTCTTTGACACTCTTTGAATTTTTAGCTTATATTTCACGCCACCCAATTAAAAAAACCGCTGTTTTTAATTTGCATAAATCCCTGAATTATGTACATGCACATTGTGCAAGAATAATCAACACCAAAGCAAACAGTGAAAAATAAAATTACAGCTACCCAAGGAGCTCCCCATAAGAAATTGCACACTCATAATTAAGGACGCGCCGCGCCACGGAATGCAACACTTAGTATGCAACCGCACGGCCTGGCTCCCAGATTAAGGCCCTTAATTAAAAAATCCTGTGGCCACGGGAAGCAGAGGGGTGTGGGGAGGGGCTGGGAGGAGTGGGTGGCAAACGGGTGGGTGTTAGCATACTCTGGATGTACTGGTAGAGCTGGAGGAAAATGTTTACTAGGTTTTTATTTTACATAATTATGGTTACATTACAAAACAGCATATTATTTAATGAAAGTGAAAATAAAAAAAAACAAACAATCAAATCTAATTCAATATTACCTAACCTAACTTGTCATTTGGTTCTGATTATAGATTTTAGCAACAATGGCTAAAGAATGAAGAAGCGCAAGATGGTATAATAAGCCAAAAATAAATGACATACACCAGCACAAAACACGATCCCAAAATCAAATACACCTAGCATCATTTACCCACACAACTAAACTTGGTATTAACTCATTACAATATACAGGGTGTCTGGGGGTAAAGTGCAATAACTTCGGGAGGTGATTCTACGTGATAGTACAAGTAAAAAAGATAAATAACTTTTTTGAAATTCCAACTTTTAGGGGTAGTTTTGAGGTAAAAAGATAAAATTAGTCCGGCGTATGCGGCCAGATTCATTATTTTCCGCTGTTACGATACGTGCCAATCACAACCGAGTCGGGCGCCCGGCAGGCTCTCAGCAAGTAAGATCGTACCTCACACCAAGGATTTTTAGTAGGTAGGTACGTCTTTTTGTATGGAAAAAAAAAAGTTGGAATTTCGGAAAAAGTTGTTAATCTTTTTTACTCCTACCATCATATAGAATCACCTCCCAAAGTTAATGTACTTTACCCCCGGATACCCTTTACCCTGTATTGCATATAGACAATACAATGCTTTACCTCATGAAATAAAGCAACCAGTAGCTCACAAAAAATATTAGTTAAAACGCTTAAAGAATACTTCCTGAAAATGTTTTTAAACCAGTGAATATTCGCTCGTCTTCGTACGTTTTATTTTTTATTTTTTTTTTGTTTTATGTGTATGGATGTCTCAGTATTTCTAAAATCTCTATTCTTGACAATGTATTTTTTTAAATATTTTTAAACGTGTAATATATATGTAAAATGTACTTATATGTGTCGGTCCTTCCCGTAATGAGTTTTTTTCTCAACTCATTGGGAATAATGTGTTACTTAGCATGTTTTTTGTAATACATTATAATTAAATAAATAAATTACTATAACGTTATCAATTTCCTTTGTGTCACTTTTCTGGTTTATAAAAATATAATTTTTTTTAATTAACAGGAGTCCCAACTGTTCACATCTGGAGCCAGTGAGACTATGGTATCCTCACTTGGGATATGTTGTGAGGCTGAATGTAGTAGGGAGGGGAAGGAGATGGGGAAGAGGAAAGTGGATAAATACCTGGCTATTCAGGTCTGGTCACCAAACACAGTTAAGCCATTTCAAGCAACGTTTCTGTTCTGAATGAGGGTCTTAGACCAGGCCGATACTGAGATTGGCTGTGGAGTTAATAAAAAATTATAATTTAGAGAAGTAGAGAATTAATGAATTAGTGAATTAGCGCAACAGTAATTTAGTCAATAATAAGGAACTCCAGTGAAAAATATTATGGCTTTAAAAAAATATGTTCATATAGACCAATAAACGCTGATTCTGAATATATAAGTTTTATTTCAAAATATTAAACGTAGAGTTCTTAAAAAAATATTAAAAAGTGCATTTTTAAACCTCTCGTCAAAACACACTGTAAAGTTGGTATTACCGAATGGTTAGTGCTGACGTCACGCGTCACCAGTCATTGTATTGAAATCTTTGATTATGTAGGTATGACATAAGCCATCAGTATTAACAACATTTCATGTTATTCGTTATTTCATACTGTTTATAGAGATTTAGTTGTTTTGTTTATTGAAACAACATTTAAACCTAAATAATTCAGTATCATAAATAGATGTATCTCTATTCGTTTATCTCTATTATTTAAAATATTGAAAAACTGCTGCACAAAAAATAGTAATGCTACTTCTAGGGAGAATGCTTCGAATAACGGTATTCAAAATGGCGGCACTTGATCAACTGATTGTCCAATCCTATAGTAATTTTTCAGGAGTGATGACGTCACACGATTCGCGTATATACGGTGGTCTTAGGGGGATCTTGAAAAATTAAAACTTTGACAATTATTTTAACTATTAAAACCAACTCTAAAAATAAAAATAAAAATGCAGTTATTTAAGTTAGAAAGTCATTATTCATTAAAAAAAATTAAAAAATTGGACTGGAGTTCTCTATTAGCGAATTTATATGGTCATTTCAAAGCGACAATTTAAATTTTTAAAGGCTCCATCCATCGTATGAATCATCTCGTGTAGGAGATTCGGAGGGGGTGGTAACTAGTGGTGTGCATGTGTGGGTGATACTCACCACTTATCTGACACAAATAGGTACGCTACATACAGCTAACGGCACTTTTCAATCGATCCAGCCGGATTTTTTTTTGTTTCGTTGTGTTCCCTAATCGAGGATTCTAATACGGATTTCGGACGGACAGATGTGAGCGCTGCAAACGAACGGCGACAGCTAATTGAAGTTTTACGCCGTTGTTTTTAATTCGTTTTCGGATTTTTACATTTTATGCACGGCACTGCAACTCTGAAATGATTCTGTTCTATTTACGTATAAATGTTTTTTAGGTTTGTAGTCATGTTAAAAACATCACATTTTATACTAGTAACATGCTACCCGGCTTCATCCACGATTCAACTTTTGAATCCCGCCGCCCCGGGAACCATTTTTGTGGGTAACCAATCCTCCTGCCATTGGTCACCTTAAATCGTTCGCTACGTTTAGCGACTTAGCAGGAGTGCTCGGGTTCATCGGGTGAGGTCTAGATCTTGGCGGCCATTGCATTTGCCCTTTTATTGCGATCGGGGGAGATTAGTTGAGAGAAACCTAATTTAGGCCTTACGGACTATCTTGACCCCAAGATTCCGACTAACCACCGTACCTTTTTCCTTCCCAGAACTTTCTTTTCTTCCTTTTCCTAAAAAGACCCTTTACAAAGCATCCCCAAAGTTAAAATAGGTTCTAAGGGAAGTTTTTTCCTCAGGGCTTCCCATGTGGAGCAAATGTAAAAAAAAGTGAAAAATTTCGGAATAAAAAAGCTACTTCATAAAAATAATATTTGGATCTAAAAATAGTTCTGTTCGAATTTCAGTCAGTAAATGCTATGACGCCAGAGCTCACCGATGGAGATTTTTTCTGATTAGGCCCATTGCTATTCTGCTTTATAATAATAATAATAAATTTGGATAACTTATATAGCGCTGTTTTTGCGAAAAATCGCCTCAAGAGCGCTGTACAAATTAGCATGGATCTTACATTAGAATTTACTTAACTTAGGAGGCTAGATAATAACTCGTCAAAAAGCAACCCTCAAAGCGCATGGATTATTGGAATTCTAGCCCCCCGATAAATTAAATTAAATATCTTTTTATATGTACGTATTTCAATTTACTTAACTATGTAGTGGGCTAGATAACCACTCGTCTTGCAGCTATCAAGCGCATGGATTGTTGGAATTCTAACCCCCAAATAAGTTAAATAAAATATTTTTTTATATGTACATATTTTAATTTACTTAACTATGTAGGAGGTTAGATAACAACTCGTCTTGCAGCTATCAAGCGCATGGATTATTGGAATTCTTGCCCGCCAATAATACATTTACCTTATGTATTTAGTAATCTACTTAACATCCTTAGTCTAACTTAATCTAACTTAATATAACTTAACCTAACTTAATCTTACTCACACATACTCAAAACCTGGGTATATTTAATAAATCTGCAGTTCATAACAACAATTGCAAAGAAACCATAAAAATAACATGTAATCAACGCTAACGAAAATGTATATACCAACTCGTAATAATACACTGTAATAATTGTCACTGTGAACTGTTTATGATTATTGATTGTTGTTTTAAACACTATCGCTTAGGTATTTTATTTTGTCATTTATCACTCCCTACGCTACGTACGGCACTGGTAGAAACCGAAGGGCGCGGTCTCAGTCCGATGACTTCCTAGTCCATGGGCTTAGGGCGGGGGGGCTTTATACTCAACCAATCCAATTTAAGAGGCGGGAATGGGTACCGCTGCCCCAGGAACCTCTATTGGATAACCAACACCTCTGCCATAGGCCACTCCAAGTGGTTCGCTACGTTTGGTGATTTAGCAGGGGTGCCCGGATTCATGGGGTGAGATTTGTCTAGGTCTTGGAGGCGGATGACCAGGACCCACTGAACCCCAGATTCCTATATACCCACCCCTTAAACCCTTTTCCTTCCCAGAACTCTCCTCTCCTTCCTTTCCTAAAAAAACCCCTCCACACAGCATCCCCAAAGATGACATAGGCCCTGAAGGTAATTATTTTCCTCAAGACCTCCTGTGTGGAGCTCCAAAAAAAAAACCGCGAAAGATATTTTTCTTCTTGAAATTTTAAGCCAACGCTACTATTATCAGTTTGGCAACCTCATTTCCATCGTGAAGGAGCCGTTTAGTTACCTAAAGTCAAATGTTAATTAATGCACCAGTGTGCAAATGCGTCAAGCTACAGATATACAAAGAAAAGTCAGAAACCTTCACAAAATGTAAATAACTTTTAAAATTATTTTGTACTAGCTTTTTCCCGCGGCTTCGCTCGCATGGTATTAGGGGATTTCCACTCAGCCTCCTCCACCTTCCCGCTCCCTACTCCACTCCCCCATCAATCCCCCTCCCCCTCCACCCACCCTTCCCCCACTCCACTCTCCTATCAACCCCCCCCCCCTCCCCCTCCACCCACCCCTTCCTCCACCCCTCCCCCTTCCCTTCCTTCCCTGCCCTTTTTCCACCCCACTCCGCCTCCTCCACCTTCCCTCTCTCCACTCCACTCCCCTTATCAACTCCCTCCCCCTCTCCCTCCACCCACCACTCCTCTCACCCCCTACCCCTCCACATTCTTTTTCCCCAAACCACTCCCCCCCCCCATCAACCTCCTTCCCCCACCCTCTACCCATCCCCCCACCCTCCTCCATCCTTCCCCTTTCCCCTTCCTTCCCTCCTCCCTCTCCCACCCCTAGCCCCCTCCCCCCACCCTCCTCCCCCTCCCCTTACCCCACTATCAAAACCCTCCCAACACCCCCTCCCCACTCCCCCCACTCACCTCTCGTATTCCACACATTCATTCCCGATCCATTCAGTTTTCTAACTGCTCGCATGCCACCTATTATAATTTCTTATACAAATTTCATAATGCCAGAACTCAACAGTAGTTTTATACAAAAAAACGAACAAAAAACAGAATTATCCAATTTGGTTCATTCGTTCGGGTTTATACATTTCGCATACATACGTATATTTCGGTGATTCATTTTTAGAGATAGTTATTAGGTACGAATTATTATTCTTCTTTTTATATTCTACCAAAATACATACATACATTTCGGTGATTCATTTTTAGAGATAGTGGAATAAATTCGGTTTTTGGGGGAAATTCCTAAAAAATAAAACTAGTTATTTTTATACTAATTATGGGCCGGAAAAACCGAATCTGAAAGAATTAGGCGGCGGAAAGCAATATTAACTGAGTTACACGACTTTAAAATTTTTTATACGCATACAGGAAAATAGCCATTTTGGAAGTATTCTGATTCCTACAAAATCAAACTAATAGTTATTTTTATACTAACTTTGGGCCGAGGAATCCGAATCTGAAAGAATTAGGCGGCGGCAAGCAATATTAACTGAATTACACGACTTTAAAATTTTCAATACACACAAACAAGAAAATATTCATTTCGGTAGCTGAATTTGACTCATTCAGTACAAAATCATAGATAAACAAGAAATCTACGAAAACATGTGTTGGCAGTGTTACCAAGTCTCAAAAAATATTTATCCCTATATTTATGAATTACAACTATCTCAACGGCCGTATTCTTAAACCAAAAGTATGAAAATTCGTAATCTTAAAAATGCGTAACCAAACCTAACCTAACGCTAGGTTTGTGTAACATGGTTTGTACCCCTTTATACCGCCTGCTCGCGTCAATTTTAAAAAACATCCCTGTTTTCAAGTAGTTTAACGGCTACGCGAGGTTTGTGTAACATGGTTTGTGCCCCTTTATACCGCCTGCTCACGTCCCTAACCTAACCTAACCTAACCTAACCTAACGCTAGGTTTGTGTAACATGGTTTGTGCCCCTTTATACCGCCTGCTCGCGTCAATTTAAAAAAACAGCCTACGTTTTCAAGTAGTTTAGCGGCTACGCTAGGTTTGTGTAACATGGTTTGTGCCCCTTTATACCGCCTGCTCACGTCCCTAACCTAACCTAACCTAACGCTAGGTTTGTGTAACATGGTTTGTGCCCCTTTATACCGCCTGCTCGCGTCAATTTAAAAAAACAGCCTACGTTTTCAAGTAGTTTAGCGGCTACGCTAGGTTTGTGTAACATGGTTTGTGCCCCTTTATACCGCCTGCTCGCATCAATTTAAAAAAAACAGCCTACGTTTTCAAGTAGTTTAGCGGCTACGCTAGGTTTGTGTAACATGGTTTGTGCCCCTTTATACCGCCTGCTCGCGTCACGGCCTAAAAACATCCCTGTTTTCAAGTAGTTTAGCGGCTACGCTAGGTTTGTGTAACATGGTTTGTGCCCCTTTATACCGCCTGCTCGCATCACGGCAAAAAAACATCCCTGTTTTCAAGTAGTTTAACGGCTACGCTAGGTTTGTGTAACATGGTTTGTGCCCCTTTATACCGCCTGCTCGCGTCACGGCAATAAAACATCCCTGTTTTCAAATAGTTTAGCATCTACGCTGGGTTTATGTAACATGGTTTGTGATACAAAAGTGAGTAAAATTTATAAAGAATAAGTACTTAAAATATAAACGTGTTATTTTACGTTATTGATATTACTGGTTAATGGCAACACTTAATTTTGTGTGGTAAAAACATCTATGTTATCTTGTTTTCTATGGTCTTTGTACTACGTGTGTCAAGTCAAAATCAGCTTGCGAAATGAATATTTGCATGTGCATGTATGGAAAATTTTAAAGTCGTGTAATTCAGTTAATATTGCTTGCCGCCGCCTAATTCTTTCAGATTCGGATTCCCCGGCCCAAAGTTAGTATAAAAATAACTATTAGTTTGATTTTGTAGGAATCAGAATGTTTCCAAAATGGCTATTTTCCTGTATGCGTATAAAAAATTTTAAAGTCGTGTAACTCAGTTAATATTGCTTTCCGCCGCCTAATTCTTTCAGATTCGGTTTTTCCGGCCCATAATTAGTATAAAAATAACTAGTTTTATTTTTTAGGAATTTCCCCCAAAAACCGAACTTTAGCCGAGATAGTTATTAAGTACGAATTATTATTCTTTTTATAATCTACCAAAAAATCCAGTACGGCAGATTTATAATTAAAAAATGCGATACCTGTCTATCCAATTAAAACAATAATTATTCTGTGATGTCAAAATTGGAGAATGACATTTTGCAAAACAATGATTCTTAAATAAAAATTCTATTTTAGAAAATATTTAAATTAGCGAAGTACCTACTTCCCTAATAATTTGAATCGATTAAAGAATTATAGATATCTTACTAATCGTGCCACCTTTTGGAATTTTTTCATACAATTTTCGTAATGCAAGAGTGCTATAGCCTATATGTTTATATTATTGTAATGTTTCATTAAAATCCATTCAGTAAAGTAGGAATTAGTATTTTATACTATTTGAATTTTAACATCAAAGGGATGTCCATAGTAACCTAATTAAAAAAAAAACATCGTTTCCAAGGCGACAATTAACGTTTGCAATAAATAATTTCATAACGCCAGAGCTTACCAGTATATCCTATAGATCTCGCAAATAATGTAGCTTTCTATTAGTGAAAGAATTTTTAAAATCTATTCAGCAGTTTTTGCGTGAAAGAGTAACAAACATACATCCATACAAACTTTCACCTTTATAATATTAGTAGGAAATAGGAACAAACAAACAGAACTCATTTATCTACATATCCACACACTCATTTAACTCAAATTATTACCACATTGACATTTTTAACTCAACTTTACGTGACATAAAACGAAAACTCAGCAAGCACCATGACTCAGACTAGAAAGTTCAATCCCTATATATATTCCCGTCCTTTGCCTCTTAATCCTATTCCTATGTTCCTCCTCACTCCCCCCCCCCCTTTTTATATTTTGTAACTAAAAAATAAAACTTACATATCACACTTTATTATTATAATTTTCATCAGTGGAAAGTTCATAATTGGCATAAATAACATCCTATTATTTTATTATTTTGTAATTTATGATCTGCTGTCAACTTTCTCCAAAATAAATAAAATAAAATAAAAAATTATTTAAACACATTTTTAAAGCTTTTTAATTACATTTTTTTAAATCACCAGTTCTAAAATTGAACTGTAATAATATGAGTAGATCTATGAACAGTAGGCCTAGCGTATTTTTTATATTTCAAATAAGGAATCTCACAGTTTCTATCGTCACTGTCGCAATGACATTTATTTTACAACTTTCTTCAGGTGTTACCACGATACTTGAAAAAATGCGAATAATAAAGTCCAAATACACTGCGATTTCAGATTTGAAAAAAAAATCTTTACTGAGTCATTAAAATGGCAACCTGCCAGAAACACAACAAACAAACAAATGTGAAAACAAGTTGAAATGCAAAACGGTTTAGTTAAACTTCACTACGCGCAGTCAATGAATATTTTAAATAAATTATCATTTCTCTTTTTGCCACTAATCTTCCAATAAACGTAAAATCAAAGGAGAATAAAATAGCAACTGTAAAATCATACAACTTGCAAGATTTTTAGTATAATGTCATCTGCGTACAAATACGGAACTTCCCCAGGCTTAAATTTTCTAATAAAACAATATAAGAAGTGACCTGCTAGGTAAGTGTATGTTTTCTGTGCTATTTGTATATAATTAGTTAGAGCGCCTGAGTCAAATTTGTACAGATTCCTTTAGGTATTATTTCAAAAAACGCGGTATAAATATATCGCGGTATCTACAACTGTATTATATATATATATTTTTTTAATTGCAGCTTTGTCCTGTTTGTTTTTTTCTTTTCGTAAATATTCTTGTTTTCATTCAGTTACTTTTATGTTTCTAAATATCTATCTGTGAACATTAATAATTGGTCTTTTTTTTGTTATCCTCTTATGTATATTATATTATTAAGACTGTTTATGTTCCTTAAATAAATAAATAAATAAATAAGCAAATAGATTTTTTTTTGTTTTTATTGCTTTATGTCCGGGTTAAATCTTCCCCACAGGAAAAACTAAACCCTTCCACGCACTTTTCCACAAATGATCATCTAGTCAATCCACGCTATGCAAGTGTACTATATAAGTATAATAAATGCAAAACAATACAAGAACAACATGTCAACCTACCAGAGACCAAATGGGAAAATAATTCACCGACCCCAGATATTTTCATATCAGAGCGTTCGGATCGGTAGAGCTCTTAGCTGGGCCGATAAATCCTACTGATCCCTCAATATAAATATTTAAAAATTTATTGGTATTATTATTACGAATTATTGACCATTAATATATTACCCACTTACCTTAAATAATAAAAGAAGCTGCTTTATTGGATCCATTATTTCCCAATTATTTTAAAGACATTTAATAACTCCTTTGTAAAAACTGCTAGTGATGAAAAGATACAACAATTCGCCGCAGTAATTCAGCTTCACACCTTAATAGCGGTGAAATCGTTATGTAATTTCGTACAATCAAAATCAATTTCTATCAAGAAAATGCATCTTCACCGCATTTCCCGCGAGCTTTTCCCATGATTGCACACATTGTCGAAGGTCAGGGGTCGCACATTAAGGGCCGCTCCACCCGCGAAGTAAGAAGGCCGCGGGCGGTGGAACCTTCCTCCCCCATCTCCCATCTCCCGCCAGCCCGGTGGTGCCGGAGTTCCCCCCCGCCGAGGGGGAGGGACACGACAGTTGGAAGATAAATCTCCTTTCTCGACGGCTCTGGGGTACATGCGCTTCCGTGATGTGCGCCAAATTTCGTTTTAAAATAAGACAATTGTTTTTCCATTATTCTTTAACATTTTCGCAGTCGCAGAATATACGATATATTTTGGTCGTATTTTTAAAACCGTGTACAATACCAGTCATATATATTAATTTCTCTGGCATTAATTCTCAATTTTCATTAACGCAGGAGTTTCACATTTTTCTTTAAATCGTCAAAGCATTTTTTTTCGTTTCATAAAGATGATTCTATAACTGAGTAACTAATCATCCCGCCGTTTGCTGTAGGGGTAATAGACCGAAACAAAACTCTGTCGTGGCATCCCTCCTTGCTTCATTTACATTCAGACATAGTCTCTTTCATACTTGTGATTCTGACTCATGACATGACCCGACTCAAGTATTTGATTTATTTCCTTCCTCGGGCGTCCCTGAATTGTTTATGTTATTAGGCGTCATTATATTCTACTTAAAAACTCATTTCTTTGTACATTACATTTTTTATTTGATTGTACTATCATAAAATTCACGTTTTTTTCAGTTTCGAACCATATTTATAAAATCTCTGTAAATCATAATTCTTTGACACAAAAATTTAAGCAAATAACCTTTTATGGAAGATATTTGACAGTCTCCCATCTTTAAAGGGCCATCAGGGAGCACTCCTTCCAGGAAACTATGGCAGTGATGATGGTTTTCTTGGATGACGTCCTGTGCAACCTAAGCGGTGGCGGAGAAGTGCTCTGAAAGAGTACGACAGACATATTTAAAATTATTGTACAAGAAAGAAAAAAGGAAAAATACTATTATCTTAGGACAACAATATACCCTAAAATATATTCAGCGTCTTAACGACGTAAGTAAAGAAGCCGTGTATACAAATTGCGACTCGCGACCCGTGTACTGGACGGAACTACTGTCGAATTTGCCGTATCAAAAAAAAGAAGGAGAAAAATAATGTGGGAATCTTAACGACGCAAGTGAAGTAATCGTGTAAACAAATGTACGCCGCGGCACGGCGTATTTATTGGACGAACGGCGTATTAATTAATTCTGAAGAACGTGTTACAAATATTTAAAATGTGTCTCCATGTTGTCCTCCCGAAGTTATTAATTCATCGTCTAGAAAAATGAAATCTGGTGCTCATCGCTAACTTTATAGTTGAAAAACGGGTAATAAAGTTTTAAAATCGTTGTACGTAAAATATATTAATGGTAAGGTACTGTTTTTATTAATCTAAAATATAAATAACTCGCATCCCTCATGCGGCATGGAAATAAAAAAGTTATTATAGTTACGAATTTGCCGGAAATGATTAAAATGTGAGTTTTTCAAACAAAAATTATTAGTTTTATTTTTTTTTATTTTAACTTTATGAGTAAAACCTCAAATTGCAATATTTAAACAAATGAAGACAATGTAAGCGTGTATATTATGTCTTCATTTATTAAAAAAATTATTAGGGTTGTGTACCGCCTAAAATATAATTATTTATTTTCTTTACACATAAATAAGTTTGATTGTTCTGAATCCTCAAGCAAGCTCTTGAAGTGTATGTTCTGGCGGCATGGTTTTTGTCGCATTCATATAATGTTGTAATGTTATGATTGATTTATTATTTTATTTCGTGTAAGAAACACTCCTGTCATAAAAATTGCGCAGAGTACTCTTTTCTATTTCGTCTAAATGGTTATGTAATCATTTGTGAATCAATTCTAGTAATTGCATCTTTCAGTATGTTTAAATGGAAAATTCAATATTTGATGTGAGTAAGTGCCTACACACCAAACATCAGAGACAGTCAGAACAAAAATATGTATAGATAAACCATTTTGGATGACGTGGTACATTTCCCCGAAATATGAATTATAAATAAAAACTTGTTTGAAGGCGTCATTAAACTTAGCAAAATAAGGAAAAAAATGAGAAATACTACGCACAGACGTAATGATGACTGTTCTACTAACTGACTTGAGGTCAAGATTTGTTGTAAACTTCTTTCACCAACTTCATTTCTTCTAGTTGGTAGATATACCTACTTTCGTGGTATTAAAAAATGTATTTACAGAAAAATAATTCCCCTCCGGTCCTACGTTATCTTGGGGATGCTGTGCGGAGGGTCTTTTTTAGTTAAGGAAGGAGAGGAAATTCTGGGAAGGATGAAGGTATAAGGGGTAGAATCTATCTCTCTCACTGCGGTTCAAGGCGATGTTCCGAGATAGCCGTTCCGGAAATGTCAAAAGGTCTCCCTCAACCAATCTCTCCAACAGACGCATCCAACCTCGTTTTAAGTCTTTTTTAAACTTTAAAGTACCATGCATCTAGCTTCCGTTCACGGCTTTGTCCGTATGTTGTTCTATAATTAAGTATAAAAAAATATATATTTCTATTTTCATCTTCTTAAAATGTAGGTATATCTATTTTCACTTCGGAAAACTACTATTTATTATTATTTATTTCAAATTAATAAAATACTTAGTTTTTTCCATTTTTATAAGTAATTAAAAAGTGGTATTTTAAAACTAAGTATTTTATTAATTTCAATTAAAATGGTGCCACAAAATAAGTTTGCTGTGTTAGAAAAAATTTATTTATTTATTGGTTATTGAGTGTAAATATGTATTCTAACAAACGCTGAATACAGTAACACTAGGGGTCTGGGTCTAGAGTTCTAGAGTAATAATAAATAATATGTGGATTCGTTTTTTTTTTTTTAAATTATATATTGACGTGTACGATGAAGTATGTAAACAATCAGTCACCTTATACCGTCGTCGTTAGGAAAGTGGTTGGACCTCTAATGCCGCAACCTACATAAATGAGGACTATTTTTTTATGTCATTCTCGTGGCACTGCGGTATATACGAACGTCTACAGTTGTGGTTTACAATGGAAATCTCATAAGACCACGACAAAATTTTTTTTGACAAATTTTGTATAACTGGAGTTCGTGATATATTTTTTTTACGCGAATGCTGCACAAGAGAGTCCTAACTGCTCCCAATTGTCTGAAGCCAATGGAACTAAGATCTATTTTTTTATGTGACACCTCACAAGAACGCCTCTCTCTATACCAGGACTTCCCAACCAGGGGGGCGTAGAGAAATGTCAGGGGGGGCGTAATAGGTACGTTTGCATTTCAGAAAAAAAAATCTATTTAACGCGTAGATAAATTAAGTGTTCCGAATTGCCATTCAATCGCTGCTATACAAGTTTCGACAAGTCATAACATGACGTGTGATGCGCCCTGAATCGGCTAAACTTGAAACTTCAGGGCAGAAATGGTACTTTGATTAGTAACTATGATCATATTCAAGGTTTCATATCAAAGCTTCAACCTTGGAAAAATAAGGTATCTGCTGAAAATGTGTTTCCTGTTTCAAGGCTATTATCGGCTATTATGGTAGGCCTACTAACGGGACACTGCCATCTCAGGAAACACATGCAGCTATTGGGAGTGGAAAGCACCAGTAGATGTAGAAAATGTGAAGAGGATGAAGAGACTCCAATTATCTTATGCTGCCAATGTCCTGCTCTGGGGGGAATTAGGCTCAGATACCTGGGGAGACATATTGTAGAACCAGAAGACCTAGCCACATATCCGATAACAATTCTGGTGAACTTTATTAAAGGGACTGGGTTATTGTTAAAGGATTGAGGTAAAATGGGAGAGAGTACAATGGGCCCATGGCCTAAGTACTCACGGGAACCAATGGTAAACCGTCTCCGCTTTAAAAAAAAAAAATGATCATATTCAAGGTTTCATATCAAAGCTTCAACCTTGGAAAAATAAGGTATCTGCTGAAAATGTGTTTCCTGTTTCACGGCTATTATCCGATGCAATTAATAATGAAAAACTGGATAAAGATTTAAAATCTGAAATAGAAACTCGTTTACAAGCGTTGGAAAACGAATTTCACCGATACTATCGAGATGTTAATTCCGAGCCACCAATATGACACATGACCTGAAACCCATTTGTTGTCGATGTCTTACAATTACCTGAAGAAGTTCAGGAAGAATTTCTAGAAATGAAGGCTGACTCGAACATGAAAGACGACTTTCATTCTTGACATTAGAAAAATTTTGGATCAAACGATTCCTTGTTAATCCGAAAGTTGCTTCTCTTGCTTTTAAAATACTTATTCCATTTTTATCCACTTATTTATGCGAGACAGGTTTTTCAGCTCTAGTTTTAATAAAAACTAAACAGCAAAATCGCCTTGCCATCCATACCGATTTAACCATAGCTCTAGCAAAGACCGAACCCCAGAATCGACTAACTGGTACAGAACAGAGCATGCAAGCTCCAAGTATCTCATTAGCACTTTAATAGTTTTTATTTATTTGTTCTGAAATTACTTTGAAAGTTGTCAGACATTATCTAATTATAAAAACCTAATTTAAATAAACAAAAAATAATAATAGAATAATATTATGTATAATTATAATTATAAATATTTAAATTTTAATATTATTCCCATATATTGTAAATACACCTCTACATTGATAATTTTTTATCACTTTGCAAAAAAAAAATTGTTCTAAAATCTAGATAAAAAAATCTTTTCAATGTGTATATTAGAAATTAATAATTTTAATTCTAAATATTTAAATTTTGATATTGAAAATTTAAAGCTACTGAAACGCGGTAGGGATTGTAAATACGCGGCCGGGTCTGCTAGTATGTAAATAAAATACATCAATTGAAATAATCAAATAAAGAAATACTTAATTCAAAATTAAAGTATTAAGAATCAGTTATTTTTGTAGGAATTTCTGAACAAATCTCATTTGCTTAAAATTCCATGTTTGTTGTTGAACCAAAAATGAGTTGCTAAAAGATGGAATTCTTTAATTTCTTCACTTCGAGACAATCGGGACAAAAAAGTATTTTCTTTTCCATTTCTTCTCACTCTTCTCTGTTGTGTGTTAATTAATCATGCCTTTGACAGGTCTCCCGGGTCTAGGAGGGGGGTGGAGAAGGGGAAGGGGGGGAGGGGGGGGGAGGGGGACGGTCGGCCAAGGGTTCACAGGGTCTTAGAATAGAAGGGGGAACAAGATGCACGAAGTGATTATCTCCTTGAAAAAAGGTTAACATTATTTTTATCCAGTATTCAAGGTTTTTTGTTTACGCCAAGCTCGTGATAATCGCATTTAAACTGAGATTTTTTGATTTAATCTTCAATAAATAGTAGATGCTTTCAGTAGCACCCTTGTGAAGTATGGTCTTTTTTAATCCAAGTGACTTTAGCCGGGTTTAGTGACCAATTCTGAATGGCAAGATGCTTTCTACAATGAAAGTGTTTTGTTAATAGAAAGGTACAAGAAAATGTAGTCTCCGACAAATCCTATATAATATTTTTTTAATTTTTAATTTTTTTTTGTTTTTTATTATTATTGTACAACAGAATAATTCCATTTACAGTACAATTTAGTTACCCTATCAGCATTTAGGCAAGTGACTCTTCAATAATGTTTTTAAGGCATATAAAGAACAGTCACTTACAACCAAATGGTTTGCAATTTCATTTAACAGCACCACTCCCCTCGTCATGCTATGCTTTGCCAAGACGTCTGTTCTGCCGTTCGGTACTTTAAATAAGTTATGATGTCGACCTCCCAAGAGAAATGGGCTATCGATGAAATTGTTCCAAATTTTGAAAGACAGAATTGCAAGACTTGCTTTCCGTCTAGTTTCTAGACTCACAGAATCAGTTTCTTCAAGTAAGTCAATATGGTGCATGAACCTTGGATAGGTTCCATGCTTCCGCATATAAACATACCTGAAAAATTTCTTCTGGATTTGCTCTAACATATCAATGTACTTCTGGTGGTACGGTGCCCAAACATCGCTCGCGTACTCCAGCTTGCTTCTCAGTATGCCATCGAATAACGCTAGCATAGCTTCTTGGTTATCAAACTGCTTACAAGTCCTGATGATGAATCCAAGATGTTTGTAGCAAGACTGAGTGAGCTGCGAAATATGGCAAGAGAATGTCAGTTCGGGATCAAAGACGACACCGAGATCCTTCACAGATTTTACACGTGATAACGTTTCGCCTTTTATTTCATAATCGTAAATTATAATGTTTTTACAACGAGTGAAGGACATTGTGACACATTTCTTTGTGTTAAAATCTAATTTGTTTAAAGTACATCTGGTCATACAAATGGAAGAGACTCTCTAATCGGAGATATACGTTCACTATTATTTCATTACTTCCGACCTACGTTCATTACACTTTCCTCTTCCGAAATTCCTCTTCCCCCCACTCTATTTAACCTCGCAACAAACCCCAAATTGAGGATCTAGTCCATAGTCCAGATAATAATAATTGTTTGATAATTTATAGAGCGCCCTTTTTGTGAAAAATCATCTCAAGGACGGAGTACAATTTAATATGATTTCTAAGTTTTATCTAATTTTATTATTTTTTTTTACATTAGCTCCACACAGGAGGCCCTGAGGACATTTCCCCTCAGGGCCTATGTCATCAAATATACAGGGCATATGTTACAAACAAATACAGAAAACATACTTATCTGGCCGATTAACACACTGTTATTTAAAATTTTACGCTTGGCTTATATTTGGATCCTATTATGTAGGTTTATGTAGGCCATGGTCCCACTAGCTTTAAAATTAAGCAATAAAAAATATATAGTTTCAAATAAATGGTGTTTAATGAGGTTACCAATTATTTCAAAGGCACCAGGCAGATAGACTTGTGAAACATGTCTCTCTTTCTCATGAACTATAAATCTAATAGAAAAAGTGGCTACAACGGAGCACTCAGTGACAGAACCATTTAGGCATATAATTTTTCTTAAGTGTGGCTCTATTTGCATTAGCGAGAGCCTACGAACAAAAAAGGACTTTAAAAATTTGAAATGCACATTAAATGTGCATCTTATCACGAAAAATGTGCATTCGTTAACCCATGTGTTTCGTGTATGCAGTTAATGATGCATGAAGATTTATGTTGAACGAAGAATAATGTTAATGTGAAACCAACTTGCGCATATTATATTATATAAAGAAGTTGGTAGACGCTTATATTTAAAAAAATGTAAAATACAATTTTTGCCGTAAAACTTTCTTCGCATTTTCAAATTAATATGAGTAATGTTCATTTTGTGTAATATCGCTAATTTTGGTCATAGTGTAAAAAATATGTATTCTATCTAAGATGCTAAGTGGAAAAAATTTATTCTATGTAACATTTACAATTTGGGAGGCGGGAATGGGTACCGCCGCCCCGGGAACCTTTATTGGATAACCAACACCTCTGCCATAGGTCACCCCAAGTGGTTCGCTACGTTTGGTGATTTAGCAGCGGTGCCCGGGTTCATGGGGTGAGGTTTGTCTAGGTCTTGGAGGCGGATGACTAAGACACACTGAACCCCAGATTCCTACCCACCCCTTAAACCCTTTTCCTTCTCAGAACTCTCCTCTCCTTCCTTTCCTTAAAAAAACCCTCCACACAGCATCTCCAAAGATGACATAGGCCCTGAGGGAAATTGTTTTCCTCAGGGCCTCCTGTGTGGAGCTCATGTAAAAAAAAAAAATTCTAAGTTGAAAAAGTTTTATTCTACGTAATAATCTAAGTTTAAAAAGATTTATTCTGTGTAACATTCTACGTTGAAAAAGTTTTATTCTGTTATTCACCCGCAACTGTCTCTAGAATGTCTAGTTTCCCGCGACTTCAATTTGGGAAGCGGGTATGTGTACCGCCGCCCCGGGAATCATTTATTGGAGAACCAACCAACCTGCCATAGGTCACCCCAGATGGTTCGCTACGTTTGGTGACTTAGCAGGGGTGCCCGGGTTCATGGGGTGAGGCTTGTCTGGGTATTGGCGGCAAACGCGTTTGCCCACCTACTGGGAACAAGTTAATGGAGGCCTAAACTAGACCTACTTTGCCCACCTACGTGAAACAAGTTGATGGACCGAAACCAGACTTCCCCAGCCGGACTCTATCGACCTTGCACCGCAGTGAGAGGGATGGATTCATACGTCTGCCACTCTTGGATACATTGACCATCATATTCATACCCACCCTTTACACCTTTTCAAGCCTAGAACTTCCTCTCTTTCCTTTCTGGAATACTCTCCACATGGCGTCTCCAAAGATGACTTAGACCCCGAGGGAATTATTTTTCCTTAGGCCTCCTGGGTGGAGCTATTGTAAAAAAAACTTTTTTCCAATCCATTGTGGGTTATAGAGTCTTGAAATGTAAAAGTAACGGACCCGAAATAGGACGTCACCAAAAGTCGTTTGTTCCATAATTTAAAATTGAAAAGGGCAACAACGGCTTCGGAAGAAGTGTATTGAAGCCTGGTAGTTCCTGTCTTTCTTGTAAGTAAGTCTTAAGTCATGGTGTTTGAAAGAGAGTACGAAAACAGTGTACGATATAGTTGTGAAGGATGAAAACTTGGAGCAGGTGAACGAGTTTATGGAAAGCAATGGAAAGGGCGATAGAGATATTGAAAGAAGGATAAATGAAGGTAGCTCTATTAATGGAGGACAATGCGATTGGTGCTAACAAAAAATGTCCATAGAAGCGAAACTAGAAGTCCACAATATAGTGCTGGTACCCAGCCTGATATATGACGGTGAGGCACGGAACCTGTAGACGAACAATGAAAGTAGACTGAGCGCTCTAAAAATGAGATGTGGAAATTCGCAAAGAATGCAAGGCTGATGGTTGGGATGAGAGAAGAAGAAGAATATATGACGTGAATTATAATGGTAAAAGAAGTCGGTGACGCCCGAGGAAGTCATTGGAGGGGACACACCACTTTCCCACGGCTGTGTGAGGAAACTGATTGTTTAACCTCCTTAGCCGCACACGTCAGGACTCCAATTTTTTGTAAAAAGGAAGCTACATTTATTTTTTTTAAAACGAATCTAGACCCTCCAATGTCCCTGCATGCATGATTGTTAGTAAAAAAGAAAAATGTATGCATACTTACATTTGCAGTAATTAACAAAATAAAGACACACCATAGATGTGTTCGCCTGTTGGTTCAGCATCTAGTTGAGTGAAATAATAAATAAAAAGAAAAATATTTACAGGTGCAAGTATGATTAAAACCAAAGAAAATATATAAAAAGAAAGATATCGAGGGCAGTTTGTCCCACTATCACGGGGCAGTCCCGGCGAGAATGAGCGGGCGAGCGGCCTGGCCGCAACGTGCCCAAACGCCCGCGTCCCTTAGCCGGTTTCCCAAAAGTACCCTTGAAGAAGTGTTTGTGGAGGGGGGGGGGGGGGGAAATACTCCCAAAGACCCTGGGGAATGAAGGCCCGAGGAAGTCAGAACCAAATATTTGATTCTGGCTATGTCAAGGTCAGAATAACAGTACGAGACGATGTAAGAATGGGAATGAGGCAAGAAGAATGAGCCAACACCGAGTTGTTTGGCGGCCTGTCCTCTCTACCTCCTTCATAAGAACCGGCGTGATGTTAGTTAGTTCTTAAGTCTTATCTCCTCTTTTTCTTGTTTCTTCGTCTGTCTTCAGACCGACGGCGACGTCCAATTGAGAAGCCTTTTTTTAAAGTAATTGAGACTCCAATAAAATATTTTGGATTGTAGATTATAACATGCTGGTCTAGCTTACACCACAGAGGAAACGTCATGGCCGATGTATATACCTTCATTAAAACAGGCTGCCACTACTGATTTAAGGAACTTACATTCAAGGCTTCCCTTTGCCTTTGCTTATATCACTACCTCACTAGTGGTTTATGTCTGAAGGGGTTAGTAATGGCCAAAACATTCGTATATATTACGTAGAAAGTTTAATTAAAACTGCTCGCGTTCGTTAAGATGTCTGCACCTTTACGTCTGCATTTTTGGATGTTAGGTTTTACTAATTTTAACGCCTTTGAAAATCGGAACTGATAGTGGGAACAATTTAGACAAGCGATAAAGTAGGTGGGTACCAAAATTATTTTATTTTAATTAATTAGTTAATAATTTCATATTAAATGTTTTATTTGTTTTTTTTTTGCATTTTTAACAGATGTGGTAATTTTTATTCAATTGATAAATTTCTGATTTTGTTTTTGAATCTGAGGCAAATAATATTTTTTATGGATACTTTCAGCTTCACAAATTTTACAATTTAAGTATCTTTACGATTAGGCTAGTATTTTTTTGTATGATAGAAAAATAAACGAATTACGAATTATTAGAGAATCAATATTAAAAAATATATGTTTGCAGGTACTTTAATGTGAACACTGAACCATATTAGAATTAATTTTTGGTTTCACTCTGCTTGGAGCATCCATATATAAGAAAAGAATTTTAATGCAACCCGTCTGCTTGGTTCAATATATTCGCACCTCACAATTCGGAAGCCTCGGATTCTGAAAAAATTCTGAAACCGTTACTTTGGATCGAGATTGTAAAATATCTATGCTAGATAGCTTTCATATTTCAAAGACAATAAGAAGCATTATTTTGTTCTCTTTTTGGTTAAAAGAAAAATACATATGTTTGCATGAGAGGAAGAGAGATATGTAGCTTTTAAAATGTAAGGTCGCTTGGGACGTTTTTGGTCTTATGAAAGTATAACGCGATTACATGTTTTGGGATGTATTTATTCCTAAACAAGCAGACGGGAACACTTCGTGGTTATTGTTTACGATTGTATTTCTCTTCTTATTTTATTTTTATTTTTTTGCAGAAACAAACAGTACGTAATTACATAGAAGGAAATAGTTTCAAAGTTTTTTTAAATTTATTTATTTCAAGAATTTTTGTTTACACATTACAAATGGTTACATATGCTAGGTTATAAAATATTTCACATTTTATTCTACTACTCCATAAGTTGAGCTCAAGGAGCTCGTGTTTATGGGGGGAGTATTTATGCAAAAAATAATAATAATGTTCCAATGAGTGTAAATAATTATCAAAGAACTTATGAAATAAAATTTCAACATTATTTTAGATAGGTACACAATTTAGAAAAAAAACAGTATAGAAGTTAATACAATAATTGGTACCATTGATATGTCGCTGTTATGTTTTTGTTTGATATATTATACATTTTACCTAAATTAAGTTAAGTTAAGTTAAGTTATACATTATTATTATATATAGTATATTATTATTACTTATGAGGGCATTTATCAATTTTATTCATCCTCAAATCACAATGTGTCTTAAGGTCCTATTAGGTAGAATATATAGGTATAGTTTTATTTCATAATATTGGTAGTTTTAATCTCGTTTACTTACATTTATGGTTGCGAGACGTAACTTGCGACTATCATAGCTACATAGATGTGGCTAAGAATGGTTTCTCAAAATAACTTTACAGTTTATTTGCAGCATTTATGACTCAAGTTCTAATCTCAAACTCGATGTTTACTATGAGTAATTCCTTTTCAAGTAGGTGAGATATATCTGCCATAGTAAATCTTGTATTGGCGTGGGATATAAAAATGGTATCAAACCCTTCGCTGCACAATGCAAGACGTTGCGACGCCCGACGCTGAGGTCGTTAACGGCGTCCCCACCCCGACCCCCTCCCCCAACCGCAGCTCGCGCCTGGAGCCTAGGACAAGAAGCCTTCCCACCTTCCTCACATTCTTCTTTCCACCCCCTCCCCCACCCTCCTTTCCTAACACCCAAACCCTTTTCCGGAGCGATTGTCATCACTGACCGATTGCCGATCGGTGATCGATCAACATGCGACTAATGTATTGAAGTATCTTTGGATAAGATTTATCTTAGAAGGGTTGCAATTAATCCTAATGCAGTAGTCACGTTGACTTAAAGCGCAAAAATCTTTAATGGTTAATAATGATTAGTTACGTATCTTTGGTTGGTTTGCACAAATACGTCACAAAAACCGTATTAGTTCCAATATAGTGCGTTTTGTTTCAATTTTGTTTAGCTCTGATATTTTTAATTATATAAATATTTTTTGCCATTTAGAAACACAAAGTCTTTAGATTTATAAAATGCGAAATTAGTCATGAAAATTTATTCCTTAACCCTAGAAAGATAATCTACGTCTTTGCGACGTAAGCGAGACACAAGTATTGCTTTTTTTTAAATTTCGTAATGTAGTTAGCTCAGTTGACGGCTGTATCACCACGATAAATAAAATAATTACGGAAAAATATAAACATACGTCCGAAAATCTTTTGTGTAACTTATTAATAATATTTATTAATAAACTTAAATTAATAATACATAACACATATTCATGATGATTAAATTAATTGTACCTAATATTTTTAAATTACCAGCGTGGCCACTTTCCCTTATCCCTGTCCTCCCCTTACCCGTCCCAATCCAAATACCTGTTTTGCACCATATTTCTTTACAGTTATAATCGCATTTATTTTATTGTTTTGTTTTTATATTTAGGTTCATCTTTTGTTGAATCTACACCTGTATTATATATAATAATAATTGCTATATAATAATTGCTCCTTTGTCCTGTTTTTTTTCTTTTCTAGTTTACATTCAGTTACTTTTATGTTTCTAAATACCTATCTGTGAACATTAATAATTGGTCTGTTTTTTGTTATCTTCTTATGTATGTTATATTATTAAGACTGTTTATGTTCCTTAAATAAATAAATAAATAAACTTTCGGACTTCTTCTCATAAATGTGATTTAGCGAATAAAAATGTTTAAAATAACCTTATTATTTTTAAGTATAACGACTGATTAGCATTTAAATTTTTATAACATATAAAAAATAGATTTACACATGAAATAAAAGCTTATTTTTCATTTAAAAAAAGACTTGACCGCATTTCGTTATTTTTTAATTACAACCTATTTTTTATAATTATTTTTGTTTATTTGAAGTACAAAACCCTAAACTAATTATTCAAATACCTTTTAACTGTTTAAGAATGGTAATATGTCATTATACACGTTTAAAGTCTTTAAGACCGTAGGTCAAAATAAGATTATTTTCTAGGGTTAAATGTTTTTTAAACTGCAATGCCTTGGTCAAACCACGAAGGCGACAAGATTATCTGCTATCTTTAATATTTGAAAATAATATAAACAACTCTCAATGAATTAATAAAAATAGAACAAGACTCCGTAAATACAATAAGATTACATTCGCAATTGGGACTCGAACCCAAATCCTCCAGAACCCTGATACCGGGACCCTCTTCAAATTGAGCTACCGAGCTGATTACAATTATGTGTTTTAGTAATTTTTCCTTAATTTTTGTTCCTTTATATATATATTTTTTTAAATATTTATTATGATTAGGTATGTGGATCAGAAAATTGATAAACTCTGTTTTCGTATGAAACCTCTTCAAAAGTTATTTTCTTTTAGTCATCAAGTAGTTTCTCTATAAAATAAGCCAAATCACTGGCAGATTCACAAAGAAGGAGCACACTTACACGGAACAAAAGAAATATTTTCTTGTTCTGTACACAGAAGTTCTTTGTTGACCCAGTACCGAAGAATTACCTTTGTTTCATCAGTTGTTCAGAGGGCCCGCTGTAGTTACGGGCAGGTTTTCCTACACTACCTCCCAGCCGTAGGTACATCTTGCTGGTGTAGATAAGAGACGGATATTTTGGGTTGACCAATAATTCTGGTTATGAATAAATTGATTGAATATATATTTTTATTATCTTATCTATGATAAAGCATAGAAAAGGTGATTTAAACCCTTAGGCTGAATTGTTCGCTTTTGGGAACAGCTTATAGTATAAGTCTCATGGAAATCTTTGTCATGGTGAGATTTTTATTTTATTTATCACATGCCCTTAATGCAAATACTATCTTTATGGCGTTAGAAAGAGAAAACACCACGCTTTATATCTATAATGCCTTAAAATATATATTTTCCCAAAATGATAAAGCAAAAGAATAAATAATGTATCGAGGTTCCTTTCGGCAAAACTAGGTTTGCACAGAGAAATGTTTTTTTCATTGCACCAAAAATTTATAATAAACTTAGTAAGAAATTAAGTTTAAATTTTATAGATAAAATACTGTATAAGGTGTGTGTAAAAACATGTCGAAGTACAGCATGTATAAAATGTTATGAAAACTTGCATCGCAACCGATGATTGAATTATCTACCTGCTGTTACTTCAGTACAATTGCTTAACCTTTAATTGGCTTTTAAACATAAAATGTATACATAAGTAAACTTTAATTACCTAAAAAAACACCCAGTATACCCACGAACTGCCGATGCCCATGTGATATACATATGAATACTATTATATTGTTTTTTTTACTTAATTAATTTCCATTTTTTATCATTTATAAAATAATTATGTTTGATTTTTATTTATTTAATGTTGTTCTCAGAGATGTCAACTCCAGGAAACTCTAAAAAACCCTACAAAAAGAAATATAATAAACTGGATATGTTATTGTGTACTACTAAATTAAAATGCATATTATTATTATTTTTTTTACTTTGATAAATTGTACTGTGTAATTTTCTAAAATGTTTGAAATATTGCAAACAGATCGTAAGAAGAAATAATAATGATAACTTTTCCTAAATCAAACAAATTCCATTATTTAGAAGTGCCTGGTCACTGCAATCACCCCTTCCCTCACAGCATGCACATTATTTCTTCCGTATTCTTGATGCACTTGCGAAGGGGTGTATTCCGCTCAGAAAAGATGAATTCCCATTGTTGATGCAAGGCCTGTAATCACTTAGCTAGGCAGTAGGCGGTAGGTGGTAGGTGGTAGGTGGTAGGCACTGCATTCCGCCCGTGCACACTAGCCGCTGGCTGTTGGCAAGGCGCATTTCTTTGGTGACAAAGTAGGTTATTATTTCTATAGGAGCTAATGTTTTCTTGCGTTTTTTAGATTTTTTTACAATAGCTCTATACAGGACACCCTGAGGAAAATGGTTTTCCTCGGGGCGTATGTTATTTTTCGGTATGCTGTGTGGAGGGTCTTTTTAGTGAAAGGAATGAGAGGAAGTTCTGGGAAGGAAAAAGGTATGAGTGGTGTGTAGGAATCTGGGGTTCGGAATGTCTAGGAGAGCCTGACGTATGAATCCATTCTTCCCACTGCGGTGAGGCATTTTGAAAAACTCCCTTTTTTAATTTCCCTTTCCTATCCCAAGTTTTACATTTGATATATGCAATGAAATGATATGAGTAAGGGAACGTACCCATACTACGTGACCCGTTCAGAGGGGGGAGGTCTTCAAAATACCACGCTTGGTACAAATGAGCGGCGGGGGGCTTAGGTTTTTAGTCACCGGAGGGGGGGAGGGTTAAAAATTGCAAAAAGTTGGTCACGTAGTATGGGTACGTTCCCTAATAGGAACCCACTAAGGCGCAGCCTTTGTGTGAGTAATATGGTTAGGTATATACACTTTATTTTTGTACCTAAAAACAAACAGTGGGCATATAAAGCAAAAACAGTAAGCTTATAATTAAAAATTGTTTGAATAGTTTGTTGTTTGTTTGGGTCGAGAGTCCGGCTGGAGAGGCCAAAAGGTCTCCCTCAACTAGCTCCCGATCCAGTCCTAGACAAATCTCGACCCATGAATCCGAAAAGACAGCACTTCGGCTAAATCACCACACATAGCAACCACTTTAGGTGACCTATGGCAGGGTTGTTGGTTATCTAATAAATGGTTCACGGAGCGACGGTACCCACACCCGCCTTCCAAATTGTGATGTTGTGTTCCTTAATTACCTATTTTCGTTATTCACTATACGACTTTCCATTAAATTATTACTATATTATCTTAAGTACGGATCAATATATACATTTACGGTTACATACGAGTAATTAAATGAAATTAATAAAGACATACTTTTAATGATTCCCCAAAAATAGTTACAAGAAGTATGTAGGGGGAGGCGGGGCACGTTGTTACTTGGGCACGTTGTTACTTGGGCACGTTGTTACATCATCGATAAATCACACATTAGATCGAATTTTGCTTTTATGTCTATGGTGGATATGCGTGAATTAGTCGACCACAGTGTCCCACAAAACTTCAACAAAAACGGATGTTCCAAAAAATCTAATAAATAAAATTGAATTTCGGTTGTGCAAAGTAACTTTTGTTGAAAGAATTTGAAGTCATATTGTCACCTTGTAAGTTAATTTACATTATATTTTTGATATTTTACACCCTTTTGCTTAGTTTCTGCACATTTATTTTAACCGTTATAAATTTCGTCTAAATAATATTACACTTTTAATGTGAAATTGGTCAAAGGGGCAAGTTGTTACATGTAAAACTGTAAAAATTACATGCTTTGTTTCGGAGGAACACATTCACTTTTAACCCTCATAACATAAAATATTAGTCTATCTAGTTCTAAATGCATTTTAAAATGGTTAGAAACTACAAGAACAAAACCGAGAGGAAAAGTTTCGGAGGAAAATTAAAAAAGTCTTTCACGATACGCAAAATCAGCAGGAAGAAGACAATATCTAAGAAGCTTACAAATAAAAATAAGGCAGAATTTTTTTACAAAAAGTGCTTTCGTCTGGTGTGTTTTGAGAGTTACGCCTGCTTCAAACCTAGAGGAATGGACCCGATGCACTAAGGGCTAGCATTGGGCTCATATTTGTGTTACCGGTGATAAAGTAAATTTGTTCGTCAAAATTGTGACTGACGAATATTGACAGCGACAGCGACTGAGATAAGAAAAATGTTCATCGGAATTAATAAACCAACAATGTGTCCCCGCCGTGTAACAACATGCCCCCCGGGGGGGTCAAGTGGTTGCATTTTTTCATATTTAATTTTATTATTTTATATTTTTTGTGAAAAATATAAAATAATAAATGATTAATAAATATTTTCAAAGATATATCCACCTTGGAGATTGTAAACTGGAGAGAGCCGGCACAAAACCGTGATGAGTGGAGAAAGACTCTTGAGGAGGCCAAAACCCACCAGGGGTTGTAGAGCCAAGAGTGGTGATGATGATGATATTTTTTGTGACCTATATTTTTATTGAAAAAAATGTAATGTTGTTGATAAAAGTGTGCACAATTTATAATAAATGTTCTTTGGTTTCTATGAATAAACGGTCGTCCAATAAAAAAAATATTTTCATTATTGTAACAACTAGCCCCGCCTCCCCCTACATTACGGAATCAAATCATATCGAGATACGAGAAGTGACACGATGGCAATAGATACACTTAGTATATCCTACATAAGAGAACATTATATTTATGTTTACCAACCTTCTCCAAATTGGGGATGCCATAATTCTTTGCTTCCGGTCAGTTGTGACTCTTGCGTAAACGCATACAAAAAAAATGGAGTTGATTAATACGTTTTAGGTAAATAAATATTTATATTATTATCATAAGTGTAAGTAGGGTACACTTGTAAAATTGTTTGATATGACTACGGTAAATCTATCTTATGTAAAAATATTTGTTTTAGTGACAAAAAAAAATTCTGGTAATTCTCCAGAAAAAATGTTTTATTTGATTTACTATATAATTTTTATCTAGAACCGAAGATTTTTTGTTTACAAGTAATTTGTATAAGCCACTGAGCTGCGTAGGTTGTCAAATTGTCAAGTATCATGTGATACTACCATCCCCCTTTTCTCTTCTCTTTTCGTAACAATTTTCAATCCTTTCCATATGAATGTATGTATTTAAAAATATGTTTTTACAGCATTTAAACCCAACGTGTTTGTTTGTTGAAATTAATTGCTTTTTGTAGGAAAATGTTTTTCTTTTCACTCTGTGGTAATTTTCCACAAACATCCAGAAAAATGGTTTAATCGAAATGAAAAAAAACAGAACAGTAGCCCCAGAAAAACTCGTGATTAAAACAATCGATTCGTAATAGTAAAATGTTGGAGTTTTTTTTAATTTTAATGTTATAACAGATTACAATAAGAATTTGAAATTAAAAATTAGAATTTGAAATTAAAACACTTTTGTACTTTCTTCCACTAATTTATATTTCACCAGGACCGGTTTCATCCTATTACGGACATTTTCAGACTGGTAGTTGAAATTCTTATGCTACGGTATTTATACACTCTTAGGCAGGGGTACACAACATTGTCTCTATATAATGAATATTTCTATTTTGTTAATTTTAAGGTATTATAAGTTATTTTGTTAATTTTAGGTACATTCAGGTAATTATAAAGTTTATTATTAAAATTATGAATGATGTTACATATTTAATAGATATTTTACTTCAACTGAATATACATGAATTTATATAATTTAAAAGGTTTGTGATTACTGATATTTTAATAAAATAAATTTCTTTTTGCTTTCTTTCTTCATGTCTCTTCTTGCTTCTTCATGTCTCTATCGTCTATTGTCTATCGTCTCGTCTCTTCACGGTTCTTCTTAGCTTTTCTTGTCACTTCTTGTCTCCTCTTGTTTCTTCTTTAGATGTTCTTGCCAATGCTCGCCTTTTCTTGTAACTTCTTGCCTCTTCTTGGCTCGTCTTGTCTCCTCTTGGCTCTTCTTGAATCTTCCAACAGCTTACCGACCCGTCTTATCTATTTTTGTCTTAATTGTATTCTTCATTATTCTTGGCTCTTCTTAGTTCGTCTTGTCTCGTCTTGTGACTTACCAATACCCACCTCCCAAACTGTAAATACTGTATATTTGCCATTTTTATGTTTGCATTCAAAATTTAAATATTACAAAAAATACGTTTATTAAAATTTGAAAGCGGTATTTCATCACCTTTCAAAAACAGTTTTTAATTTTCGAATATAATTCATAATATAATTTATAATATATTTCATAATTCGGAAATATTCCATTTATTTGGATTTAATTGCAAAGCGGAAATACATACAAATTCTGACAAAATATGCCAGAGGCCTTAGTTTTTAAGTACCAATGAACATTTTTTTTTGTTTTCCGCTTAATAGAATTTAAAATATTCAAACAAAAGAGAAAAGGTAGTATGTTATATTATGTTATGTTATATAATAATTATATTTTAAAAAAATTATTTAAATTTTTAAGTCTCGGCCATATACAGGGTGTTAAAGGCGGTAACCGACAAACTAACCAGTGATTCCTGACCTTATTTGGAGTAAAAAAAATACAAATGAAATGATTTTGGTCTCATTGTTTTTATTATTATTTTTCTAATTAAAAAAAAAAACTTTTACGCGTCGCGTCATCACTGATCACTCAGTCGAGTAGCCGCCCAATCCACCTCCCCGACACTAACTGTCCAATACCTACTATTTTTTTAATGTTTTTATGTGAAAAATAATAAGAAACAAAAAATTCACTCGAGACCTAAATGACATCTATATTTTTTACTCTAAATAAGCCCAAAGTAATAACATCTTTTAACACTGAATACATATAGATATTTGATATAACACGCTCTCCGGGCACAAACAGATGTTTCATTTCCATTTATACTATTTTTCCCGCTACATTACTAAAGTCATCAAGGAATTATAAGCCGTTGTAGAATTTAACAGAAAAACGTCATCAGCAAATCTTTAGTCACGATTTGGATACGATTCAATAGTCATTCTGTCTGTGAGGTCCAACAATATTAATTTTATGGACTTATTAAATTGTGGCCTAATGAAGCCACGTTGTTAAACTGTTAACAACATTCGTGCTATGTTTAATCACATTCATAGTGTGCTTAATTGAGATGTGCATTGGGATATGAACAATGAACATCTTATTTAAAAATTTTATAAATTGTAGGTACTAAGCTTAAATAATTTGGTTCTAATTTTTGTATTGATGTGTGTGAAAAATCTCAAAAGCTTTGATTTTTTTTAATGTCGGTAAGTTTTGACGACATTCACTAATCTTATGTCATCTGAAGCAGATCTGTTGCTTCCCAACATTCCCAAGGAATATAATACTATAACATACGAGAATAAAATCATTTCAAGAAATATTTAGATTCTTGATTTGATTTCTCTCTGATATGTCTGAGGATATTCGCCTTTGAAATAGGTGTATGTAATTTTACAATTTTCTCAGTAATGTTTTTTTTATGTTTTTTTTTTACATTAACTCCACACAGGAGGCCCCGAGGAAAATAATTTCCCTCAGGGCCTATGTCATCTGGGATGCTGTGTGGAGGGTCTTTTTGAGGAGAGGAAGGAATGAACACGGTCTTGAAGAGACCCATGTTGTAGGAAGGAGGAATCACAGAGGCCGGCAAATCATTCCACAGCCGAGCTGTTGAACACAAGAACGAGTCGAAGAAACGACCTGTTCTCATGTGACAAATGTCAACTGTGTACAAATGTTGGGCTCGCGTTTGGCGTGTTTCCCGACTATGCACCGGTGCCGGAGGATGATGCTAGTTCCTCGGAGCATCTTCCATTGTAATACCGGTAGAACAAGCATAGCATTCCCACCCGACGCCTGTGCTCTAAAGATTGCAATCCGTCTGTTAAGATGGGAGAATCTATCAAACGGACCGCCCGTTTCTGCACAGAGTCGAGGGTATTTTTCAGGTATTTTGGAGCTCCAGACCAGAGGTAGCTGCCAAATTCAACCGTGGGGCGCACATGTGGAAGTCTCATTAGCCTGTGTCGGGGAAATTTAAGATATGTAGGAAACATGAGGTTGAAAGAACATGGCTATCCAGATCTGGTCATTGAACAAGGGTTATTTCATTTCATGATGTTGTTTTTAAGTTTCGCAAGTATTTTAGCTTTTATTATTGTGACAGCTGTTTCGGCGTTCTTGGTCATTGCCACACTGTGGTTATGCCACCTGAAGGCAACTAATTGAACACTTTTTTGTGTTTTTTATTCTTTCTCTTTCTCTTGTGCACTTTTATACACATATGTATATGCACTTAAATATCATGTATCTACTATGTTCATTTATAGTTATCTAAATCTTAAAAACCACAAAAACCTTGTTCTCTGTATCACGCAATAAATTATGTAAAATGTAAATATAGCGCTAGAATAACAATAACAATAAAATCAAGCAATGACTCCCACATGAAAAAAAAACATTACTTAGAAAATTGTGAAATTACCTACACCTCTTTCAATGGCAATATCCTCAGTATTTACCTATCAGAGAGAAACCACAATCAAGAATCTAAATATTTCTTGAAATGATTTTATCTGTGTATTTCCTGGTAGAAACTTCCCAACATTCCACAGATCTGCTTCAGACGACATAAGATTAGTGAATGTCGTCAAAACATACTGACATAAAAAAAAATCAAAGCTTTTGAGATTTTTCACAAATGTCAATACAAAAAATACAACTAAATTATGTAAGCTTCGTACCTAGAAATTATAAAATTATTATTTATTTTATTTTATTAATTTGTGATATAAACAGTCTTTATTCATTCAAATAAACACACAAAGACAGTGATAAGAATATTTATGTAATTGACCAATAAAATAACGACATTGCAATTTAGGACAGCAATAGAAAAATACAGAACAATTTATATCTAATACTAGCGGACCCGGAAACGTTGTTCGTTGTTTATTTCTAGTGAATATTTTGGTTGTTAAATAAAAAATAACGAATGTATTGTAAGTGTGTGGGGATGGGATCTATGACAGAAAGAGTAATGGAGCGCTGTAGACGATGACCGCCGATAAAAACAAAAAAAACACCAACCATGCATTTTCTCAATTCAACATATTTCATTAAAGTATCGAACATATTCATTTTTTGATTTCTTAAAAGTTAAATGTAAAGTTAAAAAAAAGTAATTTATTTTTTATCCTAAACTAGCAGGCCCGGCCACACGTTGCTGTGGCTAACGAAACACAACGCCATTACCCAACCTTTATAAAATCCACACCACCCGCTTGCCAGCTGCCCGCTGCCTGAATTGAATATTTGAATTTCTCAGCTTTTCTCTACTATAATAAGCATGTATTATACGTATAAACCTTCCCCTTGAATCACTCTATATATTGGTGAAAACCGCATGAAAATCTGTTTCGTAGTTTAAAAGATCTATGCGCACATAAATTTTGAGCGACTTCGTTTTATACTATGTAATGCAATTCGAGCGATCGCCACTAATTATACAATGCTTGCAATGCAAAACTGGATATTTGAAAAGGGAAAATCAAATACCTACTTACTCTAGGACATCTATTTTCCAATTTCTTCCGTAGAACGAATTTCAAAAGTCACTATAGTACGGCCCGCCAGCCATATTAAATCGCACAAAAATATGTTTTCTTTGAATTTCTCTTCTTTTCTCTAATATAATTTACATGTATTATACATATAAACATTGCTCTTCAATCACTTTATCTATTGTTGAAAACCGCATGAAAATCCGTTGCGTAGTTTAAAAGATTAACGCGCACATACATTTTGAGCGACTTCATTTTATATTATGTAATGATAATGATGATGATGATAATGATGATAATGATGATAATGATGATAATGATGATGATTAGGAAAATGAAATATAGAAAATCAATATTAATTTCGAAGAGCAATTAGCAGTAGGCGCCATCTGTCATTCAACAACATAAATAATTTCGTTCTGTTCAGCCGGGTCGGTTAAATTTGTTCATGCAAAAATACTAAAATCGCGATTAAAATATGGGGGGGCGGGGGTAGGAGGGTGAAAATTTGAGATTATATGTATTTTTTTATGCCAAAAAAAAAACAAAAAAAAATTATCAAAAAAAATAGAAAAAAAATCTCTAGATTGGGACACCCTAATCACCTAGCGGTATGAAATATACTTTACGACCTATTCAAAAATTGATCGAGCCGTTCCGGAGGAGTGCGACCACAAACACCGTGGCGCGAGATTTTTACATATAAGTATATAAACAATTCTGATAAAGTAGGTACATCTTCTTACTTAAATCTACAAAAAAAAGTAATTCAGTGAATCAACCCCCGTTTACTACTTATTTAGTTCGATGTATTCTCTAAAACGCTCTGGTGGTGTAATATTTCAGGAAAAAATAGCCGAATTAAAAGTTGAGAAATTTATTCATTAATTAAAATTGACAAAAGTATAAATATTACCGTAATTGAGTTTGTAATTTTAATGAGTTAATTATTAATATTGAATTTGTTATGAATATATTGATGGATTAAACATTGTAGAAGTATAATTATCTTCATTATTCAATTTGTTATGAATATTGTTCAAACAGAAATTGAGAACAGATAATAATCTCTACTATTATAAATTAAAGTCCCCCGCGTCGTCTGTCTGTCTGTCTGTTCTCGATAAACTCGAAAACTACTGAACGGATTTTCATGCGGTTTTCACCAATAGATAGAGTGTTTCGTGAGGAAGGTTTAGGTATGTAATTTGTCAAGGATTTGTGTAAATTGGTTGAAACCAAAGATATTGAAATATAAGTAGATGTGCTATCTGCAGTTTTTACTACGTGGGACTGCGCTTCCGGGTGTCGCCGATATTGTTTACCAATTAACAAATAAACTAAATGAACGAATAAACCAAATGAACGTTAAACTAAATGAACGAATTCTTTCCGTATTCAAACAATATTGTTAACCAATACTAAGACACATCTTCAAAAAATCAACGAAATGAACAAATTATTTTTGTATGCAAACTACTCTAATTAGGGGGTAGTCCGCCGACAGTTGCGCGGACACCATAGAACATCTTTTTTGTATTTCAATATCTTTGGTTGAAACATAACGATAATTATTAGAAGTGTCGGAAAAAGTCATGGTGGGATATTTCTCTTTTATAGATCTACAAAAAAGTCCGCGAAGGCATACGTCTATCTTTACGGATAGCTTACTATACTCATTCTATCTTCTAAAAAAATTGTCACGTACATTGCGGTAATTGAAAAGTTATTTAGACGGATACAGTATTAATTCTTATTAACTTAAATACGTTAGTTACCCCAAGCATTTCATGCACATTATTATAATCTTTCTCTACGTATTATAAATTAAAGACCTCCGCGGCATCTGTCTGTCTCTTCGCGATAAACTCAAAGACGGCGGTGGTTATAAAGGTTGGATAACCATCCAGTAGATGACGTTGTGTTTTATTAGGCACAGTGGCCGGGTCAGCTAGTAATTTATAATAATTATTGAATTTGCTAGGAGTTTACTTTTATTATTGAATTGTTATGAATATTGATGAATCATTTGATTAGTTTTTTACGCACCAGATTTAAATGTCCGGGTTAAATTTTCCCCCCAAAAAAAAAAAAAAAAAAAAAAAAAAAAAAAAAAAAAAAAAAAAAAAAAAAAAAAAAAAAAAAAAAAAAAAAAAAAAAAAGAAGGAAAAACTAAACCCTTTCATACACTTCCCCAAATGATCATCTAGTGAATCCACGTTATGCAATTGCACTATATAAGTATTATAAATACAAAACAATACAAGAACAACATGTCAACCTACTAGAGACCAAATGGGAATATAATTCACCGACTCCAGATATTTTCATATCAGAGGGTTCGGCTCTGTGGCATTTCTAATTGAACCTATAAATCCTACTGATCCCTCAATATAAATATTTAAAAAATCTTTTGTAATCCTACATGTATTTAAAATTACTGCTTTTTGCATTTTTATATACAAATTCTTTGACAAATCTAATATGCTTAAATTTTGAATCAGATTCCTAGGTATTATGCCAGTGGCCGAAATAACAAATTTTTAAATAACAAATAACTAATTTTTTCAGAAACAGTTTTTTGAATATTACAGGAATTTGGAATAGCTACATCAATGATATAAGTTATTTTTTTAATTTTGTCATGTAAAACTATATCAGGTCTATTATGACTAATTGTTCTGTCTGTTAGTATAGTTTTATCATAATATATTTTATAAAATTCATTTTCTATAAATGAATTTGGTTCATATTCATAATAAGGTACTACATTACGGCAATCAATCAAGTTATGTTTAATTACCAAACTTTGGTGAATTATTTTTAAAACCTGATTGTGCCTAAATGTATACTCGGAAGGCGCTAATATAGAACATCCCGATATAATATGTTCTATAGTTTCGGCAAAAGCCAAACATTTTCTACATAAATCATCAATTTGATTTATATCTTTGATTATATGCTTTCTATAATTTTTAGTATTAATGACTCTATCTTGAATGGCAAGCATAAATCCTTCTATTTCTGCGCTCAACTCTCCAATACTCAACCATTTGTTTGACGAAAGTTTGTCAACATACGTTTGGTTGTTTATAAGAATGTTGGCATTCTCGTCATATAAATTTAAAGGTGTAATATTTCTATCTGCCTTGCAAATTATTTTGTGCATTTCTGAGCTATTAGCTTTCCTATGGAAAAAATTTCTAAGCATTTCTACCTGATTGTGTTTCAAAGATGTTATTTTGACTACACCTCTACCTCCTAAATTTCTAGGTAAATTAATTCGTTCTATAGCTGAATTTGGATGATGGCAATTAAATTTTGTTAACGTAGTTCTAATTAATCGTTCTAAACTATCTAAATCTGTATTGGACCATTTAATTATGCCAAATGAGTACGTTAGTAGAGGTATTGCCCAAGTATTTATTGCTTTTACTAAATTTTTAGCAGATAGATTGCATTTTAAAATTTTTCTGATCCTAGTTTGAAATTTAATCCTAATATCATTTTTAATACTAGTGTGATCTAATCTATTCGATTGCGGGTATCCTAAATATTTATAAACCTCATCCCCTTTCATACTTTGAATTTTGAAATTTCTAAATATACCCTCGTCTCCATCTACAATTTTGCCTTTCTCATATTGAAATATGAGAAAGGATATTAATTATTATTGATATTAATATTAATCTCAAATGATATTAATTAAATATTATTTATTTAATTAATATCATTATTGATATAATTATTATCATTATTGAATTTGTAATAAGTTTATTATTATTATTGAAATTATTATGAGTATTGATTAATCTTGAAATTCATTCATAGAATCGGGGAGGAAGTTAAAACCATATACGTGAGCATTCTCCAACAGCAAGATTTGTAGCTCTCGATCTGTCGGTATGGTATGTGTATATATGTGTGGTCTGTTTGGAGTAAGTTGGAGAAAAATAAAAATAACCACATGAATGTCACCACGACGCCGAGAGTGGTTTCCGGTTTCCGGTGCGCGCGCACTTCACGGGCGTCACGTGACGGCGGGAAATACGATGCTTCTTTATTTGAATTGATGGCTCTTAATTCCTGAAAGGAATTATCCGAACTCGCGAGGCAAATGACTCTATTGGAACGCTAGACGCAAATAAGCAAGTAATAAGATACAAATTTTGTATATAAATCCTGTTGATTGAGATTTGAAATATCTCGTTACGTACGAGTATGCTTTATTTCGTTTATAACTTATAATCTATATCTATCTATCTATATAAATAAAAATGAATCGTCGAAATATACGTGCGCGCATAACTTCCGAACGACTCCACCAAATAGGATTTTTTTTTGTGTGTTCGTTATTGTCAGGACAAGGTTTGTATAAATCTACTGGTGAGCTCTGGCATTATAAAATTTGTATGAAAAAATGCAATAGGTGGCACGCGAGCTGTTTGAAAATTGAATACACCGGGACTGAAAGTATGGTATGCAAGAGGGGGGAGGGGGGTTCGCGGGACGTGGGAAGGGAAGGGAGTGGAGTGGGGAGAGGGAAGGTGGAGGAGGCGGAGTAGGAACGCAAAAGGGGAAGGGGACGCGGGAGAAGAAGGGGAGGCGGAAGGGGAACGGGGCGAATGGGAAAGGACACGCAGGGAGATACAATTTCTTTATTAAATGGCATGGCAACGCATGCCGGGAACCAGCTAGTATCTAAATAAAAATGATTCGCCGGAAATGTATGTAGGCGCATTACTTCCGAACGACTGCACCAAATTGGATAATTTTTTTTGTGTTCGTTATTGTCAGGAGAAGATTTGTATAAAACTCCTGTTGAGCTCTGCCATTATGAAATTTGAATTAAAAAATTGCAGTAGGTGGCACGCGAGCTGTTTGAAAACTGAATGTATGGGGGAGGGGAACTCAGGTAAGGGGTTCGCGGGAGGGGGGTGTAGGGGAACCCGGGAGGGGAAGGGGACGCGAGAGAGGTAGGGGAAGCGGAAGGTGAACGGGACATGCAGGGAGAAACAATTTCTTTATTAAATGACATAGCAACGCATGCCATGAACCAGCTAGTATTTAATAACTAACACCTCTGCCTTAGGTCACTCTGGGTGGTTGGCTACGTTTGGTGACTTAGCAGGGGTGTCCGGGTTCATGGGGTGAGGTTTGTCTAGCGTGGCGAATGCGTTTGCTCACCTACTGCGAGGCGGACCGAATCGGGAAAGACTGGTTGAGGGAGACCTAACCCATCGCCTTGCTCAGCGGTGGGACGATGCGATGGATTCAAACGTCCGTCATTCCTGAACACATTAACCCCAGATTCCTGCCCACCCCTCATACCCTTTTCCTTCCAAGAACTTCCTCTCCTTCCTTGCCCTAGAAAGACCCTTCACGGAACATTCCAAAAGATGACATTGGCCATGAGGGATTTTTTTCCCAGGGACTCCTGTTTAGAGCTATTATAAAAATGAAAATAAGATGTTTTTGTCAGCCTGGAGTTGTTTGGTCAATTCAAACCGCAACGGAAAAATATTGTGTACGAGTATTTTTTACGTAGGCACCAAATTAAAAGCTTTTATTTTTCCACGTGTTCCATCTGCACCATATTAGGAAACGTACCCATACTACGTGACACGTTTAGGGGAGGGGGGGGGTCTTCAAAATGTCACGCTCCATACAAATGAGCGGCGGGTTGCTTAGGATTTTGGTCACCGGGGGGGGGGGGGGGTTAAAAATTGTAAAAAGTTGGTCACGTAGTATGGGTACGTTCCCTATGTAGAAATTTAAATATGGCTGGATTATTAATTCTGAATTTAAATAAATGTTGAATACACAATAGGAAGAGGTAAAAATATTTGAAATCTTAAACAGTCCATGATTATACATTTTTGTAAACATTTTCATTCAATTTTCTTTCTTCCATTTATTTTGACGGTCAAGTGTGCAAATTTTCTTCAATCTCTGAATAAAACTGTAGATTTTTGTATAAAAAAGTCACCCACAGACAATCTTTTTTATTATACATTAATACCAGCTGAATTTCCCGGTTTACATGGAAGAAAGTTATATAACAAAGCGCAGTCAATTTAAAATAGACTAATTTATGATAATAAGAGCTGGAAAACCATAAGTTATAGGTAATAACCAAAGATATTGAAATACAAGAGATATGCTATGATGGCCGTCCGACTGTCGGCGGACTACTGTCTAAAGGGTATAGTTTGAATACGGAAAGAATTCGTTTATTTGTTGATTTTTTTTAAGGTGTGCAGTAGTATTGGAACAATATACTTTGAATACGGAAAGATTTCGTTCATTTCGTTCAGTTGATTTTTTAAGGTGTGCTATAGTATTGGTTAACAATATCGACGACGCCAGGAAACACAGTCCCACCCCGAAAAAACTACGGAGAGCACATATTTCAATATCTTTCGTTATAACGGTCACTTCGCCTTATCACCTTCACCAAATTATATGGCATGCCAATTTAATCATTCAAACATAAATAAGTTTCCTAAAAAACTCCAGAAGTTAAAGTTCTTTTTTAGCATTAAAATAATTCCGGTATAATTATTTAAGATACTTGTTAAATGCTATCTATGAGGAAAACAAAATGCACATTCTATTCCGCCATATGTAACATGGATAAAGCGTCTACACAAAAATCGATCGGTTAAAAAACACCCGACATGAAAATTGAAGCATGCGCCATTATACTCGTGTGTACCTGGAAACCTGAAAAACCTGCCGAACCTAAAAATAGGCAGACACAATTGGCGGGAGACTAAAGTGTTTGGGGGTGAGTACTAGGGTGGGAGGGATACATGCAGACACCAATCCCCATTGGTAATAATTACCGTCAATCAAAAAGGAAGCGATTTTTTTTTAAAATTATGAGTACCTTCCTATTTATTTTAATTGAGCGGTAATCATTACTATGATGATTAACAGTTACATACTTTGATATTTAACAGTTACAATGATGATTAACAGTTATTATGATAATTAACAGTTATTATGATGATTAACAGTACCTTCATATTTATTCTAATTCAGCGGTAACAGTTACTATGATAATTAACAGTTACCATTGAACAGTTACTATGATAATTAAAAGTTACTATGATGATTAACAGTACCTTCCTATTTATTCTAATTCAGCGGTAATAGTTGCTATGATAAATAACAGTTAATATTGATTATCAGTTACAATGATAATTAACAGTTACTATAATGATTAACAGTTTCTATGATAAGTAACAGTTATTGTGATGATTAGCATTACTATGATAATTTACTCTTACTATGATGATTAACAGTTACTATGATGATAAAGAGTTAATATGATAATTAACAGTTGCTATGATAACTAACAGTTATTGTGATGATTAACATTATTGTGATAATTAACAAATACAATGATGATTAACAGTTACTATGATGATTAACAGTTACTGTGATGATTAAGAGGGAATGCGGGCGGCGTTTTTTCCATACAAACGTATTCCCCGTTTATCTCTCTAGATTTTGACCCTAGAGCAATTTTATAGAGCAATACATAATATAGATATCGACCACTAGCGTGTCGGTACGTTTTGTTTTTTTTTTTTTGATAATTTACTTCTTATAGAAGTTAGGACCTTCCAAAAATGAATAAAATTGCCTGGTCTAAACGCCGTCAAAAGATGTTCAGTATACAAACTAAACAATTTATTTTTAAAAAAAGCAAAACGTACCGACATAGAATATTTTCTTCTAATACAGTTAGTGAAATAAAAATGAAAATCGGTCTATTTTCGGAGAAGAAAAATGGGGAATACAAAACATCGATATTGACGATTTTATTTAGGTATTTTCGGCCCGATATGCAGTTGTCCCTTTCGCTCAGTTCGCGGGGAGGGAAAGCGCGGAGTAGAACAGAAGACATTCGTTACAATACCTATCGACGATATTTTTAAATGACTGGCTTTACGGTGACCATTAACAGTTACTAGGATAATTCACACTATATAGAATTAATGATAATTACTATGATTATCACCCCGGTGACATACAATATGCAACATTTGGGAATTGAAGCATTCCCTCAAATGGAAATAGTTTTGGTAACAAGATCTAATAAGACATACTTACCTACCTCTTATCTTTCCCCCTCCACAAATCCTTCCACTTCCCGCTTATTTAAGCCTCATAATTTCTTAATTGGGTATCCTTTAGGATCCCACTGGCTCCGGGTAGTTGTGGCTCTTGCACGGTAATCAAAAAATAATAACAAACTTAAATGGAATAGGTTTGACTTTATCATTATTATGAATTATTCAAATCCCTAATTTGAATTTGAAACCAAAGAGAATTTATAATTAATTATTACTATTATATTCATTTGTGCTTAAAATTATGGTTTATAGGCCCTTAAAGAATTTAATTTGTTTGGAGGCAACTATGCCATTTTTGTGAGTTAATTATAATCATAAAAAATATTTATTTTGTAGAATTTGTGTGCCGGCGTAAATCAGTCATTTGTTATTTAAATTTTCGCCCATCGAAATGTTTTTTCATAATTTTTATTATTTTATTTTATATTTCACTATTTTAATTTTTTGTTTTTGTTTTTTTTTTATATAATTGAGGGCATTACCAGAGAAAACCAGAAATATGTCATTTTCAAATCAGATTTTAGACGTAAAATATAAGGTATAAATTAAAGCTAATTTGGATTGAAATAAATTCGATATTGAGTTATAATTTTAAAAAGCTGGTACGGAGAATAATTAATCTTTCTCATTGTAACCGCCCTACACGATCGTAAGAACAACTTTCGACGAAATGTGGATTTTCGTCCGCTGGCTGGTTAAACGCTCTTAACTTATAAATAATTGCCAAACATGCTTGTAAAATATCGAAAAATTGATTTTTTTAACCATTTTTTATAAAACGCCATTAAAGCAGAATTAAATAAAGCAGCACTATCCGTTCTAGACATTTGCTAGGTCTTTTGATTAAAAAAATATTTTGGTTGGGTATTTTGGCCTCAAATTAAAAAATAAGATTTTTATGAAAAGATCCGACAAGCCGTTCCTCTTGAGGCTTGGGCGCGTTTCATTGAATAATGTAAACTTGAAATTGAACAAATTATATACCATCCACACAACGAAGTTATCAGTGTAAATAGTAAATACATACGAATTTCATGAATTTTGTTGTGTTAGTACAAAACATAATTCGTTATTGATTTATGAATATTTGTCAAATTTCTAATTGATAATATTCACCCAAATAGTTGAGAATGATCTTTGAACAGTTTGTATAGAAGTATTTATAATTAAATGGATTTATTGTCAAAAATAATACTTAAGTAATGTTTGTTTGGTTAAATCTACGTGTTACTAATGATAATGATATAACAATATAGGAATCAAATATAATTTTTTTTTAAAGAAGAACACAATTCTCACATTTCGGGAGAGTTAAATAAAAATAAAAGATAATAGAAATATTATTTCTGAAAGAAAACGAGTAATAAAGAACAATGGTGTATTTCGGCAACAAAAGTCGTTAAAATTACGTCATTCGAAAGCCTTAGAGGTCGCCGGTCCTAGGGCGACCGGGCTAGGAAGGGCGGGCGATGAACCCCCACCCCCGCCCCCCGCCCTGGGGGTTGTGGGGGAAGTGGGCGGGAGTTGGGGGACTTGGGGGTGGTGAGGGGGGACCCCCAACTAGGGGGTGACCCCGACTATCCTGTGATTGATTACGCTACGTAGACCAAGCGAAAATGCAGCCCTGCAAGCGATCCGAAAAGAGAGCTCGAAATAAAACCGGTAGATTTTAAAACGCTTGTAAAATGACGGAGTTTTTACTATTTTTTTACTGCCATTTTAATCGATATGTTAAAATCGAATTCAATGAACTATAAAGATAGAATAGTATTTGCAAAAGTTCTGAACAAACGCAATGAGTGTATTGTGGAAATGGGCAACTTGTCATGAAACATTAAATATAAAAATGGGCAACTTGTCATGAAACATTAAATATAAAAATGGGCAACTTGTCATGAAACATTAAATATAAATATGGGCAACATGTCATGAAACATTAAATATAAAAATGGGCAACTTGTCATGAAACATTAAATATAAAAATGGGCAACTTGTCATGAAACATTGAATATAAAAATTTCAGTAATGTCTCTCTCTCTGGTTTCAATCCTGGGATTGGTTTGCAGCAATTTCCTCTATTCTTCTCTTCCTTCTTTCCTGTCTTGTGCAGCTTTGTCTGCATATGATGAGCAGCGCATGTCCACCAGCAGGTCCTCCAGGTACTCTCGGCGTGGGCGTCCCCTAGAGTTTGTCCCTCTCGGTCATACCCTGCATTATGGCATGCAAGACGCCTTCTTGTCGTATTACATGGCCGATTCATCTTGCACGCCTTTCGGACAAGGTCCTGAGCAGGTACCTCCCTCTTTCGATTCTTTGGAGAACCTCCTCATTTGTAATGTGGTCTCTCCATGAAATTCCTAATAGTCTTCTATAGGACCACATCTCAAAAGCCTCTAGTCTCCGTTTATCTCTTTCTGATAGGCACCATGTTTCGCAGCCGTACATCAAGATACTCCATACATAGATATTGATGAGGAGTATTCTCAGTTTTAGGTCTATATTATTCGATTCAGTGATGTATCCTAGTATATCTCGCATTGGATGAACTCCATAACTGGAATTTGTTTAAATTTTAAAAATTGAAATTATTTATCGGAACGAGAAAAAGAATGTATCAAAATTAATTAATACTTTAATATTCTCAAATCATATAATTAATTAACACTTAAATATTTTCTTTGTATTTTATTTGTTTAGATTTTTTCACAGATGTCGTAATTTTTAAAGTTTGAAAAAAATTATGTATTTTTACAAACACTTTCAGCTTCACAAATCCTGCAAATATAATACTCCGTGATTTTTCACGGGTTTGCGCTATTACTTTACTCATATGGGTCCTATAGAAATCCTAGATATGATCTAAACGGGGTTAGAAAGAGAAAACATCACGCTTTATATTCAAAACTAAAAGTTAACATCAAAATAATCAAAATATACCTACACCTATACGAAACCAAAGTTTCCGACCGCAATTGACAAAAATAAATTAATCTTTGGTAAATTTAAAAAAATTATTTTTATATGAAACGACCAAAAAGTCATTTAAGGATAACGTTTATGATATATTTATGTGTTTATTTTTATTTTTATTCGTTATCGGTAATTTTAGTTAAAAAACGTTAGGTGAGCCATTTTTAAAAACTTTTTTTGTTGTTTGCATTAAAAAATTTTATGTTTCAAAAATTTTATATGCTATTTTGAATTATAAAATTTTAAAGCATATTTAATCACTTATTAAAAACAGTTTTTAGCTTTCGGTTGCATTCAGAAGTATTCTATTTTTTGGATATTATTGCAAATCGGAAATATTTTTACCCTCCGAAGGGGTTTTAAATAAAAAAATAATTGACGGTTACCGTCTTACTTATTGGGTTATTATGCCCGAATTCATCGTCGGTTTAGATAAGATTTTCACCATACCGCGTAATATTTGTAAGGGGGTATATTTTTATTTTTTGTCAACACCAGAATCTATCGGCACTACCGTGTCTTTCTCAAACAAAACACTGTTATTTTTCGTATGTCGTGACGTGAAATACCATAGTTATTGGATGTTGGGACTTTATGAAGATATCAAATTTTAAAAAAATAATCACGTGTTGAAAACGTTCATGGGGTGAGGTTTGTCTAGGTCTTGGAGGCGGATGACCAGGACACACTAAACCCCAGATTCCTACCCACACCTTAAATCCTTTTCCTTCCCACAACTCTCCTCTCTTTCCTTTCCTTAAAAAACCCTCTACACAGCATCCCGAAAGATGACATAGGCCTGAGGGAAACTATTTTCGTCAGGGCCTCCTGTGTGGAGCTCTTGTAAAAAAAAAAGTGTGCAATTCGCCCTCGGTAAAAGTGAAACCTTCAGAAAACTAAACATCCAGAGAATGAGACGAACGCAGAGTATCATGAGTAGGATAATTGTAGGGTTTATTTATTATAATATTGTTTCGAAGTTCAAAAATTATTTTACATTTTATTCTACGAAGCACCACACAAAGAGGAGACCGATTAGTCTATCTCTTTCTCTCGCAATCTAAATCCTATAGATGTATGTGTTTGTCTCTTTTTAGTGTCGCTCGTTTCCGTTTCATCGAGTTTCAAACGGTGCTAAAGAAGTTTTCACTTCAAAAAGTTTAGTACATCTATATCAAAATGCCCTTTTTCGCCCTATTACCTTTTTATTTCACTTGTCTGGACATAATTCGTCGTCAACCATCACTAATAATTTTCCCTTATCATGAAGTAATTTTTACCAGTTTTTCAATAATATTTCCCCGAAAACTCATAAATACAGCAAGCCTCATTTCAGTGGGCATAAAGCGAGTCCAAAGATACATATTTCCCAGTTTTATAGCCGGTTGTATAGGTCCGTTGGACCAATCTAATAAATTGCCTGGACGCGCTGCGCCTTGTAGTTCCGTACTAATTGACAGTCAGGATTCCGTTCGTCCCGTTGACCAACGCCTGTCAAATTTTATAAACATGATCATGACTACGCGTACGAACACAAAGGGGAGTTATTTTACCCCATTTCAGGCGGGACCACTTTCAATGTGTGCAATCACTATATACATTTAGGAGTGTACTTACAACGTTATTTAATACCGAAAATAAACTCTAGAACTTGAATTTATACATTTCAATGTTATATGTATATTACATCGATACGTAATCGTATCATAATACGATTGTACCACCTATCTATTTTATATATTACATCGATACGATTACGATACTATTTTACCATTATTCAATATTACGTATTACATCGACATGATTACGACACGATTATACCACCTATCAATATTACGTATTACATCGATACGATTACGACACGATTATACCACCTATCAATAGTATGTATCATCAACATAAAATTCCAGTTGTGACTTGTGACCACTTTTACTCTGATTTGGTAAATCTAATTTCCTTATTTTCCGAAAACTTTTTGTATTTTTATATCGTACCTACAATATATTTATTTTATACTCATACACATACCTACAATATACCTTACATTAAATTCACATGATAACAATTACTACACACATATTAACTGTTGAGAAAATTCCACGGATTTTAACAATAGTGCAAATATTTTTTAACGTAATATAGATGTCGAGACTATCGTGTCGGTATTTTTGATTTTGTTGATAAATTACTTCTTTCAGGCATTAGAAACCTCCAAAACTGGTTGTCCCTTTCTAGATAAATATCCTCTCTCCTATCAAGGGTTATCTAAAATTGCCTGCCCTCCATTCAACATCTCATCTCTTCTAAGTCTGAACTCCAATCTTACATATAATTCTTAAATTTGCACATTAAAATAAAATTAATACATAAATTCACCTTTCCTATCATTGTAATTTTAAATGATGGCCTAGAACGCCCTTGAAGATAAAGCCAGAAATAATTTTAAAAAAAACTTCCCAAAAATCGTTAAAATTGCATGGTTCGAACGCCATCAGTAGTCGTTTAGTATAAAAACTTGAAAAAGCAAAATATATGGACATACAAAAATTTCTTTTAATAAAGTTAGTAAAAAAATCTTAAAAATAGTCCAGTTGTGGAGAAGAAAAATGGTGAATACCAAGTCACGATTTTGAGGATTTTATTTATGTATTATCATTGTGAGTTGCAGTTGTCCCTGTCGCTCGGTGACCGTAAAACTCAGAATCTATTCAACTCAATACCTCCTTTAAAAGGCCATTAAAAGTTATGAAAGAAATTGTTTAAATACGTTACGTTAGGTTAGGATATGGGCTTTTAAAAAAACATAGCTCTTTTTAATGACTTTTCAAAGAGGTGTTGAGTTGAGTTGATTCTGAATTGTCATGGAACCCTTTCGCTCAGTATTTGGGGGTGACAGTAACAGTTTGGTAAAACACATATTTTAATTTTTATTTTTTTTATTATATAATCAATAATATTATTATTAAATTAATAAAAACAGTTTATTTTTAAACAGGTTCTGCTGTGTAATTATTGTTACGCGTGACAGCTGTTTCGCCTTCTGAAGGCATTATCAAATTAAATCAAATTTTAGACTCAATCTTTAGCAAATACATAATTTACTATGTACGTTATGTTGATGACATTTTGATCTGTTTGAAAGGTACCAACAGACAATTAGACCTTTTCGTTTCATTAGCTAACTCCATCAACCGTAAAATCTGCTTTACGGTCGAAAGAGAGTGTAATAATAAAATTATTTTTTTAGACTTAACAATCGGCAGAGAAAATAATAAACATACATTTGAAATTTTCCGTAAGCCTACGTTTACCGATACGACCATTAATTCTAAATCTTTGCACCCATGGTCACATAAATTATCTGCTTATCACTCGATGATACACAGACTTACTAACGTCCCACTTGACAATAAAGCATACGAAAAGGAAAAAAAATATAATTTTATCAATCGCAAAAAATAACGGCTTCAAGGGTAGAGACATTGATAAAATAATTAGTCATAAAAAACACAAAATTAACCTTAACTCAATTTACCCAACGATTAATAATAATACGAATAATAAATTTGCGTGTTTGGAATTTGTCGGACCTACATCTAATAAAATTGCTAAAGTTCTCAAAAATTGTGGATTAGACATTGCCTTCCGCACTAATCATAATCTGGGATCATCCCTTAAAAACTCGAAAAGTAAAACACCGAAACTAAAAAATAGCGGCATTTATAAACTCCAGTGTGACGAATGCAACGCTGTTTATGTTGGACAAACTGGCCGGTCCTTTAATACTAGATTCAAAGAGCACATACGATCATTTAAAAACAATAATAAAATTCAATCTCAATTTGCCAGACACCTCCTAGAAGAGAATCACTCACTTAGCGATGATAATAAACCAACTCCTTTACACATCCAAAATAAAGGACGTAAACTTGATCTTTTAGAGCAGCTGGAAATCAACAAACTTAATAATAATCCTAAAGCTATTTTAATAAACGAACAAAAAAATATAATTCACTCTCCGCTTCTAAATATTTTCAAACCAATTCAAAATAATTAATTATGCTTGAAAAGAAAACCATGAGTCAGCATTTGCAAATGACTCACAATATAATTAGACTATCAGTCGAAGTGGGAAATTACACTAATTGGGAAAATAATAACCATTAGTAGTCTGTCATTTTTAATCAGAAATTGGAAATGAGTCATAATAAATACCCCTCTAGAAATAGTATAAATATATCGTCTGTATGTGGCATGGCCACAGTTTGATAATGCCTTAATAATAATAATAATAATATTTGGCTGATTTATAAAGCGCCGTTTTCATGAAAAATCATCTCAAGGGCGCTGTACATATAATAAGCATACAATAAAATAAAATGAATACGATAGGCTTACAACTAGGATTCAAACTTATAACTAGGAACCTACATTTAAGACTTATATGTAGCTAGTGACTTACAACTAAGACTTATTACTACTGACTTAAAACTGGTGACATACAAATATTTGCAACCGTGACTTAAAATTAGAGATTTACAATTAAAATAGGTATTTACATACAACAATAAATATTTTTAGTTTTGCCAGGTATCTAATATTACCAAGTGATCAACAAAACTCTACAGATATAGGTACAGACAGAGAAAGAGAGTCGAAGCAGTTTGAGGATATTATATATACATGTATACATACATAGATATTTTATTCTACACATTTTACAAATTATTTTATACCGTATTTTAATATTAATATTGTTAGCGCCAGAAGAAGAAGGAAGTTCGTACATAATATTACAATTTTATAACACGGTTGTGAAAATGATTGTAATGGGTTAACAGTTTTTAAAGGAAAGCATAGGTATCTTAAATGAATGAATGAATTTAATCGTCGATCTCAACTGCAATAAGATAATTCATCGCTCAACAACAGATTGGATAGCAATGTTTGAATGAAATAGCGAATTTATGGAAATGAGTGTTTAAATAGGTGAGCTTTAAGTTTGGATCTAAATTCTGTTGGACTGGTTATACATCTTAATTCCATAGGAAGTTTATTCCAAGCCTCAGGGCCGGATACTTCGAAAGCACGATCACCAAAGTTAGTGTTCGGATTTCGCTTAGGTTCTTTCAACCTTCCGATAGGTTCTTTCAGCCTTCAGAAGGCGAAACAGCTGTCACGCGTAACAATAATTACACAGCAGAACCTGTTTAAAAATAAACTGTTTTTATTAATTTAATAATAATATTATTGATTATATAATAAAAAAAAATTAAAATTAAAATGGAGTTCTACAAATTAAACTTGATAACAATAAATAAACACATATTAATCAATTTTTTTTGACGACCATATTTCCTCTCAATTACATTTTTATTTTTCTATGTGATGCGGCTTAAATCAAATTTAGGTATACCTTATTAACCCTTCAAAAATTTGGCTTTTTTTTCGGATGGTCAAAATATTTTCGCTTTACAATAAAATGCAAATATTTGGAATATTTCAGAGCACATTCAAAAACCAAAAACTGTTTTAGAAAGGTGATGAAATACGCTTTCAAATTATAGAATTCGAAAAATATATATTTTTTTAAATTATAAAATTTTTGCATACAAACACAAAAAAGCTTTCAAAATGGCTCACCTTATGTTTTTTTCTAACTAAAGTTACTGATTATAAAGAAAATAAAAACACATGCTTATTTTATTAGACAAATGTATAACAAACACATATTGTAACCTCAATTTTTTGTCGCTCTATGAAAATTTTTTATAAAAAATTCCCGAAGTTTCAAATTCTTTTTTCAATTTGCGATTCAAAACTTTGTGTACATAAAAGTGTACATTTTACTTTTTTGATGGCTATTTTTTAGATTGGAATATAAAGCATGATGTTTTTCCTTTCTAACACCGATTAGAATATATTTCTTACTATGATAGTAAGGGAGTTACGGCGTCTTATGTGAGACCTATGTGCGTTGGGACAAATCTGGTCTCCTGTGATTAAACGGGTTAAGATGCTTTATTATGTGCGCTGTTAGTCCGGGGTGGATGTAAATAAACAAATGAGTACCTGCCTTATAAATTTGATGGCGTTTTTATATCCTACAAAAGTTTAATTATCTTAGTTACGCCATCGGCTTTCGCGTAACGGCCGAATCACAGCGGCCATTCTTTCTACGTTTCAGATGTAAAAATACTCATTTTTAATTACTTCGGGCACATGCGCCGCGCGGGGTAGGACAGACGCGAGAGTGCATTGTGTGCAAGAGTGTGCAGGGACGAAGAGTCGGGGACAACCGAAATAAGTTAATTCTGCGGGAAGAAGCGAGAAGAAGACGCACTTTTTGGCAATCAGCCATTTGGCAAAGCGCCCCACAAAAGGATAACACGAGACGCTTTCAGGGCCGAAACTGGAACTGTATGGTTATTATAATGAAATTATCTGTATTTGTATGAATTTCATAATATGAATTTAGCGGAATCGTTTTTAAATACTGGAACGTGTTAGAAAGCAAGCTTTTGACTTTTATACTAGACTTTTATAAAATTTATGACATTTAAACGATTTACTTGGTTAAACTTATTTGCGTCTAGACCCCGATGAGATCAGAGAAGACTCTCAGATAAAAGATTTTAGACGTATTTAAAACAATTTTCTAAAATATAATGAATAACATATCACTTTGTTTAAACCACTATATTATAAACAATATCTAAATGTTTCGATAACATTGTTATCTTCATCAGGATATGTCAATATATTATATTTTTGTCCTGATGAAGATAACATTGTTATCGAAACATGTAGATATTGTTTATAATATAGTGGTTTATACAAAGTGATCTGTTATTCATTATATAATTAATGATGCCACAAAGTAATTTTGCGAAGTTTGAAGAAGCAATTTTCTAAATTTTAAAATGGATATTGCAGCAATTATGTTAAACTACAACACTATTTTAAATGATATGAATATGCTCAAATTGTCAGACAGAAGAATTTTCACTGATTTGGTATTTCTGTATAGAATTCTAAATAATTTAGTTGATAGTCCGGTATTGCTTGAATTGATAAGCTTCCGGATTCCACTACGTAATACTAGAAGTCAGGATTTATTTTAGTGCAGAAATTCTGGAACTAACTACCATATGTATTCCTCTTTGCCCAGAATACTAATGGAGGGAAATAATTATACCAAGTCAGTGGACATCTTCAATTTATCTTTAAACAAATACAAAATACTGTTACTGAGGCAGTTCAGTTATGTACAACAAATACTATATATTTCTTTGCATAATACCTATTATATTTCTTTGTTAAAGAAATATATAGTATTTATATATTATTTAATCATATTGTAATTTATAAATTTCATACTTATGTAAAAGCCCCGTAAAGGGGCGTAAATAAATAAATAAATACACAATATGTGAGGCGGGAATGGGTACCGCCGCCCCGGGAACCTTTATTGGATAACCAACACCTCTGCTATAGGTCACCCCAAGTGGTTCGCCACGTTTTGTGATTTAGCAGGGGTGCCCGGGTTCATGGGGTGAGGTTTGTCTAGGTCTTGGAGGCGGATGACCAGGACGTACTGAACCCCAGATTCCTTCCCACCCCTTAAACCCTTTTCCTTCCCAGAACTCTCCTCTCCTTCCTTTCCTAAAAAAACCCTCAACACAGCATCCTCAAAGATGACATAGGCCCTGAGGGAAATTATTTTCCTCAGGGCCTCCTGTGTGGAGCTCATGTAAAAAAAAAAAAACTTTTGTTCGACGACCGGCGTAGTCCAGTGGTAAGGCTCTTGATTCGCACTCCGAAGGTCGCGGGATCGAATCATGGCGTGGAAAATAAATTTTATTTGATTAATTTGTGTTATTTCACAATTAAATAATATATAGTTTATTTGCGGCACGTTCCAGAGTGGAAGATACTCTCAGTATCGCCCTGGTGTAAGACCACCGTATTTTGTGTATCTCATCTTTTGTCTCAGCATTATTTAATGTGTAAGAAAGAGCTGCAGCATTATAACGATAAGGAATGTATGTTTATTTTCTGCTTTTGCCGTCACTAATTACAAAAGCGTCTATTATTACGAGAAAATTGAAATAAAATTTTAGAAACCTTAAAAAAACTTTATTTGATTGTATGTAAAAAAAATTATAATAAGGGTTCTCATTTGAAGAACCTAGTACTAATTACATTAAATCTTGAACTCACTTCCGCAGAGAAGTTGAAATAACAATGTTAAATCTGTCTATTATTGGTTTTAAAAAAATAAAACAAAATTATTAAATGTGCCTTTTAAATCGTACATAGGCAGTTATTAATGATCTAGGAAATTGAATAAATGATTTAAAAAAATATTGAACTTCGACCTTGAATAAAATGAAATTAATTAAATTTATTCGTGCCCATTACGTGCCGTGCCAAATTTGTGCGTGTATGCGCGAATACGAATGTGCATCATCAAACATTCGCGTGTCGGAATCTTTCGTCGAATAAATATCCCCTGCATACCCCGGCCCGGCGTGTCCAGGGAGATAGGGGCGGGAAGGGGCGGGGAGCGGGTGGGTAGGGGTGCTGGAGACGCCGGTGCATCACTAAACTAAAATTGGCACCGCGTGTTCATTGAACTTTCTTGTTCAAGGCGCCGTGGATTTTTCTTGTGCCGTTTTAATTTCTGGTGTACCGACTTGGCATTTCAAATTTTTACACCGACAGTAATAAATATATTTTGGAGAAATGAAATATTTTATTGTTTATTGAATTTTTAACTTTTATTGTAAACAAGATTGACTGTAAACGGAACAGTAGATTGCTATTCGAGAAAGTCTTGCGAAAGGGACATGTGAAACGTGTTTTTGATGTTCCTGATTAAGAGTAAAATAATAATAAAACATTTATATTTATATGAGGAAGGTGATGTTTTTGATATAAATTTGTATCCAGCATATTTACCCATTCCAGCATTTTTTCCGCTTCCCACTACAAAAAAATATACCAGAATTGTGCAATCCATAATGGCCGAAAAACTGTGCCTACCAAGAAATCGAAAATTTTTGAGGCGACAAATTTCTGATCAAAATGAATTAGTTAAGGAACTTATAGGCTCACTAATTCAGTTGGCCAAAATAATCAGTGTAAGATTATCATAAAATGGACATTTTGAAATATTTAAAACATAATTCTCACTCGATCTTGAAAACTACAGACAGCCTACCTTTGGTTTTAGAGCAATGTGTGCCACTGCTAGGAATCTACCCATGTCCGTTGGTCAGTGATAACTGCACAATTTTCTGTAGCATGAAGAGAAGAAAGGGAATTTTCCCTATTTATATTCCAATTTTCCCAGTTTTTAACCCATAAAATTGTAACATTATCTTATTTAGGCGATACTTCATCATCCTCTTTATAGCTTATCCATGAATTAAGGTACATTTCTTTGGAAAGTCTGATTTTACTATTCGGTACTCAATCCCATGAATAGTGGCTATGTATCGGATAAATTTGCCGAGTTTTCTACTTATTATTATATAGTATGAGTTGTTCATTTATTAATAAACGTTATCCTACGAATAAGCTGTCAAGAGTAAAATACCCCCTTAATATTATTACTGCCAGTGAATATTTTGTTATACATACGTATCAATTTTAGGCTTTTGGCGCTCTCGTTTTTTTTTAAATTTTATTTCATGCAAAAAAAATTGTACAGTACATAGATACATTTTATATATTATTTCACCCACGTGCTAGGGGGTTTCGCCGAATAAAAAAAGTTTAAAACATATTTTCATTCAAATGCGTCAAGGAAAAATCTACTTGTCTATATACTGTGTGTACCAGCGCATAAGTTCAACAAAATTGACACTGTGTATAAAATCGTTTGATATTCACACTCAACTTACCAGAGTAAACCGGAAATATGTCATTTTTAAATCAAATTTTAGACGTATTGACTCTTTTTCACAAAATATTATAAATGGATTTCGAAAGATTGTTCTTTTATCTAGTAAACGCATGTTTTAAATTTGAAAAAAAAATGTTTGTTTTTAGTATAATAAGGTTATACCATAGATCGTTGACAGTTTGTTAAATTTTCAAACGAAAAATCTTATTTTACAAGACATATTTCATACCATGTAATCATACATTATTGTAAATCAATACGTTATCTAGAAAACGCATGTTTAAAATTTTTAATTTTAGTTCATATAAAATCATTAAAAAATATATCCGAACATTATTTATGACGAAAATTTCTGTATTTCGTCTATGTATTTACGGTCTTACAAATTAGTATATTTAAGATTTTTTTACATTCTTATTTTGCTTTGACATTATTGCAAAATGATAAATACTTATGAACAAAAAGTTATTTCACAAAGCAAATAATTTTAATAGTTTTATCATCATGAATTACCCCACGAATTACATCAGTTTTATCATCACGAATTACCTAGTTTAACACCCTCCTCCACATATCACGTCGATTGGCCCTTGGCCTTCCTCTTTTCATTTACACCCCAACAAATTATTTCGTAGGTAATATTGAAATTTAATACATTAAAATACTACAGAGGAAACCTTTAATTGCTTCAGATTACAAGATGTGATTATAATCCACAATATTGTAACTGTCATTCAGAAAATTGTTGTCGGTGAAAAAAGGGAGCTTTGGCGTCATGAATATTGCTTATTCTAGATTTTCTAAATAGACATTACTATTTTTGGTTCATAACATCTTTTCCATCAAATGCTCGAAACAGCCTTTAAAAATTAAAACCAGTCTCAAAAATTTTGGAAAATGAGTGTTCCAACTCAATAGCTAAGTAGTCATGACTATGGACCTCTAAAATTAACACATTTTAATACATCAATCATTATTTATTTATCTTCACACCTGCGCTTGTTGATAAATATATAATATCGGTCCGTAACCTCCATCAGCCGGCCGTTATTTCTGTGTAAATTGAACAGGAACAGGCATTATAAAATGCTCATCTCGAGTCTCGAAGCACTGAGACGAATAAGAGACACATTTATTACCGGAAATACAGGATCCCGTGGCACTTAATGGGTTGACACTATAACTAATGCGTTCATACTTCATTAGGCCCTTTATTTTGTCGTCTTGCCCGAATGGAGTTTAATTAATTTCCAAGCGATTAATATTATTTTATTACAAACAATCTGACATCTTTAAAATATTTTTAATTCGTTGAGGTAACTTCATTTTCTTTAAAATATTAAAAAAAACCTCGTTGTTTATTTGTTTAAAATATACTTCAATCGTTATCTTTAAGATCATTGAGATTAATTATTGATTCTTTTAAAATATTCGTAAAGTCGTTGTGATTAATTTATTCTTTTAAAATATTCATAAAATCGTCGTTAGTATTTAAAATAGTCTACATTTTGTTGTGATTTACTTCGTTGTCTTTAAAGTCATTGTGATAAGTTTACCCTTTTAAAATTTTTTTAAAATCGTTATGCTTAGTTTTTTATTATTTTCAAATATTCTTAAAGTCGTCGTGATTAGTTAATGTTTAAAATATTCTTCAATTCGTTGTGATTACTTCGTTATCTTTAAAATCATTGTGATCAGTTTAAAATATTCTTAAAATCGTTGTGATTAGTTAATGTTTAAAATATTGTACAATTCATTGTGATTACTTCATTATCTTTAAAATCATTGTGATCAGTTTATTCTTTTAAAATATTCGACAATTCGTTGTGATTACTTCATTATCTTTAAAATCATTGTGATCAGTTTATTCTTTTAAAATATTCGACAATTCGTTGTGATTACTTCATTAACTTTAAAATCATTGTGATCAGTTTATTCATTTAAAATATTCTCAAAATCGTCGTGATTAGTTAATGTTTAAAATATTCTGCAATTCGTTGTGATTACTTCATTATCTTAAAAATCATTGTGATCAGTTTATTCTTTGAAAATATTCTTAAAATCGTCGTGATTAATTAGTGTTTAAAACATTCTCCAATACGTTGTGATTGCTTCGTTGTCTTTAAAATCATTGTGCTTAGTTTATTCTAATAAAATATTCTTTACATTATTTATTCTTTTAAAATATTCTTCAAATCGTAGTGTGTAGTTCACTCCCTTAAAATATTTTTAAAATCGTCGTGATTAGTTAGTGTTTAAAATATTGTACAATTCGTTGTGATTACTTCGTTGTCTTTAAAATCATTGCGATTGGTTTAATTTTTTTCCAATATTCTTAAAATCGTTGTGATTAGTTTATTATTTTAAAATATTCTTAAAATCCTTATGATTACTTTATTTTCTTTTAATTTACGTAAGTCATAAGCGATAATCTTAAAATGGTTTAATTTAGCACTTTTGAAATTGATTAGGTGCTTTTGTGGATAGACACCATCCCTACAGTTTCTATTAGAAGTTAAAGATGGGGTAAGTAAATAAACAGTGACAGAAAACATTTTCCCTGGAGTCCTTGCAATATTTTCGTTTCATAATGATATGTGAGCAGTGGATGAAACAGTTTTACCAATCGGAAAGATGAAGTCGTTGGAGCATCGTAACTATAGAGCAGAAGCTCTCAAGACGTTAAGCTCTAACGCCAAGAAATATGCTTGGCTTTCTTCTGAATCTGGACTCTTTTGAACTCGCAACACCTTCTCCATCATTAGCTACGGTGCTATGAAATATCCCATTGAGAACAACAAAGTTAAGACGTTTTGTTCGTGACACATTTTCTATTAAATTATCGGGTGAAATCGGCAGCAAAATTCGTTAAAAAACAAACTGAAAGTTATGAAAATGAATTAATCGGATTTTTGGCAATGGACACTAGAAGTAAACTGCGAGGTAAGTTTTGTAAAAAAATTACGTGAATTTGGTTTCCAAAACATTATCAACCGGAGCGTATTTTTCAATATATCTTTTGTAACATTAGCTTCGCACAGTAGGCCCTGGGGAAAATTATTTCACTAAGCACACGCCATCTTCGGGGATGCTGTGAAAAGGAGTATTTTTGGGGAACGGAAGGAGAGGATGTTTGGGTAAGGCAAAGTGTAAGAGGGGGTGTAAAATCAGGGGGTCAGTGTGTTCAAGACATGAATCCATCCCTCCCATTGCGATGCAAGGCGATGGGTCAAGAGAGTCCTGTTGGAGTGGTAAAAAAACCTCCCTCAACATGTCATTTTCGATCCGGCGCGCAACGCAGTAGGTGAGCAGAACTTACCTCGAGAACGCGGGCAACCCTGCTAAGTCACCAAACGTGGCGAACCACAAAGTGGTTATTCATAAATCCAGAGCGGAGGTACAGTGCACCACTACACAAGCAATAATCTCTTAAAAATGCTTCTACTTGTACATAATGTACATGAAGATAAATAGTTATTAATTAATTGTTGTAGTACAATAATATTGACTGGTTATTAATTTTTAATTAATGAATTTAAATAGTTATTAATTAATTATTTTTAAGTATCTACTAGCGTAGTAACAATAAAAGTTCGCCATCAAAACTTTAAAACGATTATTTTTCAAAAAAATTATCGGAGCCGTTCAATCATTAGGCACGCTAATAAAGTTTGTTAGTAGTAATGAATTGGAAAATCCGCCATTGTTAAGCCACGTTGCTTTTTCACACAGTTGTCCTCAAAGAAAACCAAGTGTCATAATATACTCCCGTCAGTAATATAGAAGCAGGAAACACTATCTATTTCTTTTTTTCTGTCTCCCTTTTCGCTTCGTTTATTTTGTCTCATTTTTCTCTTGGCTTTTGTTTATGTTTTCTTTTGTTTTTGTAAGACGGTTCTAATTTCAAATGCTCGCAATGCACTGCAGCTTTGAGATGATGGCGTTGCTTTTTTGTAAATTGAAAAATAATGACCGTCTACCCAGAAAGGAAAACAGTTAATTACACACACAGGGACGTCTCGAGAGACGACTGCCATGAGACTTTATGTTATGTGGACTGTGGATGAATAAATAGCCCGAGGAATATTTGCATGACTTGTATCTGTATGCAGTGGCGGACTAAGCCCGTCAGAGGCCCGGGGCGGCAAAACTGAATGAGGCCCCCCCCCCATAGTAAAAGTTGATGTAATTTTACAATATTTTTATTCAGATCACACAGGCCTCTGGTCCTAGGGGCCTCCAAGCACCTCCGTGTTCCCTTTATCAAAACCTAAACAAGGGTTTGAGGCACCAGGGCTCTTAAAAATTTATTTCCTTTAATTTTTTATTTCCTTTTTTAAAAGATGCATTTGTTAATAATGCTATCATAAAATGTTTTAAGAAAATTCTAAAAATTCACGGAGATACACCGTTTTATATTAAACCGTTTTAAACAGGGTGTATGTTGAATTATCCTTCAGCAAAAATTTGAACGCGTTTTTCTCAAAACTGTGTTTTTAACATATTAGAAAAACTGATAATATATTTCAAATAATGATTAGATAACATATTAGAAAAACTATACATCCGATTTGCATGCACCAAGTCTTAAACTAATCCAGTCACTATGGCACCACATAGGCATTTTTTTAAAGGCCTCCTTAGATAGGTACTAAGCACATTTGAAAGGCACCACGACACCAAAAAAAATTGTCTCTTTTTTAATTCATTTTCTAAAAGATGCATTTGTTAATAATCTTTCACCATATATTGAAGGGAATTGGTAAAATTGACGGAGATACAGCATCTTATATGAAACCGTTTTAAACAGTTTGTGTGTTGAATTATCTTGGTTTTTGTGTCTTTTGTTTTTCAACCTGGATGACAACATATTAGAAAAACCCCGCATTTGGGTAGGGTTCCCTAGGGTAAAGGGCCCCGAGACGAGCATTGTCTAGGGGCCCCGACATGTTAAGGCCGGTCCTGGCAGTGCCCGATTGTCCATAAGGCATTGTAGGCCACTGCTTTTTGGCCCCCGCATCGGGTAGGGGCCCCTAGGGTAATTGGAGGACCCACCACTTACCCGCCCTGGTATAGGTAACAGATGGTTACCCCTTCAAGGCTCTTGCAAGGACTCTAATTTTTTGGGTAAAAACGACTCTACATTTGATAACGAAACTAGACCTCCAATGTCCCTGCATACGTTGTTAGTAAGCAGTATGCAAGTGCTTAGCGGGAAATACAGATACAATATGTGTTAGTATGACAAAATATAGACAAGACAATGGGACAGATTGGTGAAAGTTCACGAGGTGGCAAGCGCTGGGTGATTGTATACAGCGTATCCTACAAGCACCTGTTTGGGAAGAAGACACAATAGATAAGTAATAAGGGAATGGCAAACGGTTGGGAGTCCTCTTCAATCGATTGGCAGTCCCAGCAAGAATGCGCATGACATTCGGTCTAGTCGTGAACCACACTCAGCTTCCGCGCCCCTTAGCCGGTTCCTCGGTGATGCCTCAAAGAAAAGTAAATGGGAGATTGGGGGGAAATACCCGAAGACCCTAAGGAATTCAGCGTCGAGTAGCCGGAGGCAAGGCGAAGGAGAGCCGAGGTCGCCCCCCCAAACCTAAAGCCTGCACATGTTGCTGGGGGTGGCGCAATTAATTTTAGAGGGCACCGTGCCATCGTCGACCGACTCCTGTTGATGCAAGGACGAGGTCTAACGCACCCCCAGAAGGGGAAAAAGAGACATAACAAAATAAATAGATGCAGTTCAGTTCAGCCTTCTGAGCGAAGCAAAGTAGCATTGCGAGACTAAAAAGAAAAAGAGAACAAAGAAACCAAAACAAACCTAAAAAAAAAAAAAAAACATAGTCGAGTATTTTAGTTGAATCAATAGTGTTCCTTAGAATATGAAGCTGGAAAAAAGAGAAAATTCCAAAAAAATTGATGAAAAATAATGAAAACAATAAACACCGATAAAACACCGTGTAGCACAGCTTAGTGAAATCTAAAATAAACCATGTGAAAAGAAATAAAATAAGCAAAAAAAAGGTAAGTCACAGAAATATAAAAGAAATAGGAACAAAATTTATACAATAGAATAAGATAAAGATACCTAAGATAGAGATGATATTATAACAAAAAAATATATATGTATATAGATATAAAGCACAAAACATAAAATTCTAGCAGTAGATGTAATAAAGTAAAGAGAATGTCCGTGGATTCAAGAGCAGATACTCCTGGTACCTACATGATTTTACAGCTAGTCAGCGACTCTAAGATCAGGCCATCTCTCGACCCAGACTTTCGTAAATTTCCTCAAACACTCAAAGTTCACCTTATTCGAAACGAGATCCGCGTTCCAAGCTGGTCTCGTAGTAACTTGCAAGCCATCAAGCATTTCCTCTCGGGCATCCGTCAAAATCTCGCAGTGCCACAGAATGTGCTCGGCTGTTTGATCAGTATTACCGCAAGCGCAGTTAGAATGGGGTGATAGAGAGAGGCTATGAAGTCTCCCTCTGAACTCCCCATGACCGGACAGAAGTTGGGTCACATGATGATCCTTAGTGATGTAAGCCCCTTCCATTCTGAGTTTAACTGACGGGAAGAAGGAGAAAGTCCACCTTCCCGTATTTGACCTATCCCAACGTTCCTGCCATTCTCTCAAAGTTCTTTCTCGCATCTCTCTAAGAAGTCCTGGGAGGGAAACCGCTCCACCTGGTATTAGCTCAATACCATGATGTGTGGCAGTTCTTCCTCTTGTTAGAAGCTTCTTTGTTAACACCTCCCTAATTTCAAGATCGATAGGCAAAACGCCGGCCAAAACTGGCAAAGCGTCCGAAGCGACTGTTCTGTATGCACCCGAAAGCGCCAGCAAGGGGACTCGCTGGCCTCTCTTGAGAGCCGAGAGTATGAGTGCATTCTCTAGGCGGTGCTCCCACACAGAGGCCGCATACGAGACTTGCGCCACGTAAGCCCCCCTGTACAGGAGACGGAGCGCTGGAGAGCGCAGTCCCCACTCGGCAGTAGAGATTCTTCTCAATTTCAAAAAGAGGGCCTGGGCCTTACTTGATACGCTTTTAACATGGGTCAAGAATGAGGACGTTCGATCCAAAGTGACGCCTAAGTATTTAGTGTTCTCAACGAACCGGATGTTGGTATCTCCCATTTTGATGGTGGGATTTCTACTTCTATTGAGGTTACCCTTCATCAGGAGTCCCATGGTCTTGTGGGGAGCGAAGGTCAGCCGATTTCTCTTTCCCCATTCTAAAGTCACACTTAAAACCTCTTCAGCTTTACTCTCAACTTCCTTTCTGCTGTTCCCCGAGACCAGATACAATTTGTCATCAGCGTAATCTACCGAGATACATCCTTCAGGCAAGGGCAGCCTGGAGGAATCGTCAAACAAAATGTTCCAAAACTCAGGTCCAAGGATTGAACCCTGAGGACAACCCATGTCAACTATTCGTTCAATCAGGTAGTCTCCAAAAGAAAGGATGACCGTTCTGTCGCAGAGGTAATCAGCGCAGATCTTGAACAGATTTTGTGGACATTTCCTATTTTTGAGCTTGACAAGTATCATCGGCCACCACGCATGATCGAAGGCACCAGTGATATCGAGGAAAATTCCTATTACGTACCTCTTTTGGCAAGCCTTCACCCAGTCAAGCGCATACGTGATGGCGTGCTCAGTGGACATACCGGGGACAAAACCAAACTGCCGCTCGCAGGGGTTTGACGTAAACGCTGCCTAATCAGTTTCTCCAGGATCTTCCCCAGGACAGGTAGCAGGGTGATTGGACGGTACGCCTTCACGTCCGACCTTGGTTTATCGTTCCCCTTTGGTATAATCCTAAGCACGCCCCTCTTCCATTCAGAAGGGAAAGTACCTCTTCTCATGCATGTATCCATCACTTGGAAGAGCTCCTCCTTGGCGTGGATCCATACTTGCTTCGCTATTATTCCATTGAGCCTATCATGCCCTGGTGCCTTCTTAAGACCCAAACCCTTGATTATCAGCTCGATTTCCGCTTTAGTTACTGGTGTCATCCTTACCTCCTGGGCGAGGTTTCTCGGTGGGAGCCGTGACAGATTTCTAATCTGTTTGTGGTGGTCGCTTTCCCCAATTACTGAATCTACAGGAACTAACTTACCCAGAAGTGTATTGAGAGTGGATGCCACGTCCACACTTTCAACGTTCCTTCCGTCCTTTTCAGTTATTACGCTAGTTAAATACCGGTCAGAGCCTTTTCCCGTTTTATCAATGGCGCTGTGGATATCCCACGGGTTGGCGTTGCCCACTTCTTGTACCCAGTTATGCCATGCAGCTCGTTTCGCTGAGAGGACGGCCTGTTTGAAAGCTCTACGGGAGCCACTGAGTCGTGATTGGAGGGCGTGTGTCTCCTCTTGCGTACACCCGCCACGTCTGGACACGCCCAGGGCTCGATAGGCTCTCTTGTAGGCCCCTTTCAGTGAAGTCAGCTCATTCGACCACCACGGCGTCCTGATAACCGTCTTTGGGTTTGATCTTCCCAAAGACCGCTCGGCAGCTGATACCACGGCTGCATTAAAAAAGTTCCCCAAATTACCCGGATCTCTTGCTGCTACATCGTGAAATCCCCTTAAAGTATCACGTAGAGCTTCCCCAAAGTTATCCCAGTTCGCCCTGGTGGTTTTGAAGTTCCAGGAGGATCTCAGGGCCCCTTTAGGGTAAAGGGGCCCTGAGACGTGCATTTCTTAGGGGCCACGACATGTTTAGCCCGCCCTGGTAGGGCCATATTGTGCACAAAGAAGTGTAAGCCACTGCCTAGGGGCCACGCATCGGCTAGGGGCCCCTATGGTAAAGAGGCCCTGAGACGTGCATTGCCTAGGGGCCTCGACATGTTTAAGTCGGCCCTGCCAGGCAGTGTAGGCCACTGCCTTTGAAAATCCAGTCACTGTAGCCAGAGCCGTATTATCCATAAGACGTGTAGGCAACTGCCTAAATGCCCCGCATCGGATAAGTGCCCAACATGTTTAAGCTACTCCCGGCAGGGCCGTATTGTCCATAAGGCAGTATAGGGCACTGCCTTTTGAAAATCCAGTAACTATAGCCAGGGCCGTATTATCCATAAAAAGTTTAGGCAACTGCCTAGTGGCCCCGCATCGGGTAGGGGCCCCTAGGGTAAAGGGGCCACAACATGTTTAAGCCTGTCCTTACAGGGGCGTATTGTCCATAAGGCAGTATAGGGCACTGCCTTTGAAAATCCAGTAACTATAGCCAGGGTCATATTATCCATAAGAAGTGTAGGCAACTGCCTTGGGGCCCCTCATGGGGCAGGGTTCCCTAGGGTAAAGGGGCCCCGAACGTGCATTGCCTAGGGGCCCCGACATGTTTAAGCCGGCCCTGGCTGGGCCGTATTGTCCACACAGCAGTGTAGGGGCATCGGCTAGGGGCCCCTGTGGTAAACAACATGTTTAATCCGGCCCTGACTATGACACCAAGAAAGGGATTGTTTTAAAAAGGGCCCCCTTCCGATTTGTTTTTATTTGTATGAACGATGAAAATTTACCATAAAAAATTGAAAATAAAATTCGCCGGCCGCCATTTTTATCTTTTTTTTTAGATATTAAATTCCCTTACATGGTGCCACATACACTGGATTTTCAAACTGTTTAAGAATTGGTGAATGCAAATCGGATGTATAGTTTGTTTAACATGTCAACCAGGTTGAAAAATTTCGAGAAAAAGGCATCCAAAGTTTTGCTGAAGGATAATTCAAAACTATTTCAAACGGTTTCACATAAAATGTTGTACTCCGTCAATTTACCGAATTTCTTTAAAAAAAATTGGTGAGAGCATTCCTAAAAAAGTGCATCTTAAAAAATTTTTTTACTGTGTCCTGGTGCCTTAAAGGCATGTTTAGGATTTGATCAAGGAAACATGGAGGAGTTTGGGGGCCCCCCAGAAGCGGGGGCCCGGGGCGGGCCGCCCCCCCCGCCCCCCCCCTTAGTCCGCCACTGTCTGTATGACTAGTGCACTCGTTATTCTTACTCACCCTTCAAAGAAAGTATCTTTTAATGTAGGGTATGAACCTGCAATGCAAAAAGCTTTGCTTTTTTTACATTAGCTCTGCAAAGGATGCCCTGAGGAAAATAATTCCCCTCAGGACCTATGTCGTCTTTGGGGGTGCTGTGTGGAGGGTGTTTTTAGGAAAGGAAGGAGAGGGAGTTCTGGGAAGGAAAAAGAAATGAGGAGTTGGTAGGAATCTGGGATCGATTCAGTGTCCAGGAGTGACGGATGTGGATATCTATTTCTCCCACTGCGGTGCAAGGCGATGTTTCGAGAGAGTCCTGCTGGAGAGGTCAAAGTTCTCCCTCAACCAGTCTCTCCCGACCCGGCCTGTCACACAGTAGGTGGGCAGGCGCATCCGCTGCCAAACCCGGACTTGGTACTTTGGATGGAATTTGGACGAACACCTTGGGGTGACATATGGCAAAGGTTTTGGTAATCCAATAAATGGTTCCCGGGCGGCGGTACCCATACTTGCCTGTGAAATTGATTTTGGGACAAGTTGGTACTTGAACAAACTTATCTTTGGAGATTAGCATTAACTTAATTAAATGAATACAATATTAGCGAAACTCTATCGAAAATCTGGAAACAGAAAATCAGAAAAAGATTTTGGCACCTCTGGGACTCGAACCCAAGACCTTCGGCTTTCCGGGCCACCACTCTTCCAACTGAGATAAGGTGTCCCAGTATCCTGTTATTTTTAACTGTAGCGTACTTCGATTAAGAACTACCAACATTATCTTCATTTTCTTAACGCATATTTTATTGGCTACTATCTTGATGTATGATATATTAACATTTATCATTAGCGAATCTTTTTCTGATTTTTCTTGTTAAAATTTTCATTTGAGAGTTGCTAATATTGTCTTTAATCAATAATATTACAATTTGATGTTATTCATTACTCGTTATTATATGCTCATTAAGTTTTTCCAAAAATCAAAGCTATAAATATCAAAACAATAAAAATCCGAAAACTTCAATATCTTGGACATGTGATGAGACATCCAGAGAAGTATGAGATCTTGCATCTCACGATGCAGGGAAAGATTGCCGGAAGACGGGGCCCTGGAAGAAGGAGAACCTCATGGCTGAAAAACTTGAGACAGTGGTTTGGCCAGTCTATCGTAGAGCTGTTCCGGGCCGCAGTGAACAAAGTCCGGATAGCCACCATGATAGCCAACATCCGTTGAACGGACAGGGCACAAGAAGAAGAAGAAGAAAAATAAAAGTAAATATTCATTATCATGGATTTATAGAAAAGTCAATATTCGTCGCACATCAAAATAGATAATGGTATTTGTTTTAACGTCTACAAATATCGTACCCTATCCTATCCAATTAATATTATAAAGGCGAAAGTTTGTATGGATGTATGTTTGTATGAATGTACGTTTGTTACTCTTTCACGCAAAAAAATTCTTTCACTAATAGAAAGCTACATTTTTTGCGAGTAATATGGGCTGTATATATTGATAAGCTCTGGCGTTATGAAATTATTTATTATACGTTTATTGTCCGGACGAAAAGCAAAGCGTTGCTTGGTAAAGTAATTATTGGACGTGAGCTGTCATTTTGATATTTGTTTAGGGGGCATACATTAATTACGTGAGCAGTTTTTTTTCCAATCTAGACCCTCCCCCCCCTTGGTGAGATAAATTTGGTCCATTTTGTATGTTCTTTTCAAGTAACCATAGAATCCCCCCCCCCTTTTGAGCTCACGTAAGTAATGTATGCGCCCTTAGGTTACTATGAAGATCCCTTTGATAGTTAAAATTATGTTAATCTACCTATACTAATATTATAAATGCGAAACTGCGTGTGTTTGATTGTTACGCTTTAATAGGTGGCACGCGAGCTGTTTGAAAATGAATGTAAGGCGTATGGAGGGGGCGGTGAGAGGGGAGAGAGAGGGGGTAGGTGGGGGGGGGAAGGAAGGAGGGGGTGGTTGGTGGGAGGGGGGGGAAGACTTGGTGGAGAGGTGAGAGTGGAGTGGGGATAGGGAAGGTGGAGGAGGCGGAGTGGGGACCTCCCTAATACTATGCGAGCGAAGCCGGGGGCAAATCATAGTAAGAAATATATTGGACATTTAAAAAATAAATAATTATGATTATTTTCTTAGAGCTTACTCTTGTATAGAAATAGTTATTTCTAATGATTGTTCCATTGTGTAATTCTTTCATGAAAAATAATTAAAAAAGAAGTCAGTTAAGCGTCCATCTCACAAATCCCAAGTCAGTACCAGTCATTTTTCCGCGCAAGCGCATTTGGATGGAAAGCACGATAGCTTGTTGGCACGACGACAAGTGATCGCATTTTTTTTTTCAAAACAAGAACTTAATGTTTGACATGATGGCGTACTGAACCAAACATTACGAGGTTTTATTATTTGTTTATATTATCTAATTAACGTCGTATTTTAATTGAACTAAACTAACGCATCTAATTATTATCATTATAAATTATAAAATAATAATACAAGTATGTAAGTAGCACGTGGGTTTTTAAAACTTGGAACGAAATTTTTATTTTTTTTTTTTTTTATTTTTTTATTTCATATATTTTTTATTAGTAACAGATATTTGGGTTTTTTTTGGCTACCACACTAGGCTAAGCCCGTGTTGTGGTAGTCGTACATTTAATATTTTAACATTTCAAAAAATATTAAGAAATACTTAAAACTAAAGAGAAAAAAAAAGACCATATTTTAAAGAAAAGTAAAAATGAAAATTCAAATTCAAATTTTGAAATACAAAAATTAATAATAAAAATTAAATGTTAAGAACTCAAGTGTTCTGTATAAATTAAAACATATAATTATATAAATCAAAATTAAAAACATATATAAATTTAGTGAAAAACTAAGAGAAAAAAATAACAACATTTTAAAGTAAAATAGAAATACAAATGGAAATTAAAATTTTGAAATGCAAAAATTAATAATTAAAATGTAGTGTTAGAACTCATGAATTCTTTAAAGTGCGTTCGTCCCCTTTCAAAAATCCAATGTTGTACACGTGTTATAAAAAGAAAATTAGAATTACTTGACTTTATGTCAGTACTCAGAGCATTATATATTTTAGGAGCGATGAACCAGAATTGTCGTTGAGCGAATTATTAAAATTAAAATTATCTTAAATGAAAACACATTATTTGTGTACACCACATATTTAAGCAAAACGAAATTTATATTTTTTCTCGGCGAAGAAACCATTGGTTTCGAAACATGTTGATAATTTTGATTAAATAAGTGGTACATACAAAGCGATTCGTTTTAATTTAATTTAAATGACGCCACAATGTGAATAACAAGCAACAAGCGATAGAAGTGAAACTAGAAAGTCGCTAGATGTCGCTTTCTTTGCCTTTTTATTTTAAAGTGGTTTGAAAATTGGATATTGCTTTACAAAAACAAAAGTGCATATTTTTTTTGGATTTCGTAGTTTCGAGCCTCCGTCCGCTAGATTTCTCTGGTCGCTGAGATTTGCGACACACTATACCGCTGCCAATGAGCGCAGACCTATCGTCGCTTCCATTTTACATCTCAACCAATATTTTTTTTGCATGAACTCCACACAGGAGGCCCTGAGGAAAATAATTTCCATCAGGGCCTATGACATCTTTAAGGATGCTGTGTGGAGGGTTTTTTAGAAAAGGAAGGAGAGGAGAGTTCTAGGAAGGAAAAGGGTTTAAGGGGTGGGTAGGAATCTGGGGTTTAGTGTGTCCTGGTCATCTGCCTCCAAGACCTAGACAAACCTCACCCCATGAACCCGGGCACCCCTGCTAAATCACCAACGTAGCGAACCACTTGGGGTGACCTATAACAGAGGTGGGGTGACCTATACCCACCCCTTAAACCCTTTTCCTTCCCAGAACTCTCCTCTCCTTCCTCTCCTTAAAATAAACCCTCCACACAGCATCCCCAAAGATGAAATAGGTCCTGAGGGAAATTATTTTCCTCAGGGCTTCCTGTGTGGAGCTCATATAAAAAAAAAATAGATAGCTGGTACGAAGAATAATTAATCTTTCTCATTGGAACCACCCTTTACAACATCGAGGCAATATCTACCGTTCTATTGTGATAACTCCAACACAGAATCACAGTTGTTTACCCCCGCTCGCCGCATACAAAATTTGGGTAATGACTATAAAGATGTTGTTGACATATTCAACACACCATTCACCAAATATAAACAAGTCATTATGTCATTACCCAATTTATATTGAAAAGAAGAACATCAAATTTAATTTAATTAACCGAACAAACTACGTAGCTCAGCATCGACCTACGAGACCTTACCAATGTATTGTAATTTTCCTAGTATTACATTTTTCAATCTTGCATGGCGGAGTATTTAGTTTCGATGTTATTTCGTTTTTTACTTTGTTTTTGCTTTAGATGTTGTTTTTGATTTTGTCTAATATTTTGCTTTTGTTTTTGATTTTGCTTTAATTCTGTTGTGCTTAACTTAGATGTTCTTTGTAATAAATAAAAAAAATAACGTGTAAAAGCCCAGCCGGGCGGGAAATTCATAATAAATAAATATTTTACTATAGATTCTCAACTAGGTACTTACTTCAGATATCTTTACTAACAGACTGAAGAGAGATAGCTTTTAAATGTATTATTTTATTAAAAATGATTTATTTTTTTTAAACCAAAACTATTATTAAATATTTAACTGACAGCCCTGAAACAGTTAGCTAATTAGCAATACCTGCTTAATAATTTCAAACAAAGATAACTTTGAAGGTAACAATAAACTCAATGCAAATTTACTCTATTTAGTGCTTATAAATACTGTTGACAACTTTTTGACAAGTCCCCTTTGTTTAGGTACATCTTTTTTATTCTAAATAATCCTATCTAAATTTTATGTTCTCTGTTATTATAACATTGATATTATTTTTTTTTTGTATAGTAACAGTAGTTTAGTAACACATAATAGTATCCTTCACCTAAATACTTGCTACTTTGTTAAATGTTCATTTCTACTTTGTTATTATTGATAATCTCCTGTGTACCACTGTATACTTATAATACCATGTACTCACTTCAATGTAAAAGCCATGCTATGGCGTTTAAATAAATAAATAAATAAAAAAAATACGATCGTAAGAACATCTTTCGACGAAATATGAATTCTCGGCCGCTGGCTGGTTAATGGCCCTTAATAAACTTACTAATTAATTTATTTTATATCACTTCCATCATGAGTTTTAGATGTATTAAATAATGTTTTTCACCTTTTCGTTTTTTCCACATATCTCAATTATTGCTTCCTAAAAAAAACCTAAAAAGATGTAAAACGTACATGTTGACGAAAACAGAAAAGAAATACCTAAGTTATTTTGTTAGAAAGCTAAATAAGTGATCTACTTTGAAGAATTATACAATACAATGCATTTCTACATGATTCACATTTGTTGACGTTGCAAATAAAAAGTTTTGTTTTCAATTATTGCAGATTGTTGGAGCGGTTGCAAACGTGTTCATGATTTTTGAATTTGGAACGTAAGATAAATACTCAGCAGACTGTTAGACGCGAGACACGGTGATTTTATTTTTAACCTACTTGCATTCTTTGGTGCAGCGAGAGTCAAGAAGAAAGCATTCTGCTTCAATCTCTTATTACGGATTCTTATGATCACTTCCAGAAAACGAAAAACGTAAGAAAATATGTCATTATTACTTCGTTTATACCTACTTTGTTTATTATTAATTCATTTTTTGTTTATACCTACAAAGGTTCATACAAAGTATTTTTTAATACTTTGTATATACCTCTTTTTATACTTTAGTTATACTTTGATTATACAATGTTTGTACATTGTAGATGCTTTGTTTACACTTTAGTTATACTTTTTTTTTTTTTTTTTTTTTTTTATTTATTTATTTTAGCATATAAAATATAATATACATTTAGATAATGTAGTAATTTGCATACATGTTCATTTTAAAATACGTTAATACCACTCTTCCATGGAAGCATTAGCTTGTGTCTGGAAGAGTAGTGTACATTTTTAATGCTATATTTAAGTTCTTAAATTACAATGTGAATGTAAAAAACAATAAGTTGTAAGTTCGGTGATATGTAAATAGTTGCTAAAAACAATACAAAATTTAACTTATTTGAAGAACAGAGTATCACTTGGAAACTGAGTTATAAGTAGTTGTTCTTGAGATTAGATTAGTCGGAAACTTTTTTTTTAGTTTTTTTTTTTATATTATCTTTAAAATATTTTTTAACAGTGTTTATTAATTGGATTTTATCATTAATTTTTCTAATTTCATCCGGTAATCGGTTGAAAATAAGTCTTCCTTGATAAGTATAATAATTTTGTGCAAAGGAAGTGTTTAATTTTGGGCAAGAGAAAATATATTTATGTCTAGTACGGTTTTCAGTTATAAATTGATATTTTTCTTTTTCTTTTATAGTTTGAATCAATGCATTTCTATTGTATAGATCTTTGAAAGATGGTACTTGGAATTCCTTAAATAATTGATCCGTTGGGTAGTCCGAAGGTTTTTTCAATATGATTTTAATTATTAGCCTCTGCACAACTTCAATTGGGGAAAGATTAGTTTTGTATGCGGATCCCCAGCTAATGATAGCATATTGTAAAGTTGATTGAACCAAAGCGTAATATATTAGATATAAGTTTTTCACAGATAAAAAATTTCTGATTCTTAAAAATATATAAATCAATTTTCTAATTTTTTTTACAACTTGACAAATTTGTTCCTTCCATTTCAAATTTTTATCGATAATGACTCCTAAATATTTGATTGTGTTTGTTGTTTTTAATATTGTGCAGTTTTGGATACAATAATTTTTACTATGTGTTTTGGAATTATCATGGATGATGATGTCAATGTTTTTAGGGGTATCATTTTTGTGTATTGCAAATGGAATTACAAATGTTTTATCACCATTTAGTGATAGTAAATTTACGTCGAAGAAATTCTTTAAAATATTTATGTCTTCGGTGGCTTTAAATGTTACTTTTTCCCAAGTTTTATCGCTAATTATTAATACCGTATCATCGGCATATGAAGTAATTTGGCCATGTAGTGGTTGAAAAAAAAATGTCATTAACATATATGGTGAAAAGGATTGGTCCTATTACTGTACCTTGAGGGATTCCAAAGTCTGATATTTCTTTATCGCTATTAATCTGATTTATTTTTACGACTTGCGGTCGATTTTTTAGGTAGTTCGAAATCCATTTAATTGCATTGTCTTTTATACCTATATTGTTTAGTTTTTTTAGTAGAATCTCATGGGATATACTATCAAAAGCTTTTCTGAGATCAATAAATATACCGGCACATTTTTCACCTTTATCCAATGATTCGTTGATGTATGAGGTTACATTAGCAATAGCATCTTGTGTGCTGAGTGACTTTATAAAACCAAACTGGTTTTTGTGAAGAATTTTATTACTTTCTAGGAAACTGACTAATTGATTTTTCACAATTTTTTCAAAAATCTTTCCAATGTTTGAGATTAGACAAATTGGGCGATAGTTAGTTACTTGTTGAGGATCTCCAGATTTATAAATAGGTGAAATAATTGTATTTTTATAGTTTGTCGGAAATATTCCCTCTGTTAAACTTAAGTTTATCAAATGAGTAATTGGTTTCACCAAATGAATTTTCATGGATTTTAGAAAATGTACTGTAATTAGGTCAAATCCGGGAGACGAACCTCCTTTCATGCCTTCTATTATTTTTAAAACTTCACTTTCTGAGGTTTTTTCAAATTTTGATAAATTACTATGATTTTGTACATTTTCAATCGTTTGTGTTTTCGGGTTAAAAGATTTATTGATATTTTTCGCAAGATTTTTTCCTACATTAGCAAAAAACGAATTAAAGATGTTTGCACATTGTTTAGGTTGATTATTAGCATCTATGATTTTATTTTCATGTTCAATGTATTTTATTTTTTGTGTTTTTTTAGTGTTATCCATGGCTAAGTTAACTGTTTTCCATATTTGTTTATTGTTATTGTCTGTAGAAAGTATTTTATTTTTGAAATAGTCTTCTTTATTTTGTTTGATACAGTTTGTTAATTTATTTTTAAATTTTTTGTAAAAAGTGTATGCTTTTTCATTTAGAGGATTTTTCAATGTTGTTTTGTAAAGTTTTTCTTTGTTTCTAATTGATATTATAAGTCCTTGTGTTATCCAAGGCTTTAAAATTCTTAGTTTAGATTTAATGCGGACTGTAGTTTCAGTAGTTGAATTTTTTATGTGTTGAGACAATATATTAAGTTTTTTGAGCAAGTCTCGGTATCATAACTATTTAACACGTTGTTCCATTGTTCATTTCTTAGTTTTTTGGATAAAATAGTCATATTTGTGTAGGATTTTGTCTTTGTTAGATTAAATTTTTTATGTTTAATTTTGTTATCATAGAAAAGAATGCATGCATGGTGGTCAGTTATATTCGTTTTCCAAACAATTGATTTCATTTTGTCGATATCTTTAATATTTATGTTAGTCCATATATGGTCTAAACAAGATGGAGTGTGATTTTTTATCTCTCTCGTATTTTTGTTAATGCACGATATGAAGTTAAATTCGGTCATACAATTAATATATTCATTTTTGAAATTATTTTCTACGTTTTCATTAATGTTTATATTAAAATCTCCTGCAACAAAGCAAAGTTTATTTCTAAATTTTAACAGTATGTGTTTAAATTCATTTATAAATGACGAGATATTCGAACCGTGTGTTCTGTAAACAGCTATTATGTGGTAGTTTGTTTTGTCGAGTTTTAATTGTATTTCAATACAGTTTACTAGATGTATAGGATGTTCAGTTAGTTTGACAATACTAAATTTATCGTGAATGAATATGACGAGACCACTATTTTTATTGATGTTTATTTTGGTTGTAACATAATTATATTCTGGTAAATGATAGGTGGGTGATTCGTCATTAGTAAAAGTTTCTGATAATATTAGGATGTCAGGTTTTTTATTTAGATTGTTTAATTTTAGAATTAATTCATCCCAATTTCGTTCCATACTTCGTATGTTAATATGAAAAATGAAAATATTGTTGAGATTCTTTGAGATTATGTCATTACACGAATCGGTGTATACACACTCATATTCTTGTATTTTAAAATTATTTTCTAATTCATTAGCTATGAAGTCATCCATTTAGTAAAAATATTAATGTGATATTGATTTCTTTTAAATATTGTATAAGTATTTTCAAAGTAGAGTGTGACATAGAGTTAGTAATACAAGTACGGATTTTATAATGTGTAGATTGTTGAAGAATATTCCGGTTTTTATTGATCATATATTGATTGATCACATCTTTATCATTACTAGCATAGTCATTTACAATATTTAAATGCATATCTCGTATAATAATATTATTTATATTTCTAAAATTCAATAAAATGTTTTTTGATTCTACTATAAATTGTTGTACTGTAGACTTATGTGTAGGATAAATAGCAATATAATGCGATAATTTATTAACGTCTTTAAATTTTATATTTAAAATATTAACATCGTAATCATTAAATACTTCATTAATATTGAGAACATTGATAATACAATGTTTGTACAATGTTTGTAGATTGTAGATGCTTTATTTATACTTTGATAATACAATGTTTGTACATTGTAGATGCTTTATTTATACTTTGTGTATACTTTGGTTTTACTTAGTTCACAACTTGACATTTATACTTGATTGTTAATACTTTGTTTGTACTTTGCCTGTTTATACTTTATTCATACTTTATTTATACCTATGTCGTCAAATTTATTTATACTTTGTACCTGGTTTTTATTTTAGTTATACTTTGTTCATACATTGTTTATGCTTTGTGCATAATTTGCTTATACTTTGATTAAGCCTAGAAAGGTATTTTTATTCTTTTATATTTTTTTATATGAATACTTCACACTCCCGCCTGGAGCCAGTGAGTCTATTGCATCCCAAATTGGAGTATTTGTGAGGCTGAAGGTAGTGGGGAAGGGAAGGATATGGGGAAGAGGAAGGTAGGGAAGTACCTGGCTATTCAGATCTGGTCACCAAACATGGCTAAAGCAACGTTACAATTCTGAATGGTGATCTTACACCAGGGTGATACTGAGAGTATCTTCCACTCTGGAACGTGCCGCAAATATACAATATATTTTTAAATGAATTAATCGTGAAATATCCCTAATTAATCAAATTAAATTTATTTGCCCACGCCGGGATTCGATCCCGTCACCTTCAGATTGCGAGTCAAAGAATCTTTTTATTCCTTTATACACCTCGTTTTTACTTTAGTAACACTTTGTTCATACTTAGTTTGTACACTGTGTGTATCCAATCCGAATGATACAATTAAATATGACCGAGTCGGATAGGGACACATTAGCTCAGTTGGTAGAGCACTGACCCGCCAATCAAAGGTCCTGGGTTCGAGTCCCAGATGTGACCGTATCTTTTTCTGATTTTGTGTTCCAGATTTTCGATTGAGTTTCTCTAATATTGTCTTTATTAATTAAATGTTGCAATTTGAAGTTTTACTCATTAAAATAGAAATAAATTAAAAAAAGGTTTTCAGATGCGCCCATATACCGCCTTGGAAATAATGAACCAATGGAATACAGAATATTTTAATAAATGTTAAAACGATTCTAAAATATTATTTATTCCATTGCTCTTCTGTGACAAATTTTAATGAAACGGAGCTCTGTTTTTGAAACTTTTAATTCGTGGTGAAATTCCTCTGTAAAGTTTTTAAACCTTTGGCAGAATTATAATTTATTATAAAGTACCTAATCATTTTATTTAGGCCACAATGTAACTCTAACATTATTTGCTAATTAGTTATGTAAAATTTATAAGTACACAAAATATAAATTTTGGGAAAATGGGTATTCTAATCACTATGCTATTAACTATTTTAATTATAACGAATCCATGCAAATTAAGTAATAAATAAACTGAAAAATGGTTATCTAAACTGAGCAGCCGAAAGTCTGTTTCAATTTTTATAAAAAAAACTCTCTTTTATAACTTTTGAAGGTTATTCCCATCAATGTAATATTAGGTCCTTACATATGAAATTGGCGTTTTGCCGTACTGGTAACTTTGATCTCAAATATCTTCTCTTTGGTTAGGAATTCCAAATTCAAATTTATACAGCTATTTACTCATGTATTTGTGTTTCGAAAATTATAATTCATTTGTTTTGTTTTTTTTCTTTGCGTCACTTAGTTTACAAAATGGAAAACTTGAAATATCGCGTTATTTACGAGTACGAGTTCCACCGTGGCACCAGTGCTGCAGAAACGGCTCGAAGGATTAATGATGTGTATGGCGACGGTGCCGCATAAGAAAACGTGTTTTTTTTTGTGTCGTTCACTACAGCTTTTTTAAATCTGGCCAGATGATTACGGCAGATGTCTATTGTCAGCAACTGCAAACCATGATGGAAAAGCTAGCTGCTAAACAACCGAGGCTGGTTAATCGCTCTAGACCACTGCTGCTTCATAACAACGCTGGACCACACACTGCACAACAGACGGCTACCAAATTAGAGGAGCTTCAATTGGACATCCACCGTACTCTTCGGACCTTGCCCCAACAGATTACCATTTTTTTTTCGAAACTTGGATAACTTCTTGCAAGGGAAAAAATTCAACTCCGATGGGGCAGTCCAAACCGCCTTCAAAGATTTTATTGATTCCCGTCCGAATGTTTTTTTTAGTAAAGTAAACTACCTATGAGATGGCAAAAGTGCATAGATAGCAATGGTACATACTTTGATTGAATAAATATATTATATTAAAAAAAAATCGACTTTATGTTCCTCCCATACAAAACGCCAATTTCATATGTAAGGACCTAATATATATGTGTATATAGTTTTTTCATAAAAAGTATGAATAATGAGTATGAATAAAATGACGCTATTCAGGATACAAACCAACTCTTAGAATGATTGTTTCCAATAAAAAGGGTTGTAGCCTTTTTTTTATCTGACCTTCATACAGGAGGCCCTGAGGAAAATAATTTCCCTTCAGGGCCTATGTCTCCTTTGGGGGTGCTGTGTGGAGGGTTTTTTTAAGGAAAGGAAGGAGAGGAGGGTTCTGGAAAGGAAAAGGGTTTAATGGGTGGGTAGGAATCTGGGGTTCAGTACATCCTGGTCATCCGCCTCCAAGACCTAGAAGACAAACCTCACCCCATGAACCAGGGCACCCCTGCTAAATCACCAAACGTAACGAACCACTTGGGGTGACCTATGGCAGAGGTGTTGGTTATCCAATAAAGGTTCCCGGGGTGGCGGTACCCATTCCCGCCTCCCAAATTGAGATGAGAAAGAATAATCCAAAAGAATATAAGTTTTTTTTTTTAATAATATTTTTCTGAAACTACTTTGATATAATAAGATTTGAGATAATATATATATATACTTTTGGAAGGATAAAAATAAAACTTTTCGTAAAAACAGGTGATGTTATAAGAAAAAAAAATCAATAAATCGAGAAAAACAGACGGAAAAACTAGAATTTTCCATTTATTTTCAAATACTCGTTACGGTATGTTTGAAAATTTAAATTACTAAATAACATTTTTGAGGATATTTTTCTTCCGAGATGAGGTTGTTCGTTGCCCGCTCTTGCGAGGGTTGTCCGCGCGCTTCGCCGTACGAAAACACCCCGCGGGCTGTTGTTTTAGGGGAGAACCGCCCCCGCCCTCGCTACCCCCTCTCTCCGCCCCCGCCCCCGCCCCCGCCCTGGAATTCATACCCACATCGTCAAGCGTCGTTTATATACCCACCCCCGAGGAGGATAGTTCAATCCAAATGACACTTTCATTTATTAAAAATTTCATCGGATTGATTCATTAATGCTGCAAACTTCCAAGTAAAACAATTCCGCTGATAATTTCACCTCTTCCTTTTAAATGTATTAATAAAGTATCCGAAACATTTGTTATAAGTTGTAACGGAGATCTCAGAGACGGGATCATAGATAATTAAGTCTGAAATATTAACAAAATAGTCGTTAAAAATTTAGGTAATTGATAAAAATTGCCACCTGCTAATAATTTATTGTTACTGTAACAAGTATTTTACACAACTGATAAACAACCCTTTTGTGTATGGGAAACGGTTGTTTATCATTGTGGAAAAAATAAAATAAGTCATTAGTGAGGCCCATAGTAAATTAAAATATATTATAATGGAATTTTAAATTTACTGATAAGTTCTCTACCATATAAGACGTGTTATCATTGCCACCTATTAGAGCATTTTAAAATAATTTTAACACAAAGAACGTTTAACCAAAAAAAAAATTTTTTTTTTTATTAATTATTGAGTTAGTTTATACTACATGCATATAAACTAATAAGCACAATGTAACATTTCATTTGATAAATTTAAATATTTTTACAGTAAGCATAACATTTCTTTTTAAATACGTTCATTCTTTCTTCATTCTTCATACTTTCAGGCATTTCATCATACACCTTTAGTCCTCTGTACATTAGGCTGTTCTGTGATTTTGATTTCTTCATTTGTGGCAATCGAACTCTGTTTATATTGCTTGTTTCGTAATTATGAATGTCTCTATTAAAAACAATTTCATCCTTAAAGTATTTTGGCATTTGGTTTTTCATAATTTTATGCACAAAAATTAACACGTTAAATAGTAGTCTCTTTTTTATTGGAATCCAATTTAGCTCCTCTCTCATTTGATTAATCCTTGCGTATTTGCCTTTTCCCAGTATACATCTCATAGCTTTGTTTTGTATAACTTCTAGTTTGTTCAAACTTCCTTCATTGGCCAAATATAACATTGTAGAGCAGTAGTCCAAATGTGGAGCAACGATAGTTTTATAAATGAGCTCCGTAGTGTTTCTATTTAATTTACGTCTTAGTCTTCTAAGAAAATTTACCTTTTTTGATACCTTTTTTAGCACATATTCAAAGTTTGCTGTGAAAGTCAGTTTTGAGTCGAATATTACACCCAGGTATTTGATTTCATTTACTTTTCCAATTTTTTCACAATTGATTGTCAAATTTAACCCTGTGTTACATGTTTTATTGCCTATTTCCATATATTTTGTTTTGTTTAGGTTCAGTTTCAACTTGTTTAATTTCAGCCATTTTGCTATATTTTGTAGGTCTTCGTTTATTTTGTTAATTGCTTCTATGTAATCTTCACACGAAATATAGATTAAGGTATCGTCTGCAAATAGTCTAATTTTGCAATGTTTAATAGTTTTGATAATATTGAGATAATATTAGAATTGGACCTAATACCGACCCTTGCGGAACACTAAGGTTGTTTTCTATCGGTTCTGATTCTGAGCTTTCAACTTTCGTTACCTGTTTTCTTTCCTGGAGATATTCTTTGAATATATTCAGAGCTACGTCAGAAAGACCTATGTCTTCTGGTTTTTCCAATAGTATTTTCCTTTCTATCGTTTCAAATGCTCTTTTAAAATCTAAGAATGCTGCAATGGTTATTTTTTTTTGTCTGTTTCTTTCTTCCATGTATCAATCACTATGTTTATCGCCGCTTCGCAAGAGTCGTTGTTCCGGAATCCTGATTGCTCCTCACATAATATGTTATGTTTTTCCAAATACTCAACGAGTATTGTACAATTGGTATTTTCAAATAAATGATGGCCTTGGTTTTTTACTGCTTTCCGCAAATTTGTAGCCAGTTTAGAAAAGAATTGTAATTGCTGCATGTAATACCGAATCAAAAATACTAACAATAAAAACATACAAATTTGTTATAGACCACTTTAATTTTATTTTATTCACATTCTACCGGTTTAGGAAGCACCCTTTCTTCGTCAGAAGAATAGAGGATAGTTAGTTCTAATATTCTTCTGACGAAGGAAAGGTGCTTTTGAAACCGGCAGGGTATAAAATAAAATTAATAATAACAAATTTACATGTTTTTATTGTAAATTATTGCGAGCCACAGAGTTAATGCTTTTTACAAATATCCAAAAATAGTAATTTTCCTTGTCTGTGCGTCCCACGTAACTCTGGTTTAATGTATTCAAACTTCCTTAGAATTTAAGAGGCATTTTCAAAATTGAAAAAGGTCGTTTGAAAAATTCAGAAAAGCGATGAAGTACTTACCTATTTCTAAATGATATTTTTAACAGAAATTTATTTTAGTTATAATTTTTTAAATTGAAATGATTTTTTTTCAGAATTCGGAACGCAATGCGATTTTTAATGTAATATGGATTTAGTTGTCCAGTCTTCTGAATGGTTTTGCTCTTATTTTAACACTCCATAAGATCCGAAATGCCCTTTATCGTGGCGAAGTTAACAATTAAAGAGCTGAAAATCAAATGGCTTCAAATTTACGTTTGTGATGAGTAGGTATGTGACTACGCCAGATACACGAATTTGATTCACGTTTATTGTTTTTTTACAAGAATTCACCAGTTATGTGGTACACTACGTGTTTTCGATATTATTTTATGGAATGGAAGCATAGACGCTTACTGAAGAACTGATAAGGCGACTTGGGGGATTTGAGATGTGGATGTACAGAAGAATATTCAAAATAAGCTGGATGGACCGAGTTACGAATGAAGACATTATGGTTCGGATGAATAAAGACTAAGTAGTTATTAATCCGTTTAATCACAGGAGACCATATTTGTCCCAACGCACATAGGTCTCATATAAAACGCTGTAACTCCCTTACTATCTTAGTTAGAAATATGTTCTAATCGGTGTTAGAAAGGAAAAACACCACGCTTTATATTCCATTCTAAAAAAAAAACCACCAAAAAATTAAAATGTACACTTTTATGTACACAAAGTTTTGAATCGCAAATTGAAAAAAAATTAGAAACTTCGGGAATGTTTTAAAAATTATTTTTACATAGAGCGACAAAAAAGTGAGGTTACAATATGTATTCGTTGTACATTTGTCTAATAAAATATGTATGTGTTTTTATTATTTTTATTATCAGTAACTTTAGTTAGAAAAAACGTAAGGTGAGCCATTTTGAAAACTTTTTTATGTTTGTATGCAAAACTTTTATAAAAAAATATGTTTATTTCGAATTCTATAATTTGAAAGCGTATTTCGTCACCTTTCTAAAACAGTTTTGGTTTTTACATGTGCTCAGAAATATTCCAAATGTTTGCATTTTATTGTAAAGCGAAAATATTTTGACCATCTGAAAAAAATGCCAAATTTTTGAAGGGGTAAAACAATAAAAACGGGGCCCTGGAAGAAGGAGAACATCATGGCTGAAAAATCTGAGACAGTGGTTTGGACAGTCTATTGTCGAGCTGTTCTGGGCCGCAGTAAACAAAGTCCGCAAATCCAACGTCCGTTGAACGGACAGGGCACGAGAAGAAGAAGAATACTCACTGTACCTCAGTTGGCCCCGGTAAAACTAGACGATCTGGATTCGAGTCTGAGTTGCGACCGTTACCATTATATTTTTCTGTGTCTTTATCTGTTTAGTATTCGATTATTCTCCATTGAATAATTTTATTCAGTTTTCCAGTAGATTTTCTCATTTCATGACGGTGAACATCCCTCATACATTCCTCCCGCAGGACCGTGTACTGAACTATCTGCCTGCGAATAACTGAATAACAAATCGCGTAATGAAAAAATAACATTATATCCCAGCCCCAGCCCCAGTCCGGGCTGCGCTGGAAAAACGAACCATCTTTTTTACGTAGCTGCTTTTTCATTCATTTTGTCAGCATGAAATAGCGCAAAATATAATTTATTTTGTTGACCTAATAAAATATCTTAGTTGCGATGGAAAATAGGCAGGCGATAGTTTATAATTTTTAAAACATTTTTTTTTGTAAGAAAAACTCTTTTTATAACTTTTGAAGGTTATTCCCATCAATGTAATATACCACTGAAGAAGAAGATAACAATAATAATATAAACGAAAATATGAAACAGAACACGACACAGAAAACAGAAAAAGACAACGGTCCCATAATATGGAAAAAAAAAAATTGGTGAAGATGATTCTAAAATTTTAATATGAGATTGACAAATATGACGGTTTGACAGAAGGTGGCAATAGAGAAATTGGTTAACGCGCGGTTAGACGAGAGATCTGGGTTCGAGTCCCGTTAGCGACCATTGTCTTTTTCTGTTTTTCTGAGTCTTGTTCTCTTTCATATTTTCGTTTGGATTATTATTGTTATCGTCTTCTTCAATGAAATATTTTTTTTAGTTGAGTAACCAAAATATATCTTTGTTCATCTACTTTGTGATACTCATTAAACATTTTTTTTGTTTATTCATTGCTTTGAATGGTTACATCATTTGTGGATATTTCGACCACCATGCTAGGCTCATGCCCGTGTCATGGTGGTATGATATGACGTAATTATTTATTTAAAAAAAAAAACTATTAGTCAATTTTTTTTTAAAACGGAGGTTGGTTGCGAAGTTCCAAGAATTTTTTCAATAATTTAAAAATATATTTATACTTGTAATGATAATTTATTATCTATATTTGGGAGAAGGCTATGGGTACCGCCGCCCCGGAAACCATTTATTGGATAACCAACACCTCTGACATAGATATGTTTATAGATTTTCGCGGCCAAAAGTATTTTCGTTATTTGCTGTGTTGCGCTACCTCCTTCTTTAGCAGGACAGCGTTGCAGTGTCCATCATCAGGGCAGGTCCGGCAGTCACACATCTACCGAATCTGCCGAATCTGCCCTGATGATGGACAATGTTGGCTAAAGAAGGAGGTAGCGCAACACGGCATAACCCCCCAAAAACAAATAACAAAAAAACCTCTGCCATAGTCACCGCCAGTGGTTCGCTATGTTTGGTGACTTCGCAGGAGTGCCCGGGTTTATGGGGTGAGGTTGGTCCGGGTCTTGGCGGCGGATGCGTCTGCCCACCAGCAAGAAAGAAATGTTGAGGGAATCCCTTTTACTTCTCCAGACGTACTCTCTCATGCACCGCAGTGGCAGGGATGGATTCATACGTCCGTCACTCCTAACACTCTGACCCCCGGATTCCTACCCACCCCTCATGCCCTTTTGCTTCCTAGAAATTCATCTCCTTCCTTTCCTAAAAGACACAGCATCTCCAAAGATGACATAAGCCCTGAGGGAAATTATTTTCCTCAAGGCGTCCTGTGTGGAACTAGTATAAAAAAGATATGCAAAAAAACATCAATCAAATCGATCATTTTTTTTTGCGTAATTGATGATTGAATGCTGATTCTGCACCTAAAAAAAATCCCATAAAAACCTTCAAATCGTACTAGAAATGACTCTCCAATCTGAAAATAATTGCGTTAATCGAGAAAATTTAATACAGAAAGATTTGTTCTAATTTTATGACACCAGAATTTTAACACTCGAGAGTTTTTGTTTGAAACAAACAGATAGGTGTGTACTTTTGTATTATTGATTTATGGAGGCAATCGGTTAGACTTGATTAGACCGTCCAAAATCAGTCGAGTGGTCCAAAGCGTCGGGTTCCCTTAGCGATAGGTCATCCTTCATTTCCAAAGCAACATATATTCCGCTTATTACGATGGTAGATGAAAAATTCAAATATGATTTGGTGTTTTCGTAACTTGTGAATGTTTGTTCTCCTTGATAAAAAAAAACTTAGTTGAACAGTTGAAAATTACAGCAAAAATAGGATATGAAATTGTGATAATTTCGACCGGTTTTTAATCTTATGCAAGGAGTCTAATTTTGATTGTCAACCCCGGCGGGTTTTTTTTTTGTCCTTTATGAAATTCGATGCCCAGTGGATTTATCTTGCCGGGGTGTTTATGTAAGCGCCATCTCTAACGACTTCGCTGAAATAACAGCGGGAGGGAAAACTCTAAAATAACAAAAACGCCGATGACATGGTCGCGGCCATTGCGCGCTTTTTTAATCGATTATTATTTTAATTTATTTTTTTAGTATCTACGTAAACTGGTTCTTTACTTTACCTAGTTCCCACTTACCTACGCATATCACAGACATTAAAATGATCTGGAAATATTCTATGCCATTAATTAGTACAAGTAAAAAAAAAGAAATGCTTTATCGAACATATCTGTTATTATTTGTTAATTCTCCTGAGCGCGACTGCAGCGCGACGAGCGCAATCGTGCTGCAGTCGCGAACAACAGTTTGCGTTGACTAAATTTGCAGCGTTCCGATAAAATTTCGACAATTTCGACAACCGACAATTCCGATAAAACCTTTTATTGGTGGGATTGTTTTGGGAGACCAGGTTGTTTAACACGATACCGCATAAGAACTCCTGCTATTCAGAACCATGGGACTATAACACTCTATTTTGTAAATATTGTGAAGTTAGGTAAAAAGTCTAGGTACCCCATCACATAAGTAGATGGTGAACTTCGTGAAGCTTGAGGAATTAGTGAAGGGAGGGAGATGGGAAAGAGGAAAGTCTAGAACTACCTACCTATCAAAATGGTTAATAAAAAAAGGCTGATTTCACGGTTTGATATGTTTGGTGACCTGACAGTTGTTTCCACCCTAAAATCGATTTCAAAAATACCTTTAATAATAAGTTGGTATGAATATCAAACGTATTTTTTGTAGTGTCGATATTTTGTACTTCTCCAATCTGGTATATGTACCTGGTACATGTATGGTACATAACTTTCTTGTAGTTTTTCCTTTGTGCATCTGAATGAAAATTTAAATTTATTATTCGGCAGTAGGTACATCCTTTCTGCACATCCCTTCGGGTAACTTAGTTAAATTTTCCCTAAACCGTTTGCACATTGTGAAATCAACTGTCATGGAGTCGATATGATTATATCTTACAGTACGAAGGAAAATATAATAATTTTTAACTCGGAGTTTTTATTTTTGATTGGTAATCAAAAATTTATATGAAATGTGATGTAATGGTGACCAGACAAGTCAGAATGATATCAACTCGGAACCACCTCAGAAAAGTAATAAAGTGATGAAAAAAAAATGTTACGTTAGGTTAGGGTTATGGGCTATTTAAAAATATTTTTTTCATAGATTTTAATGACTTTTCAAAGAGGTGTTGAGTTGACTTTATTCTCAGTTGGCATGGAACCGTTTTTTTATAACCCACCGCGACATTTGAATAAAAATTAAATTAAAATTTTAGTTAATACTTCAATAAGTAATAAATAGTGAATGGTTTATAAAAGCCTAGGATTTCGACATAATAGGCCACTTGCATGGATTTCATAACGACTTAGAAAAAATCATGTGGATAGATCTTTTTACTAAGATTAAGAAAATGTTAGTAAAATTGTATAGAAATGTACAGTTTTTGTTATTTTTAAATAAATAAATCCATTATTTAGGCTTGTGACGTCACTACATGAAAGTGTCCCGTCTCCGAAAATGTTCCTATTATTTTTTTAAAATTCCACACCGATTTATTTTTTTATATGGCATCACTTTGATTTCAGGCGAATTTTTGAATTCGTTCACTAGATTTATTGTTTGTTCTCTGCGAACTTATCATTTGGTTTCATTTTTTGACAGATGCTCTGAAGAGAACCCCGTACTTTTAATGATCTACGGGGTTCTCTTCAGAACGTGCAGATGATGTCGGTACGTGTTTTAGAGTTATAATGATTATGGTGCTGATTTTAACAAAATTAAATTTTATAATATTCGTATTATTATTATAATTTACAAGTACAAGTATATTACATTGAATTTAGTAATATAGACGCTATTCATTATAATGATTTATGGTCAATAAGATGGATCAAGGAAAAAAAATATTTATGAGATGTAATATTTTTGGTATGCCTCGTTATTCTGCTGTGCCATTCGTGTGGAAAATGTTCTTTTTTTTTAAATGATTTTCGGCTATGTAATTATCGTTTTTTCAAACCTATAAAATTATGTCCCGTCTTTCCGGTTTATAAAAAATGGTCTGATTTATCGGATTGAAATTTTCAAAAAATCCCCAGGGTTTCAAAAATACGATTAAAAAATAAAAAAAAATACAAAATGTCTTAGAATATTTGCCTAAACCGGAAAAAAATTTTAAAAAATTTGATGCAAGTGGCCTATTAAAGCCTTCATAATAAAAACCTTTATTTTATTGAGCTCTAACGTTAGCTAAATAGCTGATGGAAGGTGTGATTACGCACTGATATCATTAAGCTGATGCAGTCACCTCACTTCAGTCTGAGCTATCATATAATGTTATAATACCAGGGTAGCAGCTAGCAACAGGATGACAAGGGTAAGAGAAGTATGAAGCCACATGTAAGGTGTAATGTTTCATGGTTATTAAGGACCCTGGTTTAATGGCGGGTTATCAGCAAACCAGATAGGTGTGAAGGAAACAAGCATTCTACGTATCATCGAGGTTTCCAAGCCAATTTGATTGCTGATTATTGATTAAAAATAAAATGATCTTATGTCGTTTTTGAGACGCCAGTCTAGTCTGTCCATTTACCATGATTTATAGATTTACCCACCGAATGTAATTTTGCGTTGAGAGTACAATTTTTGACACAATAAATACCATCAAAACAATTAGCCAATAGAGAATTTAATGTTTGTTCATATGAAGCGGATACTTTGTGATGTGACATTATTAATTTAAAATAAAACAATAACTTTGTAAACACCACTTTTATTTTTTTATACTTTATGCCGACCGGGATACTGCCCTGATGAAGCTACGGTTGTAGCGAAACCCGGTCGGCATAAAATATAAAAAAAATAAAAGTGGTGTTTACAAAGTTATTGTTTTATTTTAAATTAAAAAAAAGAGAATTTAATGGTAGTTTGAATAACTCACCCAACTCTAATTAAAAATGTTTGTCAGAAGCCGGATTTAATTGGGGCAGGGCCACAATGTTTTTTTTTTTGTTTTTGCGCGATGTTTTGGAAAGATTTGATCGCTGGAGATCCGACTTAACGCAGCAAAAGCCAAATGATATCTTACTTAGTAAAAATTGGAAGCTTTTCTGGCTGAATTTTTGTGGAATTTTGAAATTATGTGAAATTACGTGGATTTTCTAGTTAAATTCGACTATTTTCCAGTGTTTGAGATATGATGCATTTAAGAGCCAAAAACACAAGATAATTTAGTTATCGTTCCATATTTATCGGGTTATCCAATTTTCATGATTATTGTTAAAGGAGTACCTACCTTAACAAACACAGGTGTAAAAATAATTTTAAAAATATATAAATAGCACAAGACAGAGACCACGGTAACAATTGTATGTGTGAGTGAAATCTCAAAATAATTTGTTAGAACAATTACCTAGCAGAACCACAACAAAATGTGTTGAAATTAAAATGGGTCTAAATAAGGTTTCTTGAAATTTATTATAAAAATCTTTTACAAAGTATTATTCGTCATTTCTTTACCCCAAAATCATAAAAACATTAATTGATCTAACATTACTTCTTTAGCTTCCCCAGTAACAACAAAAAAATAAATGGGCATGATTCTGAACGCGTAATTTTTTGATTCCCAAAAAAGCTGATTTGTTCACTGTTCACTGACTCCAATCTCGCTTCACCTGGATCGAATTCAGCGCCCAAGTGAGTCCGTTTAACTCGCCGTGGAAGTGGAAGGACTTCTTCGGTGATGCTCTTTAATTGTGTGTCGATGACTCGGCTGTTATCTCCCCTCGCTTCATGATGGTCGTTAAGTGTAAATAAGGCTGTATTTATAAAGGTACCAACGTAATAAATATATAAAGTGGATGGATAAGTCCAGTGCAATGATGGGTAATCAACAAAAGATCGAGAACTTTGATGAAACGTGAAGGGTTTTGAGAGAATTTTGACATTGTTGATTTGAGATTTTCACGCTCAAAAGTATGATGGTGATTTATTTTGGGGATATTATGCCTTGTTGCGCTTCCTCCTTTTTAAGCAACGATTCGGACAACGTTATAATGTCCATCAACAGGGCAGATGTGTGTTAATCGATACTGTGACGCTGCCCAAAACGTTGGCTAAAGAAGGTGGTAGCGCAACTCACACAACACTCCAGAAATAAATCACTATACCTAATGCTTTTGGCAGTGAAAATCTAAAATCATATCATATCTTACAAATTTGCCCTGATGATGGACACCTTAACTCTCCGAAATGTTGATTAAAGACGTAGGTAGGGCAACAGGGCGTAATACCCAAAAAAATCACTATAATTGACATTATTGTCGACAAATAATCCCCACAAGCGTGATCCATGTCAATTAGAAAGAAAACTCGAACCCCTAGAGATTAATTTTATATTCAAGGAAAAATTTCTACATACGGAAAAATTTGATCATTTTCCTCAGAAGTAAGGAAAATTTGAGCTTACTTCGTGCATACAGACTCGCCCACAACACGCTGCTATGGGCTTATCTTTAATTTATACTTTCCTTCAATAAATTAATAAAAAAAGATCTATCTATCACGGAGAAACTAGGGGAGGAGACAATCAAAGACAGATTGCGTTGTTCCCAATCATTTTATCGTTGAAAATCTTAAGTGGCCCTACACACTACCGCATACTATCAGAGACAATAAAATGACGTCAAATTAAAAACTTTCTATGTTAAATTAATATTTAAGAGTTAAGTATTGTAGCTCTTCTCTTATTAGTACACATTATTTCTTTTAAATACCGTTATTCATAAACTGGTATTTCATATTTTTTAAACAAACGTATATAATATATTAAAAAAGTGAGAACTTGAACGTAATGCCACAATCGGTACTTCCCATTTGATTTGGCGGATCGGCGTAAGTTTTTTCTCCGTGCGTTAGCAAATAAACAAACTTTAAAATGGAAAATAAAACAAAGCGTGCCAAGAATTTTACACCTGACGATAAGATGAGGCTTGTAGAGCTCATCACAGCATCGCCGATACTCTTATCAAAGTCAAGGCGGTCCCAATTACCTATTGAATACAAGATTAAAGGATGCCGCTTGGAACCAAATTTTATTAAAACGACAATAAAACTGACAAATGCAACACAAAAAACTGAAAGGAGCGCGAACCCGACTGTCATTTGTCAGAGTAAATTTCATCATTCGCAGTATTTTTTCACTCTGTGGACACTTTTTATAACTAGTCCTTTCCTTAGATTTATGCTTAAATAGCTAATCCAGTAGTCCGGCTGGCTTAGACTAAGCGGCTTGCTTAAGCGATGCTTGTGTGTTGGGAACAGCGTAGTTGTGCATTTAAGCAGTGATGAACCTTAGTTTCAGCTTAGAATTTGATTAGAAAAATCCATAGACAATTCTTTTTTTACAAAAAAAAAACAGTTGTCTACTAAATTTTATTTCACCAAACGCGCGAACTGTCAAACGTGCGAAGTTAAAATAGTCATTAAGCTTTCTGATTTTATCAAATTTTCTTAATTTTTCTTTCCGCACGAACCTTCTATAAAGCATTAGAAAACTTTAAAAAAATGAACGAAGTAGGTAAAGTCGTTCTGAAGTTATGGCGTGACCAAGGCAAACAGGGATTCATTTATATATATACGGGGTGTCCGGGGGTAAAGTGCATTAACTTCGGGAGGTGACTCTACATGATAGTACAAGTAAAAAAGATAAATAACATTTTTCGAAATTCCAAATTTAATGATAGTTTTGGGGTATAAAGATAAAATTAGTCCGGCGTTATTATTTTTATTTTCATTTCCAGATTTATTATTTTCCACTGTAACGATACGGGCCAATCACAATCGAGTCGGGCGCCCGGCAGCGTATTTACAATCCCTAACGCGTTTGAGTCGCTTTAAATTTTCAATATCAAAATTTAAATATTTAGAAATAAAATTATTAATTTCTACTATACACATTGGAAAGATTATATTATCTAGATTTTAGAACATTTTTTTGTTTATGCAAAGTGATAAAAATTATCCAAATAGAGGTGTATTTACAATTTATGGGAATAATATTCAAATTTAAATATTTAGAAATAAAATTATTAATTTCTAATATACACATCAGAAAGATTATTTTATCTAGATTTTAGAACATTTTTGGTTTTTGCAATGTGATTAAAAATAACCAATATAGAGGTATATTTAAAATGCAAATTGTCGTTACCGCGACTAAATCGGTATAGGTTTTGTAAATACGCCGCCCGGCAGGCTCTGAGCAAGTAAGATCGTACCTCACACTAAGGATTTTTAGTAGGTACGTCTTTTGTATGGGAAAAAATGTTGGAATTTCGGGAAAAGTGTTAATCTTTTTTACTCCTACCATCATGTAGAATCACCTCACGAAGTTAATGCACTTTACCCCCGGACACCCTGTATATAGATTTGATGTTATTATTTACGAACCTGACTGTTGGTACATTTACCTACCCAATGTTTCTGTCTATGTAGTTCGTAATTCCCTCGCATTGACCCTAATAAAGCAACAATAATCATTCAACGTAACTTAAGTTGACGTTTTGGAAGCATGATCGGAACATTAGAAATATCTGTACGCATCGATGTTTCAATGGCAGCTTTAAGAAATCAGTAGATTAATTGATGAACTATGCTCGTAATATCTCACTGCCAATAAACCGCGTATCTTGTATCGATCTTATATCTTTTGAGTACGTGTCAAAATGTAATGTTTTCCTTTGTGAGAGACCAGACTTGATGAACTTAAAATATTCATATAAAAATATTAATGTTTGATATTTTTCAAACACGCTTATAAATTAATATATACTTAAATAATCTAAACCATATTTCTTCATTTGAACCACAATTTTTTTTTGTACGTCTACTTGTTTCGGAACAACCGTTCCTTCTTTAGGACAAAATATACTAACTGGACATAACAACGATATTCGATTGAGTTTCGCCAATATTGTCTTCAATTAGTTTAATATTAAAATTTGAGGTTTTACAATGAAAAATATATTGTTTAATTAAAAATAACGCAAGAAAATATTGTTTCATTTGTTTATTGTTTTTCTTTCAATCTAGCCGACCCCTCCCCACCCCTTGGTGAGATAAATTTGGGCCACTTCGTATATTCTTTTCATTTGACATGAGATTTTGCTGGACCCCCACCCCCTTTGAGCTCACGTAATTAATGTATGCCAACTAATGGTTAACCACAAAATTATAGCTACATTAAAAAGCACAATATAAACCTCTTTATTGATATTGGTATGTACGAGTATATACGGACTAGTTTAGGGCTGTGAGTGATGATGATGATGATTCAACTCCCCACAGTCGTAGGGTTGTAAAAACACTTTATAGGTGTTATCAGTTCCTAATTAGTATAAGAAAATTAATTTTGTGTTATCTACGTTTTAAATAAGGGTCGACCGAGATCTCGGTCTCGGTCTCGGCGTTCTCGGCTACAAATTCTACCGAGAACTCTGTCTCGGTAGAATTCTCGGCCATAACCGAGACCGTTGTGACGAAAGACGACGTGACGAAAGCAGTTCAAGTGCTGTGATAGAAATAGCGCTTGATAGCTTTTTAGAGAGTAAAGACTGCAAAAAAATGCAAATATTTTTGAGTATTGGTATTCGTCACCATATCAAGTACTTAGGCCTGCAGCAAAAAAACTTTTTATCAGCACCGCCTACTAGTGTCAAGTGAGCAGCTCTTTAGCTAAGCTGGTCAATTATACGACATAAGGCGACACTCTTTGAAGGGTGAAAACGCAGAAAAAATGTTTTTTATGTGCTACCACATCATGTCGTTCAATTTTGATTATTAAAACTATTTAAAACAAATTATTATTACATTCTTAAACATACTGTAGGTACTCGTACTATGCAAAAATAGCGCATTTTCATTTTTTTTCTCAATTTATCTATTCTCGGTCTTGGCTCTCGGTCTCGGCCGAGATTTTACTTTATTTTCGGTCTCGGTCTCGGCCGAGAACGGAAAACCTGTCTCGGTCGACCCTTAGTTTTAAACATAAGGCTATGTAGTATATATAACAATAGCCAAGAAATCCAGTGCAAATTGTTGTAATATTACTCGTGTACAATATGTCTATTGATCGATACATCTAATCGAGGGATTCGAAATCAAATTTTTGAAGTTATTGAATATTTTTACCACACAGAGCTCTGAAGGGTTTTCAAGTTTTCCTTCGAGGATGATGAAGGCTATTTTTAAAGAGAGAAAGTAGTGAATCTTACATTTCGTTTAAAAATAAGTAAGTACCTATTTTGTACAAACGAGGAAACACATTTGAAGTGTTCTGTCCGAACAAGGACATATTTTGCAGCACACCTCTGCAACAGCTTTTGAACTTGTTTTCCCAGTGTGATAAGGATATACATATATGTGCATACACCTTGATGCCAGATCCTTAGCTTGTTCATAAAGAAACAGAAATGAGAAATTCTATGAAATACTACATTCCAAATATTGTATTAGTCAGAACAATCATGACCACCAGGGACCATTAAAAAACTAAGAAACTATAAATTTATTTTAAACATACCGCCGTTATCTATATTACAATTATTAATACTGTGAGCTGTAGTTATGTGTTCATTTTACAACACCTGCCTAACTTCTGTACATTCTTGTGACACTTTAATATAGTAGTTATTTTAAAACATAGCTATTCAGGTATTAAAAAGATTATTAACAAAAATGCATGAAAGCGGTATATCTCAGACATGCAGGCCCATTAGGGACACGAAAAGTGGCATAAGTATTTCGTGAAAACAGTCTATTGTTAAACTGTTGACAATAATGAGCTCTCGGGTAGGAAAATTGTAGATTAGAAGCATTCTCTTGGACAGAAGAAATGTAGAAGACTTATCACCAGGAAAATAGTTTGGCCCAGCATTTTTCACAAAACATTATTGTGGTGTATAGATTTTTTATTTTTTTATTTAAGCTACTATATTAAATAATTCTATAAGTATACAAAATATAATGGTTATGTTAGGTAAAGATATTGTATTTTTTAGTCCTCCTCCATAGGGGTTCCTGTGCCGAGGTGGACTAAAATTGTTTAATTATAGTTTATTTGTCTTCTATGTCGTTTTTAGTGTCTTCATTAGTGTTTTCGTTGACCTCTTTCAGCCATGTTTTCATTCTTGATTTGTACTCATTAAATTTTTTTATTAGTTGTATGTCTTGGGGAAGAATATTATGGAGTTTAATTGCAAAATAAGTGTAGTTTCTTTGTCCGAACGTGGTTTCATAACTTGGAATGTTTTTTTATGTCATTTTTATTCGATCTGGTGTGATGGATACGCGGTCTAGTAGAGGATTCAGTATTTTTGAATAGCTTCAATAATATATTTTTGGCATATATTCGTTGTACATGTATGTAGTTTCAATATCCTTAACCAGTTTCGTTAGTACAGGTTATATGTGGTTTTGAGGTGTCTCGACAGATGTCAGTTAAGTAGTATCTTAGAAGAGTGGCAACTGTTCGTGTCTAATGCACAAACGGTTGCGGAACTGACAGCTGGGCTCCTTCAGTGTGGAGTTATGAATTTATTGTGAATTAACGCCGATTAACGGCTTTTACACGGGAATTGCAATAATTTGAAACAATATACATAGTTAAGAAGAAAAAAAAATATAACAAAAATTTAAAGAGCACATATTGAAGTGACATTATAAAGCAAAAATAGTAAGCTATTATAAAACAAACATGAAGAAAAAGAAAACCTCATATACATGAATGTGTACAAGATATTATGAACTAAAAAATTACTACGTAAAGTACGTAATAATTAATTTAAAAATTCCAGAAATAAACATTGATGAAGAATATAAACATACAAAGTACATTAGATTATAATCTAACTGAAAAGCGCTGACAAAGAGCTTTAATTAAATAATGTTTTGTTACGATACACAAATACGCCCCTGCAAATTACTCGGCCCCCTCCTCCCAAGTTGTAGAGCACGCCACTGCGCAAACTACAGTTTCGCCCCCTCTCCGCTAGCTTCCCGGCGCGCTACCGGCGGCGGAACCCAAACAAGCCACCGTCGGCAGCGAGCCACCAACCGCCACTTACCCGTAGCTCCTGGTCTAGTAAGCACGCATGGCGTGGGCACTGTTCCGCGCTCATTCTAGAAGTTTCCACGCAGAAAACAATGGAACGTGTTACACTGCGACACCAAGAATGGCCGAACTCTTTCCCGACACGGAAGATACAGGAGTCCAAACGCTCACTGTAAGTACCCAAGCTGTTTTCCCCCTTATTTGCGTGTGTTCGCAGTAAATTCACCGCGGAGATAAATAGCCCTTCCAGAGAGATTATAGAGACAGATTCCTCCTTTTTAGATATAACTGTTGTTGCTACCCTGAATTACTATGTATGCATTATTGTGATATTGTGTTTACGCAGGTGTTTTACCCAATATAACTGATGTTTACCCTGATTACTGGTTTCACTGCCTTCTCCCAGCCCGTAGAAATTTGAGCTTTATTTCAGGAAAGACCCACACACGCCTCACAGATCCTACCACCCTGGTGGTGAGGGCCTCTCCCGCTCTGCTGACTAAAACCTGAGCTAGTCTGTCGGCAGAATGTAGGGACCCCCATTTAGGTCCGCTAACAGTTTGTACGTTGATAATCTTTCAATATTTATCATATCATCAACAACATATTTGTTACCAAGTATATGCAGGCGATTTATTATGGCATATAATTCAGCATTAGATCCTGTATTATTACAATGGTAAGGTAATTTGTGACGAACTGATCTACTCGGTACATGAAAACATATTAAAGAAAGAAGTTCAGGAGAGTTCAACAAGTTATTAACAATTTTAAAAAAATAAAATAAATCAGAACAAATTCTTCTTTCTTTTAATGTATCAAGTCCCAATTTTCTTTTAATGTTCACTGGCTTCAGAATTACTCAGAGCTTCCAATAAAACTGACTTTCAATCAGGTCAAATATTCATTGTAAATCGCACGATAACATGAATAAAATAAATTCTAATCTCGACAGAACTTTATTGCAGATTCCCAACACATATCAAGTAATCATAATCACTGTGATTGAAGAAAATTCCAAATATGAACTGCAACTTATACACAATACGTCAAAATCAATCGTTATGGTTTTCAAATGTAAAAAACAAACTCATGCAAAAACCCTCAGTATGGCTAGATGGAAGGAAAATGGAAGGTAGTCGTAGCGTAAAGTACCTCGGATATATCATCACAGACGACCTGAAAGACATAGAAGATATGGAAACACAAAGAAGAGCGATATCCGTTGGAGCAGGTATGCAGTCAAGGCGTTTTCACTTTTACAGTCCGAACTTAAAAATAATACTATTTAACGCGTTCTGCACATCGCTGGGAAAAATTTCGGTTTAGGGGCGAAATTCCTAGAAAATCAAACTAGTTATTTTTATACTAACTATGGGCCGGGGAATCCGAATCTGAAAGAATTATGCGGCGGCAAGCAATATTAACTGAATTACACGACTTTAAAATTTTCTATAAACACTAAGGAAAAACGTCATTTTTAATGAACTGACATAACAAGTCATAGAAAAACAAGAAATGTACAAAAACATGTGCCGGCAGTGTTACCAACACTCAAAAATATTTATCCCTATATCAATAACGTAAAACTTTCCGACGTTTGTGTAACATGGTTTGTGCCCCTTTATACCGCCTGCTCGCGTCCCTAACCTAACCTAACCTAACGCTAGGTTTGTGTATCATGGTTTGTGCCCCTTTATACCGCCTGCTCGCGTCCCTAACCTAACATAACCTAACCTAACCTAACCTAACGCTAGGTTTGTGTAACATGGTTTGTGCCCCTTTATACCGCCTGCTCGCGTCAATTTTAAAAAACATCCCTGTTTTCAAGTAGTTTAGCGGCTACGCTAGGTTTGTGTAACATGATTTGTGCCCCTTAATACCGCCTGCTCGCGTCAATTTTAAAAAACATCCCTGTTTTCAAGTAGTTTAGCGGCTACGCTAGGTTTGTGTAACATGGTTTGTGCCCCTTTATACCGCCTGCTCGCGTCAATTTTAAAAAGCATCCCTGTTTTCAAGTAGTTTAGCGGCTGCGCTGGGTTTGTGTAACATGGTTTGTGATAGAAAAGAAAGTGCCCCCTTCATAGCGCCTACTCGCGTCAAGGCAACAAAACATCCCTGTTTTCAAGTAGTTTAGCGGCTACGCTGGGTTTATGTAACATGGTTTGTGATACAAAAGTGAATAAAATTTATAAAAAATAAGTACTTAAAATATAAACATGTTAATTTACGTTATTTATATTACTTTTTAATGGCAACACTTAATTTTGTGTGGTAAAAATATCTATGTTATCTTGTTTTTCTATGATCTTCGTACTTCGTGTGTCAGAATGCTTCCAAAATGGCTATTTTCGTGTGTGTGTGTATAGAAAATTTTAAAGTCGTGTAATTCAGTTAATATTGCTTGCCGCCGCCTAATTCTTTCAGATTCGGATTCCCCGGCCCATAGTTAGTATAAAAATAACTAGTTTGATTTTCTAGGAATTTCGCCCCTAAACCGAAATTTACCCCATCGCTGTATACGTCAGAGCTGTGGGTAGATTATACTGCATTCCAATGGCATAAGCTAAAAGTCGCTTACAATAATGCCTATCGCCAACTGTTCGGCCTACCGAGATACTGCAGCGATACGGAAATGTTCCTGGAAAGACGAGAACACACTATCAGAGCTCTTCTCCGCCACCGCATGGGAAGCTTATGGCGCAGACTACGCCAATCTAAGAATGCAATCATTACTGCCTGGATATAGTCCCCCCTGATGGCCCACTGTATACTGGAGTCGGTCAAATATCTCCCACGAACGTCTGCTTCCATTCATTTTTGGGTTCAATATTTTTCGGTTTGTTTTTCTTATTTTTCTTGTTTATTCATTTTATTTTACTTATGTAGATATTTACTTTATAATTTTTTCTTATTTTTTGTCTAATTTCTATGTGTTATTTCTTCTTCTTTGTGTGCCGTATCAGGTCCCCCCCACTTTGGCGATCACTCTTGAAAATGTCTCTCTGTCTTGCGCTGCCCGGAATAGCTCCTCCACACTTTTAATGCCGGTGCACTCTCGTATATTACGCAGCCAAGACATTTGTCTCCTACCAGACCCTCGGCGACCCTCTATCTTGCCTTTCAATATTAAATGGAGCAAGTGATTCTTCTTATTTGTGTTATTTGTAATATGGGATGTATTGCATTGCACTACCTACCCCGCGTACATTCTGGAATTAACAACACACCATTAGCAATACCAAAGACACTACAGCCAATGCGTTTCCGCGACATTTCATCCCGCGACAAAAAAAACCCCGACAAACTATCCTACGGACAAAACATCCTCCGACAAAATATCCTACGGACAAAACATCCCCCAACAAAATATTTACTAAAACCTAACCTAATCTAACCTAACCTAACAAAAAAAAGGGACAAAAATAATACAGACATCCTGTAAAGACAATAAATTATTGTTCAAAAATAGTGAAATGTTAAATAAGGGTAGGTTAGGTTAGGTTAAGTTAGGTTAGGTAAGGTTTTAGTAGATATTTTGTTGAAGGATATTTTGTCCTTGGGATATTATGTCGAGGGATATTTTGTCGGAGAATATTGTGTCGGGGATATTTTGTCGCGTGATAAAAACCCGCGGTACCGCCAATGCGAAGCCCAAGCAACCATTATTTTGTTATTGTGTATGCAATTTTAATTGTGATAGTATTAAATAGATTTGTTATCATCATTGAAATATGTATCCTCGGCGTTGTTGTAATCTAAGATTAGAAATGAACCCAACGATTCATTGTCGTGCTAAGGGACCATTACAAAACTTGCAGTAAGAAGAGCAAAGCAAATCGTGAAACATGTTGTTGTATCAAACCATTATAATATGCGATAGTAACAAATACTTTCTTATTAATCCTATCGATTTGTTATTATTTATCAAACGTGCTTTTGGTTGGAGGCTATAAACAAACAGAGAACGGTTGCGCATTAATAATACAATTAATCATTGTTTTAACCGATCAATTATGAATTAGTTAAAGAATATAAGAAAGTAATAAAAGTTGTAGTAAAGAAAAAATAGACCATTCCTAATATACTATAAGGCTTATTAAGTCGATGTTTATTATGTTTTACTATTTGGTTTTTAAGAGTATATTGGTACTATATTTTTTGGCCCCCAATTTCGCTTTATAGTAAGCACTATAATGGATATAAATATCATCAATATTTACTATCAAAATATGAGAGGACTTAAAATTAAATTAAATGATCAAGACTTTACCAGAAACACGATTGACCACAGATATCAAAAATGGCGAGTTAGGGTTTCACTCCCATGACACCTTACGAATGAACCGTGATACTAATACTAGCAACAAAAGTGGGGGAATTGGATGTTTAATTTATATTAATACTAAATTAATCTCTAGAAAACTCAACTATGCAAAACACAGTATTACATAATCTAAAACACTTATCATTTTGTTTTTTTTTGTTAAGTTAAAAGGTTCCTGTTAAATATCGATTCTAAGTCCGTTTCAGCTTTCGAATAAATTGTGATTAGCAGAAGAGGATAACTATCATGTTGTTAAGGCTCTGCAACTGGGTTCGAAGAGAAGATGGAGAGATACGAAATTACGAATGTTAGAGGAGAGCGCTAGAAAACACGACTCGTTTAAAATAGAGCAAAAATTTTGCGGGCATTATCTTAAACAGCATTTAAAGAAACACTGTGAATTTTTTCATACATATAACTTGTAAAATAACTGAAACAAACGTGTTTATAATAATTTTTGGAGCATACTTTGCGATTTTTTTCTATCGAGGGAATTTTATATATAATAATTTGCGTTTCGGCGCGGGCAAGTCTAGATTATTATCTTTAAGAATAACATATATTTTTTTAAGAGCTTTAAAACATACCGTGTTTAAGGGAAATATGTAATAAATCGGTAGAAATCCGGGTTGCAGGCCATTAAGCTTATCAGCTAATTGCAATTTGTTAGAATGTTGAAAGAAAACAAAATGGCGCTGAATAGCTATTTGAAGACAATGTTACATTTGAATTTCAACGAAACTACTGGGCCTACATGTGACTTCATACAATAAAGCTGGTATGATATAGGTACTACGAATCATACCTTTTTTTTAATTTCACGATCTTAGTTGCTAATCGACAAGTACAAAATTCAACCACTCTAGTTCAAGAAGAGTCACGAAGATGAAGAAAAGTCCATCAACACGTCATCAGTGTAGCCGTTTCTCTATCTCGAAGTAATCTCGTTAGATGAGTCTGCGCGGAGGCTGTATGTACATGCACTTTGAAGTGCAATCGCGGGGTTAAGTGGGAGATAGAGAATGGTACAGAGTTACGGTGTTTAAAAGAAGCTGTGGTGATAACCTTGCTACTGAACTCGAAATAACACGTGAATTAGAGTAACTTAGTGGAATGTTTTAATTTAACACTTTGCTTTTAAATATTTTAAGTGTTTCCTGTGCTAAAATTATTTTGCAGTTTTATGTAGGCATTCAGGAAATTTTAATATTATTATTATATGCATTTATGTAAGATTATGTTAGGCTTATGACAGCAACAAATAAACAGTAGCACTAATTAATAAAAAAAAACTTGAAATGGATTTGGAAACTCATCATCATCATCTGTGGCTCTACAACCCAGGTCGGGTCTTGGCCTCCAGCAGAGCCTGCCTCCATGACTGTCGGTGTTGTGCTGCGTTGCGCCAGTTTCGGATGCCGATGGTGCTTGCATCCTTCACCACTCCATCCAGCCATCGAAGCTTTGGTCTTCCAACTCTTCTCCGACCCCCAGGTGCACCATCCATAATTCGCTTTGGAATATCTCCTTCGCTCATTCTCTGGATATGTCCAGCCCACCTGAGTCTTCCAGTTTTGATTTCCTTGGAGATATTAGGGTCCTCGTAAAGATCGGATTTGGAAACTGAGTTAGATAATTACACAGTATTACAAAAAACATGTGTGCAGTTCACACGAGGTAGAAGTGAATCTTCGAAACCTTCAAAAACGAAAGTAGATCAGAGGGGGGGGGGGGGGGCGACGAAGCACCGTACAAAGAGGAGACCGATTATTCTATCTCATTCTATCGCAGGCTAAATCCTACGGATGTATGTGTTTGTCTTTTTTAGGGTCGCTTTTTCATTTCATCGAGTTTCAAATCGCAACGGTGCTGAAGATGTTTCCACTTCAAAAATTAGGATGATTTGGTGATTATCGTAGCAGACGGCCAGCGTAGTGCAGCGGTAAGGCGCTTGACTCGCATTCCAAAGGTCGCGGGATCGAATCCCGGCGTGGCAAATAAATTTTATTTGATTAATTTGTGTATTTCACAATTTATTCATTTAAAATAATATAATATAGTATATTTGCGGCACGTTCCAGAGTGGAAGATACTCTCAGTATCGCCCTGGTATAAGACCACCATTCAGAATTGAAACGTTGCTTGAAATGGCTTTAGCCGTGTTTGGTGACCAGATCTGAATAGCCAGGTACTTCCCCACCTTCCTCTTCCCTATCTCCTTCCCTCCCCACTACCTTCAGCCTCACAGCATTCCTCAATTGGGGATGCCATAGTCTCACTGAATCCAGGAAACCCCTGGGCTCAGGACCCAAATATTAGTAAATTGGGGGTTCAAATCCCGACGTACAACAAACCACAGCCAAAAATCTAATAAGGCTTTGTCCTCAAATCGCCAGATTGACCCCTAATTACATTTTTTTAATAAATCATTTTAACACGCTGAAAATACCCCTTTATAAATTTCCAGTCATTCGCTCGCTCTAATTTCTAACATTAGTCTGCTTTAGTACCTACCTGTTAGATATTAGAACCGTTCCTTCGCAGCACTGAACATAAAGAAACACGTGTAAATTCATCACCAGTAGTAAAAAAAGCCAACACCATCAGATCACAAAGAAACAAGCCTGTCAGATTTAATAATATTAATTTTTGTATACATCGTACATGATTTAATTTGTTCTTGGGGCCTTGGGCGACGGTTGCGTTATAGGGGCAAATGTCACCCGCCCGAGCTCTTGGTGACAGAGGCGAACTGTACACGAATTTTATATGTGGAGATACCAATAGGGTGTTTTCACTGTTTTTTTCACTCTCGAAAAAATTAAGAAAAAATAATGACGGTATTTTTATACATTTTCTATAACGAATTAAAATCCTCCTTTTTAGGTTTGCCTCCAAAACAACATGTTCGTTTTTTTCGTTATATGTTTTTGGGGTGTTGTGCCGTGTTGCGCTACCTCCTTCTTTAGCCAACGTTTCGGACATCGTTGCAGTGTCCATCATCAGGGCAGATCCGGCAGATCCGGTAGATGTGTAATTTTTAGTCGTGAAGTGTGTGCTTATTTACTTCGAAGCGATACCGTGTAGCCAGCAGCACTAACTTTCACCAGTACAAAATACTCGTGACAAGCAGTGGCGTCATCGCCGCGGAACGGAATAGAAAGTTCATTAAAACGTGGTATTTATGCTAGCCAGGGGCAAGTCCGTTTGCGAGATGCCGACGGAAGTGGCTCCATCTCTTAATGAAATCGTTCGTTTTAAATGTTCGTTTTTATTCCTGAATTCGGCAGCGTTGACGTCATGCCGGACAACGTTGGTGACAGCCGCTTTACCAGCCAGTGGCGATTTCTATGCCAAAATGACGTTGTATCTGTTTGGCATATCATCTGTCCGTAATTTGCTTATTACGTTCCGCTTTCGGTTCAAGGCGGTGGCCGTGTCGGATACTAAGTTTTTATCCTGCCAGAGTTCGCATGAGCATAGTTTCTAATTTCTACTACAAGCTGTCAAGCCGGAAAAAACAATATCTATAATACCTTCCTGAAAACACGGATAGGCGTCAAGTAATCAAATGTCACTCCTCCGAACGAATACTTACTTTCCATGAATTTATTTATTTTTGGAATATCAGTCTGAATAATATTAGGTCCTTACATATGAAATTGGCGTTTTGTATGGGAGGAACATAAAGTCAATTTTTTTAAATATAATATATTTATTTAATCAAAGTATGTACCATTGCTATCTATGCACTTTTGCCATCTCATAAGTAGTTCATCGATCCCTTTACTAAAAAAACCATTCGGACGGGAATCAATAAAATCTTTGAAGGCGTTTTGGACTGCCCCATCGGAGTTGAATTTTTTCCCTTGCAAGAAGTTATCCAAATTTCGAAAAAAAATGGTAATCTGTTGGGGCAAGGTCCGGAGAATACGGTGGATGTCTTAGGCATTCCAATTGAAGCTCCTCTAATTTGGTAGCCGTCTGTTGTGCAGTGTGTGGTCTAGCGTTCTAACGCGCGTTTGTTGATTTGCTTCACTTAATTCGTGACCTTTCAAGCTTTTTCATCTTCCCAATTTGTTTCAAGTGGATTAAAACAGTTTTATCACTAACACCGCAGCCAGCAGCTAACTCGGACGTGGTTTGCGATGGATCCGCTTCCACAATAGTCTTCAATTCTTCATTGTCAACTTTAGTCTCCGGCCGTCCACGGGGCTTTTTCTGCAGGTCGAAATTTCCAGAACGAAAACGTTGGAACCAAAAACGCACTGTGTTTTCTTTTGCGGCACCGTCGCCATACACATCATTAATCCTTCGAGCCGTTTCTGCTGCACTGGTGCCACGGTGGAACTCTTACTCGTAAATAACGCGATATTTCAAGTTTTCCATTTTGTAAACTAAGTGACGCAAAGAAAAAAAACAATTAAGGAAAAAAAAAGAATTATAATTTTCGAAACACAAATACACGAGTAAATAGCTGTATAAATTTTAATTTGGAATTCCTAACCAAGGAGAAGATATTTGAGATCAAAGTTGCCAGTACGGCAAAACGCCAATTTTATATGTAAGGACCTAATATAATATACAGACGAGGATGACAAAAAAGACCAACTAATAATATTAACAAATAGGTTTTTACAAATACAAAAGTAAGTACTTAATGAATGTAAACTAAAAAGTTATTAAATAAATAAAAAGACGAAGTAAGTAGCAAATATAACAAAAAAAGAAATGTACAACCAACATAATAAATCTATAGTTACATAATGCACTATACAACAATATATTTAGGATTATTACTCTACCTAAAATACTTGGTCGAAGACCTAAATTGACCGGGAAATAGGCATTGCGATTAGAGGTTAGACTAGAGGCTTTTGTGATGTGGTCCTATAGAAGACTATTAGGAATTTTCTGGAGAGACCACATTACAAATGAGGAGTTTCTCCAAAGAATCGAAGGAGGAAGGCACCTGCTCAGGACCTTGTCCGAAAGGCGTGCAAGATGGATCGGCCATGTAATACGACAATAAGGCCTCTTGCATGCCATAATGGAGGGTATGACCGAGGGGACAAGGGACGCCCACGCCGAGAGTAGCTTGAGGACCTGCTGGTGGACATGCGCTGCTCATCATATGCAGACTTCAAAAGAGCCGCACAAGACAGGGAAGAATGGAAGAGAAGAATAGAGGAAATTGCTGCAAACCAATCCCAGAATTGAAACCAGAGAGAGATGAATTAAATATATCTGCTTTTATTTAAGTATATTTAAGATACACTCTAAGATATATGTACAAGGCTTCTTGTTAATTGAATTAGCTGTAAGAATTGAGATGCATCTATAACTCCCTTTGTACTTTCGGTTTATTTTGTACATGTGTTTTTTTTTATTTGAATATATCAATCAACAAAATTTGACCACTGGTTGAAACAGGCCAAGAGTCGGCGGTTACTTTAGGCGACTCACCATGTCGAAAAATTCAGAATGGCGTTGATTGCTGATTGGTAATGATGTCGAATGTGACAGAGTTCAAACGAAAGGATGTGTTTTAAATAATTATTTTTATGGTGTTTACCATACCATCCCACCTCCCACCCTGTTCACGTGCCCAGTTGGCCAGAGCATGTTAAGAACTGAGAACACCACACTCGGCATTGCTGTGTTACTGTGTGATGTAGTTCATTTGTTAGAATTATTCACGGATGTCGGGGTGCCGGGTTCGGTGACCGCCCAGATGCCTTCATCATGGCCCGTCACGATCACACGTTGACTTGATCATGCCTACATAAAAGTGGTAGCGATTCAGTTACCACGTGTAGCGAAGGATATGTTAGGAAGTGCCTACCTAATGATTGGGGAAGCTTCCTAAGCAGATTATATTACATTGAAGAAGAAGATTACAATAATGATCTAAACGAAAATGTGAAATAGAACAAGACACAGAAAAAAAGAATAAGATAATGGTCGCAACTGGGACTCGAACCCAAAACCTCTCGTCTAACCGGGACGTGCGCGTTAACCAATTCCGCCATTGCCATCTTCTGTCAAACCATCATATTAGTCAATCTCATATTTCAAATTTTAGAGTTAACAATACTATCTTCAACATTTTTTCCCATATAATTGACTTGCAATTGGTAATAATAATAATAATAATAATAATATAATTATTAGATTCCTGGTCAAATAAAATTATTCACGCAAAACACTTCAATTATCTCAACCAAACGTATGTTGACAAACTTTCGTCAAACAAATGGTTGAGTATTGGAGAGTTGAGCGCAGAAATAGAAGGATTTATGCTTGCAATTCAAGATAGAGTCATTAATACTAAAAATTATAGAAAGCATATAATCAAAGATATAAATCAAATTGATGATTTATGTAGAAAATGTTTGGCTTTTCCCGAAACTATAGAACATATTATATCGGGATGTTCTATATTAGCGCCTTCCGAGTATACATTTAGGCACAATCAGGTTTTAAAAATAATTCACCAAAGTTTGGTAATTAAACATAACTTGATTGATTGCCGTAATGTAGTACCTTATTATGAATATGAACCAAATTCATTTATAGAAAATGAATTTTATAAAATATATTATGATAAAACTATACTAACAGACAGAACAATTAGTCATAATAGACCTGATATAGTTTTACATGACAAAATTAAAAAAATAACTTATATCATTGATGTAGCTATTCCAAATTCCTGTAATATTCAAAAAACTGTTTCTGAAAAAATTAGAAAATACACAGATTTAGGAAATGAGATTAAAAGAATTTGGCATTCTCGGACTATAAAAATATTACCATTTGTTATTTCGGCCACTGGCATAATACCTAGGAATCTGATTCAAAATTTAAGCATATTAGATTTGTCAAAGAATTTGTATATAAAAATGCAAAAAGCAGTAATTTTAAATACATGTAGGATTACAAAAGATTTTTTAAATATTTATATTGAGGGATCAGTAGGATTTATAGGTTCAATTAGAAATGCCACAGAGCCGAACCCTCTGATATGAAAATATCTGGAGTCGGTGAATTATATTCCCATTTGGTCTCTAGTAGGTTGACATGTTGTTCTTGTATTGTTTTGTATTTATAATACTTATATAGTGCAATTGCATAACGTGGATTCACTAGATGATCATTTGGGGAAGTGTATGAAAGGGTTTAGTTTTTCCTTCTTTTTTTTTTTTTTTTTTTGGGGGAAAATTTAACCCGGACATTTAAATCTGGTGCGTAAAATTTGTATAGCGCCGTTTTTGTGAAAAATCAACTCAAGGGCGCTTTACAATTTATTATGAATCCTAGGCTCTATCTAATTTTATTATTTTCAAATAGATACAGAATCATACTTATTACCTGCAGGACACTTCCGACAAAACACACTTTATTAGAAAGTTTATGCTTATGCTATGGGGAAGATACGACTTTGCACGTGGAGGCCATTATATTCAAAACACTGGACATTGCATGAGTTTTTTCATTTATATTTATATTTAACAGAAGATTAATGCCAAAGTTGAGTTAATATTTATTTTTAAAGTCTGGAGAATTTTAAGAATTTGCTTTTACACACTTAGTTATTTACAATGTTGCGAGCCGTGAAGGCGAAGGTGAAAGTTTTTTTTTTTTTTTTAACTTATGGATACGACTGTCTGAAAAGATGAGTTTTAAGTTTAGCTCTAAATTACGCTGAATCTGTGATCATTCTTAACTCGTGTGGCAGTCCATTCCAGGCTTTAGGTCCCGACACTCCGAAAGCACGCTCACCGAATTTAGTATCTGGTGTACGCTTTGGTTCCTTCAACCTTCCAATCGCTGATGTTGCTGCTGACCTGAGGGTTGATTGTCGAGAATTGGAATTTTCTGGAATACACATTTCCGATAAGTAAGTCGGAGCCATTCCGTTAAGAGACTTGAATACCATCCAGCAGAGCTTAAACTGGATTCTCTCGGGGCACTTGAGCCAGTGAAGATTTTTGAGATGCTCAGAAATATGGGAATATTTAGATACGCCGGTGATGAGCCTTGCCGCAGCGTTGAAAACAGATTGTAATTTGTTGATTTGATATTTTGGGAGACTAGCATATATTCCGTTGCAATAATCTAGACGTGAAACAACATACGAATTGACTAGTAATTTAGTTGCCTCTGTTGTCAAGTTTCTCCGTACTGCTTTAATTTGCCTTAATTGAAAGAACCCCGTGCTTACAGTTCTGTTCTCTTGAGTTTTAAGGGAAAAATCAGCGTCCAGATTGACGCCTAGTAGTTTTATGCATGTCTTTGGAGTGATGTCACTTCCTGAAATGGTTATTGGGGAGTTATCAATGTTACGCTGACGTCTACTTGTGGCTGTCCAGAGAAACTCAGTCTTTGCAGGATTCAGTTTCAATCTATTTGAGGTCATCCAGCGAGTGATTGCTTCTAGAGTAAATGATCTAGATCTAGATGGTAAATGCGCACGTCCCGGTTAGATGAGAAGTTCTGGGTTCGAGTCCCAGTTGCGACCATTATCTTTTCCTGTTTTTATGTGTCTTGTTCTCTTTCATATTTTCGTTTAGATTATTATGGTTATCTTCTTCTTCAATGATTTATTACAATTACGGGAATAACCTTCAAAAGTTATAAAAAGAGAGTTTTTCTTATAAAAAAGGATATATTACTACTGTACTTCCACTAACCTCTCTTTCAGCGGCCTTGAGTTGATATTTAACGAACACTACGCTATAAAAGTTAACTACGTATTAATTACAACTATTGTATAATTCAGCATGTCTTTAATTAATGCTTGTTTAATGCGATATTGTACGCATTATCTTCCCCGTTCAAGGAACTTTGGCATCCCCAATTTTTGCCGGCCTAAAACACTAAAATCTTTATGGCCTATATCTTATAATTTAAAGCAAAAATAAATAAAGTATCTCATATCCGTACTAGATATTTGATACACTTTTTGATTACAAAAACAATTTTTCAGTTTTTGGTGGATATTTTGATCTCAAATTCAAAATTAAGTTTTGTATGAAACGGGTCGAAAACGGCAGCGCAAACTTTCCACTTAAGGTGATACCGAAAATACCTTCCACTTAATATTTAGTTTTATTCGATTTGACTTCAAAAATATTAAACAAAATATTCATGTAATACACGATAAAAGTTATGTTACAAGTTGAAGAAAAACAAAAAAAAAATAATAAAAAAATTGTTCACATATAAAATCATTAAAAAACTGTGTCAAGATTTAGACATTTCATGGCGCCAGAGCTCGACGTTTATGTGTTTTGTTACTTTAAAATATAAATATTTATTAAGATTTTTAAGTTTATTTCCCTACGTATCACCCAAGAACGCTTTCGGTAATCTAATTTAATTTTTGAACTATTTTGCAAATTATTGATTGAAAAACATTGGTTTCTTTTTAACATATTTTTATAAGCATGTACAGGATATATTATCTTCCCTTAATATAACTCGTTAAATTCGTTACATTTCGTGTGAGCATTTTTTGCCAATTTGAACTGATTTCGGTATCAATTCAGCCTTTTAAAATCCCTCTTTAATAACCCATCTCTCAAGCAAATAATTGGATCGCGGTGTAATCACACGTGTGAATTAAATCCGCTAATAATTCCTACAAAAAGTGATAATAATCATTGCATTAGCGCTCCAATAGTAATTTTCCATCGGGCTTGACTGAGTTCTTCATACAAATACAATGCCCACTTCAATTAATGTTTATGTTACTGTAAAAGCCAGAAATTTAAAAAAAAAATGGTTAAAGTTTCAAAATTGTGTAAGTGTTAAATGCTAGGATTGGGCGGTATTAACTGTTAGCAATTCTCAGAAAATATCACAACATTTCCACAGAGACATTGCGCGGATATATTAATATCTGCGATTTATATGAAAATGTTGTCGCCAATGCATGTTTTCTTAGAAAATCTTTGACCGTGTAAACAAAAATTATTACTCTACGTATAGGTTAGCCCCGGTTATTACGCTAGGTGGTTAAAAAAACTTGTTAAGGAACTGAAAAGAAAAGAACAGAAAAAAAACTGAAAACAATTTACAATCACGAAATTCACGGGCACGGGACGAGAACTGCAAAGCAAATTGTTTTTTCATTGTCATTTTTAAATTTTATTATTTTGCTTGTACTTAACGGTTTGGTAAGGACCGATATTTGTGTGTGTTAGGTACTTTTAATAAATTGTGAAATTATTAATCCCGAAAGAGGCGAACCCTAGTGGTGTCAATAATTATATGATAGAAATGTATTTAAATTGTTAAGAAGCAATAAATAAATTAGATTGCCAACAAGTAAGAAAGCAAACACTGAGAATATGTATATTTTGTACCAGGCCAAATAAGAAGAAAGAATCTGAGAAACTCGATGAAACAAAAAATAGCGACACTAAAAAGAGACAAACAAATATATCTGTAGGACTTAGCCTGCGAGAGAATGTTATAGTATAATCGGTCTCCTGTTTGTGCGATGCTTCGTAACCTCCCTACTCTTGTCTACTTTAGTTTTCTGATGGTTTCACTTCTACCGCGTGTGAATTGCATCTGATTTTTTTATAATTGAATACAATTGGCAACAATTGCATTAAAAATATTTAAAGTTGTATTATGTTTGCCTAATATTGTAAACTTTATGTATACGTGTTTCTCAAATTATTAGCACCCACGACGACGAGAGCTAACTTAAGATTAATAAACAAATTTTGCAAATCGTTAAACGAAAAAGAGCAGAAAATTTTTCAATAAAATTTCGGGCTTTTACAGTAACATTTCCCAACAATGTACTTTTCGTACATGTACACGACAACGTAGTCGACAATGTAAGTTCGGGTTCTCAGAAAATCGGAGGCTTTGATGGAAACAAAAAGGCGGCACGCGAACCAACATTTCCGGTCAGATAAAGCGCGCGCGTCCGAAAACCGTGACCGCCATCTTGCCTCTTTTTGCCGCTCTTTTCATCTAGTTTTTTTGGCCTTCTCAATAAAATAACCGCTTAGCCTTACATACTTCTACTTCTGCACGAGTCGAAGATGGGAATGGCAGGTGTAACGGTACCGCGTACCTACCGCAAGTAGTCCAGGCACCTGATTACACACCCAACCAACTGTGAGAGGCGCTTTATTCCAGTGTTGCCTATTGCCTATTACCTATTACTCTACTGCCTGCATAGATACATGTAAATAGTTAAGTAGGTACTTTGAATTTTCTCCTGTTGACAGAAAATGTATTTTCTAAATGCTTCAATCATGCGTTGACATTTAAATATATAATTCTATAAATAAACTAACTATAAATGTAGGTAGTAGGGGTACTGTAGATATCAATCTATTTAAGTGAAGAAAAATGGTTTTCATTCTTTTTATTTAGGCATCGTTACCGTGAGCGATTAATCTGTGTATCTGTTTTAGGAAACTGTCTAATGATGAGCTTTGGTGTCATTAAGTTTGCACAGATCTGCACTTTTTATCTGAAATTTTAGGCCAATTGAACCACTGGCATTATTTTATTACTTTATTTTTAATAGAAGGTAAACATTCCCGGATTATGAATATCCCGATAAAATGCGATTAGCAAAGAATGCAGAACCGATGTAGGCGTCATGAGTAAGAATGAGAAAGGGAAGAAACGAGTGTACTATGCGATGCGAATGTGAACGGTAGAAGTAGTAGGGGACGCCCGAGGAATCAAGTGAACCAAATACTTGAGATGTTCCATATCAATAGTCAGAATAACAGAAGTCAAAGACGATGTATGGATGTGAATGAGGTAAGGAACATGAGTGCTAAGAGTGAGTTGTTTGGCGGTCGATCCTCTTTTTTATTTATTTATAAAATACATTCACATAAATTAGACAATTACGTAGATTAGGTAGATACATTAAATCACCACACTAGGCGGCTGCCTGTTTCATGGTGGTAAAGTTATAGGTAATAAAAAATAGAAAAGAGAAAAAGAAGTGTAGCGATAAGATTATGAAAATCTCTCTATCTACATCTGCGGGGGAACGGTGTGATGTGTAGTTAGTCAGACTATATGTGAATTTCTCCCACCACCATCATTGTACGCGGAAAATGTTGCGTTAGCAATTTATATAAATCATTTATGTATGATACCATAAAAATAAATGTGTGCGATTAAGGACTGACTGACAATGATGGAGAACTTAGCTAGCAGATGATCGAATTCGCGACGCCTGGATGGGAACTAACGCTTTTGTCTACTTGGCTAATAATCGGTCAACCATGTATACCCATTTAAATATAAAAATAAGTTGGTAACACTTTTCAATAACTGTTTAATAAATAAAAATATTATTATATTGTAGAACATTCCTGTAGCAATATTCCAAAGCCGTTTACTATTTTTTTATCTTCAAAAACTGCAATAGTTACGTACGTGCAATTAAAAAAATAAAATAATGAGCTTTTTTACACGGTCATGCCATTTCAACATCTATAATTAGATTGATTGAATAATAGAGCTTTTGATTCACAGGTGCACTTATATTTCAACAAATACACTAGTAATTGAGACATTTCAGATATAACAATACACGGTGCGATATTCCAGTGAAAATGCCATAAAATTACATAATAATATCAATTTCGTACAACGAAATAAGTGTGTGTTTGGATTCACCGCAAATTGGAAGTGAATTTTCTAGAAAGAGGCAAAAAGCTACATTGTGGTTAAGACTTGATTGGTAAGTACAGATTATATTATTTTATTTTAGAAGAGTCTCAAATTATTGATATTGTTTGAAAGAGCACGTAGCTAATCGATTTTAAACGAATTCAAAATTTAATCTAACGTTTTATTCTAAGATAGTTTCTGTGCAACGGGGACCTACTTGTCGTCACCCAGAGTCACTTATAAAATGATGCATCGTTACGTATAAACGTTTAAAAGACGGGATATTATATATTAATCATGGCACCGAATCAACTTGTTAAAGAATAACAGAGAAATAAACGCGGCTCGTGTTTTTTCGGTGACCTAGCTCTTGAAGTGAACTCCGCCCATTTGTCATTATTTTGGCATCATCTCCGGAGAAAGGTTATTGCACTGAAGGTTGATGGCTGATGTGAAACTGTAGCAGACACTACAAATAATTCCACGTTTTATTCCATAGTCACGACTACCAAACGAAACGCGGTAGCGAAATTCTAACCCAAAAACCATTTGGCGATAGACAGATTGATGATTGATTTCTTGATCGAATTTCGCCTGAAACAGTTATGTCTTCATAATGTATTAATATTATGAAGCGAGAGCAATCAATAGGGAACCTTTAATTGCTCTCAGAAATCTCTCTAGAATAATACGGTGGGAAAATTTTTTGTTGTAGCTGAAAAAATATTATACACTCCGAGGAGTTTCATGTGTATGGCGACAGTTTATACAAAATATTTACTTGGCTAATAAAATAATAAGAGTTAAATATTAATTCAGCTAACCCCTACCAAATATAATAAGGTTGTTCTTAGGTTCTTAGAAAGAGACTTTGATTGTAGTTTGCACCATCAAATACAAGATAAGTGGAAGAATATTAAATAATGGTTATAACACAATTGTTGGTAAAAGGTTATTTATTTAAGAAAGTAAGTTCACAGATCACATAATATGGTAAAAATAGTCACAATGTATCAATTCACTAATTAACTGAGCAAGGGATCGGAGGGAACCTCGCCGTTAGGCTTTGGGAACAACAAAAGCTGACTGTGGTTCTGCTTAGAGGGTCGTACCATAGGACGAAGCGCAACTAAGGCAGCAGTCGGGGGTCTGGTTGGTGCTTTACTTATGGTAGTAGAATACTCCTTAGAGGGTCGTGCCAGAGGACGAAGCGCAACTAAGAGAGCGTACTAGCCAAGAGCGAGCTGCAGACGAACTGACTAATTTAGGGCGCGCAGCCTGTTATATAGCCCATTCCTTGTTGCGGGGTGTGGTTTATGTAGCGGCTCGAGGGTGGGAGATGCGCAGAAGGCGTCGGCGCATCCTGGTTTGCTTAGGGTGGGTGAGCAGGATGGCGCTGTACGGGGGAAAGAGATGGTGTAGTGGCAAGCGTAAAAACGGCGCGCTACATGGTTAATTTAATATGAAGGTACTAAAATTAACATTTTGTGATTCATCAGTAGTAGGTATATATATATTGTGTTTAAGTAGTTGCATGCATAACACTAGATCGAATAAAAATTATAAAAAGATCGAATAAAAATTATATAAAAAAAATGAATATTAAAATATAAAATATTTCATTTGAATTCCTTAAGTCTAAACTTAAACTTTAGGGCGTACAGTTTACACCCGCGCTGTGCAAAAAATATTCCAAGTAATAAAACCACATTTGGACAAAGAAACTATACATACTTTGCAACAAAACTCCATAACATCCTTCCCCAAGACATAAAACTAATAAAAAAATCCAATTGAATACAAATCAAGAATAAAAATATGGCTTAAAGAGGTCAATGAGAGAACACTAGCGAAGACGCTAAAAATGACATAGAAGACAAATGAACTATATTTAAATAACTTTAGTCCGCCTCGGCACAGGACCCCCTAGTGAGGAGGACTAAGAAATACAATATTTTATACATAATTTCACACTACTTTTTGTATGTAAAATTTTTTTATATAGTCGCTATAATAAAAAAAAAAAGTTATAAAAATGTGTGTACATAAAAAGGTTAATAGTGTGTCTTCGGTCCTACGGGTTAAGTTTCAGGAGGACAGATTATATTTATTTATTTTTTATTTGTTTCTATTCTCGTGTATACACTTTACAGATGTTTGCGGTTTACATAGGTAGGTATATAATAATAGGTACCATGATATAAAAATATGAATAATCAATAACTGTATGTAAATGTGTTAGTGGAAGTATTTTGTGAACACTTCACTGGGAGAATCTATTGCCGAGGTATCCGCAAGTTTTAGATAAAGTGTTATTTTGCCGTCATAAGTAAAAACACAGCACCGTCTTTGAGACTCGAGGAGGACACTGTGGTTTCGCCCGTGGTGGCAGTATTATATATTAGGTTAGTAGCAGTTAATCTACATCATAATTTATATAGACACAATGCAGCAACAGTGTAGCCGCTGAAGCAACTAAGGTCAAAAAATGGACCGTTTTCATTTTTCTGCGTTTGACAGCGTTCCAGAATTGGACCACATTTTTTTACCAGAGTTTACGATTTTATAATATTTTTTTTATAAATCCTGGGAATATGTGACAATCGACAATAGATGAATTTTAGACAAAGCTCACCAGACAATAACGAACACAACAAAAAAAGAATTATCCAATTTGGTGCATTCGTTCGGAAGTTATGCGCGTACATACATTTCGGCGATTCATTTTTATACAAATTTCATAATGCCCTTAACCGGTAGATTTATACAAAATTTGTCCTGACAAAAACGAACACAACAAAAAAGAATTATCCTATTTGGTGTAGTCGTTCGGAAGTTATGCGCGTACATACATTACGGCGATTAATTTTTATTTATATAGAAGATAGAAGATAGAAGATAGAAGATAGAAGATAGAAGATAGATAGAAGAGAGATAGATGATCTCCAAAAAATCACGAGCAATCGGAGGAAAAAGTTTTAAATCACGCTGTCACTCGAGTACTAATAATAATATATCAAGTTAAGATTTTTATTTCGTGAGTATATAATTTTCTAACAAGAGAAGGTACCGACGATCTTATGCACCCAGATTTATTAAATTTCCTATTATATAATATTCAGTCTTCCAAAGTGAGAAGGTGCCTTTGGTCAATATTAATTAAAACTAACAAAGAATTCTATACGTTTCATCTTTCGCTTTACTATGGGTCCAGATTTGATAAATTAACTAACAATATTACATGCACTCCATCTTCCACAGAGAGAAGGTACAAACATAATGCTACCAACTAATAAATAGTTTGCAGGTGTTATAAGAATTGATGTCTTTTCTAATGTTCCTGTCAGCCTGCTCCTATTTGAATAAACGTAAATATAGTAACAAATAATGAATAATAGCAAAGATTAATTAAACATTAGATGCAATATTTCAAAGTGCCTTCTTTCACCGCGAATATAAAATCTTTTTTTTTGTTTTTATTCGTAAATCTACTTTCATAAATGATGCTGTAATCATAAAATAAACATAAGAAATCGGTTTATATCCATCAACTTACACATACAAAGTATTTGTAATTAATGTAGGGTTCTTGTGCTCATAATTCGTAATAGTTCAATGGTAGAGTTATTATACTAGAATGTAAAGATTTAGAAGCAAAGTTCTCAGCATTAATGCTTGTAACTCGCAACAGGTAGTCAGCAACTCATCCATCATGACTGACAAATCATCATTACACTGCTCCTTAATTGATTGGACGATAACGTTTTACGATTCTGCTCGCTGGAGGCTTTTTTATCCATCACGAGCTACTTGCGGTGGTAGTGTTATAATTCAGATCATTTGGCGGCAAAAAGTGCTCCGGTGAGAGAAGGGGATTCCCGCAGAATCTCTAGCGGCAAAAAATTTTTAGATGAAGATAGTGGTCTGAAGTAGACTCCGACCGAATTGTCCGTTTCGATTTCGGAAAAATTCTGTTTGATTTCGTCTGAAAATGGGCGATCTAGTTATAACCAAGTTTCTTGAAGTTTTACTTACATAGAAGGGGTACATTTCCCTTTTTCCATATTTTGAATGTAGATGATCTGAATGATCACTAAAAGTAAAGTGAAAAATCTTTTTGTAAATTTCTGAAGATAGCAGTTGAGCTCCGGGATTAATTTGGGAATAATTAAGGAATTCGTAAAAAAATTCTGAGTGGAAAAACCAATCATAATTCCGATACACAAAGTCTTTTGTTTTTTGAGCTGTGAAGGCTTGAAACGTCATTTCAGGTATATTTCTTGTTTTCCCCATATTTTTCAATGCATAGTTTATTAAAGCTAGATAATGTATTATGCTACTGCTGGTTTATTCGCTAGCAACATGGCATTTTTCAAATCCAATATCAATTCGTAGTCTAAAAATGTAGTGTATTAATGTAATAATTATGTTTAAAAATCCGTTCCAACATCTGATAGAACAGCTAATGATTAGAAACAATTTACTAGACATAAATAAACTATTCATAAGAAAGATCATCTATAAAAACTGTATCAAAACATTATTAGAAACAATTTACCAGATGTAAATAAACTATTCATAAGAAAACTCATCAATAAAAAAACTGTATCAAAACAACACCTCACCACATACCTCACTCCCAAAACACAAGAGGAAAAGTAAATAATCCCTTTTAAGTTCCCTATATCAAATCAACTTTCGCAAGAAAACATGAATCGTACCTGGCTCCACACATTTTCAATATCTTCCTAACACAAGCAAAAACTTACGTTACCCCAAATAACTTGAACTGGCCGTTCAAAAGATTTGTAATATGGTTGACTGAAAAGGAAAGAACAAACATTCAAAATATTCTAAATAACTAACACACATATGATAGACACATTTCACAAAATTTCTTCACGAAATTATATAATATCAAAATATGCAGGGTACTGCTTGTTTATAATATTAATTATCACGTACCTACTGTATATATATTTTCTTATTTTCATGTGAATTTTAAATTACGTACGCAATATTTTTATGGAAATATATCAAATAACAAAAACCAAATTTAAATGTAATTGTTTAATATTACAACACTGTATATGTATGTATGTATGCATGTATAAGCATATGTATGTGTATATATGCTTGTACATATGTATACATGCACATATTTTAATCTTTTTACATTATTTTTTTTAAATTTTATACTTTTATATATACATGTCTACTTTGATACATATCTTTTATAAATAAATATAATATGTTATTTACCTGCCTCGGAACAGGCTTTGTTTAGTGAGGAGGGTAAAAGAAATCTATGTACACGATGTAAATGAAAATAAAATAAATGCCCGGGTCGCCGGCAACGAAACTGAACTAGTAATGTAGTAATCTAATGTAACCGTGTAAACTACATTACAATGAATTAGTTCCTTCGGTTAGTACCCATTATTGTAAGAATTATAAATGTAAGAATATTATTATTTTAATGTGCATATTATTTTTAATTATTCTATAAAATTATTAACCTCTTTATAGGCTAGTTCTAGTGAGGCTAAAATTTGAAACGTTACATTAATACCAAGTGAGGAAACAATAGACGAATAATTAAAATAAGGAAAGTGCAAATGAGTTTAATAGGTATAAGGTGTAAATACAGGAGCACTAAACCGCTAAACCACTGAGGTCGTCAAATTAAATACAATATACCAGATGTTTTCCATTGTATATGTATTATCGATTTTTTTAACCGATAGGTTTCAGGTTCCGATCAAATTCCGCCGAAATTAAAAAGGTGATTTCGGTCGATCTCTAGTCTGATGAACATACCTAGTCAACTAATCCATGTTGTGCATTTCAATGGCGCTTTTTACATCCGTAAATTACGTATCGAAAGCTTTCTCAAGATTAAAACGTACGTCGGGTCGTGTTCATGTTATTTAAATTTCAGACGGTTCACTATGTGATAATATTTCTAATGGCGTGTGATTTTTCTTGTAGTTTCAAACTGAACGTGCAAAAATAGGCCTGAAGACATAAATTAATGACGAAGAACCATTTTTTTTCTAAATTTATCATTTTCATGTATTAATATTAAATAAAGTCAGTTATTTTTTTTATCTCGTACGTGATCCGCCATTAAAGATTGGTATGCAAAACATTTTATTTGTTCGTATTATAAGCAAACAATATGTGATGAAACAATTCACAATATTTAAATAATAACATTTACAACACTAATCAATTAACCAAGTTTGACATTCGCTAGAGCCCAAAAAACATATACCTAACATGCTTCGCCAAAAAAATCAGGTAAGTATCTTAAAGTAAAATATTTTTTAACAAAAACAGAAGACATCAAATCAAGAACACAAATTTAATGGAAAAAATTACAATAAAATATATTTAAAACTTCGGGCCCTTATTCCACAAGGATACGCAAGTATCCGATATTCGTGTTGTGAACTCACGTCGCAAACGGCATGTCCACCGGGTCACTGGTCTCAAGGAAATATATTATAACAAGTGTTAATAATATTGTTTGAGCATCTTTTAGCAAGAAAAGTTCTCGCAAAGGTATGAGAGTTGGCACGATAGAAACGACTGTAGAGTGGGAGGAGCATACTAACTTGTATTTGCATAAGTATTTGTTTTATTTTGGTATTTGTTTTGGTAGTTATGTTCTCCATCGCCCTTTTTCCACGGGGATACTTATCTAGAGTATATTTTTCAAGTATCTTGGCAACTACCGCCATACACCTGCGCGGAGGTTCGTACACGGCTAGATATAAGTTGCCTACATTTTGTAAACCCGTCGGCGTTGACAGTCTCCCAAGACAAGCCGGACAAGTTTACGCCTCTAAACATATTACTTTTGTTAAACATTTTATAACAACGTCTGTGCTTTAGATCAATTCTAAAACACAGTCAACAAAGAAGGGCGGAATATAAAAATGACAGCTACAGCAACTGCTTGTTTGTGAGTAAGGTAATGAAAGCATTCTAGTTTTGACGTTTCAAGAATTCGACAATGATTGTTGGCGATGTGAATCTAGTGATTTTAGTAGCGACGTGTTGAACTGCGCGCTACTTATAGTTTGCGACGTGAGTTCATAACATGAATATCGGTTACTTGCGTATCCCTTTGGAACAAATGCTTAAAATGTTACTTTTATTTGTGTGACCTTAGGCAAATACTATCGAAGCACTGCAGTGGCATGGGAGCATAAATAAAATTATTATATACATGTTATTCAGTGCACTTTAAACAAGAACAAGACGATTAAGTTACAAACTTTTCGTTTCTAGTTTCGAAGGTGCTAATTTCCAACTTCCTAAATACTAGGCAACTACTTATGTCACACAAATAAAATTATATTATTGGGAATTTAGATAGACAGTGCTAGTTGATCCCTTAAACGAGACTGCAAAGTCTTATATTCTTCCATACTAATAAAAAAAATTAAAATTAGATTGAAATAACTTACTTCTTCAATTACGTTTTTAGATTTTCACCACTACTGGATCTGCCCTGATGATGGACGCTGCAACGCTGTCCGAAACGTTGGCTAAAGAAGGAGGTAGTGCAACACGGCATAACACCCCAAAAACAAATAACGAAAATTCATCTTCAATAATCGCTAACTCAATTTGTGGTGTCATTTTAATTAAATGAAAAAAAAATCCCTTTGTACACGCCACTTATTTAATCCCAATTATCAACATGTTTCGAAACCAATAGTATCTTCATCAAAATAAAATAAAATGAATAAATAACATTGAAACTTTTATTTATTTATTTACCAACGGACTTCCTTCCAATTTATAATAAGATAATATGAAATTTAAAAAAAAAAAAGTTAATTTTAAGTGTAGGAAGGTATATGAAAGCAAAGATAAAAATCAGATATAAACGTAAGATATCTGGTGTTTTTCAGTTTTTCAGTTTTTTATTTTTATTTTGTTATTATCTTATTTAAAAATACTTATTTAATCTAACATAAAACTGGCACACTTTATTTTACTAATTTACTTTTATTTTACTTTCATTTCACTTTTATTTTGCTTTTCCTTGTTTTTTTTTATATATGTTTACATATAACGTTTTCGACATCATATCTGGTGCTTTTCAATTTTCATTATTATTACAGATAATACATATAGACAAACATAGAAAACATAGAAAGGTTGAAGGAATGACTGAATATATAAATATATATATATATTTAGTTATTTTTTCAACTTTTCTCTATTTTTTTTTATCTTATCTTATCTTTTCTGTATCTTTATTTATTAGACAGTATAGCTAGGTTATCCCTAGACAGCTTATCTAGCTCTTTACTATATAATATTAAGTTAAAAAAAAAAAAACTTAATAACCATAGATTTTTTCATTATTATTGGTGCATGATGTGAACATTAGTTATTGGGTTTATAACCTAATTATTGTAATTTGTGGTTTTCTAATGCATGTAATGTTATAAACCTGTAAATGTTCCCAATAAAGAAAATAAAAAATAAAAATAGAAGTGACAAGTCTAGTCAAGACTAGAAGTGAAGTTAAACATGTTAATAATTTTGTTTAAATAAGTGATGTGTACAAAGTGATTTGTTTGCATTTAAATAAAATAGAAGACAATAAAATCTGAAACAGAAAAATTAGAAAAAGACAAGGTCACTTTTTTTTTATTTTTCTGTTTCAGATATTCTATTGAGTTTCACTAATGTTATCTTCATTAATTAAATATGTATTACAATTTGAGGTTTCACTCATGAAGTTAAAAATAAAAATTAAATTACTTAGTTTGAATGCCAAACCAACCGTTGATTTATTTAAGATATATACAACAAAGTGGTGTTCAAAATAATTTATTTTATTTTATTTATAATTATGTAAACCAACATAGCGTTTGCGACTTGCGAAAAATTAATAACTCTGTTTTAAATTCTACACAACTGATGAACAACCGTTTACCATATACAAATAGTTATATATCAGTTGAGTAAAATTTAAGATAGGTTTGTTAGTAAGGCCCTTAGGCATTAGATTCCATGTTCTCGCAGTTGGGCGTATTCTCCGAACATTTGTCGAGCACATGTTAAAAATAAAATGGTCTTAGATACTCATTAATAATCTCTACTGGGTGCATTTTAATAAACGCATTTATTTCTGTCGTCAATGCAGAGTTATGTTGCAGTGCGTTGGTCCTTGAATCTTATTATTAGGTACTGCAACGTCAATGCATTGTTAGAAAGGGATCACCATTGTAACTAATATTTAGAATTTTATAGATATTATCTATGTTAATGCAAGAATATAATGGACTGAATCGTATTCTTAGGATAGGTAGGTATAGCGGAAGTGAAGCTTTTGTATCATGAAGTTTGCACAGCTTGTATTGCTTAAAATTTCTACTTCAATGCAATGTATTTTATAGCTCGAAAAGTTTCTTTCGTCATGAGCAATGGAGCTTTGAATTATCCATCTAACTATATAAATTTAAGGCAATATGCCTTAGATATTTGTTCCACTAATCCACTTAATTTCGAATTTAAAGTCATTTTAATTTTAACAGATAAAAATTACGTTCTTTTTCATGCCATTATAAAATTCCGAGGGATTGAAAATATCTTGTAGAATACAGTTGTTTCTTACAAAAAATTCTTTGATATATTAAAAAAAACGATTTGCTATTCAACAAACATTAAACTTTAACTCAGGCCATTGGCCATTGGCAAAGTGAGTTGTGTCCAGGTCTTGGCGGCATATGCATTTGCCCAGCCGAAAGAAAAAAATATTTATTTTTTAGAAAATCAGTTTTTTGTGATGAATGAAAAATTTCAGGAAAATTCAGTTTGATGGACGTATGAATCCATCCCTCTCACCCACTGCAGTACAAGGCGATGTGGCAAGAGAGTCCGGCTGGATAGGTAAAATGGTCTCCCTCAACAGTCTATCCCGATTCGGCCCGCCAAGCAGGCCGGCCGCCAAGCTTGGCGGGCCGAATCGGGATAGACTGTTGAGGGAGACCATTTTACCTATCCAGCCGGACTCTATTGACACATCGCCTTGTACTGCAGTGGGTGGGAGGGATGGATTCATACATCCATCAAACTGAAGTTTCCTGAAATTTTTCATTCATCACAAAAAACTGATTTTCTCAAAAATATATATAATTTTTTTCGGCTACAACAACATCAATAATGCCATTTTTGTTATTATTAGCACTTTAGCATATCCTAAAGTCACGAGCCGCCACTGCTACCCACCTCTCGTAACTTTTCCTTCCCAGAACTTCCTCTCCTTCCTTTCCCTAAAAAGATCTTCCACACAGCATCCTCAAAGATGATACAATCCCTGGGGAGAATTATTTACCTCGTGGCCTCCTATGTGGAGTTAATGTAAAAAAATAAATAGAAGGTAATAAAAGCAGTTGTAGTTTACCGATGCCAAAGATATTCAAATACAGAAGGAGATATGCTATGGTGTCCGCGCAACTGTCGCCGGACTACGCGCTAATTAACGTAGTTTTCATACAAAAAGAATTTGTTCATTTCGTTGATTTTTTGAAAATTTGCATTAATATTGGTTAACAATATATTTTGAATAAGGAAAGAATTCGTTCATTTAGTTTAACGTTCGTTTGGTTTATTCGTTAATTATTTGTTCTTTTAGTTTATTTGTTAATTGGTAAATAATATCGGCGACACCCGGAAGCGCAGACCCACATAGTAAAAACAGCAGATAGCACATCTACTTATATTTCAATATCTTTGACCGATGCACTGATCATAGTCATTTAAATTAAATTTGGATGTTTATGGTATTGATCAAGTCTCATAAACGCCATAAACATTAAAAAAATGTCTATCTAAAGGTCTAAAATCAGCGTTGAACACGGGGAATAGTTGAACCTGGTTTACCTGGACAATAGTAAAAAGCTAAGCAGGGCATCAAATCATAATGCAAGACAAGAGAAAGTTTTTTCTTGACATTTAGCAGTTGGAGAACAACCCAAGAGAAGAATGACCATCTATGTCTCTTGAGCAAAATTTTGTCAGTTAATATTTTCTGAAAACGCTTGAACCTATATGAAACCCGGTTGGCTAATTTAATATTTGATCAATGTGGTATATTAGAAAGTGTACATTTGTTGCATATACACCAGTACACCACCGAGCGTTCGCTTCCTTCGATAAATATAAATTTTATTCTTAAGGCGCCGCATCCGAGCTCAAAAAGAAGATGGAGAGATATGTATATACGAATGTTAGAGGAGCGCGCTAATATTTAAAGTAAGTAAGGCAAAATCATGCGATTTTGGTTTGAAAATTAGATCGCTTAGAAATATTTTAGATGCTTTAATTAAATACTGCGAGTAGAACACATATTTTCTTTTGAAATAATTAAGTATTTTTTTATTAGTCTTTTTATTAGCCCATGAAGCTTCAAAATATCTTACTTACGAACCTCCTTTCGGTTATGGTTTTATCGTACAACTAACTAACTAACCATCACTCCGTTTCCCCGCAGAGGTAGGCAGAGAGGACGAACCGCCAAACAACTCGGTCTTGGCACACACTCCTTGCCTCGTTTCCTACATGCTCTTCTATTATTCTGACTCTTGACATGGCCCGACTCAAGTATCTGATTCACTTGGTCATGTCTTTCTTGGGCGTCCTCGACTTCTTCTACCATTCATTTAAATTTTTTAGAAAATGATCATAAAACGTTTAAATATATGTGCCTGACCTTCGCAAAATAAAATAGAGCATCCTTTTTGGCTATGTTTTTCCTTGAATAAATCAAAACAGACAGTTAAGCGGGATTTTAAACCTTATCGCCATCTACACAAGGCCTGTCTCTGTTAACTGTTAGCGGCCTGATGAAGAATTTTACACGACGTTGTACATCGTCTTACAAATTTATTTCGGTGTGATATGTGTGACATGTGTGTGTAGGTCCCTGCGAACTATACAGGATGAAGAGACGTACCTGACTTATTCCTGTGATTGCTGACATCATTCGGAGTAAAAAATGTAAATGAAATTTGGTCTCCTTGGGGCATGTACGTCTCTAATAACCTGACAACGAAGGTACATAATCACTTTATTATGAAGATACTCTTATAAATTATATCAGCATCAATTATAAATTATATCACTCTTATAAATTATATCAATTATATCAGCATCTCTTCAAGGAGTTTAATGTGCTTGATGTTCGACAGTGTTACATAAAAAAAATAACAATCTGCGTCCACAAAAATATAAACAAAACGATAACAGTCGATCATAATCATCAAACCAGAAGTAAGAGCAGAAACGACCTTTCTATTCCAACAAGCAATACTGCGGCTTATCAAAAAGTTTTCTCATACCTGGGACCAAAAATATACAACAAAATCCCCTCTCAATTTAAACTGTGTGAATTATCATCCTTCGGTACTAAAATTACAAAATGGTTATTAGACTTAGGTAGGACAGATTCCGAAAAATTATTAAAAAACGTAGTCTGAGTTGATTTCTTCGATTTTGTATTTTGTATTTTCCTAAAAAATATTTTTTTATTTTTCTTTCTTACATTTATATATTATATTTTTATTTTATATTTTACATGTACCTAGCTGGATTTTATTGTTTATTACTGCTAATTTGTATTTTCCTAAAAAAATACTTTTTTTATTTTTCTTTCTTACATTTATATGTTATATTTTTATTTTATTTTATATTTTACCTAGCTGGATTTTATTGTTTATTACTGCTAATTTGTATTTTCCTAAAAAAATACTTTTTTTTATTTTTCTTTCTTACATTTATATGTTATATTTTTATTTTATTTTATATTTTACATGTACCTACCTGGATTTTATTGTTTATTACTGATGTATACCTAGAATAACACAACTTATATCTGATATTGTACCTAATATCTAAGTAACTCCCCCAATATGTACCATTATTGTTAATTATTATTGAATCCATTAATATGAAATTATGTACACGCAACCTGCCAATTTGACTGTCCTAAAACGGGAAACCTTCCTAGTTGGACAGTCTAAGCTTCCTTTTATATTGTTATATCTTGTATGTAATAAATGTAATAATAAATAAATAATAAATTTTACGATCATTATCTACCCACCAATTTACCTACTTTAGCATCATGTAATGTTTTTGTTTTACGCGTATAAATGCATTTTAAATTATCTCACGAAGATTGACACTTTTGTTAAGTTCAGGGTTATTGCTGGATTTAATGGGTTTAAGAAAGAATGGTAATAACATTTCATGTGTACAATGAACTGATCGTTTATTACTAGTATATTTTAATCATAAAATTGACTAGATAGAGCTTTATCTTCCTTGCCTACAAAAACGTTGGATCAGTTGAGAAAGTTATAAGTAACTTAGTTAGTTAAAATGTAATGGAAATTTGACTTGAATTTCACCTTTGCTTTGATTTCAAATTTGATTTGAATTGAATTTGCCCTCCACACTAACAAATTCACAGCCGAATTAAAATAATCAACGAAAGTTAATTAGCCAATATTATGAAAGAGTTAAAAATCAATATGGCTAGAAAAAATTATTTACATTGCACCAGAAATGCATTTTAATTTTTTTCCATTACAGCTTAGATTGTCGATTGATGGTTCCATGAAAACTCAGAATCAATTCAAATCAACACCTCTTTGAAAAGTCGTTAAAAGATATGAAATTAAAAAAAAAATCAGCCCTTATCCTATATATTTTATATACCTTTTATATACCATAACTTTTTAGCAATTTGATAACCAAGAAGCTATGCTAGCGTTATTCGGTGGCATACTGAGAAGCAAGCTGGAGTACGCGAGCGATGTTTGGGCACCGTACCACCAGAAGTACATTGATATGTTAGAGCAAATCCAGAAGAAATTCGTCAGGTATGTTTATGTGTGGAAGCATGGAACCTTTCCAAGGTTCATGCACCATATTGACTTACTTGAGGAAACTGATTCTGTGAGCCTAGAAACTAGAAGGAAAGCAAACCTTGCTATTCTGTCTTTCAAAATTTGGAACAATTTCATCAATAGCCCATTTCTCTTGGGATGCTACGATTTATATGTACCAGACCACTATAGCCGAAGTCGACATCATGACTTATTTAAAGTACCGAACGGCAGAACAGACGTCTTGACAAAGCATAGCATGACGAGGGGAGTGGTGCTGTTAAATGAAATTGCAAACCATTTGGATGTAAGTGACTGTTCCTTATATGCCTTAAACATATTATTGAAGAGTCACTTGCCTAAATGCTGATAGGGTAACTAAATTGTACTGTAATTGGAATTTCTCTGTTGTACAATAATAATGAAAAAAAAAAATAATAAATTTCATCGCTCCTAATGACTTTTCAAAGAAAGTGTTGAGTTGAGTTGATTCCGAGTTATCCAGTCACCATTATATTAGATTTGATATGTGCGCGGGAAACCTATTGCATTTTCATTTGAAACCATTTGGAAAAAGATATACGAATATAATAACGTTACCTTATTCACAATTTTAGCATTGTTAATAAATATTTATTTCCTTAAAATTTATTTGACTAAAACCAAAATTTATAATTTTTAAATAGATTCCGAAAGGAGAGCGGTATTTGCTAGGCACCTGTAGATAATTTCTGCAGGTAGCTAACACGAATTCAAGATTTGTATTATTTAGATACTGGACTAGAATTCAACTTTTTAATCTGACCTCATCCGTCTGAAAAAAGTGAAGGGAATATCTATCACTTTTATATTGCGATTCGGTCATCTCTTAAAACCAAACAAATAAAAACTTGTCCGGGATCGCCACTACTTGCATACGTGTATTATTATTATTGTTGAACCAATCTATATTAATAATTATTAATAATGTATTGCCTATTTAATATTCGTACCAAGCGAGAATCCAGTTTAAGATTTGAAACATGAATCTTCTCATTAGAGATGATGTATTTGATCGTTGTGCTTTGAAAGAAGGTGACAATGGTTTCTTGTCGCTACAAGAGAAGAGAATAAAAAATAAACATGGATCCGAAACCCTTTTGTCGCCATTCCTGTTTTTTCTGTTGTTTAAGTTGAATGGTTTAATGAAAATAATATATAATTTTAAGTTATTTCAACAAGAAAAAGATTTCGAACAGTTAATAGATATCATCGAAATAAATAGTGTTTGTACAAGTATTATCTCTGTGTATCGATGCGATTATAACATTTCCTGATAATGATCTAACTCTTTATATTTTCATAAATTATTTTGTACAACTCCGTTATATATTTTTTTAAATTGTTTTTACTATATCGTCTTTCGCAGTAATCTGTTGACAGTAAAAACTGTAAGAATTAATGAAGATGTTTATACTTATCCACCGGGCGTTTTTGCCACATTTTGGCAAATTTACAAACACCTTCGAGCGTTCGCTGGCCAAAATGTGGCCAATTTAAAGAGATATTTTATAACATTTATTCGAATTATTTCAAAAGTTCCCGCGTTGTACACTTCGAATAATCACAAAGATAACTTAGTATTTTCACTTTTTAACGTCTCGCGTGATGTCTCGCATCTCTTCTGTATTTTATGTTATTGATATTTCCAAACCGAAACTATTGAAATGTTTTTTCTCACAAATCATTGATCATGTGTTCACATAATAAAAAAAATGCAGGTTTGAGTTTAAATTTATATCTGTGATTATCAACTAGGCAATAGACAACATATATATAGAAGTCATGATATTCAATAGTTTCCAAATAGGTAATAAGTACGCCAATTTTAAAGCAATTAATGCCAGAATTCATGTGTTCATAAATTTAATGATTTTTGTCATATTTATTAATCCTAAAGACAGGTGCATTCAAACGCCCTCTACAACATACTATAAGCGGTTTATGTGTTTCACATTAATATTCGAGGGTAATATTTTTTTAATGAAGACTGGAAATTTTACAAATCGAAGCTCTGAAATCCCCGACGCTGGATGCGTATTTCAATTATTAACGCGATCGCTCGAGTGGTTATAATATCTCCGTTGGCTATAATATTGGCTCACTTTGAATTTTATAGAATCACTAGCAGACCCGGTCACACTTTGCTGTGGCTTACCCAATCTTTATAACCAACACCATCTGTTAATTTGCATACATATCAAATTCACACCGCCCGCTTGCCAGCTCCCGTTGCCTGAATTGAATATTTGAATTTCACGACTTTCCTCTACTATACGTATAATCCTTCCTCTTGAATCACTCTATCTATTGGTGAAAACCACATGAAAATCCGTTGCCTAGTTTAAAAGATCTAAGCGCACATACAACGGGAGCGACTTCATTTTATAACATGTAAAGATTATCATGTGGCTCGCTCATAAAAGATTTACAACCAATGTCCGATGGGCATAAAATATTTCAAGGAAAGCACTAAGTACTGCTTCCAGAATGGTTCTTTAGTGACTGGTTATCCACTTCTGTTTAAAAGTTAATAATCAAATTGTAATGTTACATTTTAAGGAGTAGGTAGGACGTCGGCCGTTAATGTACTGTTATAAGATTTCATAGTAAAGTCAAGTCTGCGATGACTCGGGTTTATATGCAATTATATCTCCAGTAGTAAGGAAATAAGCCTGAGGAGGTATTGAGACTTTATGAAGGCATAAAGCTAGATATTTAGCTTAGAATGAAACTTTAAAGATGTCGTTAATATGTTTATGTGTGATATTAAGATATGAAGGAAATGGTTTCTTCCTTGTGACACAGTTATTATTATAAGCGTCTTCCTCTATTTGTTCTCTCTTTAGTTTTGAAATCGTCAAAGGAAAGCAATGCTTTATAACGCTGAGTAAATTAATACAACTTTTCTTAAGACATTAATTAAGACATTAAGACATTAATTAAGACATTAATTAATATTTGAAATAAAAGAATTGTGGCCACAATTAAATTATTTTATTTAATAATAACGAAACCAGAACATGAGACTAATTCATAAATAAAATAATATTTTAAAACTCAGGGTCGTGTTTAGCCTAAAAAAGAAATTAAATAGTTAGACGCTAATAAAATAAATCGATAGCTTGTCGTGTTTTAAAAACAAAATCAAATGTTTTAAAAATTATAATCATGATGTTAAAATTACTATAACAGGGGGGGGCAGTTCAAATTGAACAGAATATTAAATGGTAAATCAATAAACTCGAAACTACCCGAAGTATTAGCTCACAGGTAATGGCGATTTCACCGAAGTACGTGTCCTCTCTCGTCGAAACTGTCTATATGGAACTATTGATGAAAAATTCTCTTGCTCCAAGTATGTTTTGGACAACAAAAGAAATGCAGGATTCCATTTATTTATAGTTATATTTCCAATTAGGAATTCAAATTTCAATTTGAAATGATGTGTAGCCACCAACTTAATTACTGGGTGCTTACTTCGTATTGTAATTTCAAACTGTTACAGCTTCTGTAACTAACTAAATAACTATTTCTTTGCATTGTTAGGCAGAGAGGATGAAACGCCAAACATCCTCACGCCTACTTGCTTTATCGACAATAATCAGCAAATCGACGTTCATTATCTTCGGTTTTTCGATCTCTTGGCATGACAAGACTCAAGTATTTGTCGTCGCTTGATCAAATCTCGTATTTTTGGGGAGACGCCGATATCTTTCTCTATCCCCTTGCTCGTCATATGTTTCGAATCAATTGAAATATGTAGGTACTAGGTACCGATGTGTGAAAAGATGCAACGCAGAAATCATAGAAGATCTGAAAGGAGACACCTTGGTCTATCATTCACTTTACTTACAGGCATCATGTACAGACGGCCTCCGTGGTCAAGGGATAAGGCTCTCGACTAGCAAGCCGGAGGTTGCGGATTTAAGGCGCCGCAACCGGGCTCAAAAAGAGGAAGTTGGAGAGACATGAAATTACGAATGTTAGAGGAGCGAAAATTGCGAAAATGTTTAATAAAACACGACACGTTTAAAATAGAGGAAAAATCTCATGGATCGTATCTTAAGTATCATTTAAAGAAAGATTGTGAATTTTTTCACAACTATAGCTTGTAAAATAACTGAAACAAACGTGTTTATAATAATTTTCGGAGCATACTTTGCGATTTTTTTCTATCGAGGGAATCATCACGTAGTATAAAATGAAGTCCCTTAAAAAGTATGTGCGCATAGATCTTTTAAACTACGCAGCGGATTTTCATGCGGTTTTCACCAATAGATAGTGATTCAAGAGGAAGGTTTATATGTACAATACATGCTTATTATACATAGTAGAGAAAAGCCGAGAAATTCAAATATTCAATTCAGGCAGTGGGCAGCGGGCAGCTGGCAAGCGGATAGTGTGGATTTTATAAAGTTTGGGTAATGGCGTTGTGTTTCGTTAGCCACAGCAACGTGTGGCCGGGTCTGCTGGTTTTATATAATTTGCGTTTCGGCGTGTAACGCGTCTAGATATTATCTTCAAATATAACATATATTTTTTAAGAGCTTAAAAACTTCAAATGTTTAAAGGAGATATAGTAAGAAATCGGTAGAAATGCGGTTAGCGGCGCCTTAAATCCCGGCGTGCGCAAGTAAATTTTATTTGATTATTTTGTGTTATTTTACAATTTATTCATATAAAATTATATGAGGTACATTTGCGGAACGTTCCGGAGTGGAAGATACTCTCATTATCCCCCTGGTGTAAAACCACCATTCAGAATTGAAACTATGCTTGATTTGGCTTTGGCCGTGTTTGGTGATCAGACCTGAATAGACAGGTACTTTCCCACCTTCATCTGCCCCCTCTCTCCACTACCTTTATTCTCACAACACCCATCAACTGGGAATGTGATAGTCTCACTGACTCCAGGCGGTCGGGAGCAGTTGGTACACTTGTGCTGTTTCACATTAAAACACACACACAAGAAATCTATAAAAGGTCGCATTTTAACCAATACGAAATGAATGATGGGTAGATATCAATACACATAGGTACCAAACTACAATTCGCAATAATACGTTAACCCTTTCCCATCCAAATTAATTCCTACAGATATAAAAAATAAATAACTTGCGATTATGTGTACTTGAAATACTTGATTTTTTTAGAGTTTTATTTTTTTTAACTAATGGTTTGGGAAATATTCAACGTCATTTTAAAACGACAGTGATTCTGAGCGGTAAATGATGTATTACTATAAAAATGGACCATTTTCCAAGAAGAATATTTAAAAAATACATCAATTAAAGACAATATCATGTCTACTTATCACTTGAAAGTGTTATTGATGTGTTCTTCTCATCAAAAAAACATTTAACACATAATAAATATACATGTTATCAGATTAAATAGTCATACAAAATAGTCAAATAGTATACCCTCGCACGACCAGTGTCGTTTTGAAATGACACCATACTTTAGGATGCTAAAAATAAATATTATATCAATGTTTTTGTCATATTTTCATTATAATATGAAAGAAGGTACATTTTACTGTAAATAAAAACGGAAAAATATATTTAAAAAAAACAGAGATACCTTGACGGCTTAATACTGCAATTCCCTCAGATTATAGCTTTTCAAAAGGTGTGATCAATGATTCTTGTTTACGATGTGAAGTGTGTACGCAATGCAGCCAACACAATGAAAAAAATCAGTGTTGCTAGGAAGGATTCACTTAATTATTTGTAAAAAACCGCAAATAAATTGGTTCAGTAGTTATTTAGTAAAAATATTTCAAATTTCACATCATTTTTAAATGACTCTGGTTGAGAAAGGGTTAACGTTATGCTCCATAGAAAATAGGCTTTTAAAAAACGTAAATTCATATAATTCTGAGAAAGTGCCGAATATTAGCTTTTCGATATTCCAAGCACCATTTCGTTCAGTTATTACACTTCTAATACCTACAGACTTGCAAATATAGTTAGAACTGTTTACCATTTTATCTCATATGCTCATAGAACACAATCAAACGTATGGGTAAAAGCTTCCGTATTAAATCTGATGACCAGGGCTTAGACGCCGGATTAACTGACAACTTAATAACAGCCTTCTTGCAGAAAGTAGAACATGAAAGTTATTTTTTCAAAGTTGAAGATGTCGGACGGGCTAATAAACTTCCAGATGTAATTATTATTCACGAAATGGAGATTGAAAGAGATTTGAATGTTTTTTTCTGCATTTAATCATATTCAAAGATGTGTATTATTTGTTGTTTTTTATACAGCGTTCAATGAAGCATGGATCAATGTATAATACTAACCAAGCTATTTGCTTCATGAATCTGAGGTTTGAGTTAACCATTGCATTGGACAAACGGTATATATTTTATGATCAACCAGTACCAAACATTAATGCATTTTGTATTGCATTTATTACAAATTAACCGTTATACAGTGTTTGTAGAGAAATGTTAAATTTTTTTTGCATGTCTCCAGATTATTATTTATGTTTGTTCTCATGATAATTAAAGTAACTGTAGTTGATTCATGGTTATGTATTTATTTAGTCTTATTTTTATCTTATACAATACGGGAGTCACAAGTCACAACTGCCAGGAACTGGTGGGACTATGGCAATTACATTTTTTGTGAATTTTGTGAGGCCTAATAAAGTGAAATGGAAAGGAGACGGAGGTTATTTTTTTTAAGTATATTTTTTTTTCTTTGTTGGGAACATTTACAGGTTTATAACATTACATGCATTAGAAAACCACAAATTACAATAATTAGGTTATAAACCCAATAACTAATGTTCACATCATGCACCAATAATAATGAAAAATAGATATAAGATGTCAAATTTAGTTATAAAATTTGACATCTTATATCTAATATATTATTTTCTAAAACTACTACAATATTATTTACTACCTACTTACTAAAATTTTGACTTCATAACATTGTCTAAATTAGTGGTTTTTTTAGTTTTTAATTTACTTTTAGATTGTTTTAATTTCAGTCTATTTACATATTTAACTTTATATTTTTGACAATGCAACTTAAATATTATTTGCTATACTATATAAAAGTGTGTTATCTGCAATCAGTTAGATGGAACACTACTTTAGGCACTTCACTTTATCATTAATATATATAATAATTAGTAGCGGTCCCAAAACAAATCCTTAAGGAACTCCATGGTTGACTTGTTGCTCTTCAGAGATAGTATCTCCAATTTTGGTTCTTAGTTTCTATTTTTAAGTAATTCGTAAACCACTGCAATTCATTACCATGAATTCAAACGTCCATCAATTTCATCATTAGTCTTTCTCTGTCTATCGTTTCAAAAGCTCGTCGAAAGTCCACGAACAATAATTTATTACTGTTTCACAGGAATATTTGTTTTTAAACCCATATTGTTGTTTTAATGTCATTTTTTTCAATAAATTTACTCATCTGTTCTTTAACTATGGATTCTAGTAATAGTTCATACTTAGGTAATCCATTTATTGGTCTGCAGTATTAGCATTTAGAAATTTTTATCATTAATTATTTATTTTAACTTGGAAGGATTTAAAATAGGTTCCTGGCTATTCAGCATAATTCTTATCTGTTTAAATCGATTCTGAATGAAATCTTCTTAGAAAAACTATACTGACAGTACCTACCTTCAAATCTGGAATCGATAACCTCCTGGACCAGAGCAAAGAATCTTACCATTCTACCACGGAGGTTGTCGAAGATCTGATGAGGTGATATCCTAATTATATGTGTGTCACTTTAAAAAATACCTACCTAAACACTTTTTTCCATCTCAAGCCACTATGGGAAAATCCAAATAATGATTTCACGGGGGAGATGTAATCTTCGCCCAATCCATCCACACATGAAGACGTCTATCGTCTATCTATAAGCCTATCGTCCACATGATGACGCCTTGCTTCATTGTCATTACCAAGTCATTAACATCTCATTACCGAGTCATTACAGCTTCACCGCGATCCGCTCCTGACTTTATCTCCCAAGTCCATCCAACTTCAAGTGGGCTTGCCGGCCTCTGTCCAATTGTCCATCAAGTTGTTTCAATGCCGTTGGCAATCAAGTTACTACTTAATATTATAATATATATAAAAATCGTGAATTATAAGGACCGATATTATAATGTCCTTACTATTCTTGGCGATAAAATCCTCTGATACCTATCCCAATCTGCTCTATTATGACTTGCATACAACTCTAGCTGCTGCTTTGGGTCTTTGGGTGAATTTTTAGTAGAAGGTGAATCTGTACACCGGAGCGGCAAAAAAAGCAGATAGGTATTGTAGTAGACCGAAAGTTGTCATCATGAAGGATGCTTAATTTAATTATTCTGAACAGGACGACGATTTAATGCAGGTATGTAATATGTTGCTCTCGTAGAAGGGAATCCTTTGATCATTCTTCCCAAACCAAATCACTTCAACTCCCGGAATTAATTAAAGTTTTTATGCGATTCGTTGAAAAATATTACAGATTTGCGTAAATTAGAACAAATTGAACATCGTATTGACTGCTCAATGAACGAATTGGTGTGCATACTGTGTAAAATTCTCAGTACCTACTTATTGCTACAATAAGTGATTGAACACATCAAACGACAATGTCTACAAGTTATATCACAATATAATAATACGGTCATGTGCCTAGTGTGGTAGTCGAAAAACTTGTAAGAACTGTATACCTAAGATATTTTTATGAATAAAGAAAAATAAAAAAAAGTTTTGCAGACTGTAATTTATTAGAAGCTATTATATTTTCCGTCGTCAAAAACCAAAATAACAAAATGTAGCTACTAACACAAGTATAAATGTAGAAAGCTGTTGAATTCGTATGCATAGATTTGGTAAACTCTTGTTCCATGTAGTAGCAATCCTTTATTGTTTCTGTTTATTTATTTATTACACGCCCTAATGAGTTTTTAAATTCTAGTTTATAAGTTAAGTATCAAAGTTATTTAAAATACTTCAAAACTAAAACAATAAAGAAAATATAAAAATGAAAAAAATGTAACAAGAAAGGAATATAAAAAAATAAAATTCATTGGTAAAAATGATGAGAGGTCTCACGTAAATAGATATTCAATATAAACAAAAATTGTAGAAATTATACACGTCTATTTGTATATCTAGATGTATAAAAGAATTGGAATAAACAATGTTTATACTGGTTATTTCTAAGGTTAAATATGTCTCCCAGATCAGAATATTTATTTCCGACACTATGAAGTCTAAGAATTGAGGAATTTTGATAAGATAGTAATCCTGGTGTTGTTAAAGTAAAAGGGTAGTAAATGTCGCAAAATCTTTTGGGATTATGGATATTAATTAATTGAAGCAATTCAGGACAATCAATTTTGTAATACAGCATTTTATATAATAACTAGCTGACCCGACGAACTTCGTACCGCCTTAGAATCAATAACTGTTGAATTAAATTAAATTTTTTTATTAAGTAAAAAATTACACAATGAAGCAATTATCGATGCCCAACTGTCCGTGTTTTGTTTTTGTTAGTATCAGAGATGGCGTTGTGTACGGATTTATATTTTTTATGATTTTCTGACTTTTCCACTTACTTACGGGAATTTTTGAAAGGAAGCGGGTACGGGAGCCGCCGCCCCGGGAACCATTTATTGGATAACCAACACCTCAGCCATAGGTAACCCCAAGTGGTTTACTATGTTTGGTGATTTAGCAGGGGTGCCTGGGGTTCGGATTCATGGAGTGACTTTTGTGCGGGTCTTCGCGGCGGATGCGTCTGCCCACCGGCTGCGTAGCGGGCCGGATCGAGAGACTGGGAGCTCCCTTTTGACCTTTCCAGCCGGATTCTCTCGACCAATGGGTCGAAAGAGTCCGGCTGGAAAGGTCAAGGTAAAAGGTCAATTCTGGTCAAGGCAATGGCCTTGCACCGCAGTTGGAGGGATGGATTCACTCCCGGATACACTGACTTTCCACTTTTTCCTTTCCAGAACATCCTACCCTTCCTTAAAAAGACTCTCCACACAGCATCTCCTTAGATGACATATGTCCTGAGTGGAGCTTACGTAAATAAATGCATTTCATTTCAGAAATTTATTATTATTGTATTTTTTCTTTGGAGAAGTGCAGAGACATACGTTCACCGTTTGTCTCGATTTCGACTATTGACATTTAGTGTGTAAGAAAGAGGGGCAGCATTATATGATTAAGAACAAAAGTGAAACAATCAGCGAATTGACATTTGACGTTTTTGAATTTTTGGAAAATATCTATCACAATAATGCTGCAGTTCTTTCAAAATATGAGAATTCGTTCCATATAAAATGTATGGAAATTTTAATTTTCTTCATAACTTTCTTTTTCGTGAATTTTTGCAATGTTTTAATAGTTATTATGTTATCCGAGAGATAGACGAATAATCCAGGCGCTATACAAGAATGAGGCCGCTATAATTAGATGTGACAATGATACAAAAGAAGCCAGTATAAGACAAGGGGTGAGACAGGGATGCTCTCTGTCACCTGTTCTTTTTAACGCTTATATACAAAGTGCGATTGACGACTTGAGAGAGAGAATGAGTCACAGAAAAGGTGTAAAGATACACGGGCAAAAGGTGGATATGATAAGGTTTGCTGACGATATTGCATTGGTTGCTGAAAGCGAAGAAGAACTGCAAGAGGCCTTAACAACCATGCAAAGCATTCTCCAAAATAACTATAACATGAAGATAAATAAAGACAAAACAAAGCTGCTGACTGTAGGCCGAACGCAACATCAGATGCGAATAGAGATGTCAGGAGTTCCACTAAAGAACGCCAAGGAGTTTGTCTATCTCGGGAGCAAAATAACATGGGACGGTCGGTCTAAGAGCGATGTCGACAGCCGTATACACCAGGCTAGGCTTGCTTTCAATAAAAGGTCGAAAATAATTGAATCAAATAATATAGACCTAAAGCTGAGAATACTCCTCATCAAGACCTATGTATGGAGTATCTTGATGTACGGCTGCGAAACATGGTGCCTATCCAAAAGAGATAAACGGAGACTAGAGGCTTTTGAGATGTGGTCCTATAGAAAACTATTAGGAATTTCCTGGAGAGACCACATTACAAATGAGGAGGTTCTCCAAAGAATCGAAGGAGGAAGGCACCTGCTCAGGACCTTGTCCGAAAGGCGTGCAAGATGGATCGGCCATGTAATACGACAAGAAGGCCTCTTGCATTCCATAATGGAGGGTATGACCGAGGGGACAAACTCTAGGGGACGCCCACGCCGAGAGTACCTGGAGGACCTGCTGGTGGACGTGCGCTGCTTATCATATGCAGACCTCAAAAGAGCCGCACAAGACAGGGAAGAATGGAAGAGGAAACTAAAGGAAATTGCTGCAAACCAATCCCAGGATTGAAACCAGAGAGAGATGTTATCCGGAGCGGAGACAAATCCAACAAATCAAAGATCATCAACATCGGTCCAGTCGATCTCGAGTTATAAATAGTGTAACTAACCCGACTTTGTTTTATATATTAAGATATTAAAACTTTTAATAGGGACATTTTATCAAGTAGGTATTTATAATCAATGTTTTACACAGGAATATGCAATGAATAATTTATAAATGTCAAGAACTTGTGTTGAATCTTTTCAATGCTGTCGGAATGAATGTAGTAAAAGGGAGACCATAACATAGAATTTTACTCTAGTTGGCATCTGACAAGGGTTTTATATAAGGGAACGTACCCATACTACGTGACCAACTTTTTGCAATTTTTAACCCCCCCCCCCCCCCGGTGACCAAAAACCTAAGCCCGCCGCCGCTCATTTGTACCAAGCGTGACATTTTGAAGACCCCCCCCCTAAACGTGTCACGCAGTATGGGTACGTTCCCTTACATGATAAATGTGCCAAAATTATTTAAGTCTTTTGCAGCTCTCAAATGTTATTCATAATTTCTGCCAGTTAGTACCTAGCTGCTGACATCTGTAAAAATCTTCAAGGTTCTAATAACTTTCAGTCGCCAATCACCTAGTGGCTGCTTATAGAGGTGCATAGCATTGCACAGGTCTTCTACATAGGTGATGATGACTTCTAGCAGCCTGCCATCTAATAGCTGTTTTATATGTGCATTATATTTTCGCTAGTTCTTCGAGGTAGGTTCTCCAACATGTCACTTGCTTCTATTAAAATGCCATCGCGACAAAAAAACTGCAATTACCCGGCTGTGGATTCATCCCATTCAGTCGGAGGAAGTTAACGGTATAGAAATAATTTGAAATTCGGCAGGTCGAGGCGTGACGCTGCCACGGAGAGATGCCACGCACCGTGGTGAATAGGGAAGCGTGGATAAAGTGCGGCCGAGTCTTCGGAATCACTTCTATTGTGGCTGGCCAGTGTGACGAATGGACCCGTTAGCCGCCCAGTGCCGGATGACTGGAGATGGGATCTGCAGCAGGTCCAGAGGAGCCCTGATCTAGCCCTGGTAACTAGCCTCGTCAACCGGCAAGTAGCAAGTAGCGAGGTTAATCACGTTGGGATCTCTTCATTATGAAGTATTTTAAAATCCCTTTACGCTTCACAAAAGAGTTGAAAAACAGAGAAAAAATCCAATTATTACGACGTAGTAGTGATAAAATGATCCTTAATTAATTTTATACCAGATTTCCATGTTCTCTCAGTGAGTTGCTTCGGAAGAATTCTAGGAGTTCACATTAAATTATTTTCTTGATAATGACGAACCGGTATTGTCCGATATAAGAACACGCCAATTTCGTACCTAATTGTTTTGTGATTTAACAAATTTTCAAAAAATGATTTGACAAAAAAGTATTTCTCTCAATGGAAATAAACTTGCGAGCTGAAAACAATAAGGTTGATAAAATGAAAATCAAATAACTTCGTTTAAACCACTATACAATTAACGTTATCAGCATAAACGTTGATATTGTTAATTATATAGTGGTTTAAACGAAGTTATTTGATTTTCATTATATTAATAACTAGCTGGTTCCCGGCATGCGTTGCTATGCCATTTAATAAATAAATTGTTTCTCACTGCGTGTCCTTTCTCATTCGTCCCGTTCCCCTTCCGCCTCCCCTTCCTCTCCCTTTCCTCTCCTGCGTCCCGCGAACCCCCCTCTTGCGTTCCCCTTCCCCCCCCCCCCCCCCCTCCCGCGAATCCCTATCCGAGATCGCCTCTCCCATCCCGCATTCTATACATTCAGTCCTGGTGCATTGCAATTTTTTTATACACATTTCTTAATGCCAGAGCTCACCAGTAGTTCTATACAAACCTTGTCTTGATAATAACTAACACAAAAAAAAAGAATTATCCAATATGGTGCAGTCGTTCGGAAGTTATGCGCATACATACATTACGGCGATTCATTTTTATTTATATAGATAGAAGATAGATAGATAGATAGATTTCTTAATGCCAGAGATCACCAGTAGTTCTATACAAACCTTGTCCTGCCTCCTCTTCCTCTCCCTTTCCTCTCCTGCGTCCCGCGAACCCCCCTCTTGAGTTCCCCTTCCACCCCCCCCTCCCGCGAATCCCTATCCGAGATCTCCTCCCCCCTCCCGCATTCCATACATTCAGTCCTGGTGCATTGCAATTTTTTTTACACATTTCTTAATGCCAGAGCTCACCAGTAGTTCTATACAAACCTTGTCTTGATAATAACTAACACAACAAAAAAATAATTATCCAATTTGGTGCAGTCGTTCGGAAGTTATGCGCGTACATACATTACAGCGATTCATTTTTATTTATATAATACATATATAGAAGATAGAAGATAGATAGATAGATAGATAGATAGAAGATAGAAGATAGAAGATAGAAGATAGAAGATAGAAGATAGAAGATAGAAGATAGAAGATAGAAGATAGAAGATAGAAGATAGAAGATAGAAGATAGAAGATAGAAGATAGAAGATAGAAGATAGAAGATAGAAGAAAGAAGATAGAAGATAGAAGATAGAAGATAGAAGATAGAAGATAGAAGATAGAAGATAGAAGATAGAAGATAGAAGATAGAAGATAGAAGATAGAAGACAGAAGACAGAAGACAGAAGACAGAAGACAGAAGACAGAAGACAGAAGACAGAAGACAGAAGACAGAAGACAGAAGACAGAAGACAGAAGACAGAAGACAGAAGACAGAAGACAGAAGATAGAAGATAGAAGATAGCAGATAGAAGATAGAAGATAGAAGATAGAAGATAGAAGATAGAAGATAGAAGATAGAAGATAGAAGATAGAAGATAGAAGATAGAAGATAGAAGATAGAAGATAGAAGATAGAAGATAGAAGATAGAAGATAGAAGATAGAAGATAGAAGATAGAAGATAGAAGATAGAAGATAGAAGATAGAAGATAGAAGATTGAAGATAGAAGATAGAAGATAGAAGATAGAAGATAGAAGATAGAAGATAGACGATAGAAGATAGAAGATAGAAGATAGAAGATAGAAGATAGAAGATAGAAGATAGAAGATAGAAGATAGAAGATAGAAGATAGAAGATAGAAGATAGAAGATAGAAGATAGAAGATAGAAGATAGAAGATAGAAGATAGAAGATAGAAGATAGAAGATAGAAGATAGAAGATAGAAGATAGAAGATAGAAGATAGAAGATAGAAGATAGAAGATAGAAGATAGAAGATAGAAGATAGAAGATAGAAGATAGAAGATAGAAGATAGAAGATAGAAGATAGAAGATAGAAGATAGAAGATAGAAGATAGAAGATAGAAGATAGAAGATAGAAGATAGAAGATAGAAGATAGAAGATAGAAGATAGAAGATAGAAGATAGAAGATAGAAGATAGAAGATAGAAGATAGAAGATAGAAGATAGAAGATAGAAGATAGATAGATGATGACACAACGTTAAGTTTGAAGAAACAATAACGTTGATTTACAAAATTTTGAAATAAAAGTTGCACAAACAACACTAAGCCAGATGCTTTCTGTTAGAGAGTTTTAGTGAGAAATACAAACAAATCTGTTTTATAGTTAGGTATAAACCATAAGTTTCTCAAATTCGGGTACGAATTATTATATATTATTGAGGGATTGTGACATAAACTAATATTCACAAAGTAATAGTTTGATAAAATTTTCTTTACATGTTCGTTATCCTTGGGATATGCACAACTTTTCAGCCTCTATAGACTAATATGCACACTGGGTGTCTGTGAATAAAGTGCAAAATAATACGATCTATATTTTTCATAAGAACGTTTTCCATTTTAGTCCATTTATGTACAGGTATTTTCCCATATTATAAATGTGTTATTTTATGTGAACACCGCACTAAAGTCTCAACTGCTTCCGAATGTCTGGATCAGGAATATGTATCATGTTTAGAGGCTGGAGATAATTGAGATGGGAAGAAAATGAGGAAAAGGGAGATCGAGATCGAGTATTTAGATCTGGTCACCAAAGACGTCTTAAGTCAATTCAACCGTTTCGATTCTGAACGGTGATTTTTCCCTAGAGCGATATTGAGAGTATCTACCACTCTGGAAATGTATACTTACATAGTGGTTAATCCAATCACCCAGTGCCAACTACTACATCAGTCTGTGGAGAGACTGTAAACAAGATGCCAAAGCGACATCAGCGCAGTTGACGTCTTGAAACAGATCGCTCAAAACGACTAAAAAACACCTTTTACGATCGTAATTCCGATCGAAACGAATCAGATACGTTTTTATGACCCCCTCGCCTCTTCCATTCACTGCAAACCCGTCTACGGTTTACGTGAAACGGCGATTTAAAAATAAACTTTATAAAACCTTGTTATTTTCCATTCAAAGATTTGTTGCAATTAATATAAAGTTTCAGGGGAGTGGCGGAATGATTGATGTGCTTTGCTGAGTTTTCGGAATTCCGTTTTTTTTTCGCAATAAGAAAATAATTAATCGGTCTGCTGAAAAACTACAATAATACTACTCTACTTCATTGGGTTTATGTTATGTTTAGAAATATTTAGAGAGTAATAGTAACATTGTCACCCAGGTACCTGCCATTCAAAACAATTAGGTGAGCTTTCTAATGAATTTCGTAAAAAAACTATTTAGTTGAACATTTAATTCGTTGTTTTATTTTAACGGTCACACTTTTTATAGAATTCATCACGAACATTCCACAATACAAAACATAATATATGTACTAATAACTACAACTTTATATAGGAAGGATGACTATTTTTTCACGTAGAATGAGTTTTAAGTAGATGAGTAACAGAATCTATCAATAAGCTATCTCCTGTTGGAGGTTGGCTATCATATGTGCAGTTACTGCAGTTTTCAAAGACTGCAGTCCGGTGTTCGGGTTGTTGTTGAAATTGTTTTTCAACTGAACTGATTTCTGGCGTTTTCTTTACCACATTAATTTATAATTATTATACAAGCGGAAACTGGCGAATCTCAAGGGACATCGCGTAGAGAACGCAAAAGACTTATTTTCTTCTGTCAGAGCATTCCGATATATATTTTTTTCTTTTTTTAGGCAAATTAAAAAGGTTAAAAAACTTTTGGAGCTGGATCTACGCTTTGAAAGATATTAAATAGCTGATATTATCCCCCTCTCTCGCGATCGATTTTTTTAAAATTATATCGGAAAAATTCCGAGTACTTGTCTCTCCCGAAAACGAAAGCTCAAATCAAATTTATTTTTCTTTGGTGCAATCTTCACTCATGTACGGAATAATAGGATGGGGTGGTGCGCTTGATGTTTTTATAAAACCTTTACAAACAACTCAAAATTATATTGTCAAAGTTATGTTTAATAGAATTAAAACATTTTCAACACATGCTTTATACAAAGAATCTAAACTATTCAGTCTCCGTAAACTATTTATACTGCAAACTATGAAATATATCTATAAAAACAGAAACAAATTCGAAAAAAATGAAAACAGAACAAACATTAGAAATAATAATGTATTCTATACCCCTCAAACACAAAACAAATGCAAACTCACAGTAGTTTTATTGGACCTCGCACTTTTAACCTTTTACGAAAAAATATACAAGTTGCAACTAAACTTCAGCATTACATAAAAGAGTTAAAAATATGGCTGTACCACACAGATGTAAAAACTCTATTTATTTAATTTTACATCAGTTTATGTTTCTCACAAACTTTACACTTATTATTACACTTATAACTGTTATTACACTATACACTAATTATTACCTTGTACACTATTGAACACACTTTTTGAACAAACTATTTAAACAAATTTTAATAATTTTTTTGCTTCATATTATGCCACTTGATTTAAAAAAAAAAAAAAAAAGTTATAACACAAAATCGACTCATTTAAAAATATATATATATAATTATATTTATTACCTAAGTTAAAAGAAATGTACATATTTCACTTTCTTAACTTAAGTACACACTTAACATTTCTTCGTATTATTGTTTGCTACATATTATTGTATAAGAACATTTTGATTTTGCTCACTAATCTAATTTTTTTTTCTTATGTTGTTTCTTTTGTTAAATATGTTGTTTCTATTTTCTGTTTTCAGGCTATCGGGAAGGAGATTGTTTGTGTCTTAATACACTAATGGCATATGCTTCTTTTACAACTTTCGACAGCTTATGGGATTATATTATGGGATCTCTAGCGACCGATTTGTTTTTTCAAATTTACTCGAAAACGAATGCTAAAAAAACGTTTTAAAACAAAATAGACTCCAAATATGATGTAGATTCATAATTTTTTCGCCTGTAAAACGAGTTTGACACCGTGTATATAAGTTTAGTGACCAGATAGAAAGAATAACTTCTTCTAAATAGTCTAAACCTTTCTCTCCTCCGTCTCAATTTTCTTCTCACTTTCGTGATAATATAACAATTTCGAATTGTTTGTGGTTCGTTAAGCTCTTGTGTAGTGTTTATAAAATAAATCTCATTGGTGAGAAGCTAGTTTTTGTAATAATTTCATAACGTCAAGCTTTACCTCAAGGTACGTTTGGAGGTTAGGGGTGAATTTAGTCACCACTCGATCCTAAGTAGCTCCATGCAACTTGATAACCGTAGATTTTTTGTATCATTATACACTTAATGTCGGCGGGTTCATTGACTGTCTGTCGGGAGAGGGCGGGGGAGGTTCGGGGGTGTCTACTCATTTTATGTCACCATCATGACGGATCGATGTGATACAATACCCGCTTATAACACTCAAGAGAGGTGCATCACCATTTTATTACTTTACTTTTACCTCATTACAGCGCAAATATTTTTTCATTTACTTCAGCAGCATTAGTTATAAATTATAAAATATTTAACATTTCCTGAAAAATTATCTAATTATTTGACGACGCTATATTTCCTATGGTTCCCCCGAAATTTGTCTAACAAATCTGAATACAATCGTTACGCCCACTGGGTTAATATATTAGGTACTGATATTGTATGAAAAGTACGTACCTACTCATTCTTACCCGTGACCATCCAAATAGATTTTTTTTACATTAACTCTACACAGGAGGCACTGAGGAAAATAATTTCCCTCAGGGAATGTGTCACCTGAGATGCTGTGTGGAGGGTCTTTTTGAGGATAGGAAGGAATGAACGAATGAATTAATGATCTTGAAGAGACCCATGTTGTAGGAAGGAGGAAACATGGAGGCCGGCAAATCGTTTCACAGCCGAGTTGTTGACAACAAGAACGAGTCGAAGAAGCGACCCGTTCTCATGTGACAAATGTCAACCGTGTACTACGTTGGGCGCGCGTTTGGCGTGTTTTCCGACTATGTACAGGTGCCGAAGGGATCAATGACGCTAGTTCGTCGGAGCATCTTCCATTGAAATACCGGTAGAACAAGGAAAGCATTCCCACCGACGCCTGTGCTCTAAAGATTGCGATCCTTTTGTTAAGTTAGAAGAATCTATCAAACGGACCGCCTTTTCTGCATACAGTCGAGTTTTTTTAGGTATTTTGGTATTTAGGTATTTTTTAGGTATTTAGGCTCTTGGAGGTTTGGCATTACTATAATGCAATAAAAAGTATCAGAACTCAGATAATATTAATCATTGATATTGTTGGGAGTCGAACTAAATCAAGTAAAAAAAAACAATAAGGGAAGGATCGCATTAATTAAGTCTTTTAATTATAATTGCGTTTATAGTCCTAACATTCTTATTACATGTGTTAAATGAAATTAAAAAAAAAAAAACAATAATTGAAGTCTGCGAAAAAATAAATATTTATTTTTTTATATCGTGCCGGACCGGCCAGCGAACTCAGCTGATGACGGCCAGTGACACACGAGCCACGGACTCACCCGAAGTCAGCCGAACGACGCGTGATAATTCAGTTTCGGTGCGGCCGAAGGTTCGGCAGATTTTCTGCCGAAACCGAAACTAGATTTTTTTGCCGAAACTTGCCGAAACCGAAACCGAAACCGAAACCGAAACCGAACCTTCGATCGGTCACTAATTAATATCAACTGATTCGATTTAGCGAAATCTTTGCCCAGCCTGTGATTATAATAACATTCTGATATATTATAAATATGGTTTTGGACACAAGTCTATTTCATTATTTGCTCCACGAAAAAAGGCTAATGCTCAAGGCAATGTTTAGACACTCCCACCAAAATAATAAAGTCCTAGAAAGGGTATAGATAAGAACCCTTTGTACACGAAAAACTCTTCCAGTCAAGCGTCGAAAAAGATCTTTGCGAGATATTGACGAAAGGACCTCATACGAAAATATTTCACATAACAAGAAGTGTGGATGGAAAAAAAACATTTTCTGGGAAAACACGGGCCACAAAGCCACCAAGCCTTAGAAAAATAGAAGAGCTCCCGCCCGGGTTTTTATTTCAGAAACGGTGTTTTTTTTAAACACTCCGCTCCTATTTTTACAGCCCTGAAAAAACAGAATAATATTTTGAAAGGGAAAGTGAATGGTATGCGCCATTCCAGAAACGATAAAGTATTCCACATTAATGTTTGTGCGCGTCTGATACACAGGACTGGTGAGTTATTATATTTTATACCCATACACTTTATCCAACTGAAGACAGAATACTTATAATATTTCTTCCAACTTCACGACAAGGAATGCGGATTTACATAAAGTATGGCCAACGAGCTTATTCATTTATTGTGTGATGTTTTTGGCGCTTCTCAAAAAGTTGTATAAATTAGCATTCATTCGTTTTATTTGCTCTTGAAGCCTAGATAGTGCAACGATACAGAGTGTCTGGTTCCCACCCAGCGGTTGCGGGTTCAATTCTTTACTAGCTTAGTCCTCCTTCATTGCTCACGCAACATTTTTCTCTTATATTGATGGTAGTCAATTTGGAAGGTGGGTATTTATTTAATTTCAACGGTATACATATATCATAAGAACTGATTACATGTCACAAAATCAGATATAATAATAAAGAAATAAAAAATAAAAAATTGTTGAACGGATAATTGTGGCATTTGAATGCGAAATGACACCAGAGAGACAATTACATACAAAAATCTGTAGTACAAATAGAATTAATATTGACTGAAAATGGGTACCATTTATTGAATAACCAATACCCCTGCAGTAGGCCACCCCAAGTGGTTCGCTTGGTTACTTAGCAGGGGTGCCCGAATTCATGGGTTGAGGTTTGTCTAGGTCTTGGCGGCGGATGCGTTTGCCTACCTACTGACAAAATCTAAATAGCCAGATACTTGTCAACCTAGCCCTACTCATCTTCACCCAATTGGGATGCCATAGATCCCCTTTCAATACAGTTGGAACATGGTATCAAAAAACAATTCTTAATGTTTAGAAATTATCAAATAAATACGTGATCGTATTTGTTGGGTAGAGGCGGGAATCAAACCGGAAACTTCTTGACCAAAGTCAATTGCTTCACCCATTACACTACCGAAATAGGATGTCATAGTATTAATTGCAATGTATTGAACCATAAATAATGAGTGGATTAAAAATAAAACGCAAAATCTATTCTTAAAATGAAGTTACCTTATTATTCGTTCATATGAATCGGATACTTTGTGATGCGACATTATTAATTTAAAATAAAACAATAACTTTGTAAACACCACTTTTATTTTATATACTTTATGCCGATCGGGTTTCGCTACAACCGTAGCTTCATCAGGGCAGTATAATTCTCTACTAACATTAGGTTACATGTGTGTTATAATATATAATGGGCTGGACTCGTCAAGTGTAGGGGGAGGAAGAAGACATAGATGGAGAAATTACCTTAATATTCATAAAACCTTATTATTCATAAAACAAAATTAAGTTAAACAAACGAAAGTGTTAAATACCATAATTTAAAACTAATTCAACTAAACTAATAATGCAAGTTAATATTCTTCGGCTTCCCGTCCTCCCATTTGAGCTGGCTCAATAAAAAAAAATTGTATACATATATAATATAATGTCTGCCCTCTTTTTTGAGTGTATAAAAAGCCCTTATGGTTCAACCCGTCTTATTTGTGCAGTGCCTGTGGGAGAAAACGAGAAACAAAATGTTCTTCAGCAAGTCTATGCATATGGAAGATGCACCTGTTTCTTGTAACAAGTTCTTCTACATGGTGTTCGCTATATTCTAACCTTTTTTCTTTTATTTTACTTCGTGTATACATCATTCGTTTTTCTCTTATTATTTGAATATTTCCTGGATTTTTCTGACCCGAATTCGCGTCGTATCTTTATCGATGCAAATGATATATTATATGTATCGACTTCATATTAGATTTTGTTCTTCGTTCGGCGTAATATATTTTTTTGTTTGTTTGTCGTTTCACGGGTGTTGGAGTTCTGAATTGGTATGATGATGTTCCAAATTCTCGATTTGAATCAATCTAAACATTGATTACACAGACAAAAGTCTCGCTGTTTTTTTTCACGTTACGCTTTTTTGTCGTACTTTTTTGTAGCGTGATGAAAAAAACATTTTTAACGATACCTTTCCAAATCTAATTGATTTACAAGTTTAGCCGCTCAATTAATTCATTATGTAAATCCTATAAATATATGAAAATCTAAATATATATTAATTAATCCCTGTTTCCCTTGGTCACGCCATAACTTAAGAACGACTTTACCTATTTCGTTCATCTTTTTTTTAAAGTTTTCTAATACTTTGTAGAAGGTTCTTACATAACGAAAAACTTAACGACTATTTTAACTTCGCACGTTTAACAGTTCGCGCATTTTTATAAATGTGAATTAGCAAGCAGCTGTTTTTTTTTTGTAACAAAAGAATTGTCTAAGGACTCTAACAAGTTTTTAAATTATAGATATTTTAAATAGGTACCTATGTTAGGTTAGGTTACAAATTTGATTGATTGTTCTTATAATATACCTACAAAAATAAATATTTGTAAAGGTGTATGAAAAATGAAAATTTGTATTAAAAAATTGTAATAGGTGCTGTTTGAAAACTGAATGTACTGGGACTGAATATATGGAACGCAGGAGGGGGGTCGGCGGGGTGGTGGAGCGGTAGAGGGAAAGGGGATGCGGGAGGTGAACGGGACGCACGGGAAAGGACATGCAGGGAGAAACAATTTATTTCTTTGAATATGGCATTCCAACGTATGCCGGGAGCCAGCTAGTCTACAATAAAATTTGACTCATTTATGTTATGTACAAGTAGATCAAGACCTGACAGGTTACTTGAGGTTAAACCTGTTTATTATAGAAATTTAGTTACAATTTGCACGCAGAGGACATAATTGGAAACACATTTTATTGTTGGTGCTAAGATTTAATCCTGGTTTGCATTTAAATAATATATGTTCTTTGATGGACTCCAGATACTAATATCTACAGCCTGTATGTCGGAAGAAATATCTACAGCTCATATTTTGGACAAATATCTATAAACTTCAGAGTGAGGACTAATATCTACAGAGCTAAGGTCGGACGAATATCTATGACGGTCCCAGTGGTAACATAATGTGAGCGTAGGTGGGACTAATATCTACAGAGGGCAGCTGAGCGAGAGGTTCTACGGAAAACCTAACCTAACCTAACCTACGCAATATTATGTTATTCCAATATGCTATACATAATTGAAAATCCTCTGTAGATCATTGATATGATTGTATATCTCTATGCTGTAGATATTCGTCCTCACTTTGTTTCTCATAGATATAAGTCAGCAGTTTGAGCTGTAGATATTCGTCCTCACTTTGGTTCTCATAGATTTTAGTCAGCAGTTTGAGCTGTAGATATTCGTCCTCACTTTGGTTCTCATAGATTTTAGTCCGATTTGTTCAGTTTTTGGAATTCCTGTAGATATTAGTAGACGCCTCCCTTTAAGATCATGCTTAGGAAATAAAGAGAAAATATTATGATGGGCTATACAACAGTATACGGATTTGATTAGAATTTATCTTCTTATGTGATTCGTTCCTCGGTAAGAGATAGATTAGGAAGGTCTTTGAACACTTTTGCAGCATCAGCTAGCTTCAAAACTATTCTGTTTAAGGTGGTTAAAACAAAACTGGATAACACATGCGACGGAGATAAAATTAACAAGTTTTATTTTGATATTTATTTTATTTACATAACCACCCTATAAGCAAGTCACTCCGCATCTAACCCTTTCAGGTTTCACTCTTTTGGGTTAGTATTTTTTTTTTCAAGTTTTTTCTTGATCCTTTTTTTTATCGATTATGGGGGGTTGACTACGAAAGGTTTATGGAGTTAATTTAAATTTATGCGTGGGAAAGAAATTAATTTATTCCCTCGGGATTTTTTTACGCGTGACTCGAAGCTTTTATCGCGACCATTTGTTTTGGGTGCGAGTGAAGTAACGTCCACATGTGCTAAGAGTTCATCATTTAGTTTTTAGTCCTCGAAGGGTGGTGCTTATTTATTATGAGTAAAGAATGCAGCATCCCAAGGATCGGCGGGGCTGAATTTTGACACATGTTGAGCATAACCGAAATATGCTCTTACCAAATGACTAATGATACATATTAAGAAGATATTACAAGAGAAAACCAGAAATATGTCATTTTTAAATCAGATTTTAGAAGTATTGACTTTTTCCACAAAAAATTATAAATGGATTTTGAAAGATTGTTATTTTATCTAGCATTCGCATGTTTTAAATTTTGAGAAAAAATATTTATTTATTTATTATTAGTTTTGGGGGTATTATGCCGTGTTGCGCTACCTCATTCTTTAGCCAACGTTTCGGACAGCGGTGCAGTGTCCATCATCAGGGCAGATGTGTTAAAGTTAGGGGTGATGTTTGTACTTATCTACTTAGGAGCGATACCGTGTCGCCAGCTCCAGTCCTCTACGAGCTGGCGCTACAATATACTTCAACATGTTTTTTTTTGCGTTTAGCCTTGATGTAACCGTCAATTACCGGATACCAAGAACTATTGAGTTTAGCTCCGTCGTCTCTATTAATATTTATAAGATTTTTGTGAATTTCAATTGCCTCCGTAATCAGGCGTGCTCTATGAGTTTTGGGTCTTCCCAGGACCCCAGGGACAAATCCAAAGTAGTGGCCGGTTTTGATTAAGTGCTCGGCGATTGCCGATTTGTCTGGGTGGCAAAGTTTACAGGCACGAAAGTGTTCTGATATCCTTTTGGAGATCGTCCGCTCTGTTTGGCCTACATAAACCTTGTCACATCCAGAACAGCTGAGTTTGTACACTCCATCTGTTTCCAGAGGAAACTTGGTCTTAATCTAAAATCGTACTTGAGAAAAAAAAAATATTTTTAGTATAATAAGGTTATACCATAGGTCGTTGGCAGATTTGTTAAATTTTCAAAAAAGTATTTGTATTACACCACTCCCATTTCAAATCATGGGAGTGGTATAATACAAAATATGCAGTAAAATAAATCAATGCATTAACTAGGTATCGCATGTTTTAGAATTTTAATTTTAGTTTAAATAGAATCATTAAAAAATATATAAGTACCTACATGTGTTTCTTGACGAAAATTGGTCCGTTTGTGTATTTATTTGCGCACTTACAAACTAATTAATATATTTCAGATTTTTTTAACATTTTTATTTAACTTAGACATTATTGAAAAAAGATAAATACTTATAATCAACATACATAATTACAAAAAGTACATTATTTTAAAAGTTTTATCATCACGCCTTTCAGCATTTTTGGATGTAGGTATAAATTAAAGCAAATTTGGAATGAAATAAAATCGATATTGAGTAATAATTTTAAAAAGCTAGTTCGGAGAATAATTAATCTTTTTCATTGTAACCGCCCTGCACGATCGTAAGAACAACTTTTGACGAATTGTGGATATTCGGAAGCTGGCTGGTTAAACGCTCTTAATATTTAAATGATCATTTATGGTGCCTTGTGTTTGGAATATTACATATATCTACTTGGCGATCAAAATGTGGTAGAGTAAAAATTGAAATATTTTGTATTGGAAGACTGAACAGCAAATTTAGTTAATAAGTCAGGTACGCATCAAGCATCATACATGCATTCAGGTATTTATGTCCGGTAATGTTATATTATTGTGAAAACAACTTATGGGTCCTAGTGGTTAAGGCGATTATAAAAAACAGTAATTAGAGCCAGACGACATAAAATCATAAATACGTGCTCTGTGAGAAGACCATCGTAAACGTGCCCTTCGAAATCACTTGAACGCGAAGGTTTTTAAGTATGTGCTTAAAAATTAAGCTTACGTGGCCATTCCGAATTTAGGTAGATACCTACACAATGGACAAAAAGGACGGATGATAGTTTTGCTACTTGAAAATAATGTAAAGTGCGAAATTTTAAGCCCTGGTCAAATCTCTGGATCGTATACTTTTATCATACTTTATTATTTTCATTTTCAGAAGATCACAGAAATACCATAGTGCTGTACTGTGCACTCACATAAGCAGAATTAAAATTGCCGGTTTCTCGGATCCACTGTGATCCAGGGACACAGTTAACGCGACAGGAAAAGACTAGTATGTAATATATAGTCGTGTGATACTATTATTCAAAACGCTAAGGATTACCGTCAATCTTTCCATATCCTGAGAGATTTTCAAATTTACAAATCCGTAGTACTTATTCCTCCCAGAGTCACGTCCTCATGCGATCTGCAAATGTAAGTGGCGCCATCCTTTGACGAATTCTTGAATTAGAAACCGAATTTCAACGGTAGCTTTGTTTGAAACTTCACGTACACAGATGTTTATACGGTGCGGCGTCAGAGATGCACTCAAAGCCGGGTTCTTAAATTTCAATTTAATTTGTACAGACGTTACCCTATTAATAACGTTCGATACATCAACTTCATGCACTAAAAGTGATAAGATTTCTTACACCTGCATATTTAAAAAAATCTATATAAATAAAAATGAATCGCCGAAATGTATGTACGCGCATAACTTCCGAACGACTGCACCAAATTGGATAATTCTTTTTTTTGTGTTCGTTATTGTCAGGACAAGATTTGTATAAAAGAAGCGGAGAGCTCTGATATAATGAAATTTGTATAAAAAAATTGCAATAGGTGGCACACGAGCTGTTCACGAAACTGAATGCACCGGGACTAAATGTATGGAATTCGGGAGGAAGGATGGGAACTCGAGAGAGGGGGAGTTCGCGGGGCGGGTGAAGCGGGAGAGGGGAGTGGGGAGAGGGAAGGCGGAGAAGGCAGAGTGGGACCGCGTGAAGGGAAGGGGAACGAGATGAATGGGAAAGGACACGCAGAGAGAAACAATTTCTTTATTAAGTGGCATAGCAACTCATGCCGGGAACTCGCTAGTATTTTATAAAAAATTAAATATTCCCACATTTTACACACGCATCTGATAAATAATAAATTAAAATAAGTTTTTAATAAAGATACCACGGCACACCGGTTGTCCTAGAGATGGGATCGGCAGATAAATTAATACCAGTATCGACGTAGATTTATCCTTCATCCTCCATCCTAAGTCCTGAGGATATCCCCTGGCAGAAAAGGGTTCAGCTAAACCTGCGTTTCTAAATCAGAATTTCCCATTTATTATTTTATTCATCGGTATTTAAGAGGGCATTACCAGAGAAAGCCGGAAATACGTCATTTTCAAAAAAGTTTTTAGACGTATTGACTCTTTTCCACAAAAAATTATAAATGGATTTCGAAAGATTGTTCTTTTATCTAGCATAGTTATGTAATAAATTTTTAGATTTTTTTTAATTTTTAGTATAATAAGGTTATTCCATAGGTCGTTGGCAGATTTGTTCAATTTTCAAAAAAGTTTTTGTATTATACCACACCCATTTCAAATAATATCATGCAGTAAAATAAATCAATACATTATCTAGCAAAGTTATGTATAATTTTAATTTTAGTTCCAATAAAATCATTAAAAAATATGTACGTACATGTGTTTCTTGACGAAAATTGGTCCATTTGTGTATTTATTTGCGCACTTACAAACTAATATATTTCAAATTTTTTTAACATTTTTATTAAATTTAGACATTATTGAAAAATGATAAATACTTATAAACAAAAAATAACCACAAAAAGTACACTATTTTAATAGTTTTAACATCACGCCTTTCAGCATTTTTGGATGAAGGTATAAATTAAAGCTAATTTGGATTGAAATAAATTCGATATTGAGTTATAATTTTAAAAAGCTGGTACGGAGAATAATCAATCTTTCTCATTGTAACCGCCCTGCACGATCGGAAGAACAACTTTCGACGAAATGTGGATTTTCGTCCGCTGGCTGGTTAAACGCTCTTAATACATATTTCATAGACAAAGTTGTTCATAATAATGATAATATTATTTCTGTAGCCCCGTTTTGCGGGAAAATCACTTCAAGGTAATAAATACCTGGGCCCGGCACACCTCCAGGGAAAGCAAAATTATTAGTGCCATTTGCAGTGAACCCTAAATATTTAAAAACCTTAATTAATAATGTAAAATACATACCAAAGTATGAACATTTCTTTCTGAATCAAATTTGGCGTTATTCGCAAAGCATAATTTTTTTAATGTGAATATTTTACATGAGCTCCACACAGGAGACCCAGAGGAAAATAATTTCCCTCAGGGCCTATGTCATCTTTGGGGATGCTGTGTGGAGGTTTTTTAAGGAAATGACGGAGAGGAGAGTTCTGGGAAGCAAAAGGGTTTAAGGGGTGGGTAGGAATCTGGGGTTCAGTGAGTCCTGGTCATCCGCCTCCAAGACCTAAACAAACCTCACCCCATGAACCCGGGCACCCCTGCTAAATCACCAATCGTAGCGAACCACTTGGGTGACCTATGGCAGAGGTGTTGGTTATCCAATAAAGGTGCTCCCGTCTGGAGCAAGTGGGACTATGGCATCCCCAATTCGTCTGGCTCCAGACGTCACCAAACATCACCAAACACGGCTAAAGCCAATTCACAAAACGTTTCAATTCTGAATGGTGGTCTTACACCAGGGCAATACTGAGAGTATCTTCCATTGGAACGTGCAGAAAATATAACTATACATGTATAAATATAACTATACATGTATATTATTTTTAATGAAATAATTGTGAAATAACACAAATTAATAAAATAAAACTTATTTGGGCAGCCGGGATTTGATCCCGCAACCTTCGAATCGCGAGTAAAGAGCCTTACCCGTCGACCAACGGAGGCCAACTGTTAATAACAATGTTGTCAAATTAATGCAATGTAATAACGTGCATTTGGTAACACTGATTTATTGCAGGAAGCTTAAAAGTTGTGTTGGTAACACTAAATTAGCAGGAAGTGTGTGTCAAAAATAGTCTCTTTCCATGTGTGTGCTCTGATGCAATATATGATTTTTGGTTAAAACTATCAGCATCTATTATTTAATGTTGATTTCGTCTTTTTTAAGTATTTATTGTGAAGGTCAATTTAATTTAATTTGAAAGTACTTTTATTCGTTTCGGAGCTGTAGATAAAAAGCAGGTACATTTGAGAGGGTGAAATGTGCCTTGAAGTGTCTCGGTAGATAGAACAAAAATCACAAAATTAAAAGCTGAGTTATTAAAATTCTGTAAGAAAATTGTTATCTTTTTTTTAATGTCCATATTTTAAAAACATACATTCGAAGGTATATGTAAAAAACACTGTTTTTAAGTTTTAGAAGAATTTGTCGAATATTCTTGATCACAGGTTATAGGATATTTTAAATTTTCACGGCCTAAAGTATTTTTTGTATATTCGTTATTTATTTTTGGGGTGTTATGCCGTGATGGGTTACCTCCTTGGTTAGCCAACGTTTCTGACAGCCAATGTTACAGTGTCCATTATATCACATCTCCCAGCGTTACAGTGTCCATCATCACATCAACACATCTGCCCTAATGATGGACTCTGAAACGCTGTCCGAAATATTGGCTAAAGAAGGAGGTAGCGCAACACGGCATAACACCCCAAAAACAAAAACAAAAAAAAAAAAATATATATATATATATATATATATGTAAAACACTTTTCTCGGTTTACCCGCGTAACGTAGTCCTGAGAAGGACTTTTTAACTCCTGACGTTTCGGACAGATCACACTGTCCATCTTCAGAGGCCTTATGTCTTTAGCTTTTGTCTCAAACTGATAGCTTTCGCATGTCTGTTCGGTCCAGAATCCAAGACTTAAGTGAGTGCAAATCAATTCCTATGGCTAGAACGGAGTACCCGGGTTGATTGTGATTTATGGTGCTGGGGGTAGGAGGTGGGACCGGCAGTCTCAGGCGGTTTACATTTAGAGACCTGGTTGGTTAGGCTAATTGTGGGTACTTCTGATAATTTTGGAAATGCCGTTTTTGGGGGATTTTCGTCAATTATTACTTTCCAGGTGTTGGGAATTCTTATGGAGTCGTTTCTGGTGTTCATATTATTTTTATGTTTATAAATTTCTATTGCTTCGCGGTAAATTCTTTTTGGTTCATTGTATACGCTGGCTATTGTTGTTGTATTATCGAAGTCTATTTTATGACCTTCATTAAGGACCCCGGGTACTCCGTTCTAGCCATAGGAATTGATTTACATCTTACACCCGTGAAAACCTTAACCATAACATATATATATATATATATATATATATTTTGTAATTTTCTAGAAATCGTGCACATTAAATAGGTGTATTATCTTGTTGCGAAATGTTGAATACATCAGCTCTATTTGCTTAAGAACGCATCATGCATAAGTTAATGGCATCCTTCCGGTGATCCCTCATTTCGCCCGTAGATGGCGCATGATAGATAAATGCACCGGCCAGTGAATACTCGAATAATAATTACAATAAAACAACTATATTATTATACAGGCAATACCGCTTATAGCTCCGTTGTAGTCTATCCCCTATTTCTCGTAAACTACCCGTGCAACAGAAAGAGAGATTACTTTGAAGTTTTCAAGGGTTAGACCAGATATTCACGAGATTATATATGCGTTTGTTTTACTTCTCTTTAGTTCCTAACTCCATAGGGGCACTTGTATAATCGTAGTATTGATTGTTGGCCGGTATTTAAGGGCCCACAACCCGAATTTCTACCGATTTCTTATATATTTCCCTTAAACTTGGTAAGTTTTAAAGCTCTTAAAAATATATGTTGTTCTTGAAGATAATATCTAGACATTGCCCGCGCCGAAACGCAAATTACATAAAATTCCGTCGATAGAAAAAAATCGCTAAGTATGCTCCAAAAATTATTATAAACACGTTTGTTTCAGTTATTTTACAATTTACAAAAATTCATAGTGTTTCTTTAAATGCTGTTTATGAAAATTGCCGCGAGATTTTTGCTCTATTTTAAGCGAGTCCTGTTTTATTAAACATTTTCGCAATTTTCGCATCGATTTTGTTGCTGTAAATGTTAGCGCTCTCCTCTAACATTCGTAATTTCGTATCTCTCCATCTTCTTCTTTTCGAGCCCGGTTGTAGAGCCAGTAAGGTTATACTTTTTTAACATTAGCTCCATACGGGAGGCCATGAGGAAAATAATTCCCCTCAAGGCCCATGTCATCTTTGGGGATGTTGTGTGAAGGGTATTTTGGGAAAGGAAGGAGAGTAAGTAAAAGTGGGAAGGTAAAGGATATAAGGGGTTGGTAGGAATCTGAGGGTCAGTGTGTCCAGGAGTTACGAACGTATGAATCCACCCCTCCCTCTATGGTGCAAGCCGATATTCCGAGAGACTCTCTCAACCATTCTCTCTCGATCCGGCCTACCATGCAGCTGGTGAGTTGACGCATCCGCCGCCATGACACCCGGGCACCCCTGCTAAGTCACCAAACGTAGCGAACAACTTGGGGTGACCTACGGCAGAAGTGTTGTTTATCCAATAAATGGTTCTCGGGGCGGCAGTACCCATACCCGCCACCTAAATTGTACATCTCAATGTCAAAATATTAGAGCTTCTAACTTTTATGAAACTACAGTAATGTGATACATATGTTTTTGTTTTCTCTACCTTTATATCTTTGAAATTATTGATTTGATTTCTAAAAAAACACAAACTCATTACAAATGTGATTTTATTCCCATGCTTTCTAACTGTTCATTAAAAAGGGAGTTGAAATCTGTATACCAATTTAGCAGCAAATAATAGGCCACTTGCATCACTTTTTTTTTAATTTCCGGTTTAGGCAAGTATTTTTGAAAACTTGGCGATTTTTCGAAAATTACAATCCGAAAAATCAGACCATTTTTTATAAACTGGAAAGACGGGACATAATTTTATGGGTGCGAAAAAACGATAATTACATAGCCGAAAATCATTTTAAAAAAGAACGTTTTCCACACGAATGGTACAGGAGAATAACGCGGCATTCAAAAAATATTAGATACATCTCATAAATATTTTTTTCCTTGATCCATCTTATTGCTCATAAATCATTATATTGTTTAACGTCTATGTATAACTAAATCACTAAATAAACTTGTACTTGTAAATTATAATAATAATAAGAATGTTATAAAATTTGATTTTGTTAAAATCAGCAACATTACTATAACACGTCTAAAGCAGGTACAGAAGGCGTAAAATGTACGGGGTTCTCTTCGGAACATCTGTCAAAACGTCAAACCAAATGATATGTTCGCAGAGAACAAACAATAAATCTAGTGAATGTTAAATGTTAAATTCAAAAATTCGCCTGAAATCAAAGTGTTGCCATATAAAAAAAAAACAGTGCGGAATTTTACAAAATTAATAGAACATCATCGGACAACATTTTCATGTAGTGACGTCACGAGCTCAAATAATGGATTTATTCATTTAAAAAATAAAAAAAAACTGTGCATTTCTAAAAAAATTTATAAACATTTTCGTAATCTTAGTAAAAAGATCTATCCACACGATTTTTTCTAAGTCGTTATGAAATCCATGCAAGTGGCCTATTTGTTTGACTTATTAATCTAGGCATTGCCGGGTGGTAAAACTGGATAACATAAAATAAAACATCTCAAAAAATCAAATTATTGTTTATCACACCATCAAACGTACGCAGTACCAGCGTTTTTCTAGGAAACCGTAAATTTGTATTTCGTATCTAGAAAAACTATTAAAATTAAAATCGATTTAAAAATAAACAAGTACATAGGAATTTAATATATCATATTTTTATTTCAGTGATTTCCATGAAATTACAGTTTAAATTTATCTGCAAAGACCAACATCTCCTTTGTGCAGATGAGACGTGACAAACAGTATTTTTCTTTGAGAATAATCGGCTAAGTAGGTACAGAATTTCCAAGATTTATTTACACCGTGAAATTTGTCATTTCGGCGACAAAAGAATTTCTTTACATCGATTTATTCCCTATTTGAGATTCCGTCGCTGCCGACGTTTCGTTCAGTTAATTCGAAAAATGATGATTTTTAGCGGTAAATTTCTTACAAAGAGATTCTTGTTACACGATCTAAGTCACATATAAAAAAGGAAGGAAGAATTTCACTTTAAGGTGTAAAATGATAGTGAAAAATAATGCAAACAAATTTTGCGTTTTGTTATTTCTATTTTAACTCCACTTAGGAAGCCCTTAGGTTTCCTTCAGGGCACATGAGGTATTTAGGGAACGTACCCATGCTACGTGACTCACTTTTTGCAATTTTTAACCCCCCCCCCCTCCCCCCTCGGTGACCACATGTAGTATATTCCAAGACCCCCCCTCACTCCACAGTTTTAACGTAGTTATTCATAAATATGGTTTTGAATCATTTCTTGCTAAAAAAAAGTTTAAAAAAAAATATTTGGCTTATATTTGTCTTTATTAGTACGGTGCTTGCTGCGTGACGGCAAGAGTGCATGCATACCTATAAGGGAACGTACCCATACTACGTGACACGTTTAGGGGGGTGGGGGTCTTCAAAATGTCACGCTTGGTACAAATGAGCGGCGGTGGGCTTAGGTTTTGTGTCGTAGTAAGGGTACGTTCCCTAATTACAAGTGGAAAAAATATTATCATTGGAGGTTGCCCACCACTTTCCCACGGCGTTCTAAGGAAACAGATGGTTTCCTCCTTCACCGTACTCGTCAGGACTCTAATTTTTTAATTATAAAGAAGCTACTTTTTTTATTTAAAATGGCTCTAAACCCCCAATGTCCGGGCATACATTGTTAGCAGGCAGTATGCGAGTGCGTACATGTTGTTAGTTATTTATTTCACAGTAAAAATATTATCAAGATAAAACTTATATCAAAATATATTGTAACCAGAACTTAATTTAAATTTCCAGATTGACTACGTGATAAAAACCTTAGCCCCCGCCCCTCATTGTGACCAAGCGTAGTATTTTGAAGTCCCCCCCCCCCCCCACTTGAACGGGTCACGTAGTATGGGTATGTTCCCTTAGGGATAAGACCAATATTGAAGGGTTTCACAAAAACGCAACATAGTGGCTTTTCAACAAGCTTTTGAATAGTCATTAAAAGTTATGAAAAAAAATTAAGTGCCCCATAACTTAACCTAACCTAACCTATTTAACCTTTTTTTACCGGTTTCACCTCATGACAGGCATCTTAAGACTAGTACAATTTGAATTAAATGTAATCAATTATTATTAAAGCTATCAACAATAGTATTATAATATAAAAAAATGTTTTTAAAAAACACACTAAAAGGGAAATTCAAATAACCTAAAAGAGTTGGCAGTAATAAAACAAAATAATTGATAGTGTGCAAATACAAAGTGTAGGTATATTTGCCAGTAATAAAACAAAATAATTGATAGTGTGCAAAATACAAAGTGTATATTTGCCAGTAATAAAACAAATATAAAGTGTAAAGTGTGCAAGTGTACAAATTGATAGTGTGCAAAATACAAAATACAAAGTGCCAGTAATAAAACAAAATAATTGATACTGTGCAAAATACAAAGTGTATATATATTTATATAAATCATATATTTGGTTCAAATTGTACCAGTCTGAAGCTGCCCTTGATAAGGAGATACCGGTCCTGTCATTAAAACAAAAGTGGGAGAATATTATAAAGCATTAAAAAGTAAAGAAACGGAATTCCACCATGAATTAAGGATTCAAAACAATAAGTAATATTTGGGATGCTGTGTGAAGGGTATTTTAAGGAAAGAAGAAAGTGATCCTGTTTATTAGCTTAGAGAGACTTGTGTTGAAGGAGGGAGGTAGCTAGCAAATCATTTGAAAGTCAGCTGAGTCAGTCGTCACACCGTATGCATACAGACATAATATTTTAAAGATATTATAAATATTTATGGATGATTGTACAAAAATTGGGTAACTAAATGTCATAAGATAATAGAACGATGTGTTAGTATATTTTGTACATATTTTTAATGTTATTTTAAAACACTTAAACGCCTTTTATTTGGTCACTCCATTTCAGCTTGTGATGAATGGTAACTTCCAATTTACGAGAAAGCCTACGGGAAAATTTTTTTTTTAAGATGAAAAGCGCTGTACTACGACATCTGTATGGTCAAATTCAAAACTTGCCCGAAAATAGAGGTATCTTTAAGTTGTTTGATGTGTTATAGTTGCCTTAGATACACACAGATGGTGATGAGATCGATATTTAACGGGAACCCCAAGCTTAGGGACGATTTTAAACGTGAGAGTTGAGACAACCAATTAAATAGCAGGAAAAGCAATTAAAAATCAACTCAGCCTATCAGCAAGAAGGGGGTCGTGCCCATTTTGGACACAAAAGATTGGACTTTGACCCGAGTGATTAGTGAAGAAATTTATGGTCTAGACGTTCCCACAGAGATCAGGGTTGAATGAACTAAAAGATAAATATCGAATTATTCAAGGTCTTTAGTACAACGAACCCAAGTAATGTTATTAATAAAGGGTACCTTCAAGGGGTCGGGAAACCTTAGTTTCGAGTGCATTAGAGCGTTTTTAGTTGCGGAAAAACACACTTGGATAACGATAAAAAAATTTATCAGTAATATATTGAGTGGAAGACGCGGGGACGAGGGGGCATGCTTGCGGGAGGATTCTCAATTATAGAGTAACTACATATGACGGCCGAGAGGCCAAATTCGAGGAAAAACGTACGAAAGGAAAATGAATATACATAACACAATGGAAAATTATTGTTATCAATTCTAGACGGAACGGAGAGATTAGGAAAGCGAATTGGGAAGGAAAATTCAAAAAAATTTAGAGTTTAAGGATTGAACAAGAGGACGAAACAAGGGTTTGGTGCAGTAGCAGATGCTTGGAAAGGAATTGGAATAGTATACCTAGGGGGGGTGGAAATACTGCAAACATTGCGATAGATTTAATTCATAAAAAGGAGTCATTTTACGTAATGAAGGTAGGGATCATAACATAAAGTTACACGAGACTGCGAGGGAAAGTGAGACATTACAACGGTTGTCGACCCCATATGTATATTGTTGATATAAACAAGGAATATTCGGACATGGAAATTGTTTAGATTAACACCATTAGCTATTAAAAAGGGTCATAAAAATTAACATTGCTCTTACCTAGTATTTAGATTATAGAATTTCCGTAAAATTTAATTATAAACACATTAAAATGGATTTATCGCCAGGTATGTAGAAATTAGAATGTATACACACGTCAGGGCTTATAGTTTATGGGATTTTGAGCAAGAGAGAGATGGAAAATTGGGCGGAATTTGATCGAAGTAGTTAACTTGACAGATATTCCAGTATAGGAATAGTTAGTGGGCCGGAAAACACCATAAATAATATATCAAAAAAGGAAAAAAGGGTTTTAGCGGGGGATGGAATTACGACATAAAAGGCAAACGTCAAATTTCAATAAGGGATCTTGAGTTAGGGAGGGGGAGAGATCAAAAAAAACCGACATAACCGGAAAACTCAGATAAGGAAATGGGAAAAACTCAAAACGTTATAAGTAGAGTAGACACGGAAACAGGATATGATTCCTTATGAACAACGAAGGGAAAATCATTTAAGAATAGTTGCTAAAACACCGTTACTTGAAGGAAATTTAGGTAGGAAAATGGAAAAGTTAAATATGCCACATAAATAATGAAAATACGGTTCTGAGACATAATTGCTTACGTAGACTAGGGGAAAAGAAATAATTTTCGTGGAAATTTATACAGGACAACTAGCGTTTAAAACTAGGAGACTGAAGAATCTACGTTTTCCCTAATATTTATGCCAATTAAAATACAGTTTTAGCAGATCACTTATGGGCATGTTCAAATTGAAAAAAAAAAAACAAGATTAAAACCATGTTTATAAAACATATTATGAAGACAAAAGACATGTGGAAAATGGGCAAACTGGATGGCAGCTTACTAAGTCCGGGACTAAAAACCTTAGGGAAGCGAGACAAAGTTGTGGGACGAACCGAGATTTAGGGAGAGGAAAAATCGAAAGATCTTATGTAGGAACAAAGGATAACGAGATGGGGTTTTCAAAAAATTTCGAGTGATTACAGATTATAATTCCTCGTCAAGGAAAATACGAATATGCCCTTTTGGAGCTGTGATGGGTATAAATTAGCGTGTTTGGGATTATTCGGGAGTCCTTCGACAACTGGCAAGGTTGCTTAAAACGTCGCGCATGTCGTGAGAATTACCCTGGTGATTAATTAATAGAGTTTAGAATCAGTTCATACTTTGAAAATACAGTGGAAAAATAGCGTCAGTTTTACACTTTAAAAATACAGTGGAAAAATAGCGTCAGTTTTATACTTTAAAAATACAGTGGAAAAATAGTGTCAGTTTATACTATGTAAAAAAAAATCAGTGATAAAATAGAGAGTGGAGTGTTCGCATAGGATTAATCGTGCAATTTAACGGAGTGTATGATCTTATAATAAATCTAAAAATCAGTGTTTGCAATAGCCTCCGATTCAATAAAATCTAATAATTAATTAATTAATTAAAAATTCAATGCGGAAGGAATTTAATAGAGTGTTTGAATTGATTTAAATTTGTTCTATGAAGGTTAAAATAAAGTTATTTAGTCCGAGGTTATATAAAGAAAATTACAGTCTAATAAGTTTCATTAAATAAAAATTTACGTTAAGTCGAAAGTTGGGAATTTTATTACGAGATATTAATTATCGTTAGGTGACAACGCAATAATAATAATTGATCCGAAATCTGGAAAATACTTAGCCGAAGTTTAAATGAATAATCCAAGTGATTAATTTGCTGCTAAACGAAAGTGTTATAAAATAAAGTGGAAGTGGTTCTTTCAGTTCTGTTGTAATTTGAGTGACGAATAATATTTATTATTCGTTATAAAAGGATTCTAATTTAAATTGGAAAAATAAATAAAACTTTAACTTTGTCCTTAATTGGAATAATTCAAACTTAAAGAAAATCTTTAGTTGTTATGGAAAAAAAAATATATAATTTAAATTGAGAGAAAAAATAAATAAAACTTAAATATTTTATAAAGTGGAATAATACAAATTTAAAGAAAATTCAAATTAATAAATTAATTTATTAAAGAGTAAATAGGTATAGATATATATCAAATAATAAAATAATATTCGAGCGAACGATTATTAAGAATCGATTCTCTTCTTTAGATTGAAATCAAATATGGGAGAAGAGGGGGGGGGGAGGTATGGATTGTCGGGGTTAATTAGGTAGCATCGTTCTTCTTCAATAATAACGGCAGATAATAAAGGAAAATGTGAGGATTTTTACATCAGAGATCTATTCAAAGGAGAAAGGAAGGAGATGAATTCCGGATCTTGTAGGATTAAATCGTTAAAAGTGGGAAGTCGAAATAAAAGTGCGATAAGTTACATAGGTAGTCTGGATGCTCTAATAAGTTTCTTGCCGACGATAGTAACCCGGTGGAGCTGAAATTAAGACATTAGAGCTTGGTGAGTCCTTACAATATTTAAGCTTTTACAGGTTCCTGTGGATATCCTGACACTGATGGACGTAACTCCAAGTAAGGGTAATTTAATAACTAACCAATTTATTAGCATTCGCATGTCACACCTCCCATACAGAATGAAATGTTGCTAAACAAATACTTAACACATAATTAGATAGAAACGCATCACTTAATCAATTTTGGTATCTTAGCGTATTTACAAGATAAATACCTATCGCTTCTTTTCACTAGCACGATTAGGGTATGGTTATATGACCTTCGATAGTGTACCAAAAATTTCGATTTGAGATCAAGGCGATCCATTGACCCAGTCACCTAAATTCATTAACGAATAAACAAAACAAAACTTAACGTCAGGGACAAGTTTATCAATTATAGCTTGCGATGAAATCTGCGGTCAAAATGTGAAAGTAAAATCGACGTTAAATTCACTCAATTCTAGACGACTTGATTCTACTAGAGCGATCGCCATTAGGTAGCATTGTTTTAGCATGCAAAATTTCGCAAAGTAAAGTACCTCGACCAGCTCCAAACTCAAAGAGAGCTCATCACAATTATTCACGAGGTCACTGATTCAATGACAACTTGATTTATCTCATTTTAAATCTTTCTTATAGCAAGTAGGTATCCAAGAACCCATAAATACCCAAAAATCCTAAATACCTAATACACGAGGAACTAGTGACCTCATTTAAAAAACACTGGTGTTCAAATACTCATACAGTCCTGTATCCTAACTTTTCCCGAACGTAAGCTTCAAGGCTCCTGTATGTGGGTATGAGCCATCTGGAAATGTAAGTGTCAACCTTTCTCGAACGGACGGCTTTGATCTTGTGGCGGTATTGTCGAGGTGGGCATGCGGGGAAGAGGAAGGACGTATGCGGGCAGTACGCTGACGCGGCATTAAAGCCACAGGTTATTCGCATACCGTGAGTCTTGTCGAACCTGAAAGCAAACATAAGGCTCACGAGGTGAGTTTTATGTCAGCTAGTCGGAGGTGGAGTGTAATGCTGGGTCGGTCACGTGGGAGGAAGGATCTGCCCGTCACAAGCTTACGCCACATTCAACGGATAGAGGCATGATAAGGGAAGACATGAAATACCCCTTCTAGACTCAGTAGAGTTAAATTCAATCCGGCGGAGATGGAAGTCGGAGTGAGGCAGAAAAACGGCATGAAGACTTGGTATTCCCCCATCTGGCGTGAAGAGCCCCTTTCGTAACAAGAGACGCTCGTCGAAGAGAGTAAAACTCGGACTTAAGGATAAGCTTAGCAAACGTACTTGGGAGAATCCGGTTTGAAATTGTTGTTCATCGGTTTTCACTTGGTTAGCGGAGGAGCCGACTTTTCAGCAAACATATTATCCCCCTCCCCATATCCCTCCATTCCTGCTCTTTCAACAATTTTGCGAATACTAACCAATAACACTAACTATGACTACAAACACATTATGTTAGGAGAAGTTGCAGACAAGGACTTCAATTGAGAAAACTGGACCTTCGAGTACGATCATCCTACACCGGTAAGGTAAGGTTTGCTTTCTTGAAATGTTTAATTTATTAACTGTTGTTTATGTTATCGATGTATCAGCGGTGATAGGAAGAATTAAATAAACACACTAAATTCCTACGGAAATCAAATAGACACAAAGTTTAGGGCGGGGATAGTTTATCAAACTCGGTTAAATATTCTAAAATAACAATAAATAAATTGATCGGAAAATTCTCACCCTTTCTCTAAAAGAATCTAGGGGTTACCGCACGTAATACATTATCTTCTCTACATATGTGTGCATATTAAGTATGCAAACAGATGTAAAATCTAAAATAAAAAATTACACAACGCAGATTATAGAAATAATGTGAACAAAAATCTTAAATCTTGATTACTGTGAGAAAATCGCAGGGATTTAAGAAGATAGGGTAGGTTTAGCTAGATTATAAAGTATAGGGGTTTAGAAATCACGAGCCTGAGGTAGAAACAAACCGGAAGGAGGGCTGAGTCAGGCCATCATACCTAGTGGTGTGATCAGTAGGACATAAGGGTAGAATTATGAGCGTGGCTACGAGACAGGAGCTACGAGATTTAAACTACGAGGTAGAAGCTTAGAAAAGTAAATCAGCTAGGTAGGGTTCATCACAATTGGTGTCAAAAGCCAGGAGTGACGGACCATTACAAGCTACTCATTTTAAATACAAGTTTGTAAATTTCCACAATATGTTCTCAAAACGTCAGTACTTTGGCGTATTGTCACAATCCCAAAAACGCGCATGAAGTGTCTGTGTATTAAATATTACCATGAATTTAAACAAACTTACTGTTTCCCTTCAATCTATGAAGTAGTTAACAATGTATATTACAACTTTTATAATATAATATTCTTACCGTTGTTGTAAAAATAATAAAAACTTATATATAAATTTATAAATCAAAATATGCTTGCTTGGGTGTATATTATGTTAGTATAAGAGTACATAAGATGTCTATGTAGGTATATTAAGCGTTGGAAATGATTTAAACTTTTAAAATAACCTCATTAATTTATTTTTAAATTCTTCAAACACCCGCGAAGGTCTCTGGATTATTATTACAACCACATGACAATACATCGGAAAAGTTTTTTAATCATTACAAAAACTCTTGCAAAACTGTCAAAAATGTCAAAATTTGGGAATGACATTTTGCAAAAAAAATGATTCTTAAAACAAAATCTTTAAATTAATGAATTTATTTGAAGTACTCGCCTAATACTTTGAATCGAATCAACAATTATAGATATTTTAAATAGGTACCTACGTTAGGTGCCAAATTGGATTGATTGTTCTTATAATATACAATGTAATACTCGTATGTGAAAAATGAAAATTTGAAAAAAAAAATTGTAATGGGTGGCACGCGAGCACATAGTATATTAGGACTAACCACATTGTCTGATGCTTATTTACATTCATTTTTGCGAAATGTCAATGGTCACGTCATTATAATTTGTAGATATATTTATTAAGTCCATAATACCCCTCAAAATCACTGTATTATCTTTACTTGAACGTATTTATTAACCTTCTGCGTGTATTCAAATCAGGTCATTTCTTTAAATCGGACATCTGTTTAAAAGCCCATTTTCAACAATACGCAGAGCTTTTAAGCGTGTCTCGCTCCATTGATTAAAGAACTAAAAATAATATTATAAGCTGACAATTTCATAAAAAACAGCATTTAGAAAAATCCCGACGAAATTAATTATTTGTCTAGTGAAAAATATAATATCTACGAATGGCGATACAGCTTTCCCCCTTTTTTATTATTGCAGGAACAAAAACTAAAATCGATGAGCTATGGGGAACTTAGAGGAATGAACAGGAGAGGAGAAACCACCCCTGAGGAACCAATAATTTAAAAAAAACACACACATAAAAAAATATGTAAAAAAAAACTTGAAAAGAAACCTGAACTTACAAATTAAAGTGGCATTACAATTGTCCCTCGTTGTAAAATGTTGGTCATATGTCGTAACTAGGTGTAAAAATTGATCATAATTTAAAATGGGCATAACATTAGTTATTTAAATAATTAATTTTAAAAACTAATTTATTTTTCAAAACCATCAGGAATGTCTTCATTAACAAATTGTTATTTAATATCTACATGGCTTTTTGCCACACACTGTTAGAATATGGTATTATCGGATGGGGCAGGGAAAATGACAATATACTAAATCCACTAATTAAAACCCAAAACACTAGCACTGACGAAGTCTTCAACATTCTTAACATTATGTCAATTAAATAACTCTATTCTAAAACTATACTCCCTAACCTAACATTCATAAATACAAAACACAAGAAATAACGACTAACACGTAAATTAGAAAACCGGATGTCAAGGTCAAAGGCACATCCAAAAAGTAACTACAAATGCAACATTTGGGCATCTTATACAACTTGTATTAAACTCAACAATAAAATCCCACTCTCATTTAAAAATTTCAACAACATTATAACATTTAAATCTCAAATAAAAAGCTGGATACAAACCATAGGGAGATCCGGGAGATCAGATATAGAAAATATACTGAAACCAAATAGAATGAAACCGAAACCACTCACTGCCCTAAAAAGACTACTATTTGTAATCACTTTTTATTATGTTAATGAATACATATTTATTATGTAAATCAGCACAGAAGTTCTCCGTGAGCATATTATTATCTCTACTTGTTACAAAAAAAGGAAAATTAAAAAAATATATGTTAAAAAAAATGTACATTTGTGATGTCATCACAGATCTGCATCATTTACGTGTACACAATCTGTCTTCAACCAACCTCTGTCGGGTCCGCCAAACCGGTTTCCCACCGAATGGACCGCAACCTTAATCAGAATCGTTGCGTGCTGCACTTACATTAAAATGATCCATCTACATTCGCACCAAGTAAGAGCAAAAGGTAGCAAGTGTGATCTTTATATTATTATACAGAGGCATGTCATTAGCGTGCATCGTAAAGACGAATAAACCACGTGAGATAATATTATAAATAACCAGCTGAAGTCCCCGGCGTTTCCCGGGCTTAAAGCACTTTTTGTATCAGATGTAGACAGTATTTTTTCTCTTATTTTGAACATTAAGTTTGCAAAATTTCATCGAGATGCCTCAAAATTCTGCTTTAAGGAGCGGGGAAAGACGACAGGGGTGTTTTTTCTAAGTCCCGTGTGGTCAATGGCCTTCCTCTTATTTTTAAGGTCAGGTGTGGAAAATTTCATCAAGCTTACAATAAAACCGTAAATTGAAAAACAAACACACTTCGGGACACTTTACATGTTATTTATTATTATTTGATTTGATTATTTGTGTCATTTCACAATTAATTCAATAAAAATTATATGTAGTATATTGGCGGCGCGTTCCGGATTGGTAGATTCCCTCAGTATCGCCCTGGTGTAAGACCAATATTCAGAATTGAGAAGTTGCTTGAAATGGCTTTAGCCGTGTTTAGTGACCACATTTGAATAGCCAGGTACTTCCCCACCTTCCTCTTCCCCTCCCCAAAACCTTTAGCCTCAAAACATACCCCAATTGAGGATGCCAAAGTCCCACTGGCTTCAGACGGGACCAGTTAAGACTCTTATGCGGTATACACATAAAAAAATAGTAATACAGGTACCAACTTCATTGAGTTTTGAACCCGTTACCTCTGAGCCCAGAATAAAGAATCTTATCACTCTACCACAACATCAGCTGGTTTAACAGCCACAAATAGTCCCAGATATGCCCATGCCCATATTTTTTTCTGATTTTTCTGTTTTCAGACTTTCGGTTGAGTTTCGCTAATATTGCCTTCATTTAATTAAATACAAAAAGCTTTATTTAAACGTTTGACCTAGGCACACGAATATCATAAGTGCATCAATCTAAAATCCAATATCAAAGACGAGAGAATCTTTATTGAATCAGAATCGTCTGTTTATAAGGTGATATCTCACGACTGAATAACGACTGTAAGGTCAAATCAACATCCCTACCGAATCTTTATGTAGACACTCACTTTACGGCCTCTAACTTCTTGGCAAGTGTTAATGCAACTCACCTTAACCGCAAATCGCACACCTTTGGATTTTCAGGCATTTAAAAATTTATGATCATTTTTTTAAATTTTTTTTTTTATTTAATGAGAAAACACAGATACAGACAATAATTAACAAAACAATATTATGAACAATAACTTGAGTATTCGACTGCACCCCAACTATTTCTCACTGATTGACTTGATAAATAAAGATTTTCAAATACATTTTTTATACATGTTTAAAAATAAGTCATAATTAATAATGAATCAAAAATTGTTTAAAAAGAAGCACATAAAAAGTATAGTGAATGATATATGGGTTTTCTTTTTTTGTAGGAAAACAGCCTTCAATTTTCTACCAAAAGTGCTATAAGTTGTGGTTTTTATTAAACAATTCGCACATTCTTCTGATTGGATCCCTGACACCAGCATTTGTACGTGTCCGGTTAATGTGGAATAAGTCGTTAAGCCTAGTTGTTCTGGGTGGTATTTTAAAATTAATTAGTTTGAGTAAACACTTGATCAACAATAGTAAAAAAAAAAAAAACATAATAATTATATTATGTAAAGGTGTTTTCGTATTTTTGATTAAGAATGATGTTAAAAATAAAAATGGATAAAATTTTTCCAAGACACTCGTAGATAGGATTTAGTTCGGGTTTGAATCTTGCAGTCATACATAAATATAGCAGCGAATAAAAAATATGCGTTAATAAAATGAAAATAATTTTGGTAGTTCTTAGTCGAAGTATGATACAGTTAAATATGACCGAATCGGATAGGGACGCCTAATTACAAATGTAAAAACTAACGTAGACCCGAAAAATCACGCAAAAAATTAAAAATAAAGGGATTCTGTAAAATAAAAGATTAAAAACATATACCTCCTCATATAATTTAATATAAAAAATTTGAAAAAAAAATTCCACGCCTTGATTCGAAACCCGATCAAGTATTCCCAGGCAGAGCTCGTATCCACGTCATCATGAAGCATTCGAAAGGAACGCACGTCGTAACTAGCTTCTAATAATATATGGTAAGGCTTTATAATATGTTTCAACTAAACTTCCGCATTACATAAAAGAGTTAAAAATATGGCTTAACCATACGGATGAAAAAACTCTATTTATTTAATTTTATATCCTTTATGAAACTTTACACTTATTATTACACTGTATACCTATTATTACGCTATACACTTATTATTCCCCTGCGCTATTGTATAGACTTTTTGTACAAACTGTTTAAACAAATTTTAATCATGTTTTTGCTTTATATACCACTGTTTGTTTTTTTATAGCTACTAAAATAAAATATATTTAACTACATTACCCACGCTTGTCATTCGTTCTCCTAATTTTCCTTGTTTTCTCTCGAACTCAATTCGTCTTTCGCTCCTGCTAGACCTTTAATTACTCTCAATTATTGTCGCCATTCAAGTGTTCAGACCAGAATCAATCTCTCTGTAAATTATTCACCAGAATAATAAAGAATCAAATATCCAGTACAAACACAAGTGTTTTCACTAACAAAGGATTACTTCAAATCTCAAAACTCTCTCTATCTACTGTACGGTTCCTTGGTGTGGAACTGAAGGAAGCCACAAAAGCAGCTCAACTTACACCCTGACTGCAGACTATCTGGAGACCACAACCTGGGACCGATGCATGGTCCTTCGAGCCGGATTACAAGCGAAATCACAACAAGCTGTTTTATAGACACAAAATAGAAAGCTGACGTAGCCACAGACAAAATAAATTATAGACACACAATTCATTGCAATATTTTAGTAAGGGGTGTCATAGACATGAAAGTTTAAAGTAAAAGGCTCTACACATCGAGATTAGCAAAATGACAAAATAAAAGTGTTCATTGCTAAATGAAGTTAAATCCATCCAACATTACATCCAAGAACAGTGACCATTCTTATAATTGACGGAATCTTTCCATTATAATATATTTATATTAATAACACAGTATGTATGTATAAGTACCTACATCAATGATTCAGATGCATAAAATTTTATTTATATGCGTACATTTAAATATGTGGTACTGCGAACAATATTAAAAGGTTTCCCATGATTGATACAATATTAAAAGCAATCTCAATGGTGAACGTTAGCTGCAGTCACTTTTCTCAAAGCTTTTCAAACCCTTCTGATGCTCCTCTTCTTGTTTGGATCGCTTTATCGACTGAGCACAGCGTAGTCCTGTTTTAACTCGACCGCTTTGCATTTCGAATGTCTGTAAATTTAAATGTTTTAATGTTGAAATGTGAAATCGTCGGATTTATTCGGACGTTCTTAATCATTTTTTTTTCAATATTCTACTAACTTGCCCGAAGAAAGTTTTCTTCTTTTTAATTGTTTTAAATTTTACATAAAATGTATCTAATATTATGATTTGTAATTAAATATGTAAATATTTAAATACCTACATACAAATCTTATTATATTAGGTTCTGATTTATAAAATAAGAAAACATTTATTTTTAAAATTTTAGACGCGATGTGAACTTTTCACAGAACTGCTGTACATGCTAAACTTTAATACCGACCTGAATATTGATTCAGAAATCGTCGCAATAGGCGATTTTTAGGTCCGTAAAGCGGCTTGCCTCCCGGCCCACGCCTTTCTCTCTCGCACGTAGGTTTTACGCATCTTACTATTTCGCTTACGGTCATTGTAAAGTCAGTAAAGGGACTACACCTGCGCGAGAATATACCATATATATAATATAATATATAAATTTAGCACGTACTGTACAAACTTAACGTGCAGTAATTTTTGTTTGTATTTTAGGACCGCCTGAAAGGTATAAATCATCTTAAGAGGAATATAAACGCTAGAAATATTTCGAATCTCATGCCTGCAAAATTTTAAAATCGAGCGTTTTTTGCACGAGGCAAGTAAGCGAAAAAGTGGTTTTGATTTATTTTGTGCATAATTTTATAAGAACGAAAATAAGTTAGAACATGGAAAACCTCAAAAATAGTCTTAGCCATAAAGGGGTATTTTTTTTAATTGTTTCTTGTATTACTTCATAGTAAAGTCATGAAAAAACATTTTTTTTGGTGGTTTACGCTTATATTTTTTGTTACGTAAATAATAATTTTATTGTAATTCCAATACATAGAAAAGCTAGCAAAAGCTTCGATTTATCTTATTCTTCTGTAAGCCGATTCGTCGTAAAGATTAATCAAAATAGTATCTAAATAAGATTTCACGTATAACTTCATCTTAAATACTCGTACATAAAAAGGTGCCTACCAATAGATGCTGTTAAGATTCTACATGGTAAATTTTCTCATATTCGACTGGACTGGTGCAATAATTTCCACAAATAAAATGAACACGTCACTTGCTAAACCAAACCAAGAGTTACCCACCGCTAAAAGCACAATATCACAGTACACGAGAGCTTTGGTTTGGTGGTTTCGCGGTCGTGTGGGTTACCTCGGGCATGCCGAGGGAGGACCAGGGGGAGTGGGAGGCCAGGGGTCCCAGGGACCTCGCAGGGCACACCTACCCACCAGCCGACAGACCCAACCATCTCAACCCGACCAGCAGGTAGTTGAGGCAGTGGTAGGATGTCGGGTCCCTCTGAACTCGAAACAGGTTCAAGGACGACACGGAATCCATCCGAACGATCGAAAGTGTTTCGGAGCGTTTTAATTTTGGAAGCTCCCTCTCTGGGCCAAATTCTCAAATTCTAAAGGTTTTCGTTTGGTCTGTGGTCGCGTTTTATTTCCTTTCACTCTGGGTAGGTTTTTTCTCTTATATTATATATTACAATACGTATGCTGTTTGGTCGGGTAACGATATTTATGATTTACTTTATGGGTTCATTATATCGGTAGGAACCAGCTTTGAAAGCCCTACAAATTAAAATGGTCCACTTGTTATTGTGTTTTATATAAAATGTGTGTTTTATATTTATATATTTTTATGCCATATGTGTTTTATATAAAATTATTATACAAATAATTGCATTCTTATCTTCATACTTATTGAAATTGTCTGAATTCTTGACAATTCAGTTTCAATTTTGAAAATGACAATTAAAATAATTTTCTGATAAAATATTACAATATAGTTATTTTATCGATCGTCTGAATTCTTCACAAATACAATTCTGTTCCATTTTTATACATTAACTCCACGCAGGAGGCCCTGAGGAAAATAATCCCCTCTAGAAATGCTGAAAAAAATCCCCTCATCTTTGGGGATGCTGTCTGGAGGGTCTCTTTAGAAAAGGAATGAAATGAAGTTCTGGGAAGGAAAAACGTATGACCGGTGGGTAGTAATCTGGGGTTAGTGTGTCCAGGGGTGACGGATGTATGAAACCATCCCTCCCACTGTGGTGCAAATTTATTTTTTTTTTTTTTACATGAGCTCCACACAGGAGGTCCTACGGAAAATAAATTCCCTCAGGGCCTATGTCATCTTTGGGGATGCTGTGTGGAGGGTTTTTTTAAGGAAAGGAAGGAGAGGAGAGTTATGGGAAGGAAAAGGGTTTAAGGGGTGGGTAGGTATCTGGGGTTCAGTGTGTCCTGGTTATCCACCTCCAAGACCTAAACAAACTTCACCCCATGAACCCGGGCACCCCTGCTAAATCACCAAACGTGGCGAACTACTTGGGGTGACCTATGGCAGAGGTGTTGGTTATCCAATAGAGGTTCCCGGGGCAACGGTACCCATTCCCGCCTCCCAAATTAACCAGAGTTATTCAGGACGCACAGACAAACGAAATTAGTTTCATTGATTCCATTTGTGCGTATTAATAAGTAAGTATTCAAGTACCTACATCATGCATTTACCTTACAATTATTAATGACCATAATAATAAATAATTACCTAATGAAAGCACTCCTAAATGGACATCGATCTGAAAATGCACCAGGTTTTGTGTAGGAACTTTCAGTATCGCCGCAGTATCGGAGAAAGATCACCATACAGTTTCGAAACGTTGCTATCCACTCCATTCGGCCTCGCATCATCTCCAATAATTATTGAGGATGCCAATTAATTAATTAATGAATTAATAATCCCACTGGCTTTGAGACGTTTGTACGATATTCGAATACAAAAGTATTATAATAATAAAAACTAAACTGTCTAAAAAATATTCAATATCTACCTAGTAAAGGTTTTTAATATCTTTATATATAAAAATTTCGCTGTTTGTTCGAGATGTTTGTTCGAGATAAATTCCGAAACTACTTAACCGATTTTGATGAAATTTGGCTTACTGTGTGTAATTTGGTCCAAATTAAAAAGTAGGATAGTTTTTGTCTCGATCATTATTGCGAATTAAATGTTTATTAAATGCTTGTTATGGAACAATGCTTTGTAATTATTTGTAAGTTCCATAAGTTTCTAACAGATGGCGGTGGGAGTTAATTTATTGACACAACCCCTAGTTATCTAGGTTGGATAACCATCCAGTAGATGGCGTTGTGTTTCGTTAGCCAAAGCAACGCGTGGCCGGGTCAGCTAGTGTACGTATAAAATTTCTATTTCATGATTCCATGACAGTTGATCCCCCCACAGTTGGGCCCCCGGCATAGGTATCTACTTATATGCAATATGCAGTCGGTTTAGGGAAAATATGGAAATATAACCAATTATCACCGATGGGAAGTGCATGTAAGATGTACCGCCGAATAACAAAAGTATGAACATATTTTCATTCATATGCATCAAGGATAAATCTACATGTCTATATGTATAATGTAGATACCAACTGATCGATCAACTGTTGGGTCGCCCTATATTTCACATCTATATTACCTTTATCACACCTATATCGCCCTATATATATTACCTTTTTTATAACAGCCGCTCCAACACCAACTACTTACAAAATAAATTCATACATCGAGCCTGCCACTATCATAGCACACACCTCACTTATACAGACATCTTCAATTTTCATCAAATTCAAAGCAACATTATTAGATAAATGTAATGCACCACAACACACCACTTAACATCCATATTTATATTTATTGTATTATTTATCAGATTTCTTTTCCGAACGTACCCATACCACGTGACCAACTTTTTTGCATTTTTAAACCCCCCCCCCCCCCCCACCCCAGTGACCAAAAACCTAAGGACGCCGCCGGTCATTTGTACCAAGCGTGGTATTTTGAAGACCCCCCCCCCCCGAACGCGTATTTACAAAACCTATACCGATTCAGTCGCGGTAACGACAATTTACATATTAAATTTACCTCTATATTGGTTATTTTTTATCACATTGCAAAAACAAAAATTGTTCTAAAATCTAGATAAAATAATCTTTCTGATGTGTATATTAGAAATTAATAATTTTAATTCTAAATATTTAAATTTTATTATTATTATCATGTATTGTAAATACACCTCTATATTGATAATTTTTTATCACTTTGCAAAAACAAAAATTGTTCTAAAATCTAGATAAAATAATCTTTCCATTTTGTATATTAGAAATTAATAATTTTATTTCTAAATATTTAAATTTTGATATTGAAAATTTAAAGCGACTGAAACGCGGTAGGGATTGTAAATACGCCCCCCGAACAGGTCACGTAGTATGGGTACGTTTCCTTATCATACATATTTAAGTATTTAGCTTCTCTTAACTATTTTTTTCTTAGTTTTTCTTTATGTTTTTCTTGTTTAGCTACTAAAAAAAAAAAATTATCAGCGAAAACATGTTTTTAGGCTTACTGTTTTATTTTGGCACTCTTTTTTACGTATCTTTGTAAAGCTAAGATATTATTATTATCATTAATAAGTACATGTACACATTTGAAACTTTTTACCACAATAAACATGTAAATAGCAGTAACTGTTCATTATGATATCTGGTTTAACCCATGTGTATGTCGTATGCCGATCGTAAAATCAGGCATATCATGATGTGTCTAGCCACATCGTGAAGTTCCTGGCGGCAAATCGTGAAGTGCCCGAGGCCATCATGATCTGCCTGATTTTACGATTAGCCTGCGACATATACAAGTAGGTATATTTAGGGGGTATTTCACCATCCTCCTCATAGCTTATCCGTACACATAACGAATATTAATAAATTAACAAATAAATACTTGCAATTGGTAAAAAAAGTCGGCTTACATATCCTATATGTAGCCATTACTCATTGGTTCAAGTGCCGACTTTTTAAATAAATAAATCCTGTATAATTAATCTAAAAAGTACGTTACCGTATGAATAATCTATGGGGAGGATGGTGAAATACCCCCTCAAATTAATTTGAAGATGGTTACTTAAGTTATTTTCTAACTGGGTATTCTAAGTGATAATTCACAAACATGTCGCCATATAATCTAACCATATAATCTAAATCTAAATAATATTATTATTATCTAATAATATTACATTTAACCACTCTACACTCTTCAAGAATCTACCTCGTCATTTTGAATGGCTTTTAATCTGTTTGAATCGGGTTTTCTATATCAGGATAATGTAGATTTAATAACATTATATGAAGGATGGTAAGCTTGCCACCTGACAGCAGTTTATTCCGAAGCACGTCTTCCAACTCAGGATTTACATGCGGTCAACATCTTCAGTTATTGGCCGTAAACACAAGACGGACGCTGCGCGAAACCCGTGCAATAATGGCCATCATTTTAGGTGTGATAAAGGTACCTCGATAATCCAATTTAAATTTGAAACCAGACTCGTGAAAGTGCAATATTCATAATAGCATATTTTGATGTATTATTAAGTGTTCATGGTGTTTTAGATTATTTTGAAAATTGCACATAATTTCTAAAATGTATGCGAATATTAATGTAGTTTCAATCTCTCTTAACAAATGTCATTAGTATAAGTAGTTATGTGCAGTTTAAATATGTCGCAACGTAGGTCAGTAAAGTTGTACTATGTAAAAAAGATAACTGTCGCCCGTTCGGGTCTAATATAGGTACGAAAGGTTACGAAGATAACCGACGATATCCGATTGACAGGTGGGCCCCTTCAGTGGCTATTTTCACCGCCGCTGATTAACACAGAGCATCCATTAGAACAGACCTTAAGTCCGGTTGAAAATTCATTGTAAATAAGACGGTAATAAACACGACTCGTAACCTGACGAATCGAAGAATCATTGAAACTCCTGATCATCGAGTTATATTGTTCATAAGAGAAAACAACAATTTACAATCACAATTTGAGAGGCGGGAATGGGTACCGCCGCCCCGGGAACCTTAATTGGATAACCAACACCTCTGCCATAGATCACCCCAAGTGGTTCGCTACGTTTGGTGATTTAGCAAGGGTGCCCGGGTTCATGGGGTGAGGTTTGTCTAGGTCTTGGAGGCGGATGACCAGGACACACTGAACACCAGATTTCTACCCACCCCTTACACCTTAAACCCTTTTCTTTCCCAGAGCTCTACTTTCCTTCTTTTCCTCAAAAAACCCTCTACACAGCATCCCCAAAGATGACATAGGCCCTGAGGAAAATAATTTCCCTCAGGGCCTTCTGTGTGGAGCACATGAAAAAAAATTATAATTACGTTTTCAAACACCGAATCTGAAGAACTTGACGCCATAGGTCTGAAGATAGTTGACGTACCTCTAAACTACTAAATTCACAATACGTTCATATATAACTGATTATACAGCTAATCATCCTGACAAAAATTTCTAAAAATAACAAAAAATCGCATTTTTACCAAATGTGGAACAAACAAGTTGTCTTCTGCCACGGGTACTATCTACTATCGTCAAAAATCGCTATGCTACTTGTAGGCTTTTTACACGATTTTTTTTTCACACTGATCCGCATAATATGGAACTATATTGGAACCGATATGCTAGGTCCTTGCTTTGTACGATCATTAATTTCGTACCTATGATTTCAGGGGAGAACAAATATTTTAGAACGGTATCAAACCGTCAAACAATGTAAAATCGTCACCTTGATCATAACCTAGACCACTTAGAAAGCATCTGTCATTTGCCGTTGCGTCAACAAATAATTAAAAAATATACGCGAAATTCACAATGCCGAACAGCGATACACGTTCACGATCAATAAGAAATAATAATAATAATAATTGGATAATTTGTAAAGCGCCGTTTTTGTGAAAAATCACCTCAAACATATTTTATAGTATTTTTTCAATATTTTTAATATACCTAAAGAGAAATGAACACGCAATTTCCACATTGACACTCAATGACAGACGACAGATGTCAAACAATGTCCGCCATCTTAAACTGTTGGAAAATCGGTACCAAAATAGAACACATCCTTTTTTCATCCCCAATTTACAATAAACGACGACCCATATGGAAACAGGAGGTCTAGCATGGACGACTGATAAAACCCAATGCAATACGATTTCGACCAAATCCGTGATCCACATAGACATACATATGAATACTAGCAGACCCGGCGACACGTTGCTGTGGCTAACGAAACACAACGCCATTACCCAACCTTTATAAAATCCACACCACCCGCTTGCCAGCTGCCCGCTGCTCGCTGCCTGAATTGAATATTTGAATTTATCCTTCCTCTTGAGTGTAGTTTAGAAGATCTATGCGCACGTACATTTTAAGCGACTTAATTTTATACTATGTAATGATGATTGCGAGAACGTAACATAAAGGTGAGGTATAGACAACAACTACAGCGGGGTGCAGAGCGGGAAGATGACTTTGGAGATATGTGATTCGTCAATAACTCAATATGACAGTAGATATATAGGCATCTCGCATTATAATATCACCATTTAGTTCTTAAAAGTAAACTCTGCTTTTGAATGAATAGACATTTTTTAAAGGGAGCGCGAATTAACTAAATACGGCAAAGTAAAGTTAGCCTATTTGCAGACTCTAATATTGTGTTGCCGTATTTAGTTAGGACACTTTTACAAATGTTTCATAATTTTTAATCTTACCCCAGTAAACGTCGACGAGCACACGCCATGGATCTCGAGTGATAGTATATATTTACACGTTTTCAAAACACAAACCATGTTTTTTGCGGTGTTATTTCGTTAAATGCACCGATGAGCGCTCGACGCTACTAGCAGAAGAATGATGATGTCACGTTTTTTAGATTCACGTGAAGCCATACTCAACCCCAGCCGGTTCCAATGGAACCTCCAATGGTGACTTAGCAGGAGTGCTTGGGTTCATGGGGTGAGGTTTGTCCGGGTCTTGGCGGCGGATGCGTCTACCCACCGGCTGCATGACAGGCCGAATCGGGAGAGAATGATTGAGGGAGTACAAAAGTAGGATTTTTTTTACATGAATACCAACTGCTCCCGTCTGGAGCCAGTGGTACTATGGCATCCCCAATTGGGGTATGTTGTGAGGCTGAAGGCAGTGGGGAGGGGAAGGAGATAGGGAAGAGGAAGGTGGGGAAGTACCTGGCTATTCAGATCTGGTCACCAAACACGGTAGAAGCCATTTCAAGCAATGTTTCAATTCTGAGTGGTGGTCGTACACCAGGGCGATACTGAGAGTATCTTCCACTCTGGAACGTGCCGCAAATAAACTATATATATATAAAGAAGGAGGTAGCGCAACACGGCATAACACCCCAAAAACAAATAACGAAAATACTATATATTATTTTAAATGAATAAATTGTGAAGTACACAAATTAATCAAATAAAATTTATTTGCCACGCCGGGATTCGATCCCGCGACCTTCAGAATGCGAGTCAAGCGCCTTACCGCTGCACTACGCCGGTCGTCAATACAATACAATACAGAAGTCAAAGGAGTCCCTTTGACTTCTCGAGCCGTACTCTCTCGGAACATCGCCTTGCACCACAGGAGAGATGGATTCATACGTCCTGAACACACTAACCCAGAGATTCCTACCCATCCCTAATACCCTTTTCCTTCCAAGAACTTCCTCTCCTTCCTTTCCTAAAAATACCCTACACACAGCATCTCCAAAGGTGACATAGGCCCTGAAGGGAATTATTTTCCTCAGGGCCTCCTGTGTGGAGATAATGTAAAAAAAAAATTCTAATACGAAAGTTACGCCTATCGATCCGATATTGTAAAGTAAGGGTCGACCGAGAGAGGTTTTTCGTTCTCGGCCGAGACCGAGACCGAGACCAAGAATAAATTAAAATCTCGGCCGAGACCGAGAGTCGAGACCGAGAATAGATAAATTGAGAAAAGAAAAATGAAATTGCGCTTTTTTGCATAATATAGTACATTTAAGAATGTAATAATAATTTGGTTTAAATCGTTTTAATAATCAAAAATGAACATGATGTTGTAGCACGAAGAAAGCAATTTTGACGCGCGAATGTGGACGCGCGCGGTAGATACCTTTGAATCCCTTTATCATTCACCGTACCTACTTACAACGGTCTCGGCTATGGCCGAGAATCTCGGCGATTTTTCGCCGAGAACCGAGACAGAGTTCGCGGTAGAATTTGTAGTCGAGAATGCCGAGACCGAGACCGAGACCGAGATCTCGGTCCACCCTTATTGTAAAGTAGTCGATTTCACTGTGCTTGACCCCTGCACGATAAAATGCATCGAGTAATATGCCTGCTACAAAGTTCTTAGATTGTATAACAAACTTATATCAGCATCACCAATGAGCCGATGAGAAAAGTTGATATAATTTAGCGAGGTGTTAACGAAGCCGACGCTTATCATAAAAAGTTGGTCCGTTCCTCGTATTGTTGTTGCAGAGCATTGCTCCTTGCTCCGTAGTCCGTTCCTTACTACGGCCATTGCCAGTGCGGCCAGTGCCAGTTGCCCGACCTACATATCCTTGTATGGCCGAAATAAAAAGAGGTCGACTCCCGACAAGAAAATAAACACACGGCCGTCGGGGGAAAAACGAAATAATATGAAAGCGTTTACGATGCAATGCGCTTTTTTGTTTTTCCTCGACGTCTTATTTTTCTTTACCGTTTAGCCGCCGTTCCCCTTTTCCTTTTGCTCTTGCCTCGAACCGTACGAGGAAATACGGGCGACTATTAAGTTTGTTTTTATCATACGGCGCCGAGGCGTACGCCGGTGATTGATAAATATGTAGTCAATGATTCCACGTGGATGGTGGTTCAAGGGGAAGCGACAGGAATTGGCAGTAAAGCGGTGGACGCAATCTTTTTATTTATATATCTATTATCTACCTAACTACTAAGGCTGTCCATAAAATAAGGTCTCCAAGGAGCTGCGGTCGCGAGAAATGATTTTACGCAAGTTCTCTGCGACATTTAGTCTCGGCGTGGCAGCCGTTCGCGATGAAGCTTCCGCTCGGACAGCCCTCGTACTTCAAGCATCGGGCCACCCATACAAAGTATCTATTACAAAGTGCGAGGAAACGAAAGACGAGTTTATAGAGGTTTTTTTTAATGGATAACAAAGGGAAAATTATCATATTTTATAGGTAGCTGAGACATGTAACAGATTTAATAACGAAATAATATCTATAAACCTGAAATTTGATGTTTATCCCATGCAACAAATAGAAATGCCGAAAGTAGTTTTGGCGTCATTTTGTCATTTTCCGACTTGATTTTTCAAAATTACCCCAACTTTATTCGTTATATTTACGTTTGAGATAGAGTTTTGAATTAACAATCAAGTAATTCAAATTTGGAAATTACCGGGTGGGAATCCGAAGCAATTTGCTACTAGCCGATTACGCTGATTTCCGGGGGTTAATGCTAGAAGTGCCTGTCATTTTTTTGTAAATTGATTAAGTACCAGAAACTACTCTAAAAAGTACCTTATTTGAATGCTGTGAAAGATACGTCAGGTGATCTAGATTGATAAAATTGTGACCTATATAATGAAGAGATGAAAATATTGATACGGCATTTTTTTACGTCAAGAAATCGATAAAAAAATCTTCGTCAGAGCGATTTACAGATTTGACAGTATCTTCTAGCATACCAGTTAAATATTTTAAAGGTTCCTTTTTCAGGTTTTCCTGTTAACTATTAGCAAATTCAAATTATTGTATAAAAAATATTTCCGTGAAAATACTAAAAGATTTTCGTCTAAATATTGTTGAAATATTGACTTTCCGAAAAATAAAAATCAAAAGCATTTATTATTCCACTCCCTTCACCTGCACTACACCCCTTTAACCCAATAGGTAAACAACAACAACAAAAACACCTTTTGCGCTTTTCCATTTCTTTCTGAGAATAGGTACAAAAATTACGATTAGGTGGCATAGCATGAACTGTCTTGCACAAACCCCTTTAATAAAACTTCAGAATGGTTTTCCTGAAGGTTTACGGCTTTTAATACGGCCCCAGAAAATCAGATGGCCATGGACTTTTTCACGGTTTATAACCCCGAGCACACAGGGTACATGTCAGCTTGTATGTAAATATTTCTAGTTTATTCTGATTAGGTACTTCCTTTTTCATTCCCTGTAAACTCTATCAAAATTAAGTCCCCCCCCCCTCCTCTTCCCCCTAGTTTGAAAGCCTAAGTCTTGAAAGTGTTTATAACCCCGAGCACACAGGGAACATGTCAGCTTGTATGTAAATATTTCTAGTTTATTCAGATTAGGTACTTCCTTTTTCATTCCCTGTAAACTCTATCAAAATTATTTCCCCCCCCCTCTCCTCTTCCCCCTAGCTTGAAAGCCAAGTCTTGAAAGTGTTTATAACCCCGAGCACACAGGGTACATGTCAGCTTGTATGTAAATATTTCTAGTTTATTCTGATTAGGTACTTCCTTTTTCATTCCCTGTAAACTTAATAAAAATTAAGCCCCCCCCCCCTACCTCCTCCTCCCCCTAGCTTGAAAGCCTAAGTCTTGAAAGTGTTTATAACCCCGAGCACACAGGGTACATGTCAGCTTGTATGTAAATATTTCTAGTTTATTCTGATTAGGTACTTCCTTTTTCATTCCCTGTAAACTTCATAAAAATTAAGCCCCCCTCCCCCCTACCTCCTCCTCTCCCTAGCTTGAAAGCCTAAGTCTTGAAAGTGTTTATAACCCCGAGCACACAGGGTACATGTCAGCTTGTATGTTAATATTTGTAGTTTATTCTGATTAGGTACTTCCTTTTTCATTCCCTGTATACTCTATAAAAATTAAGCCCCCCCCCCTTTCCCCTCCCCCTAGCTTGAAAGCCTAAGTCTTGAAAGTGTTTATGATTTAATGACCGGGTGTAGGCGCGTCATTTCCTCTCGATTTACAAAAAACGGTGAACGGTAATTTTATGATTGTTGTTTGGATAATTGAATTAATTCTCTTTGGATCTGCAGCATCACGCTCAGTCAGGAGCGGACTCGCATCATCAATTGGCCCCAATAAAAAATAAAATCCTCTAAGGTGAAGACCGCTTTGATGATAGTCAACATTCGGTAAGAGAAGGCGCCAGAAGAAGAAAATAAAAATATGGGTCGGTATATTCGCACCCTAATAATTGCATCTCTTAATAATTTTATTGAAAAGTCGAGATTTTATATACTATTCTTTTTTGACAGTTCAAGGTACTAAAGCTTTGTTCAACTATTGCTTGGATATACATATTCGCACAAACATATAATAATTATAATACCGCAGTTTTGTGATAGTTCACCCGTTCACCCCAAGCGCGGTTTGCACTAAATAACCTAATAAAATAACGATAAAGACACAATAAAACAGACAATGGGCCTGATTGACCGATACCCGACTAATTTATTGTATTTCAAGAGGAATACACAATTCAAAAATGTGTGTATTATTAATAAGTGTCTTATATCACAACGAATATACGTAATAGGCATAAAAATCGTTTGGCAAACGGAGTCCAAAAACGGTCGATTGAAGGGCAAAATTGGCTTTTTTTAAAATTTATTTTGTGAATAATATTATACGAAAAGATTCAAGGGAAACCGTCACTTATAATCTTAGCCAAAAACCAATATTTTTTTTTTTTAATTCTTATACGCGTTTATAAATTTCTAATGAAGAAATTAATTATTTAATAATTTTCTTCTTATATTTTTATTAAGTAATTAACAATTTTATTTTGATTCTACTGAAGCGAAAGTACAGGAAAAGCTTTATTTTATGCAAAGCATATTTTTTAGTGTTCACAATGTAAACGGATTCGTAGTACCTAAACATTAATCGAAAATAGTAATTTGACAAATCGTGTATCCTTGCACACAATCGGATATAATCTTGATATAATCATAGACAGAATTTCACTAGCAACATCATCTTTTTAATTAACATCCTGAAATTTTGTACTTAACGACCTATGCAAACTCTTTTGCATGAGTGGTACTCTCGCGAACACGTGAATTTATTTAAAGCGATCGCCTAGTCTGGACCATTCGGGATTGGGTGTTGACCAATAAAAACCATTATCAATAGCCAACAATAACAATAACGGTGTTTTGTTACTTCGCAAGCATATTTTTACAGAACGAAGCGACGCGAAGAGCAAGGCACGTCTATTCGGCCCGAAATCTGGGCAGTCGAGTGCGACAATACGACGCGCTTTCGGTCCATCTGCCGATCGCAGAAGGGTGAAATTCGGAGTTGGGTAACGCCTCTTTTAATTTACTGAAAAAGAGCACCGCCAAAAATTGTGTTTTATTTTTTCTTGTGAAGTTCAGAAACAAATATTTAAATGTTTTCCGATTAATTTGTAAGAAAGTTAATTTACTACATTATACAATAAAACCAAATCCGAAAAAGGGTTTTTAATTAGGACAATTAGACTTTTCAAAAAATTATTCGATTATTTCAAGATGTGTTCTACTTGCAGTACCTATTTAAGCATCTATAATATTTCTAAGCCATCAAATTTGGTATTTTGTATCATTTTGCATTGTGGATCATCTTTCAAGTGACACGGAGAAAATATAATATTTATGATTTTTTATTGATAGTCCCTTGGCCAGCGCGAGCTCTTGTGCTGCGCGTATTCAGGGCGTTGCGTTGGTAAATTCGCCTCTGCGTCTAGTCGTTTATTTTGAATATTTTCGGATCCAAATCGTGTACAGAGTCCAATCTCTAACTAAAGCATTCAGCGAGACATTTTCATTAAATTACGAAGGTAGTAATTTCTATCCAGGTGGGCACTTAACCACTTTTTCCACGGCGAAAATAATACCATTCATTTACGTTTGGTGCCCTCGTTGGTCAGTGGTAATAACCACATAACAAATTAGACGTTTTTAAGACTAAATATTTTTAAAAAAATACGGTTACACTTATTCGATAAAGTTGAGTGGATTTGAATAAATATACTCTTTTCCCATCGCGTTGTCTATTTTATAAGCTACATAACTGTGAAATATTTCCCAGAAATAATAAACGGTAAGACAAAACGCCACACTGTTTTTTTTTTCCATATTTTCAATAATGATTATTAAAAATAAAGTGCGAGTGTTGAAATCAGGATGAAGCCGGGTAACATCTATTAGTTCTTACCTGAGTATTGTGTCTCCTTATATATATATATATTTTGTATCACTGTTTTTTGAGTTAGTAGTTCAACGCATTTTTATAAAAACCACTGACGTCCTTACTTACCCCATGAGAAAGATCAAATTCGACAATTCACGTTAAAACCCCGTACCTGGCATCGCTCCATTGTAAATACTCATTTTGATTTACTCACGTGACTTTATCTCCGTCTGATACTCCGGTTTAACAAATTCTAGACCTTTTTCTTTTGTTTCTATTGTGTGTTTGGAGAATTCAAACCAGCGACAAACCACCTATCAATCAATTCGAGCAGGCAACCACCAATTGTTTTACTCAAGCTGAATCACTAATTGTTATTAATAAATAATTTATATTATTTTCACTATCAGCATGTTTTTTTAAATACAGATTCAATTACATGGTGCAATCAATCATTTTTCCAAACAACACAACGAGACCTGCAACAATCATGAACTAAAAACACGTAATAAATCCTCACCTACATAGATAATTAAATTCGCATCCGGCCAACTTAGGGTTAATGAGAATGGACGGAATGTTACATTAAACATTTCGCGGTACCAATTGGACCATGGACCAAAAACTCCCACAACCGTTAGTCCGCCCGGCCAGCGATGATTTGCAGAAGGAATGGAAGGTTATCTGAAATTGGCCATTTTTTCATGACACCCATTCCTGCCCGCGTACAAATAACATGCCTGATGCCTGATGGGGTCTTGACGAGACAATTACAGACGTAATTAGCCGTTCGCATCTGGGTTCAAGTTTTTTTGACCACCGCTGTACGCGCGCTGCATTTTGACCAAATATTTACAGTATTTCTAATATACGAGACAGGTAGATTAGGTGTATGTATGTAAGAACGTGTTATGTTTTCTTTGAAGAGATTGGCGGCAGCGTTTGATACTTCTGTCGTGGCGAAGTATGAAAATGGTTAATATAATTTTCATTTTATATTACTTTCCTTTTATTTTTATATCGAATGCTTATGATGACGAAGGTGACCGGAGAACTCTGAACGAAATCAACTCGAAGCATCCTTTCAGAAGTCATTGAAAGTTATGATTTTTTGTTAAATTTATTAAATAGGTTATGTCAGGTTAGGTTATGGGCTATTTTTCAATATATTTTTTTTCATAACTTTTAATGAATTATCGAAGAGGTGTTGAGTTGACTTGATTCTGAGTTGCACGGAACCGATGATAAATGATTATAAATATAGTATAATTATTTAAGATTAATAATAATCAGTGTTGAATGCTGTCCGAAATTTTGGCTCAAGAAGGAAGAAGGAGCAAGATTAAAACATCGCAACCATCCCAAAATAATAATTATGTCAACATTATTTGTTTGTTGTGGTTTTTTTTCTTTGGCAACATGTCATAAATTGTTGCTATTAATTCAGACCTTTTGGCATGTATTGCTGGTCCTGTATATTTTCTGTCTACACAAAATAAACAATGAATAAACAATGTACATTTTTACGCAGCATCGCCTTCATTGTACATAATATTAAGGGTGAACCACTGGATGCAATTTTTACCGATAAGGGAACGTACCCATACTACGTGACACTTTTAGGGGGGGGGGGGGGTCTTCAAAAGGTCACGCTCCATACAAATGAGCGGCGGGTTCCTTAGGATTTTGGTCACCGGGGGAGGGGGGGGGGGGGTTAAAAATTGCAAAAAGTTGGTCACGTAGTTTGGGTACGTTCCCTAAGTTGTTTTTCAGTGTTTGTCTAGTTTGTAGTTGGAAGTTTGGAAGTAAGATTTTAGAAATGTATTGTAAGTTTGTACAGCGCCCTTGAGGTTTTTTTCATAAAAACGTCGCTATACAAATCATCCAAATATTATTATTATTAAACTATTTAAATCCTAATAGTTTAAAGCATAAGACCAATAGGGCGAAGGAGCCTGGGAAGACCAAGACTAAGATGAAGCGACAACGTCCTCAAAGACATATCTATCTTGGAGCTTCCAAACTGGCACAAAACGGAGATGAGTGGAGGAAGACTCTTGAGGAGGCCAAGACCCACCAGGGGTTATAGAGCCAATAGTGATGATGATGATGAGTTTAAAGCATATTTCGAATGAAAAATTTGCGGGTTCATACTTCTCATTTACAAATCAGTGGGCAGTGGGCAAGCGTTCAAGTTTTCAACTGAATTTAATTGGCCTCAAATATTTCACACGTGAACTTTACCGGGCTACTTAAGAAGTTTGAAGTGAATTTGGAATTGTGGAAAATCTCCAGTGAAACAAAGTTGTTTCACATCACGTCCCTAATTTTGGACCCCTTAAAATTAGGTATAATCGAACTTTCACCATCCATTGTTTCTCTGAGAATCGGAGTTTCTTAATTTGTTTATACCCACTACGTATTAGAGCTGTTACTTGGTGTTATAATTAGAACATATACTAGTATCTACCTGCATAATATCACATGATGTATACCCATACAAAAACGGCATGACCACGCACAAGTTAAAGCACATCTCTTACCCATCTCGCGATACACTTTAGTCTACTTTATATTGCCTCCGATACAAAGTGGCGATAATTACCAAGTTTCTCGGAAGCCAATTCAGATGGCGCCTTTGTCCCTATAACTGGTATTGAAATTTAATTTACCATTCTGTACCCCGCGATGTGCACTTAATTTCAAAATTAAAAAGAGGCGAAATGGTCTGTCATCGAGCTGCACACTGACGTGGCGACAAAAGACTCAATTAAATCAATTTTATAATAATGTGACTCTTTGAATAGGCAAAAAGTAGAGCTACTTTAATATTTGTTAGGCAACATGTGTAAAATAATATTTTGGACTCATGCATTATAACATGTCGTAGCTATTGCCTGTATGCTACAAGCCAATTATTTTTTAATCACTTATTTCAAATTACATTTCTTTGCTTGTCACACTTTGCCTTAAGTGTTGTGGCAACAATGTTGTGTAATCTAATACACACGAGCTATGTAATGGTGTCATATCATATAAAATTTTAACAACCGTTCGTTGGTATTTTTTAAGGATACGGCCAGGCTTTTTACGCATGGCAAGCAAATCAAAGCAGTTTTTCCGACTAAAGAGAAAACTTCTAATCTTTATCAAAAAATAAATTGTTTTTAATTTGGTTCAAACAAATTGCATCATACTTCTGGACATCTAATGGGTTCCATGGAGAAAATAAAAAAATCCTGGTCATAAATTAACCCTTACTGGACCAAATTAATTCCTACAGATATAAAAAAGAAATAACATATAATTATACCGTATTATACGTACTTGAAATATTAGATTTTATTTTAAGTTTTTTTTTTAACTTATATTTTAGGAAATATTCAACGTCATTTTAAAACGACAGTGGTGCTGATAGGTAAATGATATATTACTATAAAAATGGACCATGTTCTGCAAAGAATTTTTTTTTTAAATATACATCAATTAAAGGCAATAGCATGTCTACTTATCACTTGAAAGTATTATTGACTAGCTTTTGCCCCCAGCTTCGCTCGCATAGTATTAGGGGGGTACCCACAGCGCCTCCTCCACCTTCCCTATCCCCACTCCAATCCCCCCTCCTCTCCCCAACCCCCTCTCACTCCTCTCCCCCCCCCCCACCGCCTCCCCCCACAAATCACCCCTCAACCCCCCCTCCCCCATCCCCCTACCCCCCTCCGCCATGCCCAAACATCCTATCCCCCCTCAACCCCTCCATGCCCGTTACATTAATTTTTACAGCTCGCGTGCCGCCTATTGCAATTTTTGTATATAAATTTCACAATGCCAGAGCTATAAGCTATAGCCTATAGCCTATTCTGATGTATTAACTATATTATTGTAAAGTTTCATTAAAATCCTATCAGTAGTTTTCACATGAAAGAGTAACAAACATACATCCATACAAACTTTAGCCTTTATAATATTAGTAGGATGTGTTCTTCTCATCAAAACACATATCACAAATAATAAATATATATGTTATCAGATAAAATAGTCATACAAAAGAGTCAAATAGTATAACCTAAAACGACGTGTCGTTTTGAAATGACACGATACTTTAGGATGCTAAAAACAAATATTATATCAATGTTTTTGTTGTATTTTCATTATAATATGAAAGAATGTACGTTTTACTGTAAATAAAAACGGAAAAAATGTATGAAACAAACATAAATACCTTGTCCTTTTTAATACTGCAATTCTCTCAGCTTTTCAAAAGGTGTGATCAACCATTCTTGTTTACGATATGAAGTGTGTATGCAATGCAGGCAACGCAATGAAAAAATCAGTGTTGCTAGAAAGGATTCACTAAATTATTTGTAAAAAACCGCAAATAAATTGGTTCAGTAGTTACTTGGTAAAAAAAATTCCAATTTCACGTCATTTAAAATTACTCTGGTTGAGAAAGGGTTAAAAGCTACGTACAGAATTCGAAATAATCTCGGCGTTAACAAAAATCCCTTCCTACAGAACCTTTCTTGACCCGCCTCACAACATTGCTCAGCCGGGTGACCACATTGTTTCCCCTTTTTGTACATCCACCGTACAGACAGGGACACTCTTCCGAGTCGTCACATAAAAAATACGAATGTTTCTAGTATTCCACAGGCAATAATTGTGTTATTAGGTGTAAAAGTGAGCGGTTCTGTGGAAATACGCGTTAACTATATCATTTTGTATTTTAAAATGCTACAGCCGTGTTATCACGATAAGCGGGCTTGTTATAACCGAGTTCGGCTGTATTATACTTCATAAATATTAATTAAATTCTGAACGTAGAAAATGATCTGAAACATCGTTTAAACTTTTACAAGGCTATAGACACCAACAGACCTTTGATTATACCTACATTCATTAGGGAAAATTAATATCTAGAAGCAGTGCTTGCTCCGCGAGATAATTATCCGCAATTGAGAGGCTGATGAAGGAAATCTTATTTTATCTCAAGTCGGATGCTGCGATCTCCGGTAGCAGGAACGAGTGTGGCGGCCGGAAGTGGGCGGCGCAGTACCTCCGCTGCAGATGCGTCTGATTGGTTGCAGCCTCCACTTCCTCCCGCCAAATCGGACAAGATGGCCGCGCCTGCCCTGGAAGGCAATTATTGCAAAGTCCTCGACTCTGACTCGCATCGGCTGATTATTACTAATAATCATAGTCGTGTTTGATTTAATTGCCCGCGGCCAAGGGCGAGGCGGAGATGGATGGAGATATGCCTTCAGAAGAGATTGTTTATTTATAGCAAAAAACTTGCGATTTACATAAATGTGTTGAGAAAATAACATGTGAAAGAAGAAAGGGAAGGAAGGAAATATTTAACGTAGAAAAGAAGAAGTGTAATAGATCTGAAATCTGAACCGAACTAGTAAAATGGTAATGATTTAGAATTTAGATAATAATAGTGAGTGGTTTGGTAAACTTTTCACCTGACGTGAACTAATATTTTATTTTATTTGGGTTAAGATGTTCGATGAGATTATTTCAGATATTAATTTGTTTTAAATAATATCTGTAAACTAAACAGACACCATTATCTTCCGATGATGGACCACCATTCACTATCGAAAAATTGTGCATTGCTTGAAATGGCTTTTTTTCTTTCTTAAAATAGCCTGGCACTTCCCAACCTTCCTCTTCCTATCCTCTCTCCTTCCCCACTACATTCAGCTTCACAATTTACCCTAATTTGGGGATACCACAGACGCACTGACCCACTCTCTACATATTTTGAAAACATGTAACACTGATATAAAATAAAACAGAAACTAAAATTATTCTGTAAGACCAATAACTATAACCATAATTTGTAGGATTCAGCAAAGTTCTTGTATAGAATACGCTTAGTTAATAAATGGAGGCAGTGCATATATCAATAGTTTCTAAACTTGTTGCCCAAATCGTATATTCCTTTGGTTAGTGAATATCTGATAGTTGGTTGTATACTGTACAGAAAAATGTTACATTTCGTCTTGTGTTCCTAGTCGGTAGGTACATCTGGTACATGGAACTTAATACCGACGACGAAGGCAGGGCTCTGAATTAAGTTGTTATTGGCTCTATGTAATACAACCAGGTCTGAAATAATAACAAGAATCATGTGGAATCGCCTCCCAAAGTTAGTGCGCTTTACCCCCAGAACAAAGTGTGTTAAAATTTCAGATGAAGCTTCTAAGAAGTAACAGTTGTACATACTTAGTTAATGGTGGAGCATATAAATATGCCCAACAAAAGCCGGCTTTATGCTCTAAGAAATATGACAAATAATTAATTATGAACGCGGCGTTCCCTTCTCAAAGATTATGGTCAAGAATTGCCTAAACACATAAATAAAACTCGCACTAATCTGAAGGAGATACTTTATACAGACCCCTTCTATCCATGTAATGTGGGCTGGCAGATTATTCATCCATCAGGTGGCGCATTTCATCAATTAATTATGTTGTCAAAGAGACTTTTGTATCTTGAATCCTTTCTCCCACAATACCAAATTTTTAATGACAACACCGATAAATTAGCAGAAAACAATTCTTATTTAGAATAATTATTTTACATCCAAAATAGACTATGTAAATGCTCTTCGCCGTGCATTTGGGTAAGCACCTACCAGATCAATCCACATTGTAAATATATAAAGGAATGAAACACAATCTTTGAGGTACGTACTTATTTTAAGCTCTTATGTAATAATTATAAAGTAACCAAAGATATTGAAATACAGGTTGTCCGGGGGTAAGGTGCATTAACTTCGGGAGGTGATTCTACATGAATCAAGTAAAAAAGAGAAATAACTTTTTTCGATATTCTAACTTTTAGGGGTAGTTTTGAGGTAAAAAGATAAAATTAGTCCGGCGTGTGCGGCCAGATTTATTGTTTTCCGCTGTTAAGATACGGGCCAATCACCATCGAATCGGGCGCCCGGCAGGCTCTCAGCAAGTAAGATAGTACCTCACACTAAGGATTTTTAGCAGGTACGTCTTTTTGTATGGGAAAAAAAAAAGTTGGAATTTCAGAAAAAGTTGTTAATCTTTTTTACTCCTGCCGTCATGTAGAATCACCTCCAGAAGTTAATGCACTTTACCCCCGGACACCCTGTATAATACATGTGCTATCTGCAGTTTTTACTAGGTGGGACTGCGCTTCCGGGTGTCGCCGATATTGTTTACCAATTAACAAATAAACTAAATGAACGAATAATTAACGAATAAACCAAACGAACGTTAAACTAAATGAACGAATTCTTTCCGTATTCAAACTATATTGTTAACCAATACTAATGCATACCTTCAAAAAATCAACGAAATGAACAAATTCATTTCGTATGCAAACTACCCTGATTGGTTCGTAGATCGCCGACAGTTGCGCGGACATCATAGCATATCTCTTTTGTATTTGAATATCTTTGAAAGTAACCAAAACAAAATGTAAATTATGTATTCATCATCATCATCACTATTGGCTCTACAACCCCTGGTGGGTCTTGGCCTCCTCAAGAGTCTTCCTCCACTCATCTCGGTTTTGTGCCAGCTCTCTCCAGTTTGGAAGCTCCAAGATAGATATGTCTTTGAGGACGTTGTCGCTCCATCTTAGTCTTGGTCTTCCCAGGCTCCTTCGCTCTATTGGTCTTGAGTTCAGCAGGGACTTTGGTGCTTGATGCTCGGTCATTCTCTCCACATGACCCAGCCACCGAAGTCTTCCCAATTTTATAAATTTTGCGACGTTTAGCTCCTTAAACAAAGTAAGTATTAAATTATGTATTATGGTGCTATAACCAGGCAATATAATAACACGTAGCAAACAGAAATTTATTTATGCCAGGTAAATCCATATAATATTATAATGTATATTATTTAACTGAAGCTTGTTTAAGATGGAATAAATTTATGCACTGTGGCCGTACTGCAAGCTGGCTGTGGAAGCTTTATAAGCTGCTAACGATATTAAAAGCAGAATTCTGCGGTAAATTAATGAGGATATATTCATAAGGTGAGAGGTGTTTTCTTACATCCCGTTATACCTACAACATGCACCTACCATGCCTTAGTCATAAATATGTAATGTTATTAAATTTTTATTGGATTTTTTTTAACATCTCTTGATGGTTTTACCCATAATAAATAATAATAATAAATTTGGACAACTTATATAGCGCTGTTTTTGCGAAAAATCGCCTCAAGAGCGCTGTACAAATTAGCATGGATTTTACATTAGAATTTACTTAACTTAGGAGGCTAGATAACAACTCGTCTTGCAGCTATCAAGCGCATGGATTATTAGAATTCTAGTCCCCCCGATAAATTAAATAAAATATCTTTTTATATGTACGTATTTCAATTTACTTAACTATGTAGGGGGCTAGATAACAACTCGTCTTGCAGCTATCAAGCGCATGGATTGTTGGAATTCTAGCCCCCAAATAAGTTAAATAAAATATCTTTTTATATGTACGTATTTTAATTTACTTAACTATGTAGGGGGCTAGATAACAACTCGTCTTGCAGCTATCAAGCGCATGGATTATTGGAATTCTTGCCCCCCAATAATACATTTACCTTATGTATTTAGTAATCTACTTAACATCCTTAGTCTAACTTAATCTAACTTAATCTAACTTAACCTAACTTAATCTTACTCACACATACTCAAAACATAGGTATATTTAATAAATCTGCAGTTCATAACAACAATTGCAAAGAAACCATAAAAATAACATGTAATCAACGCTAACGAAAATGTATATACTCGTAATAATACACTGTAATAATTGTCACTGTGAACTGTTTATTATTATTGATTGTTGTTTTAAACACTATCTCTTAGGTATTTTATTTTGTCCTATATACCCTATATACCCATCAATGTAATGGTCCCATGATAACTCAGAATCATGCAATTTCAACACCCCTTTTAAAATTCACTAAAAGTTGTGATTCTTTTTTTTTTAAATAGCCCATAACCTAACCTAGCAAAACCTATTTAAGCATTTTTTCACCAATATTAATGACTTTTCAATGTAGGTAATGAAGTTGCATGATTCTGAGTTGTCCGGTCACACAATGTAATTTATTATAATACTAACAAAGATACAGATAAATAAAAATGTAACGGTCGCAACTGGCATCCAAACCCAGGATCTCTTGTCTTACCGGGGCACAGCGCCTTGACCCACTCATATTTCAAATTCAGAATTAACACTCAACTATTTTTACACGTAAATTTGGCAGCTATCTTTTTGAATGATTACAAAGTTCTTAAACGAATTTATTTGTAACCTGGATAGTGTATGGGATACACATATCCAATTTTATTTATATATTACGTCCCAGTTGCGACCGTTACCTATGTATTTATACACATAATATTATGTTTTAATGTCTAATAACTTATTTAAGATATTAATTCTCGTGTGTTATAACTCACACGTGTTATAATCGACAAGTAATATTATATCGACATCATCGAAACTAGATATTCATTCTCTCAGTATCGCCTAGAGAAAGACCACCATTCAGAATAGAAACTTTGCCGTAGCTTGAAATAGTAACTGATTGGTAACCAGTTCAGAATATACATCATCTTGTCTTCCCCACTCCCTGCCTAGATATCGATAATAAAAATATCGATATCGATATAAATCGAGTTAAGTCGATATCGATATATCGATATATCGACCTGCCAGACCGATATATCGATATCGACTTAATTCGATATATATCGACATAAAAGCTTATAGAAATCCAATGTAGTTTTAGTTATCAAACTTTTATCGACTATGTATGTTTATTTTTATACTTAGGTACCTTTGTGAATAATCAAAAAATTTGGATAGGTATAAAAAATGTTATTTTTTCATAAATTTATTTAAAAAAAAATAGTTCCAGTACTTATTTTGTACCGGCTATCGAACTTAAAAATAATAAATTTGACAGTCTGCCACCTTGTAGCCGGTTTCTGCTTTGAGTTATAGTGGATCCTGTCCTTGAAAAAAGACGTTCAGAAGGAACACTTGTTGCCACAATTGGTAGATGACTCATTTCCATTTTAAAAAGATTGGGATATACGCCTTGCTTGCCATGTTTCAAGAATCTTTACTTTTGGAGTATTTATAGCAGCAGAAAGATGTAACGTAAGCTTGTCGTCACCGTCAGTTTTTTCTTTTTGTTTGGGTGTGAGTCAAAGATTTACGGTACGGGTTTTTCGATATTGATATATCGATATCGGCGTATAGTCGATATCGATAAATATCGATATTTTTTGGGGTCGATATATCGATATTTATCGGTTTTCCGAAATATCTTTGCATCCCTATGACCCTGCTTCACAACATACCCCATTTGGGCTCCAGACAGTTGGAAGCAGTTGGGACTTTTGCGCGGTATTCGCATAAAAAAGCAATACATAAAAAAATGTATTAAATGCAACAATGTGGCAATGTGGCAATCGAATCAAAACCATTCACGGGGGCTTAAAAAACAGGGATTCACGCTCATACCCCGAAACTTTAGAGTTAATTTTTCTTGACAATCTCTGAAAACTACCTTATTCAAGTTATTCGAAAACAGCACAATTTATTTGTGGAAATAATTGTGAGCTTTTATTAATTTTATACCAAGGTTATGCACGTAAATTTTATTATCGTATTGGTCACCCCAAGTGGTTCGCTACGGTTGGCGACTAAGCAGGGGTGCCCGGGTTCACGAGGTGAGGCTTGTCTGGATCTTAGCGGCGTGTGTCTGCATATCCTTTTCCTTCTCAGAACTTCCTCTCCTTCCTTTCCTAAAAAGACCCTCCACACAAGGTCCCAAAAGATGATATAGACCGTGAGTGGAATTATTTTCCACAGGACCTCTTGTGTGGAGGTAACGTAAAAAAAAGTGTAGGATTTTTCTGCCTATCAACTGCGTGACAGTCCGGATCAGAAGGGACTGATTGAGGGAGACCTTTTACCTTTCCCGCAGGATCCTCTTGGAACATTGCGTGGCGCCGTAGTAGGAGGGATGGATTCATTCCGTCACTCCTGAACACACTGACCCCCTAGATTTCTACCCACCCTTCATACCTTTCTTCCAAGAATTTTCTCTCCTTCCTTTCCTTAAAATACCCTCCACATAGCATTCCCAAAGATGACACAAGCCCAGAGAGGAATTATTTTTCTCATGGCCTTCTATAAAAAATGGGGAATTTTCATAATGATTATACGAACTTTTCATCAAATGTGCAAAGTAATAAACACTTATTACTTGCTTTTTCTTTGGGCCTTATTGACTAACTAGTTCTCGTCAATGCAACATCTGATAACATAATAATTATTTGACGTATGCTGTTGGCGAGCCAGTAAATAAATTTAAATACCCCTTTCTAATAGATCTGGAAAAACATATATTATTTCAACAGATTTTTACGACAAATCACCTCTCACCCCACAAGTGAACGTGAAAACCAGCGATGTTCATTTTGCACAAGTTATTAGTCTCGTGCAAACGTCACTGGGCGTCATTTAGACAGAAAGTTCATGCTGTATGCACCCTGTACGCAATTACAGTCAATCGTTTGTACAGTGATTCGGTATTATTTGTTTAACGCTTCAGCGTTGTTAGTCTCATGCACTGCGCGGGGCGGCTAAACAACTGTTCCTTGATGCGCATTGCACTCTTCACTCCTCACATCTCACATCTCACAGCTGCCACTTCAGAAGCAGGAGTCTGCAACATTACTACTGCAAATTAATCAGGAACGATTTAATAGTAATTTAATAACGATTTAATGATTTTATAAAAAGGGTCAATATATAATATGTTCAATATAAATAAAATCGGATATATTTATCCGAGACGCTATCTAGGTTACAAACCAGTTCTTAGAATGATTGTTTCCAATGAAAAAGGTAGTTCCAAGTAAAGGTAGTTATAATAATATTAAAAAAAGGAAATAGTACATATCATCTTTTTGAACATTATTAACAAATAACATAAAATAAAAGGTCGAAAACAAAATTACTTCTTTTTAACCTAATTTGTTTAGGTAAACTAAACAAAAAATACTATTTCATCTTAAGAACAAAAAAAATTGTTATAAAATTTAAACAAACACTTCGTATTTAACCACATAACCAAATAATTTCTTCTAAACTTTGATCATATTGAATGGCACTCTTTTTAAGGCCCGCTACCCGAATTACTACCGATTTCTTACATATCTCCCTTAAACACGTTAAGTTTTAAAGCTCTTTAAAAAATATATGTTATTCTTGAAGATAATATCTAGACATTCCCCGCGCCGAAACCCAAATTATATAAAAATCCTTCGATGGAAAAAAATTGCAAAGTATGCTCCAAAAATTATTATAAACATGTTTGTTTCAGTTATTTTACAAGTTATATGTATGAAAAAAATCACAGTGTTTTTTTAAATGCTGTTTAAGACAATGCCCGCGAGATTTTTGCTCTATTTTAAACGAGTCGTGTTTTATTAAACACTAGCTGGTACCAGGTGGTTGCTATGCCATTTAATATTTTTTTTCTCCCTGCGTGTCCTTTCCCATTCGTCCCGTTCCCCTTCCGCATCCCCTTCCTCTGCAGCGTCCCCTTCCTCTCTCACGTTCCCACTCCGCCTCCTCCACCTTCCCTCTCCCACTTCACTCCCCCCCTTCCACCGTCCCGTGAACCCTCCTCCCCCAAACTCCCGCGAACCTACCCGAGTCCCCTTCCCCCTCACTCATTGCATACATTCAGTCCTCGTTCATTCAGTTTTCAAACAGCTCGCGTGCCACCTATTGCAATTTTTTTGTACAAATTTCATAATGCCAGAGCTCACCAGCAGTTTTATACAAACCTTGTTCTAATAATAACTAACACAAAACACAAAAGAATTATCCAATTTGGTGCAGTCGTTGGCAAGTTATGCGCGTACATACATTTCGGCGATTCATTTTTATTTATATAGATATAGATTTTCATAATTTTCGTATCGATTTTGTCGGTTTAAAAACTAGCGCGCTCTTCTAACATTCGTAATTTCATATCTCTCCTTCTTCTTCTTTTTGCGTCCGGTTGCGGCGCCTTAATGAACAACAATATACTTAATTAAAATTAAAAAGTACCCAACTACCTACAATAACAAAATATTTTAATGTAAATAAAAATCTTTTCAAAGAACTACAATAATACAATTAAAAAGTACCTACCTACCTACAATAACAAAATATTTTTAATGCAAATAATACTTAATGCATGAAAAAAATAAACGTTTTCTCTCAAACTAAATGAAGAGCTTTCATCTTAAGAACAAAATAATTTCTTCTAAACTTTGGTCATATTGCGCACCGGACATGTCCGATCGCAGAACGAAACCTCCCGAATTCAGTTTTGGTTTCGGCCGTAGTTTTGGCTGGATGGCGGCCGAAACCGAAACTAAGCCGAAACTCGTTTTTGGGCCGAAACTAGGCCGAAACCGAAACCGAAACCGAAAGTTCGGTCGGACCTAACCACTTTTGTCAGTAATCGCATCTTGTTCGTGGTTTAGTCTGTAGGTATTTAAATTTGATATTAGGTAAGTATATACTTCAGCATCCCTTATATAAAAAGTCACCGACCGCCACTAGTACATACCCACCTAATTTTTAATATTTTTTCGTCAATGAATTTAAATTTGTTTCTTGGTGTGCTTTTATGAGGAGATGCAAATAAAGAGGTATTTTTTTCTGTATCCCATGTTCCCTGCCAATCCCGTTTATACTGTCTTGGCATTGGTCGGTGCCGAGTTGGCGACCCCTGCAGTAAACACTCGGCCAGTCCAAGGTCGGGCATGACTGAGCCATCGTCTGGGATATAAGTGGACGCGGTCAGGGGTGCTGCGTGGTGGAAATGATTATTTAACCATTTAGTTGATTAATTACGTATATTTAATTTTCCAGATTTTTAGGTTGCAGGGTCACGTTTGGCAATTAATATATTAAGCACGTTGGTGGTACCGTAACTTTTTTGAGTTTATATGTTTATGATTGATGCAGAAAATTGGTAAATCACGTAAGTAATAACATAATATGATTTTAAAAAACACGTTTGCTTGGTGTCCGGTACCCACTGGTAGAGGCGAGAAACTGGTTAACACATTAAGAACCAAATTTCGTTTTTTTTACTCTGTAGAATAGATGTCTTCTCAAATTAAAATATGTATTACTTATTTTATATCTACCATTAAACATTTTCAACGTACATCATCTGTATTTTAAGTTAGTTATATACATTTTTTTTTCATTGCATTATTTTCTTTGCAAATATTCTTAACATCTATTTTCTATTATTTATTTGTTAAACTAGAAGCCCATTAGAGCTGCCTTTTACTAACTCAATTTAGACATTTTTTCAACTTGAAATATATTTAATTCAATATATATTTATATCTTTATGCATCTTTGTGTATCTCATCTTCATCTAAAGTTACTTACATATATATTTTTGTGTATATAAGTATTAAGTAAATATATATTTATCAGGCATTCCAATATTGTTATTTTCATGGTGACCGGGCAACTCAGAACGAACTCAACTCAATACCTCCTCTGAAAAGTCATTAAAATTAATGATTTTTTTTTAAATTGGTTAAACAGGTTACCTTGGGGTTAGGTTAGGGGCCATTCATTTTGAATTTTGATAGTTTTCGACCCCCTTCCCATCTATAATAAGAAAAAATAAGAATAGGCCAAACCCCTCCCCCCGTGTTTAATATTTATTACGTAAGAATCTAAAGGAAAAAATGAATACAAGTTTGGTTTGTTTTAATGTTTAATTTTTAAGGTAACAATTTTTATAAATGTTTATTTGCACTTACAAAGGTACTAATAATTTTAACTTTGAGCATTTGTGTGGTCTTACGTAAGAACTATCGAGACTCCCTTCCACCCCTTGTTAGAAAAAATATGACATGGTCGACCTCCCTCCCCCCTAAATCGTCTTACGTAATAAATGAATGGCCCCTTACGGGGTATTTTTCTTTTATTTTTCATAGCCTTTAATGACTTTTCAAAGAGGTCTAGAGTTGAGTTGATTCCGAGTTGTCATGGAACATTTTACACATGTTTTTAACTTCTTTTTACTATCTTTTACTCTTTTACACGCTCGTGGGCTCTTTATTACTTACGCAATTCTAATTTCACAAGATAAAGTTTTTGCCTTATGCTACAAGTTATATTATGTAAAAGTCGAAAGGCGTTAATGATACAAAGTAAATTATAAAAATGTGGGTATATAGGTTTACCTACAAAAGTAAAACTGCATCGATAATGTCTCTGCCCATCATGATCCCTGTGATTCTACCGCCGACAGTTAATATCTAATGTCAATTTCTGATACGAGAACCGAGTATAGTAAGTGCCAAACTTTAATGCTAATCTGACATTGGTACAGAAATCGTCTCAATAGGAGAGTTTAAGGTCCGAAAAGTGGCATGCTTCCCTTTTTCTGTCGAACGAATGTTTTACGTATCTTTTTCTTTCGCTTACGGTCATTGTAAAGCTAGTAACTGACTGTACCTGCGCGAGAATGGATCGTATCAAGTTTAAGTCGGCATTTAAGTTTGGCGCGTACTACACCTATTTGATGAGAGAGAGAGAGAGAGAGAGAGAGAGAGACCTTACTATAGAGCTTTCAAAGGTGTGCCTATATTTACTCTTATGATACATCAAGGAGTATTTTTTCTTTGAAAAATTGGTGCATTGCACAAGAAGTATAAACTTTTGGAAAAACTTAAAAATTCCGGATTAAATTAGAAGCATTCATTTTAAGAAATAACTTTTGTTTATGCAAATGTAAGTGTTCCCTCGGCGCCCATGCCTTTAGACTAAACTAACCCTTGAGAATGGTACAGCGACTGCGGTACCTACTACATTCCCTTGCAGCCGAATGCATCTCAACAGGATCACGACAAATATATATATGAATACAAGTGCATGTGCAATAATGTGCATTGTGCATAACACTTATCATTAAGCTCGGAGAGATCCTTGTTGTCAACGAATCAATTTTAAATTTGATTGAGGAATGATTGGCTGGGAGAGGGGCTTGAATAAAAACAAATGTGTGCATTTTTGCATAATACCTACTTTAAGCGCTGCAAGATCGTTGATGTCAACGAATCAATTTTAAATTTTATTGAAGAACTTGCTGAACTTCCCGGCGTTGCTCGGGCACAGAATTTTTCAAAATCAGACTTACATAATGACGTACCACTTGTTTTTTTTTTATTTTAAAGAAAGTCAAACATTCCCGGGTTACGAATAATCCGACAATATTTGAAAATCTCCTACTACCTTTGGGAATTAATTGGGACTGAAAAAATAGTCGAAGATAATATTGTTAATTTTGAAATATGAGATTGACAAAAATGATGTTTAAATAAGAGGTAGCCTAATTGGTTAAGCGTTTGTCCCGGTAAGACGAAGGGTTCTGGGTTCGTGTCCCAGTTGCGTCCATTGTCTTTTTTATTTTTCTGTGTCTTGTACTCTTTCATATTTTCGTTTTAATTATTGGTGTTATCTTCTTCATTAATGATATATTACATTGAAGGGTAAGGGTACCTTCAAAAGTTGTAAAAAAATAGAGTTATTCTAATAAAAATTTAAAAAAATATGTTTTGGATTTCCATCCCTTCTGCCTACTCCGGGGGAAAATGAAAAAATGGTGGAATAAATATATATGTCGTCGAAAAATTTTAACTGATCCACAGTTCGACTAATTAAGGTACTTTTTTCATTTTCTGAAAGATGAATGCTCTCATCAAATGTTTTAAAGAAATTAGTAAAAATGACGGAGATACAGCATTTTATGTGAAACCATTTGAAACAGTTTGTGTGTTGAATTATTCTCCAGCAAAACTTTAAATGCGTTTTTCTCGAAACTACTTTTTTCAATCTGGTTGACAGCATATTAAAAAAACTATACATCCGATTTGCATGCACCATGTCTTAAACTGTTCGAAAATCCAGTCTCTATGGCACCACCTAAGATTTTTTTTTATAAAGGGCCCCCTTCTATATATTTTTTTTATGAACCATGAAAATTTTCCAAAAAAACCGGAAATAAAATTCGCTGGTCCGCCATTTTTTTAGATATCAAAATTCCCCTACGTGATGCCATAAACCTATATGTCTAGTTTCTAAACATATTTTTATTTTATTTTTCTGATGGACCGTATGGCTTAATCGCTGTCAACCACCAAGCAGCTATTTCATTGGAGTGTCCTGTTGAAAGCGGCCTACATCGCAAACCATACTATAGATTCGTGTACAATTATTTGTACACAGTATGTATATTGACTATGAGTTTTTAGTAAAAAAAATCCATTCATCGTTCGCTTGAAAATAATTTCGAAAAAAACACCCTTTTACCGCCCACGCATAGTACCTCGTCTGCCCCCTTAAGGCCCAATAAAAACGTGGTAATTTTAAATTTATAATTTCAGTAATATTAATATCAAATTTATAAACAGGTTATGCTGTGTAACAAATTATTCTCACGCGTGACAACTGTTTCGCCTTCTGAAGGCTCAAACTGATATTAGACAGATCAATAATCTGTATAATAGTCACACGTAATAATAATTACACAGCAGAATTTTTTTATGCATAAAATGTTTTTACAAATTGAAAAATAATAATTGTTGAATATACTCGTATTATAAAAGAAAAAAAATAAAATGGAATTCTGCAATTGAAACTTGGTAATTATTTGAACGTGATTTCGGATTTTATCTCTTGTTTTTTTGTTGTTTTTCAATCCACGACGTCACTCCAAATAGCACTGAATCACATCTGATAGATTCGACCGATAACACACTATCAAATAATTTAATAATCCATGATATTGGCATTGTTTTGTCTCCCGCCATCTTTCAGGTCACATCTTGTATTGTATATTATTGTATCTCGCATCTTATAGATAAGTTTTATATTGTATTTTCTATCCAGTGCCGGATTAAGCCCAGAGAAGGCCCCGAGGTAGACTAAATTTCGGGGCGACCCCCTAAACTATTTCCATCTACTTTTTCCATTCCATTTATCCACTGAAGTGCTAAGACATTTACAAATAATAATAATAATAATGATTTATTTTCTTCATTTCTTAGTAACAAGTGGAGATACTGATATCCTCACTGGGATCTCCCGTGCTGAGGATTTCATTAACATATATTATAATTTAATTATAATAAATTAATATGAATTAGACATAACGTATATCATGTCGTATTTTTTTTTAGATAATTATAAAGCAAATAAGAAAGTGTTTCTTTTATAATTCAGTTCACTAGATTCGGTTTTAGTCTGTATTTGATATCAGTATATTTTCCATTTCTGATCGCCCTATATTTAATATCCAGCTTTTTATTTGAAATTTAAATGTTTTGTAACATCCATTTATATGTATGTGACCAGCAATGGGATGGAATTAGCAGCCAAGCAGAAATAGAAGAGGAGGAGGGGTTCGCGGTTGCGACGGGAAGGGAGTTCGGTTTATGGAGGGAGAGTAAAACAGAGCGGAACCGCTAGTTATGTCAAATTATGTTGAAATCATCAATAAACCGTGATATACAGATTATAGACTATTATTTGACACTTTACTGCACACCAAGTTATTTAATGTTACAGTTTTATTTATTTATTTGTTAATTTTCGGGAAATCGACAGTTTATATTTATTTCAGTTTGTACATAGTATTAAATAGCCAAAATAAATCCAATTACGGATTTCCTCCTTGTGACTTTACTTCTACTGAGACAGCATAATAAGAATAAGTAAGTTAATTTTATAAAAAAGGAATATTAATCCAAAATTATATAAAACAAAAAATATATATACAATATATATATATATACTCAAAACAAATTTTTAATATAAAAATGAAAAATTACAAAACAAAAAATCTTTCAATACATTGGTAGCCATGGAGAGAAGTTGTACATATAAATAAAATCATAACAGAAATATAAACAATAAAAACATAACATTATTCAAGAACCATCAGAGAAATACTCTTTTATCGACTTTTTATATTCAGTAAGTTTGCAATTGAAAATGTCAACATTGGATAATACGCTATTATAACTATTGCATAGTCTGTTCAGGCAAGAATTCTGCTACAGTTTGTCTTGCATTGATCCACCCTGAACAGGACAGAAGAGCGTGTTGAACGTGCAGGTAGGTTAAATGTTATAATATTGAGGTTTTTGAGTGAGAGTGGTATGTTATTGTAGAGTTTAATGCCATAATATAAGAAGCTTTTTTGCCCAAATGTTGTGTTAATTAAGTTTGTGATATGTTTATGGATATGTTTTTGACCATGAGATCTAGTTGTTTTTTCTTGGGTTTTGTACTTATGAATGTAAATGAGTGAGCGCTGGAAATGTATGCACTTATTTACGTTTGGCTTTGAAAGCTCCCGCGCTCATAAAAAAATCACACCTCCAAATATTGATACGAAAACAGATGAACTGTTAACTATCGTCAATGCCAATTTATTTAGATACATTTCATAATTTATCTTAAATTTTATAAAAAAGAAATTAAATCATTAAAATAAAATTTCAATTTGGGAAGTATGGGTACCGCGCGCGCGCCGCCCCAAAATCGTTCGTTAGATAACTAACACCTCTGCTACAGGTCGCCCCAAGTGGTTCACTAGTTTGGTGACTTTACGGGGGTGCCCGGGTTCATAGGGTGAGGTTTGTCCGGATCTTGGCGGCGGATGCGTCTGCCCACCAACTGCGTGGAAGGCCGGAAGATACTGGTCGAAGGAGACCTTTTAATCTCTCCAGCTGGACCTTCTCGGAACATCGTCTTTGCATTGCAGGGAGGGTGGGATTCACAATCCCATTACTCCTGGACATAATGACCCTTAGGTTCCTACGTACCTCTCATACCTTTTTCCTTCCCTGAAAATCTTCTCCTTCCTTTTCTAAAAAGACCCCCCTCCCAGCATTCCCAAAGATGACATAGGGCCTAATGGAAATTATTTTCATAAAAGCTTCCTGCGTAAAGCTAATATAAAAATAAAATTAAAAGTTACGAACGGGTGAAATTTTCATTTTAATTGACTAAAATAAAGAGCTGTAATATCTGAAAATGGAGCTAAGAAGCTAAGCTTTACGAAGCTAATGACCTGAAGATAGATTTAGTTCTAAAAGGGCTGAGTTGGCAACACTGATGCTGTTCTGGTCAGTCCGTTCCGTGGCTTCATTTCATAAGGCAGGTTGAGTAGAGATTAAATTGGCGTTAATAATGGGAAGAAGTTTGAGAACCGCTGAGACTGATCGGTTATGAGTTTTTTTTTAACTTTTTAGTCTATATTAAATTATTTTTGAAACATTATTATTACTTTTGATCCTTTCTAGCGGGACCCCTAAGAAGAGCGGCTCATGTGCAGTAGCCCACTCCGCCTTATAGTTAATCCGGCACAGGTGATGTTGTATTTTGTAGTCCAGGGGCGATCTGAGATGCTGTAGGAGTACTCCAGCAGGAAGACAATGCAACATTATTTTCGATGGACTGTTTGCGTTATGTTATGTCCGATTGTATTACAATTACGGCCTTTTGTATTGAATTCCGTGGACGGTGAAAGATTCATACAATAAATAATACCATCTCGCCTTTGTGGTCTTTATTAAATTATCTTATTCAACGGGCATTCGGTATCTAGTTTGGCTAGCAACGAGATAACGGTGGTTCATATACCCACCTGCCGACTCTGCTAATATAACTAATAATGTAATCTAGTTTATATTACAAAGTTAAAGTCGAAGAATAGATTAAATCTCAAATCTTCACGGCAGATAACAAAGGAAAAATAAATTGATACTTGTGATTGTTAACAATCGTGCTTTTTATGAACTCTAGCTTTGCTATCTGACTTAGGGATTGCTGCTAGCTCTCATGGGTTCTCTTATATTTCAGTAAAAAACAGATAAAAACGGAGGCGTCTACTAATATCTACAGGAATTCCAAAAACTGAACAAATATCTATGAGAACCAAAGTGAGGACGAATATCTACAGCTCAAACTGCTGACTAATATCTATGAGAACCAAAGTGAGGACGAATATTTACAGCACTGGCAGAGGTTGTATTTGGGATTATATATAGCATATTGGAATAACAAAATATTTCGTAGGTTAGGTTAGGTTATGTTAGGTTAGGTTGGGTTTTCCGTACAACCTCTTGCTCAGCTGCCCTCTGTAGACATTAGTCTCACCTACGCTCCATAGATATTAGTCACCACTGGGACCGTCATAGATATTCGTCCGACCATAGCTCTGTAGATATTAGTCCTCACTCTGAAGTTCATAGATATTTGTCCAACATATGAGCTGTAGATATTCGTCCGACATACAGGCTGTAGATATTAGTATCTGGAGTCGACAAAAACCACAAATAAATTTAGGGGAACAATTTGGTGTCTTGGTTTAGGTACTGGGTGTACAACCGCGTCAAATACAACTAGCAATTGCCCTAAACGGTACGCTTGGCAAAAAAATGGAAAAACCCCAAATAATAGGAAATTTTATGCAAATTATTTTAGTAGAGAATATTTCTTCATAAGCAAATGAAAAAAATAAAAAATTCCCTCAGGGCCTATGTCATCTTTGGGGATGCTGTGTGGAGGGTTTCTGAGAAGGAAAAAAGTTCGAGGGGTGGGTAGGAATCTGGGATTCAGTGTGTCCAGCTCATCCGCCGCCAAGACCTAGACAAAGCTCACCCCATGAACCCGGGCTAAACCACCAAACGTAGCGAAACGCTAGCTAGATGGTTGACCAATGGCAGAGGTGTTGGTTATCCAATAATTGGTTCCCAAGGCTGCGGTGTCCGTTCCAACCACCCAAATTGAAATGAATGTATTTCCAAAGTTGGTCCTTTTTGAGTTGAATTGTTTTTTGGATTGAGTTTTTTAGTGATAATTAAAAAAGTGAAAAAATCAATTTTCTATGTTTTTTGACTGTAGCCCAATTTCTTTTTTTTTTTAAATTTACGGATTTGTAATCAGTACCCCAAAAACATAAATAAGTAAAAAAAATCCGAACCACTTCAGACTAATGACTAGATTATATTGGTGAACACACTTTATGCAAAAAAGAGTGGTGGTATTAGTATTGTCCTGGTGAAAGACCAAAATTCAGAATCATTTAAATGGCTTTAGCTGTGTTTTGACAGGGAAGAGTGGAAGAAACGAATAGATGAAATTGCTGCAAACCAATCCCAGGATTGAAACCAGAGAGAGAGAGCTGTGTTTAGTGACTAGATCTGAATAGCCAGATACTTCAGCACATCAGAGAGCATAATAATACTTAATTATCCTGAAAAAATAAACATCTGAGTCATCATTTTGAAATAACTCTCTCAAAGACTAACGACTTTCAGTCAAATTTAAACAATGCAGTTATTGGGGGAACGCTAAAAAGGGTAATTATTAATTAATAACCATTAATAATTTTCTTCATTTCACTCCGAAATCAAAAAGAATGGATAATAAAATAAAAGCAATGAGCTTTTCACGATAAGGACCTATCTAGAAATGATACAAATTAGTATATCGTCTATAAGTGGTTTAAATCATGGTTTGATAATGCCTTCAGAAGGCGAAACAGCTGTCACGCGTAATAATAATTACATGGCAAAACTTGTTTATGTGAAATTTTTTTGTTATTTCAATTTCAACTGTTTTTATAAATTAAATGATAACTTTGTTGAATATTTGCTAAAAGTAACCAGTTTTATGTACCCATACGCGATTTCAATTATTCACAAATTGGAGTTCTTCACACGATTGTAACATAGTTAGTGATCCATCCCTAAAATATTCTGGGTAAAGTTTTATCTTTGAAGTTCGAGAAATGTAACAACTAGCTACATTTGAAACAACTACAACTAGCTACATAGTAGCAATGTCAGTTTCGAGAAATGTGACAACTAGCTACATTTGAAACAACTACAACTAGCTACGTAGTAGCAACGTCAGTTTCGAGAAATGTAACAACTAGCTACGTTTGAAACAACTACAACTAGCTACATCGTAGCAACGTCAGTTTCGAGAAATGTAACAACTAGCTACATTTGAAACAACTACAACTAGCTACATAGTAGCAACGTCAGTTTCGAGAAATGTAACAACTAGCTACGTTTGAAACAACTACAACTAGCTACATCGTAGCAACGTCAGTTTCGAGAAATGTAACAACTAGCTACATTTGAAACAACTACAACTAGCTACATAGTAGCAATGTCAGTTTCGAGAAATGTAACAACTAGCTACATTTGAAACAACTACAACTAGCTACATAGTAGCAAAGTCAGTTTCGAGAAATGTAACAACTAGCTACATTTGAAACAACTACAACTAGCTACATAGTAGCAACGTCAGTTTCGAGAAATGTAACAACTAGCTACATTTGAAACAACTACAACTAGCTACATAGTAGCAACGTCAGTTTCGAGAAATGTAACAACTAGCTACGTTTGAAACAACTACAACTAGCTACATCGTAGCAACGTCAGTTTCGAGAAATGTAACAACTAGCTACATTTGAAACAACTACAACTAGCTACATAGTAGCAATGTCAGTTTCGAGAAATGTAACAACTAGCTACATTTGAAACAACTACAACTAGCTACATAGTAGCAACGTCAGTTTCGAGAAATGTAACAACTAGCTACATTTGAAACAACTACAACTAGCTACATAGTAGCAACGTCAGTTTCGAGAAATGTAACAACTAGCTACATTTGAAACAACTACAACTAGCTACATAGTAGCAACGTCAGTTTCGAGAAATGTAACAACTAGCTACATTTGAAACAACTACAACTAGCTACATAGTAGCAACGTCAGTTTCGAGAAATGTAACAACTAGCTACATTTGAAACAACTACAACTAGCTACCTATTAGCAACGTCAGTTTCGAGAAATGTAACAACTAGCTACATTTGAAACAACTACAACTAGCTACATTGTAGCAATGTCAGTTTCGAGAAATGTAACAACTAGCCCCCTATTAAAATTAAAATTTAACAACGCACCGATTTTCTTTTTGCGGCATCGAACCGTGTCCAAATTATTATTTATTACCACTCCGCCACACAGGACCCTCTGGGCTTATGTCATCTTTGGGAAAGCTGTGTGGAGGTTATTTTTAGGGAAAGGAAAGAGAGGAAGTTCTGGGAAGGAAACAGATATGAGGGGTAGGTAGGGTCGATGTGTCCAGGAGCGAAGGACGATGAATCCATCCCTCCCACTGCGGTGGAAGGTGATGAGTCGAGAGAGTCCGACTCGAGAGATCTAGGTTAGGTCTCCCTCAACCAGACCCAATCCGACCAGCCACACAACAGGTGAACAAACGCATTCGTCGCAAAGACTGAGAAAAACCTCACCCCATAAAGCCGGGCACTCCTGCAAAGTCACTAAACGTGGCGAACCACTGGAGGTAACCTAATGACCTTGGGGTGACCATCCAAATGCTTTGGGGTCAAACGGCTCTGCTTTGTGTGTCCAGATTAAGGGAGACGACAGATTGCGTTGTAAATGAGCTAAAACAAAAAAGTAGTTAATGGCGTCATTGGTATCCATTCAATGCAATGAATTTTTTAAGTGAAAACTTCTTTAGCACAGTTGTGATTTGAAACTCGATGAAACAGAAGCGAGCGACACTAAAAAGAGACAAAGACGTACTTCTATAGGATTTAGCCTGTGAGATAATGAGATAGCAATGAATAATTTATTTATTTCACGGGTATTCGATTCCAATATAATACTATAAATCCACCGTAACACGCAAGTCTCCTTTAGTCTAGTGGTATAAAGTGCCTGAAGAGCCTTAGCGGCCAGACATTCAGCGGACCAAGGATCGAATCCTATGAAATCCAAAAAAAAAATCATTTTTGTAAAATCAATATTCAATCTTCAAACCACTCCAAAATGAACAGGCAAAGAAAACACACAATAAAGTGACATCTAGCGACTCCAAAGAAGAAAACACAAATACTAATAAGATTAGCAAATGCATAGGAAAAGGTGCACTGGAATTCGACGACAAAAAATGGAAAAAATCATTCTTCACATTGTTCGAAAAGTGTTCGTGGTCTCCACTCCTGTCTACTTTAGTTTTCTGAAGGTTTCACCTCGACCGCGTGTGAATTTCACACTCTGATTTTTTTGTTATCTGTTCAGCAATATTGGTAAACATTTGAAAAATATGAGACGAATAAAAGTATCCATATACCGAGGATCCAAAATAACGTTTTAAAATATCTATTCATATAAACACCGCCGCGTGTCTTTATCCCAGAATGCCTGTAGTAAGTATTAAGCACCCGCGTAGGTAGTTACCAACATACGCGAGCAAGATCTGCGCTCGTGCTTTTGTATTTTTTGTTCATTTATTTATTAACATTTATTTTATCTCCTGACCACACTGAACTGGCTCACGACCGCCGTAACCAGCTTTGCTCCTTTTTCAGTGTCCTGAACAAATCTTATACAAGTTCTACTGACTACTGCAACACAACGTTATTAGGTGTTAACTAGGTACTGCCGACCGTCAAGGTTCATTGTTGACTTTGATGTTTTTTAACTCATTCATAGAAGATTTTATTATGCGGGATTACTAGGTTATATTACAATTTATTTGTTTTAGCTGTATTTACAAAATAGCGTTTACAAACAGTAACACAAGCGTAGGTATCTAAATAATAATATCATAGGAAATTAAACTAAATCAGATACATAGACATTGTATTAGGTAAGCACCCATGCATTTGCAATTTAGTTTAATTTGTTTTATTTACTAACTTATAATTTAATTTATCAACCATAATATTTATGAATGATTTCCAATCTCTTAACTTCACCCGCCGTAATACATGGACATCCCTAGCATGGCGAATTAAATAACACAAAAATTTTTACGATGTACAAAGTTCTTATTTATTAATTTACGGACAACAGTCCATTAAAAGACTCCAGATACTAATATCTACAGCCTGTATGTCGGACGAATATCTACAGCTCATATGTTGAACTAATATCTACGAACTTCAGAGTGTTGACTAATATCTACAGAGCGTAGGTTGAACTAATATCTACAGAGCCTACATAGGTTGGATTAATCAGCTAAATGTGTCCAATAGTCCGATATTAGGGATTTTTACATACATACTTACATAAATTAAGTTTTTTAAACTGCATACGCAATATTATATATATTCCAATATGCTATACATAATTGCAAATCCAACCTATGCCAGTGCTGTAGATATTCGTCAACACTTTGGTTCTCATAGATATTCGTCAACTGTAGATATTCGTCAACACTTTCTTTCTCATAGATATTAGTTCGATTTTTTCAGTTTTTGGAATTCCTGTAGATATTAGTAGACGCCTCCCATTAAAAACATAACAATAACACGAATAAAAAAAACAGAGATGACATTGAAGGGAGAGCACATAATAAATTGAAAGCAATGACAATATAAAATGTAAAAAGTACATATAGAAGTCACTTCAAGTCAAAGCATGAGGAAGCATTTAAATATTGCGTATCGACGGCCGAAAGTCATTTAGTTTAACACCAAAAAAATCAATGCTTTGACTTGCGTTGACAAGTCTCGATATTCTGTATAAGAGAGAATGGTATCCATAATTAGTAGAATGTTGATTGAGGAACAGCAATTCATTATTTCGAAGTCTACGGGAAGGGATGTTAAACTGGATGAGTTGTAACAATGCAGGTGTATCAGTAACACTGTTGATAATTTTAAATATGCAAATTAGATCAGAGTCCTTTCTACGTTTTTCTAAAGAAGAAATGTTTAATATGTGTTCAATTTCATCATATGAGTACTTGCCTCTTTCAAGACCCAACCTCCAAGCAATTCCTCTTAGGAAACGATGTTGTACGGATTCGATGTGATATATGCATAGAAAGGAGACCAAATGACACTAGCATATTCAAGGTGAGGGCGAACCAGCGAACAGTAAAGAGTTTTAAGTGTACTTAAATGTTTGAAGTCAGGGGTAATTCTATGAATGAAGCCAAGTAGTTATTATAATAAATAATAATTCTTATAATTTGTGAATTTCAGTATTTTGTTCAAAATTGTATATTTGGATCCTTTTTAGTCATTTATGCATAAATATGCAAAAAAATATGCATAAATATTGGGCATTTTCCTGGTAAATAGTATACTTGGGACATACGTTTGAATGCATATTTTCGTCATTACAGTGCTTGTCCAAACGAATAACAGGTAATTCGAATAGGTACCATTTTCGAAACATTAATCGATTGAATAAACGTTTCGGAACAGGATGTTTCGATTATGCCCGCCGCTAACTAGGTTATAACTTCAGTTTATTATGGATTTTAATATTATTTTAGGTGCTACCATAGAATAAAGAGAAACACGAGAAAAGCAATGTGGACGTGTTTGTGATCCAAGTTGATCATTCTTTATTCAATTTAAAAAATTTAATTAATTATTATGCAGAACTGTTTTCGGCGTAATATGAAAATCAAATAAAAATTGAAACTGATATTTTGTCGTGAACTTTAGAAAATTTTAAACAATTTGTTAATAGAATAATAATTAAACTATTTACATACACTTTACTAAATAACTTAAATGCATGCAATTAAAACAATTGTTTTCTTGTTTCAATAATTCGTTTTTTCTTATCGAAAAAAAATCCGGTTTTACGTCTGGAGTTTTCCAGTTTTAATTTTTTTCTTTTTAATCTCTAGCCACACTTTCTATTTGTTACTTATATTTTGTATGTAGCCTATGTTTATTTGGTTTTTCTAGTATCTATAAAGGTGTTAAGAGACGTACATGACTTACTTTAACCAGTAATTCCAGAGTATTTCGAATTCGAATTTTGGTCTCTACATTTTTGATGGTTTTTTTTTTTACTCAAAACATTAAAAAAAATCAGTAGGTAGGGTCGGGAGAGAAGTTGAGCTGGTTACTAGGCTGAGTCACCAATGATAATATGTGGATTTTTTTGTTGTTGTTTAATTTGAAGAAAAATATAATAAAAACACAAAAAAAGTCACCGAAGACCAAAATTTCAATAACATTTGTTACTTCAAATAATGTCAGAAATCACTGGTGTAAGTCATTTTGGTACGTCCTTTTATTATTATGCATGATGTGAACATTACTCGTAATTATTGGGCCATGACCTAACTATCATAATTTGTGCTTCTTATAATGTTAGTAACTAGTTGTAAATGGTCCCAATAAAAAAAAATCGTAAAATAAGTGAACAAATAAAATAGGATGGAGATATGTGATGTCAGTCAAGTGTAATAGAGACAGATCGCGTGCTAAATGTGCTAGAACCAAAAGGTACCACGGCATTTCTCGTTTTCTTTTTCCTAGTGGTGTTACCTATTATGATATTCTTTCGCCGGAAACGGAAACACGCATTTATAGTAGGTATCTTACCCAATAAAATGGCCATAAAACGTTATTTCCGGGTATAAAGTTTTCCCGAAGCATTAATAATATATTTTATAACAGTTTTGCCACCGAGGTGAAGTTAGTAGTTGGCGTAGTGCCTGTGTTGAGGTTATATTGCCTGTATTGGCGGCAATAATCACTACTACCTCCGTTTCACAGTTATCCGATATTTCATTTTAGATATTATTGTTTATTACAAGGCACTTGCATAAAATATAAATTTAATTGACGGACAGTAACGTTTTAATTTTGTTCTAAATGCTTGAAGTAAGGAACCCCAGATTTTTAATTATTTTTTTTCAAATTATAGGCAACATTCTAAATTAAATAACAATATATTTATGTATAACTAGCTGGTTCCCGGCATACGTTGCAATGCCATATTCAAAGAAATAAATTGTTTCTTCCTGCATGTCCTTTCCCATGCGTCCCCGTTCCTTTCCCGCGATCCTTCCCCGCCTTCCCTCTCCCCTCTTCCGCTCCCCCGTACCACTAACCCCCTTCCGCGTTCCATATACTCAGTCCCAGTACACTCAGTTTTCAAACAGCTCGCGTTTTACCTATTACATTTTTGTATTCAAATTTTCACTTTTGTATATTATAAAAACAATAAATCAATTTTGGTACCTAACATAGATACCTATGACATAGATAGCTCTGAGCTTTAAGCTTTGAGCATTGAGCTTTGAGCTTTGAGCTATGAGCTTTGAGCTTTGAGCTATATGCTTTGAACTTTAAGCTTTAAGATTTGATGTTGAGCTTTGAAGCTTTGAGCTTTAAGCTTTGAGCTTTAAGCGTTGAGCTTTAAGCTTAAAGCTTTAAGTTTGGAGCTCTGTGCTTTGAGCTTTAGCTTTATTATCTGAGCTTTAAACTATGAAATTTAATAATTGAGCTTTACCTTTGAGTATTGAGCTTTGAGCTTTAAACTTTGAGCTTTAAATTTTGAGCATTGAGCTTTGAGCTTTGAGCTGTGAGCTTTGAGCTTTGAGCTATATGCTTTGAACTTTAAGCTTTAAGATTTGATGTTGAGCTTTGAGCTTTGAGCTTTAAGCTTTGAGCTTTAAGCGTTGAGCTTTAAGCTTAAAGCTTTAAGTTTGGAGCTCTGTGCTTTGAGCTTTAGCTTTATTATCTGAGCTTTAAACTATGAAATTTAATAATTGAACTTTACCTTTGAGTATTGAGCTTTGAGCTTTAAGCTTTGAGCTTTAAATTTTGAGCTTTAAATTTTTGAGCTTTAAGCTTTGAACGTTAAGCTTTATGTTTTGAGCTTTGAGCTTTAAACTTTTTTTTATTTCTATTCTCAAATATACACTTAACAGATCATTACATTGGTTTACATAAATAATAAGTTTCAGTGGATTAAATGCTATTCTATGAGTCGAAGCATCGTACGCATATTGTACGTTATCTAGTTTTCTAGAATATAGATTATGTATAGGATAAATAATTTTCTTGATAGACAAATAGGTATGTACTGGTATAAATAATATTGTGGTAATATTTTCTGTCTCGAAACAATTTTTTGAATGTTTGAGTGGGTCATGTTTGGTTAGGTGTTATAATCTTTCGAGTAAATAGAATACCTTGTTGTTTGATCCAGTCTTTGATTAGTTTTTCGTGATGAATTGTTAACGTATTTGATGTTTTATTGGTTGCTTCAGTGTGGTGGGCATGCAGTTATAAAGTTTCGTTGCGTAGTAGTTTCTCTCCCCGTGTGAGGTGTGAGGTATAAGTTATTGATATATTTTGGGTGTTTTTGTAGAGGCCCTGGTTTTAATCGCTATTTGAGGTTGCACTTTATCTTTGAGGTTTAAGCTTTGAGATTTAGCTTTGAGCTTTGAGCAATGAGCTTAGAGCTTTGAGATTTGAGCTTAATGCTTTCAGTTTTGAACTTTGAGCTTTTAGCTTTCAGCTTTGAACTTTCAGCTTTCACTTTCAGCTTTGAGCTTTGAGCTTTGAGCTTTGAGGTTTTAGCTTTGAGCTTAGAGCTTTGAGCTTCGAACTTTCATCTATATGTTTTTGAACTAAGCTTTAAAATTTGATGTTGAGCTTTGAAACTTTGAGCTTTCAGCTTCAAGCCTTGAGCTTTAAGTTTTGATTTGCTGCTAGGCCCTGCGGGCGGCTTTTGATTCGACTTCGCCCAGTTTGAGTGTTGGTGACAATTTTATAAATGCGATAACTGGTTCCAAAAATAGCTTGTTCCTCGGATCCACTGTGATCCAGTGACAGCTAGTTACCGAGACAAAGTAACCGCGAGAGGCAATGACGTCATTGTAATATATAGCCAAAATTCTAAGTATTAGTTCTCGATAGAAAAAATCGCAAAGTTTGCTCTGAAAATTATTATAAAAACGTTTTTTTCTATTATTTTAAAGTTATATGAATGAAAAAAAATCTAATTGTTTCTTTAAATGCTATAAGACATTTCCCACGAGATTTTTGCTCTACTTTAAATGTGTTTTTTTTTATCAAACATTTTCGAAATTTTCACTTAATTATTATCGTTTTTAGTATCAGCGCGCTCCCTCTAACATTCATATTTACATATCTCCCCTTCTTCGTTTTTTTGCGCTTACTACCGGGCCAACATGTCTTCACCACCAAGTAAAGGTACTAATGCATGCACGGTTTTACGCGAATAATTTTATGTCATGGTAGGTATAAAAATTGAAGTATCTTATTATGTATTTACCATATTTGGTAGGTACAGACAGAAATAAAATAATAATTGGTGATTGTATTTATTTGAATGTAGTAGGTAGGTACTTGAAACGTGAAAATAATACACATACCAATGAAAGGGGGAACTTCATTTGAGAAGACTACTGCCATCTAGTGTAGATTTTATAAACAAAAAGTAGAGCTTTAGGTGATTCATAAAAATTCATAATCTGCTCTTTGCTCTTTCATAGATGGCGCTTATTAATTTATTTTAGAAGAAAACACTTTTCTTGAAAGATTTGAGTTTGTTTATGAACTAAACTATGTATTCATGTGTATATAAATGTATGTATAATATTGTGCTAAATAAACAAACAAATAAAAAAAAATTTAAAAATATATTCATATTAAGTATATAAGGGAGCAAACAATTAATTTATCTTAATATTTTAAAGTACAACTTGCTTGACACACTCTGTCTTGGCACACACATTCTTTGCTTCATTCACATTCGTACTTAGCCACTGGGGCGCTTTTTGCCACAATATAGCACCATTTAATATTCCTCGGTTTGCTTTGCTGTCAGTATTAGGCAAATTTTCCTTAGATGCAGTAAATTTTTTATTCAATTTTTTCCGTATTAAAATTCGGATAAATGATTTTTTAATGTTGTCGGAAAATATTCAAAATGGTCACCAAAAAATCATGAGCAATCGGAGGAAAAAGTTAAAAATCGCGCTGTCGCTCGAGTGGTTAAGATAACAAGTTTTTTTTTAAATTAAAACGAGACATTGGTAGAGATAGAGAGGATTCTAGCTTTTTTTAGTCTATGTATTATCTACGAGTATGTCAGTTTATTTATCATTATCAATATTCAGATCGCTAAATGTATTTGAAAATGTATTTTGAAGCCATAAGTATTTGAAATACAAATTACAAATACCTCAACACACGGGCGTAGCCAGGTTTTAGTTTCAGGGAGGGTTCAAGAAAATAAAACTACTGAAAGTGCATGCAATAACCTTTGTATTATACATATACCACCACCTTGGCAAATCAAAACGCGTGTCGGGGGGGAGGACTTTGTGTTGAAAACTTTTATTTTCTATGTACATTGGTTACTTAGTTTGTTTTTGAGTTTTTTTCGTTATTTGTTTTTGGGGTGTTGTGCCGTGTTGCGCTACCTCCTTCTTTAGCCAACGTTTCGAACATCGTCGCAGTGTCCATCATCAGGGCAGATCCGGTAGATGTGGACACATCTCACACATCTACCGGATCTGCCGGATCTGCCCTGATGATGGACACTACAACGATGTCCGAAACGTTGGCTAAAGAAGGAGGTAGCGAAACACGGCACAACACCCCAAAAACAAATAACGAAAATGCTTTTGGCCGTGAAAATCTTAAAACTTATCTATTTTTGAGTTAGTTGTACATGTTATCAAATTATTCAAATAATCACATTTATGCAAGTACGTATTCACCTGACTGTAACACTAATCCTGTTATATGTTTATTAAACACTTTTTACTAAGTGAAATAATAATTTCAAAGTACGTATACACTTACCACTGATTAAAAACGGAAATTAGAAACGGAATTCCAAATAAAAATCACTTTGCAAAATAAAAGTCCCCATTTATCTTTTTAGATACATAATATCATTTTGAGATGTCAGTGTTAAAAATAACATTCTCGTAACTCTCCTTATTTTAATATTATTGATGTTGATATCTTAACTTTTCGGGGGGGATTTGAACCCCCAAAACCCCCCCCCTGGCTACGCCCACGCCTCAACATCTGGTAATTGAAATACTAATTACAAAATACATTTTTAGGAAGTAATTGAAATACAAATACAAAATACGTATTTGTATATCAAATACGTATTTCAATTACAAGTAATTCAAATACTGCCCAGCCCTGTCTGCAGCGCAACTCTGCAGTACCAGGGCAGGCTATTCCGGCTATTTCGTCAGGCCCACTAGCTTTATTAACATCAAGCCCTCGTAAAACATGGAGTACTTCACGATGCCGGATCCTCAGCTTTTTCATACGAAAACCGCAGTGAGGAACCGACGTCAGGACAGCACCTTGGTCATCGAGGATTGAGTTATCCGCAAACATTTTACCTAATAAGTTAGCCTTTTCGGTGGCGGTGTTTGCTAGTGAGCCGTCAGGTCTGTTAAGAGGCGGCAGACTGGATTTGCAGAAATTGCGACCTATTGAGCCCGCAAGCGACCACAATTGCCTACTGCCATGCGGGCATGTAGCCAGCTTTCTGTTGATCTGCTGGTCATGCTCGAATTTTGACCTACTTATGATTCTCTTGGTTTCCTTTGCCATTTTGTTGTAGGCTGTTCTGTTACATGGGTGGAATACACCCGTTGAAGAGATAAAAAGGTGAAAGTGTGTTGTGCGCCCAAAGTAAGGTAAATTTTATCTAACTCAGAATGAAATTGATCCAACATATACAAATAATGCCGGACTCTGGTATTTGAACCATTTATTGGATTTACCCCAAATGGTTCGCTACGTTTGGTGACTTTACTTTGGTACCCGGGTTCATGGGAAGTGGTTTGTCCTGGTCTTGGCGGCGGATGTGTCTGCCCTCCAGCTGCAAGACAGGCCGGATCGAGAGAGAATGGTTGAGAGTCCCTTTGACTTTCCCAGCCGTACTCTCTCGGAATATCGCCTTGCACCGGAGTGGGAGGTATGGATTCATACGTCCGTCACTCCTAAATACACTGACCTCCAGATTCCTACCCACACCTCAAACCCTTTTTCTTCCCAGAACTTCCTCTCCTAAAAAGACCCTCCACACAGCATCCACAAAGATGCATAGACTCTTGAGGGGAATTATTTTCCTCAGGGCCTCCTGTGTGGAGCTAATGTAAAAAAAATAACCATTTTTCCATGATATCTAATAAAAGAGATAATCTTTTGCTCTCAATTTGATGTTGTGAATGGCCCGCTTTTTTAAAACGGGACATTTCCATTTCACTTTCCTAGCGTTCCCTTCAAAACAGGGTGTATAGTTATTTGTACATCGTCTCATACATACTCTTCTGTTATTCAGGCTCCTGTTTCTCTCACGAGTGACAAACTCTGTGGCAGAGTGGTAAGGGGCATACATTAATTATGTGAGCTCAAAATGGGGAGGGGGGGGGGGGGGAAGGGGTCCAGCAAAATCCCACGTCACTTGAAAAGAATATACGAAGTGGCCCAAATTTATCTCACCAAGGGGGGGGGTTCTAGATTGCAAGAAAAACTGCTCACGTAATTTATGTATGCCCCTAAGCTCCCTGATTCTTACCCAAGAGGAGACGCACGGGTTAAAAACTGGATGGGAATTTTTAATTTTTTTTTATTTACATAAATGGATTATTTCTGGGAGGCGCAAGAAGTGAAAAACATTTTCTTGATGCAACAAATGATTATATATTTAATTTAGATTTAACATACATATTATATTAATAAACATCACATTCTGTCAACAATTTTCATTATCACAATCGACAGTAGTTCGTGCTTATAGACAGAGTTACAATTTTACACAACATTTTATTATTTCCAATAAATATACCCCTCATACTTGTAGGGCTGGGATTATCATTCATATTTGCTAATAGTTGGCGACGATTAATACATATTTAGTTTATAATCTTTGGCCAAAATAAGTCTCTCAATCATTCAAGAGATCTGTTAGAAACTGCGTAATGCTTTTTTTTAATAAAACTTCAAATATATATTTTGTATAAAATATAATAATATATATCTTATTTGTGCTGCAAATTTAAGATATCTCCATGTGCAAAAGTAAAAGAGAGACAAGTCAAAACATGCTACATTTGAATTGTGTACAATTGTTGTATATCTCGAAAAGAAAAATTATATATATAGTAAAACGAACTTTAATTGAAACAAAGAAAGTATGTAATATAAAATATTTGAAAAAAAACATGGCAAGCACAAATTTAATGGTATTAGTATTCTTGAACTCGACTCTTTTTTCCCATCACACAGATTTTATTTATGAGAGCTCATAAGGGAACGTACCCATACTACGTGACACGTTTAGGGGGGGGGGGGGGTCTTCAAAATGTCACGCTCCATACAAATGAGCGGCGGGTTGCTTAGGATTTTGGTCACCGGGGGGGGGGGGGGGGGGTTAAAAATTGCAAAAAGTTGGTCACGTAGTATGGGTACGTTCCCTAAAGTAATTTTAAAGTACAAATTTCACAGTAAATTACAACTTTTTTAGAGTAGGTATATGTAATATTATATTTAAGTTGTAAAATTCACATAAAATTAAAAAGGACAATTTAGATGTACTCTGCACAAATGTATATAATAGACTTTTTTTATCTTTTAGAATGAGATATTACAACATGTGTTTTTTTATGTTTGACGTTACAAAAATTTATTATAAAAGTACCTAGTAATTTTTTTGTTTGTTTATTATCAGTTTCGAAATGCACTACATTAAGTAAACAGTTATAATTTTAGTCAAAATTAATTTATCATAAATAATATGATAAATTTTATCAGAATTTTTTTAAAATTAATTTATCAGAAAAATGAAAATGACTAGTTTTGAATGTTCTTAAAACTCATAAAAGTTTTTCTTTAACCATTTATTTATTTTAATGTGATAATTCATACCCAACTGGGTGTAATCGTGAATCTTATACTGCCATGGTAAGTAAAAACTCATTGTCTTCCTTGAGACTCTCAAGTTTCTCTGTTTGTACTTACCACGGCAGAATAAAGGAAGTGATTTGTAAAAATATTACTTACCTACTTCGTTTACGGCATATCAATGTATTCTTAACTTAAGAGAAAATCAAATAAAATAATAATTAATGTTCTGAGGAGATATTCAATAAATTAAAATAATATAAATATTTTAAAATAAATGACAAAGATAAACTTATAACAAACAGCTGAAATAATCCATTAGAAAGGTGAAATTCTCCTTTTTAAATTACAAAATAAGGTAAACTTTCAAAATCACTGAATATGCTTAATAAGAATATTTTTAGAAAAAATCTTTACAGATTCACCATAATTACTATAAAAGTAGGCTTACCATACGTCCCGGTTTGACCAGAATTGTCCCCGTTTCAGACAAGGGTCCCGGAGTCCCGGCCGCGTATTTCCAATCCCTAACGCGGTTGAGTCACTCTAGCGACTGAGCCGCGTTAGGGATTGGAAGGCGTAAATCGCCTTACAAACACTACCGCATTTCAGTCGCGCTAGTGACTGAACCGCGTTAGGGATTGTTATGCATAAATCACCTTACAAAAGTTATACCGATTCAGTCACCTACGCGCTTCGTTGCTCTATCAGTTTCTGTGAGGGCGACGACCGTAATTATAGAGAGGTTAGCAGAGAGGATGGACAGCGTTTTTTTAGTTAGCATTTTTTTTACATTGAAAATTTATTTTAAGTTAAAAAAACACGCAGTTCATCCTCTCTGCCAACCCTTCTATAATTACGGTCGTCACCCTCAGTTAAAAAAAACCCGCGTTTTTTTTAACTTAAAATAAATTTTCAATGTAAAAAAAATGCTAACTAAAAAAACGCTGTCCATCCTCTCTGCTAACCTCTCTATAATTACGGTCGTCGCCCTCACAGAAACTGATAGAGCAACGAAGCGCGTAGGTGACTGAATCGGTATAACTTTTGTAAGGTGATTTATGCATAACAATCCCTAACGCGGTTCAGTCACTAGCGCGACTGAAATGCGGTAGTGTTTGTAAGGCGATTTACGCCTTCCAATCCCTAACGCGGCTCAGTCGCTAGAGTGACTCAACTGCGTTAGGGATTGGAAATACGCGTTCCGGCCGGTTTAGATTTTGTCCCGGTTTGCATGAGCACTGTCTATTTATCAATTCTGTGGCACTGTGTCAGTGGCTGGCGACTCGAGCGAATGACGGCGCACGGCGCGGACGGGTGGTGCGTGGCGTGGCAGCGTATGCGGCCACCCCTGCCCCCCGATCCACACGTTGCCGCTCTCACTCTTTCTTTACATTTATATTTGCAATGACAGAGCAACGCGTAATTCATTTGCCATAGATATTAGAACCCAAAAGTTTTAAAATGCCGAAAAGAAATTAAAAAAGCTTTGTGGTGAAGATAGCAGAGTGAAGTGCCAGCAATGTTTCTCAGAACTTTCTATTGCACATGGTGGGCGAGCAGATATTAAGGATCACTTGAAGTGTGTGAAACACAAAGCTGGTGTGACGGCTATTGCAAGCACTTCTTCTATTAAAACATTAGATGATCAATTTATGACACTATAGAGGCACCCGGGGCGGATAACCTGGTGTCACCCCCTTCCCCCCCCCCCCCCTCCTGTCACGGTTTAGAGCTTCATAATTATGGTAAGCCTATATAAAAGACAACTTTTTGCATTTATATTTGGGATGATGGAAATTAATGCATTCAAAATTTCAATTACGTTAATTGTCAAACCTATGATGTTTTCGTAGGGTCAACAGGTTTTTTCTAAAAAATAATCATATTGAACTTGTCCAGTGATTTCGAAATTTTATCAAAAATAATATACATATCTAGTAGATTATGTACAGGAAAATCATTTTAAAGAGCACACATTTGAATGTATTTGTGCACACCAATAGTGGTTTAAATTGTTTTGAAAAAGTTTGGAACAACCGCCCGCGGTTCCCTGTTACCCCGCAGTAAGAGGGAACTTTTTTTTCCCTCTTACTCTATAGTACACCGTTACACAAGCAAGAATCTCTTTAAAATGATTCTAATTTGTTAGTTAGATTGAATTAATTAGCTTAATGGACATTTAACATTACAAATAATGTCATCAATAAATAACAGTTAAAGCAGAGTAATACATTTTCCTACAATAATTCATTGTCATACTTCTATAGAGCCATTTTCAAAAACATTATTGATTGAACTTTATAAAAATACAGAAGGAAAAAAAACTGTCTAGGGGCAGTCTGTTCGAACAGAAAGTTAAATCGTGAACTAAATTTAAATTTTAACCATCGGTTAAAGTAACAAGGATGTTAAATAGGACCAAGCGCTGTTTCAAGTGTACTTTTGCTAAAATAATAGTTATTATTGTCAGCTTTATTAGCCAATCTAAAAAGCCGAATATTTATATATTTATATTCCTGGAAATTACGTGAAAAAACACATTGCATTATTTTTTGGTGCGGCCACACCACAAATTAAATTTGAAAACCAGAACAACTGTCCAAATATCCGGCTGAATTTTGTTTCGCACCATTGTAAGATCTGACAGCTTTATTCCTATAAAAATATATGAATTTACAATTTCGTACCTTACTAACTGTCAAATATGAAAAATGGCAGAGTAACTCCGGGATAACTATCGGTTTTCGGAAAATAAAAGTTAAACTTAAAAGTGACATAAAACAGACGGTTAAATTGATTGAAAAACGCATTTTTGTGATATTTAACTGTAGCAATTTCTTTACTCTACTTTACTCTAGCAACCGTTGAAACAGACGTTCCCAGGAGATTTAAATAATGGTCAAAGGTAAAGTTATGCAAATACTTTTTGCCAGAATAAACTTTTGAAAAATGTATTTTTTAAAGAAAGGCAAACATTTCTGGGTTATGAATAACCCGACAATATTTTATAAACTCCCACTACCATCTTACTAAGCAGAAATGTTGCTTGTGAAGGACTTAGCTAGTAGAGGAATTGAACCTACGTTTCATGGGTGGGTAATCCAAGATATTTGTCAACTCCCAAACCTTAATCTTATCTACATGGCTGTCGCACAATATGTGATCCATCGGCAGCTGTCCCCGTACGCAGATGTTACATATATGTAAAAAAAACCCTCGACTGTGCAGAAATGGGCGGTCCGTTTGATAGATTCTCCTATGTTAACAAACAGATTGCAACCTTTAGCTCAGGCATCGGGTGGAAATGCTGTCAATATTTCAATGGAAGATGCTCCGAGAAACTAGTTCCGGTGCGTAGTCGGGAAATATGTCAAACATGCGCCCAACATATGTACAGGGTTGACATCTGTCACGTGAGAAAGGGTCGTTTCTACGACTCGTTCTTGAGTTCAACAGCTCGGCTGTGGAACGATTTGTCAGCCTGTGTTTCCTCCCTCGACAAGGTTCTCTTCAAGACCCACGTTTACTCCTTCCTCCCCTCAAAAAGACCCTCCACACAGCATCTTCAAAGATGAGGCCTTAGGCTCATAGGCCTTGAGGGAACTTATTTCCTCAGGGCCCCCTGTGTGGAGTTAATGTAATAAAAAAAAAGTAATTCATGAAGTTTCACTAAAACGCATACATTGTATCAAAATGCTGATTGGTGGGATAGATTGCATTGATATACAAAATAAAATAAATACATATATAAAATAAAGCAAAAATTACTAGTGTTTGGCATCAAAATATTAATTAATTGGCTAGCACAAGAAGCACCGTATAAAATAAACCATTGTTAGGTTGAAAAATTATATCACAGTGGGCCAAAGATTTAAAGATCTCCTCGCCATAGAAAGGCTATTTGGCGGCACTTCGGTTTTCCACCAAAAGATTTAAGAATGATAGTTATGTATTACATAACTACAAAAAAAAATTAAGAAATGTAGAAAATCATTGTTTTTAAACATGCACTACAAAGATTTCATTTGAAATAGCTTGTTTCCTATCATAATGATAAATATGCATATCAACTACACGTTAGTTTACAATATATAATTATTGTCTCAAAATGAACTCACTGTACGCATGGCTGTCAGTGTATAATTATTGTTAACTTTCTCAGAAAATAAAGCTCCTTGTCCCGAAAGCAATTATTTTTGATATAATTGTATAGTGAAACCCACCTAAGAAATTCACACATAAGAAGTTTTCATGCTTAACCTCTTGTGCGCCGCCGTATCAAATTGGCACAAACAAAAAATCATTTCTCTGAGCCATTCTGGGAAAGCTACGTATGGTAGATTATACACTAATTTTATAAATACATTTCGATCGTCAAGTTGATTAGTTAGATATCTCCAAATACTGAGTTTTGAGATAATGAGGAATGTAATATTCCTATGCTCATCGTAAATCAAATATTATTAAATGTGTATTTTACATACTAAATATGCTATAAAATAACTTCGGGAGGCATAACGCCCTGGTACATTAGTATAACATTTTGAAATAAGTTAATAGTCACCCAGAAAACATCAACATTTTGGTTTAATTCTCTACTAGTTTTTCTGCATTATAATTCATTTGCTTGTGTTTATAAGGAATCTGAGTATTGTACCACATACATAACTGCATATGTACTTAACTCAAATATCGATTTTCAGAGATGTCTGACTAATCAACTGGACGATCGATATGTAAACACATTATCTGGTAAGACGGTACAATTTACAAAAACATAATTTTGTACAAAACAAATAAATTATTATGAAAATATAATCAGCTGGTGGACGGCAAAAATTTTGCGTCAAGTATTAACGAAGATCTTTAAGGCAGATATATCTTTTGACAAGAGACAAAACATAAAAATTTTAAATACATATTTCATTTCTAGCACACCAGCATTCAAGTCATACATATGTATATCAACCTTACATTCAATAGTTTCCAAGTTAAAAATATATTCACAAAATATACTCACTCACAATGATTAAGAAATACTGATAAAATATTTAAAGCAATCTAAAAAATATATTTCTGCAAGGAACTTTGAATTTTTTTGTTTTTTCACTTACACATAAGTGTTTCGAGAAGATGCGTGAATTTGATAGTCTTCACAAATACGCTACCAACATTTCCAAACTGGTAATATGTTAGTGTATATCACAAAAACCCACGCCAGTACTTATTGGTCATGCTACCGAAACACGCTTGTGCTTGAATTATATTAAAATAATGTATACATTTTTACCAATTTAAAAATAAATGTGCAAAAAAATTGTTATACCATCACCACTATAAAGAAGATTGGCAAACGGTAAGGAATTGAAAGAAAAAAGGGCGATTTCAAATATTAAATATAATAAAGAAAAAAAATTTACAGAAAATTTCCCCAACATTTCTTGTTTGACCAATACATTATTTACGAAGATAAATCTTAAATTCTCCATCGACAGAGGTGGTGTCTCCTACAAGACAAAATAATGCTTGTGGGTTGTGGCCAGGACCGACATAGGTTTCAAAAAATATGTGACCATCACTAACAACACTTTAAACATGATTACTTTTATAATTATATATCAAAAGATATAATAGAGCAACAACAAAAATAGTTTTCAGAGATTAAAAGAGTGTTAACAAAATTGATCTACTTATAAAACAAGTATCAGCGTAAAACCTAGCACTCTTGATATCCAAGAGAATAAATTCAACTACTATGCTCACAAGGTTTGCGAAATGCTCACAAAAAGAGTTTAAATATTAAATAATAATATTGATTACACTAAATAACAAGAAATGAGATAATAACTCACAAAAAAGTGGCCCAAAACTAACTAAATCACAATCGAGGTAACTTTAAAAAATTAAACGTTAGATACCTAAAAAAAATACATACACTTATATCACAATACTTAACCATTTGGTTGGCAAATCACAAAGACCTAATAATATTGTCTATCAAATCCCAAACTAAACACAGTTGTGGTAAAGAACTTACACAATTTGGTAACCTTGCAAATAATACACTAGCAAATAAGCTGATAAATCTGTAAATATGCTAAATGCTTTAGTTTTCCAGAAGTATCTATTATTTTATAAAGTTCTAAGAAATTAAAACTTTTATTCATAAGTTAGAGATTCAATAGAGAATATTACTTTGTGACTAGCAAAATTGAAAACCTCTCCTCGGTTAAAACCGTATCTTGAAGGCAAACCATATAAAAAAAACCTACAAAGAAAAATTTAAGTAAAAGCATAAAAGACAAAAATATAAAACAGTTGCAAAACATTACCCCAGTAAAAAAAAATGTTTAAAAATATTATAAACAATTATAAGTTCGAACCTCCAAAGAATAGCTTATACAATTTTTGAAGAAAATGTAAAACCTTAATTCCTTACTGCAACTACTGGTAAACAAAAAATCATTAATACAGCTTTTGTTTTGAGTTTAGAGTAAAAAAGAATACTTAGACAAAGGTGTAAAGAAGTGGCGAGTCATGGAAATGGTGAGCCCCGTTGATGTGCGCGATAAGTCGTCCTTCCAAAAGATGTCGGCCGTAAATAACTGCATCCGCAGAGTCCTTGGCTAGTCCTATGCTAGTTATCCAGTGAACCAGACACGAGCCACGAAATACTCCACGGTATGTCTTCATGCGCCATCTAAAAGATAGTTAATTGATTTAATATTATTGCATAGCCAATGCAAAATAAACACAAAAAAATATTGAGGTTTTCATTTAAGAAAATCCATGAAAATGTAATGCCAGTTGCTAGTATTAAGGATGTGCCTGCACACGTACAAATCTGGCGTATCCGATAAGCTACATTGGCACACGAAAGGTTAACAGCTCCCCCTCCACACTATTATCTTGAGTGTTAAACTCTTGCGCACACGATCCTTGGGGTAGTTTTGCCGAGAGCATGCTTTAGAAGATTTACAATCTCTGACATGTGCATGGATGGAGATGAACAAAAAATATGGAATGTAGTGGGGAAAACTGACAAAATAATACAAACAAAAAAAATAAATACTTAAATCAATATTTTAAAATTATAATGAAGCAAATGTCGGCTTATGGTGAAAAAAAACCATTGTGTTCTATGTTACTCTACTCAAGACATAACTGTTATCTACAAACTTATCTGCAAAGGCCGTCAAAAAAGGAAATAAGAATTAAAAAGACAAGTAAAAAATAATATTTACCTACAGTAGCAATGTATATTTCTAATTAATAACCGAATATTGGGTTTCAAAATAAAGTTAGTAACAGCACAGACAAACTATTGAAACAATGGAGAAGTTAAAATGTGGTGTAGAATGATACCTTGTGTCTTTGGCAATGGCCTCCTTGCATTTATCTAAATGATGCGTGATGAATTGCTCACAAACGTGCTTTGTCTCAAATGATAGCTGGTCCATTGGTGTCAGCGACAGAACGTCGGCACCGTTCCTAAACAGAAATGCCAAATTCAAACTTAACAAAAGAAAAACAATAAAGTGAGAAAATTTGTTACAAATTGAATAAAACCTTTCCTAAACGGAATTAGCCACTTGCATCCAATATTAAAAATCTAAGAAAAAAATTGAGAGAATAGATTTTCCTAATCTGAATATGGAAATACCACAGATTAAAAAAAATAAACTTCTGGTATTAAACATAATCGTTAATTTAGCTTGTGAAAAGAAACTGACATAAGAGGTATATATTTTATGTATACCTAAAAAAAAACGATATAAGCATGACAAGCTCCCTCCTCTAATGGAATTTGTTGGGCAAGCTGGCCAAGGTAAGCATCACAAGCTCCCTCCTCTAGTATTTACAATAAGAACACTGTTATTATTATCTTATTTTAATTTTAATGTACAGGATGTTAAAAGACATACTTAATTCAGGACGGGTTGTTTCAAAAAAATTTGACGAATTTATTAAATATTTGAAGTTAATTTTCACGTTCTGTGTAAGTTCTGTTACAATATATGCCAGTTGCTTCAAAAAACTGAAATAATCACAGAACTTACACAAAACGTGAAAATTAACTTCAAATATTTGACGAATTCTTCAAATTTTTTGAAACAACCCAACCTTACTCCAAATAATGTCAGAAATCACAAGTTAAACCCTCAAAAAATCGCCAATATGCACTTTTAATGTCTTTAACGAAATGACATTTTACGAAAACTTTGTGTTATTACCGCTTCACAATTAAAGCTCTATAAATGAAACATTTCTGAACAAGCCGAATAGTAAAAACTGTTTTAGACAGGTTACAAAATAAGCTTTCGAATTATTATATAACAAATAAATATTAATATTTGTAAAAATTAAAATTTAGAATGCAAACATTAAAAAAATGTGAAAATGACTCACGTGATGTTTTTATGTGAAAACGGTACTAAAATCACAGATTATGTAAACAACAATACTTATTCTATTGTATAAATGTGTAATAAACACTTTTGTCACTTCACTTTTTTATCATTTCATATAAAAATATTTAATAAAAATTAACAATGTCGGGCGCAGTCGACGCGCCCGTAGGAAATTTGGCGGGATAAATTATGTGTCAGACTGCGCGTCTGACAGAATGTTCTCTTTATGTATTTCTATGGACAACTTGAATAGAGATGTGCAGCATGATGCACTATCGACCTTTCACTTTTTATTTTAGGGATGTAACTAAAACAATAACGAAAGTTATAACGGTTTCTATGGAGGCACATGCGCTGACGTATAAACACGCTTATTGTACTTGACTGCTGTCGTATTTTTAATGCATATATCTGCTTACGTTGCGGAGGGGTTAAAGTAAGTCAAGTACGTCCCTTAACAACCCGTATATTCTTTCTTAAATTGTTTTATTTTTTTTAATGTTTGTGTTCTCCAGTGATAAAGTACTGATATTGTTTTCATTTTCATATATTTCCTACATATTCTATGCAAACAGTGTTGTGGCGGCGGATGTCTAACACAGGGCGATTTTGCTTATAAGAAATAATATCATAAACAGAGCATGTATGGGTTTATTGGCCCACCGTTGAGGTACTGTCAAATTTTAAATTTATGTGTTTGTTTTTGTGAAAGTGCAAATGTAAATGCTACATTAGTCTAGGGACATTTATTTTCAATACTAATATATTTTGAATTATCTAAATCTCAAATAAATAAAATAAAAAATTTGATCTACTTCTACAATCTCAATACTTTGATATATTGCTGCAGTTTTAAAATATCAATTAAAAAGGTTTATTTACAAAAATATTAAATGTCTTAAAAATTCTTCTTGAACCGAAAACAAAATAAAAAATCATCATGCAAGTAGCGGATTAATTCAACATTAAATCACAAATCGAAAAAGAATATGGTTTTAAGTGTAATCACAAAATTAAACTGTGGAAAAAACATGACACCATTCCTTACATATGGTAGATAGCAAATAAATTGTTATGTGAAATAATTTAATTTTGAACAAGTCTTTGTCAATGCATTCTCATGCATGAAATTATGATGTATCTATGTTGCGGTGATATTTACCATATTCTACGCCAAAACTTGTTGATCGGTAGTATCAATTCCTGAGGATCTATTCCGAATGTCGCCCAAAGTATCAAACTCTGTCCGTAGTTCAGGATGATGTCCAAGAATCTCAATTCCACATATATTCCTGACATCTCATCCATTAGCAAGCTCCATGTTGTGTAGCCCAAACCCTGTAATAAACATTACAAACATGTATTACAAATGTATTCAATTCAGTTTATTATTTTGAAAACATTACAAAATTAATAATTTTAGTGCATTTTTAAATACATTTATAAAGGAGAATTACATAAATATAAACAGTGGGTATATCAATAATTATACTAGTAGTAACAAGGTTTGTCTTTTAAAGGCAGCTTTTCTAGATATGTGAATATCTGAATTGATTCCATTCAACAGCAAGATTGCTCTCCCCATCGGCAAGTTGGTTCCACAGGAAGATGACAGAGATAACCAATGAAACATAGAAATTAATGCTCTCAATGATAGCTGAATTTTCAAAACATCTATGAATCAGTCTGAAGAAATGTGCAGCAATGTTTAAATCCCTTCAGACCCATAGATGGTTCATTCTGAGCATGCTCAAAAGAAAGTCGGTAGCATAGGGATACGAGTAGTAGTCACACTCCCTCACGCAGAGAAATCTCAGAAATTTCTTCTGAACTTCAACGTAATACAGGAATACTTTACCTGGTGTAGACTTCAAAATTAACGACCTACTTTCAATATTCTATTCTTTTCAAGCCTACTCCTTACTAAGGAATTGCATAAAATTATGAGAACCTGGGTATCTCTAAAATTCCTTGCAATGCACAGAACAAAACCCAGCATTCTTAACCACTCATTTGCCGCTCGTGCGCCGGCGTATCCTGATTTTGACATGCGATTTTGACCCTTATGTATAAAGAAAGTGTATGAAGAACACGGTCAGAATCGCTTGCTCTATTATCGCTCTTTACCATAGAGAAAACCGCAATTAATTTGGTGACTCCATATAATTTATATTATGTAGTGCCGTTCCTTATCCAGAATATTCCTAAGTGAGATATGGCATCTCTGTTTCTATCCGATTTTGGCCTTTCTTCCCCTTTTACCTTCTTAAATATTCAAATTTCGCGCCATTCGGCACGCGATTTTGTCCCTCTGTGAATTGAATCACTGCCACCAACAGCTGGCGAACGCTAGCGTCGAGGCGACGCCATTTTTCTTCAATTGACGTCTAGTTTCTATTCCGAACGGTTGTTAGTTTCAATATAAACTAAAAACTATAAAATTTATTTCTTCTCCAATAGAATTTTACGCAATTATTAACTACGTAATGACAGATAATATTATGTACCTCGTAGCGGTTGAGATTCTCGCGTACGCGAGTGTAAATCAATATAAACAAAAACGAAATTTTGTTCCTTCTTCAAAAAGGCTTTTACACAATTATTACCCACGCAATGTCGGATAATATTGTGTATCTCGAAGCGGTTGAGATCGTAAATCGATTATACGCGAGTGTAAATCGATATACACAAAAACGAAATTTTGTTCCTTCAAAAGAATTTTACACAATGTCGGATAATGTCGTCTCTAGAAGCGGTTGAGATTCCCGCGTTCGGGAGTATAAAACGTGACAAAAGACGAAAAATGAAACGAAATAATTTGAGTTCCGACTGTTTCTCAGATGAATCCGTTAATTGTGACAATAAACGAAAAAGATGAAGGCACCGCCGGCGCTCACCAAGTTCCGACAGCTCTATTTCCAGAAGGCGAGAGAAAGGAATGGCACGTTATATTAAAAAATTAACAGAACAAGTAGGCAGACTACAAGATTTTGTTTTGCAAGAACAGAGGTCAAGATTCGCAGAGAATGCAGCCTCCGAGGATATGTCTATCGCAGAAACTGAGAATGACTGCTCAATAGTAGCCGGGCGTAATCCTCGTATTTTACAAATGCCGGGCCCCACCATTTCTCTTAGAGAGCCCTTAAGCCTGTCCCCCTCGGGACAGACTCAAAGTGTTAGAGCGCCTTTGACGGTTTAATCAAAAATATTGGACCAATGTAAGATAAACAAGGTGATTAAGGGCCACCTTGCCAATCCGGGTTTTAAAGAGCTCGAGGTGAACTTTAGGTTGCAGCCATATGATTCTGGGTGTTTTCATCATGTCACTCTTCGCCGATATAACGCATGCAGCTCTCAATGATAGGGTGCAGCTGCAGCAATTAGTCGAATGGGGTTTCGAGGCACAGGATGTCTTTCCAGAAAGTACGAGAAAGTTAACGAGTTGTTTGGAGGTCAGAATAACTTACAAAAATGGTCTGATGACCAGCTGCAGATCACATGTGGAAAATCGGACAATAAAGTACTGATGCAGATCTTTCCTACTTCCTCACATCTCTTCAATAAGGAAGCCCTCTCTACCCAATTGCAGAATTTGGGAGTACAGAATTGGCCATCACTGCTATAGGTCCACCAAAAGAGGGGACGGTTACAAAAAAGGTATCAAAACCACTTTGAGGGCCGAGATTTCTTTCCATCTCAAAAAATTTTTCCCGTCCTGAGAACCCTTTTGCCTGAGGGGGGCAGACCCCCAAAGGTATCCCAAGCCCTCCACCTCTGGAGTTTAAAGGGGGGGGGGGGGGGGAAAGATAGTAGCAAGCGACCGGTGCGAGGGCAGACCTCTAACCGATGTTACTACAGCAGTGCATGACTTGAGGCCACCAAAGTTTTGGGCGGTGCAATTGCTGAATTACAAAAACAAATGGGCAGCTCTAAATGCTCCCAAAGTTGTTCTGAAAATCATAGGGGATACAGAATCCTCTTCTTTACAAAGCTTCTATTATTATGCCCAACTGCCCTAATTTAAAAAATATTTGTGACAAAGATTACCTCAGCAATGACAAAGGAAATAGAAATCATCCAAAAAACTAAATATATTGGAGCCGGCAGTCAACAACTCCGGTTTTCTTTCCCAAATGTTCCTGGTCCAAAAGGGGACAGCAACAACAGACCTATCCTCAATCTTTTTTCTTTAATGCTGCATCGGTAAATTCCAGAATTTCTCCAACCACAAGATTGGATGACAAAAATAGAAATGTTGCACGCATATTTCCACATCCCAGTCGCAGAGTCTCGCCATCATTTTCTGAGGATTTTGTACAAAGTAGTCATTGCAAATGACATGTCTTCCCCAGGGCTTGAGCAGTGCTCCACAAGCCTTTGCCAAGGTGACCAACTGGGTTGCGGAGACCTTACACCATCAAAATGTGAGGGCCATTGTATGTATACCTGGACGATTTCCTTCTGGCCCACCAGGACAGGGAAATTCTGAAGGTCAAAACAAATCTATTTTTTGAACCTACTAGGAGACCTCGATTGGACCGTCAATTTGTGAAAAGCATCAACCAGCAGACACAAATAGAAATGAAAGACATATCATGATGGGCACAGAAAGTAAAGGGCTTTATGCCACTACACGTCCCCGCTGTCTCTCACTTCCTCTCGACCGATGATACGAGTTGATGGTGCTCCGATTGCGGGGAATTGGACCAGGGGACAGCAGGATTGGCACGGAAACTTGAAAGAGATGTTTGCTATACTAAATGCCTTGAAATACCAGAAAAGATGTTTGAGGAGTTCTACTGTTCTATTATAGTCTATACTAGAACACCACACTACACCTTTATGGGTCGGTACAATAACCTTGCAGACCAATTGTCCCGAGGAATCCGTTTTCCGGAGTTGCACCTTCTACCTCCTGCAACAGAACAGATATTTCACAAATGGGGCAGACCCACTGTGGACCTGTTTGCCTCACATGTCTAACGTGGTGGAAATATGTGTTCATAGACAGGGAAGATATTTCATAATGTTTTTTGCAGACCTTGGCACTTTACTCTGGCATGAATGTTTTGTCTAATTCACTGAGTGCTTGCCCATCTGAACAGCTCCACAGGAAATTACCTGCTAGTAGCTCCCAAATGGACGAAAATACTACTACCAGACTTGAAACCGAGAGTATTAAGTCTTATCTTTGCTAGGAAACCATATATATTTACGCAGATACTAATAGACACCACCACATGCTCTCACCGCAAATATTTAAACTGGAGCAGCAAGTGTGGAAAATTGGAACTCGGATGTTAGATTGCAAGGATGGTCCAATATAGAAAGAGAGACATTGACGCGAACGCATCCTGGAGATGTGCAAAACTCCAATGGATAACAAGCTTGTCTCCCAGTTGCAGAGTCTTAATGGGACGAACAAAGTCTTCAGGGCTTAGTTTTCGCAAACCCTAAAATTAACGAATCTATGTCAAGGTAGAAAAACGAAACACGGGCAGTCATGCAAACTCAACGTGTTTCCGCAGGAAATCTGGGTTTCACCCAATTTCCATTTCAGTACCGGTGGGCAGACCCCGGTCATCATTCTGGTCATCATCAGTTCCTCCTCTGCCAGCAGAGGACGGAATTTTTGGAGACCGACAGTGCACGGGCAAACCTCACACTGTCGCCCCTGAAAAAATTGACAATCAGCCCAGGCGATTTCAGGGAGGACAATTTCTAAGTTCTTTAGAACAATGGCGTATCGCAAATGCCCCCATTTTTTTCTCCTAAAAATCCTCAATGGCTATCGGATTCCATTTTGGTTGAGATCACCAGTCCAGTCCCACTCTGGTGGGATTGAAAAAATTTCGCCACAAGGCACACACCCGAAATTGACAAATCCGTTTTTTTTTTTTACCCATGGGTCCAACAAAAGCAGCTTCTATAACAATTTTATTGGCAGATTGGTCAAGACAATACTTAATACCAATACTTATGCTGGTATTGAGGCCTCTGCGAAGAGGACCAGATCAGCAGTGGCTTCACTTCGTTGGTTTGAAAAGTTATTTATCCAATAGAGAAAATTTTTGGAAAAGGTTAATTGGCAAAGTGAAAATACCTTAGAATAATAATATAAAAAAGAAATAAAACAGTCCAATATTCAATAAAGGAGCTGGGGACTTCGTCATCCTTGAAAAGGGAGCAGACCACCAAAGGTCCTCCATTTCTGGAGTCAGAAGGAGAAGAGACCGGTGTGAAGGCAGACCTCTAACCGGCGTTTCTACATGAAGTCACCCTCAACAAACCACTTTAGGTCAGTCTTTCGCCATCCTTGACAATCCTGTGTAGACCAATCATTTGCCTAAGGGGGACAGACCCCCCAAAGTTCCTCCATTTCTGGAGTCCGAAGGATAAGCAATCGGTGTGAGGGCAGACCTCTAACTTTAACTGGCACTTCTACTTGAAGTCATTCTTGACAAACCAATCATTCATCTGAGGGGGGCAGACCCCCAAAGTTCCTCCATCTCTGGAGTCGGAAGGATAAGCAATCGGTGTGAGGGCAGACCTCTAACTCTAACTGGCACTTCTACTTGAAGTCATTCTTGACAAACCTGTTTAGACATATCATTCATCTGAGGGGGGCAGACCCCCAAAGTTCCTCCATTTCTGGAGTCAGAAGGAGAAGCAATCGGTATGAGGGCAGACCTCCAACCGATACTTCTAAATGAAGGTGATCACAATTGACATCAACACTGCCACCAGACGATAGCAGACAATTCTCACTTAGGAATATTCTGGATAAGGAACGGCACTACATAATATTGGAGTTTTACCTACCATTAAAACTCTTATTATGTTGCCTTCCTTATCCAGAATATTCCTCATCCCCTGTCTGGTGAGACTACAATTGAAGAAAAATGGCGTCGCCTCGACGCTAGCGTTCGCCAGCTGTTGGTGGCAGTGATTCAATTCACAGAGGGACAAAATCGCGTGCCGAATGGCGCGAAATTTGAATATTTAAGAAGGTAAAAGGGGAAGAAAGGCCAAAATCGGATAGAAACAGAGATGCCATATCTCACTTAGGAATATTCTGGATAAGGAAGGCAACATAATAAGAGTTTTAATGGTAGGTAAAACTCCAATATTAATGATTTACCGGAGCGCGGGAACGTGCGCAGTTCTTGCGCATGCGCGGGAAAAATTCTTTGGTCTTCAACTTTGACCTTTCTATGTACGAAATTTCTCAAGGACGCTGTCAGAATCGCCGGACATTGGGTGTCATGGCTGCCGCTTTTTGCGAACGCTAATTGGTTACAGCCAACCCCATTTACTCGCGGCATTCAACGAGTTAATGAAGTATTACCGATGATCGACATTGGGGAGCCTAATCAAAATACAGTACTCTGCTGGCTAAGTCCTCCATCATTCCACAAGAAACATGTTCTGCTTATTATGATGGTATTAGGAATTTTTTAAAAATTGCAGGTTATTTGTAACCCGTTTGAATGTTTGTTATTCTTTAAAAAATAAATAATTCAAGTCTTACGATTGGTCAGGGATTTCACTGATTCCTTGAAATATGGGACTGCTTTCTTAGCATTGGTTCAGAGATGTGACCAGTAAAATAGCTTGGGGCATATTTTGCAGTAACCGTATAAAGTGGGACAACACACAAAATTATAAATAAGATGTTAGGATAGGTGAGGTTTGTTTTATTTCTCCACTTTTCTTCAATATTTTGTCACTGTTCTGTATTGTGCGTAATAAATATGATGAATAATTATTTATTGTAAAATACAAACTTACCAAGAACATTGACAGTGTGTAGGCCACAATGATGACCGTATGCCTCATGAGCTGGCCTCCCCTGCCCTCGGACTGCTCGGGGGGTGTGAGCCCCAGAGCCCCCGCGTCCCTCTCAATACCGTCCAGGTAGGGGCAAGGCTGCTCTGAGCCGGGGGCGCACTGGGTGCTGCTGCTGCCGGGGCACATGCAGTCACTGCGGGAATTCAATAATTTTGATCAATTATTTAATAATAATGTTATTAGGATAAACTATTAAACCCCCTCACGAGAAATATTATCGAAAAAATTGTTTTAGTTCAAGAAAGTTACAAAGTTTTAGGCGGGAATCAAGCGTGTTCGAATTAAGTTCAATGATAATTTTGCAGATTATGGATAATGCAGGATTTTACATAATTTTTACTATACTGTATTATAAATTGGTTTACATTTTTGTTAAAAGAGTATACCAATTTATTTATTTTTTTTACAATCTCCGGGTAGTGAGATTTCAGTACAGTGCATGCACAATAAGCGCACTTGAAGTGAAATAACACAAAACTGCACTACACAATTATTACGTTATTATCATTATTACATGTAAACATGTTAGTTCCCACCATCAAAGAAGTGCTCGAGCCGCCACAGAAAACAAGTTATGTGTAATTAATAGACATCGGATTATATGCATTTGCATATTTGCATATGCAAATGCATATAACTCTCTAATTACGACGTTAATGCATATTTCAGCCTTTTTTCCCATATTTCGTTTAATAGCGGGAGGCATCATCTACGTATAGGGAGCTAGGTGACGATGACGCGTAGGGCACCAGCGCGGTGGCTGACGTGAAAGCTGGCCAAGCCTTGCAAAAACTTTTTATCCAAATTTACTACAGATTACCTGCTTAGCTCACGGGTTTCATCGCCTTGCAGAAGAGATACGCCAAGAGTATGGGAATGTTAATAAATTGATTTCCTCTACAAAAAAAGTGTTTTTAAAAGCACCGTCGCGTGTGCAGTCTTATAAAGAGCAATTGCCAAATCTAGCATTGCCGCCAGAACCCATAATTACTCGATGGGGTACTTGGCTAAAGGCAGTATTATTCTATGCTGAAAATTTTGAGGCCGTAAAACAAGTAGTTGGGCAATTTGACAGTTCTGAGGCCATTGCAATTCATTCAAGCAAGCTAGCATTTGAAGACGCATCCATTAAACAGAATATCGCCCTCATCTCAACACATTTCCATTTTTGGAAACAAAAAACCTTCCTCTATTTAAAGCAATAGAAATACTGGAAACAATGATCGAACTCGCCAACGCCCTTCCTAATTCAATATCAGAAAAGATTCGTAAAAAGTTAGACTATATTTTGCTTAAAAACCCCAGTCTTGAAGACACGAAGAACATTAATGCCTACATCAACGGCACAGGTACCGGCAGGGCAAGGCAACGGCACGGCATACCCTGCCTAAACAGGTATCTCCAGAAATGGCACCAAATTTTAAATTTTGTCCAATGACGTCAGTTGACATAGAGGGGTCGTTTTCGGCGTACAAATTAATACTGAGTGACAAACGTCCCAAATTTGAGCTCGAAAATTTGGAAAAATACTTAGTTGTATGTTATCACAAAAACTATGCATAATTTTAAGAAAATATCGCTGTTTTTGTACGGTCTTTAATTAAAATATATAAAAGTATAAATGGTTTTTTGATTTTGCATTGTGCATATTTTGGGCAAATCAAGAGTTTTTAGTGCATATTTCGGCCTTTTTTAGTGCATATTTGCATGCATATTTTGGCACTTTGTTAGTGCATATAATCCGATGTCTAGTAATTAATGTCTAAAAAATCACATCGAAACTCACTTAACCCTTAAAGTCTATTTGTTCAGTTTGAGGAATAACTCATATAGGTCTCTTAGAAATCGTTGTATCTCCCTTACTATCGAAGTCAGAAATGGTTCTGCGACTTTTCATCCCGCAACAAAATACCCCCCGACAAAATATCCTACGAACAAAACATCCACCGTCAAAATATCCTACGGAAATCTAGAAATCTAAAAATCAAGATATCCTACGGAAATCCCCTAACAAAATATCTACTAAAACCTAACCTAACCTAACATAACCTAGCCTGACATAACCTAACATAACCTTACCTAACCACACCTAATCTAACAAAAAAAGAAAAAAATAATACAGACAACCTGTAAGGGGGCATACATTAATTACGTGAGCTCAAAAGGGGGGGGGGGAGGTCCAGCAAAATCTCACGTTACTTGAAAAGAATATACGAAGTGGCCCAAATTTATCTCACGGGAGGGGTCTAGATTGGAAGAAAAACTGCTCATGTAATTAATGTATGCCCTAAAGACAATAAATTATTGTTCAAAAATAGTAAAATGTAAAATAAGGTAAGGGGGCGTACATTAATTTCTTCCGATCTAGACCCCCCCCCCCCCCACCTTGGTGAGATAAATTTGTTTATTTTTTTCAAGTAATGTGAGATTTTGCAGGACCTCCCCCCCCCCCCTTTTGAGCTCACGTAATTAATGCATGCCCTCTAAGGTTAGGTTAGGTTAGGTTTTAGTAGATATTTTGCTGGAGGATGTTTTGTCCTTGGGATTTTATGTCGAGAGATATTTTGTCGGAGTATATTGTGTGAGGGATATTTTGTCGCGGGATGAAAACGCACGGCACCGTCAGAAATATGAAGTACTAGCTGGTACCCCAACTCCCCTCCCGAGTTCCCCTCCACCCTCCCGTATTTGCCTCCCCCCTCCCGCGGATCCTATGTTGTCGATTCAAAACCCTTAATTTAATATGTGCTGCAATTCGAGTGGACCCGAGGAAAGTAGGTAGAACAGTTTATATGGGAAAATGAAATTGTTGTTTTAACTATCTTCCTCGCAAGTTTTCCATATTTTCTCACCGTTTATACCTTCCCTGGACTACGACAAACATTTCAAAACCAAAATCAGCTAAATCGGCCCAGCCGTTCTCGAGTTTTAGCGAGACAAACGAACAGCAATTGATTTGTATATATATAGAAGATAGAAGATTAACGGTGTAAGAAAAAAGAAAGAAAAAGAAATATGATTATTATTGTAAGAAAAAAAGAAAGAAAAAAAAAGAAAATACATCACGCTTTATATTCAAATACAAAAACGAACCATAAAAGAAATAAAATGTACACCTTTATGAAACCAACGTTTCGAATAACAACTTTAAAAAAAATTTATAAACTTTGGGAATAAAATATGTATGTGTTTTAATTTTTTTTGCTACCAGTAATTTTAGTTAGAAAATACGTAAGGTGAGCCATTTTTAAAACTTTTTTATATTTGCATGCAAAAATTTTTATATTTCAAAAATTAAATGTTTCTTTTGATTTATAAAATTTGAAAGTGTATTTTATCACCTTTCAAAAACAGTTTTTAGTTTTCGGATACGTTCATAAATGTTCCATTTATTTGGATTTTATTGTAATGCGGAAATATTTAGAGGGGTTTAAGAGAATTTCAATGTAATTGAAGAATAATACAAAATAATAATTTCCTTTCTCCTTACAAACAAAACTAAAATCAATGTTAATGCGCTCTAGGCAAACAGATTATTAATCAAAATAATATATTGTCACATGCTTTATATCAGAGTATGCATAAATTGAGATAACACTAATAATACGAGAGAAGTTATTAATATAAATATGATTAAATTTATTAACTGGCCTTCGTCCTCTGAGAAGTGAATCATCTATGAATATTAAGTGAGAATACAACAGAAAATTAAACAATCAAATCAAATTGTTGGCACAACATATAAAATAAATGAATAACCTTCCTGTTGCCAGCAGGGAAACCAAAATCTTGTTGAGCACTTAATCGAAACCGGCCATTACTTTGAATTTGTTCCTGAAGTCCTAGGAAGAACCAAAACTTATAGAGCACGCCTGATTACGGAGGCAATTGAAATCTATAAAAATCCAATTAATATTAATAGAGACGACGGAGCTATGCTCAATAGCTCTTGGTATCCGGTAATTGACGGCTACACCAAAGCACGCAAAAAACCATTTGGAAGTATACCGTAATACCAGCTCATAGTAAACCATTTTGTTTAATACCTTTATATTGGCTACATTGATGTCGCCAATTCTGTCGGCAGCTCGCATAAGCGAGTATAAGTATTACGATTTAGTGAACTTGCAGTATCCCTCCGCGGCTATATACTGCGTATGACGCCACTGCCTGTCTCGGCTACTTTGTACCGGTGACTAGCGATCACTGGATGACAGTGGATTTGAGGAACAGTTTTTTGGAACTAGTTCCTATTAGAGCACACCTGATTACGGAGGCAATTGAAATCTACAATCATTTTGAAGTATACTGTAAACCAGCTCGTAGTGGAGTGGAGCTGGCAACACGGTATCGCTTCCAAGTGCATAAGCATACATTTCACCACTAACAATTACACATCTGCCCTGATGATGGACACGGTAATGCTGTCTGAAACGTTGGCTAAAGAAGGAAGTAGCACAACACGGCATAACACCCCAAAAACAAATAACGAAAAAAACAAAATCTTGTTGTTTATTTAATTTATTACCAGCCATTGATTTGGGTGGCTGATGAAAAAAAATAACTTGGCTATTTTTTTTTTACTTTTAATGACTTTTCAAGGGGTGTTGAAATGCCACTTTGTTGAGTTGTTATAACTAACTAACTAACTAACCATCACGCCGTTTCTCCGCAGGGGTAGGCAGAGAGGACGGACCGCCAAACAACTCGATCTTGGCACACACTCCTTGCCTCGTTCACATTCATACATCGTCTCATACATGCTCTTCTATTATTCCGACTCTTCACATGGCCCGACTCAAGTATCTGATTCACTTGGTCGTGCCATGTCTTCCTCGGGCGTCCCCGACTTCTTCTTCCATTCACATTTGCGTCATATATTCTCCTTACACTCCTTTCATCGTTCATTCGCTCTACATGCCCAAACCATCTGAGCGTCCCTTTCTTAATCTTACTCATCACGCTTACATCAGCCTTGCATTCTTCGCGGATCTCCACATTTCTCACACGATCGTACATGGTTTTACCACACATATGCCTCAGGGATCTCATTTCTACAGCATTCAGTCTACTTTCATCCTTCCTCTGCCAGTTCCATGCCTCACTGCCATATATCAGGGTAGGTACCAGCACTCCATTATGGATGGCTAACTTCGCTTCTTTGGACAGTTTTTTGTTGGCGCCAACGGCGTTCAGTCCTCCATCAATAGGGTTGCCTGCATTTACCCTTCTTTCGATATCTCTGTCAGTCCTTCCATCTCTCGTAAACATACTTCCCAAGTACACAAACTCATCCACCGGCTCCAAATACTCATCATTCACAACTATGTTGCACATTGTTTTCATACTCTCTCTTTCAAATAAAATTTCAAAATTAATTTTATTGTATAGAATAATAATAATTTTTGGATGATTTCTACGATGCCGTTTTCGTGAGAAAATCACCTAAAGGGCGCTTAAGATGCCCTTTATTCAAGAGTACCAATATTCAATCTAGCAATCGATATTAAATTTATTATGGCAACATCCGATTTTTTTTTTTTTTACATGAGCTCCACACAGGAGGCCCTGAGGAAAATAATTTCCCTCAGGGCCTATGTCATCTTTGGGGATGCTGTGTGGAGGGTTTTAAATTTATTGATATTTTATTGATACTTCGCAATAATAAACTTATTAAAAGTATGTAGGGTAAAAAGTTACATTATGTAATTTAAAAAAATGGAACAAACATATGTTTAATTTATTAAGGCGTCTTGCCTTATTTTCCAACTGAAAATAGTTTCAATGCCCTAGATATTCCAGAGAATCTGTGCAAATTGCATAATGCCAGTGCTCATCATTTGAGAGCATTTACCCCAGCAAAAAAACTTGTTTGCATCATTTTGAGATAATTAAGAATAATGTTGATAAGTAGTGAAACAAAAAATGCTATTTTTTACTTTTTAACAGGCGAGGCCAAATCTTCGATGTCCACAGTTGTTCTGGATGTGCCGGGAGCTGGCAGACCAGCATTTGAACAAGAGGTGCTTCCGCCACAGCAATTATTATTTTTTGCAGGAGATCCATTGATTGTTCCATAAGTTGCTCCTGGTCCTAACACCATAAACATAGGTTAGAATATTATTTGTTCTGTTGAAAGTCTATATTCGATAATATAAGTGTGAAAATTTCAAATTTGGAACAGATGAATGTGATGTGATGAAATTATTATCAAAATCGTTATCCAGACAAAATATTGTATGTAGGTATACCTCAAGGTTCGTAGCGTTTCACAAGCTTAGCTCATATGGGCGTTTTCGCCTGACTTGAAGTTAAATTGAAGTAAAACACAACCACTTGTATTGTTAATTTAAATCTCCCAATACTTCAAACTACGTCACGAACTTTTAGGCAATCACCACTCTGCCCCCTCGATGAGCTAAACTTGTCAAACGCATTTTCTACGAACCTTGGGAATACCTACCTATAATAAATTTAGGTAGATGATTTTTTAGTTCGATATTTGAAATTAATGTGTGAACATAAATGTTATGGCATGCATTCATTCACTGGCTCCACAATGTTTCTATATTAATCTGGACATTAATGTGTTGGATACTTTTTATTTAAGTAATTTACAATACTGTACTCCTTCAGAAATCCACCGCTCGATTATCCAACAACTACTATAATCTGCCATTTTTTAACTAGTTGAAAGCTCTATTATTCGCCAGTATTTGAAGATTAAATTCAGTAGTCCGCCGCGCGCCTAGACTGGAGAGCCAAGCTTTGTACACTGACCGATTGGGTTATCTTACTCTTACACACACAGTTACTGTACCTTCGTCTAGCTCACTAGAGCTGACCATTTTACCAATCACCAGGGTTCATTATTGTTGTTTTAGGTCATTTCGGTTATTCCTCGGATTCTTGCAACAGTTGCATGTACATATTTCAGTAGTCCACCGCATGCCTAGACTGGTGGTGTTTGATTTTAAGAAATACCTGTTTTAATTTATAGCATACAAACCATCTTAAGCCTCGATTACATTGAGCGAGTTTACAAGCTACTAGCCGGTAAGTTTAAAAGCGGGTGAATCGGCGAGTGAGATTGTCATGATGACATACAAAACTGTCTACTCGCTCAGTAGCGAATTCTGTCGACATTTTGTAGAAAACTTGAGCTCGCAGCTAGCCAGTAGCGAGAATTACGACTCCCGCGCGAACTAATTCTGACAGTTACGAAATCAGCCGTTGGTGGGCCGCCATCTTGAGGCAAACGCTAGCGAGTAGCGAGCAAAGTTAACCACCTTTCAACTTTTTTCGTAGATTGTTCACAATCTGCTAGTTAGCTAGTAATACGATTACACTGAATGAGTTTACTAACAGATAGTGAATTTCCCAGCTAGTAAACTCACTCAATGTCATTGAGGCGCTAAGAAGTTTTCATGCTTAAGAAGTTTGGTTTTTCGTTCCTTAGGACCCCACATATAGGGTAAGAAGTTTTTTTTTCCGGTTGCTTGGGAAACTTCTTAAGAGAGTTTCACCGTAATTTGTATGAATCTGTCGCTTTAACTAATTGGACACTATCGGTAGATTAATGAGACAGTACTGCACTTCATAAAAAAATAACAAAAGTACCATTCATTGATCCGACGAGATTGGGAGTTTTGGAAATCTCTTCTTGGTTCTCTATCAAGCTGGTCGTTTCATTTCCGGAGACAGGATTAGTCAGTTCCTCCTCCCGGCCCGATACTTCAGCAGACAATGTTAGGTAGCGAGCGTTGCGCTTCCGGTAACGTACGTACAAGACGAGACTGATAATGGATACTGTAATACAAACAATATATTAGACTGATAATGGATACTGTAATACAAACAATACATCAGACTGATAATGGATACTGTAATACAAATAATATATTAGACCGATAATGGATACTGTAATACATACAAAACATTAAACTGATAATGGATACTGTAATATAAACAATACATTAGACTGATAATGAATACTGTAATTACAAACAATACATTAGACTGATAATGGATACCGTAATACAACCAATATTTTGGGTTAATTAAAGCTGCATTAAGTACATAGCTTACAATCTTGCTGAATGTAACGATTAGTATTGTAGATTAACGGATAGTATACCCGAAAGACACAAGGCGAGCCAAAAGACTGCAATGGCATTCATGGCTCCTCCTTCATTGAGATCTCCCGTTGAACCCTTGACAGCTGCCATAACAACCACTATGATCAAGGGGACTCCCCAAGCTATGCAGCACAGCCATGGGAATATCTTAACCACAAAGCATGGACCACGGGTCTAGAAAAAGAAAAAAATAGAAAATTAATTTTTCGAAGAAAGCTTCTTCGGAAAGGTTTTCACTTTGTGATGGCATTATTTATTTTAATGAAAAGACAAATAACTTTGTTTACATCACTTTTATTTATACACAATCAACATGTTTCTTAAACGATGTATACATTTGATCCTAATGATGTGAACATCGTTCACAAAACATGTTGATTGTGTATAAATAAAAGTGATGTAAACAAAGTTATATCTATTTTCATTAAAATAAAAAATAGAAAGTTAAAAGTTTGACCAAAAACCAAAGACCATTCCCAAAGACCATTCCCATCGTCTGGAATGAAGCGCAGTGCGGGAGGCGAGTGCGGCATGGCAAACCACTAACGAACACTAGTGAACTACTAATAAATCACGCCCTTTCTGACACTATTTACCTTAAAAAAGTTATTTAGAAACATACCTGAAGAAATACAAGAACCATGGCCAAAATTGCAGTCCACAGGCGAGTGCCCATAATTCCAAAATACTTGATAGCTTCAAAGGCAATTTTGGACCAAACAGGAGCGGTTTTGGGAGTCAAACCACCCCAAATTATTCCTACCGACATTATTAACTAGAAAAAAAAACAACCAATTAATAAATGCACATTATTAATATTTTGAATAGTCAAAATTACAAATAAAGTTTGAATCCTTGAGAAAGAAAGTTGACGATTCTGCTATCATGTGTAACGAATTTATATTTTGTAACAGCGAATTAAGTTTTGTATTAAAAAAAAAACAATTTGACTAACCTGTGTAACGGCTAGACAAGAAGTAACTCTGTGAGGCATTCTGTTGTACTTTTTGGTGATTATGAAGAAAATGATCATCCACAGAGAGGCAATAGTGGCTACAATTGATACATCAAAGCCAAATGCAGACAATTGTGGGGCGTAATCCTTTGTAATTGTGACCATGTGGGCTGATATGAACATCAACGGCGCCGAAACAAAGGTGCAGGCTACCATGCAGGAAGCAATCTAAATGGAAACATATTAAATTTATTAAGGTCCAGTGTTTCATAGGATCCGATCCAGAGGCAGACCGAGAAAGAGGTGGACTGACTGTGTGGAAGACAATTGGATCAGGACGGGAAGGTCTGAGGACTGGAGAAGAATGGTTAGGGACCAGAGTCAGGGGAAAACATTTGTGAAGGAGACCTAATCTCAACTTTAGGGTGGGATTATGTTTGCAGCCAAGTTTTCTTCAATTGTTCAACAAGAAAAAAGATATTTGAAACTCAGGTTAACTCTAGTCATATATAAAACAAAGTTGGCTATTTTGTAGTAGTTTTATTAAGTAGAATGAAAGGAAGTATTATAGTTACCAAGTCAACATCCAGAGAATACTGTGAGGCAAAGACGAATACAGCTGGAGCGGAGGGGAATGTTCCATAGAGAAAACCGTAAGTCGCCAGATCTTGAGTGTCGCTGGCATTGACGCCAGCGTGCAAAAGACTGACGGACTCGCGCATTACTATAGGCAACACCAATCTGAAAAAAAAGATAGTTTAACATACCTATGTACTTATCTAAGAGTATTAACTACTTCAAAAAGGTGTTTATACACCTACAGTCATATTGCTTCATAAAAAAAATTATGCAAGGCGAATTGAATGTTGTAAACAAAAAAAGATGAATACAAAATTATGTACTTTGTACATTATGAAAATTAGTTTGTCTTGTTATGTATACTTCCGCAATAGGCTTTACTTACAATTTAACAATAATGAGAACAATTGGCAACAGAAGCGCTGGTCCTCTTAGCCTATGAACCTTCCCAACCATTCGCAGACCAAGTAAAAACAAGGCTGTCCCAGAGAAAGCTGAACCTAATACCTGAAAATTTACTTAATTTATTAGAGCGTATTACAAATGATAGTAATTAAATAGTATGCTTCCATTATAAAGGAGGACTTATGCATGATGGGTGGGTGGACAAATAAATTAATATTCCCTAACCCAATAGGCGCTTTTAATATTCCCACGTTTACGGAACGACGACGAAACAAAAAAGGAATAAAAGTACGTTCCTTATATACAGTAGGGTACAATAATGCTGTGGCTCTTTCTTACACATTAAATAATGGTGAGACAAACAAAGAGACACACAATGTGCATATGTCTCACTATTATTTAATGTGTTTAATGTGTAAGAAAGAGTTGCAGTATTACTGTGATAAGGAACATAATGTATGTTTATTGCCTTTTTGTACCGTCGCTGTTCCGTAAACGTGGAAATATTAAAAGTGCCTAATGGCACTTATTTTCCACTATTTTTGAAAAAGGGGAGAATAGTATTAAGTTTTTCTTAGTTTTTTAAATTGAAATTAGTGAAAAGCGATAAAAAAAAATAGTAGCAATATGAAATTTGACAGTTTTAACTTTATAAATCTGAATTCCACTTCAAAAGGGATTAAGATGGCTAAGTATACATGTAATAAAAAATGTATTATTAGCTGATATGGATTTTGATAACGGTTAAACTTTAATAACTGAATGCAGAATTATCATTATCCAAAATAAAATTTCTTACATTTAATTCTTCACAATTTAAGGTTTATTATTATTTTTTTAATGTGAAAACTGCACAAAAGTACCAACAGCTCCCTGCTAATCACAGCCTGCGACATCCCCAATTGGGGTATGTTGTGAGGCTGAAGGGTATGAAGGGGAGGGATATAGAAAGAGGAAGGTTTGCAGTACCTGGCTATCCAGATCTGGCCACCAAACACAGCCTAAACCTTTTCAAGCAATGTTCCAATTCTGAATGGTGGTCTTTCACCAGAGCGATACTGAGAGGATTACCACTCTGGAAACTTTCGCAAGCATACTATTTATTATTTTATATGAATTAAATGTGAAATACTGCTAAGTGGAAATACAAGTTATACACAGAAATATAGACGAACAACAAGAAGGTAAAAAAGCATGGTTGAAAATATAGAAGAAAACATAATTGAAAATACAGATGAAAACAAAGAAAAAACAAATGAAAACAAAGAAAAAACAAATGAAAACAAAGACGAAAACAAATGAAAGCAAAGATGAAAACTAATTAAAGAAAACACAGATCAAACCACATAAAAACAAATTAAACGATACATGAAAACAAATGAAAAAATAGATTAAAATACAGATGAAAACAAATCAATGAAAATATAGATTAAACTGGAGATAAAAACAAATAACGCATATGAAAACACATGAAAACGTAGATGAAAAACCAGATGGTATGATAAATGAAAGAGAATGAAAACCTAGATGAAAAACAAGATGAAAACATAGATGGCAATATTCATGAAAACTAGATGAAAAACTTACTGGAAAAAGTATAAACATAAAAGAAAACATAGATGGTAAAAAAAAACTAGACAAAAATATAGATGAAAACATAATTATATAATAATATGCAATATTATGTACCTTTAAAATCCCTGAAAGGAAAGGAGGCAATGTATGCTTAAATATCGCATTCCCAATTATTCCAAGTGTCGTCATGAAAACAATTGGGTTTGTCGCAATCCCCTTCATCACTTTGTACGCCATCCTCAAGTTGGAGTGTGGCGGTTTGGGGGTCAGGTCCGTGTGCGTCTCTATGGCGTTATTGTCTCGCTCTTTCCCAATCTCCATCATAACAAATGCTATTGGGTTTAGAATTACGAGGGAGATGGGCGCCATTAAATATAAATAGGCTGCGTACTCGGGATGGGTTTGTTGATAGACAGCGACAACTGTGAAAACAACGTACATTCAATAATATTATGTAATATTAAAAATGTCTGTACCAAGAATAATACATGTTATTATGTTTTCAATTAGGGGCCATTCATTTATTAAGTAAGACGATTTAGGGGGGGAGGGGGTCGACCATGTGTTATTTTTTCTTACAAGGGGGTGGGAGGGAGTCTCGATAGTTCTTACGTAAGATCACAAAAGTGCGCAAAGTTAAAATTATTAGTACCTTTATAAGTACGAATAAACATTTCTAAAAATTGTTACTTTGAAAAATAAACATTAAAACAAACCAAACGTGTATTCATTTTTTCCTTTAGATTCTTACGTAATAAATATTAAACAGGGGGAGGGGGGTGTCGGCCTATTCTTATTTTTCTTATAATAGGGGGGGAGGGGGTCGAAAACCAGCAAAATTCGTCTTACGTAATAAATTAATGGCCCCTTAGTGACTAATCATAATATTATATACATGAATCACATCTTTTATTCCTAACGTTGTTTAACAAAGTAAAAATCAAGGTCAAACCAAGAACTAATCTAAATGTACCTTTTGGACATATTTAAGTAAAAAAAATAAGATGTCGTGAAAAGTGAAAATAGGAAATCAAAATAACAATTGAAAAGTCATGCTTTATTAGTTCCGTTCAGATAATTTAACAGTTTAAATAAGTGATAATTAATGGAAAGGATAAAGTATGGACCAAATATGCTTAATATTTATTTATTTATTTAAGGAACATCAACGGAGCTCCAAAATACCTGAAAAATACCCTCGACTCTGTGCAGAAACGGGTGGTCCGTTTGATAGATTCTCCCATCTTAACAGACGGATTGCAATCTTTAGAGCACAGGCGTCGGGTGGGAATGCTATCCTTGTTCTACCGGTATTACAATGGAAGATGCTCCGAGGAACTAGCATCATTGATCCCTTCGGCACCGGTGCATAGTCGGGAAACACGCCAAACGCGTGCCCAACATTTGTACACAGTTGACATATGTCACATGAGACCCTCCACACAGCATCCCAGATGACATAGACCCTGAGGGAAATTATTTTCCTCAGGGCCTCCTGTGTGGAGTTAATGTAAAAAAAAAAAAAAAAAAAAAGTCTTAGTAATATAATATATATAAGAATGTTGGCTAAAGGAGGAGGTAGCGCAACACGGCATAACACCCCAAAAACAAATAAAAAAAATACTTTTGGCCGTGAAAATCTAAAATCATATCATATATATATAAGAAGTTTGACAAAATAACAGAACAATTGTTAATATTTTTATTTTTTTTACTTTATCTGTAAAACCTCAAATGGTAATATTTAATTAAATGAAGACAGTATTTTGTTATTAATTTTTGGGGTATTATGCCGTGTTACGCTACCTCCTTCTGTAGCCAACGTTTCGGACAGCGTTGCAGTGTCCATCATCAGGGCAGATGTGCCCTGCCTGCTGATCACATATCACACACTGATCACTGATCACACATCTGCCCTGATGATGGACACTGCAACGCTGTCCGAAACGTTGGCTACAGAAGGAGGTAGCGTAACACGGCATAATACCCCAAAAACTAATAACCAAATAATTTTTGGTCGTGAAAATCTAAAATCGTATCTGAAGACAGTATTAGTGAAACTCAATTGAAAATCTGGAAACAGAAAAATCAGAAAAAGTTATAATCACCTTTGGGATTCGAACCCAGGACTTTTCGCTTTCCGGGGTTTGAATCTTGCAATCATACATAAAGATAGCAGCCAATAAAATATGCGTTAAGAAAATGAAGATAAAGTGGGTGGTTCTTAGTCGAAGTATGATACAGTTAAAAATGACCGAAAGCGAAAGTTCTTAGGTTCAAGTCCCAGAGGTGCAAATATCTTTTTCTGATTTTTCTGTTATCCAGATTTTCGATTGAGTTTCACTAATATTGTCTTAATTTAATTAAATATTACAATTATTATTAATGTTCACAGATAGGTATTTAGAAACATAAAACTAACTGAATGTAAACTAAAATATTGAAGAAAAACAGAACTAAGCAGCAATTTAAAAAATAATAATAATAGAATGTAAACTCAACTAATGGTAAACTACACAACAATAAAATAAATTTGATTATAACTATACTTAAAAAGAATGCGAAATAGGTATTTTTTGTTGGGACGGGTAAGGGGAGGAGAGGGATAAGGGACATGATACAATTAATTTAATCATCATGAATATGTGTTATTCGCATCTAGAATGTGATACAATGAAATTCTGTAGCGATAGTAACTAACGGTGAATATGTCAACACGTGTGTCTATATTTGCAAATTTATTGTTATCGTAGTTACATGACCTTTGCATAAATTCATTTTGATTGGAATTGGTGTTGAATCTATCAATGTAAAAAAGGGTATTTTGTTTGCTATATCGAATCGGCACATGGAAATTTATTTTGTTTAGCAACTCCGGGCAATCAACTTTTCAGTCAATAATTTTGTACAGGATCATCTGATCAGGGACAGGCCTCCTGTTGAGTAGTTTCGTGATTCGAAAAGGTTTCTCGATTTTATCGTAAGAGTTGTATACGCTGAATGATTTAAAATTGAGGAATTTGAGAAATCGCTCCTGAACTCTTTCTAACCTGTTAACATAAACAACATAGCGCGAGTTCGAAACCTGTGAACAGTATTCCAGGTGAGGACGAACATGTGAATTGTAGAGAATCAGATAAGGCTAACACCCGTATGCATAGTCGGTTCCTCGAGACCTCCTCCACTCGACCTTAGTCGAGGTCACCTCAAGGAAATCTTAAAAACTTCCTTGAAATCAGTATGCTCAGTTACGGCTTCACCCTCCAGTAAGTCGAGTGAAGGAATGACGTCATTAATTAATCAGTAATTTTCCTTTATATTATTCTTCTCTTTCATTCATTAGTTAAGTTTTAAGAACTGTTCAAATCCCAGGCGTATTATCCCAGATATTATACGGACTTACGTAATAGGTACTAAAGCATGTAATTACTTTATTTAACATTCCTTATAACTTGTAAACTTATGTACTGTGTATGTTCCTAATAAACAAATAAACAAATAAACAAATTAAATTTCTTATTATTATGCTGGCAAACTGTAGAGAATGTTTAATTAAATATTTAAATATTTGTAAAGAATATATTTATGGTTCACTTTTTTCAGCTATGGGCTGTCTTCAACAAGCTTCGAGGAGACCTCAAGGTAGATCGCGACGTACCTTGAGTTTAACAGTTCATTACTCGACTCGACTGAGGAATTTGCTCAAGTCGAGGATAGTTTTTTCAGTTCTGCATACTGAATTTATCCTTGAGGTTGAGTCGAGGTTGAGTCGAGTGGAGGAAATCTCGAGGGACCGACTATGCATACGGGTGTTAGTGTTTTTGAAAAAATTACATGTTCTCATTACAAAACCCTTATGTTGCTTTGGTGACAATGTTATCAACGTGTTTATGAAAGATAAGTTTAGAGTCCAAAAGAACCCCAAGTTCACATATATAATCTTTATTTTTAACAGCGATCCAGAAGTAATATAATCATTCAGTATTTTCACACGGTTACATGTGAATGTGACTTTGCAACATTTGGAAATATTGATAAAAAGTTTATTTCTGAGACAGTAATCCATCAGTCGGTCAAGATCTGCTTATAAATGCACAGAACAGTCCGGGGAGCTTATAGCAAGGTATATCTTTATATCGTCAGTGAATAGTTAAATTTGAGCATTATGAAAACATATCACTTATATAGATAGAGAAAAGCAAAGGACCCAAAATAGACCCCTGAGGCACACCGGAAGTGATGATTTTCCAGATGGAGGAAAATCCATCCACTGTCACAGCCTGGGACCTGTTTGTTACGCGTGAAGATAACCAACGAAAAAGATCTCCATGAATATCATGATAGCAAGTTTTCTAAGCAGGACACTGTGGTTGATCTTGTCAAAGGCTTTGCTATAGTCGATATAGATTGTATTGTAGACACAATTGAATTTTTACACTTTATTTTGCCCTTTTGATATTAATAATTCGTAATTTGTAAACTTAAATGTACAAATAACTAAACGAAAATAGACAACAACTAAAAGAAAATAAATAGTTAAATGGGATGGCTAACGGCTCATGCGCTAGCCAAGAATGTCTGAACGAAGCTATTGATTTGCTGATCACAAACAATTTATTAATCAATCTATATACGTATGTAATATACAATCTATAACCATTAATGTAAGTAATGAAGTAAAAATAATCAAGATTAGACGACTAATAAAAAAATTTAAATAGGTGGGTAGTAGTGGCGGTCCGTGAGTTTTCAGTGAGCTAGAGTGCTAAGAGTGAAAAATATCACGTTGTTGTAGCTGAAAGTGAATTTAATTTGTTTTTCAAAATTTTAACTTTTTGTATGAAGATCTGAAAATCTTCACACAAAATATTGAAATTAAAAAAATAAATAAAATTCATTTTCAGCTACAACAACATCAATAACATCGTATTTTTCATTCTTAGCACTCTAGCTCACTGAAAACTCATGAACCGCCACTGGTAGGTATCACATATTTCTTGAAACTACAAAACTGTGGAATCTAATGATGCCTTTTCTGGGGAGGGGTGGGAAGAGAGGAAAGACTGCCACATAACTCAGTCTTGGCACATACTCCTTGTTTCATTCCCATTTACGCATCGTCTTATACATACTTTTCTGTTATTCTGACTCCTGACATCACCCAACTCAAGTATACAGGGTGTAACAGGACGTACCCGAGGGATTTTAACCATCGATTCCTGAGCATATTTGGAGTAAAAAATGTACATGTCATTTTGGTGTCCAATGACATTTCTTTTCTACCAAAAACTATAAAAATATTTTTCCATCACACGCTGCAACTGACTAGTTAAAAAGTAGCGCGTTTATACTCTAACAGACATTTAATAAGCGTTGCGTCTCGTTCTAACAACATATTTACCACATGAAACAGCGCGTATCGCTCACACACATCAGGACGGGATAATTCCCATAGCGATGGAACAGTAGCGCGGTGTAATTGAAAAACATATTTTTTGGTTTTTAATAGAAAAAAAACATTGTCGGACACCAAAATTACAACTACATTTTTTTACTCCAAATATGCTCATCCTGTTACACCTTGTATATTTGATTCACTTGGTCATTCCATGTCACTCCTGGGCGTGGCTGACTTCTTCTACCATTCACTTCCGCATCATATAATATTCTCCTTAAACTTCCTTCCCCATTCATTCGCTCCACATATCCTAATCATTTTGTGTACATACTCTAATAGATTTTTTTATGTACTTACCAATAGGATATCCAATTGCAAAATCATTGCTCTGAGTGCAGAAGATGGCCAAAAGACCAGCTCTTCCCAGGTTCAAAGGCCTGGCCACAACGAGGCTCACAACGACTACGATGAAGAACACAACGGCTTTGGCGATAAGCATCGCCAGTAGGAACCACCAGTTCACAACACCAAAGTTCAGCTCAGCCAAAGACAGGAAAATCAAAGAAGGCAGGGCAAAGTTACCCACAAACGTGCCTATTCCTTTGGCCTCGGTTTGAGATATGATGTTGATTCGACCGGCAACATATCTAAAGAGAAAAAAAAAATTGTAAACTCACACATTTTTTAACATTGTTTACCAGTGAGAGGTTATTCTTTTTCTCCTTAGAATTTTTACAAACTATTGTGATGTAATGGTGCCCCTGCCATCTAAATAAAACAGCACTAATCCATCCACATTCATATTTTTTTTTAACTTTACGTAAAACTCGCTGATAACAGGCAAAGATTATTGTACCGGATAGATTGCCGGGTAAATCGAAGACGAGGATGTTTAGCTATGACCATCTTCGTTTTCTATCTTCCCTGTGCTTCTGAACCGCTCAACACGGTACAACTCCCTTCAGCCTGCATTATGGAATGGCGTTGCGGGGAGCAAGGTAAAGTTTATTCATTACCACAAAAAATTAAAAACATGAATAATAATATAAAAGAATTTAAAACTCATCTTAAAAATTATACTGAAAACTTGAACTGAATATGTCAAATAAAACCAACATAATAACAACTTGAACTGAATCAAACTGAACTTGAACTTAATCATGTCAAATAAAACCAATACAATAACACCCCCCCATACACACAAGCCCTGCTTATTTATTGGGGTACATCAAATACATCTATTATGTAATTAATTACTGTATAAAATTTATTTGTAATTTATGTATCTTTTTGTGACTAATAAAAAGAAATATATATTTACGTTAGACCTCAATACCTGTCCCTTGCCCCGCCACGCACCGGGGCCTGCCCGCCTACCAATAAGAGGGTCGCTAATCAAAAGTGAGGACATGAAACTGTGAAATATTATTGTTTTTGTTAAGGCGGGTCCAAAGCTCAAACATTTGCCGTGACAGTCCCTCAAACATCACATCAACATTTTTTGTTTTCCGTCTCCTCCGTTTGTTGAAACACGGTTCAAAGATTGGGGTGAAGTTTGCATGGTTCACACAATTTGACAAGTGGTCTGAGATACGGACCTGTCCATCGATTATCGCAGGACCTTAAGTTGCCTTTTAAAAATTTCTAGTGCGTAAATATTTACGTAGATGTCAAAACAGAATAATTATATTAATATTTGGTATTATATTGTAATTTTATTACCAAATATATTTATTATTATATTATATTTAGGTTTAATAATATTTTAAACTCGTAATTATGCTCGCTCATTGCACATAAGCACAAAAGGCCGTCCCGCCTGCCTTCCCGCTTCACCCGGGATGGAATGTTTATGTTTTCCGCCGAGCATGGGAAGCTCGAAACACAACAAAAATTGTCAATATTTATGATGTCAATGATAAACATTGGATGTTGTTATGGGACTGTCAAGGCAAATGTTAAAGCTATGGACCCCGCTTCATGTTTAAAATTAGTTTACAGTTCAGCAGAAGGTATTACAAAATAAATAATAAAGATAGAAAGGCCGGACTCTCTTTAGCGTAATAGGCATAAGTCTAGCTTTTAAAAAGGTACCTAAGATTCCCTTGAACATTATTGAGCCGGGGACCGACGGACATATTTTATATGTGTTTTTAGCTTTAGTAAAAATGCTGGAGAGAGGAGGTTCAGGTCGCCTGAAAGGGAACGAAAAGAGTAGAGAGTACCTACAAATATGTCACGAACGTCATAAACCGCGATAAACTAGAAGCCCAGGAAAGAAGGGAGTTAACTGATCCCGCTCTCTCCGGGTTTAAAATAAATACGGGAGTGCCGGCCTTCAGCGGGCACTCTAGTTCGGACAATCACAAGCTACCCTTCTTCTTCTGCTTGCCATGACTGCCTCTCTCCGGATCTTTACACCGAAATTGGATTTGATTTTGCTACCCCTGGACTCCCACTTCTTCCTCCCTCTGGATACCCCGACTATAGCAGTACACGGCAAATTCTACACCAAACACTCCCTGGATGAGCAGGCCCACAGGCAGGTCGAGGAGTAAGGCTCTTGACTCGCAATCCGAAGAACGTGGGATCGAATCCCGGCGGGGGCAAATGAATTTTATTTGATTAATTTGTGTTTTCCACAATTAATTCATTTAAAATAATATATAGTATATTTGCGGCACGTTCCAGAGTGGAAGATATTCTCAGTATCGCACTTTTTTTTTGTTTTTACATGAATACCGCACAAGAGCCCCAACTGCTCCCGTCTGAAGCCAGTGAGACTATGGCATCCCCAATTGGGGTATGTTGTGAGGCAGAAGGTAGTGGGGAGGGGAAGGAGATAGGGAAGAGGAAGGTGGGGAAATACTGGTGGGGAAGCACTGGTGTAAGACCACCATTCAGAATTGAAACGTTGCTTGAAATGGCTTTAGCCATGTTTGGTGATCAGATCTGAATAGCCAGGTACTTCCCCACCTTCCTCTTTCCCATCTCCTTCTCCTCCCCACTACCTTAACATACCCCATATACCCCAATTGGTGATGCCATAATCTCACTGGCACTAGACATGAGCAACTGGAACTCTTGTGAGGTATTCACATAAAAATAAAATAAAAAACACCGGATTACCGACTACCTACGAACTGACCGGCACCCTATCTACAGTCTGTGTGAGAGACAAGACGTCTCTTACAATTATTATAAATAAAAAATTAAAATCTGTTTTGTTGCTTTCTGTGCAATGAACTAGAACTAAAATTATTATTGCTTTATTTTTCAAGCACAAATGTTTCAGGGTTTTTAGAGCAAATTATTCACTCTTTTACACTATATTAAACATAAAAATGCATATTTGAAGGTCTTTATGCATATCAACTTGCTTCCTAGTGTTGACTCACCTAACAAAGGTCACAAGGTGACTCGTTTAAAGGTAAACAAATATAGTATCATATCGCATCAGCAAAATAAATCGTAACATAAGAAAACTAAAGAACCATGATATACTTTTAACAGCTGCTAATTCAGAGACTTGAAATAATGCAAAAAAAAAATCTGTGTTTCTAAAATTCTCTGATATTCTAAATAAATTCTTCTCTATAGAAACTGACATGAAGATGTTATAAATAATGTTTGTGAATATTATTAACACATGGTTGTGTACACTATACATAAAAGAGTGGCCACGTTATGAAGTAAATAATATTTGCACAGAGTTGCAAATTAAGCTTTTGATATTGTAAATGACATTACGTTCACACACACGAAAAAAGGGATAAAAAACGTGTTGCCCAAATTTATTTTATTAATTGCTTTGCCAAAATTCAGTCCATTTAGTCACTAAATAACGAAAATATAGACATGTTTTTTTTCAAAGAAAATGAGGAATAACAATAATTACCCGCAAATTATAACAGTGAAACATTCTACAAGAGCTGGATAAAGGTTATCTGTCGTATCATCAGATGTGTCAGGGGTCTCCATCTCGACACTAAAAGAAAACGTCCATTAATTAGAATAAATAGTGGTTAAACTTTCGATCAATAAAGAGTGCAATTTTTGTGTCATGAAAATACAATGTATGAAGTTGAAAGTGAAAGTTGGCATCGATTGCCAAAAACTCAAACGCAGTTTTTTGTGAAGAAACTATTTTTATAATTTACCGCGTCGTTGCGCATGAAAATCATAAACATTATGGATCAACAAATCAGTTTTCGTCGCTTTAAAACCTTGGGAAACGTGAAAATTTTACAATATGCATCAGTAAAAGATACATAAAAAATCATAATTAAATGAAAACATTTTCTTTAACCCTAATTATACAACCTTCTAAAAAGGTATTTAGTGAGATTAAAACAATTATACGAATTGCACAAAATCAATAGAACTCTTATCACGGTCTGTTTAATTATCACAGATAAACTATCATCATTTATCACGAATCTAAACATATATTTACCAAGAACTTAGTGGTGCTGGTAAACACGATACCGGTTTTGAACTGATTTAAATTACTTGATGAAAATTTCCGAATGACACATCTTGTCAGATTTGTTAAATTACTGACAACTGACAATGACAATTTAGCAGCTGTTAATTTTTCTTTTCTTTTGAAGACGTCAATCGTCAAATGACAATTATTATTTATACTACCCATCAGTGTTGCCATGTCCAAAAAATGAAAATCCATGTTTCAGAGATGAAAAAAATCATGTTTTAAGCATCAGTCACACGCAAAGATAAAAGCGCGAGCACTTATTTGTTGAACCGCGAGAGCTTTTATGTTGTACCGTCACACGACGCTATCAAATATTTCTTCCTATGGTAGGATGGTCAGATGAATTAGATAGCTGTCGAGAAATGTCATTTCTTTGTCCTGGATTTGTCAACTTGACAGCTATCATCCGCATGTTTACGTAGCTCCGTAATTAAAATGACCTCCTGTCCTTTTTAACGGCGGAGAAATGGTCGCATATCGCCTCAGTAGCGGTTACGGCAGATTACGGCGTATAACTTTGAGCTTCGAGCACATCATCTGCTTAGATATGACAGGTCTGTATGGGATAGAGATTGTACGGCAAGGGTTATTGTGCGTGCGTTGATCTTTTATCTTTACGTGTGACACTCGTCTTACTTTGTTTTGAAGGCTTCCATGACAACTCAGAATCAATTCAACTCAACCGTCTCTTTGAAAAGTCATTAAAAGCTTTGAAAAAAATGAAAAACGGCCCATAACCTAACCTATTGAATCAATTTTTTTCATCACTTAATGACTTTTCAAATGAGGTGTTGAGTTGAGTTCATTCTAAGTTATCTGGTCACCGTTTTGAAGGATAAAAAACATGTTAAAAAACATTTTTCTCTTAAGCTTTTTATTGAGAATATAAAAAAGAAAATAACGGCACTTAAGTTAAGAAGTGTGTGCCAAGACCGAGTTGTTTGGAGGTCCGTCCTCTCTGCCTACCCCTGCGGGAAACGGCGTGATGGTTAGTTAGTTAGTTAAAATATATTTTTAGCATTTTCAAGTTGATTGTGTACAGTAGCTAATGTAAGCATCTAATTAAAGCTGCCTATATGACATGTATATATACATTAAGTTATTTTTGTTAATGTAAATATTACTTATCGACAAAGTTAAATTAGATAAAGAGGTATTGTGAACCCGTGCTTAAGTAAAAGAACTACTTTCCTGATATCAGGATTACCCTATGCTAAAAAAACGTATCCCGCTCAAAAGCACACGCTTTTATTAACCGGTAAAAAACCATGACTTTTTTGATATGTGTGTTTTAGAAATGACCCAAAAAAACCATGAAAACATGGTAAAAACTATGCACATGGCAACACTGCTACCAACCATAAACAAACGAATACCCTACCCACAAATGGCACAAAGTCCACAGACAATTCTCTTTATCTATAATTATCAATCATCTGTGGTTCTCGCGTTTGTTTGACACAAGCAAAAATATCGCGTGTTTTTCGGTGAAATATTATTGAATCCAATTTTAACATAATATATTTAAAAATTAAATATGAAACTTATTACTCATAATATGTTGACATCCAAATGTTTGAAAGGAGTTGTAAGTGGCTACCCACTAACAATAAAGGCGACAAAATGCAAAGTTGAGGAAACAGACTTCAATCCAGAATTCATTTGCAGGTTTATACCTAAATTAGATTATTCTGTTTTGTGGGCTGCCGCGGACAGCATTGGCTACAGTGAACATCTTCCCAAAAGCCTTATTGAGAATTACGAAGAAAACGAAGACTTTTTGAGAAAAGTCCACAAGGCTCTGATGGAAGTTGAAATTCTGGAAGGAACTCTCACCTGCCCCGAGACCGGACGAGAATTTCCAATTGTGAGAGGAATACCCAACATGCTTTTAACAGAAGCTGAAGTTTAAAGGCTATGCTTTATTACTTATCTACTATTTATAAGTTCTTTAAAGTTTGTGTATATAATTTTACTTAGTTATAATAAAAACAAATTGACCATCACGTTTTGTTTTTTTTTGAGAAATAAATGCCGATTAACTTCTCAAGTGCCATGGTAAATAATTGTAAAATGTCCATTTTCAGACAGACAAGTTTTTCCTTGTGTAGCAGCAGTTAATCCTAGTAAATCAAACAGCTGAAAGCGCAGACACGTGAGTCAAATCACGATCTCCAGAAGTGTGCTATAATTTTAAATAAGCGTAATTTTCTTATTTGAATCCTTGTATGTGTTCATACTATCTATGGGATGTGTGGGATTGCACTATCCTCCCCACATTCTGGAATAGAAACCATTATTATTATTGTAGTTTACCATAATGAATAATCTAAAAGAACTCACCACACCAACCTTTTTTACACAACTAGTAATAATACGAATGCTGCAGCCAACTCCCCCATTTCCCGCATCCTTCAAAGATTCAACTCAATTCAAAAAACCACAAATACCGATATATTTTTTGATTCCCTCGCTCTATTTAGGAAAAACATTTCTAGCACACTGAATTCGCACCCATAACACACACATCCACGCGCATACACACACATACAAACACTCACACACACCCCTCTTCTTCAATAATTTACTAACTTAATTTAGGTAAAGTGTATAATTTATCACATAAAAACATATGTATATAACAGCGACATGTCATTGGTACCAATTATTGTGTTAAATTCTATAACTTTGGAACTATTTTCCACTATGTAATTATGTACTGTTTGTTTCTGCAAAATATAATAAATAACGGGGAAGTACTACTGTGACACAGCACCATTGCTACATAAATAACTTTAATCTTGGCTGCTTCAATGCAATCTGTCCCATCGTGTGGCGCATTTTCATCACAGTGCATGTGTTGTGAAACTTCATCTATCACATATTTTTGTAATAACCGCCTTTGGATCACAAATGCGACAGCCTTGTAGATGGTGGCGGTTCTTCACAGGGGGACAATAGGGACAGTTCCCACCAGTTACACCCGAAACCCACTAAAGGAAATAACAGTCAATGCTTTGTCTTCACCAAAATGAATGAATTCTTTAAACATAAAAGTAATTAACATTTGCAGAAATAAAATATAAAAAATTATTCTGGATCATTTTAATGCGACCCGGCGACCACCTAGGCTGACTAGCGAGAGCGGAATGATAGCCGACCAGCGAACTATCAAAGTCCATTTCTCAGAGTGCAGAGCAGAACCTAGTGCGCACTTGGGGGACAATTCGAGCTGTCCCTTAGTTATTCCTTGTGTTTCTTTCGCGATCGTATGCATTCCGCGAGAACCACGCACACGTGAATTTCACATACTATGGGGAACATCCAATAAATTCCCACGACAAACTACTGAACCGTTTGCATGCGAAGTTTCGGGCGGGAATCGCTTGCGTTCAAATTAAGTTTGACAATAATCTTGCAAGTTAAAGCGTTATTTTTAATATACTATATTGTAAATTGGTGTATATACATCCATAGATATGTTATATTATTTTGTGTATAGATATCCGATTAGCATGATTAGACCATCAATTTTTGTTTTGAAAAATTTTACATTCTACGGGTGGGTGAGATTACGGTACCAACAGTACGTAAAAAGTGTCGATCCCCACCATCAAAGCAGTGCTCAAGCCGTTACTGCTTGTAGATCAGGTTATTAAATTTATCAAAATGTTCTAAAAACTGCTATGTACACCTCATGCAGATCTGTGAGATATCACAGGGATAGTCTGAATTCTCTACTAATCAGCTCCAATTTTGTAAATGGGAGTTAAAAATGTTTATTAATCTCACTAAAAATACAAGTAATTATCATAAGTAGGTAATTTATCACTTGTCTGAATCATTGAACCATATTTCACACAGGACAAACTGACTAAACACTTTTGAAACAGAAAACGAAATTATTATTATCGAAGATTTGAGTGAATTTCGGAATTCATACTGTATTCAGGTTTTTTAAAAACAGTAGCACTACTATAAAATTTTACTCAAATTTCAATGCTTGCTCGTGAAATTCTAATACAATTGCCTATTCATCTACCGAGGAATGGTGAAATTGGGGCTGCCAGAACTGAATAAAAGAAAAATAAATCAAGAATCATTTTATAAATATCTTTATTTTGAATAAGAACAATAAATTATATATGTAATAAGAACAATGTACAACATGACCACCTATGTAATCTATCTTTCAATGGCTTCCTCTCATATCAACATTGATAAGTTGTTGGTTACTCATGGATACATTCACGGTTAAGACAACGTAACATTAGATGACGCGGAAAGATTATTAATACAATTTACTATTGTGCTTCATGCTAAGCCAGTACGAATGTGCAAATTATTGTAGCTCATCTGCGTATGGCACGTTGACGAGGTTTCCCACAGCGCCCATGGATACCTTTCCCCTGGAAAGTTTTCCGGCAACCTGGAAAAAAAAAGAAGAAAATATATTACATTAAGATTAAAAATGGTAATGTAAAATAATTTGTATGAAAACAATTACAATATTGGATAGAAACACCAATGTAATATTGTACAGTCGATTTCGCTTAATTGGTACATTGGCTTATCGGAACAATTAGTTATTTGGAATAAAACCCAAGAAACGGAAACCAAATAAAGAAACTAATAATAATTTACTTCGGTTATCTCGGGTATCACTCTGTTTAATTGGGAATAATTCCCATCTGAAGTCGGTTGGTGCCTCAGTTAAGGAATTTTATTTAGGAGGAGTGGATGTGCATTATGCGGCGCGATAAGGAGAGGGGATGCCAAATTTTTCAGGTTTGGATCACAAGTTACAAGTACATATTTAACCCGGCGGTACTCGCTAGGTATTTACGAACATGAACACTCGCTACCGGGTAATTAATACCACAGAGTTTAATTGCCGTTATTTTAAAAAATACGCTTGAGTTTTAATGTTTGACAATGTATTTGTGTTATTGGTACTATTGTTCATAAATAAAACTAAAAATGCAAGTTTTAATGTTTATTTATTGGTATTTGAGTTTATCCTAAAAAATAATCAAAAAATCATTTTTTTCTTAGTAATCTTACGAAAATCAACAATAATATTTTTTTTTCTTACCAATTTGGCAAAATTAAGATCAGTATCGAAAATAAACTAGATACACTCCTAAAATACTAAAAAATAATGATACCTTTATACTGAGTGAACATTGAGATAATCAACACTAAACAAACTGTTTCAAATATTTTGCTAAAAACGAAACTACTTCACTCTATCACAGCAATCCTCACATATTGGGGTTGTATGCTTGAGGCATATCTTTTTGGAGCACAATTCGCAAACCAACTTCTGAATCTGAAGGTAGACGGTCAAAAACATTTTCTGAATTTGAGGGCGCGCCTGAACTATCAGCTTCCTATGGTTATTTCCTTTTGGGGTATTATGCCGTGTTGCGCTACCTCCTCCTTTAGCCAACGTTTCGGACAGCGTTACAGTGTCCATCATCAGGGCAGATGTGTAAATGTTAGAGATGAAATGTGTGCTTAAGTTCTTCGAAGCAATACCGTGTCGCCAGCACCAATCCACTGCGGGCTGGCATTACAGTATACTTCAAGATGGTTTTTTGCATTTACCTTTGGTGTAGCCGTCAATTACCGGATACCAAACTTAAGCACACATTTCATCTCTAACATTTACACATCTGCCCTGATGATGGACACTGTAACGCTGTCCGAAACGTTGGCTAAAGGAGGAGGTAGCGCAACACGGCATAATACCCCAAAAGGAAATAACCATAAAATTTTTGGCCGTGAAAATCTAAAATCATATCTATCAGCTTCCTGTTCAGTTTCACTTTCGTGTTCACTATTCTCATTAAAATCTTCTATTTCTGACACATTTTCTTCTCCGCTGTCTTCTTGTTGAAGCAGCTCTTCTATTGTACTATCACTTTAAGGAATACTCATTTTATTACAGCTCGAAAACAAAAAACATAGTCATAAAAATATTGAAAAATAATGGAACAAGGATCGTCGCTACCGGGTATTTTTTACCCATTTTCACTTTACACGTCTGTCATTAACAAGCGCCGTGCGTGAACTGACCCCCCCGTGGGGTGAGGGTGTGTGAACTATCGGTTTGAAGGTACTTAGAATCTTGGGTTGCCAGAACGCAAAGAAAAAAAAATACAACCAATTTTTTGTACTCTGTGGTATTTTTTACCCGGTAGCGAGTATCGCCGGGTTAATAATGTGAAAAAAAAAATATAAGTAAAATATTTAAAATTTTAAGTAACCCCCGACACAAAAGAGAGCTGATGACCTTGAAACACCTGAACAGATTTTCATGAATTGTAGCTAAGAACCATCTCGATCACGTCAGCTTTCAAACAAAAAAAAACGCATCATAATCGGCCCATTCGTTTAGGAGCTACGATGCCACATTCAGACGCACAGAGAAGTCAAACTTATAACACCCGTCGTTTTTGCGTCGGGGTTAAGAAACCAATTAGTAAAATGATAACAGCCCTCCAAATAATATTTATTTATGTAAACAATGATTGTTAAAATACACAATAAATAAAAATAAATGGAAGTCTCCCTTCATGTGCCTTCTCAAAAATGTGTTTTTTCACTATTAAATTAAATTAAAAAATGGCATTTTTCTTTGAATATTAAAATAAAACCTCTTATTGGAAAACCCTGTATAAGACACACTTCTTGGGACAAAATGTTTGGTTTCCGATGTGTCCCAATTAATATACTTTTTTTTTTGAAAGAATTTAGTTTTTAAACAGATAAAATTATTTACAAAACGTGTTCATTGTCATGTCATCTAATCTATCTATCTAATCTTGTCATATCTCAAATCAAATTTTAAGTTGGGTTGTTTGCCACCGTGCTGGTATCTATAGGCAATCAAACGAGAAACCAGAACGGCCGACAGAATCATCAGCAGTTTCAACACAGAACAACAACTTTTTCGTAGAAAGTGCAAGTGAATCTAGAGTTGAAAAGGGGGCCTGGCGGAAGCAACCAGTAACTTTCTGGTTGTGCGTTAGTCAAAAAATTGTGGAATGCTAAAAAATTGGCATCTCAATTTCATTGTAGTGAAAAGAAAGTGAAGCATGGTAGATACTTACGCTGCTGATTTCGCTGTCTGTCACCTTGCTGATGAGGTCGGCCAGATCGGAGGCCTTGGTTACAGAGCCGGTGAGCAGGCCCTGGATGGCCAGATCCTCGGCCAGGGTGTAGGTAGTGTCGCCGGCCGAGAGCACCTCGGTGAGGAGTTGGGCACGTCCCCGCTTGAGAGCATCAGCTCCCACGCTGGATGCCCTGGAAAGTACCTGGGCGGCGGCTTGGACGGCCTGCAAACCAAATTTAGTAAAGTATCAGCACTATAAGTATGGACCATCTTTAGCAAATTAAGCCTTATCCTCAAAACAAGAATATGCCTCTGCACCTTCGTATGTGCGTACTTGATAAATTTTGCGAAAAAAAGACAAATTATAATTCAGAAGATTCAGTAAACCAAATTTAATAACCAGGGTTTTATGAACCAGTCAGTTCGCTTATCGCTACATGACTTATCTCGTTTGCCCAAAGTTTGACACCCTCGCGTTTCCCCAAAGTATGACACCCTTTCCTTGTTGATTAAGGCCTTCCATTCATGGAGATACTTACAAACTACATGATTGTGACAAAACCACAAGTACCCTGCATATACACTACTCTTTAATGCTGGTTTCCGTATATGGCGCTACCCGAAATATACTGAACTTGATCATTTTTCACGAGCAGCCGTGGAGTTAACACGATATCAATATCAATCCATCCTCTCTCCACTAAAACGGGTGTACGGGCACCAGCAAAATCGTACAGGGGGTACTTACGATCGGTGCTTATGATACGCTCATGAGGATTGAGTAGCTTGTAAGTAGCGTCATGTATAGAGGCACTATATTAATACAGAACCACCTCTTATTTACGATTTTCAAAGGAACTTAAAAAAACTGAGGAAAATGTAAAAGTAAGGTAATGAAAAATGTATGGAAAAATTTAAAGTAAGCAGTACTCAATTCTTTAATTAAAAACTCATTAACCCCTAGGATACGACACACTACAATAGCAGTGCAGTGAAATCATGACTACATCTACAAATGAACTGCAATGTGTGGGTGTAGAGCTAGCATTTAGAAGTTTTTAATGCATTTTGTTCCTGTCCATGAAAATTCGAAAGCAAAAAAGTTGATATTGAAGAAACCTGTCAATTATTTCAAATATATCTAATACCAGTGATTTTCAATAAAATCAATAAAAACATAAAATTTAAAAAAAATGAGAGACTAAGTCCTAAAATGATAAAACTATGGTTAATGAACGAAAACTCCATGTATCTTTAAATATCTTAATATAGCTGCCTACATATCTTGTTATTAGGCAGGTATATTGAAATATCTTATATATTTATGGTTGTATTGTTATTCTAATGTTTCCTTAAAACTATAAATGTATTTACAAATATTTTCTTAGATATTATATTAAGAATGTTTAAATTGTTAGAACCTGCACACAAGCTGCCATATGACAGCTTTGTGGGACTACTCAAATTTTTGTACAAAATGTATTATGTAACTTAATAAATAAAAAAATAAAAAAAAATATTATGTTTGGTTTTCAGATATTTACAAAATACTACCTGTCTTCTAGGGGTTAATATTTAAAATTTAAAGTGAGTAGTACCTACTCAATTTTTTAATTTAAAAAAATCATTACACAAGATGAATATAGTGTAAAACTCTACTACCTACTCTTTTTCTCTTTATTTTGTGCCAAAAAAGCGAGGTTTCTTTTCTTCTCCGTACAATATTAAAAAATTCAACTCTTATTTTAAATACTCACTAGTTTGAGAGGTTGTGGTAAAATTACCACAGTTTCATAACTTTACTTGAATAAATTTTTTTTGACAATGTTCACCTACATAAAATCATCAATTTGATTAAATTGGGAGGAATATTTTTTTGTATGAGAATGTATGGAAAAAATTGGGACCTTGATCTTTTGGTACAAAAGTGGGAAAACGTGAAAGAGGGGTAATTGTAAAATTGAAGTTTTACCGAAGAACACTATAAATAATGTATATATCTATACATGTAGCATATAACCCACCTTTCCAGCAGAGCACTTGGGGGCGGAAAGCAGGACTCCGAAGAGACCATCATCGGAATATGTGATGTTGAAGGCGTTGACGGCAAACGGAGTGTCTCCCAGCTGAGAGGCAATAGCCTTGCCTAGAGGGGAGTTGTCTGTGCCCCATTTGACCTGGGGACCATTTCCTAGGGCTGGGGAAACAAAAAAATTCATTAACAGTTAAAATACAGTGAAACTCTTAAGAAGTTTTCCAAGGCTGTATTGGTTTTATTTGACTGGTTAGTGGTTGAGTGGGCATAGCGCTTGGGTCCCACCCGAGCATCGCGTGTTCGATTCTTCGGCTGGCTAAGTCCTCCATCACAACACAAGCAACATTTTCGGCTTTCTGTGGTGTTAGTAGGAGATTTTCAAACATTGTTGGGTTATTCGTAACCCGGGAATGTTTGTCTTTCTTTAAAAAAAAAATATAAATAAATAAAGGGGGAAAAAGAACTTTTTAAGCAAGAAAACCTTATATGTGGAATAAATTGGGGCAATTTTGAGCCAACGGACCGAAAAAAACCATACTTCTTAAGAGGATTTCTCTGTAAATGCATTTGTACATATTTGGAACCCAAGCGTAGATTCAAAAGCAAGAATGGTAGTAGTTATAATATATAATTATAACTACTACCATTGACTTGTATAAAGTGACAGTCCCAAAGAACAATGTGGGATTTGAGATTTTGTAATTTTGCAGGAGAGCTGTTAAAAGTTTCATTTCTGCATTTCTACTGGTTTTGAAATTAAGAAATATAGTTTTATCTTGATATTTTACATTTCATTCAAAATTCCGAAAATTCAGGCTTATAATCAAAAGGAAATGAAAATAAGCCAACCAAACGATTTGTTCTTCGGGACCGTAGATACATATTTTTTATAAATTTAAACAAAAGTAACATTTGTTTATATTTTGCTCCAAATCATGATGAAATGAGTATTTCACAAAACATTGCCAAAAAGCAAATAGAAAATGTGGGGTCAATCAAAAAAATTAATTGGCGAATAATGACTGTTATGGGCTACATCAAAGCCAGAGTTAAATTAGCTTCAATTAATGGTACACAACTGTTAACCTTGTACAAATCGCAAGTGTGCTTCACGATTAAATTTGGCTGCCACCTCTGGTCTGGAGCTCCAAAATACCTGGAAAAAAAAACCCTCGACTTTGTGCAGAAACGGGCGGTCCGTTTGGTAGATTCTCCCATCTTAACAAACGGATAGCAATATTTAGAGCACGGGTGTCGGGTAAAAGTGCTATCCTTGTTCTACCGGTATTTCAATAGAAGTATGATGCTCTGAGGAACTAGCGTCGTTGATCCCCTCGGCACCGGTGCATAGTCGGGAAACAAGCCAAACGTGCGCCCAAAATATGTACACGGTTGACATTTGTCACATGAGAACGGGTCGCTTCTTTGACTCGGCTGTGGAATGATTTGCCGGCCTCTGTGTTTCCTCCTTTCTACCACATGGTCTCTTCAAGACCAATGTTCACTCCTTCCACTCCTCAAAAAGACCCTCCACCTGAGGGAAATTATTTTCCTCAGGGCCTCCTGCATGGAGTTAATGTAAAAAAAATGAATTCATCAATAATTTAGCGGGCTTAGGATCCCAAGGACCTATTTTACACCTACAATAGGTTTCTGTGATTGTAAAGATTTGTTTACCTCTAGCCAGGATGGAGAGTGCGATGGCCTCCTTGGAGCTGCTGAGAGCGGCTCCCTGGGTGGCCACAGCTACGTGAGCCAGCTCGCCACCAATCTCCTTCCTAAAATTACACAACAGTTTCCATTAACCACTCAAACGATGGAAACCTATATTAATTTAGGTCACATTGCACTAGGCCTTGAGCCATGGATACCTAAACTCAGGTAGACGATTTTCTCAAATTTCATCACCATATTGCAAAAGGTTGACATTTGTGGTAAAATTTTCTAAGTAGGAATAGTAGTGGTTAATCTTACGCAGTACAGTTTGTCAAATAAGAGTAGAAAATATAGGAGGAAGCCACTGTTGATCAAATGGCAATACTAAACACATAACTCACGGTGTTAAAGTAAAGCTGTGTAACCTACATTTTTATAAAAAATTAAAAAGGCATAATAGTGGAAAAAATATTTTTTCATTGCAGTATAGCTACTCACCGATCTCAAAATTAGAATTGCATATAGGTATATTATTATTATACCTTTGCAATTTTGTGTTAACATATTAAATTGCAATCATTTATTTAATACTAGATTAAGTACCTAGCATTGCCTGGGCTTTAGATCTTGTCTCTAATTTTAGATCTGAATATATTTAACTCATTCAGATCTAAAAGTAGTGTAACTAAACTCACCATTAGTGATTCTTCCTTTCTATCTATTGTTAAATTCAAATTTATGTTAAATTAAATTAAAGCAAATCGCTTTATAAAACACCTTTTAATCAAATTTATGTCATGAAGAAAAAATGTTTTTTTAAATGTTGTTTACTGTGTTCTATACATTCAGTTTCATTGTACTTCAAAAAATATTTGACAGTTAAATTGGTGTTGCCAGTCTACAAATTTAGTAGTTCCAGTTTTTATATTTTCTGCTCTTATTTGACAGACTATATGTCTTATTTCAAATCTTGTTTCTTGAATACGAACAACCATAAAACCATGCTCATGAATATCAATTATTACGTATAATTTATAAATATATTAATTTTAATTTTTGAATAGTCATCCAAATTGATGGACTTGCCTCATGAAATCTGGGTATTATTTCGATGAAACTGGAGACAAACCATGTGACGAGGGTTCGAGAATGCATTGAATAAACTACGATATCAGTCATACATTGAAATGACCAGACCGTGTGCAGAAAAGTAAAGTTCGCTAAGTAAGGCAAAGGTTGGTAGTGCAGTCCATTGTAGGAATTTTCTGCGCAGGATCCGAATGTTTGTTTTTAAACAAAACGCCTGGCGTAGCGACGCTAGAAATGAGCGAGATGGGTAAATTATAACACATTTGTAAAAGTGTTTAACTAGGTAAATAGTGTAACAAAATATTCAATTTTAGAAACAAGCCCAAACTTTTCTTTACCCGATTTGGGATTTGTAGTTAAGTTTTTACGCACCATTGTAGAAAGAACTAGTAATTCATAAGCAGTTTTTACTTTAGAGGGCTGAGTAAGCGATACAGTAGAACCCCGTTAATTAGAAATCAACGGGACATCAAAAATAAAATATCGAATCAAAAATAAAATATACCACACAGTCCGAAATTTTATGAAAACATTTCTTAAATAATCACCGAAAATTAAGTTCCTCGGCCGCAAATTTGAATCCAGTCGTGGCCAGCCCTCTAAATGCAAATACCTATTAAAAAAAATTGGTAAAATTGCTGCATAATTGTCGCAGCTGATTACCGCCGATGCCGAAGAATTTAGATAAACGAAGTAAATTCGTAAAAATACGACATATTTCCGCATAAATCGAAATTTCGCGGCCAAATCCCGTCGCGGCCAGCCCTCTAAATTCAGACACCGCTTCGAAATAAATTCATAAAAAAACAATATTTCTGTGTAAATTGAAATTTCAATTGGCAATTCTAATTCAGATATTCGAAATAAATTTGTAAAAATACTGATAATTTCCTTGTAAATCAAATTTTTGCTAAATCAAAGCTTCAGATTTACAAATTATATGATTTTAAAGATATTTCTTTTGATATAAAATTATATGATTTTTCTTGCAAAAATCGATGTTTTTCGAATAACACAAACAAATTTTGGGGTGCAGGCAAAAATAAATGTTGAATTACGAATTAACTAATTTCGAAAATCATTTTGTATGAATTCTGGGGACTTTTCTGGCCAAAATTTCGAATTACGAGTTTTTTCAAATTATCGGGGTTCGAATTAACGGGGTTATACTGTATTACAATGCAAGTTGCCTGTACACTGTCAGATTTATTTACTGACAAATCACAGGAAGAGAGACGGTGGTTCGTCTTTGTTGCCCTTTCCTTGACTGGCTGGCCTATCAATTTGAATGACTATGTCTATGTCATTTCAATAATTTGTGCATTTCGATTGAAGCAGAATTTGGGAATTTTTACTTATAACAACTGCATAGTATTATTCTCTGCAGGTTATTTTAATATTTATCAGTACCTGACTTCTCCGCCCCTGTACGGCGAGGGTGCCTGCTGGCCCCTGCAGCCCTCCGGAAGACACAGCGTCTGCGCCACGGCGACGGCACGGTCCAGCGAGAGTCCCGCCACGCCAACGGCGCACCGCTCCGCTGTGAAGTTGCTGGCCACAAAGTGCTGCAGGGACTCGGAAGAGAACTTGGTGGCCTGGCGCGGCGAGCAGAACAGTGAGTTGCCGAGGCCGCGGCGGAAGGCGCCCTTGTGAAGGAGGTCCAGTGCCCTGACCTGATAAGTGTTAGAATTTTACTATCAATACAGGCAATTCTATTTTTACACCATTTTGATGTACCTAATATGGTCAAGAATAATAGTAACATATCAATCGTCCAGTTGATTAGTAAAGATTTACGAATTTTTTAAAAAATATTTAGGTATATTGAGGGATCAGTAGGATTCATCGGTCCAGCTAGGAGTTCTACCGAGCCGAACCCTCTGATATGAAAATATCTGGAGTCGGTGAATTATTTTCCCATTTGGTCTCTGGTAGGTTGACATGTTGGTCTTGTATTATTTTGTATTTATTATACTTATATAGTGCACTCGCGTAGCATGGATTGACTAGATAATCATTTGTGGAAAAGTGTGGAAAGGTTTAGTTTTTCCTGTGGGGAAGATTTAACCCGAACATAAAGTCATAAAAACAATTAGTTAACAATAAAATATATTAATATTAATTAACAATATTAGTCAGACATCTCCAAATACAAAGATTTTATTTATTTTAACACCCATAGGGCTTTTACAAACAGTGTAGCACATGTTTTTGATAAAGTACACAAAATAACATAAAATATAAGAAACAAAATATAGGTTACATGCAGAGGCGGCCCGTGACAAAATTTGCCAGCAGTGCATTTCACAAAAAATGGTAACATTAATACGGGAAAATATAATTGATTGATTCACAGATTCGTGAAAACCAACATCAAGTTGTAATTGTATACCGATCAACTCGATCTAATAAACTAAATTGCAATACGTTATTTATGTGTGCTTGGGACTATGAATGTTTATTAACTTTTTCAGTAAAATGAAGGCTATCATTTACACCACTTTCACCCACGAAAATTGTTCACAGAAAACAAAAGAAAATGTGTTCAAACAATCACATTCACAAAGCCAAGATGCTTTCGAATATTTAATACTTTGTTTTAAAAACTCTATTCACAGTTATTTTCCTTAACCTTACAAACTTGTATCATATTCAGCAAAGTTTTGGAGGGCCAATATTTTTCAAAAACAATTTATTCTCAAATGAAATTCGGTTACTTTTGAAAAAATCGACGTTAATCGCAATGTTTTCATTAACACTCATTTTCAAATAAGTTTTTTACAGAGCGAAACTAGCGAAAACCATTAAAAAGGTATCAATAGTGAGCAGTGATCTGCCAAATGCTTGATTTCGCCGCCCCGGTACGCTGGTAGAGCTAATACGTAACATTGTCAATTAGTTGTAAATTCGTTATTCCTAACCAAGTCATTTCAAACGTTTGGTAACATATCACGCCTGTTAAAGGTTTTGTCATAAATCAGAAGGCCTCTGCGCATGCGTCGCCAGTGCTCATGTATTGCTCATTTCACCGTCCCAAGCATCTGGAGGTAGCCCCACTAGAAATATCACTTCAAGTGACGTCACGTCTCGACATAACGGAAGATGTACGCAGTGCTTTTTCATATGGGCCGATACGAGTATGGCCGGAGTCTGTACGAAAGTTAAATGGTAAGGATATTATAACGAATTGGCGGGAATTCTTAGTGAATGAATGTTACGAATTTACACTTTTGACGTTTATCGGTGCTTGGTAGTGCATTGCACATGTGCACTAAGGCAGTGGCCGCCTCTGGTTACATGAAATACAAAAATTTAAGTTACATCATATTGTTAAAATTTTGTTTATATTTTGAGATAATGAGGAAAACAATATTCGAATACTCATTATAAATCAATTGAGTCGGTGTTTTTCATATTAAACATGCAATAAAATAAAACCGGGATGCATAACGGTTGAGTACATGTTTAATCTTTTCACTTCCCAAAGAAAATTTTATTTTTAAACACGGTATTATGTGGAACGCATCCCCCATATAAAAACAGAAATAAGTGCATATAGTTTTATAAAATTAAGATGGTAATGAAAAACCTGCCCTCACTACTTTGGCGAATCATAATAAGTGATAATGAACAGGTTAAAAAAGAGTGGCCAAAAAATATGTTTTTGGCAAAAAATATTATATTATCAAAAATAATCAAATATATCTACAATTGTGGAATTATGGGTTTGGTACAATAGAAAGATGATGGTATGAAAGAAATGTCATCATCTCTTCATTTATCAAATTAATGATAATTGAACACTATTAATGATTCTTTTGTGAGGGAAAATATTACCTGAGGGGCCAGTCCAGCAGATTCGTATCTGACACGCTCAATGACCTCATCAAACTCCCAAGGCTGGAAGATTTGCTTTGAGGCTACGTCGTTCAGGAACTTGACAGCTCCTTCAATTTTATCCTTGGTAGCCTGGAAATCAAAAGAAAGAATGTTAAATTAGTATATTAGCAATATTGATACAGTCTTGAATTTATTAACCCTTATAGTGTGGCTTAAATTTAGTAAATATAAAGCCAAATATATTGAAAATTATATTTTAAATAAAAGACAACTTCTACAATAGCAACATTTATTACATCATCATCATCATCATCATCTGTGGCTCTACAACCCAGGTCGGGTCTTGGCCTCCAGCAGAGCCTGCCTCCATGACTGTCGGTGTTGTGCTGCGTTGCGCCAGTTTCGGATGCCGATGGTGCTTGCATCCTTCACCACTCCATCCAGCCACCGAAGCTTTGGTCTTCCAACTCTTCTCCGACCCCCAGGTGCACCATCCATAATTCGCTTTGGAATATCTCCTTCGCTCATTCTCTGGATATGTCCAGCCCACCTGAGTCTTCCAGTTTTGATTTCCTTGGAGATGTTAGGGTCCTCGTAAAGATCGTATAGCTCCTGGTTGTATCTGATACGCCATTCTCCATTATCACAGACTGGGCCGTAAATCCTTCGCAGCACCTTCCTTTCAAAACTTTCTAGGGCTCCTTCATCACCCTTACTGATTGTCCAGCATTCCGAACCATACATAAGAACAGGTCGTATAAGGGTCTTGTAAAGCAGGACTTTAGTTCTTCTGGTAAGGTAGCGAGATTTCATATGCTTCTGTAGCCCAAAGTAGTATCGATTTGCAGCTACTATTCTTCTTTTGATTTCGCTGGATACATTGTTGTCATTTGTCACCATAGTACCGAGATATACAAACTCGTTGACAGTTTCAAATGTATAATTATCTATCTGTATACTTGGTGGTTTCTGGCATCCATGTACGGGCATATATTTTGTCTTCCCCTCGTTAATGACCAATCCCATGTTCCTTGCCGACGTAGCTAAGTTTGTAAACGCCGATTTTAGTTCATATTCTGAGCGTGCGATGATATCTATATCGTCAGCATAAGCAAGGAGCTGAACAGACTTGTTAAAAATATGGCCTGTGGTTTGTATACCTGCATTTCGGATGGCCTTTTCCAGCGCTAAATTGAATAAAATGCAGGCAAGTGCATCTCCTTGTCTTAGTCCATTGAAGGTCTTTAGGGTGTCTGACAGATCCTGTTGTATTCTGACTCGGCACTCAACATTAGACATTGTGAGCCTTACTAAGTTTACCAGTTTTCTTGGGATATTAAATTCATCCAAGGCTCTGTAAAGTCTTTCTCTATTTACCGTGTCATAGGCAGCCTTAAAATCTATGAAGAGATGGTATGTATCAACATTAAATTCTATTGTTTTTTCCAGTATCTGTCTCAGTGAAAAGATTTGATCAGTTGTAGATTTCCCCTTACGGAACCCAGTTTGATATTGGCCAATTATGCCATCCGAATATTTCATAAGTCTACCACACAGTACATTTGATAGGATCTTGTATGAGATATTCAGCAGCGTTATGCCCCTATAGTTAGAGCAGTTCATAGGGTCTCCTTTCTTGTGAAGAGGGCAAATTATTCCACAGTTCCATTCACTTGGCAGAGTCTCAGAGCACCAGATGGATTTAATGATATTATATATATGGACTTGAAGGTTCTCTCCGCCATATTTGAATAACTCTGCACAACATTTATTACATAGGAATTTTTATTGATGGTAATGAAATAGATCTTTTGAAAGAAAAGTGTGAAAGAGGGGAAACAGTGGCGCATCTTGCACAACAAAGAACTGTATTTTATATATTAACCCCTTCGATTTTTCGCGAATATTCACTTTCAATGTCTCAAACGAAATGTCAGTTTTACGAAAACTTTGTATTATTACCACAATTAAAGCTCTATAAATGAGACATTTCTGAACGTAGCCGAATACTAAAAACTGTTTTAGAAAAGTTACGAAATAAGCTTTCAAACTTTTATAGTACAAATAAATATTAACATGTTTAAATATTAAAATTTAGAATGCAAACATAAAAAAATGTAAAAATGACTCACATGATGTTTTTATGTGAAAACAGTACGAAAATCACGGATTATGTAAAAAACAGTACTTATTCTATTGTATAAATGTATAATAAACAATTTTGTCACCTCACTTTTTTATCATTTCATATAAAAATATTTAATAAAAATTAACAATGTCGAGCGGCCCGTTGGTGATTTGGGGGGTAAAATATGTGTCAACCGCGCGTCTGACATACATTGCTGACCGGTTAAGCCCCTAACATCTCAACCCACATGAGACTTCTCAGGTTGAGATGGGCTGGGCATGTACAGAGAATGCCGGACACATGCGTCCCAAAAAAAATTATGACTGGACACCTAGGTGGAAGGAGAAAAGTGGAAAGACCCAGACTGAGGTGGAAGACAAGGTAAGAGGAGATGCAGCACAGCTTCGCCAGGTACCAAACTGGAAGTCAGCCGATGAGGACAGGAGGAGTTGGAGGCGAATGTTGCAGGAGGCCAAAGCTCGAAATGAACTATAGCGCCATAGACGAAGAAGAAGGTAATGAAATAGATTAAAACTTCAAAAACTTGGCTCTAACACTGAAAACTGCAATGCACCTCAAGGTAGTCATTATTTCACTGGACTACAAATGTAGCCAGCCGCGTTATAGAGGTTAAGCTGAATTAAATTATGTACATAGTAAATGGAATGAAAACAGCCACTCTTTTCATTTTGAGCACTTACGTCCTGTTTACATGGAGTTAAAAAGCTTGTGTCTTTTTTTAGCCAATCATGCTGTGTATAGCAGTAGTAATTTTCTAGAAAAAGACGCTGGAAGCTATTTCACCTAGGGAAGGTCAAATTAAAATAGAAAAAAATCTGGATTTAGTTTATTATTGTGACGGCAAGTTGGAACTATTGCCAGAGAACCTTGGTCAGATCTGGTAGCTAAAACTCAACATTTCAAATCCATATAGTGGAGTTTCACCAGGGCTACAAACTATATGCTGTATCTACTTTGAGCGATTGAGTTGTATGTACTGCAGTATTAAATCAGGTAAAATGTAATTAGTATTTACCTCAAGTGTGTAGCAAATGGTTTCCCTGTCTACGGTAGCGGTGAGGTTGGCTCCGAACTGCTGCAGGTTCCTCATGATCCCGAAGGCGGTGGAGTCTGCTGTGCCATTGCCGGCGGCACACCTCAGGAAGTGTGACAGTCCGGGCTCTTCACCGGGCTCGTACCTCGATCCGGCTCTGGAAATTAACACATTCATCAAGTTTATTTACATTGCGCAAACAATGTATAAAGTAGGCACTCGTAGACAGTCCCAAGTCCAAACAAACCAAGCAACTACTCAACATAAATAGAAACTCACTGATGGTGCTGGTAACTCTATGAATAGGACTGCCACATCTTGCAGTTTTTGGGAACAGAGAGCATCAATAGCAAACAATGTATAAAGTAGGCACTCGTAGACAGTCCCAAGTCCAAACAAACCAAGCAACTACTCAACATAAATAGAAACTCACTGACGGTGCTGGTAACTCTATGAATAGGACTGCCACATCTTGCAGTTTTTGGGAACAGAGAGCATCAATAGCAAACAATGTATAAAGTAGGCACTCATAGACAGTCCCAAGTCCAAACAAACCAAGCAACTACTCAACATAAATAGAAACTCACTGACGGTGCTGGTAACTCTATGAATAGGACTGCCACATCTTGCAGTTTTTGGGAACAGAGAGCATCAATAGCAAACAATGTATAAAGTAGGCACTCGTAGACAGTCCCAAGTCCAAACAAACCAAGCAACTACTCAACATAAATAGAAACTCACTGACGGTGCTGGTAACTCTATGAATAGGACTGCCACATCTTGCAGTTTTTGGGAACAGAGAGCATCAATAGCAAACAATGTATAAAGTAGGCACTCGTAGACAGTCCCAAGTCCAAACAAACCAAGCAACTACTCAACATAAATAGAAACTCACTGACGGTGCTGGTAACTCTATGAATAGGACTGCCACATCTTGCAGTTTTTGGGAACAGAGAGCATCAATAGCAATCAATGTGAAGAGGATGAAGAAATATTGTGGTACTGGTGAAATTTATTAAACGAACTGAGAACATTAAACATCGAAGGAATAAGGTGAAACATGGAAGTTAGATAAATAGGCCTATGCATGATGCTTACGGGAACATTTAAACCATAACTGTAATAATAAAATAGGTAATTTTGCAGTATTCAGACCATTCTTAATATTCATGATTACCAAAAACAACACTTAGTTTCAACTTAATAATTATTATAATGGAAAATGAGAAATTACTCTCACATTAAATGAGGACCTGGATGCAATAACAACTTAACCCCCAAGGCTAATTTGTTCGTTTTTCGGAACAACTCGTATAGGTCTCATAGAAATCGTTGTGTCTCCCTTACTATTCTGGTTAGAAATATGATCAAAACAATGTTAGAAAGCGAAAACATCAAGAGAACATCAAGAGAAAACATCAAAACATCAAAGAAAACATCAAAACTAAAAGTTAAATACAAAATAATTAAGATGTACACCTCTTTGAAGTCAGTTTCCGACCGCAATTTGGAAAATATATATGAAACTTTGGAATTTTTTTTTTTATCATTTTTACATGAAAGGACAAAAAAAGTGAGTTGATAACGTTTATAATACATTTGCCTATTAAAACATTGGTGTTTTTATTTTTTTTTCATTATCAGTAATTTTAGATAGTAAAAATGTAAAAAGAGCCATTTTAAAATCTTTTTTATGTTTGCATTATACAGGGTGGCGCAAGATTAATCATCCAATTTTGTTTTCGAATAACTTTTTTATTAAATAAAAAAAAAATGATTTTGAGTAATAGAAATCTTTATTTGGACTTTTACAATTTCTTTTGTTAAGTGGAAAAGATGATATCCGTCAAGTGGCTGCCGCCAGTGTTGATACACATTTGTGCCCGTTTTATCGCATTATACATGACTTTCCGCAAGATTTCCGGAGATAACTGTTCGCATTCCTGTCGAATATACTCCTTAAGGGCTGCGATTGTCTGAGGCTTGTTGGCATAAACCCGCAATTTCAAATAGCCCCAAAGAAAGAAGTCTGGGATGGTTAAATCGGGCGATCTTGCTGGCCATACCAAATCGCCAAAAGGAGAGATTAAGCGACCAGGAAACGCTTCCTTCACAATATCCGTTGTGGCTCGTGTGTGCGCGGTTGCACCGTCTTGTTGAAACCACATGTTCACCAAGCTCCGCTCATCCAATTCCAGAAGTAAGAAGTCGTTTATCATGGCCCTGTAGCGTTCTCCAGTAACAGTGACCGTAAAACAACACGGGCAATAGCCTAGTATGGTAGTTAAAAAATGTATCATGTAAACATTTATGAAATAATAAAAAAAAAAAAATGCCAATGGCGTCCTCAAAAAATACGGCCCAATCACTCCTCCCGCTTAAACGCTGCACCACACAGTGGCTTTGAGTGGATGTAATGGCTTTTCGTGCATCATAGGAGGATTTTCAGTGCCCCAGAAAAGAATATTTTGCTTATTGGCATAACTGTTTAAGTGAAAATGTGCCTCGTCGCTCATGATGAGTTTCGACACAAAATCGCTAAAAGCGTTAAAGCTTAAATTGACATAATTATTCCACGCTCTTGTGGAGTATAGCGCTCCATTGGTTGTCTGTTTGTATTCTGCAGCTGTCTAGTTCACAATTGTCAAATATGATTGACGTACAACGCCATTTGCAAAAATTATAACATCTTCCGATATGTGATTAATTTTGCGCCACCTTGTATATTTATTTCAAATTATAAAACTTGAAAGCATATATCGTCACCTTTCAAAAACAGTTTTTAGTTTTCGGATGCATTCCGAAGTATTCCATTTATTTGGATTTTATTGCACAGCGGAAATATTTTTACCTTCCGACAAAATAGGCCAGAGGAGTTGAGGAGTTAAGATGAAAATTGCAGCTTGAGTAAAACGCTTTTAAAGATTTTTAAAATGCATAGTATTCACTTGTAAATGTTCAAACATTTGCACGTAAAAACTACAAGTAATATTTACACAGCAGAAAAAGTAGGGTTTGGAGATACCAAAAAAGCAATGGGAGCAAAAACAGTATGAGCGCATGTACTAAGTTTTTATTGCATCAGCTCCCCAATTTTAATGCATTATTTTTAACTCCTCCAACATAAATAGTTGTTTCTAATAGTAATTAATTTGAAAGAAGTGTTATCCCAATAATCTGTGCACATTAAAAACGAGTTTGAAAACTGCAATTTTAATATAAATATTTGCAACACAAGTGCCAAATGCCCGGGGTTCGTTTTATAAATCGTCAGTCGTGGGAATATTGCTATCGTACGTATGGGTCTCTTCAAGACTTGGGTACTATTTGGAGCATTCGCAAAGATGACTTAAGACCCAAGGGAAACCTCAGGGCATCCCAAACCTTAAGGCACAACATTTCCAAAATTGTGTAAAAAAATAATACTGTATTGTTTTATTTCTCACCTGTAAGCAATGGTGACACGGGCAACTGGTGCTCCATTGTCCAGAGCGGCAACAAACACCTTGTTAGCCAACGTGGTAGAGCTAATGGTGGCTGCCCTCGGGGGACATGCCTGAGCTGCCGATGGGGCAGAAGCGTAAGCCCTCGCCTGAAAACAAACAATACTGTTTGATGCAAACCAGTTTCAATTTTTAATAGGGTTATTCACAATCAGTCAGTCATACTCAGTGTCAACCTCGCACGAGGGTGGCACTGATAGGTAATTTTCAATTGGAAACTAAAACTCTCCATTTTAACTGGCAACCTTTGGGCCCATAGCCAATCACTGAATTTTTTACATAACTTAGCTTGTTAAAAGTCGTAGATATTGGAGTGTCCATCTAGGATTCAGTTTTCACATGGAATCTTGGAATCCTACACACTACACATAAGTGCTAACGATCCAAGAAAAAGACTGAGATAAAATTAAAGTAAAGTCAAGTTGAAATTCAATCAGTAATATTTTATAGGAGTTTTCACTCTTTGCATTTACATTATTACAGAAACTGGTCAAATCATACATTAGATAAATAGCCATGGACTAATAAAGATCGAAGGAACTACAATTTTTAATGCTGGCAGTGTTTGACGAATCGCCACACCGATGTATGCGCGTGGAATTGCCGATTTCCAATGACGGTGCAGCTTGCAGAACTAAATACATTATGCTTTGATCTTCACCTGTAAATACTTGACAGTTCCTAGGTATTATTTTAACCTCCGTGTTTCAAGCCTTATCTGATCGCGTTTAGAATATATGTGTAAATAAAGTTATTCTGCTTTAACCCCTAGGATACGACACACTACAATAGCAGTGCAGTGATATTATGACTACATCTACAAATGAACTCCAATGTGTGGGTGAAGAGCTAGGTTTTAGAATTTTTTAACGCATTTTGTTCCTGCCCATGAAAGTTCGAAAGCAAAGAAGTTTATATTGAAGAAACCTGTCAATTATTTCAAATATAATTTTCAATATTATGTTTGGTTTTCAAATATTTACAAAATACTAGCCGTCTTCTAGGGGTTAAACATTCAACCTCTTTAATTTATACATCATAATATAATTTCATCTCGCGTTCAGGTAAAATCCCGGCCAGTCTTAAAGTTTGGCATGCACATACCCACAATATGAAAAAAATATTTTTACAGGATTTAAAAAAATCAATTTTTAAGCAGGAACATGAAGGGAGACTTCCATTTATTTTTATTTGTTGTGAACATTGATAATATAAATAAATATTATTGTTCAAAAGCTTCCTGCTTCAAAATTAGTTTTTTCACTATCCTCTAAAATATATTTTTTCACTTCTTCAAATTTTGCAAATTCACTTTGTGGCACCATTTTATTAATGAAATAATTAAAAACACTGTTTTTACCACGATAATCTTTATTTAAAAGTCAACATGTTTCGAGAACGATGTTCTCTTCTCTACATATAATGTCCTGATGAAGAGAACATCGTTCTCGAAACATGTAGACTTTTAAATAAAGATTATCGTGGTAAAAACAAAGTGTTTTTAATTATTTCATTATATTTTTTCACATTATTTTGTAACAAATCCCAAAAAAATTTGCATCCCCTCTCCTCACCCGCGCGTATATGTGGTGTAATACGCATACCGCACGCCCACCCTTCTCTAAAATTCATTTACTCAGGCACATTTTGCATCGACTTCAGATGGATGGTGTCCCAGATAGCCAAAGTACGAAGCATATCCAGAAAGTAAGTGTACTGTTTTTTTTTTTTTGAAAGTGTATTAGAAAAAAAAATATAGGAAATTGTTGATAAATTTGTTGCCTATTTTTCCAAATAATTGCTAACCCGTTCAATGCATGTAGTGAGGCGTGGCACAAGTTTCTTTTGCCCTTCTCGAAGAATTCTCCCGCCAGCTCCTTCCCCCTCTTCAGGGCCATTTTCTGCACCTGCTAGTCGGTTGAAAATTTATTTTCATCCATACATGCCTTTAGGAAGGTGAAAGATGATAATCTGAAGACGCCAAGTCAGGGGATTACGGGGAGTGGTTCGTAACATCCCAATCAAATGAGTCCATGATCTTATTGGTGGCTAAGGCTTTGTGAGGTCGGACGTTTTCGTGAAAAAGTCACACTTCTCTGGTCAGCATTCCCCTCCTTTTGTTTTGAATGCTCCTTTTGAGTTTTTTTAGGGTACACAATATTGTTGTGCATTGATGATCTCAACCTGAGGCCGAAATTTGAACAAAATGATGCCTTTTCGGTCCTAAAACACTGAGGCCATGATTTTTTTTGCCCCAAATTGTGGTTTTCAATTTTTTCACAGATGGGGAATTGGTGTAACGCCACTTTGATGACTGTTTTTTTTCCCAGGCATGTAATGAGTCACCCACTTTCATCTCCAGTAACAATAGAGCTCAGAAATCCTCACCTTTTTTTCTTGTAGGTGTTATTTCTTCCGTGAGTAAAAAGCAGATCACAGCACTTGGCGGAATTTTTTGCCGACAAACTTTCACGCAACTGGACACTAAAACGTGAGTTTACGTACAAGAATGTTTCTGCGATGCTCTTTCTGGTCAGGAGACCCCCCTGTACCACTAAGTGTTGCCAACCCTCAAAAAACTAAAAACTTCCGCCCGTTGTGGTCACAGTACACTTACTTTTGGATATGCCTCGTAAATTGGTAAATAATTTATTCATTTGGTTTCTGTTCCTTGGGTTTTGTCCCAAATAACCAGCTGTCCCTATAAACCGGTGCGGAATCGACTGTACTGACAAAATGACGTTATATACTGTAGACGCGTGGTAGAAATCTCCAAGTGGGAAGCCAAAAGCAAGGCAATCGCACTGTACTCGGTTTCTAATACTTTAGTACTAAACTGTCACTCGTCAAGTAAGGTCGTGTCTTACCAGTAGGAAAATTGCATTTAAAAAGTGCCAAAATGCCCTCCTGTGTGATGAAAAAATGTTTCCATTACACGGCAAACAGTTGTAAAAGTGAAGAAATAACATTTCATTTATATGTACACACAAAAACTTATTTTTATCGATTATTATAAGCAATACGATCAATTTTCATGTTTCCCGTCTGACAATTTTATGCATCATTAGAGAAAAAACACACATTCTTTGAATGTCTTATGGTACGGCCACACTGAGGCCAACTTTAAACTTTCGGACGATTGTGTAGAAGGGTAGTTCGTGCGTTGGAAGTTCGAATTGGAAGCTTGGCTTCGGTGTGGAAATAGCATATCTTTTTAATACATGAATAACTTTTGAATTAAGAAATTACTGAAAACCGCTGTGAACAAAAGAGTGTTGCTTACTTGCCACATTATTTTGAGACTATGGCGAGTCTATTTATATAACGTCATTGTACTGACATACCAAAATGTCAATATGGCGGTCGTCCCATACAAAAGCAAATTTTCATTTTATGTTATTGTAATTTTAAAATGAAGTATTTTCCACTCCCCCGAATGCAAAATAGTTGTTTTTTATTGTAATTAAGTTGGATCAAAGTGTTTTTTCAAAGAATTACCAAAATACCTGTACCAATATACACAATTTCTTAATTTATTTTATAAAATATAAAATGTATTGCTTTAGAGATTATAAAGAGTCTTGTCCAAAAGTATTCGAGTGAATAACTGTCAAACAAACAATTAAAAAAAATTACCTATTTCCCCAGAAATGAAACAACTTATAACAGATATTTTGGAAAGTAACAACGTGGGGTAAAGGTAAAACGTACTACAAGATAAAATGCATATTCACAGAGGATATTCAGACAACTGAAAATCTTATCAAGAAAAATTATGGCACCTAACCTAGAAGATGATCAGTTTGTTGTTTCCTACGTTATGAAAATATGACTTGACTGGAAATTATGTGACTAAACCGATCGTATTTACCCACGAACTACATTATTTAATAAAGATTAACAAAGGAAAACATTAATATAGGCAGCAAAATGTTTATGTAACAGGCCAACAGATCCAGCAGTTATGTCAAAATAATTGACACATAAATCAAGTATTAGAGATGGTAAATTAATTCATTAGAATACACTTACGGAAATAGCCCGGATCAAAGGCAATTTTGAGGCGTTGCAGGCCATTTTTCGTTTTTAAATATATTTCTTGACCGATGAAAAACCGAGTACGCGCGAGTACGCAAGTCCCAATGGCCGACCAAAGTGATGGCGCTGCTATCGCAAATCGCAACTGACAGAACTTTGCGGAACTAATTTGACAAATTGGCGGAAATTAGAAAAATTTCAAATCATCTTTGAAGAATTGTTTTTTTAGTATTATAAACATAATAAAATATTTGGAATAATAAATTTCGTGTAGGTACTATTGTCCCGTGCCCTTTCCTCAAATATATTAGCAAAACATGCATTCAAAAATATTTCAGGGGAAAGTACCTAGGTACAAACAAAAAAAAATTGTTCTGCTACATTACAGCTATATTTTTTACGTTAATTTGCTTGGAGTTTAAAAAAAGTCATGGATTCCAATAAAATGGAAATTTAGGTAAATAAAAAATATTATTTATATATTACCTGGATTACAAACCATATTTTACTTCATAAATAAGCTCTTAATATAAATCTTTGTAGATTTGTTTGTAAATACCTAATATTTGTTTGTAAATACCTAATGATACCCACACTGGAACTGAACTAGTTATTGGGTAGGAATAAATAATAATGCGATTTATCTTTTGCAATCCTGGAGTATAGGAGAAAAAGTTACCCTTTTTCCTGGGGTGATTTTTACACGAACCGTCTCCAATTTTCCTGAAATACAGGAAATAAAATAATTATTATCTCCAATTTTCCTGAAATATAGGAAACAAATATTATGTACATGACGTACAGAATGGATTGCATGCAATGACGTTATATATAACGTCATTGATTACATGGCTTTCTGTAGAACTTACCCCAGTCATATAAAAAAATGCCCCATTGTAAAAAAACCTATAAAACTTAAATAGTGAAAAAATATACCAAGTCAAATAAATTACTTTATTTAAAAATAATATTTCTCTCATTGCAAACTAGTTTCATCACTTGACATCTTCAGAGCACTAAAAATTAAAATAAAACTATATTTTATCAGATCTGACACAGATTATAATATGTTATGTTCTGTGTAAAAATGACAGGAATCTATATTTAAATATGATGGTCACTTATGTTTTGTTTTCACTCAAAAGAGCCTTCGTACTTCAGCCGAAAGAAAAAAAAATATCTCAGAAAACGGAGTAGAAATAAGAAAAAAACGTATATATCTTAAAACTTTATTTATTATGTAATCATGTTATACAGTACAGTACAATGTATGAATGTTCATGTCATAATTATTATTTAACAATTTTTGAGTAAACATTGTGAGGTTTTTATTTTTCAAACAATGCCATATAAAATCAGAAAAAGGGAAAAAAAAACCTAAAAATATTGGTTGAGTGTACCTACTATGCAGATTTGAGATTTCAGGGCGTTTTTTATTCTTTCCAGATTTGAGATTTCAGGGCATTTATAATTCTTTCCAAGTTTTTCTCCATCCAAATAACTCGACATGCACAATACGTGCCAATGAAAATATACATCTGTTAATAAACAGTTCAATTGTTAAAGTACAAGATGAAATTTAAGTTTTCAATTTAATGGTTAAAATTGTGAATACACATATACATCTAAATTGTTAAATTTTCAACTCGTATCAAGCTTCCCAAAATTTCAATCTACTGTATTGAAAATTTATAATGTTTATTTACCGGGGGAACTGAAACTAGTGAAATGTGTTATACATAATACATACTTTTCAGAATCAATAATGTTTCAAAGATGGTGATAAGTAAATTTCAATAATCTTTAAAAAAACATTTAAGATAAGTTTAGTTTTGCCTGCAACAAAGAAAAGTTTAGATTTTTGAGGTGTTTTTAGTATTGTTATACAATTAATATGTGCAGTACTTTTTTGTTTGTGATGGTGAAATACCAATTTATTATAAATTATAACTCTTCGAACGCATTAAACCAAAAACAAAACATACTACAAAAAGCGCATCAATGCTTATGCAATGTCTTAAGCGTTGTACGACTTCAGTCAATTTACATGTCGAGGCCAAATAAAATGGTAAATTTTAGGTACTAGCATTCAGAGGATCGAGTTATAGGAATCCAGATTTTGAAAAGTTAAAACAAAAATTGAACAACTTCACAGAACTTAACCAAGAGCGTCAAGTATTTTCTTGTTTAGAAGGTAAGTACACATTATTATTGTTTTAAAAAGCATCAGTGTATCTAAATTATTGCTCGGTCAAAACATCAAAATTTAACATTGTTTGAAAAGTGATGAATTGGCTTGAGATAGAATAATGATTCAAATTAATAAATAACGTTGTGTTAACCACAATTATTTACAAAAACCGACATGTTTCGTCAGCAAAGCTGACTTCCTCAGGGTTTTGACAAAAACCCTGAGGAAGTCAGCTTTTTTTTTTCAGCAGAAACCCCCCTTTTTTTTTTTTGAGTTCTGTCAAAACCCTGAGGAAGTCAGCTTTGCTGACGAAACATGTCAGTTTTTGTAAATAATTAAGTGGTTAATACAACGTTATTTATTAATTTGAATTTAAAATGTTACCACAAAATAATTTTGCACTATTAGAAGAAGTGAGAATAATGATTATTGGTCCTTTTCCTTTTATATTTCAGCCTTTGATTTGATTATGGCAAATTGTTGGCAAATCTAAATATTTTTAATGAAAACGATGTGAATTTCCGAAATTCAGAAAATTTGTCAAAGACTTTGAAATGGTCAAATCAATTTATCGTAATATGCAAAGTTTACATGGCATGAATTTGTTGAAATTTACAACACAGGAAGTCAATTCCAATACCATAACTTTTACACTTAATAAAGTAGCGAGGAAACCATTAATTCTAATTTCAAGTTCAGCATCATCCTAGTCCAACGGTACTGAAGGTGAATTGAATTCTGTTATCAATTTTGGATGAATTCATTTTATTGAGTGCATTTAGCGTTTTGCTTCTCAAAACAATGAAAAAAGATATTTAAAAAGTAAGAAATATTTTCTGCTATTCAGGTTCTAAAAATGGTTTTTACACTGTTTATATATATATCTATTTTGAGACATGGTCTGGAGTTCACACATTGTATAGGTATTAATGGATTGTGAAATAAATATTTGCTCCGACAAACATAACCTATAGAAAACAGTGAATCCTATAAAGATTATACATATTATATTATCATACTGACAAAGCAAAGACAATATTTATATAAATAGGATGCATCGCCAATATTCAATTGAACATTATCCATTTACAGCATCCGCAACATGAAGAGATGAATATGAGATGGTGATATCGCAGTTAGTTCAGCGCAGGTATGCTTGTGCTGGAGCCCGGGGCTTCCCCGCCCTGAGGGCCACTCTCGCGGCTCATATTCTGTAACAACAACATTATACCTTCTTTAAAAATGTTAAGTTGTCAGCTCTAGAACATTTCAAAACAGACAAGAGCTCTAGAACATTTAAAAGCATATAGCACATTTAAAACAGACAAGAATCACATCTAGCACATTTCAAAACAGACAAAATGTCAATTCTACATAGAATATTTCAAAGCAGATAAGGGAATGTACCCATACTACGTGACCAACTTTTTGCAATTTTTAACCCCCCCCCCCCCGCCCCCCGGTGACCAAAAACCTAAGGCCGCCGCCGCTCATTTGTATCAAGCGTGACATTTAGAAGACCCACCCCCCCCAAACGTGTCACGTAGTATGGGTACATTCCCTAAGACTCTAGAACATTAAAAACAGACCGGAGTCAGGTGTAGATTAAAAAAAAGAAAACATCAAAACATAAGATAAGAGTCAGCTGCAGAACATTTCAAGAGACAAGAGTCAGCTCTTAAACATTTCAAAACACACACAAGAGCATTTCAAAACAGACAAGAGTCAGAACTAAAAAATATCAAAATTGACTTGTGAGATTCTATTAGTGAATACACAAGTGGAGCTACCGTGCTACCGTGGAGCTACCATGGAGCTGTTCAGGGCCGTAGTAAACAAAGTCCACATAGCCAACATGATAGATTAGATAGCCAACGTCCGTTGAGCGGACAGGGCACAAGAAGAAGAAGAATACACAAGCCTTTTGTCAGTTCTAGAAAATATCAGAACTGACTGAGATATTGTTAATGAATAAGAATTTTATAATATTGATAAATAACATAAGATCGTCAGCTTTAGAAGACGGTCATATTCTATTATTGATTATCATACATAAGGGCAATAAGAGCATTGTCAACGTTAGAAAATATGTTGTCATATTATTATTGAGGTATCGAGGATTATTTGCCTAGCCATTGGTCAACACATTGAAAAAAAAAATTCAATTTGACCGCATGTTGTAACTTCATTTGAACAATTTAAGAATTTGTAATATTTATTATGAGGTACCTATTACAATTTAAGTATATGTTGCAATGAAAATTTTTACATGAAAACTTGAGCGTAATTTACATGATACAGTATTCATATTGCTCAGAATGTCTGTATAATTTGTGACTGGTCACATGATTTGTTCTTATCAAAATATTTTTTATCTGCACAGTGTAAAAAAATGGTTTAATACATTCTACACGAAATAAATGAGATTTGTTTTGAATTAATTTTCGTACAAGATACTAGACAATATTAATTGATATAATTAGTTTGTTGCAAACAAACAAGCGGCATTATAAAAAAAAAACATAAAATTAAAATTGTATATTCACCTGAATACTCACCTTGACATGTATTTGACTTTTAAGCATTGCTGCTCTCAATATCAACATGGAGGTTTTTCTTTGATATTCTTTCCCAACTGCTAGACTTCTTTCAAAAGTGGTGCTACGCTGATCAACATCCTTGGCATATAATATCTTATTGTGCGAATCTATCCGTGCCTGAATCTGTCCATCGAGGATGAGTTGCATTAGTTCATCTTCCAGAGCACTCACTGTCCTATTGAAGGCCCCGGCCATCTTCCGCATATCCGCCGACAGGTAAGGACTGAAGTATTGGATTAGAGCTCTGTTCCGGATCATGGTATAAAGAGCCGGGAGGTGTGGAGCTAAATACATATCTAATAGTAGATTATCACGGACATCATCTAAAAGTCTCAAACATGAAGCGTACTTAGATTCGTAAAATTTGAATATAATGTCTCTCAACTGAGGTTCAAGCTCCAGGAATAGTTTGAAGGAGCTACTAAATATGACCTGCTTCTGAAGTTCGGCTCGGTCGAAGGTGGCGAGGGCGCACAGCCCTCCGTAGAGAGCCACATTACTTCCGCTCAACAACTCGGGGAAGTCAGTGTGGTCCAGACTGGCGGCCAGGAAGTGCTTGGCTGCTGACTTGTACTTCTTGGTGGCAAGCTCCGCTAACCCAGCCGCACATTTTAACCTTGTGAGGATGGTTTGATTAGAGTCCTTGCCGTGCACTTCGGTGAAGTCGGGAGTACCTTCGGCTTTAGACACGTAACTTAAGACATGAGACCAGTTCTGCAGATACACAGACACTTTGATAACATTAAGACACATATTGACCACATGCTTCCCACTAGTGCAGTAATCTCTGGCTCTTGAGTAACACTTGAGGGCGTTAGACAAATCACCGCAATCTAAATAGTGGTCTCCTAGGTCATCGTGTCCTCTTCGTATGCTCTCTTTTATTGAATTTGATTTGTAATTTTTAAGGTCAGTGTCCAGTTTTTCTAACTTGAGCGCCGCTTTCTTGGTTTTGGCTTCTATCCATAAGTTATCTAATGCGGGTAAGTCTTGCGAGGTAGACTGGGCGGCGATATCGGGCAGACTCGGTCCTACCACCATCTCTGCTAACTTCTTGTGCAGTTGTTGATATAGGTTCACATTGTAAGTTGTCATGACATATGTAATTGCCATCTTGAGGGCTTCTAGCCTCAGAGATGGGCAATGATCAGCTATATATATTAACCTGTACAGTTTTGCCAAACCATTATAAGATCCAGCGTAAACTTCTAAATCCAGAGAAGGATTTTCTACAATATAACTCTCGGCTTCATTGTTCTCGTTATCTTCAGGTGGAGCATCCACCTGCATTGGCTCTACTGCATTCTAAAAAATAATAATAATACAAGATAAAGAGTGCTAATATTTTACCAACTGCGTGTACGCACAATACAAATAAGGTGTCGATTCAATGAGAGATGTGAGAGGATTTCACTGAAAATCCTGTGGAAACACTAAATTGAGGGGTAATATGCATAGTTTTGTCAAATAAAAGCTGTCATTGCAGATACCCAACCTAAAATGACAAGCATTTGAGAGGAAGAACGGGAGAAATCCCTAAAAGTACTTCCAATTCACTTGTCACGCGTAAAGTATAAATAATGATATACGTTTCTCCAGCGAATAAAAGTTTAATTTACCTGCAATAACACATTCTGCATTTGCAGCGGCATTTTTGCTATTTTCTGTGCCACTCCATCTGTCTCTTTCTCATCCGGCAAATTCGTCGCTCAGCGTACATGCAGTTTTCTACAATACCGACAGAATTTTAATTTATGGATTTAAATGGCTATTAAACCTGTCGTATATACGGCCAGGCCATTCGCTCATATCCGCACTAACTGAGCAGTACTTAATCTCAAAACAAAATAAATAAAAATAAACAATCAAAAAACGGTTCCATGACAACTCAAAAAAGTAGCATTTTAACACCCCTTTGAAAAGTCATGTGATGATTTTTTTAAAATACTTAACCCATTTTCTTATCTAACGTAACCTATTTCACCAAGTTAAAAATCAAAAATTCATCACTTTTAATGACTTTGCAAAGGAGTGGTTCGTAGAAAATGCGTGGCATCTCGATTTTTTTCTCAATAAAATTTGTTACATTTCTCCCTTAAACATTTGAAGTTTTAAAGCTCAATAAAATAATATGAGAAGTGTCTGTACATTCTCCACGCCGAAACAGTAATTATATGAAATTCCCTCGATATAAGTAAATCGCAAAGTATGCTCCGAAAATTATTATTTACACGTTTGTTTCTGTTATTATACAAGTTATATGTATGAAATATTTCAGTGTTTCTAACAGTTATTAATGCTATTTTAGACAACCCCATGAGATTTTTGCTCTATTTTAAACGAGTAGTGTTTTATTAAACATTTTCACAATTTTCGCTTAAATATCATCGTTTTTAATATTAGCGCGCTCTCTCTAACATTCGTATTTACGTATCTGTCCTTCTTCTTTTTGACCGGGTATACCACGCTTTAATACGTATATCGTGATGTAAAACACTGCCACTTGTTTTGCAGTTGATTCAAATCTCCCAGTGGAACACGGACTTCAGCTACGTCACGAATTTTTAGCCAATTACCGCTTTACCTCCTCGATGAGCTAATTTTGTTTAAACGCGTTTTCAACGAACCTTGAATACTCAAAAAGCCGTTTTTAGACATCCTAGTATTTTATTCAAGTAAAATTGTAAAGGAAATATACCTATTCCCTAAAATTTAGACTTTAGTTTTTCAAAAATGCATTATTTTTCTGAATTACTTGCTACTAACTATTATCAAAGCGGGCTACAGACCTTCAGTTTTAACTGTACAGTTTATCTGTACAGTCGAACTGTACAGATAAATCGTTAGGTGTGTAGGACAAAAGTAGAACTGTACAGTTTAACTGAGATCTAATCAAAATACGAATAGATAAATCTGTACAGTTAAAACTGACAGTGTGTAGTCGAAAACTGTACAGTTTGGTCGCAGTTTCTTTTAATACACTCATTAAATTAATACAAATTTCTCTTTTAATATAAATAATTCATTTAATTTTAATTTCGCTTTTATTTTTCTTTTAATATACTCAGTTTCTTTTAATACATCTTTAGCCCTGTAACGGCTAAAGGGTCGTCTATGGAGGCCATTGTTGATAAAAACTGAAAGATCTCGCAGTTTTACTTGAATGTGTGTAGGCTGTATGGACCTACGATTTATCTGTACAGTTTTTTTTTTCTTTAAAAGAAAGACAAACATTCCCGGGTTACGAATAACCCAACAATATTTGAAAATCTCCTACTACCACCACAGAAAGCCGAAAATGTTGCTTGTGTTGTGATGGATGGGATCCAAGCGCTGTGCCCACTCAACCACTGACAGGTCAAACTGTCAGTTTAAACTGTACAGTTAAAACTGAAGGTCTGTAGCCCGCTCCTACAATATATTTTTTTAAAGTGTAGGTACATAGCGTGTTCCTAGTTTGTACCACATTTTAGGTAAGTATCACAAAGTTATTTGTTTTCATTTAAATGACACCACAAAATGAATGCGATTCCTGTTGAACGTGGGACGATATTTCAAAAACCGCGCGGAAATTGCAGATTAGTTGATTAAATATCTGATGATTATTGGGTTGTTATGTAAACCGATTGATTAAACTCCAACCTAAAAGTCCCGATCAGTGAACAAATCAGTGCCCCCTGGTATGCCGGTCTGGATCAGGATAGGAGTGCTCCTGGCTGGGTGGCACAATCATATCCATCAGTTATAAAGTAGTGATATTGCTTTGCTATTCAGGTAGTTAGTTAGTAGATCACTGCCATTCTCTTCTTGCATTTCTATTGTTTCTCAGCCCGTGTTACAATATGTTGTGCATAAAATGTGAAAAAAGTAGTCTACGATCTTATGGCTGTTATACACGACATCTTTTTTCAGCCCGATTCCAATTAGACACAAAAGTCAACATTTTTCGCTCTACGCGATCGCTATTTTCATCTCTATTTTCATATCTACGATTTCAGTTGGCATCACAGCAAACAGCATGGTTCATGTGTTGTTTGCAGTGATAAAAATTTAAACCTTAGATATGAAAATAAATATGAAAATAGCGATCGCGTAGACAGGGCCGGTTTTAGCACTACCAGCGCCCTGGGCGAGATTTCCACGGCGCCCCCTAACTGCAATTCAATTCCATACGAAAAAAGGCAATGGGTATGATGAAATAACCGTTTATTACAAAAACAAACTATTTTATAAAACTAATAAAAATTTAACTTTTCTAGTCTTTCTATCGGCGAAATTGATAACCTATTAAACTTCTTTGATTAGGTTTTATCAAAATCGATGTTTTCAGCAATTCCATTTTCGATTGACAAAGGTGCCAAGTTTGTCAATTTAGATTGAGATATTGTCGATCGCAGATAGGTTTTTATCTTGAATGAATTGTTTCATTGTTTGCTAGTTTTTTTATGAAATGAGAATTAGAGAAATGTCGCCCTGTATCATTCTTCGGATAATTATCAATGTGAGTTTGCACTGGGCCACTAGTTATTATATGATCAATTATTTTACTATTTCGAATGAGTGGCCAAGTGGCGGAATCAGCTATATTCGGGACAACAGTACTAACGTAATCTAGCATTTGTATTTGTTGCACATCACCAATGGAGTCATCCTGAGCAGCATCTGTAATTATGGCATAACTTATTCCCTCACTTCGGGAAACTTTGTTCACAATCTCTTCAGCAGCTATCTGATCTGACTTGTCAGACAGAGGCTCCATTACCGATGAATTCGTTTATATTCCAGATGTAGATGCCACATTCAGGTCTTTATTTTTTTTTAATGATATATTTATCTATGTATATTCATAAACTTTTTTGTTTTTTGAAATTTCTTTTCTTTTTCTGCTTTTCGTTTTCTATATTTTGACCCAGATTTCTTTTGATTAGATCAACGTATTCAGACATTTTGTACTAATTAGTTAAGTAGTAATCAATAAAATCTGCAACAAACTAAATCTCTGTAAGTCGAAACGTTTCTAAAAATAAATTGATTACAATAAAATTTCATTATAACGCTATCCAGCGAGGACGACCAAAACGCATTATATTTGGGATAGCGTTAAACACGGGAAGGAAGATCAAAAAAATTAGGTAACATTGACATGGCAGCAGAATATTTGTGAAACATTTTACTTTTACAAGCTTGTGTTTCGCGACGGTGCTTAGATTTGGACGAAAAAATCACGATCATCCACTCGTTCCAGTGGGAATGAGATTTTCCCGCATTAAAAAGTAGGTAATCGATATATTTCCTCGGGATCTATATTATCTCCGTATCAAAATTTCATCAATATAGTATAATTGGTTCCAAAGATATAATCCTCCCCAAACGTATAAACATACAAAGAAATGTTATAGAGATCGATAGATAGCAGAGAGAGAAAAATATAGTAGAAGAGAGTGTTAAGTATAGATTGTTAAAATAAATGTGTACTTACCAAATAAAATGACCCGTCAAAATATCAAATAACAAATACCTACTTTTATACTTTACACTATTTATATTTCAATTTTTTAGATAAAACTAATGGCACTCCCTAGTCGGAACCAAGAGTGACGAACAAGAGCGTCGCAACGTAGCGTGGAACGTCTGATTACTGCGTTTGTTTGATTTAAAAATATTTGGAATAACTGTTTTAAGTGCGTCCACTTATGCTAAGAATGAAAATGAGCTGGATGTGTTCCGCTTCGCTAAAAAAAAAACGCCAATTCTTTTTAAATAAAATGTAAAAAGAGATAGATAATATGTTTCTCTATGGTTGGGGATTCCCGGTAAAATGAACTGCATGCAGTGCTCCGATCGAAGGTATTGTACACTACGTTCGAGTTCTAGTGCTACCACCATAACAATTTTTTTCCTAAATTTAGGGAATTTACGATTAAGTAGGCCTGGCTCAAAGAGCGAGGGAATATAAAGGGGCGGCCGCGGCGCCTATGGCGCCCCTTTATGTCCGGCGCCCTGGGCGGTCGCCCAACCGCGCCCTACCCTAACGCCGCTACTGCGCGTAGAGCGAAAAATGTTGACTTTTGTGTCTAATTGGAATCGGGCTGAAAAAAGATGTCGTGTATAACGGCCATTAGAGTAACCATATAACTCTTCTACGATACTACGCGGCGCCTCTTCAATACTCGTGTACAGTGTACAGACAAAGTACGTAGATACTTATGTATAATTTATTATCTCTGCCATTGCAATGATTTATGACTTTAGTTCTTACCTAAATTTAATGCCGTATTTAGGCCCAGGCAATCTAGGTAGCTGCCCAGGGCGGCAATTTTTAGAGGGGCGGAATTTTGCCGAGATATTTATTATTCCCCCCCCCCACATTTTTACGTACACAATTTTTTTTCATACTTTTAAAATATAGTAGTACATTTTTTTAACATTAACTCCACACAGGAGGCCCTGAGGAAAATAATTTCCCTCAGGGCCAATGTCATCTTTGGAGATGCTGTGTGAGAGTCTTTCCGAGGAGAGGAGGGAGTGAACATGGGTCTTGAAGAGAGGAAGGAAAGGAAAGGAGAGGGAGGGAACACAGAGGCCGGCAAAACGTTCCACAGCCGAGCAGTTGAACTCAAGAACGAGTCGTAGAAACGACCCGTTCTCACGTGACTAATGTCAACCATGTACAAATGTTGGGCGCGTGTTTGGCGTGTTTGCGTGTTTCCCGACTATGCAACGGTGCCGAGGGGATCAATGACGCTAGTTTCTCGGAACATCTTCCATTGTAATACCGGTAGAACAAGGACAGCATTCCCACCTGACGCCTGTGCTCTAAAGATTGCTATACATTTGTTAGGTTAGGATAATCTATCAAACAGACCGCCCATTTCCGCACAGTGTCGAGTTTTTTTTTAGGTATTTCGGGGTTCTAGAAGAGGTGGCGGCCTAATTCAACCGTGAGGCGCACTTGCGATTTGTACAGGGTTAGAAGTTACGTAGGTACTATTAAAGTATCTGCGGGCCCTGTACCTACAGTAGGTTATACGCCCAGCTGAGAGGCTAACTTAACTCTGACTTCGATGGAGCTCCCGTACCTGAGCTGGTCACTTAAAGTTACACCAAGCTCACGCATATTGATTGAGGTCCTGTTCGGAAGATTGCTTCCGTTGAAGGAGACAAGATTTTCATTTATATTCCTTTTAGACGTAATCAGACATGATTGGGTCTTTGAAACATTAAATTCGATGAGGTTGTTTTACCCCAAGAGAAAACACTCTCGAGGTAACCGTCCATTTTTTGCTTCAAAGCACTCCGAGCCATTGGGGTTTGTGTGCCCTTTGGGGGCTTGTCAAAAGCTATCATGGACTGTACTGTCATCCGCGTAACAATGAATCGGTGCACATGACAAGAGGTCATTGACGTGCAACAAAAACAAAGTCGGAGACAGAACCGATCCCTGTGGAACGCCGGCATAAGCAACAGAAACAATGTAAAAGTACTTAAGTTAAAAAACATAAGTAATGTAAAGTTAAGTGAAAAGTAAGTATATAATTGAAAGACATAGTAGGAAAAGTACTGCCAGTTATTAGGTAATAAAACTAAAAATATATTAATGTTTTGTTGCTTTATATAGTAACTTGATGGAGAATATTTTATTTCTATTATACATATTACACGTGTTCGCTTTACGTTTGGCGCATAAAAATTTTTTTATAAAGAAAAAGCCATCCACACTAGTGGTGAAAATATCTACAAAATGAGAAAATGGAAACGAAGTAATGTTTGATGAGGAGAAGGAAAAATATTTTTGTATAAGGGATGCTGAAGTAAATACCTACCTAATATCAAATATACATACCTACAGACTAGCCCACGGACAAGATGCGATTACTGAAAAAATAGTATGTCAAATTCATCTTCATCATCATCTTCTTCCCCTTGTCCTATTCGGGTCGGGGACCCATTGCATCGACGAGGCTCCTCCATACGTCCCCGTCTTGTGCTGATTGTTCGGCCCCCGTCCATGGTAGACCCATCCTCTCCTCACACGGCTCCTGGAGTTGCCTCGCCCAACTGTGTCTGGCCACTGGACGTCTACCCAGTGGCGGACTAAGCCCAACGGAGGCCCGGGGCGGCAAAGCTGAATGAGGCCCCCCCCTAGTTTAAAAAGTTGATGTAATTTTACAAGATTTTTATTCTGTTCACAGGGGCTTCTGGTCTTGGGGGGCCTCCAAGCGCCTCCGTGTTCCCTTGATCAAATCCTAAACAAGGTTTTAAAGCACCAGGGCACTGTGAAAAAAAAAATTGTAATTTTTTGTATTTCATTTTCAAAAGTTGCATTTGTTATAATGCTTTCACCTAATGTTTTAAGGAAATTCTAAGAAAATTTAAGGAAAGTTTTAAACATTTTGTATGTTGAATTATACCTCCGCAAAACTTTGAACGCATTTTTCTCGAAACTACGTTTTTCAACCTGGTTGACAACATATTAGAAAAACTATGTATCCGATTTGCATGTACCAAGTCTTAAACTGTTAGAAAATCCAGTCACTATTGCACCACATAGGGATTTTTTATAAAGGGCCCCTTTCTATTTTTTTAAGAACGCTGAAAATTTTCCATAAAAAATCTAATACAAAATTTGCTGGTCCACCATTTTTTTCTCTTTTTCAGATATGAAAATTCCTCCACGTGGTGCCATAGACACTGGATTTTCGAACAGTTTAAGACTTGGTTCATGCAAATGTAAATCCAAATGCAATAAAAATACATACAGGCGGATATATAGTTTTTTTTTTAATATGCTGTCAACCAGGTTGAAAAACGAGTTAAAAAGGTTTCTAGAAAAAATCATTCGAAGTTTTGCTAAAGAATAATTCAACATACACGCTGTTTTAAACGGCACATAAAATTCTTTAAAAACATTTGGAGAGAGCACGTTAACTTCAGAAAAAGAAATTAAAAAAAAATTTTTTTTTTACTGTTTCCTGGTGCCTTAAAGCCTTTTTTAGGATTTGATAACGGAAACTTGGGGGCGTTTGGAGGCCCCCGGGGACCAGAGGCCGCCCCTTCTGTAAAGGGGCCCCGAGTCGTGCATTGCCTAGGGGCCCCGACATGTTTAAGCCGGCCCTGGCAGGGCACTATTGTCCATAAGGCAGAAGGCCACTGACTAGGGGCCCCGCATTGGGTAGGGGCCCCTAGGGTAAAGAGGCCCGAGACGTGAATATACACTGCCTTCGAAAATCTAGTCACTGTAGCCGGGGCCGTATTATCCATTAGACGTGTAGGCAACTGCCTAGATTCCCCGCATCGGGTAGGGGCCCTTAGCGTAAAGTGGCCCAAGACGTACATTGCCTAGGGGTCTCGACATGGGGGCCCCTAGTGTAAAGGGGCCCCGAGACGTGCATTGCCTAGGGGCCCCAACATGTTTAAGCCGGCCCTGGCAGGGCTCTATTGTCCGTAAGGCAGTAGACCACTGCCTAGGGGCCCCGCATCCGGTAGGGGCCCTAGGGTAAAGGGACCCGAGACGTACATTGCTTAGGGCATGTTTAAGCCGGCCCCGGCAGGGCCGTGTTATCCATAAGGCAGTGTAGGCCACTGCCTTCGAAAATCCAGTCACTATAGCCAGGGCCGTATTATCCATAAGAAGTGTAGGTAACTGCTTAGGGGCCCCGCATCGGATAGGGGCCCCTAGGGTAAAAGGGCCCCAAGACATGAATCGCCTAGGGGCCCCGACATGTTTAAGCCGGCACAATAAACAATCGAAAATAAAATTCATTCAAAAATAAAACGCATTAAAAGTTTTCCAGAAGAATAATTCAGCTTACAAACTGTTTTAAACGGTTTCACATAAATGTTGTATCTCCGTCAGTTTTTCGAATTTCTTTAAAAAAAATTATGAGAGCATTTTTAACAAGTGCATCAATTAAAAAATGAAATGTATATATATTTTTTACAGTGGTGCCTTAAAGCCTTGTTTATAATTTGATCAAGGGAACACGCAGGCTTTCGGGGGCCCCTAGATCCGGGGGCCCGGGGCGGGCCGCCCCTCCCGCCCCCCCCTTAGTCCGCCACTGCGTCTACCCTCTGGAATCGCACTCAGTATCTTTCTCGGAATTCGGTCATCAGACATTCTTAAGTACATGCCCATTGCCCAAGCCACCTCAGTTGCGATTTTTCTATGAAGAGTAGCACTGGTTCAATGTTTAGATCATCTCGGATCGTCGAGTTTCTTATATGATCCCATTTCGTAACCCCTGCCACTCCTCTCAAGTACCTCATTTCGGCAGCTTGGACTCTAGAGCGTGTTCGTTTATTTAGCATCCATGTCTGGTGGCGACAAGTGAGCGTCGGGTGGTATACCGTTTTAAACACTGCCATCTTTGTCTTGATGCTGAGCTCCGCTTTTCTTATCACTGAGCTATAGAGAGGACGCAATGCACTACTTGTCGCACTTTTATTCTTCGATCAATTTCTCCGTCTTGCCGACCATAGTATGTCAAATTAGCTATAAATGTAAATTGTAGCTCTATGCTTCACATCAATTATTATATTTCTAAAATTAAATTAAAATAGATAGAAATTGTCAAAATGGTCGCGCGAAAAAAGTCTCTAAAACTTACCGGATTAATCCACGCGCTTTGTTATGCTATTCTGTGCACTGTGCCTTCCAGCGTTAAAGTCGTTTTCTGTGCGTTGGATGCTTCAATCGAATGCTACACTGCTTCAGGCAAAACTTGGCAGGCATAACTAAACGCGCATGCGCAAATATAAAACTTTTTCTAACATTGTGGATGCGGAATGGAGCAGAGAATCCATCGTTGCTAGTATTGATACGTTAACGCGACATTCAACACACTAACATCGATAATGGTGTTGTTATTATGTATTTCGGTCCGGTCCGCGCGTGTTTTGTTGTTTCCAGCCGCTGAAGTTGGAACGGTGTTGTTATGCAGCATTTATTGCTGTTTACGGCTAGAAAAAAATAAGCTGAAAGCTTTTGTTAATGCTGAATAAATAAATAACAATTATTATCATATTTATTATACGCCTCAAATGGAAGGGAAGCGCCGCATCCACAGTAATAATAATAATACAGTAATATGGAGGGACCGCGCCTGATGTACAGGGTAAGTGGATACAACGCAACGCCACCATAATATACAGATTGTGGGAAGAAATGATACGCAAGGAGAGGCCTATCATATTATTAAAATTTTTATCACAGTGCCTATTTGGCAAAACTCAGATCAAAAATGTAGGTATCGGGTATCAAGGAATAACCACTAAGACCAACTAAGACCAATAAAGAGTTTAATAACGAGGGAGGAGGAGGAGCAAGATGAAGTATACAACAACCTTCCACATATGATATTAAACAAATACAAGATACACTCAGATTTAAGTCATCACTAAAAACATTCCTTCTGAACAGGTCTCATTACACATTAAGTGAATACCTCACATAGGTACAACTGTTTTTATATTTATGTCTATATAATAAATTAAAACAAATTCACTTTGTATTACACCACTTTTATATTTATATTTAATTTGTGTTCAAATCTGTGCAACATGTTTATAGGTTAACTGGAAGAAATAGGATATAGGTACCTATAAGTTATACCTTTTGTACTTAATGTAAATTTTGTACAATTAATGATTTTGATTTTGATTTTGATTTTGAAGTGAAACTATTTTAGCACCGTTGTGATTTGAAACTCGGATGAAACGGAAAAGGCACTAAAAAGAGACAAACACATACATCAATCAGATTTAGCCTGCGAGAGAATGAGGTACAATGAACTACGAAAAGTACTTACGAAGCGTCGCGCTGTCAATTTTTTTTTGTTTAGGGCGGGCGGTTCGCTACCCAAACGCGGCCCTGTCTACATGATAATTTAATTTAGCGTGCGGGTCAACCCAACAACGTATCAAAAAATAATCACATTCAGTGCTGCCAACTTAACGGATTTTCCGTCATATCTGGCGGATTGGAGTGTCCCGAAACGGGAAAATTTTGTGTATAACGGAATTTACAGTATGACGGATTTTCTGGCGGATTCGAAAAAAGTGACAAATTACATACTTACATAATAATAATAATTACTTAATTACATAATAATTTATAGGCGAAAATCGCCTATATTTATGGATTTATGGAGAAATTTTGATCCCTGAAATTCTCTAGCCACCCCTCCCCCCCAGAATGGACGAAAATTTGTGTATCTGACGGATTTCTGACCGTTGATCCGTCACGATTTAGCGGGAACAGAGATTTCGAGTTGGCAACACTGATCACATTGAATTTTCAGTATTCATTTACCACTGGTGTGGCTTAGACCGGTTGACAATCAAAAATCAAAATGAAGTGGCTTTCTTTGGCTTTTCTTTTACTAGTGTTCCTTTATGAAGGAAGGGCTACTACCTTCGATGTGAGTTGGTCAAAGGCCACTACTATCGACAATGAAAGACCAATTATAGGAGTTTTGAGTCAAGAGATGTCATACTACCTCGATTCCATTTATCCTGGAAAGTATTCGAGTTATATCGCGGCTTCTTATGTGAAGTTAATCGAAGGATCCGGGGCCCGCGTAGTTCCTATCTGGTAAATAACATATATTTTTTAAACTTTTGAATATGCATAGCTATGACTCCGTATTTTTTATATAAAGGGAGTAAATGGAATGTACTTGACTAACTTTAACCAGTCATTCCTGACATTATTTGAAATAAAATACCTAACCTAACCTAGAGTACCTAAATGAAATTTTGGTCTCCGGTGACTTTTTCGATGATTTTCTTTTAATCAAATTTTTTTCTTCAAAATCAAACAAAAAAAATTCTTCTGTGTGTCGTCACTGGTAACTCAGCCGAGTAACCGCCCAACCTCTTACCTGCCCCCATCTGTCCAACATCTACTCGTACTATTTATGTTTTTGTGGAAAAAAAAAATATCATCCGAGACCAAAATTTTATTAACATTTTTACTCCTAATCATGTCAGGAATCACTGGTTAAAGTATGTTCCTTAACACCCTCTATACACAGCCGTTTCGGAACAACCGTTCCTTCTTCAGGGCAAAATATACTAACCAACTAACTAACTAACCATCACGCCGTTTCCCTGCAGGGGTAGGCAGAGAGGACGGACCGCCAGTCAACAGGACAACTCGGTCTTGGCACACACTCCTTGCCTCGTCCACATTCATACATCGTCTCATACATGCTCTTCTATTATTCCGACTCTTCACATGGTCCGACTCAAGTATCTGATTCACTTGGTCGTGCCATGTCTTCCTCGGGCGTCCCCGACTTCTTCTACCATTCACATTTGCGTCATACTCATTTGCGTCATACTCGTCATTCTCCTTACACTCTTTTCCTGTTCAAACCATCTGAGCGTCCCTTTCTTAATCTTACTCATTACGCTTGGGTACATCAGCCTTGCATTCTTCGCGGATCTCCACATTTCTCACAGTAGGTATAGACTTGGCATTAAAAAACGATGGGTGTAAATATACTGATTTGGCATTACAAAACAATGGGTGAACACAATACATTACTAAGTCCTTACCTAGGGCTACTTATTGTTTAGCACCTTTGAAATTATTTTTCACAAAATCAGTAATAAGTAATAACATTATCCAATCACAAAAAAATTATCAAGAATAAAACGAATCAAATCAACTATTAAAAAAACGTTCTCAAGATTGTCTCTCATGATAACTCGATCGTTTTGATAATATCTAGTCAAGAGTTATTCAACAGATATGATATCAAGAAATAATTATGTAGGTATATCACTAATTTGTATTACAATACAACAAATACATACTTATATTCGGCGGTTCGCTACGCTTAGTGATTTAGCAGGGGTGCCCGGGTTGCGTATTTACAAAACCTATACCGATTCAGTCGCGGTAACGACAATTTACATTTTAAATATACCTCTATATTGGTTATTTTTTATCACATTGCAAAAACAAAAATTGTTCTAAAATCCAGATAAAATAGTCTTTCTGATGGGCATATTAGAAATTAATAATTTTATTTCTAAATATTTAAATTTTAATATTATTCCCATATATTTTAAATACACCTCTATATTGATAATTTTTTATCACTTTGCAAAAACAAAAATTGTTCTAAAATCTAGATAAAATAATCTTTCCAATGTGTATGTTAGAAATTAATAATTTTATTTCTAAATATTTAAATTTTGATATTGAAAATTTAAAGCGACTGAAACGCGGTAGGGATTGTAAATACGCGCCCGGGTTCATGGGGTGAGGTTTGTCTAGGTCTTGGAGGCGGATGACTAGGACATACTGAACCCCCATCCTACCTACCCCTTAAACCCTTTTCTTTCCAGAACTCTCCTCTCCTTCCTTTCCTTAAAAAAACCCTCCACACAGCATCCTCAAAGATGACATAGGCCCTGAGGGAAATTATTTTCCTCAGGGCCTCCTGTGTGGAGCTCATGTAAAAAAAAAACATCGTTACAGCGTCCCTGAGGCGATTTTTAACAAAAACGACAATAAACAAATTTTCGAGTATTATTGTTATTTTTAAACGTTAACATACCAACGTTATTGTCAAGAGGCAGAGTTACAGAAGGCTTATATATTAGGCGATGTATGAATGTGACTGAAGCAAGGAGTGTGTGCCAAGACCGAGTTGCTTGGCGGTCTATCCTCTCTGTCTAACCCTGTGGAGAAACTGCCTGATGGTTAGTTAGTTAGTTATAACGCACACATGTAACTACGTACATATAAATAATTGGAAGAAAAATCTTTTAACTTGAATATTTCATAAATAGAAGCTGTACAATCTTCAATAATCTACGGCATTATAGGATGGGGTGGTGCGCTTGATGCATTTATTAAGCCTTTACAAACCACTCAAAAGCGCATCATTAATGTTATGTATAATAGAACTAAAACATTATCGACAGAGTTATTATTCAAAGAGACTAAAATATTCAATATGCGTAAATTATTTATATTGCAGACTATGAAATAAGAAATAGTAGTAGGGTAGACTGGGGACGATTGAAACAAGTTATGATTGAAACATCTCAATTTACTCGAAAACTATAAAACCTAAGAGTGTGATACAACACTTGAAACTCCGTCAGGTCTGTTGGGAGGTTTCTACAAAAGCGCACTAGCCGGCGAGTGACTCAATCGTGCGTAGGCGACATTATTGGATTTCGCACTAAAAAGCAAATATTTACGACATTTTTGTTTATATTATAATTCATTTTACTCTCGCAGCTTGACGAAATGTTTTATTACATTCTCTTCTTTATCTATTTAAGAGTATTTATAATGCATTTGCATGGCGTTAATTTCTATTTATCAGGGTTATTTTTGACTTTGAAGTAGAAAATGCAGCGTGGGGATGTTTGAAACAACTTGTGTGGGGATGATTGCAACGTTTCAATCATAACCATGTTTCAATCGTCCACACCGAGAGAAAATTTTAAAGTTAAGATGAAAAAAGGTCAGAAATTCAAATCATTAAGTCGTCACATTAGACGTACCTACCTCTGTGATCTTGAATATATATTTTTTTACATGTATACCGCACAAGAGTCCCAACTGCTCCCGTCTGGAGCCAGTGGGGCTATGGCATCCCCAATTGGGGTATGTTTGGGGCTGAAGGTAATGGGGAAGGGAAGGAGATGGGGAAGAGGGAGGTGGAGATGTACCTGGCTATTCAGATGTGGTCACCAAACACGGCTTACGCCATTTTAAGCAACATTTCAATTCTGAATGGTGGTCTTACACCAGGGCGATACTGAGAGTATCTTCCACTCTGGAACGTGCAGCAAATATACTATATATTATTTTAAATTAAAAATTGTGAAATAACACAAATTAATCAAATAAAATTTATTTGCCACGCCGGGATTCGATCCCGCGACCTTCGAAATGCTAGTCAAGAGCCTTACCGCTGGACTACGCCGAATATGGATGGAATGTTTTGAAAAATGGAGTATGGCACAAGCAACAAATTTAAATTGACATAATGTTGATGAATTCTTCAACAATTTAGCGAACGAGCACAATATAGATGAGATCGGTGTCACAACTGTTCAAAAACCTAAACGGGTTGTAGCCAGGAGAGGAACTCGGCAAGTAGGTGCCGAACGAGGAACTCTCGTAACTGTCTGTAGCAGCAAACGTAATTGACAACTCAATTCCGCCGATGCTCATATTCTCACGTGTCAATTAAGCCATTTCTTAAAAGATGGTCCGATTGGTAGTATCAGTACCGCAAACATATCTGGCTGGATGCAAGAAGAAAATTTTACCAAAACTCTGATTCATTTTCAAAGCCATACCATTCCGTCTATAGACCACGAAGTTCTTTTACAACTTGATAATCATTCATCACGGTCGAATCCTATGAAATCAAAAAAAAATAATTTGTTAAATCAATATTTAATCTTCAAACCATTCCAAATGAATAGACTAGAGAAAACTACATCTAACGACTCTGAAGAAGAAACCACAAATACGGTAAGATGACCAAATGTATAGGAAAAGGTGCACTGGAATCCGACGAAAATCTGAAAAAAATCATCCTTCACATTGATAAAAAAAAGTGCTTCGTAGTCTCTCCACTCTTGTCTAATTTAGATTTCTGTATGTTTCACTTGTACCGCATGTGAATTGCATACTCAGATTTTTCTTTTCTTTTAATTTGGGAGGCGGGAATGGGTACCGCCGCCCGGGAACCTTTATTGGATAACCAACACCTCTGCCATAGGTCACCCCAAGTGGTTCGCTACGTTTGGTGATTTAGCAGGGGTACCCGAGTTCATGGGGTGAGGTTTGTCTAGGTCTTGGAGGCAGATGACCAGGACATACTGAACCCAAGATTCCTAACCACCCCTTAAACCCTTTTCCTTCCCAGAACTCTCCTCCCCTTCCATTCCTTAAAAAAACCGTCCACACAGCAACATAGGTTAGCATAAAGATGACGTAGGCCCCGAGGGAAATTATGTTCCTCAGGGCCTCCTGTGTGGAGCTCATGTAAAAAAAAATAGATATCTACTATTTACTTGTTTAAGAGATTTTAATGCCCCTTAACCGATTATTTAAAGTATTTTGGTCTAAAATATTGCCCTATTTTGTATAATGATGTCACATCGCGAACAACAAATTCAATTATTTTCTATTTTTTCGACTTCTTAATTGTTGAATTTTACACAGAAAAATGCTATCAATTCAGAGGTAAATTCTACATTGTTATGATTGAAACAGTGAGATGGTTGAAACAAGCACTTTTGTATGAAAGCAAAAAACTTATTTTTTATACCGTTCTACTCTGCTCCACGATAATTTCGCAGTAAAACTATGTTGATTATGCCAAATACTCATAGTATAACTAAGAGCTCTAAAACACAAATAATAAAAAACATATTTAAATTTGTTTTATTTCAAGACATTTATGTTTGTAGTTTTTAAAATACTTGTAATATTTTTATTCACTATTCATGATCTCATTGAGTACTGTTATAATAATGAAAATGCTTAACATTGATTAAAATTACTCCAATTATTCCAAAGATATTTAGAGTGTTTCAATTATCCCCACATACTGTTTCAATCGTCCACACTATGGGGATAATTGAAACAGATTTCCCCATCGTCTTTAAGTGGTTATTGTAGCTTACCTGTACGAGTTGTGGCCGTCCAATAAATTTAATTTGATAACTAGATAGATCATAGAACGTCTAGTATAAACATCTTATCCATACATAAAAACGAAATATTACTACAAATAGTTAAAGTAAAAGTGTTTCAACCATCCCCACTCTACCCTAATAAGTTTTATAAGACAATTTGTCTATTGGTTGTACTTCTTTATTGGTAATGATAAAACAAATCATGTGTTGCTCTGTTAACAAAGAAACTACATTTGAAGTTTATTTGTCGATCTTAAAAACATTATAACACTTTAACACTTATTTTTCTGATATCTTGATTACATACTTGAATGTCTGCTACATAGCTCTTCAAAAACAATAATAATCTGTTTGTGTGTCACCATGACAACACATCAACAAATACGAAGGAATCCTATGCATTTCTAGGTAGGTATTCCTTTACATGTATTGAAAAACAAAAATTATTTCGTAAAAAATAATTAGCAAAAGGACTAATAATGCTTTACTCCCCCCAAACCAATACTAAATTAATGCAAACTCATAGCAGTTTTATTGGTCCCCGTACATTTAATCTTCTACCAAAATACATTCAAATGACAGATAAAATATCACTTTAGATAAAATAATTAAAATTATGGCTGAATGATGCAGATGTTGGAACACTTTTTCTATAAATTATTTGTAAACCTTCATGTTTCACTTTTCAATACAATTCTAACTTCATCTACTTTCTTGAAACTATAACAAAAAATCAACAAAATTTAATGTTTCTAAACTTTACTTTAAAATTTACATTTTTTGCTTGTACTTATTGATGTATATATACAAGTAGCATTCTTTTTATGTTATTATTTTTTGGGGTATTATGCCGTGTTGCGCTACCTCCTTCTTTAGCCAACGTTTCGGACAGCGTTGCAGTGTCCATCATCAGGGCAGATGTGTATTGTGTAATAGTTAGGGGTGATGTTTGTACTTATCTACTTAGGAGCGATACCGTGTCGCCAGCTCTACACTTCTACAAGCTGGCGCTACAATATGCTTCAACATGTTTTTTTGCGTTTAGCCTTGATGTAACTGTTGAGGGAGCGGGCCGTATCGGCAGAGACAGGACGATTAATAAAAGGCGTCGGTCGATATATGAGTCAGTCGTTTATTGGGCTACGTAGCGAGGTCGGTAAAGCAGTAACATGATGTATGCAGGGTGCCGTGATGAGAGGCTGCAGGCGTACGGAGGTGATGGAGATGGTGTGGTGAAGGTCAGCGAGTTGCTCAAAACCTTGGCGGTGGATCTTCCTGGCCGTTGCTCGACGCTTTAAGTCGCGGAGATGAACGGTGTGTGGCTCGGAGAGCTGAGCCACCAGCAGGTAGTCCTGGCGAGGCGGAGCGTGTTTCCATGGCAGCGAAGCACGGTGGGGCTTCGGGGTGCCATGAAATGGTGAGCTGATCCCTGGACTGAAGGTGACGCAAGCCTTGTAAGTCGCGGGATTGAGCTGATCTCAGGAGCTGAAGACGCGATGGGCCTTGTAGCTGAGACGTGGTGGTGGACCTCGGGAAGCTGCCCTGGATGTGTGTAGATGCCATGCAGGAGCACTTGTGCGGAGATCGTTACATGCTGAGATGTTGGCCGACTGTTAGTGTGAGACTGAACTGCGCTAGCGCCGAGTTTAGTCACCAGCGCGACCGGAGGAGTAATGTTCCATTCGCCGGCAATGTGCACACTGGAAGGTACTGGAACATACGCGATGCTGAATATTCAGGCGGCTTATAAAATCTAGACCTTTCTAGGCGGTGGCGATATTATCATTCATCGAGACGGCCGCGGCAGGCGAGCAAAGTACATCGCGGCCGGCATATGTAGGCACCTAGGCAAGTGCCAGCGCCGCGCGAATATTAGATGTTTCTCGTGACTTCTTTTGATGGCGAAGTTGATAATGATGTGTCGCCACACTGTCAATTACCGGATACCAAGAACTATTGAGCTTAGCTCCGTCGTCTCTATTAATATTTATAGGATTTTTGTGAATTTCAATTGCCTCCGTAATCAGGCATGCTCTATGAGTTTTGGGTCTTCCCAGGACCTCAGGGACAAATCCAAAGTAATGACCGGTTTCGATTAAGTGCTCGGCGATTGCCGATTTGTCAGGGTGGCCAAGTTTACAGGCACGAAAGTGTTCTGATATCCTTTTGGAGATCGTCCACTCTGTTTGGCCAACATAAACCTTGTCACATCCAGAACAGCTGAGTTTGTACACTCCATCTGTTTCCAGAGGAAACTTGGTCTTTGCAGGCCTCAAAAAGTCTCGTATTTTTGTCGTGGTTCCGAAGACAGTCTTGATGCTTTCTTTTTCTGGTTATTCTGGTCGCTCGGGTCACCAATGTATGGATAAGTCCTCTCTTCTGCGCTGGGTGGTGATGGGAATCAACATGTAGATACCATTCAGCGATATCTCTTCCATTTCTCCTTCCCACATCTTTGAAGCAATTCATTAATATTCATACATTTAGTCTTCTGTTGTACCAAATTTTGACACGACCCGACTTAGTAGGTACTCGATCGTTCCTTATCTTCATCGAGCATCCCCGACTTCTTCCATATGTATAATCGACACTCGACATCATAATATTATAGGTTCTTATAATCTCCTTTTTGGGCGACGCACAGTGGGTTATTTAACGATTCCAGCCGGAAACAATTTTTTCATATTTAAATAAAAGTTTATACATTTTTTGTGAATCACATGTCATTTAGCGTTGTATATGACACCTTCCGTACATGGACGATTCTTTGCCGTCAGAACTCGCACGGAACGTTTCGATGTGATGTGATGGAAATTTGACGGGTTTATCAAATAGGTATTCGAAGTTAATTTTCACGTTCTGTGTAAGTTCCAATCAAGTTCTGTTATAATATTACTATAGGCCAGTTGCTTTGTAAAACTGAAATAATCACAGAACTTGAATAGAATTTTTTACAGAACGTGAAAATTAACATTGAATATTTGATGAATCCGTCAAATGTTTTGAAACAACCCGCCCTAAAACTATTTTATTTGTGTCATCAATTTGATGTGTTGTAAAATGATGCAAAAAAAGTTATTTTATGTATACAGGGTGTATTAGAACGCACCCGACATACGAATAAAAAATAAAGATGTCTACAAGGTGCTACGTACTACGTGATCCGTTGTAACCAGGTTCAGACGATTCAATTTTAGTTACTCAACATTGATTGAATGTCAAAAATTGTTTGAAAAAACTTGTTTAACTTGGTTGAAAGAAGGTTCACACGTGTCAATATGCTTTCAAGAGTCGAGTTGTTCTGCTAAAATTGAACGGTCTGAACCCCTTCAGTCATGTGGCGATATGTAATAGAAAACAAGATTTTATTTGTTATTCTGTCGGGTACCTACGACCTGATTCATATGTTTGTAGGGTGGATGCATAACTTACTTATAGATTTGTTTGAATATTCTAGGATTGGAAAAGAGAAGGCGTACTATGAAGACATAATGGGCAAAATTAATGGGTAAATAATGGTTCTATTTTTTCTTAAACAATATCGTCCGGACCGGAATAAATATTTCCATTGGTGAACGAAAAACTACAAAGCATAATAGGTATATCAATAACGAATTAAAAAAAATCTTTGCGTCTGTTAAAATATCAACCAGTACCTATTATACTTGCAGTATTATTTTCTAAAAAAAATTAATTATATTGCCCTCCTTCGTTCGTCATCTCAGATCCTCAAAAATACAAAATTACGTGCCTTTCCTTAGTCTGAAACTTAAATGTGAAACTGAAAACTTATTTTTGTTCCACCTAAATTTTACCATTTAATTTATATCTCATTATTCAATTACTATTTAGTACCTTCTACATTTATTCAGCTGCCTGCTCTGTTTCTCATCGTTTCTCAGAAGATAAATATTTTAACACTTTTATTATTTTATATAAATTGGCACATATGAAATTTTAATAATAATTTGGAAATACCTATGAATATGACATTCAGACATTTTTATTTATTTTTTCATTGTTCCGTTTATTTTTTTAGCAGAAGCACCAGCTTATACGAAAGAATATTATTGCACGAGATTGTATATTGAAAACTGTTATTTCATGTAAAATATGTAAAAGTAATATTACCCAATGAAAAATTCATATGGTTTTACAGGTACTGGAGTAAAAATAAAATGTGTAAAAAAATGTTTACAGAGTCCTTTTCCCGGGTGGAGCAACCTGGTTCAACCAGTCCGGAGGTTACGCCGATGCAGGAGAAAATATTTACAACATTGCGAAAGACTTGAATGATGATGGCGACTATTTTCCTCTGTGGGGTACCTGTCTCGGATTTGAATTGCTATCATATCTTTCAGACAACAGAAATGACCACAGGGCGGTGTGCAGCAGTGAGAGGGAAACATTAAATCTCGAATTTAAAAACGGTATGTAACGCATCTCCTACAAACCAAACCTAAACTAACATTTAAAAAAATTATTACAGAATGCGTTTAGATTTTTGTGGTGTAACGCATGGTAGCGTTTATCCCTGCTTCTTAAGCAGTGCCGTAAATAGGGCGGTGCCACCAGTGCCCAGGCACAGGGCGTAGACTCTGGGGGGCGCAAGAATGGCCAAACTAGGCAGGACTATTATTTTTTCGTTTTGCTCCTGATTGCTCCTGATAAGTTCCCGGCCCCGCTGCGCCCCTAGTGCTCGATTCCAACACATACCTACCTAAATGCCAGTAACATCTAAAACGTCTGTTCAATTAGACAAAACATCGCGCTCATTTTTGGCAGCGCACAAGCGTATTTGTGTTTAGTGTTTAAAGAGTCAAGTTGAAACGACTATATTATTTGATAAATGTGACTGTAGTTCAAGTCTGGGTCTTCTTAAAGCTATAGTCGAAGAAGATTTAAAAGAGATGTTTCCCAATGTAGTAGACGCTATAAAGATTTTTAGTGCCATTGACTGTAGCTTCCTGCGAAAAATCACTCAGTAAGCTCGAATTAATAAAAACTTACTTTCGCTCGACGATTGGCCAAGAAAGGTTGACTGGCCCAGCGATTTTGTCAGTTGAACGAGACAGAGAACGGTACCTGTCGTATGAAAAGGTTATCAACGATTTAGCAATGAAAAAAAAACGCGAAAAGTAAATCTTTAAAAAAGTTTATGGCTTGCTTTAATCTTTACTATCTGAACTTATTCATTTGTGGTCTCATTCATTTATGTATTGTGTAGTTGTGAATTGTGAATAATCTTTGCAAATATTTTCGAATAAACGTTTTTTCATCAATTCATACTTAAACGCAATTTATATTATACTATGCTACCTTCCATATTCAAAACTCTACCATACCAAGAACTTAAAATTAAAATAATTTATAGTTTACTGAAACTTTGCAGGGTATTTCATTATAGAAGTATGAAGACCAAAGTGGCCCAAAAATTAAATCTTAAGCATCAGGGTGGGCAACGCATTTGCACTGGTGAACTTGCATTTGAGTTTTAGTGAGTGAGATACAGTGGGTGGTATAATAGGCGAAGGGTTCACTTAAATAGGGCGCAGTTATAGAAACTCGCACAGGGCGCAGAAAACGCTATTTACGGCACGGTCGGATAGCCTCGCAATGTTCAATATCAGGACGATGTGTAGAGTGTAGGTACCTAGATAAAGGTTTGTTTGGATAGCAGTAATACTGACTCACAGTCGTTAATGGTGTTGTGAACGACTGCGTTGATATCTCAAAATATCCCCAAAAGTCAAATATGACGAAGTGTTTAGTCCTAACCAAAGATATTCAAATACAAAAGAGATAATATATGCTATGGTGTCCGCGCAACTGTTGGCGGACTACGCCATAATTAGGGAACGTACCCATACTACGTGACACTTTTAGGGGGGGGGGGGGGGGGGTCTTCAAAAGGTCACGCTCCATACAAATGAGCGGCGGGTTGCTTAGGATTTTGGTCACCGGGGGGAGGGGGGGGGGGGGGGGTTAAAAATTGCAAAAAGTTGGTCACGTAGTTTGGGTACGTTCCCTTAGAGTAGTTTGCATACAAAAATAATTTGTTCATTTCGTTGATTTTTTGAAGATGTGCATTAGTATTGGTTAACAATATTGTTTGAATACGGAAAGAATTCGTTCATTTAGTTTAACGTTTGTTTGGTTTTTTCGTTAATTATTCGTTCATTTAGTTTATTTGTTAATTAGTAAACAATATCGGCGACACCCGGAAGCGCAGTCCCACATAGTAGAAACTGCAGAGATAGCACATATACTTTTATTTCAATATCTTTGGTCCTAACCCTTACCCGGGTGAGATTTTGCCTGGCTTAGGTCCCCAGACATTGCATTTTGTGTTCAGTTCTTTCAATCCTGCTTAAATCCTCTTCCATGCAGTCAGTCTATCTCTTCCTCGGCTTGATTCTGAGTAGCCTCCACTTGGCCATGATTTTGTGAATTAGCATGTTCCGCTATCCCTGGCTACCCTCCTCCCTCTAGTCTGCTTTTTGATTTAATCTGTGCTTTGTTTTCCGAACAAAGGTTAAGCAGCTCTAGATATGCATGTTAACAAGGCATTTCTATTTACAGATTTTCAAACAAGTAAGATGTTCAAAGGCGCTCCAAGCGATGTGGTATCCATTTTATCTAATGAAAAAGTCACATCCAATTTCCACTCTTTCTGTATAACAGAAGATGTAAGTTTTTATTTTTATTTTAACAATGAGTAAAACCTTAAATTGTAATATTTAATCACTGGAGATAATATTACCGACTCTCAATCGAAAATTTTAAACAGAAAAATCAGAAAAAAGAAGAACTCAGGATGCAGAATATGCGTTAAGAAAATGAAGATAATTTTGATAGTTCTTTTTGTTGTTTGTTTTTGGGGTGTTATGCCGTGTTACGCTACCTCCTCCTTTAGCCAACGTTTCGGACAGCGTTACAGTGTCCATCATCAGCCCTGACACATCTGCCCTGATGATGGACACAGGGCAGATGTGTCAGGGCTGATGATGGACACTGTAACGCTGTCCGAAACGTTGGCTAAAGGAGGAGGTAGCGTAACACGGCATAACACCCCACAAACAAACAACAAAAATACTTTTGGCCGTGAAAATCTAAAATCATACTTGAAAGTTCTTAGTCGAAATACAGTTACAGTTAAATATGACCGAAGGGGATAGGGTCTCATTAGCTCAGTAGTAGAGCAGCGCCCTGCAGGGCTAAGGTCCTGGGTTCAATTCCTAGATGCGACCGTAACTTTTTCTATTATTGTCTCCAGTGATTAAGTAAGTTTTTACACCTGAAACATTTTTCATTGAATGGGTAGGCAGATACTTATTAATTTTACAGATTCTTGATTCCTTTAATAATATTAATTTATGTTTTCTTTTTAGATTTTGTCCAAATTCTCAAACGATTGGAGAGTCTTGTCGCTTAATGACGACGTCAACGGTTTGAAATTCGTTTCATCAATGGAGTCTCAGAAGTAAGTACTTATCTAAATTGAATGCTTTTTTTAATATTTGCATATACGTATTACAGAATATAATGTTTTTGAAACATGTGACAAGTATTAATTATCACGTATTTCACATTACGCATCGCCGATATCGTTATTTTAAACAAAGGAAAAAATAATTTTTTTAATAAATTTAGGTATAATGTGGGTTACCCTTCTTGGTGCGCGCCTAGATATTCCATTGCTTTTGCATTTTGCATTATGAAAGTCCCGACCAGCCGAGCTATTCTCTATTTTTTGTGGGAACGAGATCGATATCGCGCGAGATCTCCTGTCAGGTTTGTGTGATTTTCAATGACTGTCATTTGCTTTTTCTACGGGCTGATGTCAGAATTTCAGCTTTGAGCTGTCACATATGTTAGTTTAGGTAGTTTATAACACATATTCCTGCAAGTATGCACGCTTATTTATTCATTTAACAGCGATAGAAATTCCACAAATCTGACAAGAGATATCGCCCGAGATCTATGTCGATCGAGATCTATCGATCTATCTATATGAGATCTATTGATCTCGTTCCCACAAAAGTAGAGAATAGCTCGGCTGATCTCAGTTTCATATATTTTCAGCAGTAGTAACTACAAATAATACATATTTTCAACAGTTAGTAGTAACTACAAATAATAGATACTTTTTTTCAGTTACCCATTCTACGGGGTTCAATTTCACCCGGAAAAAAATATTTACGAGTGGGTTCGGAACAGAAACATTTCTCACTCGGCGAGTGCGATCAAAGCCAACAGATACTTTGGAGATTTCCTTGTTGGGCAGGCCCGAATGAGCCAACACGCTTTCACCGATGTCGACGAAGAAAATTCTAAAGTGATTTATAATTACAATCTCGAGTATTCCGGAATTAAAGGAAGTGCATATGAACAAATCTACGTTTTCACAGGGAATGAGGATTCGACGAAATTTATGAAAACATGGAGGACCGAACCCGATGAGTCGGAACCGCATGCTTAATCATTTATTCTTGTAATCTAAGTATTGTATGTATCATATTTGTACTCATACTTGTGTATTTGGTATGAGCGATTGTATTACAATGTTACAATCACGCTGGATTAAAAATATTATTCTTAGAGCAAATTCCATTTAAGGGTGCTGCTAAATTTTGGTAATTTTATTTTATTTTTATTTTTATTTGAAAACATTGATATTACAAGAATTTTTGTGAATATTATATAATAATAATAATAAGTCTTTTGGGTCCACTACTCACTGCAACTTAATATTGACATCACATTGCTAAAAGATATTGATTCAATTCATTTTTTTTTTTTTTTCAAAAATGTAATCTATAAGCATTTTTGTATTATTTACCTAATATAATGGAATGCTAGTTATTCGATTACCGTAATACGGGCATGTGCCTAGTGTGGTAGTCGAAAAACCTGTTAAAACTGTATAAAAAAGTTGTTTTATGAATAAATAATAATAAAAAAATAAAAAATAAAATTTGCGGCGGATAGGGGAGGGGGAGAGGGGCGAGGGAGTGGGGGTCGAATACCCTAAACCAGCGGTCGTCACACTTTTCTTGTCAAGGGCCACATAGGACAATGTGAGGTATCACCGCGGTGGGAGGGGGGAGGGGGGGGGGGAGGGGATTTATGTATCTTTTTGTTTGGCAAGTTAAAAAAATATTTTGTATTTAAGTACCGGGTTGCTACCTCCTTCCTTCTTGTGTTCATGATATAGTGTCAATTCTTAATAATAATAATACACGTAAAATCGTAATATTTTTTTTTAAAATTGTGTGTGTATCTGTAATGGAATCTTTCAGTTCAATTTTCATTCACTTCCCAAACTATCCAATGTGTGAATTTTGGCACACGTGATAAAAATGATTACAATACATAGGTACAATAACAAAAATTTACAAATATTAAAGTTTATTTTGCTTTATTAGTACGTGATTAGCGTGTTTTTTCGTCTTTTTAGATATTTTTTTACCTACACCCTCACTGGGCCATCTCTATGCCCTCTAATTTTCTCTAGGTCTTCAACTGCCCCCCTGAAAGTCTCAAACGATAATATAATTAATTGTAAAAAACGGATAATATAATTAATTGTACATGAAAAAAATATATTTAAAAAGAAAACGGTGTGTGGGGGTTTTTTGTACGGGCCGCAAAAAAAAACGAATAATATAATTAATTGTACATGAAAAAAAATATATTTAAAAATAAAACAGCAGATATTTGTGCGGGCTGCAAAAAACGGACAGTATAATTGTAATCGTACATGAAAAAAAATAAAGTTAAAAAGAAAACGGCAGATTTTTGTGCGGGCCGCAAGAAAACGGATACTATATTGTACTCGTAAGTGAAAAAAAAAATGATTAAAAAGAAAACGGCAGATATTTGTGCGGGCCGCAAAAAAACGGATAGTATAATTGTACTCGTACATAAAAAAATATGATTTAAAGAAAACGGCAGATATTTGTGCGGGCCGCAAAAAAACGGATAGTATAATTGTACTCGTACATAAAAAAATATGATTTAAAGAAAACGGCAGATATTTGTGCGGGCCGCAAAAAACAGACATTTTAAATAATTGTACTTACATGAAAAAAATATATTTAAAAAGAAAACGGCAGATATTTGTGCGGGCCGCAAAAAACGGATAGTATAATTGTAGATGAACAAAAATATATTTAAAAAGAAAACGCCAGACATTTGTGCGGGCCGCACAAATATCCGCCGCGGGCCGCAGTTTGACGACCACGGCCCTAAGCTCTCTCCTTATAATATTAGCACCTGCCCACTACTCGCAGTTCCCTTCATGGTATATAAAAGTGGGTATCAGTCAATTTACAGCCATCAGAAGGTGAGTAAAAATACGAAATGAGCCGTAGTATATATAGTGCATGCCAAACTTTAAGTCCGGCCTGAACATGGTACGATTCATTCTCGCGTAGTTTACTGACTTTACAACAACGTAAGCGAAAGAGAAAGATGCGTAAAACATACGTGCGACAGAGAAATTACAATTTGGGAGGCGGGAATGGGTACCGCCGCCCCGGGAACCTTTATTGGATAACCAACACCTCTGCCATAGGTCACCCCAAGTGGTTCGCTACGTTTGGTGATTTAACATGGGTGCCCGGGTTCATGGAGTGAGGTTTGTCTAGGTCTTGGAGGCGGATGACCAGGACATGCTGAACCCCAGATTCCTACCCTCCCCTTTAACCTTTTTCCTACCCAGAACTCTCCTCTCCTTCCTTTCCTTAAAAAACCCTCCATACAGCATCCCCATAGATGACATAGGCCCTGAGGGAAATTATTTTCCTCAGGGCCTCCTGTGTGAATCTCATGTAAAAAAAGAGAAAGGTGTGGGTGGGGGGCATGCCACTTTTTTGACCTTAAACCCGCCTATTGCGACGATTTTTCATCAACATCAGGCAGGTCTTAAAGTTGAGCGTGTACTATACTAATTTATCCTTAAAGAAGAAGATAACAATAATAATGTAAACGAAAATATGAAACAGAAAAAGATACAGAAAAATATAATGATCCCAACTGGGACACGAACCCAGAAATACTCGTCTAACCGGGGAGTGTGCGTTTACCAATTCCGCCATTGCCACTTTCTGTCAAGCCGTCATATTTGTCAATCTTATATTTCAAATTTTTAGAATTAACAATATTATCTTCGACTATTTTTTTACATATTATTTATTCATTTAATTTACGCCCAGAGGGCTTTTACATTAATATATGTGAGAGAGGTTTTAGGGTGGCACACCTGTTTCCGGCCATACAAGAGCGAGACAGGTGATCCCGCATATAAAAGGAGATGCAGGCCTCTCCTCACTCTCTTTTCCAACCGCCAACACATTAGATAGGACGTATTCATAGCCAATATGTTACAATAAATATCCATATCGCCAATACGCGCATTATTTATAAATAACCTCGCCTACACTCGAGTCTGTATTTAACAGTGGCGCAGCCTACGGTACACGATTCTGCACAATACGGCAGAAATATCGCGAAAAGAATCGACGCGCAAAAAAAAATTTGGCACAAAAATTTGGCAAAAATACGCGGTAACATTATTATTTCGGGTCGGTAAGAAAGGCCGGACCGAAATTATTCCAACACTTCACTGCAAGGAGTGAAGTGCAAGAAGACACTGGAGCCAGCCAGCTTTTCGGAAGGGGGAAGCACGGGAGGTCCAGCGTCAATCGGCATCTCTGAGGGTCAAGGATCGGAGATCCAGGTCGCAGGAGTGATCTGGGGTAGCCATCGGTGTTACTGTGTGACGGGTCTGGAAGGAGCCATCATTCACAGGGTCAAGGAGCAGTTTCCGGAGCAGGGTCCAGGGAGCAGACGGCAGAAGAAGAAGCCTCATTGGGAAGTTTTTGTTTTTTCTGTTTTCTTTCTCTCTATTTGGGTACCTTCTGGGCAGTGGGAACATGGAGTCTCGAGGATTGGAGTCCTTCAGTTTGCGTGACGGGAACTGGGAGAACTTCAAGGTCCGCCTCGGACAATTTCTCCTCGTGAATGATGAAAAGTTTGCATCGGATGATAAAAAAAGGGCTATTTTCCTGAATGCATTGAAAGATGATTGTTTTTCCTTATTGGTTAATTTGTGCATTCCTAAAAAGGTAACAGATATTAAGTTAGAAGATTTGATATCTAAACTTGATGAGTATTGTTGTTCAACGAAATGTTTTTTTGAAGAGAGATCTAAGTTTTACAGTGCTAAACAAAGAAATGACGAATCAATCCGTGAGTTTGCAGTGCGGTTAAAGTCTCTTGCTACTAATTGCAAATTTGGGAATAGTTTATCAGTAAATTTAAGGGATTTCTTTGTTTTGGGTTGTAAACCAGGAAAGGTAAGGGAAAAATTATTTCTCGAGGGTGAATTACACTCGTTCGAAAAATGTTTACAAGTCGCCGAGTGCATTGACCTCGTAGCTTCAACTCAAGCGCAGTCCCGAGTTGATAATACGGTTTACGCTAATGTACAGCTCAAGGCCGGTCGACTCTCTTTTAATAATTCGCGTGTGAAAGACAGAGACGTGAAGCGTTTCGGGCATAGCAACAGGGCACGGTCACAGTCGCCAGCGAACGCTGTGAAACAAAATTGTACCGTTTGTGGTCACAATAATCACATCGCGACGGAATGTAGATATAAAAATTATTTATGTAAAATTTGCAGTACGAAGGGTCATCTCGCAAAACAGTGCAAGCGTTCCTCAACACGTAAGAGTGTGAATACTTTGTTGTCGGACACAAAGTTGGGTGAAGTTAATAGTGTCGAACCATTTTTTATTGAAGTTTCACTAGACGGGATCAAGAGTAAATTCATGGTAGATTCTGGAGCATCTTGTTGCGTAATTTCCAAGGAGTGTTATTTCAGTAAATTCAGTAGAATCAAGCTAGTGCACGAAGACATTAGTCTACGGGGTTTTGACAATACGCTCGTGAAAGTGGTAGGTACAATTACGCCACAAGTGGAATTTAACGGTCAGTGTCACAATTTGAAATTTGTTGTTGTCACAAGTGCTTCGTTATCGATAGTGGGGCGTGATTTTATGAATCTTTTTAACGTCGGGATTAACGGAATCGTAAACAGTATAAAACAGAATACTTTGAAGCAGCGATTAGTAAAAAAATTCCCGGAAGTTTTTACGGATAAACTAGGAAAATTTAATAAGTACGAAGTGAATTTAACTTTAAAAGAGACCGCTATTCCGATGTTTCGTAATCACAGAGTTATGCCGTTCGCTTTGAAAGAAAAAGTCGAAAGGGAGTTAGATAGTTTACTGTCAGACGGTATTATAGAACAAGTCCAGTTTAGTGAGTTTGCAAGTCCAATTGTTCCAGTAATTAAGAGAAACGGTAGTATTAGATTATGTGGTGATTATAAATCGACAGTGAATAATCAGTTATTAGTTGACAAATATCCATTACCTAGGATAGAGGAGCTATTAACGAAAGTAAATGGTGGGAAAGTTTTTGCAAAAATCGATCTTAAATCGGCGTATAGTCAATTTGTTTTAAAAAAGGAGTGTAGGCGTTTTACAACAATCAATACCCATTTAGGATTGTTTCAGTATAAGCGGTTAGTGTACGGGTTATCTCCCGCGCCAGCTATATTTGCAAAGGCAATGGCAAATTGTTTGTCAGGATTACAGAACATGACGTTTTATTTGGATGATATTATCGTGATAGGGGAAGACGAAGACGATTTAGAGAAAAACGTATGTGTCGTGTTAGAAAGGTTGAAACATTGTAATCTAACAGTGAATAGTGACAAGTGTGAATTCAATTTAAAAGTTATTGAGTTTTTAGGTTATAAAATAAGTGAACAAGGGATTCAACCGTGTGAACGGAATAAAGAAGCCATTTTAAATGCACCAGCACCTAGTGATTTAAATAATTTAAGAAGTTTATTAGGTATGATTAGTTATTATCGTAATTTTATTCCAAATATGGCAAATATATTGTCACCATTATACGAATTACTTAAAAAAGATGTTAAGTTTCAATGGGGTACGGAACAAGAAAATAGTTTTGCGATAATTAAAAGAATATTAACTTCGGATAGGATTTTAACGCATTTTGACGAAAATATACCTGTGAAACTTGTCACAGATGGTAGTTTTAATGGGGTAGCAGCAACATTACTTCATAGGTTTCAAAATGGCGTAGAAAGACCGATTGGGTTCGCAAGCAGAACTTTAACTAAAGCGGAAAAGAATTATTCTATTCTAGATATTGAAGCAACAGCAATTATTTTTGGAATTAAGAAGTTTTATCAATATTTGTACGGCAGAGAATTTATTTTAGCTGTGGATAATCAGCCGTTAGTGAGAATTTTAGGTGAAAATAAAGAAGTACCTAAGATTGCCGCGTCAAGGTTACAGAGATATGCTATTATGTTAGGTTCGTTTAATTTTAAAATTGAATATGTAAAATCGAAAAATAATTGTTCAGACTTTCTGAGCAGGTGTCCGATTGAAAAGGTTAGCTGTGAAGATGAGATAGAGTCTGATTACATTAATTATTTCGAGAATAATGGGTTTAATTTGTCTTTAGACGTGATAAAAAGCGAAACCGAAAAGGATGATGTGTTAGGTCAAGTGAAAAATTTTCTTATCGAAGGTTGGCCAGCATCAGTAAAAAAGGCACAAAGTGGTAACTTTATTAGAATTTTTTGGGAAAAAAGGTTAGAATTGTCTTTGATAAATGGGTGTGTTTTATATCAACATAGGGTTGTTGTACCTGAGTCTTTAAGACAAGAGGTTTTAAAGATGTTACATAGATCTCATTTAGGGGTTTTTAAGACTAAAGGTATTGCAAAAAGCTTTGTCTGGTGGCCAAAAATTAATCAAGATTTGGAGAAAATAACGGAAAATTGTAGAGATTGTTTAGAAATTAAACCAGAATCACAAAAGAGTTCTTTAGCAGTGTGGCCATATGAACCTGAAGTATGGTTCAGGGTACATATTGATCATGGTAGTTTGTATAACAAAAATTTTTTAGTGGTGGTAGACTCTTCTTCAAAGTGGATTGAGTGTCTGGAAGTAAACAGTCTGTCTTCAAAAGAAAATATCGAAATACTTCATAGATTATTTTCGCAATTTGGTTTTCCTGCAACTTTAGTTAGTGATAATGGTACGTGTTTTTGTTCTGAGGATTTTGAAAATTTTTGTAAGAAAAATGGGATAGAACATATCACTAGTCCAGTCAATCACCCTAGTAGCAACGGGCAAGCTGAAGCTACAGTAAAGACTTGTAAAAATTTCCTTAAAAAAATTTGTAAACATAATGGATTTCCTTCAGATTATAAAGAAAAGTTAGGTAACTTTTTAGCAGACTATAGGAATACAGTTCACGCAACAACAGGATGTGAGCCATCTGTATTATTAATGGGTAGAAAAATTAGAACAGTATTTGACTCTCTGATTCCAAGGAAAATTGAGGATAGAACGGGTAGTTCAGGTTCTACTCGACGAAACAAAGTAATAAAAAAGGTTACTCAGAGCCAAAACAATCAGAAAAGACAATATAAGGGTAGAGTTAAATCAGGTTTTAATATAGGTCAGAAAGTAATGACTAGAGATTTCAGATCTCAGGGTAATAGGTTATGGGTCCCTGGGGTTATTGTGGATAAAAAAGGTAGTAAAATATATTTCATAAAGATTAACAAGTCTAATATGGTGTGGAAAAGACATTTAGACCAGCTAAAGGAATTACATGTTTCATGGCAGGAGGAAGATAACCAGGAATTCGCGTCTGACACGTTGGAATTGTCGACGGACGAATTAGATCTCTCCGGTATGTTACGTAATAGAAGTGTCTCTAATTCTGTTTCTCCATGTTTCAGGTCTAACCCATGGCAAGGAAGGCTTCGGCCCAGGTGACAGCACTTCGCAGTCGAAATGGACAGAAATGGACAGAAGGGAAACAGAAAGAACAAAAACAAATGTTTTGTTAATTTTAAATGTAATGTGTTAATTTTAAATGTGAAATATGAAATATAAAATATATTGTATGAAATATGTAGCTATAGGTATCACTTATGTAGCCAGGATTCTCCCGTTTAAGTAGGGGAGGATGTGAGAGAGGTTTTAGGGTGGCACACCTGTTTCCGGCCATACAAGAGCGAGACAGGTGATCCCGCATATAAAAGGAGATGCAGGCCTCTCCTCACTCTCTTTTCCAACCGCCAACACATTAGATAGGACGTATTCATAGCCAATATGTTACAATAAATATCCATATCGCCAATACGCGCATTATTTATAAATAACCTCGCCTACACTCGAGTCTGTATTTAACAATATATAAAGACAGTACAATTTTAACACGAGAAAGAAAAATATAATATAATAGGTATTATACGCAATAATTACTCTTTATATTGGAAACGAATAATTCTAAGAATTGGTTTGTAACCTGGATAGCGTCTCGGATAAATATATCCGATTTTATTTATATGAAACTATTGACTTTTTATTAAAGTCCAAATGAATATTCTATTTTTTATAAGAAAAACTGTCTTTTTATAACTTTTGGAGGTTATTGTCATCAATGTAATAGTTCATTGAAGAAAAAGATAAGAATAATAATCTAAACGAAAATATGGAAGAGAACAACACACAGAAAAATAAAAAAAGATAATGGTCGGTTCTGGGTTCGAGTCCCACTTGCAATTGTCCCACTTCTCTTTTATATTTTCCCTTTAGTTTAGATTTTTTTATTATTATATTTTTCTTCAATGATAGATATATAATATTGATGGGAATAACCTTCAAAAGTTGTAAAAGAGAATTTTTTTTTTTTTTTAAATTCCTATATTTATTAATTAGGCACAAAAGGTTGTTATAAAACCTAGCTAGTTAGAGGATTACGAAATAAATCATAAAATCAAAAAAAAATATGTGTGCTAATACTGGCTCAGATTCAGACACCATTTTTGATTGTCAAAAACCATCGTAAGCAATTTTATCAAGAGATGCGTTTTTAAATGGATTAAAAAAACTTCAATACCTATAGAAAATATTGGTTGTAAAATGGTGAATGTTTTTTTTTTACATTAGGTCGACACATCAGGGCCTATGTCATCTTAAGGGATGCTGTGTGAAGGGTCTTTTAAGGAAAGCAACGCGAGGAAGTTCTGGGAAGGAAAATGTATGAGGGGTGGGTAGGAATCCGAGGGTCAGTGTCTCCAGGAGTGACGGGCGTATGAATCCATCCGTCCTACTGCGGTGCAAGGCTTTGGACCGAAAGAGTCCTACTGGAGAGGTCAAAAGGTCTCCCTCAACCAGACTCTCCCGGTCCAGCTTGCCACGCAGCTGGTGGTTAAACGCATACACCGCCCAGTTCCGGATAAGTCTCTCCCCACGAACGCAGGCTAAGTCACCAAACGTGGCGAACCACTTTAAACACGGTGACTTATGGCAGGGGTGTTGTTTGGCCAATATATAGTCCTCGGGACGGAGGTATCCATACCCGCCTTCCAAATTGAAAAAAATGTTTCCGAAAGAATTAGCATTTTGGTTTTGAGAATGGAGTAATGAACGCATGCGCATGCAGAGGAACGAAAAATTAAGAAAACAGTATCACCTCTCACACGAGTTCGGAGCGACCGTTCACCGCGCCACTTCAGGCCGCCGCGCCGCGCAGAAAAGTTCACAATGAACTGCGCTGTAAACCGTTACCTTACTTTAGGTCTTTACTTTTCTGCGCGGCGGCCTGAAGTGTCGCGGGGTCACTCCGAACCCTGCGTGTGCTATATCGTATTCAGTTCGTGCTTCGTAACACCGACCACAGTGTTCGCTAGTTCGGAAGTTTGGATCACCAGACCTAGTGTTCAGAATATTTCAATGTTATTTTTTTCAGAAGAATGGTGTACGAACCATTCAAATGTAGGCTTATTTGCCGCTTTGGTAAATTTTCGGGATTAGTGTCCATGGTTATTACAAATAATTTTTAGAAAAAAACTTTAGATTCGCCTTAAAAGTAAACTTTTTGTATCACGGCCGGCGGAAAATAATGCATTTTAATTTTCAATTGCGTTAAATAAAATTTCACTTCGCGAACCGATACTATGACAGCCCGGCGGCCATTTCGTCACTGTTATGTTGGTATCCCTGATACAAAGAAGAGCTAGATACGATTGTATCTAGCTGTTCGACTTCGTGGGATAAGGCGCGTAATTATGAAAAACAGAATTATAATGTTAACAAACCTCTATTCGTATATATTTAGAATGGTTTGTTTGGCAAAGCAGGGTTTGTGTAGCGGGCTTGTGTATATTGTATTTGCTTTAAAAAACAGCCTACGTTTTTAAATGGTTTGTCTGGCAAAGCAGGGTTTGTCTAGCGGGCTTGTGTATGTTATCTTTACTTTAAAAAACAGCCTACATTTTTGAATGGTTTGTCTGGCAAAGCAGGGTTTGTCTAGCGGGATTGTGTATGTTATCTTTACTTTAAAAAACATCCCTGGTTTTGAATGGTTTGTTTGGCAAAGCAGGGTTTGTATCAACCTCTTGTTTGTATCAGGGATACCAACATAACAGTGACGCAATGGCCGCCGGGCTGTCATAGTATCGGTTCGCGAAGAGAAATTTTATTTAACGCAATTGAAAATTAAAATGCATTATTTTCCGCCGGCCGTGATGCAAAAAGTTTCCTTTTATAGTGATTAAGGCGAATCTAAAGTTTTTTTCTAAAAATTATTCGTAATAAGTAATAACACTAATAACCATGGACACCAATCTCGAAAAATTACCGCCGCTTTATTTATTGTTCGTAAAAATATAACGCTTGAGTACAAGAGAAGTAATAATTATTGTTCAAAATAATGTCACCCAATTTTCGTTATATGTTTTTGGGGTGTTGTGCCGTGTTGCGCTACCTCCTTCTTTAGCCCCAATATGTGTCACCCAATATTAATTACATAACATTTCTTGGCTTTATCACCATGGCTACGGGCAAAGGTACGAATGGGTAAATAAGTATGGTTTACCTATTCCTATATTAATTTTTAAAAGTTAAATTTTTTTTATTTTGTGGCATATTTTTATGTAGTACATTGTATGGTATTTTATATTCAATTCATGTAATAAAATAAGTTAACTAATAAATTTAATGTATGCTTTTTAACTTGCTCTAATAGTAGTTTAACAAACGCCACATAGATGGCAGTCGTCAGAGTAAAACTTTTTTGAAAATTAAAAAGGTCTCACAGTTTTTATATGCTTTTCGATTACCACGACTAGGCTTATGCCCGTATTATGGTAGTCTATTAAAAACAATAAAAATATTTTTTCCGTCACACGTCGCAACTGAGTAGTAGCCTAGTGGGTCACGTGACAAGCATTCCGTCTTGTTTCAGCACCACGGTAACAGCGCGCGTATCACGTGATCCCGTTGCGACATACAGGAGTGTGATCAGTGGCGACGTGTGATTGAAAAAAAAGTTTTGTTTTCAATAGAAGAAAATATCATCGGATAGAAAAATGACGTCTACTTTTTGTACTCCAAATATGCTCAGGAATCTCTTTAAGATGAAGCCATACGAAATAATGCAAAATCATACAAAATCATGTATTTTTGTTTTGAAAATTTGATAGCTTAGAAGTATTACAGATGCTTCAATTAAATACTGCATGTAGAAGATACCCTGACTTTAACCCCTAGAAGACGGGTAGTATTTTGTAAATATCTGAAAACCAAAAATAATATTGAAAATTAAATTTGAAATAATTGACAGGTTTCCTCAATATCAACTTTTTTGCTTTCGAATTTTCATGGACAGGAACAAAATGCATTAAAAACTTCTAAAAACTAGCTCTACACTATTTATAAACCCCTTTTCGGATATGGTTTTATTGTTTAATGTGGCAAATTCAGTTTATTTTATAATAATCTCAAAAAATTGACATTTACGCCCGAACTTCAGAAAATAAAGTATTTTGTCGTTGTTATTTTTGACATCAATCAATACGGCCGGCACTCGACGAATTTAGGTTTTTAAAATGAACCTTATGCCGTCCTCCTAAGGACAACAAACTCGGAACACCCACTTTGTATCAGTTACGTCCCGCCCGCGACGGGGAATAGACGTCCTCGACTCTGCGTCGCTTGGTTCCGTGAAATCAATTTTAAATTTCCTTGTTATTATAATAAACAATGCTTAAAAAAGGAGTTAATGTTTTTTACAGGTCTTTACGAAATCAACCCTTTCTAAAATTTTCGCCAGGCAATATAGATGTAAATAGTGCAGAAATGATTATTTTTTGAAAATTCATACAAATATTCGCGTTTTATAATGCAACTCAAGATGATTTGATTAACTAATATATAATTATTAGTAACTAGCTGGTTCCCGGCATGCATTGCTATGCCATTTAATAAAGAAATTGTTTCTCCCTGCGTATCCTTTCTCATTCGTCCCGTTCCCCTTCCGCCTCCCCTTCCTCTCCCGCGTCCCCTTCCCCTTCTCGCGTTCCCACACCCCCTTCCTTCTCCCCACTCCCCTCGCCCGCTTCCCCCGTCCCGCGAACCCTCCTACCCGAGTTCCACCCTCCCGCATTCCATTCATTCAGTCCCCGTACATTCAGTTTTCAAACAGCTCGCGTGCCACCTATTGCAATTTTTTATACAAATTTCGTAATGCCAGAGCTCACCAGTAGTTTTATACAAACCTTGTCCTGACCATAACGAACACAACAAAAAAAGAATTATCGGATTTGGTGCAGTTGTTAGGAAGTTATGCGAGTACATACATTTCGGCGATTCATTTTTATTTATAAATAACTAGCTGGTCCCGGCATGCGTTGCTATACCATTTAATAAAGAAATTGTTTCTCCCTGAGTGTCCTTTCCCATTCATCCCGTTCCCCTTCCGCCTCCCCTTCTTCTCCTGCTTCCTCTTCCCATCTCGCGTTCCCACTCCGTCACACCCATAGATGTATATAATATAACTGGATGGATGACTCTCTTTGCCTCAGCGAATTTTGAGCGGTCCACCGGAAATCGACGTCCGCCATCTTGGAATGGTGCATAACAAGTGCCCAGTAAGCCATTTCTATACCAGCAGCCGTCTAGTTTGAAGCAGTTTTAAGTAATATTTAATTAGTTTTAAGTAATAAAAATCTCGCATTGTGTGGTGGGTCACTTTTCGGATAAGAGGTACATGTTCCCACAATTGTCGCACGATCTCGAAGCTGAATTTCACGGGGGTGAAGACCTCCGTGAAACGCAGATAATAGAAAAATTTCAGAGAAATTTGCGCTATTAAGGTTAAAGACATATGCAAGAAGATTTTCTCTAGAAAATGTAAATAATAATAGGGCAAGCGTTAGACAGAAATTACATAAACTTATTTTATTTAATAATGTATAAAAAAATTGTCTGTGTATAAGTTATATAAAATTTTTGTCTGTATGTAAGTTGTATAAATTCTTTCTCTGTATATAAGTTGTTTAATTTTTTTGACTGTATATAAGTTGTATACATTTTTTGTTTGTATATAAGTTGTATAAATTTTTTGTCTGTAAATTTTTGCTGTATGTTTGTTGTATTTGTTGTTGTATAAATTAAGTTGTGCAAATTTTGTTGTATAAATGTAAATTTTTTTTTTTTTAATTATTTCTATCCAATATTATGTACGACTGTTATTTTTTACTTTTGTTTGTCGATACATTTACTGCTTATAAGTTAATGGCACATGATGTTCCCATACTAAATATTGTTTTTTTTTAAGAAATAAAAATGATACACCTATTAAATCTTGTAGTTTTGTTTCTGTTTCTCAACATACTTTGTTACCTACCCTACCTTCACCAGTGTTAGGGGGCATTCGTTAATTACCTGAGCAAAAACGAGGGGGGGGGGGTCCAGCAAAATCTCACGTTACTTGAAAAGAATATAAGAAGTGGTCCAAATTTATCTCACCGAGGGGGAGGGGGGGGGGGGGTCTAGATAGGAAGAAAAACTGCTCACGTAATTAATGGATGCCCCCTTACTGATCTAAGACAACTGTACAAAACTGTACTAAAGTACAACTGTAGACTGGTGATGCCCTGAAAGTAGTTTCATTATTGAAGTTTACTTCGAATGGAAGATTATTTTTTATTGAGTTTTTAATTTTACAATATTTTATTTTACTTATTCTTACAAAACTGATCAGTTTTATTGTAAGAAATCTCTCATTTTTTTCTATTTATATGCTTACAATAATATCATTAAATATTAGATATTTTGGTGCGTAATACACATTAATTACTTAAAAGTATAACTTAATTTAACATTAAATACTTAACTAATTATTATAATGCTTATGAGCATAATGTACGATAATTATTATTAATATACAAAGCCGCAGTTTAACTTTATTACAATTCGTTATGCAACACAAAAAAAACAGAATGGAAAAATGTTTAATAACATATTTTAGTAACAAAAAACTTGGAATTTGCGAGTTCCCTCTAAGAAGTTCCCTGAGTTCTCGTATTTCTTGCCCATTTTGCATATGGCGGCCGTCGAAACCGGAAGACCGGCCAATTTACGCGACTCATCCATCCAGTTATATTATATACATCTATGGTCACACCCACCTTTCCTCTCCCCACTCCACTCCCCCCCCCCCTTCCCCCATCCCGCGAACCCCTCTCCCGAGTTTCCCTCCCCCCTCCCAGGTCCCCCTCCACCCTCCCGCGTTCCCCTTCCATCTTCCCCGCCATCCCTCTTCCCTTTCCCGCTCCCTCGTCCCACCAACCCTCCTCCCGCGTTCCATATATTCAATCCCAGTACAATCAGTTTTTAAACAGCCCGCGTGCCACCTCTTACAATTTTTATTCAAATTTCCATTTTTCGTGTATACTAAATTTGATTCCTAACATAGGTACCTATATAAAATATCTAAAATTCTTGATTCGATTCAAACCATTAGGGGAGTACCTACTTTAAATAAATTTATCAACTTACAGAATTTCAAAAAGAGAATCCTCATTGAACAGTCATTGTTTTGCAAAATGTCATTCTCAAATACGCAAACTGTCAAATGTGCGATGTTTTCTGAAATTATCCAATTTTCTGCGCAATTTTCTTATTTTTTCTCTCCGTAAGAACCATCCTTGTACTTCAAGGAATATTCTAAAAAAGAATTAGCGAAATCGGTTCAGCTGATGTCGAGATTTGCGCTTACCAACACATTTAGCGATTCATTTTTATAGGTATATTAGAAGAAGATTGGATGTTTCTTGTGAAACGTAGTACAGTTATATACTTAAATACTTCAACAGCATATTGATAATTGAAAAAAATAATTGAAGAATTTTTAGGTAGGTATAATAGGTATGACCAGATAAATAATGGTTCTTTGGAAGGGAGTAACTGGGAGATCGGAAAGTATATTATACAAATGTTTAATGAAATTAAAGATTATGATACAACGTTTCATTAGAAACATAATGATCCAATACTGTATACATATTTATGTGGAATTTTGAATACAAGTTGTATTGTGTGGGCGTGTCCTGTCTCACAAAATCGCTTGCCGTAGGTAAAATCTAATGCTGTCGTCGCAGAATAATCACACATATGTTTTTTATTTATTTTATTTTTGGAAAAAATTCGGTGTTTGGGCGAAATTCCTAAAAAATAAAACTAGTTATTTTTATACTAATTTGGGGTCGGGGAATCCGAATCTGAAAGAATCAGGCGGCGGCAAGCAATATTAACTGAATTACACGACTTTAAAATTTTTTATACACATACAGGAAAATAGCCATTTTGGAAGCATTTTGATTCCTAGAAAATCAAACTAGTTATTTTTATACTAACTATGGGCCGGGGAATCCGAATCTGAACCTAGCGTAGCCGTTAAACTACTTGAAAACAGGGATGTTTTTTTGCCGTGACGCGAGCAGGCGGTATAAAGGGGCACAAACCATGTATGTTTTTCTGCTGTTTTTTCTGCTGTTATCTATTTTCATATTGATATCATCATCATCATCATCTGTGGCTCTACAACCCAGGTCGGGTCTTGGCCTCCAGCAGAGCCTGCCTCCATGACTGTCGGTGTTGTGCTGCGTTGCGCCAGTTTCGGATGCCGATGGTGCTTGCATCCTTCACCACTCCATCCAGCCATCGAAGCTTTGGTCTTCCAACTCTTCTCCGACCCCCAGGTGCACCATCCATAATTCGCTTTGGAATATCTCCTTCGCTCATTCTCTGGATATGTCCAGCCCACCTGAGTCTTCCAGTTTTGATTTCCTTGGAGATATTAGGGTCCTCGTAAAGATCGTATAGCTCCTGGTTGTATCTGATACGCCATTCTCCATTATCACAGACTGGGCCGTAAATCCTTCGCAGCACCTTCCTTTCAAAACTTTCTAGGGCTCCTTCATCACCCTTACTGATTGTCCAGCATTCCGAACCATACATAAGAACAGGTCGTATAAGGGTCTTGTAAAGCAGGACTTTAGTTCTTCTGGTAAGGTGGCGAGATTTCATATGCTTCTGTAGCCCAAAGTAGTATCGATTTGCAGCTACTATTCTTCTTTTGATTTCGCTGGATACATTGTTGTCATTTGTCACCATAGTACCGAGATATACAAACTCGTTGACAGTTTCAAATGTATAATTATCTATCTGTATACTTGGTGGTTTCTGGCGTCCATGTACGGGCATATATTTTGTCTTTCCCTCGTTGATGACCAATCCCATGTTCCTTGCCGACGTAGCTAAGCTTTTAAACGCCGATTTTAGTTCATATTCTGAGCGTGCGATGATATCTATATCGTCAGCATAAGCAAGGAGCTGAACAGACTTGTTAAAAATATGGCCTGTGGTTTGTATACCTGCATTTCGGATGGCCTTTTCCAGCGCTAAATTGAATAAAATGCAGGCAAGTGCATCTCCTTGTCTTAGTCCATTGAAGGTCTTTAGGGTGTCTGACAGATCCTGTTGTATTCTGACTCGGCACTCAACATTAGACATTGTGAGCCTTACTAAGTTTACCAGTTTTCTTGGGATATTAAATTCATCCAAGGCTCTGTACAGTCTTTCTCTATTTACCGTGTCATAGGCAGCCTTAAAATCTATGAAGAGATGGTATGTATCAACATTAAATTCTATTGTTTTTTCCAGTATCTGTCTCAGTGAGAAGATTTGATCAGTTGTAGATTTCCCCTTACGGAACCCAGTTTGATATTGGCCAATTATGCCATCCGAATATTTCATAAGCCTACCACACAGTACATTTGATAGGATCTTGTATGAGATATTCAGCAGCGTTATGCCCCTATAGTTAGAGCAGCTCATAGGGTCTCCTTTCTTGTGGAGGGGGCAAATTATTCCACAGTTCCATTCACTTGGCAGAGTCTCAGAGCACCAGATGGATTTAATGATATTATATATATTGATATAGGGATAAATATTTTTGAGAGCTGGTAACACTGCCGGCACATGTTTTTGTACATTTCTTGTTTTTCTATGATCTTCGTACTAAGTGTGTCAAAATGCATCCGAAATGAATATTTTCATGTGTGTGTGTATAGAAAATTTTAAAGTCGTGTAATTCAGTTAATATTGCTTGCCGCCGCCTAATTATTTCAGATTCGGATTCCCCGGCCCATAGTTAGTATAAAAATAACTAGTTTGATTTTCTAGGAATCAAAATGCTTCCAAAATGGCTATTTTCCTGTATGTGTATAAAATTTTTTAAAGTCGTGTAATTCAGTTAATATTGCTTGCCGCCGCCTAATTCTTTCAGATTCGGATTCCCCGACCCCAAATTAGTATAAAAATAAATAGTTTTATTTTTTAGGAATTTCGCCCAAACACCGAACTTTACCCTTATTTTTTATTATTGGTTTCAATAACATGTTTTGTACATGCTGTACGTATAAAGTATAATATAAGTAATTAAATGAACACAATATTAGCGAAACTCAATCGAAAATCTGGAAATAGAAAAATCAGAAAAAGATATTGACACCCCAGGGATTAGAACCCAGGACCTTCAGCTTTCCGGGCCGTGACTCTACCAACAGAGCTAAGGCGTCCCTATCCGTTTGGGTCATTTTGTAAACTGTATCATACTTCTATTAAGAACTACCAACGATATCTTCGATACCAACGATATCGCATATTTAATTGGCTGCTATCTTTATGTATAATTGCAAGATTCAAACCCGAACTAAATGCTATCTAGATAGTGTCTCGATAATTTTTTATCCATTTTTATTTAATATGCGACATCTATTGACTTTTCTGCAAGTCTAGTATGAATATTTATTTTTATTTTCAACTTTTAAGATTAAAACCTCAAATTGTTATACACATTTAATTAAATGAATACAATATTAGCGAAACTCAAACGAAAATTTGGAAACAGAAAAATCAGAGAAAGATATTGACACCTCCGGGACTCGAACCCAGAACCGTCGGCTTTCCGGGCCGTGACTCTACCAACTGAGCTAAGACGTTCCTATCAGATTCGGTCAATTTTTTAACTGTATCATACTTCGACTAAGAACTACCAACATTATCTTAATTTTCTTAACACATATTTTATTGGCTATCATATGACTGCTATCTATATGTATTATTGCAAGATTCAAATCCGAACTAAATGCTATCGAGAAAATGAAGATAATGTTGGTAGTTATTTGTCGAAGAATGATGAAAAGTTAAAAAATGACCGAATCGGTTAGGGACACCTTACCTCAGTTGGTAGAGTCGCGGCCCGGAAAGCCAAAGATTCTGGGTTCGTGTCCCAGGGGTGTCAACAACTTTGTCTGATTTTTCTGTTTCCAGATTTTCGGTTGAGTTTTGCTAATATTGTCATCATTTAATTAAATATTACAATTTGAAGTTTTACTCTTTGAAATTAAAAATAAATATAATGTAAGTATTAATTCTTTTTGTTTCACAGTCCTCCTTGCTAGGGTTTTCTGTTCTGTGTAGTTTGTGAAACTTTGTATTTAGTTTCAGGTTTTCTTTACATCGTCTTCATAACGTTTGTATAAGGGGTGTTGCGGATATTCGCTTTCGCTTCCGCAAATGCGGATTATGCATTAATTCAGACGGCATCGGCATTCGCATCTAGGGTTACCAGGGCTTGAATTCGAAAAGCCGGTTGCAAGCAGTAAAAAATCCTGATTTCTGTAAAAAAGTCCGGTCTTTGGCTGAAAATAAAACTCCGTAGATTGTAATTAGGTTTTATTAACTTAAGTTATATTTTTTGCACATTATATTTTTATCCACTAGCAACAGCTTTCAAAAAGTTTGTTTTTGTAGAAATTTCACTGTGAAATTCGGCATATGTCATATGTTTGAAGTTGTATTGTGTGAGTAATATTTCTCAACTAACAACCTGTTGAACCTGAAAAAATTCGTTCCACATTTGCGTTGTGTGGCGTAATCCAAAAAAAAATACTGACAAATCTTCAGTAATTGGGTAAAATCATTGCACGCATTTAAGAAAATTACCCATTGCTTTTCAGCTAGCTCGTCATAAAAATCGCTTTGTGTTAAGAAAATTTTTAGTAGACAAAATTCTTCAAATAGTTTAACATCGTCAATGATGATTCCTTTGTTTCTCAAAAATACAATATAATCTGTGATATTGTCAAATTGTAGCTCCTGATTTTGCATTAATACATCAAAGCATTTGAATGAGTCCAAAGGTTTTATCAAAATATTTATGTAGGCTATGCATTCTGGTACATCAGTTTTATTTCAGTATTTTTCTTATTGCGTTCGCCTTCGTTAATTTTATATTTTTCAAAGAGATCTCGTACTTTTAAAGGAACACAGTTAGTTTTCAGATGGAAAAATGTAATAAACAGTAATTGTTGAATGAAACACTAGTATACATTGAATTATTTGGCGGGCATTACATAAGCTGCCATAGCTCAGTGGTCAGAGCACCTGACCGGCAATCAGAAGGATACGGGTTCAAGTCCCGTTGACGGCAAGTATCTTTTAGAACGTCTTAGAAATCATTTGCTTACTCCAAGTGACATAAAACCTTTTACTGTTTCCACTGTGACCTATCATGTTCTACCAAGAGGCGCCAAAAATTACATGTTTACGCACAGCAGACACCATTTTCCTTTCCGGAATGAAGTTAAACAAGTTCTCAAAAGGATAATTTAAAAATCCACCGTATGATTCACAAAAGAGAAAAACCTTTATCATGTCCTGACTGCAACTATGCGTGTTCTGAAAAGGGATATTTAAGAAGTCACTTGCTGACTCGACTCATAGTGGACAAAAACCTTTTTCATGTTCCGACTGCAACTATTCAAGTACTACGAAGAGAAATCTAAAAATCACATGTTTACCCACGGTGGAGAAAAACCCATTTCATGTCCTGACTGCAACTATTCTTCTTCTCGAAAAAAAAACTTAAATGGCACATGCTATCGCACACTGATGAAAAACCTTTTTCATGTCCCGACTGCAATTATTTATGCTGTACAAATGAACTTCTTAGAAATCATTTGCTGACTTACAGTGATATAAAACCTCTTACATGTTTCTACTGCGACTATTCATGTTCTAAAAAGAGGCATCAAAAATCACATGCTTACCTACATACAGCAGACAAAACCATCTTCTTGTCCCGAATGCAGTTATTCAAGTTCTCGAAAGAAGATTTAAAAATGCACAGCGCGATTCACAGTTCAGAAAAACCTTTTTCATGTTCTGAGTGTGACTAGGCATGTACCTACTACGAAAAATATCTATATGTAATATTATTATATTTAAGCAGTAAACTAACCTGTGTGTAATAACTAAAAAGCATTGTTCTAACTAAAAACTCTCACATAACATCATTCATATGTTATGTTCCATATATATTTTCAGGACATTATAGTACCTTCAAACTCACTTTGACAACACTGACTACAGAAATTAGTGTTTATGTGTATTTCGTGTTTAGAACACTAACGACTACTTACAACGAAAATAAAATAAAAAAATGACGCACAACAAAAAAATGACGATCAATTCCCCGTAAAACATAAACGAAAAGGGTTGCCAACTTGGAAGATTTTAATTCCCTAGTTTTTTTTATTTAAATAAAGAAAAACATGTTACGTAACGCGTTGTTCGAACCCCACCCCAAGTGCGTTACGTAATACTTGAACGGTCCCTTATGAAGAATATGAACTGGACAACCAACACCCACAATTTATTTATCCAAGTTTTGATTCAGATGCTCCCGCATGCACGCAGCACACACTGCACACATCATCGCTTGTATTTGTGTATGCTCTTTGGTTTCATTTATTTGATTGAGCGCGACACGGCGCACGGGACGCTCAGGCTCAGCGACTGTGATTTTTGCGTGGCTTGACAAAAAATCCGGTCTTGGATGAAATCCGGGCGGAGTCCGGTCTAAACCCTTAAAATCCGGTCTCGACCGGATTTATCCGGTCAGATGGTAACCCTATTCGCATCCGCATCGATGAATGCGGATGTGGATGGGGCCAGAGTGGCGCGTGCCTCGCGCGTGTTGCTATCTTCGTTCGCTTACTGGCCAATAGGAAGACACACGTTGGTGACAGGATCCTGCAGGTTTTGTTTTAGTTATCGACGTGATTCCCTCTGTGAATCAATTGATTATTTATTTTATTAGGAACATTTACAGGTTAATAACATTACATGCATTAAAGAAAACCACAAATTAGAATAATTAGGTTATAACCCATAACCCATAACTAATGTTCACATCATGCACAAATAATAATTAAAACTCGACAATTATTAAGTTCTCTTTTTTTGGTTAATATTATTTATTTTTTTAATTTTTATTTCTTTTTATTGAGGAAACAAACAGTCATACAGAAAAATGATTATAACAATAAAATTTATATGTTGTAGACCAATTAAGTTCCATTATGTAAAAAAATATTGGTTTAGTATTTTTACCTACTCAACTTATTAAATGACAAAAAAAAAAACATAATAAAGAAAAACATAAAAAAGAAGAACATAAAACATAATAAAGAAAAACGTAAAATTATTAACAAACATGGTTATACTATTTACTATGGTTGATAATAATATAATTTTCACAAAAAAGAGAAAAAAAAGTATTTTAAGTTATTAATTTATTAAGCTGCATTTTATATGATTTCAAGTCATGGTTGAAAATGTCTACATCTCGTAAGGTATCGTAAGTTTCACAGATACATACTAATACAGAGTTTTGCGCATATTTAGATTTACTGTGTGGTATTCTAAATAAGTCGTTCGATCTGGTGTTTTGTTTGGGGCAACGAAATGCAATATTTTCTAACAGATATGATATATGATGAATCAACAAGGCAGTTCACGATTTTGTGTAAGAATAATGCATCAGAGATTTTTCTGCGTTTATATAATAGCCCAGTCATTCCGTAGTTTTACCTCGCAAAAGGTCATATAGAAGCGATTTTGATATATATTGTTAAGATTAGGACTCTAAAAAAAAAAAAAGTTTTCGACCTCGGGAGGGTCGAGCTCGATCCGCCATCTTGGATTGAAGGTCCCAAAATTTGGTTTTTTCAAAATAATTATGAAACGGTTGATTTTACAATCAAGTTGTTCAAGGCGAACTTGAAGAAAACTAAATTACGTACATTTTATGTGAAATGTTTTTTTTGTAAGTCTAATAGGTAACGAGTTACAGCGGAAGAAAGAAGACAATTTTGACAAAAAATTGTAAAACTCAAGTTTTCTTGATACATTTTTGTAAGAACATTTTACAAAATATCATTTTAACGTATTCCCACAATAATATACTTATATAGCATCTTCCGTGAAGTCATCATCAAGAAGGAATGCACTAAGGTACGAAATACGAAGGCGTGCAACTTGAAAGAAGCAAAATTAATGTTGTGGATGGAGGATACCTTTTACATAAAGTTGTATGGAATCGTAATGATTTTTTTGAATCAATTTGCGAGAAGTACGTTCACTATGTAAGACATCACTATGGATCACATGCAGTTATTGTTTTCGATGGATATCCGCTAGATGATGGTGAAAAAAATACAAAAACCGCAGAAAGACTTCGCCGATCGAAGAAGCATATGTCTGCAGATGTTCTTTTCGATGAAACAATGCCAGTTCAAGTTTCACAAGAACGTTTTTTAGCCAATAAAAATAACAAAGTCCGTCTGATTTCGATGCTTACAAAGCAATTTGTACAGGTCTGTATTAAAAAAAAGAAAAATCGTGGTTATAAAAAAAGTTGTTTTATTTCAGAAACAACTTTAAATATATTTGTGTTTATTTGCTCTTGGTTATATTAATTATGAGTATTTGGCTTAATCAGCATAGTTTTAATCAACGTAGATCCGGCAGATGTGTCTTCCGGTTCTGCCCTGATGATGGACGCTGCAACGCTGTCCGAAACGTTGGCTAAAGAAGGAAGTATCGCAACACGGCATAACACCCCAAAACAAGTAACGAAAATACTTTTGGCCGTGAAAATTCAAAAACGTACCAAAGTAAACGCAAAGCAAACGTACCTACTTCTTATGGCACGTTATAAAAATAAGCATCAATGAAACGATAAGTAAACAAATATTAGGTAAACTCTTAAAACTCACGTAGTTATATAATTATCAGTCCATAATTGCAGATCCAAGGCACATCATCAACAATTAATCAGATTCACAATTAATCAGATTCGTAATAGTATCGATTATGTAAATGTCTCGATCTATCCCATCTAGGGTTGCCATTTTCTAAAATAAAAAAGCCTGACTCTGCGCTCTGTAAGGCCGGACATTTTGCCCTAAAAGCCGGACGTACGTACATAATTTTGGACATAATTTTTATACATAATAATAAAAAATCTGTTTTAAGTTACAGTTGTTTATTAATCACGCATTAACCATTTTAATAACAACAATCATTAATCAGTCTTATCCTTGTCATCAGTTGACACTCGTATAGAATATATGTCAATAACAAAATAAAAAATATTGAGTCTTCTGTCTGTAGACATAGGTACTCGTAACATACTAAACTTATAAAACAAACAAACAAAACATAACTTTTTTTCTGGTTAAACAGTTGACTAAAATTTTTCGTTAAATAGATATAATATGAAACATATTTAGGTATCTTTGTGCACAAAAAACGAAAAACATAAATTAAAATGAAATCTCGACTTCTCCAAATTATTCAAAAATTACAAAAATCTACCATTTTGTATATTTGACGTTTTAATCTACTTTATCCAAAACGTCGTTTTCTTTGGAAATCATTTAATAAAATCCTTGACATGTTATTTTTAAATTTATACAATGTGTACACCATCTTAGCAATTATTTGCAATTTATTGCGTTCTTTGGTCCACTAGGTGTTTATTAAAGAGAAAACTCTTTGAAAATAATATTCCGCCAATTTCAGAAGTTCGGAAGACAAAACCGGCGGGAACCAAAAAAGCCTAACAAAAGCCGGACAGGCCGGACATATAAATATTTAGCCGGACACGACCTAAAAAAGCCAAACATGTCCGGCTAAAGCCGGACAGATGGCAACCCTAATCCCATCACTAGTCCTAACCCCTGAGCAGACGACCATCAGTTTTTCCGTCCCGTACTCTGTGTGTGTGATGTATTTGATAAAAAACGTGGTTTAATTTTAATGTCGTTTATGTTGAGGATACTAAAGAAGTGTATGTACCTGGTGCAGTGGCGGACTAAGGGGGGGGCGGGGGGGGGGCGGTCCGCCCCGGGCCCCCGGTCCTGGGGGGCCCCCAAACGCCTCCATGTTCCTTTGGTCAAATCCTAAACAAGACTTTACGGCACCAGGAGACTGTAAATATTTTTTGTCATTTTTTTATTTATTTTTTTGGAAAAGCACTTGTTAAAAATGCTCTCACCAATTTTTTAAAATTGAAATTGAAAAATTGACGGAAATAGAATATTTTATGTGAAAGCGTTTGAAACAATTTGCATATTGAATTATCCTTCAGCCAAATTTTGAATGCGTTTTTCTCGAAACTTTTTTACCACGTTTTCAACCTGATTGGCAACATATTAAACAAACTATACATCCGATTTGCATGCACCAATTCTTAAACTGTTCGAAAATTCAATGCATCCATATAGGTGAATTTCGATATCTAAAAAAAAAAGAAAAAATGGGGGCCCTTTATAAAATAAAATAATCCCTACATGATGTCATAGTCAGGGCCGGATTAAACATGTTGGGGCCCCTAATCAATGCACGTCTCGGGTCTCGTCTAGCTTATACGTGACCCTTAGGCAGTGGCCTACACTGTCTTGTGGACAATACGGCACTGCCAGGGCTAACTTAAACATGTCGGGGCCCCCAGGTAATGCACGACTCGGGGCCCCTTTACCCTAGGGGGCCCCTACCCAAAGCGGGGCCCCTAGGCAATGCACTTCTCGGGGTCCCTTTTGCCTTGGGGCTCCTAACCAATGCGGGGCTCCTGAGCAGTTTCCTACACTTCTTATGGATAATACGGCCCTGGCTATAGTGACTGGATTTTCTATAGTGATATTTCTGCTATAGTGATTTGACATAAGGCAGTGGCCTACACTGCCTTATGGACAATACGGCCCTGCCAGGACCGGCTTAAACATGTTAAGGCCCCTAGGCAATGCGCCTCTCGGGGCCCCATTACCCTACGGACCCCTACCCGATGGGGGGCTCTTAGGCAGTGACCTACACTGCCTTGTGCACAATAGGGCTCTGCCAAGGCCAGCTTAAACATGTCGACGCCTTTAGGCAATGCGAGTCTCGGTAGAGGCCTAGGCAGTGGCCTACACTGCTTTATGGACACTAGGGCCCTGCCAGGGCCGGCTTAAACATACCGGGGCCTCTAGGCAATGCACGTATCGGTGCCCCTTTGCCATAGGGGCCCCTAGCTGATACGTGGCTAAATTATGGATAATACGATTCTGCCAGGGCCGGCTTAAACATGTCAGGGCCCCTAGGCAATGCACGTCTCGGGGGCCCTTTACCCTCGGGGCCCCTACCCAATTCGGGGCCCCTAGGCAGTTGACTACAGTTGTCTTATGGATAATATGGCACTGACTATAGTGACTGGATTTTCGAACAGTTTAAGACTTGTTGCATTTTTTCACTAGCTTAGACCCTTTGCAAAAGGTTATTTTATCATTACAGATAATGAAGATAGTAATAAAATTGGTAAGTAATTAAAAATATTTAGTGGCGGACAAACGGGGGGGCGGGGGGGGGGGGGGGGGAGGGGGGGGGGGGCTGAAGCGGTGGCCTCTGGTCCTGGCGGACCAGCGTATTTTATGAAAATTTTCAGCGTTCATAAAAAATATACGGGGTCCCTTTATAAAACAATCCATATGTGGTGCCATAGTAACAAGATTTTCTAACAGTTTAAGACTTGGTGCATGCAAATCAGATGTATAGTTTTTTTTAATATGTTGTCAACCAGGTTGGAAAACACAGTTTCGCGAAAAACGTCTTCAAAGTTTTGCTGAAGGATAATCCAACATATAATATGTTTAAAACGGTATCATATAAAAAATGATGCATTTCCGTCAATTTTACGAATTTTCTTAAAAAGTTAGGTGATAGCATTATTAACAAATGCATATTCTAGAAAATTAAATTTAAAAAATGACATTTTTTTAAAGTGCTCTGGTGCCTTGTTTAAGATTTGATCAAGGGAACACGGAGACGCTTGAAGGCTCTTTAGGACCAGAGACCCGTGTGAACTGAATAAAAATCTTGTAAAATTACATAAACTTTTTCAACTAGGGTGGGGGGGGGGGCCTCATTCAGCTTTGCCGCCCCGGGCCTCTGACGGGCTTAGTCCGCCACTGACCTGGTGAGTTTTTTTTATAATTACGTAAACGTATACTTCCTTCGAAGATTATCATTAATTTCAATTCCAAAATAATTGATGCTTTTGGGATGTGCTGTTATAGTTGGACAGAGGCATCATAATAAGCCTTGATCATGTGAAAGATTCCTTGTGATATATGCATACTTTACTTTTTTGTACTCTCTCCCTTTTGTACTATAATTATTTTATATTTTTTGTACTATTATTTATACCATGTTTTACTTCTGTAGGTACTATCGTATCATAAATTTGTCGATCTCATTTGTATAACTTTTTATGATAATGCAATTCGCGTATTTTTTATTTCTCCATATGTACTACCTATTTATTGCTCTGTTAATTTTGCTAAGTTATTTAAAACTTGGTTTAGAACAAACTATTCATGATTAAGTTAATAATAAAATCTACATAGCAATACACATTCCTCAATAACTACTTTCATAGTACCACGCACTTCTGTTTTACCATTATTATACCAAACTTATTTACTCCATAAACGAACGAACGAACGAATGAATGAATGAATAATAAATAAATTAACAAAAAAAAATAGTGACGGTGGGATTTTATGGCCACAGCCACAAATATTTCTATGTCTAAGATCCCTAGAACAACGACCTTCTATTCACCGAGATGTTTATTTGATGAAACGTATTTAATATTTAATTTAATATGTCAATAAATATATTGCATATGGGTTGCCTAACAAATTTTAGTCCAGGGTATGATTAATTAATAATTAAAAAAAAATTTTTTTTTAAACATTTCACCGGTTTGATTATTGAATTAAAATTAAATGAAATTAAAGATTATTTCATTATGAACACGATGGTATCAAAATAATACACACATAAATAATTTATTGATTTAAAAAATAATTTAATAACTATTCCTCTATTTTAATAATAAACTACTCCAAAATGATGCACAGCATATACGAGTCTTTCGCTATCCTTTTCATTTTCAAGAACAAATAGCATGCGCACTCTCTTTTTTTAAATGGACGGACTTCTGCTATGCTGTGTCCTCTTCTGTCGCATGGGATGGCTGGTTGGGACCTCTCAGTCGCACACATTCACTCAAACCGGTGAAATGTTTTAAGTTTTTTTTAAAAATTATTAATTAATCATACCCTGGACTAAAATTTGTTAGGCAACCCATATGCAATATATTTATTGACATATTAAATTAAATATAAAATACGTTTCATCAAAATCATCTCGGTGAAGGTCGTTGTTCTAGGGATCCTATACTATATGTTACATTGTCGTGTAAACAAGCTTATGGGTCCGAGTGGTTAAAATTATTTGTAATCAAATGGATATTTAAGTGGGTCAAGTAAAAACAATTTTAGTGCATTTTTGCCTGCGAAAAATATGAAACATTACGGTAAGGAAGGACTTGTCACATTTTTTATTTTATTTTCTTGATTCGTATTTGCCATTAAGTGGGAATAATTTAAATCACTGAATTTTAAAGCTAGTGTTCTTTACAAATATAACGGCTTCATATGCGTCTCACAATTTTTACCTTGTCTGGGTGTTTAAAATGTTACTTGGCGATTATAGATTTGGAGGCCTTGCATTTTCTCGGTAGGAAAAAATTATAACCTAAAAACCCTACTAAAATTGCATGTATCGTCAGTCATCATCATGACTTATTATGGTAAAAAACATAAAAGAGCGATTCAGGCCCGGACTGGAACCATTTGGGGCCCTCCGCTAAAACCTGTAAAGGGGCCCCCTAACGTGGGGTGGGGGGGAGGGGCTTCAGAAAAGGGGGGGGTCCGGATAATTTTTGAAAATTAGGGGCTTGAAAACAATGAAAACGCGTTTCTACGCTATATTGGCACCTATAAAGAAGAAGAAATTCAGATAGGTTTTTATACGAATATTATGATTTTCAACTTTTGTTGACTTTATTATTTATTGAAATAAGAAATTCACAGTATTTTAAGGATACCACAACACTACTAAACACATGCTGTAGAACTGCCAATAATTATAACGGAGTTCAAAATTTCAAAATAAAGGGTAGGATTTTATTCACACCAAAGCATTAATGAATTATGTCAAAATTATTTGTGTAGTAAAAATAATGACAAACGGATTTTAGGGAATAGAAAAATAATACTAATATTTAAAAAAAAATCCTGTTTGCTTAACAGTTTACAATGTTGTATACTAGAATAGAAGGGGCTTAACTTAAGAGGGCATTGCCAGAGAAAACCAGAAATATGTCATTTTCAAATCAGATTTTAGACGTATTGACTCTTTTCCACAAAAAATTATAAATGGATTTCGACCGATTGTTCTTTTATCTAGCATTCGCATGTAATAAATTTTGAGAATTTTTTTAAATTTTTATTATAATAAGGTTATGACATAGGTCGTTGGCAGATTTGTTAAATTTTCAAAAAAGATTTTGTGTTATACCACACCCATTTCAAATAATATAATCATACAGTAAAATAATTAAATACATTATCTAGCAAACGCATGTTTTAGAATTTTAATTTTAGTTTCAATAAAATCATTAAAAAATATGTACGTAAATGTGTTTCTTGACGAAAATTGGTCCATTTGTCTATTTATTTGCGCACTTACAAATTAATATATTTTAGATTTTTTTAACATTCTTATTAAATTTAGACATTATTGAAAAATGATAAATACTTTTAATCAAAAAATAATTACAAAAAGTACATTATTTTAATAGTTTTATCATCACGCCTTTCAGCATTTTTGGATGAAGGTATAAATTAAAGCTAATTTGGATTGAAATAAAATCAATATTGAGTTATAATTTTAAAAAGCTAGTACGGAGAATAATTAATCTTTCTCATTGTAACCGCCCTGCACGATCGTAAGAACAACTTTCGACGAAATGTGGATTTTCGTCCGCTGGCTGGTTAAACGCTCTTAACTGGAATGATTCGACATTTTGCTCCCCTAAAGTGACAGTTTCTTTGTAAGCAACTCACTTTCCAAAGTTACTTCACCTATTATTTTATTTTTGTCCAAATTATAAAATAAATCCCTCTCAACATTAATAAAAAGCAGACTGGACGTAAGGTCTTGGCCTAAGGACGACCGAAGTCGATTTTTGACGATGAGTTAGTTGTCTGCTGGACAGTGGACACACGACACAATGTGTCATGTCACCGCGCAGACGATGCGGATGACAGTGGACAGTGGATTGCTTTCGTATACACGGCGAGTTATAAACAGTTGTTGGCCATGTTCTATTTTTGGAAAATGTAATTTTTTTTTCGAAAATGTAAACAAAACACAAAATAACTACTAACAAGACAAAAGCTGTCTTTTTGAACGTTTTGTGGGGCCCCTTCGGGGCCCCCTCGCGCCGGGGGCCCTCCGCGATCGCGGACCTGCGGACCTGGCCAGTCCGGGCCTGGAGCGATTCTACAAGATAGAGATACTCGTATATGCTGAAAACATGGTTACTAAAGGTCAGAGTGTGATAGCCCATCCAGACTCACGGCGAGAAGCCCCGAGAACACCCGAGAAGCGAGAATGTGATGTGTTTCTCGCATTCTCTTTCTCGTGCTCGGCTGTTCTCGGATGGCTGTCGGTAAATTTGGCCGCTTCAAAGGATTTCTCGGGCGAGAAGCGAGAAGGCTACTACACTCTAGTAGTGTTCAATATCGGTACTTTTACTGCCCGTCGGTATCCGTTACTTTCACAAAAAGTAATCGTTACTGATTACTTTGATTACTTTCGGGTAGTAACTACTGCAAGTATCAAATCGTTACTGAATGCTTTGATTACATTTGACTACTTTCGGTTCCGGATACCGCCGGATACTTTTATAATAGAGACAAATCGTTACTGGTTACATTTTGACGTTTGTGTTTTTCGTTAGCGTGAATAGCGCGTAGGTACTTTGGTTATGCATTATTAGGATTCTACGTTAGGTATTTATAGGTATTTTGAATGTTTTGAAGAGTTTCGTGTGTTTAGATTTTTTTTAAACTTTATTTTTGATTTTATACAAACAATCAGAATACGGGAGAAGATATTTTATATGAAATACAGCTACATAATATATTATTTTTATGTGTACGTACATACCAAAATATTGCAGCATCTCTCATCAGTCGTGATTGGATAATATTAAACTTATTTGCACAAAAGTTTCAACGATCACAAACGGCCCAAACACAATACTTTATAAACAATTTAAATGAACACACAGATTAAATATATTATTACGTAAAAACAAAGTCAAATATTGTAATAAAAACTGACGCAAATTCGTAAACAACGAACTAAAGTTAACATGCTAATTTAGCCGTTGGCAAAGCTGTACGACTGATGAACTTTCACTATTTTACCATTCAACGAATAAAACAATTTTATTTTCAGTTATTAATTTGAGTCCCGTCATGAATACAATATGGAAAGGATTAGTATCGCATCACTAACAATTACAATTTTATTACAATAATATAAACAAACTGAAATGGAATCCATTCCCCATAGTTACAACAAGATCCCGGTTCTTTTTTTGTTTACGTAGGCAATTTTGATCGTAAATTACATATTAACACTGGATTAACGTACTTATCATTTTCCATTGAAATTCGAAACGTAATTTTACTTGCCATTTTTTTATTTTTCTAGCTTTGGGATAAGTTAATAAAACACTATTATAGGCTGATGGTAATTTTTTATACATTTTATTTATTATTTATTTACATCTCACATAATATCATATTATACCTATGATAATAGATGTTAAAGGCGGTCTTTTTACTTAGCGGAAATTTCTACTATCCAAATTTATCTTTATAATCATAATCGTATTTTTTTTTGTAAACTCCACAGAAATTTAAATCTTATAATGTGTGAAGGAAAAAAGCAGTGTTAAAATTATTACTGTGAAAACTTTTTATAGTCGTAATAATATCTAATAATCATATTTTTTACACCGTTCGAAAATTTTGGTAGTTACCTACCGTCAAAAACTTGAATACTTAGTATATATTGGTAGCAATAATATACAATTAGATCAGATAGCAAGGTACGCAAACATAAATATCAACCGAAAGCGTTTTTTTTACCGATGAAAACACCGCAATATTTTTTGTCTCTGGCAATACCGTTCCTAAACCGTTTACGCTTCGAACAATTGGCTCTGGCGTGGTAGCGCCTCCAGCGGCACAAATAGAAACGACCAAGTAATCGGTTCAAAGTGTGGTTTATTTATGAACAGCTGGCTCTAACGTAGAGCGCCTCTAGCGGCACAAATAACAACCAAGTAATCGGTACTGAAGTATCCGCATCGAAAGTAATCATTTTGAGGTATCAATGAAAGTAATCATTTCGAAAGTAACGGATACTCTTCGTTTTTAGTAGTCGGTACTTTGATTACTTGGTGAGTACCGATTACTTCAGTACCGAATGATTACTTTTCATGCACCTCTACTACACTCACGTTTTGTCTCAGTGTTGTTTAGTGAGCGGTTGAGAGTAGACGTGCGATATATTCTTGTTTTTGTATCGAAAATTTTGTTTACTTTAAAATGTGGAACAATCAACAAGAGTTATAGTTATATATCGCACGTCTACTCTCAACCGCTCACTAAACAATACTGAGACAAAACGTGAGTGTAGTAGAGATGCATGAAACGTAATCATTCGGTACTGAAGTAATCGGTACTCACCAAGTAATCAAAGTACCGACTACTAAAAACGAAGAGTATCAGTTACTTTCGAAATGATTACTTTCATTGATACCTCAAAATGATTACTTTCGATGCGGATACTTCAGTACCGATTACTTGGTTGTTATTTGTGCCGCTAGAGGCGCTCTACGTTAGAGCCAGCTGTTCATAAATAAACCACACTTTGTACCGATTACTTGGTCGTTTCTATTTGTGCCGCTGGAGGCGCTACCACGCCAGAGCCAGTTGTTCGAAGCGTAAACGGTTTAGGAATCAAAGGAGAAAGGGGCCTAAATTGGCCCGGTGCTCCATAAGCCCGTCACACAAAAGACGGTTTAGGAACGGTATTGCCAGAGACAAAAAATATTGCGGTGTTTTCATCGGTAAAAAAACGCTTTCGGTTGATATTTATGTTTGCGTACCTTGCTATCTGATCTAATTGTATATTATTGCTACCAATATATACTACGTATTCAAGTTTTTGACGGTAGGTAACTACCAAAATTTTCGAAAGGTGTAAAAAATATGATTATTAGATATTATTACGACTATAAAAAGTTTTCACAGTAATAATTTTAACACTGCTTTTTTCCTTCACACATTATAAGATTTAAAATTCTGTGGAGTTTACAAAAAAAATACGATTATGATTATAAAGATAAATTTGGATAGTAGAAATTTCCGCTAAGTAAAAAGACCGCCTTTAACATCTATTATCATAGGTATAATATGATATTATGTGAGATGTAAATAAATAATAAATAAAATGTATAAAAAATTACCATCAGCCTATAATAGTGTTTTATTAACTTATCCCAAAGCTAGAAAAATAAAAAAAATGGCATTTATTTTTTTATTTTTTTATTTAAGTTTATTTAGGAAACATACAGTTGTAAATACATTCATTTTACATTTAATATTGAATATAGTATAAACCAGTGAAGTTCCATTTATGATTTTAAAAAAAAGGAAATGGTTACTGATTAGGAAGCAAGTAGATAGTAATAATATTATAATATAGTATTAGTGAAAAGTGAGTCAAAAGAAAAAATAAACAATGAAGAGATAACAAAGAAATAATCGTTTTGGTTTAAGTACATTGTAAGGTTAATTTAGTTTTAAACGTTTTAAGAGAGCAGTGGAAAATATCGATATCTCTTAGGGCGTTGTAAGATTTGCAGATACGCCCGAGCAAAGAATTTTGTGCATATTTCGATTTGAAATGCTGTATAAAAAATAGGGTATTCGATCTGGTATTGCGTTCAGGGCAACGAAATGCAATCCTTTCTAATAGATCTGGTGAGTCAATAAGGCAGTTCACAATCTTGTATAGAAACATTACGTCAGAAATGTTTCTCCGTTTGTAAAGAGCAATAGGTTTACACTGGTGATTTTCGAAACGATACGAAAGGTGTTTCAAAAATTTTGTTTGAATATTTTCAATACGCTTAATGTAAGTTTGGTATTGTGGATTCCAAATGACAGATGCAAATTCAAGATGAGATCTTACATACGCCATATATAGTAGTTCAAGTGTAAAAGGTTTGTTGAACGGTTTTGTGATGCGTAGGATAAAACCCATTTGTTTGTAGGCTTTTTCTAGGATGTATTCAATATGATCTTTGAATAGTAATTTGGAGTCAAGTAATACTCCAAGATCTCTAATTTTATCCACTCTTTCAAGAGGAACGTTGTTCAGATGGTAAATATGGACGATTGGGTGATTTTTACGTGAAAATGTTATCGCATTACATTTCTTTATGGCATGTAAAATTACGTTTCGAATTTCAATGGAAAATGATAAGTACGTTAATCCAGTGTTAATATGTAATTTACGATCAAAATTGCCTACGTAAACAAAAAAAGAACCGGGATCTTGTTGTAACTATGGGGAATGGATTCCATTTCAGTTTGTTTATATTATTGTAATAAAATTGTAATTGTTAGTGATGCGATACTAATCCTTTCCATATTGTATTCATGACGGGACTCAAATTAATAACTGAAAATAAAATTGTTTTATTCGTTGAATGGTAAAATAGTGAAAGTTCATCAGTCGTACAGCTTTGCCAACGGCTAAATTAGCATGTTAACTTTAGTTCGTTGTTTACGAATTTGCGTCAGTTTTTATTACAATATTTGACTTTGTTTTTACGTAATAATATATTTAATCTGTGTGTTCATTTAAATTGTTTGTAAAGTATTGTGTTTGGGCCGTTTGTGATCGTTGAAACTTTTGTGCAAATAAGTTTAATATTATCCAATCACGACTGATGAGAGATGCTGCAATATTTTGGTATGTACGTACACATAAAAATAATATATTATGTAGCTGTATTCCATATAAAATATCTTCTCCCGTATTCTGATTGTTTGTATAAAATCAAAAATAAAGTTTAAAAAAAATCTAAACACACGAAACTCTTCAAAACATTCAAAATACCTATAAATACCTAACGTAGAATCCTAATAATGCATAACCAAAGTACCTACGCGCTATTCACGCTAACGAAAAACACAAACGTCAAAATGTAACCAGTAACGATTTGTCTCTATTATAAAAGTATCCGGCGGTATCCGGAACCGAAAGTAGTCAAATGTAATCAAAGCATTCAGTAACGAATTGATACTAGTAGTCGGTACTACCCGAAAGTAATCAAAGCATTCAGTAACGATTTGATACTTGCAGTAGTTACTACCCGAAAGTAATCAGTAACGATTACATAGTAACGATTACTTTTTGTGAAAGTAACGGATACCGACGGGTAGTAAAAGTACCGATATTGAACACTACTAGTGGATAAGTGCTTGTTCTCGCGAGAAGTCTCGGCGAGAATGAGAGTGTGGATAAGTGCTTGTTCTCGCGAGAATTTCTCGCCGAGACTTCTCGCCGTGAGTCTGGAATCGCCTTTAGATCATCGTGCCGACGCGACGCCGCCAACCACCTGGAATGGCCTTGGCTAAGTGAGACATCCGTTTAATAATTAAGTATTAGATGACTTGTCCCAAAAGTATTCGGACGCAGGGGCAGTGCCGGATTGTGCGGAGAAGTTATTAAAAGTATTGCCCCCCGCGAAAAATATCTCACTTTATAAATTTCAAACTTAACAGTTTGTTAATGTTAAATAATAAAATATACAAACCAAATTATAACGTACCAACAAATTTTCAAATAACTTCATCAATTCGTCGGCCTGAAAAGCTTCTCGAATTTCTTGTAAATCAACTTTTAACTTGCTCGTAGATTAGGGATCGCGAGACACCTATACATAAATCTAATCCTAGTAGTTTTGTGAACAGTAGAGCTCGTAAAATTAACTAACTTTTTACGAGCGCACGTGGTCTGCCTTTAGTAAAATCCCGAGCAAAAGGTACCTACTCAACACAGCTTGACATGATTGACCGGACACGCAATACACTAAGGACGAGTTGTTTAAAAAAAATGGATGAATTCATCAAATATTTTAAGTTAATTTTCACGTTCTGTGGAGGTTTTATTCAAGTTCTGTTACCATATCATTATAGGCCAGTTGCTGCACGAAACTGAAATAATCACAGAACTTGAATATAACTTACACAGAACATGAAAATTAACCTCAAATATTTGATGAATTCATCAAATTTTATGAAACAATCCATCCCAACAAATTTACAGATAGATGAAACGCCAAGCGCCGACACCAAAGAGCAGTTCTTACCCGGGTTCATGGTATGAGGTTTGTCCAGGTCTTAGCGAGGGATGCGTGGTGGGCCGGATCGAGAGAGACCTTTTGACTTTTCCAGACGGACTCTCGACCCAGCGCCTTGAGGGATGGATTCATAGACTCTCTCAGTCTCGGACACACTGACCCCCAGATTTCTACCCACCTTTTATACCCTTTTCCTTCCCAGAACTTCTTATCCTTCCCTTCCTTAAAAAGACCCTCCACACAGCATTCCCTAAGATGACAAAGACCCTGAGGGAAATTATTTTCCTCAGGTGTGGAGCTAATGTAAAAAAAAAACAAATAGAATTGAGAATTATTCCGAAACACAGCGTCGCGTGTCGCCTTAAAAATTTTTCCTATCATCGGCTGGGATGAAATGCACTTTCCCGTGGAAAATAGTTCCGCCGACCATTTAAAACTTTTTAGAACAAAGGTTTTTCAATACGTCATAGTCTACCTAAGTAGATGGCTGTAAGTCGACTAAAGTCATAGGTTTAAATATGGATGTTCACAACGTCCAACTTATTGGAACCCACTGATCAGGATTAGATAACAAAACTAGAAATAATATTTGTAGATACGACTATATTCAGCTAATTCTTTGTGGTATTTGATATTTTATTACTGAACTGTCCATTATACAAGGGCGGATCCAGCTTTGGCGCCAGGGGGGGGGGGGGGGTCACATAGTGGTGGTCAAATCACAATAAGTTATAATTTAATTTTGATAATAATAGATACAAGTAAAAAGTAGGTCCACATAGGTCCTGGACCCAGCCCAGGGGGGGGGGGGTCATGACTCCCATTACCCCCCCCCCCGGAATCCGCCCTTACCATTATAAGACAAATTGCCGCAAATAACGGTTATGATCCAAATTTGGTTAACTCCTCTGGTAATTTTGTGACATTTTCTTCACAAACAACAAACTGATTTTTCTAAAATCCTACATAGCATGTTACCATTTCAAAAACTACACTAAAAAGCAATCTTTTTTAATAACATGCAAGATTAGCGAGTTGCATTTATATTATTTTTATATGATTATTTTTGACGAGTTGAAAATAACCACATAAAAAAATCGTGTTCGTGTTTTTGTTTCGAAGGTGTGGGCATTGTTGGCTTTATTTTGGGCTGTTATAAATAGCAGGGCTATTCAGAGTTGCGAAATAAAAACAGAATTTTAGTTGTAATAGTAACTTTAAATTAAAGTAAATTTTATATATTATTTTAAAGTAAATTTTTCTTAAATTTTAGCTTTGCAGACGATACTGTCTTATTATTCGAAGACAAAAATTGGTCAGCTGTATTTAAAAAAGCTGAAGAAAATATTAACTTCATTAAAAAATGGTTAGATATCAACACACTTACCCTTAACACGAAGAAAACAAAATATGTTACTTCAAGCATCAATACTACAGGCCAACCTAATGATGATTACTTCATAAAAATTCATAGCTGTACGAATTCCAATGAATGCAGTGAGTGCCCCAGTATAGAGCGCACTTCACAGATGAAGTACCTCGGCCTCACCATTGACCCATACCTCAAATGGAACCTACACACCCAGATCATTGCAAATAAAATTAGAAAAACAATACACTTCTTCAGATCCATAAGGAACTTTCTTAACTTACAACTCCTAAAAACGATTTATTTTGCAATCACCCAATCTATCATTGAGTATGGTATCATTGCATGGGGAGGGGGCACTTCATCAGCTCTAGATCCTGTCGAAAAGGCGCTGAAAACAATCATGAAAATTATTCTCAAACTTCCTCTAACTGCAAACAGTGACCTAATTTTCAAAACAATGAGAGTATTTGATGTTCGACAAATCTATGTAAAAACTATCCTCATACATCTCTTTAAAAACAAACATGTGCTTTACGAAAAAAAAAATAAACTTAAGATTTACACGTAACTCCAATAAAGACACTTTGCAAGTTCCAGCGCTCTCTTCCACCTTTGGTCAACGTAGCTTTAAATACTTTGCCACGAAAATATTTAACTTCTCCCAGAAAACATCAAACTGAGTCAAACACAGAAAGAGTTAAAAAAATATGTTAAAATATGGATATATTCTAACGACCGAGCCTATACTGGTGCCCTCACCCAAACGCCCTGTCATTGACAGTTATTATTGTAGTATTAACCTTGCAGTTTTTGTATTGTGTATATGCAAACAATGATGTAAACTCAAAAAAAGTTTTTGCTGTATAGAAATCTACATTATACTTGTATAAAAAACCATAGATAAAATTGTAAGAAACTTTTAACAAAAAATTCTGCCTCAATACAGGTTCAACCTAGTGAGGCAGGCTATGAACAACTAAAAATATTGTATAATTATGCTACTTCTGTATAACCGTTTTTACATTACTTTCTATTTGTTAATTTTTTTGTACTGATGTAATCTACATTGAATGTGTACTTTTTTAGTTGTAATGTTGCCAATTTAATTAAATAAAGATATATATTATAACTGTGGCTCTCGAAAAACTGATCGTAGATGTCAATTTTCATGAAAGTGCCAATGTCTCCAAAATTTTACTAAATAACGACATTTTACTTAAGTCATGTTATGATATTCTGGTTCGTCATGAGTTAAGCCTTCCGAGGGATAACATTGACTTTTAGGACACTTTGTACATATGAAAAAATATAATTGAAAGGTATCTCTGATTTTTAACCCCGTGAAAAACTCTATATTTTGTCTTTTGACAGGCTTATGTCATCTGCAGGCTACGTGCCCTATTTAAAAATAAAAGTAACTACACGTGTTTAAAAGTCCATACAATTAGTTTTTGTAATTTAAAGATAAAAGTTCAATTTCGCGGGAAGTAAAAAGTATTATTTTTTAAGTGATCTGGTTTTAAAAATGCGAATTTGTTGTAATACATAAAAAATTATTCAATTTATAAAAAAAAATGTTTATGTATTAACAAGTTTTGCTGTGGACAAACAATTTGTTAATGCGTTTAGAAGGCGAAACTTCTGTCACGCGTAATAATAATTACCCAGCAGAACTTGTTTATAATTAAACTGTTTTTATAAATTGAACTACTGAATACCCAGCATGCGTTGCAATACCACTTAAAGATTTTTTTTCTCCCTTCGTGTCCTTTCCCAAGTGTCCCCGTTCTCGACTCCTTTCTCCTCCCAAATCCCCTTCCCCTCCTGCTTTCCCATTCCACCTTCTCCGCCTTCCCCCTCCCTCTGCCGCTTGCCGTGAACCATCCCTCCTTCGTCCCTCTTCTGGATTCCCCTCCCACTCCCGCCTTCCCTCCTAAACTAGTTGAAATAAACACATTTTTCAAACTACTGTAATTTTTTTATTCAAATTTCGAAAAGCCAAAGCTCACCATTATGTTTTATATAGAAACCTTCAAGGACATGCGCACAACAAATATCCAAAGTTTCATCGCATTCGGATGAACGGTTTAAGAACACACAAGGGACAAACAAATAAACATTCATTTTTATATACTAAGATAATAATATTATTTAATTTATGAAAAAAGGAAAATATGGATTTTTACATTCCATTATCACCGCCCTTATAGTCTGCAGTAGAAAGTTTTTCTTTCTCAGAGCTTTGTAATATTGATTTTTGCATTAGGACCCTAAAAGTGGCGGGCCTGGACGCCGGTGCCCACTTGGCCTAATTAATAATCCGGCACTGATCATGCACAATATATTCCGTATCATTTGCACCAGGACCCTAAAAGTAGCGGGCCTGGACGCCGGTGCCCACTTGGCCTAATTAATAATCCGGCACTGATCATGCACAATATATTCCGTATCATTTGCACCAGGACCCTAAAAGTAGCGGGCCTGGACGCCGCGCCGGTGCCCACTTGGCCTAATTAATAATCCGGCACTGATCATGCACAATCTATTCTGTATCACAAGCGAATCGATAAGTACCCACAAAGAGTGTTTCACCTTTATTTTGATCGCGAGTACTTTCTGTACCGGTAATGATAATTTCGTTAACATTACACGGAAAAAAGTAAAAACAGTGAACACACGCTGCTGCTGGACACTAGACAAACACAAAGGAACTTAAGTGTAAACAACGGTAAGTTGAAAGACTAGTATAAATTTCGTATATTTTGTCCTTGACAGTGATAATCTTGTTATTTATTATCGAGTGTAGAAATTTCACGCCAAATCAGAATCAAGTCAACTCAAAACCTCTTTGAAAAGTCATTAAAAGCTATGAAAAAATATATTTAAAATAGCCCATAACGCTTACCTAACGTAACCTATTTAAGCAATTTTCAATATATTTTTTCATCACTTTTAACGACTTTTCCAAGAAGGTTCTTCATTCTGAGTTGTCCGGTCACCGATACAAACGTATTATTTCCATTCAATTTTATCATTTGCGAGCGGTAATTTGAATGAATCACCATTTTTATTTATTTTTTACATGAATACCGCACAAGAGTCCCAACCGCTCCCGTCAGGAGCCAGTGGGACTATGACATCCCCAATTGGGGCATGTTGTGAGGCTGAAGGCAGTGGGGAGGGGAAGGAGATAGGGAAGAGGAAGGTGGGGAAGTACCTGGCTATTCAGATCTGGTCACCAAACACGGCAGAAGCCTTTTCAAGCAACGTTTGCATTCTGAATGGTGGTCTTACACCAGGGCGATACTGAGAGTATCTTCCACTCTGGAACGTGCCGCAAATATACTATACATTATTTTAAATGAATAAATTGTGAAATACACAAATCAATCAAATAAAATTTATTTGCCACGCCGGGATTCGATCCCGCGACCTTCGGAATGCGAGTCAAGCGCCTTACCGCTGCACTACGCCCGGCCGTCAAATTGGCACACATGTAAACCGTCGACCATTGGCACACATGTGAATTATTTTTTATGTCTTATCAAAGAGCTGCGACTGCGTTGCTTCAAAACCTTAAGGAAATAAAACAACGTATTTATTCCATTGAATTTATTCGCACGTTTTGAAAAGCTTCTATACTGAGACTAATTTTATGTTTTTCTTGTAGTTTTGTCCTAATATCCTAGCCTTGATAATTCACTAGAACGAAAAACAACATTTCCCTGGAAAATGCACATTATATTTGAAACTGGATTACCTATTTTCATCTTCCATTGTTGATTCGACACGTCGATCTTCCCCCCACCTGCCCTGTGCGGGAGCAAGGTATTTTGGCATAGCCAAGCTCCTCAGTACTTCAGTTATGATTAGAGTAGAGGCGGGCAAAGCGTCTCAGTTGAGCGAGCCGGTTCACTGGGTCTCGTTCAATGAAAAGATCCGGGTCAGTGAACCGGCTCGAATGAACGACTGAATTGGTCCATCTCCCCCGTCCCCTCCCTCGGCCCTCCACACTTTATTAAAAAGGGAACCCCAATATTTTGGGGTTCCCTTTTTAATCGGATTCTTGTATCCCTGAATGAAAAAATGAAATCCTTTGTATTTAGTTGAGTTTTGATCTTTGGTGTGAAACCAACACCAACTTTACTTTTTTAACGATTTTTAGAAAGCATGAATTATTGAAAATAAACAATGAATGATTTACTGAAAATAAACAATGAGCATAATAATAATATAACTTATCCTGTTATAATAAACAAAATAATGTGGCCGGAGCGTCGACGTCACGACTGACGTATTATGCACGCATACCCGCTTGAATTCCGATATTATTATTATATTCATTGTATTTCGGTAATAACTGCACGGCGCACCAGCAAAGGATAATGTGGCCGGAGCGCTGACGTCACGACTGACGTTTTATGCACGCAAACACGCTTGAATTCCGATATTATTATTATATTCATTGTATTTCGGTAATACATGCACGGCGCACGCACACTGACCAGCAAAGGTACGCCACCGCGTAGAAAAGTGTCATAGTGAACTGAACTGTAAACCGTTACCTTACTTTCATATTTTACCTTTCTGCGTCGCTGACTAGAGTGGCTATGAACGAACGAACGAACGAGCAATCCTCATCAGTACATCTAGTGACCCGCGAGCCGCGAGATCCGTTGAACGATACACTGCTCTCGGCTCCCACGGGTCAGTCGGGTCTTCGGATCTCACGGGTCAGTCGGCTCACCGGACCTGGCGGGTCAGTTGGCTCACCGGCTCACTCGTTCGCGAAGATCCGCGAACCGTGAAGATCGTTCTTTGGGAACCGGATCTTACGGATCAGTATGAAAATCCGGTTCACTGAGCCGACTCGTTCGCGAACGACTCACTTCTAGATTAGAGGGCGCGCGCCGCGGCCGGTGTGCTTACAATATCATCAAACTTTTTGTTATTAGTTGTGCTAAGTGCGGTTGTTAAATATTATTAATAGACTTACGTAGGAATCTTACTTTCATTATCTAAAGGTGATTTTGCGATGCGAATAACGTATATAAATATTATCTTTCAGGTGTGTGACCGTGCATGTGTTGTGAAGGTCATTTTAACCTGATTCTTCCTAATTTGTGTCGCAGACGTATCCTGGATTGAGAGAAGATGTCCATCTATGATGTTAATCGACGACCAGTTATCGGCATTTTGTCGCAAGAGGTTGCCTACAAACTAAAACCTAGATTCGAAAAATATCACAGTTACATATCCGCTTCATACGTGGAGTTTTTGGAAAATTCTGGAGCAAGGGTAGTGCCGATAAGGTAAGGATGAAATCATTTGTACATTTATAAACAGATTATTCGTATCATATCACACAAATACATTACATACAATAGTATGAAAACACTAGGATTTTTGATGAGAACCGTTAAAAACTTTAATTCACCTCCTGTCATTCAAATTTTGTCCCATTAATTCTAGGTCACCATAAAGTTCACATTAAAAATGTACAAAGAATTCAGCAACAGCTTTCATGATTTACTAATTTCATGTTTAACATCCCTTTAGAACGGTTGCATGCCAACTCAGAATCAAGTCAACTCAACAACTTTTTGAAAAGTCATTAACCGTCAAAAACCGTATTAAAAGTCAGGGCCCGCAACCCGGATTTGTACCGATTTATTATATATTTCCCTTAAACACGGTAAGTTTTAAAGCTCTTAAAAAATATATGTTATTCTTTAAGATAATATCTAGACTTTGCCGGCGCCGAAACGCAAATTATATAAAATTCCCTTGATAGAAAAAAATCGCAAATCATGCTCCAAAAATTATTATTAACACGTTTGTTTTAGTTATTTTACAAGTTATATGTATGAAAAAAATCACAGTGTTTCTTTATGTGCTGTTTAATGCATTACCAGAGAAAACCAGAAATACGTCATTTTCAAATCAGATTTTAGACGTATTGACTCTTTTCCACAAAAAATTATAAATGGATTTCGAAAGATTGTTCTTTTATCTAGCATTCTCAATTAATAATAAATTTTGAGACAAATTTTTAATTTTTAGTATAATAAGGTTATTCCATAGGTCGTTGGCTGATTTGTTAAATTTTCAAAAAAGATTTTGTATTATACCACACCCATTTCAAATAATATAATCATGCAGTAAAATAAATCAATACATTATCTAGCAAACGCATGTTTCAGAATTTTAATTTAAGTTTCAATAAAATCATTAAAAAATATGTACGTAGGCATGTGTTTCTTGACGAAAATTGGTCCATTTGTGTATTTATTTGCGCACTTACAAACTAATAAATTTCAGATTTTTTTTACATTCTTATTAAATTTAGACATTATTGAAAAATGATAAATACTTATAATCAAAAAATAACTACAAAAAGTATATTATTTTAATAGTTTTATCATCACGCCTTTCAGCATTTTTAGATGAAGGTATAAATTAAAGCTAATTTGAATTGAAATAAATTCGATATTGAGTTAAAATTTAAAAAGCTGGGACGGAGAATAATTAATCTTTCTTATTGTAACCGCCCTGCACGATCGTAAGAACAACTTTCGACGAAATGTGAATTTTCGTCTGCTGGCTGGGGAAAAGGGGAACTCGGAAGGGTGCGGAGGGGAGGAGGAGGAGGGAAACTCGGGAGCAAGGAGGGGAACTAAAAGCCGTCTGCAGGGCCTAGCAGCAGAAACCTGCGGAACGGGTTTTTAACTGCTATTACTTTATAAAAATATAAGTGTGAACTACTAAAAAAAATATTTTTTCAATTATGCACGAACGCATTTCAGAAAAAAACTTTTCAAAAATACAAAAAATGAGTCGAGGTCGAGAGGTCACGATTTCAAGAGCAAAAATGGTTTTAATTTTTTTTTTAAATTATTTAATTTTATAAGTAAGAAAAAATATAATCAATGGGTTTCCATTGATTATATCACAGTAAATTTTAGCCATAAAATTATATTTTTTAAATGTTGTTACTTATAAGCCGTAATACAATTCCAATGAAAAAACACATTTTTAGTATTTTACGCTGATATTTTTTATAAATTTTTATTTTTATTCTATTCAATCGAAACGGTAGGAAAGGCTTAAATTTATTCAAACCATATTTTTTGTATTTACAATGTAAACCGATTCGTAGTAGATTCGTAGTGAGAATAGTGATTTAGCATTAATCTTCGTTTTAATACACTACAAATTAACGTAGTCTCTATTTTATTGTACCTACAATTAACAAAACTCAAACGTTAGCCAATATTAGAAGTAGGTAATACAGAAAAAATAGGTGCGGTGCAGATGACATATCTGTTTTCAACTCAGCGCAGTCTGGCGATAAATTTACTGAAAACTGATTTATGCAATCTTTCCTTGAAGTATGGCTAAAAATAATTTATTTACTGCGCACATTCTTAGACAAAAAAGGAACGTCTTTTAATTAACCCTTTGAGTGCCAAGAAACAAGTAGACGTTATATGCCTTCATACTTCCTATCTGATATTAGGTACAATAAATTTCTATATTTTCTACTTCACAATTTGGGAAGCGGATATGGGTACCGCCGCCCCGGGAACCATTTATTGGATAACCAACACCTATGCCGTAGGTCAACCCAAACAGTTCGCTACGTTTAGTGACTTAGCAGATGTGCTCGGGTTCATGGGGTGTGGTTTGTCCGGGTCTTAGCGGCGAATGCATTTGCCCATCACCTGCATGGTAGGCCGGATCAGGAGAGAGTGGTTGAGGAAGTTCCCTTGACTCATCCAGCCGTACTCTCTCGGAACATCGCCTTGCACCGCAGTGGGAGGGATGGATTCATACAAACCTCACTCCTGGACATACTGACCCCCATATTCCTAACCACCCGTCATACTCTTTTCCTTCCCAGAACTTTCTCTATTTCGAGTCTCCTTCCTTTCCTGTAAAGACCCTCCACACAGCGTCCCCAAATATGACATAGGCCCTGAAGGGAATTATTATCCTCAGGGCTTCCTGTGCGGAACGGAAGTTAACGTAAAAAAAGTTCTACGACTATTTTCCCGAATTGAATTTTGTTTCAGTATTTTCTCAGAATCTCTCAGTGCCTCCGTGGTTGTGTGATTACGTCCTTCGTACGAAATTAGATGTCGCGGTTTCAAATCCCGGCGTACGCAAGTAAATTTAGTTTGATTAATTTATTTGTATTATTTCACAATTTATATTGTATTATTTCATAATTTATATTCATGATAAAATATAGTATTTGCGGCACCTCCCAGAGTGGTAGATAACGCCCGTGCCTCCCCCTGCGTCATGAGCGAGCTTGAGGAATGTTTGCGCGAGCCCGGTTCCCTTCCGTCCTGCCTCCGGTGACCCGAGGCTCACTTCATTCCCCAGGGTCTTTGGGAGTATCTCCCCCCCCTCCTCCACAAACACTTCTTCAAGGGTACTTTTGGGAAACTGGCTAAGGGACGCGGGCGATTGGGCACGTTGCGGCCAGGCCGCTCGCCCGCTCATTCTCGCCGGGACTGCCCCGTGATAGTGGGACAAACTGCCCCCAATATCTTTCTTTTTATATATTTTCTTTGGTTTTAATCATACTTACACCTGTAAATATTTATCTTTTTATTTATTATTTCACTCAACTAGATGCTGAACCAACAGGCGAACTATTATTATCCTGTTAATTACTGCAAATGTAAGTATGCATACATTTTACTTTTTTTACTAACAATCATGCATGCAGGGACATTGGAGGGTCTAGATTCGTTTCAAAAATAAATGTAGCTTCCTTTTTACAAAAAATTAGAGTCCTGACGTGTGCGGCTAAGGAGGTTAAACAATCAGTTTCCTCACACAGCCGTGGGAAAGTGGTGGGTCCCCTCCAATGCTGGCTGGTTAAACGCTCTTAAGATAATGCCCGCGAGATTTTTGCTCTATTTTAAACGAGTCGTGTTTTATTAAACATTTTCGCAATTTTCGCGTCGATTTTGTCGCTGTAAATGTTAGCGCTCTCCTCTAACATTCGTAATTTCGTATCTCTCTATTTTCTTCTTTTCGGGCCCGGTTGCAGAGCCTGCCTTAACCATTTTTTTTTACATCACTCCTTATGACCTTTTTGAGTTGGCCGGTCACCAGCATGACCTTGACCATGTCGAATTTCTAATTGAATTTTACTGTTTGTTTCAGTATTGGGAAAGATAGAGAGTATTACGCGTCACTGATGAATAAAATCAATGGGTAAGAAAATGTTTTTTTTCTAGGCTTAGAAAATAATGTTTTATTATGGCGAATTTCTGTTTTGGTATTCATTTTAGTGCTATACGAAAGCGTGCTTTTATGGTTCTTTTATTTGAGTGTTTAGGTACAGACACAATATGCAAAATAGTACATATGCTTACATTATGTACATGTACTTTTTATAAGTATTTAGGTCCAGGCTAAATATGCAATATAGTACTTCTGATTACATTTGAGTTAGGGTGAGGTTTGTCTATGTAGGTCTTGGCGGCGAATGCGTTTGCCCACTTCTGCGTGTCGGATCGGGAGAGACTGGTTGATGAGACCTAACCGGACCCTCTTGACGGATGGATTTATATATCCGTCACTCCTGGACACATTGACGCCCAGATTCCTACCCACCCCTCATACCTTTATCCTATCCAAAACTTCCTTTCCATAAAAAGATCCTCCACACAGCATACCCAAAGATGAAATAGGCCCTGAGGGATTTTTTCTCAGGACCTCTTGTGTGGAACTAATGTAAAAAAGTCAGATAGTGTGGTATGGAATTGTGGAGGCCATTTTACATATTTCTTGTGACGGACATTCATTTTGATTGCAGAGTATTACTTCCCGGAGGTGCCACATACTTCAACCAGAAGGATGGATACGCAGATGCTGGAGAACACATCTTTAAGATCGCCCGACAACTAAACGACCAGGGAGATTATTTCCCACTTTGGGGTACATGCCTGGGATTCGAACTCTTGCCTTATCTGTGGCTGAACAGACAGGACATTCGTGGCGAGTGCGAATCCATAAATCTGGTTTCGAGGCTTAATTTTGTTGATGGTAAGTTGCCACGACTTACGTGATAAATAATTAATAATTAACACATACTTCTTGAACAATTAGACCCGAATTGGATTTTATTTTGGGTACAGAATGAAAAATTACCTTCTAAATCGCGTGAATGACTGCGTGAAGTTTTCCGAAATTATCCAATTTTCTGCGCAATTTTCTTAATTTTTCTTTTCATAAGAACCTTCTGCAAAGTATTAGAAAACTTAAAAAAAAAACAGATTAATGAAATAGGTAAAGTCGTTCTGAAGTTATGGCGTGACCAAGGGAAACAGGGATTCATTTATATACATATAAATAAATATATAGATTTATTGGACTACTTTTCCATGAATTATGATGCATTATTGTGATGTATTTCTTAAAAATTTTACATTTACATTTTATATAAAAAAATATATTTTAATATTTTGAAGTGAATGCATCTTTAGCACCGTTGTGATTTAAAACTCGATGAAACGGAAGCGAGCGACACTAAAAGAGACAAAACATACTAGGTATAGGATTTAGCCTGCGAGAGAATAGAGATAGCGGTTAAATATATTTACTTATTCACGGGTTAGGTACTCGGTTCCAATAATATAATACAGTAAATCCACTATCCCACGCAAGTATCCTTTGGTCTAGTGGTATAAAGCATTTGACGAACCTTAGCGGCCAGACATTCAGCGGACCAAGGATCAAATTCTACAAAATCCAAAAAAAATATTTTTTTTTTGTAAAATCAATATCCAATCTTCAAACCATTCCAAAGTAAACAGGCAAAGAAAAGATAAAAGAAAGCGACATCAAGCGACTCCGGAGAAAAAAACCCAAATACTAATATGATGACCAAACGTATAGGAAAAGATGTACTGGAATTCGACGACAAAAATATGGAAAAAAAATCATTCTTCACATTAATAAAAACGTACTTCGTAGTCTCCCCACTCTTGTCTACTTTACTTTTCTGAAGGTTTCACTTCTACCGCGTGTGAATTGCCCACTCTGTTTTTTTTTTCTTTATTATTTTCATGCTCGTACATGCAGTTTACACGTACCTACGTAGATAATAACTTGCATGTTTGCACAGGAACATGTTTTGATCACTTAGTGATAGGTTATTTTAACTGTTGTTCTTATTCTCGAAAAAAGATAATAAAAATAACTTCGATAATGAAGGCATTTTAAATCTATTTTTACGATGAATAAATTTTCTCTAACGATTTATAACGTGCCATTTTCGATTTGCCGCCAAAACGATATGTTCGTTTTTATTCGTGAATTCGGCTGCTTTGACCTCACGTTGACCGTGCTGATGCGTTGGTGACACAGTTCCTGTCATAATGACGTCGAAGCCGGTTTCTGAAGTTAATAATTACTAATTACGGATGAAACTATTTTACACCTTTTTAGTACAATGATCAGAATCAGAAAAATAAACTTTTAATTTTTCACACATTTTTAACGGTATTCATCGTTTGTGAAAATACCCCATTGCATATTGAAAAAGCTGTTGTTCACACATGAACGTGAGAAAAACATTTTCATACGTAAGAAAAAATACTAACGATGAAGAAAAAAATCTGAAGGTAGAAACAATGGCGTGAAATTGTTGTTTTTATTTATTTATTTCAGAAGTGATGGGATTTGAGTTTCAGATATAAATAAAAATAATCAGAATGGGCAATTCACAGGCGGTAGAAGTGAAACATTCAGAAAACAAAACTAGACAAGAGTGGGGAGGCTGCGAAGCATCGCACAAAGAGGAGACTGATAGGCTATGAAGAATCGCACAAAGAGGAGACCGATTACGCTATCTCATTCTTTCGCAGTCTAAATTCTATGTATGTATGTGTTGGTCTCTATTTAGTGTCTATTTTTCGTTTCATCGACGTTCAAATTACAAGGGTGCTAAATACATTTTCACTTCAAAACCTGTTTTTTTTTTTTTTTTTTTACATGAGCTCCACACAGGAGTTCCTGAGGAATATAATTTTCCTTAGGGCCTATGTCATCTTTGGGGATGCTGTATGGAGGGTTTTTTAAGGAAAGGAAGGAGAGGAGAGTTCTGGGAAGGAAAAGGGTTTAAGGGGTGGGTAGGAAGACCTAGACAAACCTCACCCCATGAACCCGGGCACCCCTGCTAAATCACCAAACGTAGCGAACCACTTGGGGTCATCTATGGCAGAGGTGTTGGTTATCCAATAAAGGTTCCCGGGGCGGCGGTACCCATTCCCGCCTCCCAAATTGTAATGCTTAAAGAGTCTTCTTTTCATCTCAATAACCAAACGAATTGAAATACTTTCATATAATGAATAACTTATTACTTTGTATAAAACCACTATATTTAAAACAATATCAACATGTTTCGACAACAATGTTGTCTTCATCAGGATATGTTACTATGATAAATAAAAAACAAGTATAGACAAATTAAAATAAATTATAACATAGACAAAATATTAAAAAGTAGAGGTGATTAATTACTTACTAATCATAAAAATAGTTATACAAAATTAAATTTAAAAATTATTTAAGGAAAAATAAAATTGCATTTAGATAATAAAATTTTTTAAGAATAATTAATTAAAATAATTAGTCTAAATCAAAAAATCAATAATTATAATTAGTTAATAATGATTAATAATGTACAACCAGCTTTTTATACAAACAACAAATAAAAAAATTATATATTAAATAATAAGGATAAATGTGATTTTTTGAACAAATCTGGGGTTTATAAATTAATTTGTAATGATTGTAACTTTTTTTATATTGGAAAAACTTCTAGAAATTTTACACTCGAGTTATTAAGGAACATATAAGATGTTTAAATAATAATAATTATTCTGAATTTGCCAACCATATTTTGGAAAAAAGTCATTCTTTTGATATTAATACAGGTCTTAAAATTTTACATACTAACACTACGGGCATGCAATTGGATAATTTAGAAATTTTAGAAATTAGAAAAAGCATTAATAGTAAATTAAATATTATAAATAACCAAACCTTTTTTAAAAATAGCCATCTTTTAAATTTATTTTCTTATTAATACTTACAACTAATTATAATTATTGATTTTTTGATTTAGACTAATTATTTTAATTAATTATTCTTAAAAAATTTTATTATCTAAATGCAATTTTATTTTTCCTTAAATAATTTTTAAATTTAATTTTGTATAACTATTTTTATGATTAGTAAGTAATTAATCACCTCTACTTTTTAATATTTTGTCTATGTTATAATTTATTTTAATTTGTCTATACTTGTTTTTTATTTATCATAGTAACATATCCTGATGAAGACAACATTGTTGTCGCAACATGTTGATATTGTTTTAAATATAGTGGTTTTATACAAAGTAATAAGTTATTCATTATATGAAAATGATGCCACAAAATAAATTTGCGAAGTTTGAAGATGAAATACTTTCATTTAATTATATATTGCCATCCAATTTCATTTGTTGAAACAAGCTTTTGATAAAAATAAAATATTATATACCTACTTACCTATGCATATTTTGTGTTCTAGATATCAAACGGAGTAAAATGTTTGGTTCCGCCCAAGATGACGTTTTTGCCAGCCTTTCAAAATACGAACTCACCTACAATTATCACAAGTTTTGCTTCACTCAGGAGGTAAGTAGATACACATGATGACAAATAAAAAGTCACCTACAATTATCACAAGTTTTGCTTCACTCAGGAGGTAAGTAGATACACATGATGACAAATAAAAAGTCACCTACAATTATCACAAGTTTTGCTTCACTCACGAGGTAAGTAGATACACATGATGACAAATAAAAAGTCACCTACAATTATCACAAGTTTTGCTTCACTCAGGAGGTAAGTAGATACACATGATGACAAATAAAAAGTCACCTACAATTATCACAAGTTTTGCTTCACTCAGGAGGTAAGTAGATACACATGATGACAAATAAAAATAACATTTTTACGTTCGATATTATTTTGACTGCTTTGGAAAAAATACGGTAATTTTCTGATTTATATTCCATCTTGAATTAGTTAAAAGCAATATTGCGTACTTTAATCCAGTGTCTCAGAAATATCTTTTGAACAGTAATTTTGTAGCTGCTGGGCCATGCTGGGCCCTGCGGGCGGCGGGCGACGCGCCAGTAGCTAGCTCTGTAATAAACTTTGTAACAAACATGGTTTTGCATAAAGGCGCGGCGTCAGACGTCAACTCGAAGACGGGTTCTTAAATTTCAATCGTACAGACGCTTACTATAAGGTGTAAATATATGGACATAATATACAAATACAAAGAGTCTCGCATATTTTAAAAATAAAATTCTAATATGACGTATCACGGAGAATAGTAGTAGTCATAATTTAATATGAATTGTGGTTATTAACTTTCATTTTTATTTCCTTTTTTTATATCATTCTAGCTGAACTCCCGGCGTTGCCCGGTCTTCACAAAGAGATTTTCAAAATTAGTCTCAGACAGTGATGTTTCTTATTTTGAAGGTCGGGTTTGTAAAATTTTATCAGTCTCGGAATAAAATTAGAAGATTTGTATAAAGCTCAAACAAATGCAGCCAGTCGTGTCTGTCCGCAGCCGGCCGCCACAAGCATAATACATATAGAAACTCTCCTTTATATAGTATAGATAGAAGATAACAACCAGGGGCGGCCCTAGCTAAATTATTAGGTGGTGCGAAATCTCTTGGTGGCGCCCCCCCCCCCCCCCTCCTAACAAACAATAGAGCTCTTTCTATGCAGTTATGCAACTCTACTTGAAGTACGTAGTAGGACAGATGAGAAATAATATTAAAAAAACCAAATTTCTTAACAAAACAAGAAACTACTTAAAAAATGCACTAAAAAGTAAAAAAATAATTTCGTATTCTTCTACAACTTAATAATCAACTTACTTTTTCTACTCATCAATCTGTAGGTACGATTGGTTTTTTTGAAGTCGGTGTCAGCCAAGGTAGGTTTGTAACTACATACATAGTTGTAGGTGAGATGTGCTTGGGCCATGGCGCGGCGGGAGGGGAGCTGTCAAGTGAACACGCCGGGCCGGGTACCTTGGTTGACACTGACTCCAAAAATAACAATCATTCCTATATATTGATGGGTAGAAAAAGTTAGTTGATTATTAAGTTGTAGAAGATGACGAAATTATTTTTTTACTTTTTAGTGCATTTTTTAAAGTCGTTTTTTTATGTTGTTAAAATTTTTGTTTATTTTTTGATTTTTAGTGAATCTGAAGTACTTTAACTAATTTGTCTAAATATGGGTAGACCTACTAAACGTGCTGCTCATATGAGACAGACATTACTTGACCACAATGACGTTACGGTAGGTGAATCAAAGATCCGGATAGCCTAAAAAAGATTCGGCCGAGTATCGTTAATTTGCTCCCAAGAATTGAAGAGTTCCGTTACTTTTTCATGGATTCCATAATCAAAACCTAACCAAACTCTCATCAAACTACCCTTGAAGTACATCCTTTCCAATAAAAAAAGAATCATCAAAATCGGTTAGGGTGATAAATCTTATTCGTCCATTTGTCGCGCACATACTTAATGCAAATTTAAGACTTATATGGTTTTCTCATAGATGCCATTGTCAGAACTGAACCAAATTGAAATGGGACCACACGGGAAACACTAGCTTTCAAACAAAAAAAGAATTATCAATATCGGTTCGGAAAGTTCTGAGGTAACAAACATTTAAAAAATATATAGTCGAATTGAGAACCTCCTCCTTTCTGAAGTTGTTTAAAAAATATATATTATGTTTGATTACATTTATTTAATTAAATCTGCGAAATCAATAAATCAATATCACTAGAACACAACTTTTCTTGCTTTGACCTTGCGATTTTTTTTTATATTAAATCAGAATAATTTAACCCTTGGGCAATATCATTCTCAATTGATAAAATTGCAAGATCTGATAGTCTTTCTTGACACACAGCCTAAAACTAAAACTACTAAAACTTCGTTCTCCTTTGGCGACAGTTAAAGGGAAGGTCAGCAAAATCCGAAGCACTGTCCACATATTTGGGAATATATCCTGCCAATCATTTTTTTAATCAGTTGAAGAACTTGTAGTGGCTCTGCTGAGTCGAGATATTTTAGTAATCGGTTTAGGCTCAAAAGTTCTTCAACCAATTCGAAACTAGAGACAACTCATTTTTCCCCCCCGGTTAAAATGATTTGCAAATCTGCACAGGCTTTTTCTATTGAAGACTTATCAGGAATTATTTTGATGTTATACAAAAATGACCACGTATCATTGAATATAGATAATTGTCCAAACCGAGTGACCAATGCATTTTCAATTGTATCTATCATAGGGTAAAAGACAATTTAAACAGTTCTTCGGGATTTATTGGTGTCTTGTCTGCATCTTTATATTCAAATAATCGATTCTTTCTTCGGGATTAGAATGGCTTAAGGCTCCGCAACCGGGCCCGAAAAGAAGAAGATGGAGAGATACGAATTTACGAATGTTAGAGGAGAGCGCTAACATTTACAGCGACAAAATCGATGCGAAAATTGCGAAAATGTTTAATAAAACACGACTCGTTTAAAATAGAGCAAAAATCTCGCGGGCATTGTCTTAAACAGTAGCGTGTGTCAATCATTTCAACTTTTGAATTCAGTAACGCCCGGGATCTCAAAAGTTGCGTCTTGCAAAGAAAATGAGAACTGCATTTAAATTTATTTTTTTAAAAATGGTTTTTAGCCCGCTAAAATGCATTGAAAATCAGAAAACAAACCTAAAACCATTTTTTTTTTAATTTTTAATATTTTTTTCAGTAATCTAACCTTTTAACGTTTGTTTATTATTAAAAAATGCGTATAACTGACAAAAATGAAAAAAAGTTCAATATTATGAATACAAGTAAGTCAACAAGAATTCTGATTTTATCCAGAAAAAGTGTTATTTTCCCCTTTTATTTTTTTAACCAACACATCACATATGTTTAAAAAATTTTTTTTTTGGTTCTTTGTACTGCAGTTATGTAATGAAAAATAAGTTTTGTACAAAATATAAAATATGAACCCTTTGTTTTATTTTTTTTCCAAATCACGAAATCTATTTTTTTCGAAACTTCCGGCCATTTTAGTGAACAATAATTTCATTTTTTTTTTACGTTTTTGAATAGCTACAGATAATACGAAACTTTTGAGACCCCGGGCGTTTAAATATAAGGCCATTTGTTTTCTCTCTATGGAGAGCGACACACGCTATTAAACAGCATTTAAAGAAACACAGTGATTTTTTTAATACAATATAACTTGTAAAATAACTGAAACAAACTTGTTTATAATAATTTTTGGAGCATACTTCGCTATTTTTTTCTATCGAGGGAATTTTATATAATTTGCGTTTCGGCGCGAGCAATGTCGAGATATTATCTTCAAGAATAACACATATTTTTTAAGAGCTTTAAAACTTAACGTGTTTTTTTTATTTATTTTTTTTATTTTATTTGGGAGACCAACAGTTTACATTAACAACAAAGTATATAATAATTGAACCATTTACAGGTTTCCACATGAGTATTGTATACAAGTGTGTAGTGAATTCAGAGATATTTACTAATAAAAAATTACATTTCAAGACACGAGTTATTTAGGTGGGAATAGGAAAGGGGTAGGATGGGGGGGGGATTGGTTAAGTTGAGGTATAGTAATAAAAATATGCGTAATAAAAGTATGCACAAAAAATTAAAATGGAAAAAGAAGGAAGTTTATAGAGTGGTGGTTGTATTAGAGATTATCTATAAGTATTGTTATTGTAGAGTATCGAGAGAGTGTCTGTGTGATTTTAAGGAGTGTGGTGCAGAGTTAAAAATGTCAAATTGTGTATAGTGTGTGTTGAAAGGGTTGGATGCACGATAGATGAAAGAGTTCTGCTTAGAATTAGTGTTGCACCGAGGGAGGGAATCATGTCTGATCTCGTTCGTCTGTTAGGAACTCGTATCTGAATTCGTTCTAGGAGTTCTGGACAATCTACGATGGATCTGGCTATTTTTTGAAGAAAAAGTACATCGGCCGATCTTCTTCGAACTTCTAATGATTGGGAGATATGTAAGAAATCGGTAGTAATTCGGGTAGCGGGCCCTTAAGCGCAGAATCTATCCCAGCCTGGGAAGCTATTTTCTTACCTGTTATTTGAACAGACGAATAAGTCCGGTACTGCTTCACGTTTGCTAAGTCCATGATTGTTATGATTGTCCCCATTACGCGGAAAATTTTTTCAGCGACAGCATTATTGTATTTTTTTTCTTAATTATTTGCGATTCGGCTGATTTAAATAACTTGTCTCTGAAGTATCCTAATAGGCGACCAGTCGCCTTTTAGATTTTTTCGTCGCCGATTCTCGTCGTAAGTAGCCTAAATGGCGAAAAATCGCCTACGTTGGCAACACTGCTTGCTCCCCGCACCGACCGCACGATTTAAGCGCACGATTGATAGATAGTCAATCAGTGGTCGGGTGTTTTCGGCGCCCCCTTACGACGGCGCCCTGTGCGGTCGCACCGCTCGCACCGCCCTAGGGCCGCCGCTGATAACAACTAAAGTGAACCCGGCGTTGCTCGGGGTTATGAATGGATTGGAGTAAATTTTTGAAGTTATGAATTCTAGTAGGCTGGGTGTAGTTTTAAGATGTAAATAATAATATCCTATCCTACTAATATTATAAAGGTGAAAGTTTGTATGGATGTATGTTTGTTACTCTTTCACGCAAAAACTACTGAATGGATTTTAAAAATTCTTTCACTAATAGAAAGCTACATTATTTGCGAGATCTATAGGCTATATATATTGGTAAGCTCTGGCGTTATGAATAATCTCTGGCGTTATGAAATTATTTATCATAAGTTTTCTGTCGCTAACGAAATCGATTTATTGCAAACGCCAATTGTCGCCTTGGAAATGATGTTTTTTTTAAATTAGGTTAGGGAACGTACCCATACTACGTGACCAACTTTTTGCAATTTTTAACCCCCCCCCCCCGGTGACCAAAATCCTAAGCAACCCGCCGCTCATATGTATGGAGCGTGACATTTTGAAGACCCCCCCTCCCTAAAAGTGTCACGTAGTATGGGTACGTTCCCTTACTATGGACATCCCTTTGATGTTAAAATTCAAATATGTATAAAATACTAATTTCTACTTTACTGAATGGATTTTAATGAAACTTTACAATAATATAAACATATAGGCAACTCAGAGCTCTGGCATTACGAAATTTGTATGAAAAAATTGCAATAGGTGGAACGATTAGTAAGATATCTATAATTCTTTGATAGATTCAAATTATTAGGGAAGTAGGTACTTCAAATAAATTCGCTAATTAAAATATTTTCTAAAATAGAATTTTTATTTAATAATCTTTGTTTTGCAAAATGTCATTCTCAAATTTTGACATCACACAACAAGTATTGTTTTAATTGGATAGACAGGTATCGCATTTTTAAGTATAAAACGGCCGTACTGGATTTTTTGGTAGAATATAAATAAAAGAATAATAATTCGTACTTAATAACTATCTCTAAAAATGAATCACCGAAATGTATGTATGCGCATAAACCCGAACGACTGAACCGAATTGGACAATTCTTTTTTTTGTTCGTTTTTTCGTAAAAAACTACCGTTGAGTTCTGGCATTATGAAATTTGTATAAGAAATTATAATAGGTGGCACGCGAGCAGTTTGAAAACTGAATGTATCGGGAATGAATGTGTCGAATGCGAGAGTTGAGTGGGGGGAGTGGGGAGGTGGGCACGGGGTGTTGGGAGGGTGTTGGTGGAGGGGGAAGTGGAGGGGAGGAGGGTGGGGGGAGGGAGTTAGGGGAAGGAGAGGGGGGAAGGAAGGAAGGGGAAAGGGGAAGGATGGAGGTGGATGTGGGGAGGGGTAGGGGGTGGGGGGAAGGAGGTTGATGGGGGGAGTGGTGTCGGGAAAGGGAATGTGGAGGGGTAGGTGTTGAGGGGAGTGGTGGGTGGAAGGAGAGGAGGAGGGGTTGATGGGGGGAGTGGAGCGGAGACAGGGAAGGTGGAGGAGGCGGAGTGGGGTGGAAGAGGGGGGAGGGAAGGAAGGGAAGCGGGAGGGATGGAGGAAGGTGGGGGGATGTGGAGTGGGGAGGGTGTGGGGTGGGAGATTGATGGATGAGTGGTGTAGGGAGAGGGAAGGTGGAGGGGGGAGGAGTGGGGGAAGTGGTGGGTGGAGGGCGAGGGGGGTTGATGGGGGATTGGAGTGGGGGGAGGGGTGAGAGAAGGGGGAGGGTGATTGATGGGGGGAGTGAAGTGGGGAGAGGGAAGGTGGAGGAGGCTGAGTGGAAATCCCCTAATACCATGCGAGCGAAGCCGCGGGAAAAAGCTAGTCAATAATTGAAAAAGTTAATTTTTTAGATATTTGATTCACTTCATTGTGCCATATCTTTCTCGGGCGTCCCCAAGTTCTTTTACTATTCACTTCAAATATCTGTGTAACAAATAATCTAAAAATGTAATCTCACATCACTCCTTTCTTCGTTCATCGGCTCTGTATGTCCAAACAATCTAAACATACTTTTCTTAATCTTAACCATTTCTAATGTCATGTAAAAAATCTGCTTCAAGGGGTGGGATAAGGGGGTAGTATAGTTTTTAGACAACTGTGACCTTCCTATTATTTTTAAGATCTAGTGTGCGAAATTTCATCTACCCCGGAATAAAACTGTAGATTTGTATAAAAACCAAAGCCACACCGAGACATTTTTTTTTTACATGAATACCGCACAAGAGTCCCAACTGCTCCCGTCTGGAGCCAGTGGGACTCTGGCATCCCCAATTGGGGTACGTTGTGAGGCTGAAGGTAGTGGGGAGGGGAAGGAGATAGGGAAGAGGAAGGTGGGGAAGTACCTGGTTATTCAGCTCTGGTCACCAAACACGGCAGAAGCCATTTCAAGCAACGTTTCAATTCTGAATGGTGGTCTTACACCAGGGCGATACTGAGAGTATCTTCCACTCTGGAACGTGCCGCAATTATACTGTATATTATTTTAAATAAATAAATTGTGAAATACACAAATTAATCAAATAAAATTTATTTGCCACGCCGGGATTCGATCCCGCGACCTTAGGAATGCAAGTCAAGCGCCTTACCGCTGCACTACGCCGGACGTCGAATATTTGTCTATTACATAGTATAAAGTAAAGTCACTCCAGCTGTCTGAACGCTTAGAACTTTTAAACTACGCAACGGATTTTCATGCGGTTTTCCCAATAGATAGAATGATTCACGAGGAAGGTTTAGATACATAATATGTCAAGTTTTTGTGTAAATTGGTTGAAATATACAATAAAAGGGAGCGGGCTGGCAAGCGGGTGGCGTGGATTTGATATGAATGCAAATTAACAGATGCTTTGGTTATAAAGGTTGGTTAATGGCGTTGTCAGTAGATGGAGTTGTGTTTCGTTAGCCACAGCAACGTGTGTTCGGGTCAGCAAGTTTGAATATATAACACATAGCTGCATGCTGCATGTTCCGGGTATTGCCCGGGCGAAAAACCGGGCAGAGTTTTTCGAAATCGGCTCTAGGCAGTCATTTTCATCTTATTTTGAACGTCAAGTGTGCAAACTTTTATAAAAAAATATCAAAATACTGTATTACAGGATGGAAAAGGGGGTGAGGAGGGGGGGTGGAAGGAGAGGAGGAGGGGTTGATGGGGGGAGTGGAGATATTATCATTTTTCTACATAACGTTCCAGGTTACTGTGGTACATTTTTTATACAGTTTGAGGTTAATGTTACCTAATAAAAAATAAAAAATCACGAATCAGCCAAAAATATTGTTAATTTAAAATAAACAATAACTTTGTAAACACCACTTTTATTTTTTATACTTTATGCCGACCGGGTTTCGCTACAATCGTAGCTTCATCAGAGCAGTATAATAATCTACTAACATTAGGTTAATACATGTGTGTTATAATATATAATTTACAAAAAATGGGCTGGACTCGTCAAGTGAAGAAAGAAGAAGACGCAGATGGAGAATTGGGAAGGGAACGGACGTGTTCTTTATCAATAGGGATCAATCTTGGTATGGGACTTTTATTTAAATTTAGTAGTGTTTATGGCTTTCCTAAGTTCAAGTGCCTCTCCAAAAATTTTGTTATTTTCCAAAGGCACGGGACAGTGTTAGTTTTATTTTGGGCTAATGGCAGGGCTATTCTTGTACCTATGGCATTTGCAAAGCTGATCTAACATGTCGCTTTTCACGAATTTCATAAAAAAATTTGACAACGACTTTCTATTAAAAATCATATAATGTTATCCTGGTCCGTCATAAACTGACAAAAATGTTGACTCTCACTTTATATAAGGGAACGTACCCATACTACGTGACACGTTTAGGGGGGGGAGGGGGGTCTTCAAAATGTCACGCTTGGTACCAATGAGCGGCGGCGGGCTTAGGTTTTTGGTCACCAGGGTGGGGGGGGGGGGGGGGGGGTTAAAAATTGCAAAAAGTTGGTCACGTAGTATGGGTACGTTCCCTGAGATGGTTTGATTTTTTTGAGTTAATTAAGTAAATTTTGTTCCATTTTAAAAATTACCTTTAATGAACATTTTCTAAAACAACTTGTATGGTTACTGTAGTATATTTTTGTACAGAATGAGGAGTCAAAACCTATCGTAAAAAAATTATACCAATTAATAGATCAAAAATGTTTTTATTTTCTTATTTACTTTTATGCACCAGATTTAAATGTCCGGGTTAAATTTTCCCCAAAAAAAAAAAAAAAAAAAAAAAAAAAAAATTTTCCCCAAAAAAAAAAAAAAAAAAAAAAAAAAAAAAAAGGAAAAAAAGAAGGAAAGGCCGAAATAACAAATGGCAATATTTTTATAGTCCGAGAATGCCAAATTCTTTTAATCTCATTTCCTAAATCTGTGTATTTTCTTATTTTTTCAGAAATAGTTTTTTGAATATTACAGTGTCATGTAAAACTATATCAGGTCTATTATGACTAATTGTTCTGTCTGTTAGTATAGTTTTATCATAATATATTTTATAAAATTCATTTTCTAAAAATGAATTTGGTTCATATTCATAATATGGTACTATATTACGGCAGTCAATCAAGTTATGTTTAATTACCAAAATTTGGTGAATTATTTTTAAAACCTGATTGTGCCTAAATGTATACTCGGAAGGCGCTAATATAGAACATCCCGATATAATATGTTCTATAGTTTCGGGAAAAGCCAAACATTTTCTACATAAATCATCAATTTGATTTATATCTTTGATTATATGCTTTCTATAATTTTTAGTATTAATGACTCTATCTTGAATGGCAAGCATAAATCCTTCTATTTCTGCGCTCAACTCTCCAATACTCAACCATTTGTTTGACGAAAGTTTATTAAGATTATTATTTAAGATGTTATGATATTATGGTCCGCCATGAGTTGACCTATGTCCCTTCCAAGGGATAACGTTGAGTTTTGGGACATACTGGGACATATTGTAGTGATTCGTGTGTCTGTGCACAGTTCAATATTTTTTATTTGTTGTGAATTGATAATTTTATTACCTACTAGCTGGGTTACCCGGCTTCGCTCAGGACAACATTCGAGAGTGTTCTGAAATGTTGATGTTCCCGATTCCCTATTCCCGAATTTTCCAGAATGTTCCGGGATGTTCTGGAATGTTGTGGAATGCTCTCAAATACTCTGACTGGGGTGTTCGGTTTCGCTCAGGGAGTTGATGTGAGATTGAATTGACGTTCGAATCCACGACGGATCTTGCTTTATATACCCCATATGGGTAGCCGGGTAACCCAGCTAGTATGTAGATAATGAATCGGAAGAAATGCGGGAAGCCGGGTTTTAATGTAAATTTTATAGTGTTGTGTTGAATTCTGTATCCAGATAGAAACAATATGTTGATTTTATATATTGGTGTATTTTGTGTGGGTTGTTTCGAAGATGTAGGCATGTGATTATAAAGTTTATTTACGTAGTTCTTAAAATGCATTTTTGCGTGGTGGATTTTAACAGGATACCTATTACCTACACGTCGAAATAGCCGCCCGCAAGGTAAACAGGTGGAAGCTGGCTATAGGATAGTTTCATCTTATAATACTCTTAGGATAATTACAATCCCCAGAAACGCAGTAAATTTACTGAAAAAAATTAAAGCGCAAAATATATCCTTTCAGATATTTGAAAATAACCGGATGGGCGAGGATTGGAAAATCTTGTCTACGAGTGATGACGGCAGTAACCCACAAATCACCTACATATCTTCAATGGAATCTACCAGGTAAGATTCCATGACATGCTCATTTACAATATGCACACGGTTTAGGAAAAATGCGGTACACCTACTTACACAAAATAAAACCAAGATGAACCGCCGAATAACAAAAATAAGAAATATATATATTTTCATTCGAATCCGGCAAAGATAAAACTACTTTTTTTAAAGGAAGTCAAACTTTTGACGCAACTACGTACATCTCCCTTCCTCCACCCAACCTACTACCCATGTACCTATCCTCTGACAAATCAGGGCTGGGCAAATACTTACATGCATTGCTGTAATTAAAATACAAATTACAAAATACTTTTTCCCATGTATTTAAAATACGAAATACAAAATTCTTTCCAGTCGTGTATTTGAAATACAAAATACAATATTTTAACATTATTTTTATTTCACATACAAAATTAGAAATACATTTGGTTTTGGTTGAACCTTTGGTTGCAATGAATTGTCGCAATTATATCTAAGGGTGCGTTTCCATAGAAGCAAAGTTGAGCGGAGTGAAACAGAGACGTGCAAAAATTGACCAATCCTATTGCTCAGAAGACACATCTCATCTCCGCTCCACTAGTAAAGTTTTGTGGTATAGGACCCAGATGTTAGATAATAATAATTATTATTATAATAACGCGACATTTTTTTACATTAACTCCACACAGGAGGCCCTGAGGAAAATAATTTCCCTCAGGGCCAATGTCATCTGGGATGCTGGGTGGAGGGTCTTTTTGAGGAGAGGAAGGAATGAACATTGGTCTTGAAGAGACCCATGTTGTAGGAAGGAGGAAACACAGAGGCCGGCAAATCATTCCACAGCCGAGCTGTTGAACACAAGAACGAGTCGAAGAAACGACCCGTTCTCATGTGACAAATGTCAACCTCAAATGTTGGGCACGCGTTTGGCGTGTTTCCCGACTATGCACCGGTGCCGAAGGGATCAATGACGCTAGTTCCTCGGAGCATATTCCATTGTAACACCGGTAGAACAAGGATAGCATTCCCACCCGACGCCTGTGCTTGAAAGATTGCAATCGTTGCAACATTTGGTTTATATTTGGCGCAGTTTTGTGATATTTCACTTCAAGTGCGCTCTACTGTAATTAACTTAAAAATAATCTAGTGTTCAGTCAAATTATTCCTACAGTGCTTGATCTAATACTATGACACAAAAATGTACAATACAAAGCAATGACAAGAAGAATAATAACATTTGATACAAATATGATAGAAAATGTACAATAAAGAGCTATTATGGCACAGGACGTGTTGTCAACTCTAAATATTAACATACATAATATATTGCTCTGGATTCTAGCGTTTTTAGTCTACGTATTATCTATGTCAGTTTATTTTTCATTATCATTATTAAAGTCGCTAAATGTCTTTGAAAATGTATTTTGAAGCCATTTAAAATACAAATTATAAAATACCTCAGCATCAGGTAATTGAAATAACCAATTCCAAAATACATTTTTAAGAAGTAATTGAAATACAAATACAAAACACGTATTTCAATTACAAGTAATTCAAATACTGCCCAGCTTTGGGCCAAATTAACTACATGTGACGTTTTGAACAATAACGCCTTGCACCATCAGTCTTTTGAAGTAGCCCATGCAATGTTCAGCTGCCATATTGATCTCTAAGTGCATTATGTTAAAGAAGCCTCTTTGCAATGATCATCTCCATAGTGATATCTCACTATGTTTAATTGGAGTCAAAAGTAGAAACCGGTAGAGGGAACATTGAGTTGATGCCTCTGGGCGCTTTACTTGAATCTACTACGGAAATCAAGTGATCAATCCAGTGATCCCTCGGTGCCATAATATAAAATATCAAAAAAATGCTGTGTAAAAATAAGGCAAATCAGATTCCTTCCCAATGTCCACTGTTCACCCTGCTATTCCAATAGTTGTGTCACTTTGAAAAACGATATTTTTAAATTACAGTCCATTAATTCGCAGTCAATATATCTAGATACAATTACACAAGCATTCCCGGGTAAGGAATAAAGTGACAATATTTGAAAATATCTTACTACCACCACTGTGAGCGGAAACTGTTGCTTGTGTCGTGATGGAGGACTTAGCCAGTTGAGAAATTGAACACACTACGCCTGAGGCAGAAACGCGATGTCAACTCGGCCACTGACCGAGCCAATATTGACTTGACTGGCTCCATGCCAACTCAGAATCAAGTCAACTCAACACCTCTTTGAAAAGTCATTAAAAGCTATGAAAATCACTTTTGATGAGTTTTCGAAGGAGGTTCTGAGTTGAATTTATTCTGAGTTGTCAGGTCACTCTATATTCACAGAGTTTACCTAAAATCCCATTTAAAATTCGGGCGTATTTTTTCAGTAGGTAAAAATATTTTCGTTACTTGTTTTTGGAGTGATATGCCGTGTTGCGGTACCTCCTTCTTTAGCCAACGTTTCGGACAGCGTTGCAGTGTCCATCATCAGGGCAGATCCAGCAGATTTGGCAGATGTTGGCTAAAGAAGGAGGTAGCGCAACACGGCATAACCCCCCAAAAACAAATAACGAAAATACTTCTGGCCGTGAAAATCTAAAAACGTACGTGAGATAAAAAAACTTTACAATACGCTTTACAATAAAATCCAAATTAATGGAATAATAATTGTGCATGTGTCTGAAAACTAAAAACTGTTTTCGAAAGGTGGTGAAATACGATTTCAAATTTTATTATTGGAAATATCCATGTAATTTATTAAATATAAAACCAAGGAATGCAAACTTAAAAAAGTTTAAAAATGGCTCACCTTACGTTTTTTCTAACTAAAATTACCGATGAAAAAAAAAACACACACACACATATTTTATTAGATTACTGAATTATAAACGTTACTGTTTTTTTTTTGTCGTTTTACGTAAAAATTATTCTTAAAAATTCACAAAGTTACATAATTTTTTGCAAATTGCGGTCAGAAACTTTTATTTATTTATTTTTTGATCGTTACATAATTTGTGGAATTTTCGACTACTATGCTAGGCACATGCCCGCGTTATGGCATTGTAAAGTCGTACATTTTAATTATTTTGTGGTTAACTTTTATATTTTTACAAAAAAAAAAAAAAAAGTACTTACATAAATCAAATGTGTGAAAAAAAAATATTAAAAATAAGAAAATAAAAAATAAGGCGTGTTATTTTCTCTTTTCAATACCTGTAAGGGAGACACAAAGATTTTTATAGGACTGAGGTGAGCTGGGACAAATGTGGTCTCCTGTGATTGAATGGGTTAATCCGTCTTACTAATAAAAAAAATAACTCCACTTATTGGAGTCACGATGTAAGTTAACTAATATTAAGTATATGTTCTAATTTTGTGATATATCGGTTTTTCTTGAATGTGCCACCCATATTTTTGCGTTCTTTACATAAATTGTACGAATTTATAATTATTGCAATCAGACCTGGATCACATGGTTCCATGCCAACTCAGAATGAAACCAACTCAGAACTACCTCAGAAAGGTCATTAAAAGCTATGAAAAAATTATTTTAAAATAACCGGTAACCCTAACCTAACTTAACCTATTTAACATTTTTTAAATTTTTTTTTATCGTCACTGTTACCCGTGAAAGAGGGTGAACAGTGGCGCATCCGGCACAATACAGAATTGTATGATATATATAAGGCACCTAGCATCTCAACACATATGAGACTCCTCAGGCTGAGATGGGCTGGGCATGTACAGAGAATGCCGGATACACGCGTCCCAAAAAGAATTTTGACTGGACACCCAGGTGGAAAGAGAAAAGTGGGAAGACCCCAGACTGAGGTGGGAAGACGAAGTAAGAGGGGATGCAGCACAGCTTCTCCAGGTTCCAAATTGGAAGTCAGCCGCTGAGGACAGGAGGAGTTGGAGGCGACTGTTGCAGGAGGCCAAAGCTCGATATGGGCTGTAGCGCCCTTGAAGAAGAAGAAGTTAAAGACCTTTCTGAGATGGTTCTGAGTTGGTTTCATTCTGAGTTGGCCGGTCACCGGATCACATGTACCGAGTAGATTGGCGAGACAGTAAAATGATACTAGGCCGAGAGAATCGGGTGAAGAGTAGGTGTTTACGCGTATTTTTCGCTCGCTTTTTCGTTTACATAATTTCAACGCTGCAAACTAGCGAAACAATGGGCAAAAATGCGAGTGATGTCAGTGTGCCGTGTGCAAAGGCCTTGACCGTGTGGCGGTACGGACCGAGTGCACTATCTACTGCAGGGGTCACCTTCACCAAAATTGCGTTACGTAATACTTTGTCATGGAAATTTACTGGATGATCCCCACGGTACGTGAAATTCACATACGAGTGTGCATGCGCAGTTCTAGCGGATTGCATACAATTGCGAAAGAAACGCAAGGAATTAACTTAGATAGCTCGGATTGTCCCCCAAGTGCAAAGTAGGTTCTGTGCACTGAGAAATGAATTCAGATAGTTCGTGCGCTGGTTGGCTGGTGTAGTTAATTTATTCTAAGTTCTAAGGCGATATTTAACTAAAAATTAATAAACCGTCGAAACTTTCGCTGAATTCTTTGGACATTTTTTTTATGAATTTTATAATGAGCTGACTTGATGACGGGAATATATTCAACTGGCTACGAATAAATGGGAAAAATAAAATTTTCACTTTTTTGTATTCCTTCGGCATTAACTATGTAACAATTTCCAGACATTGTGTTTTGAAGAGTTTTAATTTTCAATGTACATTTGACACTTTATATTTTAAAATCTGCTACCGGTTTTGACACATCCGTGCCATTCACTAGCTAGTTTTAAGTTTGCCAGTGAATAACACGGAAATTAAAAATATGAAGTAATACATGTGCATTGAAAATTAAAACTCTTCAAAAAAAAAATGATAGGAAGTGAATTAAAGTTTTTATCGGTTCTCAGTAAAAATCCTACTGATTTTATATCATTATTTGTAATGTGATTTATGTGGTGTACAAATTCTAGTTTTTCATAAAATATTACTCCGCGGTCTTTTATTTTAGTTAATATAAGTTAATAATTTATAAGTTAATAATTTTTTAATTTAATATAAGTTAATATTTAGTTAATAATTAGTTTTAGTTGTATTATCTATCGCATAATAGTATTGGGGATTTGTTTCGACAGAAAGTTATTGACTTGCAGTTGTTAATATTTAAAAGTAGATTGTTTGTTAAACACAAATTATACAATAGGAAAATTAAAATTTGATTGGGGCTCTTGGCAATCATTTACATGGGTAATTTCTTTTGTAAATTTTTATGTCGTCGGCAAATAGCATAAAATTACAATTTTTAAAGCATGATGTAATGTCGTTAGTAAACAGGAGGAAGAGTACAGGACCTAAATGGCTTCCTTGGGGTAGGCCGCTGGATGTGTAGAATTCTTTGAATTTGTCATTTTAATTTTAACTAATAGTTTTCTTTCGTTCAGATAGCTAGCAAACCAAATTAGCAATTTTCCTTGTAATCATAAGGCATTTAATTTAACATTTAATATATTAGGCATGAATAATAAATGTGAGTAAATCTAAAAATGAGCTTGGATGATTTCAGCACATAAAATCTCACATTTAGTTGGGGGAAAACATGTAAAACTCGATTTAGCCAACTTCTCGCTTTAATAAAACATTTATTATTTTAATTCCTTAGATATCCATTCTTCGGTGTTCAGTTTCACCCCGAGAGGCCGCTGTTCGAGATGTCTAGGAAAAGACACATTCCGAATCCTACAGAAACTGAGATTGCCAACAAGCATTTTGCGGATTTCTTCGTGGAAAAGTGTCGGGAGAGTAAACACCGGTATCCCGATCAAGGAGAAGACATTTCCAATTACACCGTTACCAACACCGGGCTGCAAGGAAGCACATATGAGCAATGTTACCTTTTTGAACACTAACAGACAAAAGAATAATATATTTTCCACATTTTTTCAAAATTTTATTTATTAACCAAGATAAAATAATATTTGTAACTATATTTTTTTGTATAAACCACCTTACTAGACTAGGACTTTCCAAAAAAATTAAGTTTTTGAGAATTAAAAATAGTTTTATAATCTTACAGGAAATGAGAAAAAATAAAACAAAATAAGAAATTTAAAATGAAAAAAAAACGAATTTGCGAGAAAATATCCCTAAATATGCTTTATATTATGAGAAATGTAGATCTATATTTTTTTTACCGATAGGTTATTGGGAGGTAGAAGATTATTCAAAATCTAGAACATTGGTGAAAAAATGTTGAAAAAATAAATTCTTCTTGCCAAAATATTATTTGCCAACAACATGATGTGAACATGTTACCTAAGAGTAAGATAATTGAGTAAGAGAAGAGAATACGAAAGCTACCGCTCAAAGGTTCTTTTAAATTTAGTAAGACGTTTGTCAAACAATTGTTGCTATTCGAAAGACACTGAACGGAAATTAATTTATGTTCAATAATTGAATATTTGGTTTGTACTTAAATTGGCTTTTTCTATTGTTGTTGTTATAGAAATCTAAACTTATTTTTATTTATTTATTTCTTGAATGAAAAAAATAATGAGAGATAAAGGATATCTAATATTATAATTGAGTTGTTATATTGATAAGTTATATAAAAAGAGTTTTTATTAATTTTTTAAATTTGTTGTGATTTGTTGTGATTTGTTTCCAATCTTAATTTCAAGGTTAATTCGTTAAACCATTTAACTCCAATATATTTGTAGAATTGTTGGGCTGTGGTGGTGTAACAGCGAGGAATAGTTATAGAGCCGAGGATATTTGTTATATTGCTGTTCGAAAAAAGAGTTAAACTCACATTATTGAAACAATCTTTGTGTATTTGTAAAAGATTAATTTTTTTATAAATAATATGAAGTGAAAGGACTTTAAATTCTTAAAATAATTTGATTGTAGGGTAATCGTATGGCTTTTTTAGAATTATTGTTATTAATATTCTTTGAATAATTTCTAAAGGCAAAAGAGAAGATTTGAAAGCACCACCCCAGCCAACAATTCCGTATTGTAATACTGATTGAATTAGGGAAAATAGCTGGTTCTTAATAATCCAATATTTAATATATTTCGTATTCTAATAAAAACGTTAATTAATTTCCTTAATCGTTCTACTGTTGTATTGATTTGTAATTTCCACTTTATGTTACTATCTATAGTTATGAATGGTATTACAAAAGTTTTTTCTGCATTTAGATATAGTAAATTTTGATCAAATCATTTTTTTTATTAAATTAATGTCTAGTTCAGCCGTTTTCTGAGTTTCACTCCAGTTTAGTCCCTGAGTTAAAATCGCTGTGTCGTCAGCATATATTATTTTTTACTTTATGATGAGTTTATGTTTGGTATTAGAAAACATTTCAAATGGAAGAGTAACACCGATAAAACAAATAATAAGTTGCCGCATAAATTTGTTTTTTTAAATATATGTAGAGGTATTTGGTGCTTTTAGTTTTGAAATGTTCCATTGAAACGTTAATATTTTAATGAAATGAATTGATATTTTTAAAAACTCATAATAATGACTGCTGAAATGATAATAACTTAGGAATATGTTTAACTGCCCCAAAGAGTGAAACCAATGCTTTATTATTAATATTATAAATGAAATTGTTTATATGAGTCCAAATAATATATATAGATAAAATAGGAATACGCCTTAATAATTAAGAAGTATTAGAAATATCAAAATCAAAGAAAATAATTGCCAAATATTAATCAAACAGTTAGGGAACGTACCCATACTACGTGACACACTTTTTGCAATTTTTTACCCCCCCCCCGGTGACCACGTGTAGTATATTCCAAGACCCCCCCCTACAGTTTTCACGTAGTATTTCATAAATATGGTTTCGAATCATTTTTTGCTAACAAAAAATTAAAAATGCATTATTTGGCTTATATTTGTCTTTATTAATACGGCGCTTGCTGCGTGACAGCAAGAGTGCATGCATTACAAGTGTAAAAAATATTATCAAGATAAAATTTATGTCAAAATATATTGAAACCGGAACGTATTTTATGGAAACGAAAATCTTGTTACTTTTATAAACATTTTTCATCTCAATCATCTTCAACAAACACGTTCCCTGAACTTTTTCACTTATTTGAATGTACGAGGGTGGGTTTTTAAGTTTGCGGATTGGGTAAGGAGTGGAATAAAAACCAAAATTATTTTTCCCTTTCAACATATTCACCTACTACCCTAATACATTTTTCCGATCTTTAAATTAACTTAAAGGAACTTTATAACAGCGCGGAACTCAATTTTCTCCACATTTCACAATTTCTTCCCGATTGAAGTGTTTGGTCGACGATAGCTCAAAGACTAATGACAGTAATGACCTAATTACGATAAAACCCGGTGTTTATCCTAAAAATGAGTTGTTCAATTCGTACCTAATTAATCACTTACTTTCCCATTCCGCGAACTTAAAAACCTCCCCTCGTAGCTCTGAAAAAAACGCGAGATTTCTAGATTGACTACGTGATAAAAACCTAAGCCCCCCCCCCGTTGTGACCAAGCGTGGTATTTTGATGACCCCCCCCTGAACAGGTCACGTAGTATGGGTACGTTCCCTCAGAATTAACAGACAGTCCGATTTTAAAGTTGTTCCCTTTCTCCCTAGGTAACCACCACTCTCCCTTTACCCCTCCTCCTACTCCTAACCCTCCACCAACCAATCTCTGATGTTCTCTGCCTCTCTTATATGTTCTCTCTTTCTATTGCGCTTACCTCATAATCTTAACTCTGTACTGTAATTTAGTTTATAATATGTTTATTTTCCTGAAGAAGGTTGAGTTCAACCGAAACCGTTCGACGAAAATAAATTAAAATAAAAAGCTTTTAAACAAAAAACTCGTTTCATTCTATGAAAAGTTTTTTAAATATATTTATATTTATTTTTAAATTAATGAGTAAAACAATCCCGAATGTGACCGTATCTTTTTCTGATGGTCCTGTTTCAGATTTTCGATTTAGTTTCCCTTTTATTGTCGTCAATAACTAAATAAAATATTCTAATTTTACTCATTTAGTTAAAAATAAAAATAAATATTCATCCTAGACTTGCGGAAAAGTCAATAGATGTCGCAAATAATGGACAAACAAATCTACACAAACTTTCTAGATATCTGGTTGAATCTTGTAATCATACATAAATATAGCAGCCAATAAAAATATGCGGTACGAGTAGTTCTTGGTCGAAGAATGATTCAGTTAAATATGACGGAATCGGATAGGTCATATTAGCTCAGTTGGTAGAGAACTCCTCCGGTAAGATATAGGTCCTGGGTTCGAGTTCCCGATGTGACCTATCTTTTTCTGATTGTTGGTAGTAGGTAAGTTTTTATTATTTATCTATCATTAATAAATTGGTAATTTTAAGATTTATTTAGTGGAAGATACTCTCAGTATCGCCCTGGTGTAAGACCACCATTCAGAATTGAAACGTTGCTTGAAATGACTTTAGCCGTGTTTGGTGACCAGATCTGAATATCCAGGTACTTCCCCACCTTCCTCTTCCCTATCTCCTTCCCCTCCCCACTACCTTTAGCCTCACAACATACCCCGATCGGGATTGTTTTAATATGTATAATATGTATTGTTATTTATTAACGTCCCGCACGTGTGTGTTGTCCGAATGTGTCGCAGTTCGCACTTACGCTTCGCCCAGCTACTTTCTACTACCTGATTCCAGAGCGGGTGGCGAAACCCGGGTGTTGACAACCCGCTCGCTGTCTCATACATCTCTCTATCGCCGCTCCCCCACATCCGCATCCGAAACCCAGGTTGCAGTAGTAGAGCGGTTACGAGAAGTGGGTCGCGAGACTCGGGTGCTGAAGAAAAAATGACCCGCTCGCTCTTTGGTGGTGCGTGAGCGGGTTTCAATGAGCGGGTCATTCACGACCGACCCAGGACTATTTGAAGCAAAGAATGGACGGTTACCTCGAGAGTGTTTTCTCTTGGGGTAAGAATAACCTCGTCGAATTTAATGTTTCAAAGACCCAATCATGTTTGATAACGTCTAAAAGGGATCGAAATGAAAATGTAGTCTCCTTCAACGGTAGCAATCTTCCGAACAGGACCTCCATCGATATGCTTGGTGTAACTTTAAGTGACCAGCTCAGGTACGGGGGCTCCATCGAAACCAAGTTAGCCTCTCAGAAACTGGGCGTACTATACAGGGCCCGCAGATACTTTAATAGTACACAACTGCTAACCCTGTACAAATTGCAAGTGTGCCCCACGGTTGAATTTGGCAGCCACTTCTGGCCTGGAGCTCCAAAAACCTAAAAAAAACCTTGATTCTGTGCAGAAACGGCGGTCCGTTTGATAGATTCTCCTATCTTAATAGACGGACTGCAATCTTTAGAGCATAGCTTCGACCAAGAATATCTAGACAGGCCCTAAAAAAATAATAACGGCCCCTCAAACTCCCGAAACCAGAATAAAATTGGCTTACGGCCCATTTATGAAAAAGTATATGCATCGTATTGCACCGTTTAGAAGGCACAGTTCTTAATTGTATCTTTTATTGGGCTGGAGGGCTACACTGAAACTAATTTGCATTGCCAGCCGTCCAGACGGGGGTAAATTTTTTCAAACACAAAAATATACTACTACCGAATATTTTACAAGGTACACGCCGCGGACTTTATTTTTGAAAACGTAGCAGCTATCAGAAAACAGAAGAAAATATATGTGTTACAGATCGCATTTACACAGCGCATTCATATACGTGAAAAACATTATAGTTTTTAAAATTTGTCAAGCAATATTCTGACGTCATTCGTGCTTCGGTTCGTTCACTAATACATTGACATACACGGACAAAACAAAACATAACGGATTCTCGTTTCCTGTGACAGCGCGCAGCTTGTGTGTTGGTCATTAGTCATTATAAAATGTCTAAATGTATAATTAATAATTGCCACAATTCGCAAAACAGCAAAAGGAAGAATGATGGGTTGTCATACCATAGGTAAGTTTATGCAAATATACTTTATTTTAATAAAATTATCATGTTGACGCGACGTCACTTCTTGACCGCGTGATAAGTTATCGATGTATTCAGTTCAGTTCACAATATTGACACACGTGTTGGTATTAGCCATGGCCTGCCTTCGTGTTACTTCTGAGCAAGTGTGCGTGTTTTTCGGCGGCGGATTCGCTAAACAGGGTTGTATTATGTCGATATTGCCCAGTTTTAATCTTTTAGATCATTTTAGATCATATTTGAAATCAATAATTATGAATGAAAATATTAAAATTACATATTAGTACGATAATCACAATCAGAATAATAATCTTTAAATCTTCTAAACGTTTTTAAGGGTATTCATAGTTTGCAAAAAACCCCATTGTGATTAGGTACTATTGCTATAGCGGACTTGCTGTATATGAAAAGGCAAGTTCAAGTAGGTTTACAATATATTTAATGCAATAAGTTAGGTATAGGGATAAATATTTTCTGTATACATCCTGATAATTGTTCATAAAACGACTTATTTTTTCTTAGGTTTCCCAAAAAAACGGAAAAATTGGAGAAATGGATAAAAGCAATACGAATTCAACAGGGTGATAGCAAGTGGATACCGTCAGCAGGAAACCGTGTGTGTTCGAATCATTTCCATCCTAAACACATACACATAACTACAAGCGGCCTTCGACGATTAGATTGCAAAGCTTTGCCTGTTTATCCGGTAATTATTTTGTTTGTTTTTTATGTGAAAACTTAAGCAAGTTTATCGAGGGTTGGTCAAGTGTTGATTGATAATGTTGTTTTCAGGCTGATTTCGGGCGATCGTTATCCGCCACGGCCACAGAGAATGCGAAGAGAACTACTGTAATTGTTTCTCCTCCAACAATAGTGGTTCACGATCCTGCTGAAACTTCCACCGTAATCGACGACCCGGCTCCAATACCAGAATTGCAAGAACCGATGTGCGTAAGTGATTCTTTTTCTCATTTTTCTTGTGTACCTTTCATTCAAGCTCATAGATCAGATTTAAAACAAGCAATAGGAGAATCCGATAATGTCAACGAATCAATTATTTCTATACCACCATTAATTGAAACACTAAGAGAAAAACAACTCGTATATAAGTTGGAAAGAAAGTGTGTTTTATTAAAAAAAGCCCAATGTAAAATAAAATTATTGCAGCGACAAAACGCAAGATTAAAAAAAAGTATCATCATTTAAAAAGATTGTCTTGGAAAAAAGGGTTAGTCCTTCTAAAGAAATAATATCACAAATATCACCAAATACTGAAACTGCCGAAGTATTTCAGAGCTTATACCTAAAAAACGTTAAAAATAAAATGAAACCATTTAAACAATACCCTCCTGCACTCCGTAAGCTGGCATTAACACTTAATTTTTATTCCCCTGCTGCGTACAAATACACGCGAAAAGTGTTTGATTCATGTCTTCCCCATCCTCGGACACTTACTAAATGGTACAGAAATTTCAACGGTAATCCCGGTTTTACAGCTGAAGCATTTAGTGCACTTAAAAAAAAAACAGATAATACAGATTTAAAATTAATATGTAACTTAACTGTTGATGAAATGGCTATCAGGCACCAAAAAATATGGGACGGTAAAAAGTATCAAGGTTATGTAGACATGGGAATGGGAGTAAACGATAAAGAGAAAGTCTTGGCTAAGGAGGCATATGTCCTGCTGTTAGTGTGCATTAATCAAAATTGGAAACTTCCTCTAGGTTATTTTCTTATAAATGGATTAGTTGCAAAGCAAAGAGCACGCATAATTAGACTATGTTTGAAAAAATGTCACGAGGTAGGAATCGAAACCGTTTCCGTGACTTTTGATGGGTTTAGAGCCAATATTTTGACAATGAAAGTGCTTGGTTGTAAAATTGATGATGCCAAAAATTTTAAAACTACCTTCCCCCACCCATCTACTGGAAAAGAGGTTGCTATATTTTTGGATGCTTGCCATATGATAAAGTTAGTCAGAAATACATTTGAAAAAAAAAAATAATTATCGACAAAGAGGGCAAGGAGGCGCGATGGGAATTTTTCGTAAAACTTAATAGGACCCAAGAGAAGCAAGGCCTTCATTTCGCCACTAAAATAACTTACCAACACATTTTTTTCAGAAGTCAAATAATGAAAGTCAAACTGGCAACTCAATTATTAAGCCGAAGTGTTGCCAAAGCAATAGAATTTTGTAGAGAAGATTTAAAAATGCCATCTTACAAAGATTCAGAAGCCACATGCAAATTTGTTAAAATCTTGAATGACCTCTTCGACGTTTTAAACTCACGAAATCTTAAAAAATTTGGGTTCCAGCAACCCTTGTCTCCCTTAAATAAAGAAACTGTATTTAATTTTTTAGATGAAGCCACTGATTATCTTAACACTTTAAAAATCATTGTAGTAACTAAAAGGATGAATAAACAAAGTAAAAAATTTGAAATAACAAAAACCGAAAAACTCCTCGTAGACAGTTTAAACAAAACCGGCTTCTTAGGATTTGTGGTATGCATACAAAGTCTGAAATATTTATATAAAAATTTAATTGAGGAACATTATTTAAAATTTTTACCTTCTTACAAATTAAGCCAAGATCATATAGAGTTATTATTCGGCAATATAAGATCACACGGAGGCCACAACAATAACCCGAATGCTCGACAGTTTAAAAGCATTTATAAAAAACTCCTCGGCCATCTTGAGCTAACATCAGCATTTAGCGGTAATTGCATTCCCCTTGAAAATATAACCCTATTAAACTGTTCAAGTAGTACACCCATTCAAAATATAAACGTAACAACAACCGGTATGTCTTCCGATGAAGAATTTGATGAAAACTTAGATGTGATAGATTTTATTGATTTAGACGAAACCGTTTTGAGATTACCCGGCAATAGTCACCAAATAGTAGGTTATATTTCGGGATTTGTGGCGAGAGGATTAACAAAAAAAATAAAATGTAAAGAATGCATCGATAGTCTCACTGCCCAAACCAAGATGTGGTTTCACAAATTTATAATAGTCCGAGACAAAGGAGGGTTATGCTATCCATCTTTGGATGTGTTTGAAACCTGCCTTAAATGTGAATCGGTAATTAGGAAACTTCTAAATGAAAACGATGGAAAAACTATAATGCCTAAATATACAAGTTCTTATATAGCAACCAAAATTTCACAAAATTTCTTAGATTCAAACATTTTTGATTCCCTCAATATTCATTCAATGGACCAACCCGCTACACATAATCATAGATTACATTTAATACGAGCAATAATTGAAAGATATGTCAATATTAGACTTCATTATATAGCCAAAATGAGCAACATTGCCAACAAGCTTGCTAGCAAAAGGCAAGTGTTCAATAAGACTATACTTTTTCAAGGCGGGTAATTAAAATTTACGTTAAAGGTGATATTCCAAAGAATTAGAAATCTACTCTTTCACAGTATAAACAACACGGGACAACCAAAAAATAACACAAACACCATAAAAATACACGAATGTTTAAAAAACAACATCTGCAATTGCCCTTCTCTAGAAAAAACAGAACAAATAAAGTATCTAGGAATCGTAATTGACCATAACCTAAAATGGACGCATCATATCAAACAAATCACAAATAAACTCCCCAAAACAATACACATTTTCCTAAACATAAGGAACATACATATATAAAATAAAACAAATGAAAACAATATATTTTGCACTTTGTCAATCAATAATAGAATATGGAATAATTGTCTGGAGAGGAGCAACAAAATCAGCTATCGTTCACTTATAAATCGCGCAGAAAACGATCTTAAAGGTAATTCTTAAAAAACATAGACTAACTGATACAGACCAAATATTCAACAGTTGTGACGTACTAGATATACGCCAATTACACGTTAAAATTATTATTCAAACATAAAGTTAATGGATCCTTATAATAACCAATTCATTACCAAATACTCGTAGATTAATTCACTTTAACAAAACTAAATAATTATTACCTTACTTTTTATGTTTTTAGTTTAAAATAATGTAATACGTATATGTGTATATACGTCCATGTGCGTATATATATTATTTTTCCACTTTAAGTCTGGTGTTTTTTTTTTCAATTTTTATTTTTTTGTTTTATAAATATTTTTTTATTTAAATAGCCATAAAACTGGCACACTATATTTTTTCTACTTTCATTGTTTTTTATCTTATCTTATCTGTATCTTTTATGTATCACACAGTATTAGACAGTATATATAGACTATGTTTAGATTGTTTATCTAGTTCCTATCTCTGTAATATTAGGCAAAAAAAGTTAATAATTATTGACTTTTTATTTATTATTTGGGCATGATGTGAACATTTGTTATTGGGTTGTAACCTAATTATTATAATTTATTGTTTTGTTTAATGCATGTGGTGTTATTAACCTGTAAATGTTCCTAATAAAATAAAATAAAATAAAAATAAAACTCTACTTAACTACATTTTCGACCAAAAAAACAAATTTCAACAATCTCAAAATATCACTAACAGACCAGTAAGACAATCGTACGAAAATAACATAAAAACTCCGACAGTAAATACAAGCTTTGGAAAAAGGCACTATAAATATCATGCTATAAAAGCATTCAACAGTCTTACCCTTGAAAATAAAATAGAAGAAAACAAAAATAAATCCATACTCAAAATTAAAAATTGGATTAAAGAACAAAAAAGACAATATTTACAAAATCTCATTACATAATAAGAATAAAACACCAACACGTAACACACAAAAATAAATATAAAACACATTATCAAAAAAAAAAACATTTTACCTAAATTATAAATTTTTATTTTAAGTTTAATTTTAGCTTTTTTTATGCAGCATTATTTTTATATTATTTTTAATGTAATATGTATAAATTTTTGTTTTATAAAATGGAGGCCTCAGCGCAGGTCAGCTACCCAGTGAGGTCGACATTGCTGAATTGTATTTAATAATGTTAGATATTATGTCAAATAAATAAATTATCGGAAAGTAGTGTTCAGAAAGGAATTTAGTCATTTGATGCTTGTGGTTCATTGATCACTGTTTATTTTTCCTTAGCCGACTTAACAGCATAATAAATCCCTTTTATTTGTACTTTTTTAAACTTGTATTATTTTGCTTTCATGTTGTCGCTTCCTCTCGAGTCGTTTGCCGGGGACCCCCAGTACCCACTACCCACTCCAAATGCACCGACCAACAAGGGTCATCTCTCCTCGTACTTGTTTACGACATAGAGAGCTGAGAAAACCAACATTCCGGGTGCCTTGGCGGTGTCTTGGCGTTGCTGCTGATGCAAATGTTAACATTATGTTTATGCACTGTATTTTTGTAAACTATAAACTGACTTCTATTATTTGTGTGAACTGCGTAACTTTTTACCTAGGTTTTTAATGTTGAATCTCTGTGCGGACGACGTTTTTTTTGTAGATTTAAAGAAGATGTGCTTTGAAGATTGTTGATCCTAAAAACCTACATTGCCATTACTGTTTTAATTTATTTAAAAAAAAGGATCAAAGTCAAATTTCGCCGTTCCTTGCCCAGGCTACGATGCAACAACGCGATGGGTAACGTAAATGTAATTCTTATTACAAGCTTTGGTTAGTTCAAAAATCTGCTTCCGATAAAATAAATTTTAAAATCAGTAAATAAGCTTCCAAATCCGTCCATAAAGAGATTAAAACTTTTCCTAGAAGCGTCAGAAAATCATTTGCTGCAATATCTCTAAAGGGGCATTTGTATATCAAAAGACATGGTTTTATTAAAAAACATTTCTTTATTTTATGTACCAATCTTTTCATTTTCCAACCTTGTTTGGTAGTTTCCCAAATCGATCATCAACAAACTGAAAACACCGCAAATAACTCTCCCATTGAGCTAGTGGGAGAAGACTAAGTATCAACTATTTTTAGCTGAAAACTTACTTTGAAAAAAAAAAAAACGTTTCTCGTAGATTTCTGCCTCGAAGTTTCGAAGGAATATCCCACAATTAGTCCAGTCAATGAAAGGTCAAAAAGGTGTTGTAGAGTGCGTGAGCAGGAACAGAAACTTCACGCTCCACAAATGTAGATATTTTCGAAAAAAATAATTTTTCCTCACATTTTGAATCAAACATTCCTTCATATCGTCTAAAATATTCATCAATGAAAGAAATTTATTTGAAAGAAGTTGTAAAGAATTTAATTCCCTTTTAGAATAAACATATGCAAATTAATCTCTAACCAGTAAATATTTACAGCAATTTTAAGTTTTTTAGTAAAATGTCGTCATTTTCAGAAAAAGCTGTTTTTATCTTATTACTGACACATCACTTTTGTTTGTAACAGATTGTGGGACTTAGACTTGGATTTAATTTATTTTCAGCTTGGATTTAGAAAATTACGTATAGAATAAAAGTTGTACACAATTTTATGAGCTTTTACTTATTATAAGAAAATTGTCCTTTGCGACGCACCGTTTTCGAGATATAAGCGCACATCCGAAAATTGGGACCTTCTCCCCCCCCCCCTTCCACCCCTAGCTCACCACCTAGACGTCAGGACTATTAGTATGTTCACACCCTAAACACCCTGAACAAGTTTCTGAAGGAATCGCTTAGGTTCCTGCTCACACACTCTACACCTCCTTCCTTGACTGGACTAAATTGAAATACGGCTGCTCTAACCCATCTCCTTCCCCTCCCCACTACAATCAGCCTCACATCCCCAATTGGGGATGCCATAGTCTAACTGGTTCCAGGCGGTTGGGAGAAACCCATAACCACCATTTATTGGGTAACTAACACCCCTACAATGGGTCTATCCAAGTGGTTATTTAATATTTATTTACCAAATATTTTTAACTAAGATAAAACCTTTGCCCAATAATAAAAAAAATGTAGGTTTACCTACCGTTTTTGGTTCTAGAGGACCTGTTCAGAATGTAAAAACTAAAAATGAAAACTAAAATGTTTCATGTTATTTATTAATCCTCTCCCAATTCAGCCCTTCTTTTGTTTCGTGACGTATTTTCTCGACGTTTGTTTAAAATTAAAAGAACACCTCTTGTCACACAATGAACGCTCTCGGGTTATTTTCTTTACGAGCGTGTACGGCTAGTTTATACCAAGTAGGATTGATAAATTCATCTCCATAATACGTCACGCGCGATATGTGATTGGTTGAAAAATGATAAAACTACAAAATGGGATTTGAGAATGAACTTTGTGATCGGATTTACAAACTTCGAGGCGAGGCGATGGAATACGTACAATAGTTGTATTGTTAACATTTACTTACACGGGGTCAATTTTACTGGCTTGCTTACTAGGTTAGGCCGTATCTAGATATACTTGATCGAAGGAGCATAGGCGTCAGGTGGGATTGCTTTCCTTGTTCTACCGGTATTACAATGGAAGATGCTCCGAGGAACTAGCGTCATTGATCCCCTCGACACCGGTGCATAGCAATGAAACACGCAAAACACACAAAAGGAAACACGCCAAACACGCGCCCAACATTTGTACACGGTTGACATTAGTCACATGAGAACGGGTCGTTTCTATGACTCGTTCTTGAGTTCAACGGCTCGGCTGTGGAACCTCCCTCCTATAACATGGGTCTCTTCAAGACCCATGTTCACTCCTTCCTTTCCTCAAAAAGACCCTCCATACAGCATCTTCAAAGATTACATAGGCCCCGAGGGAAAAATATTTTCCTTAGGGCCTCCTGTGTGGAGATAATGTAAAAAAATATATATATATACATTAGTGCAATCGTTTGTCTGTATGTAGTAAGGCACTCCAGTTATAATTTCTAATCGAGGAATCTATACGTTGTTGTGATAAAATTGAGACCTTCCCTACTTTATTTTTTACATTATGTTTATTCGTTTCATAATATGGAATGCCCACACCTGTCATAAAGTGATCGGCTACAATAAAGTCACACAGTTCTTACTATTATACCTAACAAATATATGATCCAGGCAAGTACGTGTTACTTTATTTTTGGCTATCGCTTCTCTAGTGACGTCATGAATACATTTTGTGAAGTAATTATTTGAAAGAATGTTTTCGTGGTTAATTGTTAAGGTGCGATTCCGTGCCACGCGGCAGTCGGCAGACAGCAGCAGCAGACGTCGACTGCAGTGCCGTCGACGTCTGCTGCTGCTGTCGCATAGGTTCCAAAGTCGACGGCAGTGACGGCACTGCAGTTGCGCCCACTGCCGACGGTTGTCTTCCATTTTTTTACTTATAAAAATAAAAATTATGAATAATAAAATGCTTCAAGTGTTATTGCAAGAAGAAGAAGACGACGATGATTTGTTATTGTATTATTACTCAAATAGAAAGCCTATACTGCCAATGTACTTAAATAGACTGGAAGAAGGCGCTTATGAAACTTTAATAAAAAGGTGCCTAAATGAGAGTGAAGACATTTTCAGAAATTATTGCCGTTATAAAAACCAGTTTAATTTTGTAATCTCTTTAATTTATAACGATAACTATCTTACTCCAAAAACAAGGCGAAAAACAATATCCCCCAGAAGAAAAATTATTCTTGACATCAAGGTACGGGAACGTACTCATACTACGTGACCTACTTTTTGCAATTTTTAACCCCCCCCCCCCCTCCCCCCCGGTGACCACGTGTAGTATATTCCAAGACCCCTCCCTCCTACAGTTTTCACGTAGTAAATCATAAATATGGTTTTTATGAAATGTGGTTTTGCTAACAAAAAGTAAAAAAAAAAATATTTGGCTTATATTTTTCTTTATTAATACGGCGCTTGCTGCGTGACGGCAAGAGTGCATGGATACCTATAATTATTACAAGTGGAAAAAATATTAAAAAGTTAGTGGAAAAAATATAAAAAGATTTCTAGATTGACTACCTGATAAAAACTTACACTTGCAGTGGTTTGTCGGAAACGGTCCTATACAAGTTCATACAGTTAAGTAGTGCCGTCTGCCGTCGGCGGCACTGCAGTCGACGTCTGCTGCTGCCGTCTGCCGACTGCCGCGTGGCACGGAATCGCACCTTTACAGGGTCTATATCAAAGATATTGAAATGTAATAGATGTGCTATCTGCAGTTTTTACTAGGTGGGACTGCGCTTCTGGGTATCGCCGATATTGTTTACCATTTAACAAATAAACTAAATGAACGAATAATTAACGAATAAACCAAACGAACGTTAAACTGAATTATCGAATTCTTTTCGTATTCAAACTATATTGATAACCAATACTAATGCACACCTTCAAAAAATCAACGAAATGAACAAATTATTTTTGTATGCAAACTACCCTGATATGCTATAATGTCCGCGGCGCGGACATTATAGCATATCAGGGTAGTTTGCATACAAAACGTCCGCGGCGCGGACATTATAGCATATCTCTTTTGTATTTGAATATCTTTGGTCTATATAATTTAGTACTTACATCAATATTTACATCACCAAATACTAACATATATTTACATTATGGTTCGAATGTTTATTTAGCAATTAAGAGAGTTCTTTTTTGAATGATTGTTTACTAAGATTTGGTGGTCTATAAATAGCAAGTATAATGAGTGTTGTATTATTAGGTAACGTTATTTGACATGTTATATTTTCGAAAAACATTGTTTCAAATGAATATTGTGTAAACATTAAAGTATCCCGAATATACAATACAAGCTTATATCTCCTCCTGATTTGGAAGTGCGACAGTAATTAATGCTACAGGTTTGTTTCCTTTTTACAGATGTTTAACATAACATTAATACAACTATATTATTCCAACAATTTTGTAGGTTAGCATGTAAAATATCCCAGTATTTAAATATGGATCGAATGTTCAATTGTACACAGAAAAGATTACCTATTTCACGGTCTTAGTTATGTCCTTCCATCCACTGTTTTAAATAATTGGTCCTTGAGAACAGAACATCACTATCATCATCTATATATTTATACGCCATAGTTAATTGTAGCGAAGTCTCTTGTGCTTGATAAGCAGGGCAGTGGTTCCTGTCTCCGGTAGAATGGTCAGCGGGCTTTCCAAACGTGGTGCAGGTAGCGCAGACTGGCTTGGCGGCAGCACTGCAGTTTGTCTTCTCGTGACCTTCGGCAGCGCAGTGACTACATCTTTCCGTGTTCGAGCATTTGGCACTTGGAGCAAACGGCGATACTTACCAATAAAATCACGGACACGGCACACACTCCAATCCACGAAGGCCTTCTCTTGTGTCACCGGCATGTGACGTGTGTTGGCAGGAACCTCGTAGACTCGATGGCACGTTGAGCCTGTCCGTGGGCCAGCTAGATGACTCAGCTTGCAGTTTTTTATGGTGAACTCTATATCCTCTATATTAGGGATGCCCACTAGAGCACTTTTAATGAACGCCTCATCAGTTAAATCACGCAGCACATTAAAAAAATATAATCCTAGGTAGTTGCTTTGACGGAAACCGGACTGTCAGGGTGTCATTAGTTGATATTTTAATAGACCCAAAGATTTTCTAAAAACCTGCTATTGATATTTCATTATTCATTATTTTTAGGTGTAGTCTCCACAGGCTTTTCGTTTTAGGTAAAGTTGTAGTAGACATATTTATTTTAAATTGGGAAAAATGAAATCATTTATTTCGGTCCTGGACGATATTATTTAAGAAAAACTAAAACCATTATTTACCCATTCATTTTTCCTATTATGTCTTCATAGAAGGTAGGCTTTCTCTTTTCCATTCCTAGAATATTTAAAAAAATACACAAGTAAGTTATGGATCCACTTTACAAACAAAGAATAACGAAACTTTTTGGGTGTTTTTTGGGTCCCCTACACACCGCAGCTTAGGGGCCATATCGTCACATTGTGAGACCCCCTCTCTCCTAGTGTGACGTCACATATTTTGCAATTTTACATCTAAAATAATCAAAACGTTAGTTCAAATTTTTTTACATGTAACGTCACAGAGCTGATGACCCCCATACCCCTTGTCACACAATGTCACACTTCTCTACTGAAATGGGTGTTGTATAATACAAAATCTTCTTTGTAAATTTTACAAATCTGCCTTATGGTGTAACCTTATTATACTACAAATAAACATTTTTTCTCAAAATTTAAAACATGCGTTTACTAGATAAAAGAACAATCTTTCGAAATCAATTTATATTTTTTTGTGGAAAAGAGTCAATAGTCTAAAATCTTATTTAAAAATTTCTGGTTTTCTCTGGTTATACCCTCTTAAAATAATTTTTTTTCTTTAAACAAGAACTGGGTACCTAGCACGGTCGACCGATATAGGTTTTATCGAAAATGTCGGTAAATTGTTATCGCTCCAGAGCGCGACTGCAGGCCGCTAACGAACAACAACCCGTGGTATTTTGAAGACCCCCCCCCCGAACAGGTCATGTAGTATGGGTACGTTCCCTAATGTTAGCAAAACTAGTAAGGCATACCTGACACTCGGATAAAACTTTGTAAAAGGTAACAAGTTGATGAAATCTTGGCTACTTTTGTTTTGATGTAAGGCCAACGTTGTGTCCTGCTCTCCACACTTTCTTTATGCTAACACAAAGTGATTTAAAATAAAAGTAACATTTTTTGACTATTTTCAATCAATCAAGTGCCCCCCTTATCATTATATCAGATACATCACATAGGTAAAAGAAATACATTAAAAGAAAAATAAAAGTAGGTACCTGACATAAATGCAACATAAATTAAGTCAATGGTGATATTCTATCGTCAGATGGTGTCAGTAATTCTAATTAGTAAGGGTACGATCAGGTACAAAGCGGGTTTCGGTTTTCTGATTAGTCGGCGCATGGGCGGCCGACTGGCGCAGGCGTGCTGACAAGAATGTTTGTATGTCAACGTATCAGGCCGAACATAGTGAAGGCAGGTTCAGATTTATGTCCGCGCGAGGCGGCGCCGATAAGCTTTACCGGAATGAATTCTTAATTCCTGCTCGCCGGTGACGCCGGTCAGAATCTGATATCAAAATGAGCGACCTGTTAATTGCCGCTATTTTCAATCAATCGCCAATCTGGGATAAAAGAAATACATTCCATACCACCAGAAATGTTGTTGACAAGTGATGGAATGAAATCAAAAAGATAAAATTTTGAAATAACCTCAAATGTCACAAGTGAATTTCTTTCAGGCACGTACTTAACATATTATCATGTCCTCCTGAGGTTTTTTTCATATTTAAAGATACCAATTACCAAATACCATTGTTTTATTCCTTAATTTTAAGAAAGGATTCTCCAAGAGTAAATAATCGTCGTCTACGAACTCTACAGTTCGTAAAAACTGACAGCTGCTGTCATGCTACCGCGCAGGTAGCGCAAGTTTTATCCGCGTTCTGTTTGTCCACATCTCGGCGTCAACTGCCGCCGGTGGAACAGGGCACTGAACGCTGTTAATCTGAAAACCGAAACCCGCTTTGTACCTGATCGTACCCTAATAAGGCAAAATAAGCCGCGGTACTAGTAAGTTAAGGGTATTTTAGTGGAAGCTATTTAAAGGATTACGAAAGAATCAGCTAAATCGGCTCAAACACCGTTTATGACGATAAAAAATAATCGTAAACAAATTGGTACCCAAAAAGAGTAGTACATTAATTGGATTAAAAAACGAGTGTGCTTTAGACCACACGACTGAAGTAAAACTTCACTAACTTATATCTCTATCTTTCAACTTCCGTCGCCTCGCCCAATCACACTTTTCATAATGCTCTCGTCCAGTACCGGATTATCCCTAAGGCAGAGTAGGCAACTGCCTAGGGGCCCCGCATCGGCTAGGGGCCCCGCATCGGCTAGGGGCCCCGCGTCCCGGGAAAAAATGACTTGCTTCAATTGGTGAGCAACGAAGTTTCGGAAAAAGTCAGCTTTCAAGATATTTATTTTTATTAGAAACATTTACTGGTTAATAACATTAATAACACGCATTAAAGAAAACAACAAATTATAATAATTAAGTTATAACCCAATAAATAACTAATGTTCACATCATGCACAAATAATAAATAAAAAGTCTATAATTAAAACAAATATGTAAACATAGTTGTATTTTACTTTTCTTTCTTTCTATTCGTTGCAACATTACTTAGTATCTGAAGTGATTAAAGGTGCCGTGTGTGGTTTATATTGGCATTTGTTTCATTTTATTTTTAATTATATATACATATGTTTAAAATATAAATGTTGCACAAACTTCAGTACGCACAACCTATCTGCTTGGGGAAATAAAAGTGAGGGCCGGTCGCTTGAAACGCTCTACAATCGTTAGGTTTGCTCCGATTTACTTGAAATTTTGACACAGTACTCAATATACTGACATATTTTACATTCAGAAAAAAATGAAAAGTTTTAAAACCTTACCCCCCCCCCATTAAAGCCTTATTAAGGATTTGATCAAGGGAACAAGGAGGCGTTTAAAAGCCCCTTCAACCCCCCTCCCCCCCCCCGTTAGTTCGCCATTGGTAAAGGGGCCCCGAGACGTGCATTGCCTAGAGGCCCCGACATGGTTAATCCGGCCCTGCTCTCGTCACGCATTCATCAGCTTACTCCCCAAGTCAAGCATGCGTAAAGGCCCGACGGTTCGCCTCGCCCGATCACTCTTTTCGTAACGCTCTCGTCATGCATTCACCAGCTTACACCCCAAGTCAAGCGTGCGTTAAGAAGTTTTACTTAAAAAATACTAAAATATTGGCTGTAGAGTGAAGTATGTTTCCGAAAGAACGAGTATTTTGGTTTTGAGAATGGAGTAATGGACGCATGCGCATGGAGAGGAACGAAAAATGAAGATCACTGCGATCGTGTATTCAGTTCGTGCTTCGTAAACAGCGACCGCAGTGTTCGCTAGTTCGGACCTAGTGATCAGAATTCTGCAATAAATAATATATATTATTTGCAGACGGTGTATGAACCATAATACATTCAAATAATGTAGGCCTAACCGTGAATGTTTAAGTACGTCTGATTGACGCTTTATTATTGTTCGTAAAAATATAACCATGAGAACAAGAAAAATAATAATCCTTAAAAATAATGTCACCCAATATTTATTACATAACATTTGTTGGCTTTATCACCTGGCTACAGGCAAAGGTACGAATAGGTAAATAAGTATTGTTTTAAAAATGTATTTTTTTAATTATTTTATGGCGTATTTTTATGCTTACATCGTAGGGTATTTTATTTTTTGTTCTTACGTAAAACAAATGATTACCTATATCTATGCTTTTTCACTTGCTCTAATCGTAGTTTTACAAACGCCACATAGATGGCAGTCGTCAGAGCAAAACTTCTTGAAAATATTAGTTGAGCTTTCTAAAATTTTCGCCAGGGTTAAACAGATGTAGTAGTGTTGAAATAATTATCATTTTTTGAAAATACATACAAAAATTCGCGTTTATAACGCAATTCAACATGATTTAATTAACTTTAAAATAATTATAATTATTTGTAATTGGATGTTTCTTTTAGCATGTAGAACAGTTATATAAATACTTCAACAGCATAATGATAAATGAGAATAAATAATTGAAGATTTTTTTCAGTACAATGTTATAGGTATGTGGTACAAGGTGGTGACCGGACAACTCAGAATAAAATCAACTCAGAATAAAATCAATTCAGAACCTCCTATGAAAAGTCATTAAAAGAGATTAAAAAAATATATAAAAAATTGGTTAAATATTAAATAGGTTACGTTAGTTTAGGTTAGAGTTATGGGCTATTTTAAAATTATTTTTTTCATAGCTTTTAATAACTTTTCAAAGAGGTGTTGAGTTGACTCGATTCTGAGTTGCCATCGAACCATAATAGTTATGACCAAATAAATAATGGTTTTTTGGATGGGAGTAACCGGGAGATCGGAAAGTAAACATACATTTTACAAATGATTAAATATTTGCGTTACTTATATTAAATTTGAAATGTTAGATAATGAAACAGCGTTTCATCAGAAACAGAATGATCCAAATGCTGTATAAATAATATTCATGTGCAGTTTTTAATATATATATATTTTTTTTTTTACATGAGCTCCACACAGGAGGCTCTGAAGAAAATAATTTCCCACAGGGCCTATGACATCTTTGGGGATGCTGTATGGAGGTTTTTTCTCAAGGAAAGAAAGGAGAGGAAGGTTCTGGGAAGGAAAAGGGTTGGGGTGGGTAGGAATCTGGGGTTCAGTGTGTCCTGGTCATCCGCCTGCAAGACCTAGACAAACCTCACCCCATGAACCCGGGCACCCCTCCTAAACACCAGGGGTGATTTATGGCAGAGGTGTTGGTTATCCAATAAAGGTTCCCGGGGCGGCGGTACCCATTCCCGCCTCCCAAACCAACTAGTAAATCATTAAGGGTCATATTTATGTAGTATTATGTGAGCGTATCTTACAACATCGTTGGATGTTTTTTTTTTTACATGAGCTCCACACAGGAGAACCCGAGGAAAATAATTTCCCTCAGGGCCTATGTCATCTTTGGGGATGCCGTGTAGAGGGGTTTTTTATAAGGAAAGGAAGGTGAGGAGAGTTCTGTGAAGGAAAAGGGTTTGAGGGGTGGGTAGGAATCTGGGGTTCAGTGTGTCCTGGTAATCCGCCTCCAAGACCTAGACAAACCTCACCCCATGAAGCCGGGCACCCCTGCTAAATCACCAAACGCAGCGAACCACTTGGGGTGATCTATGGCAGAGGTGTTGGTTATCCAATAAAGGTTTCCGGGGCGGCGGTACCCATTCCCGCCTCCCAAATTGAAAATGATTGATTGATCTAGGGGAGACTGGGAACGGTTGAAACAATTTTACTTTAACTCTCTGTAGCGATTTATGTTTTGTATTTAAAGGTAAGATGTTTATCCTAGATGAATTATAATCTATAAAGTTACCAAAATAAATTTATTGGGTGGCCACAGCTCGTACAGGTAAGCTAAAATAACAACTTAAAGAGGATGGTGAGGTTTGTTTCAATTATCCCCGTGTGGACGATTGAAATAATATGTGGGGATAATTGAAATGCTCTAAATATCTTTGGAATAAATGGAGTACCTATTTGTAATCAATGTTAAACATGTTCATTGTTTTAATAGTACTCAATGAGATCACGAATGGCGATTAAACATATCACAAATATTTTAAAAACTATGACCATAAATGTCCTGAAATGAAACAACTTAAAATATATTTTTTATTACTTCAGTGGCGCGTAGGGTAGATTGGCACCCGGGACGGCTTTGTATTGAGCACCCCTACTTAAAATAAAACACCAAATACTAAGGGAACGTACCCATACTACGTGACCAACTTTTTGCAATTTTTAACCCCCCCCCCCCCCCCCCCGGTGACTAAAATCCTAAGCAACTCGCCGCTCATTTGTATGGAGCGTGACATTTTGAAGACCCCCCCCCCCCCCCCTAAACGTGTCACGTAGTATGGGTACGTTCCCTAAACATGCTTACGAGACTTAATTTCTTAATTTTACTAATATATTCGATCACATTATCCTAATGTATTACCTGTCTCTTTCAGTTCATAAAAAAAGAAAGATTGGTTAGTCGCGCTTGGCTCATTGTGGACCTTAAGTACGATTTTAATAATTTTAACTCTGAAAAGCTCCTTTCACACGCAGCCACCAAAACACATATTGTTGAAAAAAAAACTCAAGCCTCGATTACATTGAGCAAGTTTACAAGCTACTAGCCGGCATATTCACTAGCTTAGCTAACTAGGTTAGCTAACCAGCAGATTTTTACACTGCAGGAGTTTACTAGCAGATAGTGAATACTCTAGCTAGTAATCGAGTCCTAAGACATAGCGCTAAACAGACTCAAAATAGCCCCATTTCACGATGAATCTGAGAAGCTCCAATGTAGTCCATTGAACTGCTTCTCAAGCAGAAATGTTGTCGGCTTACAATTGTCGCCTCAACCGTAAAATCTCCAACACGAAAATTCATCGTAAATTCATCGTAAAGTTTTAACAGATTTGGAACCATTCCACTGCTTCTGGTGATGTTACCAACGTTTTAGGATGAATAACACTAAATGTAACCAGCATAATATCCGTTGCCCTGTAACGATGGTTTAATTCTTCGTAAAATCTGTCCTGACATTTTAACATGGCTTTCTGCAGCTCCTCTGATAATGTAAGTCCAGCATCTCAGGCCATTTCAGCAGGCATACGTTTTAGAAATCTCCTCCTTTCTCTTTTTCCTTCAATCGGAATGTCTTCCTCACATTTTTTTATTGCGTAGCAAGTAGCCTTTTCCATTATTTGGTTACGTCGAATTTGAAGAAAATTTTTAAGAGCTTTAATTTTTATTACACACTTTTCCAATGTTAGTCCAGATTTTTATATATACTTTTTGGTCTGATTAGCTTCTTCTAGGACTTCACACCAAAAGGAAAGATAGCATAGAAAACTGAAGTCACACAAAGCTGGTATGAGTGTTGATGCTGCTTCTCTTGCTTCGATGCTTTCTTTGCTGTGCTGGGATTGCACATCTCTTCGAGTGTTGATACAACCATCTCAAAATTATTCTTCAATGATTTAACAGCGTCGTGATGAACACTCCATATTATCTCTGATAGTCGTTTAAAGGACACGCCTATATTTTTCATTAGTATTTCACACCGCGCTCGATGTTAGGTACGCGCGGTATAAGATCAAACAATTTGGGAGGCGGGAATGGGTACCGCCACCCCGGGAACCTTTATTGGATAACCGACACCTCTGCCATAGGTAACCCCAAGTGGTTCGCTACTTTTTGTTATTTAGCAGGGGTACCCGGGATGACTCCAGATACTAATATCTACAGCCTGTATGTCAGACAAATATCTACAGAGCGTAGGTTGGACTAATCAGCTAAATGTGTCCAATAGTCCGATATTAGAGATTTTTACATACATACTTAATCAATTAAATTTTTTAAATTGCATACGCAATATTACGTTATTCCAATATCCAACCTCTGCCAGTCAAAGACGTTGCTGCCAGTGCTGTAGATATTCGTCAACACTTTGGTTCTCATAGATATTAATCAACAGTTTGAGCTGTAGATATTCGTCAACACTTTGATTCTCATAGATATTAGTTCGATTTTTTCAGTTTTTGGAATTCCTGTAGATATTAGTAGACGCCTCCCCCGGGATGATGGGGTGAGGTTTGATTAGGTCTTGGAGGCGGTTGACCAGGACACACTGAACCCCAAATTCCTACCCACCCCTTAAACCCTTTTCCTTCCCAGAACTCTCCTCTCCTCCCTTTCCTCAAAAAACTACCACACAGCATCCCCAAAGATGACATTGGCCCTGAGGGAAATTATTTTCCTCAGGGCCTCCCATGTGAAGCTCATGTTAAAAAAAACTCAGGAGGCCCTGAGGAAAATAATTTTCCTCGGAGACGTCATCTTAGGGAATGAATGCAACATGAATTCGTTCTTTTAGGGAATTAGAAATTATATTCGAAAAAAAAAAAGAAAATAAAGTTACGATGCGTTTCAAAATATGTATGAGTATCTATGTAGGTATGTAGCTAGGTACAAGAGTAGGTAGTTATTTATTGATATGTCTTTATAGAAGGAGATTTTGTGCATTCCTTGACTGTACGACTGAGTTGCCGTTGTCACCCCTCGGTGCTCGGTACCCGGGGCGGACCGCCCCCTCCCCCCCCCCCCCCTCCTCCCCCCCTCCCCCTCCCCCCTCCCCCTTACGCCGCCACTGTATTACTTGTTTTAAGAGTTCTTAGTTATTAAAACTACGATTATTTGGCAAAATCAACAAAGTTTTCCAACGATATTATTCTGGAGCAGAATAGAACGGTATTAAAAATTAGTTTTCATACAGAAGTGCTTGTTTCAACATCACACTGTTTCAATCATGACAATGTTTCGATCCCTGACTTGAGAGTATTTTCTATGTGTAAAATTCATCGATAAACAAATAAATAAAAAGTTCACGTTTTGAAAATAATTGAATTTGTGGTTTGTGATGTGACATCATATTACAAAATATCGCAATATTAAATTAACTTTAAATAATCGGTTAGGGGGCCATAAAGATCTATTAAACAATAGGCCACTTGCATCACATTTTTTAAAAAATTTTTCCGGTTTAGGCAAATATTCTAAGACATTCTGTATTTTTTTTTTTAATCGTATTTTTGAAACCCTGGGGATTTTTTGAAAATTTCAATACGAAAAATCAGACCATTTTTTATAAACCGGAAAGACGGGACATAATTTTATAGGTGTGAAAAAACGATAATTACATAGCCGAAAATCATTTAAAAAAAAGAACGTTTTCCACACGAATGGCACAGGAGAATAACGAGGCATACCAAAAATATTACATCTCATAAATATTTTTTTCCTTCATCCATATTATTGATCATAAATCATTATAATGTACAGCGTCTATATTACTAAATTCAATGTAATATACTTGAACTTTTAAATTGTAATAATAATAAGAATATTATAAAATTTTATTTTGTTAAAATCAGCACCATAATCATTATACCTCTAAAACATGTACCGACATCCTCTTCATGTTCTGAAGAGAACCCCGTACCCATTAATTGTACGGGGTTCTCTTCAGAACATCTGTCAAAAAATCAAACCAAATGATAAGTGCGCAGAGAACAAACAATAAATCTAGTGAACGAATTCAAAAATTCGCCTGAAATCAAAGTGATGCCATATAAAAAAATAAATCAGTGTGGAATTTTATAAAATTAATAGGAACATTTTCGGCGACGGGACATTTTCATGTAGTGACGTCACGAGCCCAAATAATGGATTTATTTATTTAAAAATAAAAAAAACTGTACATTTCTAAAACTTTTTACTAACATTTTCGTAATCTTAGTAAAAAACTCTATCCACACGATTTTTTCCAAGTCGTTATGAAGTCCATGCAAGTGGCCTATTAAATATTAGGGGGAGGTGGGGCACGTTGTTACGGGGGCACGTTGACACATCATCGATAAATCACCAGAGAGAATTATTGTGTGCATGTATATGGTAGAAATGTGCGAATTAGCTGACCACAGTGTCCCACGAAATACAGATTTCTAAAAAATTCTAATAAATAAAATTTAATTTTGCGTGCAAAATAACTTCCGTTGAAAGAATTTAAAGTCATGTCGTCACGTTATCATAATAGGTAAGTTAGCTTATACTATATTTTTTATATTTTACACTATTCTGCTTGGTTTCTGAACACTTATCTTAACCGAAGTCAATTTCGTGTAAATGACATTAGATTTTAATGCGAAATTCATCAAAGGGGCAAGTTGTTACAATGTTTAGGGGGCAAGTTGTTACATGATGCTTTGTTTCTCAGGAAGGAGCACATTCGCTTTTAACCCTCATAACCTAATATATTAATTTACCCAGTTCCAGATACATTTTAAAATGGTTAGAAACTATGGCTAGAAATATTTATACAGTTTTTGGATCATTCTGTTTCTGATGAAACGCTGCGTCATAATCTAACATTTCAAATTAAATATTAACGTAAGTATTTAAACATTTGTATACCGAATGTATGTTTACTTTCCGATCTCCCGGTTACTCCCATCCAAAGAACCATTATTTATTTGGTCATACCTATTTTAAAGTTTCTGGCCTAGTTGTTTCGAAGAAAACCAAATATTTGTCATCAAACGGCCATTCCGTGCCTTTGTAATTTTTGATAGTTGGAAGGTTCTAGTTCTAAGTAGGTTTCAGCTTTCTATCAATTGTAATAAGGTTCAATTGGAGAGGTATATAGTACCGCCGCCCCGGGAACCATTTATTGGCTAACCAACACCTCTGCCAAAGGTCATCCCAAGTGGTTCGCTACAGTATGGTGACTTAACTGGGGTGCCCGTGTTCATAGGGGTGAGGTTTGTTCGGGTCTTAGCGGCGAATGCGTCCACTCACCAACTTCGTGGTAGGCCGGATCAGGAGAGACTGGTTGAAGTTTTGACCTCTCCAGCAAGGATCTCTCGGATCATTGCCTTGCACTTGTTATGAAGCAATTCTTAAAAATGTATTATTCCGTCAAGTACTTTAAAAAAATGATAATGTTGGCGACACTCTCAGGATTTTTGGTGTCTAGGCGAGGCGCGAGAGGGCGTTGTTCCGGTTCCGGACACTTTGATTTCGAAGCGAGAAGAGCGGCCCGCTTTGGAATCGACGAGTCACACATTGCGAGTAAAATGTGCTAATTGTACGAAAAAGAATTTAAGAAAGTATACGCGGGCGACAATGGATTTTTAGTGAAATCTTATTAATGGTTTTCAAAGTAAAACCCTCAAAATCGCGAGTGAGATCGTGTTTAATCGAGTCGGGAATAATTCGGCGGCACGTTATTGTGGCCGGGGCTCACAAAGAGTAATCGGGAGTGAGCAGAGCCATCCTGTCGGTAAAAAGTTGTGTACGCTGACAATAATCATTTTCCCGCGGCCGACAATCCCGTGGTGCTCGCCATTTTTGGAGAACTCGCGCCGTAAAGGAGTAAGAGTGTCGCCACCATTTGCAATAGGACCGATAGTCAGGAGAGGTTCATGGGTCCCCACCATCGGTGATCGTTCGGCTCCAGAGCCGAGGCCAGGAGAGGAAGCAGGAGGATCGGCATCCCGCGGAGGGTCATAGGATTCCGCCTGCCACAGTCGAGCGGAGTTTTACCGATTGATGGAGAGAGTTTGGGCCTCCCAATCGGTAGAAATTCACACCAGGCGTCTCCGGGAGAGGCCACAAGGGCCTCCAACTCGCAGCTGCAGTCCGGGGGGGGGGGTAAATTGGTAGATAGTTAGAATTAGGTTGATTCAAGGTCCCGGGTGAGTCCTTTTTATATGTCATTTATTAACAGTTATTCCTTTAAACAATATACTATGCTTATGTTCATTTAAAAGTGGGTTTTAATGGCAATAGCCCAACACCCCACTCCTTTCCAGGGATGATACATTAGGAATGCCCACGCCGTGAAGAGTGAGTCTCATGCTTGCCGCAGATTGACATTCTTCGACTGTATAGTCGAAGATTGGCGTCCAAGGTTCCATTCGAATCAAAGTTGATTTGGGGTGAGCGGAGGTGAGATGAAGTATTTGATTGGCATCTGCGCCTTACAGATTTTCAATACTTCGTTTGTATGGAAACACTATGATATGAAACAAAAGTACGATATCATTATAACAATGGCGCCTCAAGCGTTTGTTTTGGGCTCGATTTTGTAACATTCCTGGATTGTTCTTTTGTCGTCCGTGGTGTACACAGGGTAGTATAATTATGCTTTGTATAATATTCATCTGTTCAGCCGAATTTCCTGTTTGCATTTACTCGCATGTTCATTGAAACGCAATGTTATTGTATTCCATAACCTAAAATGCATTGTCACTTTCATTTTGTATGTTTAAAGCATAGAAATCGGCCATAGACAATGGAGAATGTGCTACATAGAGCTACATAATTTTTTTTCATTTCGGAATCAATCAGTGCTTGCTGCTACAAGAATACCTCGGATTGTCTATGACGGTATCTTGTTGACATTTTTACCTATGGCTTGGGCTAATGTCAAAACACAGCTGTGTTTACATGTTAAAATACCTGATAGCCGAAAACAAATCAATTTATTTTGTGTTTAAATAGTAATGGAGGGTTATTATTGAAGATTATTCAATTGTTTAAAATATTTATTGAGATTTTTAATGACAATGCGAGTGATTTGTTTTTGCTTCGAGTGGAAAATTTGTCTAAAGCCCTGTCAAAACCTACTGTAATTATACTTGTAAAATGTTTATTTACTAATGTCTAACTGACGTTTTAAATTTTCATTTAAATGAGCTACTTACATATTAATTTAAATGAAAATTTTTATTTTTTTTAAATGAGCTACTTACATATTAAGTTAAATGAAATTTTTTTTTTATGAGCTACTTACATATTAATTTAACGGAAAAAAAATATATTAATTTAAATGGGCAACATACACATTTAAAAAAAAAAGAATATAGCAATAACAACAACACCGTACAATTACAACGTACATTAGCAGCAATAACAATAACAACAACATCAAAAACAAAGAATATAGTAATTTTATTTTCTTTTCTTCTATTTCTTTTCAATTGTATTTTCGTGTCAAGCTTTTTACATTACCGTTACAATGTCTACTCCGATTCCAAATGTAAATAATGCATCCAAGGATGATCTTATAAAGGAATTAACTTCACGATCCATCGAACCGGAGGGCACCGCCCAAGCGTTGCGTTCACGAGCGCGCGCCTATAACAAAACTATGAAGAAATCATTAAATGTGGTTCTGGAGGAAAGTGATTCGGATCTAGATTCTGACAATGAAACAAAGGAGAAGGTCACGGTTATTAAACATACCAAGGTTATTTATAAAGACTCATCATCGCGGGGGCTTACAAATTGGGATGTCAAGTACGATGGTAAAAGCTGCGTGAGAGATTTTCTGCTTTTGGTCGAAGAGCGTTGTAGGACACGCAACATTTCTCATAAAGACTTAGTTAAATCTTTCAGTGAAATTTTAGACGGGTTAGCACTTCTATGGTATAGGTCAATTTATAGTCCAGACTTAGAATGGGATGACCTATCCAGCTTATTAATAAAACAATTTGAGGGACAGGATAGGCAATTAGATCTGGAAAATGAGATTCTAAATTATAAACAGCCCAAGGGAATGTCAGTTTTAGAATTCACTTTGAGACTTAAAGCGCTTAACAATAAATTGGATTGTAAAATTCCTGAGGTTAAACTTTTGCGGATAGCCATGAAAGCATTGTTGCCTATGTATGCTAACTTGATGTCATCCAGAGATTTTTAGTTCGTTTGAGGAACTTACGAGGTGCGCTGCTAAACTCGAGTCGTACACTGAGGCCTCAACGTCCTCAGCAATTCCAAAATTAGTAGACACTCAATATAAGTACGGTAACTTTAAAAAATTTAATTCGTTCTCCAATAGTTACAATAAGCCTTTCAATAATACAAACAATTACAAGACATTCAATAATAATAATTTTAACCCTTCTAGGAATTCTAAACCTACGGCGAACAATATGAATAATTTTTCTAAACAGGATACAATAAATCAACAAAATAAATCTCTTGTTTGTACTTACTGCAAAATCAAAGGTCATTCAATAACAAATTGTTGGAAAAAAGATAGCGATAATAGGAAACCACATGTTAGTAGTATTAACAATAAGAAATATACTAAAGATCCAAAAAACTAGAAACGAGTCAATCTTACCGCGCCCCTTCTTGTGCACAAAGAAAGAGGGAGTGGAAGCGTTGGCTCCGCCTAGTGCAACAATTCCTTTCTAGCCCGTCTCCTCAAGCGGTGGACGCACTGCCACAGGAGAAGGATAGTACAGAGGATGAGCGTCCTTATGCCGACATTTTTGTTCTAAATAATAATTATAAAGCATTGCTAGACAGTGGTGCTTCTTTGTCATGTTTAGGGGGGGATAGTTATAAGATATTTTTAGATTTAGGAGTAGAATTAGTTAAAGTAGATTATAGCGTTACAACAGCTGACGGCTCGAGTCAGTCTGTTCTGGGTACTATAACTTTGCCGGTGACGTACAATACAATCACAAGGCAGGTTGTCTTTTACGTCATTCCATCATTATCACCTAATTTTATTTTGGGGGTCAACTTTTGGAAGCAGTTTCGAATCGCACCGGAACTGTTTCCAGACGTGCACGAACCTGACCATGCGGGTCACATTAATGAATTACGAGCAATTCGCCCTGCTTCTTCATTATCGGTTTCCGAAAGCAGAGCTCTTTCGAAAATTGTTAGTAAATTTGACTCTATTTCCTATGAAAAAAAGGTTTGGGTTCAACACATTTAGTGAAGCATAAAATCATTACAACTGGTCCTCCGATTAAGCAGCGCTACTATCCTCTGTCTCCGGCTAGACAACGTCAACTCGACGCGGAAGTGGACGAGATGCTCAGTTTAGGAGTAATCCGCCCCTCTCGATCGCCTTGGTCTAGTCCCGTGATTATAGTACAAAAGAAGGATGGTACGGGGAGATTTTGCCTCGACTCCAGAAAATTAAATAACGTAACGATCAGAGACAGTTACCCATTACCTCATATCGCACGGATCTTAGACAAACTGGGTGGCGCAAGATACGTATCTTCAATAGATTTGAGTAAGGCGTTTTGGCAGGTAGCGCTGGATAAAGACTCCTGCGAGAAAACAGCATTCGTCGTTCCGGGCCGTGGACTCTTCGAATTTACTCGTATGCCGTTTGGGTTAAAAAATGCACCCAGTGAACTCCAAAGACTGGCTGACGCCTTGTTTGGACCAGAATTTGATGATAACGCCTTCTGTTATCTAGACGATTTAATTTTAATTTCGGAGGATTTTGATTCTCACATTAAACTACTTAACAAAGTTTTTGAAAGACTTAGAGATGCGGGCCTCACTATAAATCAAAAAAAATCTGAGTTCTGTAGATCAGAGCTTAAGTACTTGGGATACTTAGTAGATTCACAGGGACTTCGCACAGATCCGGTGAAAATTGAAAGCATAAAGGATTTTCCAATTCCAAAAAACGCGAAAGGAATCCGAGCTTTCCTTGGCCTTTCAGGGTATTTTAGACGTTTTATCAAAGGCTTCTCGAGTATAGCCGCTCCATTGACGAAGCTTACTGGTTCAAAGAACGGTGTCAGTAACTTCAAATGGACACCAGAAGCTGAAAAAGCTTTTAACGATTTAAAACAAGCCCTTATAAGTGCTCCGGTTTTAAGCTGCCCAAACTTTTCAGAACCGTTCGCGATACATTGCGACGCAAGCTACGTAGGAGTGGGGGGTGTCCTAATACAGAATATAGACGGTGCCGAACACCCGATTGCGTACTATTCACGTTGCCTTAACACTCACGAACGCAACTACGGAATTACGGAGCGTGAACTTTTGGCAGTGCTGGATTCAGTAACGCACTTTAGACCCTACATTGAAGGAGCTCATTTTACGGTAGTTACTGACCACTCAAGCTTGAAATGGCTAGGGTCCTTGTCTAACCCTAGTGGCCGTCTTGCACGGTGGAGCTCTCGCCTTTCGCAATTTTCTTTTGACGTTGTTCATCGCAAAGGGACACAGCATGTTGTTCCAGACGTACTCTCACGAATGGACCTTGCCGTATTATCAGGTGTGGACATTGATAATACAAAGGATACGTGGTATTTGAAAGCTTGGAAAGGATGCAAAGAATTCCCACAACGATTCCAGAACTTTCAAATACGTAATAATGAATTGTTCAGACACACAAAGACTCGTCTAGCTCTGTGCGAGGATACTGCCTGGAAAAAAGTAGTTCCGCAAGAAGGTAGACAGGCAATTCTATCTAATTTACACGAATCTTCGCGAGCTTGTCATCCTGGGGTATTCAAAACCTACAAAAAGGTGCAATTGCGTTACTATTGGCCTAATATGTACAAGGATGTTAAGCAATTTGTTAATCGTTGTACAGTCTGTAAGGCCCACAAAATAAGTACAGCCCCACCTAACGGAATCTCCTCAAACCCAAAAAAGGTCACAAGACCCATGCAAATGTTGTCGATAGATTTAGTAGGTCCTTTACCTAGGAGTTACTCAGGTTTTACCGTAATCCTATCATGTGTAGACGTTTTTTCTAAATTTACATGGCTATTTCCGCTGCGCAATGGCACCGCGAGAAGCATAATAAAAATCTTAGAAGAAAACATCTTTCTTGTTCACGGCGTACCACGAACTATCGTCTGTGATAATGGTCGTCAATTTGTTTCGAAAGAATTTAAAGAATTACTTAATAGTTATAACATGCCGCCACCATTTTACAATTCATCTTATACGCCTCAAAACAACGTAGTCGAACGTTATAATCAAACCCTGGGCACGGCATTATCCATCTTAGTTGAATCAGACCACCGAAACTGGTCTAAATTTCTTCCGCAAGTTCAATCAGCGATGAATAACACGGTAAACTGCGCTACAGGTTATACACCTTATTTTCTGATGCATGGTCGGGAGCAGATACTAGACGGTGATCTACACCGTAATCCAATAGCGGATGAGGAAACCAGTTCGCAAATTGGTGCTCAACCTAAAGTTTATGCACAGAAATTGGAAGAGTTGTCGTCGGTTTATGAGCAAGTCTCGAATGCTCTTCTTAAAGCTTTTCAAAAAGGAGCTGACCATTACAACCTGCGCAGAAAACACATTACCTATCAGGTTGGTGATGTGGTGTGGCGGAGGAATTTTGCGCAATCTAACGCATTGAATTATTTTGCACAAAAATTGGCACCCCGGTTTGTTCAGAACGTGGTAGTAAAGAGAAAATCCAACTTAATTTATACACTTGCAGACTTAAACGGAAAAGTTGCGGGTGATTTTCATGTGAAAGATATAGTAAAATCAAATAATATACCGGTATAGTCTTATTGTGGCAATACTTCGGAGGGTCTGGCCATCCCTACCGAGTACTGCAAATTATCATATCTGTTAGTTAATATTTGATGCTTGGGAGTTTTAACCCGGCCTGATCAACCGAGTTGAAACGACCCGACATGCTGACAGTCTTTTCTCCTGTCATAGGCTCATTTCTACGGAAATGGGTTATTTACTTCGCGGGGGGTGTTTTATAAGTTTGATGTTGGTAATGATATGCTGGTTTGTTTCCTTACAATAACATCCTCAACTCTGGTGCTAATGCTCGAGTTGAGAATGTATTTAAAACTATATATCTGCGAGTGTATGTATAAATTGTCGATAGTATTAAAGATAAAACAGACGCAAATTCGGATGTCGGCTTAACAGATGAATTTATTTAGGTTTTGTTAGTTGTAAGTTTTGTATCCTGAGATACACGGACTTGTCCGCTCTCTATCTCCGTGTGTTTCAGGCATACTTTCTTTTTGTTAGTTGTAAGTTTTGTATCCTGAGATACACGGACTTGTCCGCTCTCTATCTCCGTGTGTTTCAGGCATACTTTCTTTTTGTTAGTTGTAAGTTTTGTATCCTGAGATACACGGACTTGTCCGCTCTCTATCTCCGTGTGTTTCAGGCATACTTTCTTTCTGTTAGTTGTAAGTTTTGTATCATGGGATGCACGGACATATCCGCTCTCTATCTCCGTGTATTTCATGTATATCATTTTTAACTATGTGCATAGATGTTATATGCCGTTTTTTTTTATGTTTGTACTTACTTAGTAAATACAGAGATACCAGTGTAGTAACTCTTTGTTTTCAAAGTGGATTCGAAATAAAGAATTTAGTTATTCACCTGGAGTGCATTGACACTATTAGACTTGGTTTCATCATTAAGGTTACATAACTTATTACTAAACTTGGGAGTAAATACAATTTTTGTTTTGTTTTCATAGTAAAATATTTAACTATTATTTTTACTCTTTAAACATGGGCTGCATCAGCTAAGCCTCTACTTTTGAAAAAGCGTTTTAATTCTATTAACACTTTATAATACAAAAAAAAATGTTTTGACACTGGTTATGTACTCTTTATTTATAAGATTTTAGAAAACTTATAATGTGGGACGATGTGGTTCTAAATATCCTTCCACATTTTAAGCCAATGTTGGAAATAGTTATATATATATTTGTACAGAATTAAAATGTATACTATTAGTATTGTCCTAAGAGACTTGTACCATTGATATTTTGTACGATATGGATGAACAACGGTTTATAGGGAAAGCCTTAAAATATTGTTCTGTAATTACTGAAACGTCTTCTACACAGATGAACGTTTATTAAATGACTGCACTATAATATAGCTGCACATCTATTAACAAATCACACCTTCTAAAACAGTTGGTTGTTTACTATTAAAAAATTATTTGGCACCATCCGATGCGTTGGTTGTATATTATTAAAAAATTATTTGGCACCATCCGATGCGTTGGTTGTATACTATAAAAAAATCATTTGGCACCATCCGATGCGTTGGTTGTATACTAGTGTGGGCCGAATTTTTTTTCTTCCGAATTCCTTATGGCGCTAGTAATAAAAAGTTGTCTAGGTACCTAAAACATAAAAAAAAAATAGTTTAAAAAAAAACAAAAAATATCCTAAGGCTCCGGGGGACCTTTGAAGTTTGAGAAAATATCGAAATATTTCCATTTTTTCAGCCCCTGCACAAAATATTCTGAAATAGTTTAAAGATATTCATTTATGATATCTTGTTAAATAAAGTCCCTAGCTTCGATGTATATAACTATCATCTATTATTTTTATAGTAATATGGCACTAAAACACCTCCGCCCGCAGTCCCCAAACCCGCCCGCGCTTGAGCGGCGCGCCGTATTGCCCGTTCCTTGGTCGACCAAGGACCCCCCATTTCGTGATATTGTTGTGTAGATAACTAAAAATATTTTGAAAATAAGGGAAGAAGATTATTTGCCAACCATTTTGAAAGAAAAAATTACAAACATTATTAAGGCATATCAACATAAGTATATATACTTGTTGAAGTCAGAAAAATGTGGAAGAAATACAGTTTCCTTCCAAAGAAGAGTCTCTCCATTTAAAATCACAAGCTCCCTACTGTTTGATATTAGTTATTGTAAATGTAAAGTCAATAAATGCAATTTATTATTACAAATTATAGACAATATGAAAGTTTCCCTTAAAGGAAAAAACCAAAGGGGTGAGAGAAAAATGTTTATCGGCAGTGTTGGTATACCGACAACGAAAAAATTCGAAAAGCCCATGAAAATAAAATGAAAACATCTTACCAAATCAACTGAACAGGTGTGAGAAAAAAAAGCTTTATAATTTGTAGACATTTTGTATCATTGTCCATCATTGCGTCATTACCTTCCACGTTAACATCAAAATCATCTTCTCCTGATGCAAAATCAAGTCGGCTACTTAAGACTAATAACACCGCCTTCCGACAACAAGCAACTCTCCGTCTTTTACAGTTCTCTCCAAGATCTGTAAAGGTTCAGGATATTGGATTGAGCTGGAGCAGCAATCGCTGCTGCCGTCTTAAATGATTTCAACATAATCACGCAGGATAATAATAATAAAGTAATAGACAAAAATACACAGCGTCGCGGACGTCTGCGTGCCAGATCTGTACACATAAAAGCTAAGTGCATAAACTAAGTGGATTATTTTTGATAGTCGAAAGAACAAGACCTTAGCTAACATAAAAAGATACAAATACTATAAAAGCACAGTACTTGAAGAACACGTATCGATTATCGTGGAATCACGATCTCATTTCTTGAAGCATTTTACGCCTAGGCCAGGCACTGCTGTAAACATAGTCAAACCAATAATGGAATATTTTGCTCGTCAAAACATTTCACTCTACCATTTAAAAGCAATTGCGTGTGATGGCACAAATTTTAATACGGTAACAACAATAACTGGTGCTGCGATTCGAACGATGAAGAAACATTTGAATGGACTGGTACAGTTGCTGATCTTCTTTTTTCATTGCAACGAGCTGCTTTTCAGCAGAGTTGTTTTTCCGGTCCCGTAGGTTCGACTTTTCATAATTGTTATAATTTACCGGTACAATCTTTTTTCAAATTGATGTTGAGTATTCAACATCAAAATTTAAGCACCAATCAAAAAAACTTGCTTGATATTTTTAAAGCAGTTTTCAGCAGACGTTGTCTTCCTGAAATTGCCAAAAGAACCCAGGAGTGATTACTACAGTGAGTGGAATCTAACGATTATATATTGGAAGCGCAACGCCATCAGAAAATTTTGGTTATGTTAGCCACATTTTTCATGAGGGCATACTTTCCTATGTGGTTTGATATAAAACTGCATGGGTCGTGCAAAAAGGTGCAAGGCGTGTTTTTAGCATGATTAAATATTCGCGCTATCTTCCGGATGAATTAAAAGCAATAACTAATCCGGCGATGCAGCGAAACGCTTACTTAACTCATCCTGAAAATTTACTCTTGTCAATGATAACCGATGAATCACCTACCATCTAAGAACTTGGAATAAGGCATTTATTGAAAGCCAGAGAGTTATCCGGACTGAAAACTGAACATTTAAAGTACCCACATTGAATTTTGATGCACAATCCTACTTTGATGTAATATTTTGGCAAGATACGCCAATCACGTTTCCTCCCATTTTGGAAGACGTAACGGAAGAAGAATTAGAAGAACTAAACCTAACTTCAGAAGTCAGCTCCATTTTCATCAACTTTGACAGGTTACTACAGATTACAGGTCACTCTTACACAATCTGTAGAATCTGTAGAACAATCTGTAGAACGTTGTGAATAGGTTGTGACTGAAATATCGTCGAAAGTGTGTGGCAAGAAAAACAGGGAAGGCTTTATAACTACAACAATAAACTCCAGGAAAAATATGCCAAAAATTGTAAAAAACGTGATTTTCAACGGGAATAATTGATCACATTTGATTTTTCATGATTAATGTAATAATTATGATTCTAATTTTTAATGTTGTGACTGCTTTAATAGTAATTAAATTAATATCGAGAATTTTGTAATTGTAACTCTTTCATTTCCTTACTACTTGGGAATAATTCACAAAAATATATTTTTTAATCATTTTTCGAACGCTTCGGGGAACCTCGAAACGATAATATAATTTTTTTATTTTTATTTTTTATTAATACCAAAGACCTAAGACAACTTTTTATCACTAGCGCTCAAGGAAATAAGACAAAAAAAATTTCGCCATACAGTTGCGGCCCACATTATTGTATACTAAAAAAAAAAATTATTTGGCACCATCCGATGCGGTGGTTGTACACTTTTAAAATTACCTTTACAGTGTATAATTGTTGTTGGTTAAATATTATTCACCCAAGGACCGAGTTAGTTAGAATAGATAGAGTTTATTCAAAGTGTGTTGTTATCTCCAACGGAGAAGTAGACTCAGTGAAAAGTGAGGGTTGGCTTGCCTCCCTAATAATAAAGAAAAAGTGATGCCTGATTGGCCTAATCACCCTATTTATGGGTCAGTGAAGCTTTAATGCTAAGTTGTATAGATGTGTTGAGAAGGAGATTATATATATTTATTTTTATACCTATAAGTTTTCATACAATTTATGTTCAAATATGTTTTCTGTTGTAGATGTAACGCTAACGGCAGTCTTCGACATTCGTCAATTTCTCATCACCCGGTATTCCAATACTGTGGGTGCTTGCTGACTCCGTTCACGTAACATCTGCTTAAATTTGTAATTAAGCTACTTTTATCTTAAATTATCTTTAAGTTCGAGAATGGCTGCATCGCAGGGTCAACCATTCGGCTACACGCTCGATGGGTGCGATTGGAGCTGCGGCACACCCATTCTTCGTAAGTTTTGTTATCCGTTAGTAAATAAGTTTTATTTTCCAAATTATGATGCTCATTTATAATGGTTGAATGTTTGTTTTTGTTACTCCTCGGGACCAGTCTAGCCAGTATAGGTTTATATAGGTGTTTTTCAATATTGTTTGAGGGCAAACATTTTCGAGGGAAGGGGGGTATTGTTATGAAGCAATTCTTAAAAATGTATTATTCCGTCAAGTACTTTAAAAAAATGATAATGTTGGCGACACTCTCAGGATTTTTGGTGTCTAGGCGAGGCGCGAGAGGGCGTTGTTCCGGTTCCGGACACTTTGATTTCGAAGCGAGAAGAGCGGCCCGCTTTGGAATCGACGAGTCACACATTGCGAGTAAAATGTGCTAATTGTACGAAAAAGAATTTAAGAAAGTATACGCGGGCGACAATGGATTTTTAGTGAAATCTTATTAATGGTTTTCAAAGTAAAACCCTCAAAATCGCGAGTGAGATCGTGTTTAATCGAGTCGGGAATAATTCGGCGGCACGTTATTGTGGCCGGGGCTCACAAAGAGTAATCGGGAGTGAGCAGAGCCATCCTGTCGGTAAAAAGTTGTGTACGCTGGCAATAATCATTTTCCCGCGGCCGACAATCCCGTGGTGCTCGCCATTTTTGGAGAACTCGCGCCGTAAAGGAGTAAGAGTGTCGCCACCATTTGCAATAGGACCGATAGTCAGGAGAGGTTCATGGGTCCCCACCATCGGTGATCGTTCGGCTCCAGAGCCGAGGCCAGGAGAGGAAGCAGGAGGATCGGCATCCCGCGGAGGGTCATAGGATTCCGCCTGCCACAGTCGAGCGGAGTTTTACCGATTGATGGAGAGAGTTTGGGCCTCCCAATCGGTAGAAATTCACACCAGGCGTCTCCGGGAGAGGCCACAAGGGCCTCCAACTCGCAGCTGCAGTCCGGGGGGGGGGGGGTAAATTGGTAGATAGTTAGAATTAGGTTGATTCAAGGTCCCGGGTGAGTCCTTTTTATATGTCATTTATTAACAGTTATTCCTTTAAACAATATACTATGCTTATGTTCATTTAAAAGTGGGTTTTAATGGCAATAGCCCAACACCCCACTCCTTTCCAGGGATGATACATTAGGAATGCCCACGCCGTGAAGGGTGAGTCTCATGCTTGCCGCAGATTGACATTCTTCGACTGTATAGTCGAAGATTGGCGTCCAAGGTTCCATTCGAATCAAAGTTGATTTGGGGTGAGCGGAGGTGAGATGAAGTATTTGATTGGCATCTGCGCCTTACAGATTTTCAATACTTCGTTTGTATGGAAACACTATGATATGAAACAAAAGTACGATATCATTATAACACACTGCAGTGGAGAGAATGATTCATACATCTGTTACTCTTGTACAAACTGACCCCCAGATTCCTGCCCACCCCTCATACCCTTTGCCTTCCCAAAACTTCCTCTCCTTCCTTTCCTAAAAAGACCCTCCTCACAGCATCCCCAAAGATGATGTAGGCCCTGAAGAAAATTATTTTCTGTTGGAGCTAATGTAAAAAAGGTGAAAAACATGGTACGTGACCCCTTCTGCAAATCGCAATTTGTTCAAAAGCTGTAGGTACTCAGAATTGGCATTTAAGGGGGTCTTTCAACTCTCAGAAAAAACAGAATGGCTTTGAAGGGCCATTTGATGACTTTGTCACATGTGAATTTCTGCGAAACTACTGGGTCTAAGACCTGTATATTATATTGAATGTATTTTTTCGACTCAAAACAAAAATCATCACGCAAGTGGCCCATCATGGAAAGATTTTACCTCAATAAATAGGTATTCTTTATTATTAATAACTAGCAGACTCGGCCACATGTTGCTGTGGCTAACGAAACACAACGCCATTACCCAAACATTCCTCTTCAATCACTCTATCTATTGGTGAAAACCGCATGAAAATCCGTTGCGTAGTTTAAAAGATTAACGCGCACATACATTTTGAGCGACTTCATTTAATACTATGTAATGATGATGATGATGATGATAATAAAGTCAGTTTATTTCAGCTGAACAGATCGGTGTGTGCAATACCTACTCTGTCTGATTTACAATAGCACACATGTATAAAACTACATTGCATTATTACATAAAATTGAATACAAGATAAAAGAATAAAAGCTTTAGGTAAATTCTCCATGTATGGTGTAGAGGCGCACCCTGCCACTGGGCGATCGTCTTGACGAGCTGGCGGAATGACAGTAGGACCAGTATTTGCATTAGAATAGCATCTATTGATTATGTGTGTTTAGTCATTATCATTAGGCATTAGCATTAAGTACCTGCTTATTATCATTATTCATGGAAGGGCAGGGTCGGTCTCGAGCCAAACGGCGCCACCACGGCCCCAAAAGTAGTAGACTCATAGAGTACGAACAGGTACAAAGCGGGTTTCGGTTTTCTGATTAGTCGGCGCATGGGCGGCCGACTGGCGCAGGCGTGCTGATAAGAATGTTTGTATGTCAACGTATCAGACCGAACATAGTGAAGGCAGGTTCAGATTTGTGTCCGCGCGAGGCGGCGCCGATTAGGCTTGTTGAAAAAATATCGATATATCGATATTTTTAATTCAAAATATCGACATTTTTAGCCGATATATTTTGATCCGATATATCGATATATCGATATTAAATATCCACTATCGGAAATTGTATCAAAAACGATATTTTTGTATATTTATGTAACGAAAGTCACTAGAATCCAAAACCGTATAGGAACGAACGGAAAAAGTAACTGTATCGGGTTCCTTACATATAGCGGTTGAAATTTTAACTATTAATAGCTTACAATACTATCTCATATGTGTAGGTAAGTGCATAGATATGTATGATATTTTCGGCCATTTCGACTAAGTCATTCCCATAGCGCCTCCCACACGCACACTTTGGAGCGACCGAGTCCCACGTCACTTCAGGCCGCCGCACAATGGTTTTACTAATATGAGAGCGTCGAAAACAAATCGAAATTTCAAATTGCAGGGACCATTAAATTTTGTTTCTATATCTTGACATCACATACCAGCGCATCTTTCCCCCTATTACCGAACTCAGCAAAACCTTTCGTCGCTGCGTAACACGTCAGCAAAGATTGACTTCCCGAGCAGTCAGGACGTTCGTGTGAAAGTACAACGTTTTTTATATAACATTTAGGGACTGATAACTTTTTACACCGCTTGCTGGCAAACTTTTTTCAAAGTGGATCCAATACCTTTAGGTGTGTATTAAAGATTTTAAGTTTATTTTTCATTTACTAATACGACAAATTTGGGATATTAAAAAAAAAAACATCTCGTGAATTAAAAAAAAAATACGAAGATTTCTGGAATACTTAAGATTAAGGATAAATACTGGTTTGCCCGATACAATAAAAAGGTTTAAAAATATTAGTTAGAATATAGCTTTTTAGTTTTTTATATTTTTGTAATTATTGTCTAATAAAAATAAATACTGTTAAAAATACAATAATTTTTATTGAGATTTTTGTCCATTTAAATAATACACATTGTGTATAAAAATTACCATTGATAATATTGAGCAGAATACAGTATTATTTTAAAAACGCAAAATCTTTAAAAATTTGACCGATATATCGATATTTTTTCCTCGATATATCGACGTCGATATTGATATTTTAATAAATATCGATATATCGAAATATCGATATTTTTTTCCACTTTCGACATCCCTAGCGCCGATAAGCTTTACCGGAATGAATTCTTAATTCCTGCTCGCCAGTGACGCGCGCCGGTCAGAATCTGATATCAAAATGAGCGACCTATTAATTGCCGCTGTTTTCAATCAATCTCTAATCTGGGATAAAAGAAATACATTCCGTAGCACCAGAAATGTTGTTGACAAGTGATGGAATGAAATCAACAAGATAAAATTTTGAAATAACCTCAAATGTCACAATTGAATTCCTTTCAGGCACGTACCTACTTAACATATTATTATGTTCTCCTGAGTTTTTTTTTTCATATTTAAAGATACCAATTACCAAATACCATTGTTTTATTCCTTAATTTCAAGAAAAGATTCTCCAAGAGTAAATAATCGTCATCTACGAACTCGACATTTCGTAAAACCTGACAGCTGCTGTCAGGCTACCGCGCAGGTAGCGCAAGTTTTATCCGCGTTCTGTTTATCCACATCTCGGCGTCAACTGCCGCCGGTGGAACAGGGCACTATGAGGGCACTGAACGCCGTTAATCTGAGAACCGAACCCCGCTTTGTTTTTGTTCGTACCCATAGGCCGGTGCCTACTTGGTCTAATGTATCCGGCACTGATCATGCACAATACATTATTTCGTGAATCGGTAAGTATCTACTCACAATATAATACGTGTGTTTCACCTTTATTTTCTTAGTGAGTACTTTCTTTATCAGTAATGATAATTTATTAAACATTGCATTTCATTATTAAGTAAATAATCATTCTGTTGACAAGCGTTGACTCGGAAATAATTTATTCGGTAAATAAGAAAGTAAAAACAGTGAATATACGCTATTACTAGACACACAACAATGAACTTAATTGTAAACAAAGGCAAGTTGAAAGACCAGTATAAATTTCGTATGTTTTGTCCTTGACAGTGATAATCTTGTTATTTATTATCGAGTGTAGAAATTTACACCAGATTAAGAAAATGAATGTAATTTTTTACTTTTTAAAAACACCTATATTAGTCAAGTTCCAACATCTCAAATCAGTGCTGTTTTTATTGTGTTTCATTGTAGATGGGCTAATAATATGGGTTATAATACGAAAGTGAAAACGTCTAGTCTAATCGACACTAGAAAGGACAAATGGCTGAAGCGCCATCCAACTTGGGGGACATACATTAATTACGTGAGCAGTTTTTTTCCAATCTAGACCCCCCTGCTTGGTGAGATAAATTTGGACCACTTCGTATATTCTTTTCAAGTAACGTGAGATTTGGCTGGACCCCCCCTATGAGCTCACGTAATTAATATATGCCTCCTTGAAAGGATAAATGACTCAAGCGCCATACAGTTGTACGGCAGTGGCGGTCCGTGAGTTTTCAGTAAGCAAGAGTGCTATGACTGAAAAGTACGACATTACTGTGTAGTTGTAGCTGAAAATTAACTGTTTTTTTTTTCAAACTTTCAACTTTTTGTATGAAGATCTTTCAGTATGTGGATGCGGCGCATCCCCAAACTGAAAGAATCCTGAAAATCTTCATACAAAATATTGAATTAAAAAAAAAACATTTTCAGCTAAAACAACATCAAAAACGTCGTATTTTTCAATCTTAGCACTCTAGCTCACTGAAATTCACCGAACGCCACTACTGTACGGCGGCGCTTCAGTCACTCCTCTCCAGCAGCGTGGTGCTTTAGCCATTTACCCTTTGGGGGCATACATTAATCGCATGAGTAGTTTATCTTCCAATCTAGACCCCCCACCCTAGGTAAGATAAATTTGGGCCACTTCGTATATTCTTTTCAAGTAACGTGAGATTTTGCTGGACTCCCCCCCCCCTTTTGATCTCCTTTGCCCCCTTTCCAGCGTCGATATTATTCCCAAGTAATTTTATCATTTGCGATCGGTAATTTTATTAATTAAGTTCAAAAACATATTTTTTCACAAAGACGAAACATGTCATTGTTGTATCGGAATTTAATAATATTACCGGTGCAGGCCTTATTATGGTACAAAATATTAACTCAGCATTTATCTGAGTCTGATTATAAGAGGAAAGTAAGACATGAACATAATACAAGGTTCACAAAGAATGAAGGAATGCTTGTTCCAAAATATAATAATAACTACGGACGGCGAACCCTGGAATACCTACCCATAACGTGCCAAAAATATTGAACATGCTACCAAGTAATTTAAAAAATTGTGATTCTCTAAATAGATTGAGATATATGATATGGTGACCCGACAATTCGTCCTGCGACATTTCATCCGGCGACAGTTTATCCTGCAACAGTTCATCCGGCCGACAGTTCATCCTGCCGACTGTTCATCCTGCCGACAGTTCATCCCGCCGAAAATTCATCCGGCGACAATTCATCCTGCCTGATCATTTAGAAGATTTTTATTAAGTAAGTATGCAAAGAGGATATACGGCCGTACAACCAAAATCGATATACTTATATCTGAAGGCATCTTGAGTGGAAATCCGCTGTAAAAATATTTTTACTAAATAGGTTAGGTTAGGTTGTACGGCCATATATCTTCTTTGCATACTTACTTAAAGAAAATCTTCTAAATGATCAGGCAGGATGAATTGTCGCCGGATGAATTGTCGGCGGGATGAACTGTCCGCAGGATGAACTGTCGGCAGGATGAACTGTCGGCCGGATGAACTGTCGCAGGATGAACTGTCGCCGGATGAATTGTCGCAGGATGAACTGTCATGGAACCATATGATATATGCTGAAACAATGGTTACTAAATAGAGATGGCTTATATTAATTCATGTGTTAATTTTAATAACTATGCTTAGAAAACTACAGTATTATTAATTGTTTATTTTTATTTTACTTTATTGTTTCTGTTCTCTTTCTAGTTCTCACTATGCAAAATGTGTACGTAGGACTATAATATGAAATGCAAACACCAATAATTACCACCTTATATTTTAATCATTTGCTTGTAAATACATTTTTATTTATTACTATCATTTCAACAACAACTATGCTAAACAATCCACGGCTATTTTATGTTTTAATTGGTTATTTCATTTTTATTTTATTCTTTCTCTTCTCTTTTTTTTTTCTTTTGCTATGCTAAACAAATAACAGTTAGCTACTATATTTTCAACTTATTCATTATTTTATTTTATATTCTTACTCTTCTTTTTATTTCCTTATTTTATTTCATCAATTTTCTTTCTTTTTTGTACAAAGCATTCCCCACATGTTCATACCCATAATTATTTGACTGTCCTAAAACGGGATAATACTCCTAGTTGGGCAGTCAAAATTCTATAAATAATGTATTTAAATGTATAATATTGTGCTAAATAAACTAATAAATTAAAAAAAATAATAATAATAAAATAAAATAAAAAAATTGTGACAATCTGTGTAGTTATTGTAATAATATTATGTATATATGTTTAAATTGTAATTGAAAATTAACATCCTGTTGACAAACTGCTTTATTGCGGCTTAACGGAATTGTACCTTGAAAACCAATAAAAAAAAATGAAATCACCCTTGGCACTCACATGAATATTTTCTGCTGTCTTATCGAAGAGCTGAGACTGCAATTCTGCAAGTTTTGTCCAATTAACCCAACGTTGATAATTCACTTGAACGAAAAAATAACATTTCCCTGGGAAAAGCGCACGTAGAAAATGCATATTATATGTGAAACTGAATCACCTATTTTTATCTTGCACTGTTGATTCGACACGTCAACATCATAATCATTCCACCACAAGCAGGCGCGGGCCAAGCGGCTAGATTTGCAATAATCGAGCTTTCAGTCTTCGTTGTAATTGGAGTGCGCAAGTGTGCTTACAATAGCATCAAACCTTTTATTATTAGTTGTGCCAAAGTGCTGTTATTAAATCTCATTATTTTACTTGTGTAATAATCTTACTTTTATCTTATCTAAAGGTGTATTTGCGATTTAATCTGAATAAAGGGTCATCTGCTATGCACCTAATGTAGTACTCAGGTGTGTGACCCTGCAAGGTCATCATAACCTAATATTTCTTTATTTGTGTCGCAGTGAGACGTGTCCTGGATTGAGAGAAGATGTCCATCGATGATGTTAATCGACGACCAGTTATCGGCATTCTGTCGCAAGAGGTTGCCTACAAGCTGGAATGTATCTACGGAAAAGGAAAGTACCACAGTTACATCGCCGCTTCATACGTGAAGTTTTTGGAAAGTTCTGGAGCCAGGGTGGTGCCGATAAGGTAACGACGAAAACATATTTGTACAATTAGAAAAGAATTATTAGTATTACACAACTTAAATCACATTACAAATCTAAACCAGGGTTTCCGAAACTGTGTTCCGCGGAACACCAGGGTTCCGCTGAACCTGAATAGGGGTTCCACGACAGTTTATCGGATGAATTTCATTTAATATAATATACACATATATTCATATTTCAACACTTTTTATATTTTTTATATGAATACCTCACAAGAGTCCCAGCTGCTCCCGTATGGATTGAGTCTACTGCATGCCCTATTGGGGTATGTTGTGAGACTAAAGGTAGTGAGGAAGGGAAGAAGATGGGAAAGAGGAAGGTAGGGAAGTACCTGGATATTCAGATCTAGGCGATACTAAGAGTATCTTCCACTCTGGAACGTGCCGCAAATATACCTACTATATATTATTTTAAATCAATTAATCGTGAAAAAACACAAATAAATCAAGTAAAATTTATTTGCCCACACCGGGATTCGATCCCGCTACCTTCGGATTACTAGTCAAAAGCCTTACCGCTAGACCACGCCGACCGTCAATCGACTACTGATATTATTCACAATAAATTATTATTTGCATAAATATTTCCCAAGAGTTCTATTTACTTGACCCTTCCAAGTTAAGAGACTAAGCTTTATGCAAGTTGAAAGAGCCGTTTATACTGTTATTGCAGTAAAACTTCATTTTACATACTAAAAAAATATCTGAAATTTATTACTGTGTTTTATAATACTGTGATAAGAGTCAATAATATGAAAATCTGTGCGATGTGGAAATAATAACAACGGGCTAACGGATCTGCACGTGTTTCAAGAAATTTCTGTTCCCAACCATATTGTTTTTACCTGAAAGTATAATAATGTAAAAATCAATCAGTATTACTGCATCCTTGTTAGCAATTAATCGAACTATAAACGCGCATGGTGCCGTATATGTTGGTGAAAAGTGAAAAAAAAAAATTGAATTTCATCAGTTCAATCCTGAATATCTTTGGTTCAATCTAATCATTTTGATGGTTTTCCTGCCTTACATGAATGTTTGGATGAATTAAATTTTAAAGTAGATGAAGAGGTTTCCAAAGAATTTTGAGAACACATACATAACTTGAAAATAACTCTTTTGCAATATTTTCCGAAAACTATTCAGGAGTAAGGATGATTTCTGGGTTCGGAATCCATTTTCTGTGACAGCTAAATCGGTGGGTTTGGCGCAAGTGAGATTGAAAATCTAATTGATTTAAAAGTGACTCTTAACTTGAAACAAAATACAAAGATCAGCCTTTAAATGATTTCTGGGCGAGTTTGTCAGAAGAGTACCCCAATGTATCAAAACAAGCTATTATTGGTTTACTTCCGTTTTCTACAACCAATATATGCGAAGCGGGATTTTCTTATTAAAGTTATATTAATCTTACGCCTTTAGTCGTTGTCTACGCCGTTACTTCTTGATAAACGTGATTCGTGAAAAAGTGCAGTAAAAGAGAGTTAATCGTATATGTGTTATCCATCATTTTGTGCAGAAACATTTGATTATTCTCCTGCAAAAATAAGTTTTTCATTGCCGTGAAACTTCGCAAATTCTAGGTTCTAAAAAAGTGATTTTGACAGTTAAGTTAACCATAGATACTTCTTGTTGAAATAGACGGTAGAGTCAAGCTGAGAATAACAGAAAAATTTCGCAAGCTGAGTTTACCATAGACATTTATTTAATTTTCACATTTCAAAAACTCAAAACTCAAGATGAATCCCCAGAGCTACATTACCAAAGCTACGGAAGCGGTAAAACAGATGCAAAACTGTATTAATGATACTTCAACGAAACTGAGCAAGGAGCAAATGAATAAATTGAATCCAAAGACCATAACTATATTAGGTGTAATTAGCGAAATGGCGGCAAAAATGGCTGAAATTACTGGTGAAAATAGAATTTTAAGGGAGAACAACTATCGTGATGAGCATCACTCGAAAATTGAACCTGCAAATTTTCCCCGATTACCTCCTATTACTAGGAATAATGCTCCTCCTGGACCTGCCAGACCTTCAGTTATAATCCAGCAGTCAACTGAAACCCCGTCCACCTCCGAGTCGACCCTGAAATCACTAAAAAAATGCAGTCAATCCCAGTGAACTGGGCATCCGTGTCACTGGAATGAGAGAATTAAAAAGTGGCGATGTCTTAGTACACCCTAGTACTTCTGCTGAGGCAGATAAACTTGCGAATGCTCCAGCGCTAAACAAAGCGGGACTTAAAGCAACTATTGCTCCAAATCGCCTCCCACGGATCGCCATTCACAACCTCCCTCAAGATATTTCAGCAGATGAAATCATAAGTGCCGTTCATCATCAATCTTCCAATGATACCGGTCTGTCTTTACAAAATTTAAAAGAGAACATGTCCTTTTCTCATAAATCTGGCCCTCGCACTGGAAACTGCATCCATATTTTTAGAGTCCCGTCATCTGTGCGTCACTCTCTAATATCTCGCACCAAACTTGCTATAGACTGGCAGCTTCACCGCGTGAGAGACTGGGTTGACAGCTTGAAATGTGGCCATTGTCAACTATATGGCCACACAGCTTCCAAGTGCCAAGCAGACTCACCCACCTGTCCCCACTGTGCCAAAGTTGGCCACAACCGTGATGCCTGCCCCAAAAAGGAAAAATCTCCAGTATGTGCTACCTGCACCTTCTTCAGAAAACCACAAAACTGGAGCTCAAGACTGCCCCGCCCGCCAAGCTGCTGAAAGACGTGAACTTTCTCGGATAAATTTTTTAGGTTGAACCTGAGTAATCGTTCTGAGAAAAATTCCTTCTCAATGTACTATCAAAACGTTCGTGGCCTAAATACCAAACTGAACATTATTCGCTGTAACGTCAGTGTATGTGATTACGACTTTATATTTTTAACCGAAACATGGCTATCTGAAAATGTCTCATCTGCTGAACTTGGACTTTTTGACTACAACGTTTTTCGCAGTGACCGTTCTACTTCTTCTGTTAAGTGTAAAGGTGGTGGAGTGATGATATGCGTAAACAAAAAATACCCCTGCCATATTCTAGAAACATTTAACAATGTTTCTGATCAATTGTTCCTGTGTGTTCTACTTGGTACCAAAAAGCTTGTACTTGGTTGTGTTTACATTCCTCCCTCCTCTTCGGTAGAAGTCTATAAGTCACATACTGCTTCAATTGAACATGTGTCTAGAAACGCTGATTCCCAATTTATTTGTGGCGATTATAATTTACCTAAAATATTGTGGCTGAATGATAATCAAGGTGTCAAAACTCCTTCTAGTAATCTTTCCCCACAAGCTGTTGAAATTGTAAATTTTTTTGCCTATTTTAATATGTTTTAAGTAAATCCAGTCCCTAACTATCTAGGCTCTTGCCTGGATTTGATTTTCACTAGCATACCAAATGTCATAGTAAGTGAAACTGATGTCTCTTTGTTACCTTTGGATAAATATCATCCACCTCTCTCTATTAACATTACACATTTTTTCAAATTTGATTCCTTGAAACTAAATGTCTCTTATCACTACAAATATCTTAACGGCGACTATTTTAATATGAACAAATATCTATCCCAGATTGATTGACTATTTTTAAATTCTGATATTAATGACGCTGTACTTAAATTTAATGAATGTGTATCACAAGCTGTAGAGTTGTTTGTTCCTAAAGGGTGTTACTCTCAACCCAAGTTTCCAAATTGGTTTAGCACGAAACTTAAACAGTTAATAATTGAAAAAAAGAAGACTCATAAATTATTTAAAGATACTGGGAACTTAAGCTTTTATCATAAATTTTCTCAATTAAGGGAACTGTCCAAAATCGAATCAGCCAGATGTTATAAATATTTTGTAGAAGTTACAGAGACAAAATTACTGCAAAATCCTAAACAATTTTGGCAATTTGTTGCGCAAAAGCGTACTGATAATGATCTTCCTTCAAGTATGTATTATTATGAAACTCATGCTACTAACGGCCATGATATCGCCAACCTTTTTGCCAAACACTTCTCCTCTGTATATTCTGATGCATCATGCATCATCCCTCCACTTAACTATGACTATAATATTGACTTAAATGATTGCCAAATTACACTTAAAGAGGTTTACCAATCCTTAAATAATCTCTCTAACAAAAAAAGTACCGGACCTGATGGCATTCCAGAAATCTTGCTAAAAGAATGTAAATATACACTATCTAACCCAATTTGTATGTTGTACAACTTGTCACTTTCATCTGGAACATTTGCTGACTCATGGAAAATTTTATATATTCGACCCATTTTTAAGTCCGGAAACAAGTCGAATATTGGAAATTACAGACCGATATCAATTATATCTTATATTCCAAAAATATTTGAGTCGATAATTACGAAGAAAATTACTCCTGTTTTCAAAAGTGTTCTAATTGAGGGACAACATGGATTTAGATCGGCGAAATCTACAACAAATTTACTTTCCTTTACAAGTACCATTGTGAAAGCCTTAGAAGATAACACTCAGGTTGATGTCCTATACACTGACTTCTCCAAAGCCTTCGACAAAGTTAATCACCGTATCCTCATGGCCAAACTTTATGCTATAGGCATTAGAGACCCTTTGTTATCATTCTTTCACTCTTACTTGACAGATAGAAAACAAAGGGTTAAAATAAATAACTTTGAATCCTTTAACATTGATGTAACTTCCGGCGTTCCCCAAGGAGCCCATTTGGCCCCGCTTCTTTTTAACCTTTTTATTAATGATATCACTTAAGTTTTTTCTTACACACGTTTCTGGCTATTTGCTGATGATAATAAGATTCTTAAGATTATTAAATCCCACCTTGACTGTTTACTATTTCAACTTGATATTGATTCATTTAACGATTGGTGCAAAATTAACTGCATGGAACTTAATGTTGATAAATGCAAAATTTTGTCCTTTTATAGAACCAAAAAACCTATTCAGTTTGATTATAAACTAAATAGTGTTTGTCTATCTACTGTCACATCTATCAAGGACCTTGGGGTCACTCTAGACTGCAAACTTTCTTTCCGTGATAACATTAATAATATCGTAAATAAATCACTTAAACCACTCGGCTTCATTCATAGAATTACCTCTGACTTCAAACATATAAGTACACTTAAAACTCTTTACTGTTCGCTGGTTCGCCCTCACCTTGAATATGCTAGTGTCATTTGGTCTCCTTTCTATGCTGTCCACATTTGTCACATCGAATCCGTACAACATCGTTTCCTAAGAGGAATTGCTTGGAGGCTGGATCTTGAAAGAGGCAAGTACTCATATGATGAAATTAAACACATTTTAAACATATGTCTTCTTTAGAAAAACGTAGAAAGGACTCTGATCTAATTTGTATATTTAAGATTATCAACAGTATTACTGATACACCTGCATTGTTACAACTCATCCAGTTTAACATCCCTTCCCGTAGGCTTCGAAATAATAAATTGCTGTTCCTCAATCAACATTCTACTAATTACGGTTACCATTCTCCCTTATTCAGAATGTCTAGACTTGTTAACGCAAGTCAAAGCATTGATTTTTTTGGTATAAAACTAAATGACTTTCGGCAGTCGATACGCAATATTTAAATGCTTCTTCATGCTTTGACTTGTAGTGTCTCGATATGTACTTTTTATATTTTATATTGTCATTGCTATTAATTTTTATGTGCTCTCCCTTCACTGTCATCTCTGTTTTTTTATTCGTGTTATTATTATGTTTTTAATGGACTGTTGTCCGTAAATTAATAAATAAATAAATAAAGTTATTATTCTGCAACGAAGTTAAAGTGCAGGAACAGGCTCGACGCCACACCAGACGTTAGAATCTAACTTACCAATATTGTGCCTGATCTCAAGAAGATATGCAATTCTCAGACTCAAAACATCAAAGTCATTAGATGCTTTATTTTTTTTTGTGTATTTAGTAAATAAATAATGTGTTTAATAATTTATAAAAAAATTTTTACTCATAGGAATTACCAACCTAAAAATAAGCCAAGTGTTAAAATTTACGAGTTCGCAAAGTGTTCCATTGCAGAAAAAGTTTGGGAAACCCTGATCTAAACAAACAATCATAAATCACATTCAAACAATAGTAAGAAAACACTGAGATTTTTCTGAGAACCATTAAAGTGTCTCATTTAGTTCTAGCCAGAGCACGTTAGGAATTAAATTGCTACTTTACCTTGAGGGGGCTCCTTAGTCCCACGACCAGTTAAGTTTATCTCAATATTTATTTTTATTCTCTTTCATATTTTCGTTTAGATTTATTAGTATTATCTTCTTCTTCAATGATAACTTTTTTTAAACTAGAGAACAAACAATATTGAAATTTAGACGCGTATAAAATCGGCAACTGGAAGTCGATTTGAGACACACATCAACAAGTAATCATAATTTATTTATGCATATATTTAAGTATTCATAACATTTTTACGGTTTGTATTGTAGTAGTTTGTTTGTAGTTAGTGTGAAAGTAACTTAAGAAGTATATATATATATATATATATATATATATATACAAAAGGCCAAATAAATAAATTGATAAACAAAAAAGGGAAGGTTTCATATCAGCTTTCTACTAACGCTATCGCGTAGATCGCGGATAGGTTTGAATTTTTTTTTTCAATGTTTTACGAAAGGTAGATAAATTTATCACATTATGGAAAGCAATCGCCCAAGTCGTTTTTTCATTTTTTTTTCTTTCTTTTTTCCATAATATGCCAAAAATAGCTCGAGTGGTTGAAGATTTCGTTTCATTACTTTCATAATAGATACGGAATCTCTAAATAATACGTCTACAACGTTTCCAAATCTATTATGCAGTCGATCTGATAATTTGTTTCGAAATTGTGACAGAAAAGGACATATAATTTTATTTTGGCGATAATTTCGAAGACTCTCATTGTATAACAACACATTTTCATAAAATCATGACGTTGGTTGGCACGAAGAGGTAAGCTGGAAGTGATTCACCATCGTATGACCATTAAATTTCTAATTGAATTTTACTGTTTGTTTCAGTATTGGGAAAGATACAGATTATTATAAATTACTGATGAACAAAATCAATGGGTAAGAAAATGATTTTTTTTAATAGGCTAAGAAAAAAAAATTAGAGTGTGTAATTCACACACGATATAAGTGAAACAAGAAAGTCGCTAGATGTCGCTTTCTTTTGCCTGTTTATTTTAAAGTGGTTTGAAGATTGGATATTGATTTACAAAAATAAAAATGTTTATTTTTTTTGGATTTCATAGTATTCGAACTTCCGTCCGCTGAATTTCCTGGCCGCTGAGATTTGCGACGCACTACACCGCTGCGCTATGGGAAGCGCGCGGCGAGTATTATATTCCGACGACCCGTAAAAAAACAAAGCGGCCAATGAGCGTAGATCTATCGTCGTTTCCGATCTCAACCAAGCCTTGAGCGCAGTTTGATGCTTCGCAGGTGCCGTAGTGCGTCATTTCCGTTTCATCCAAATTTCAAATCACTCTAACGGGGCTAAAGAAGTTTCACTTCTAAAACTTATTTATTGCATTGAAATTCTTTTTGGTATTCATTTTAGTGTTATTAAAAAGCATACTTTTATCGTTCTCTTCAGACTCAAAATACAAAACAGTACTTATATTTACATTACGTAGATGTACTTTTTGGTTTCTAGTTCAGTACGTTCGTATTTTACAATACTCACGTGCGCAATTGCATGTTTAGAAGCTACCTTTAGTGTAAAAATGAGTGATCTACATCTACATGATATCAATTGTTGATCTCATACGCAAGGTGTGTTCGCTTTATCTTATCTCAGTTCCAGTAAATCATTAATTGTATACACTGCAATTCATACGCGAACTTTCTGAACCTATTTTTAGTGTAAAAATTAGGGTGATCTACTCGTACATAAGATCATTTGATCAATATCTATTGTTGACCCCATACGTACGGTGTGTGGGCTTTTGCTTATCTAAGTACATATATTTCACTAAATTTGTTTGGTAGGTGAGTATTCTACAATACCAAGTGATTTTTATATTTAATAAAAGCAATTTTTATTATCAGAATGAGTAATACAAGAATAGTAATAAGGAAGGTGTACGCGTTTTATCTCATCTAAATACCAGTATTTCAATGCACTTTTAAAAGATGTCCAGAATCCTTTCCTACACCTGCCCTAATTATACACTTGGCTTGTGTGAAACTCGCCCCGTGCGACATTTCCATCACGAGCCATTACACTATCAATTAACCTGTCAAAAAAAAAAAAATACACTATGTGATTTAAAGCTGACCACAGACCAGCGATTTGGGATCGGTAGTCCAACCGTCCTTTTCTTATTCGGTCCCATGCCATATGCTTTATAATTGGTGGGACAGTCGGACACTTGTGTAGAAATATGTGTGATGTGGAATTGTGGAGTCATACTTTTTGTGACGGACATTAATTTTGATTGCAGAGTATTACTTCCCGGAGGTGCAACATACTTCACACAGTCAAATGGGTACGCAGACGCCGGAGAACACATCTTTAAGATCGCCCGAGAACTAAACGATAAGGGAGATTATTTCCCACTTTGGGGTACCTGTCTGGGATTCGAACTCATGCCTTATCTGTGGCTGAACAGGCCGGAGAAAGAAATTCGTGGTGATTGCGAATCCATAAATCAGGTTTCGAAGCTTCATTTTGTTCGTGGTAAGCGGCTATGGCTTAGTGATAAATAATTAATGGTAGGTACCCTTAAGGTCTCGTCAAACAGAACGCGTAATTTACGCGGCGTACGGCGTAAAATACGCCCGGTCTGACGCCGCGTACTAACGCCGCGTTGTGTTGTACTGAACTTGTCTGAACCGGTCAAACAGAGCGAGCGCGTACCAGTATACTACGCTCTAGCGGCATTAGGAATCCGCGTTGTATTTTTTTACAAGATTTTATTTTACGCCGGGCGTTCTTGCTCGACGCTCTGCCGTACGCTCTGCTGTACGCCGAAGCCGTTCAAACAGAAAGTACGCCGTCTTACGCCGTCTGTTTGACGAGGCCTTTAGAACACCTACTGGACCAATTAAGTCTTAATTAGATTCTATTTTGACTACGGATTGAAATATTATATTCTAAATTGCGAAAATGACTGTAAGAAGATTTTTCTTAGGTAGGTACCCTTAGAACACCTACTGGACCAATTAAGCCTCAATTAGATTGTATTTTGGCTATGGAATGAAATATTACATTCTAAATTGCGAAAATTACTGCAGGAAAGATTTTTCTTGAAGGGGGGAGAGCAAGCTTAGTTTTGCAGATGGTAGGTTCCTATGAGACGATGATTGACGACAATCTCTCTGCCGACCCCCTAGTGGAATCTGGAGAAATAAAAAAAAATTCAACTTATTTAACGTCCTTTTTTTCGAGTATATTTTTCTTCACCCATATTAAGGAAAACTCTATTGCTCTTTTTAAAGAAACTGAAATTGAAAAACGAAAAAAAAACCCAAATATATTTGCTCAAAGCACATTTGTTGAGACGTACTATCTTAGAAGCCGCCCGGTTTTTGATATTTTGTATTCAGAGAAACAATTATATTTTTTAACAATTATGTACGTCTGAATCTGTTCAGTGCAATTCTACAACACTTATTTCCTTATTTGGGATCTTATATGGGTGTTATTTGATTTTTTGTCTTCATAGAGGATTTGTTTGACTTTTTTTAATAAATTATTTATTGGACTACTTTTCCAGGAATTATGATGCATTATTGTTATCTTTACCTTACCAGTGATCTTTGTCTTATAAATTGCCATTTTTATCATAATGCCAAGATAAGACATTGCATGGATTATCTTCATTGTTATTGTTTGATATGATTATTTTAGAGCGTATCATACCTGGTTTTACCGGTATACTATGAGGGCTCTAAATTTAAAACGTGTCTCCACTATGAAAGATCTTGGTATTTTGTTTGATAGTAGGTTAACTTTTCATGCTCATATCATAATGACGTGTAGTACTTCACTGAGAATGTTGGGTCTCGTCCTACGCACTGCGAGAAACTTTAGAGACACCGGGTTCTCACAGTACTATACAATGCTTTGGTTAGGAGTAGGCTTGAGAGTGGGTCGGTGGTTTGGAGCCCACACCAAGTGAAGTATTCCCTCATGTTGGAGAGTGTTCAGAAGAAATTTCGGAGATTTCTTTACCTGAGGAAGTATGGCTACTATCCGTGGCTCTACCCTACCCACTTTGCTTTGTGTAAACCTTCTACGGGTCAGAAGGGATGCGCTCATTGTAATACATTTCTTCAGACTGTTTCGTGGAAGGTTCGAAAACTCGGCTATCATGGAGAGCATTAATTTCTATGTTCCAGATGGTTATCTCCGTCATCGACAGCATAGACTGTTTTATCTCCCGGCTTGCAGAAATAATTTGCCAATGGTTAAGCCAGTCGGGAGAGCTGTCTTGTTGTTAAATAGAATCAATTTTATTTTGTAACTAGCTTTTTCCCGCTGCTTCTCTCGCATGGTATTATTTACTTCCCTCTCCCCACTCCACTACCCACATCAACCCCTCTCCCCCTCCACCCACCCCCCACCTACCCACTCCACTCCCCCCATCAACCTCCCTCCCACTCCCCCCTCCCCCCACCCCTCTCCACACTCCACCCCCCTCCACCTTCCCTCTCCACACTCCACTCATCCATCAACCTCCCTCTCCCTCCCCCTCCTTCTCCACCGACCCCTCCCCCACCCCATACCCCTCCCACTCCACCTCCTCCCACCTTCCTCCACCCTCCCCCTTCCACTTCCTTCCCTCCCACTCTCTCCACTCCCATCAACCCACTCCCCCTATACCTCCACCCCCCCCCCCCCCTCCCCTCACCCCTACCCCTCACTTCCCTCCGACCTCTCCCATCCCACTCCACCTCCTCCACCTTCCCTCTCCCCACACAACTCCCCCCATCAACCCCCTTCCTTCATCCCCTACTCCTCCCCACACCCTCCTCCATCCTTCCCCTTTCCCCTTCCTTCCCTCCCCCCTCTCCCTCCCCTAACCCCCTCTCCCCACCCTCTTCCCCCTCCACTTCCCCCTCCACCAAAACCCTGCCACCACCTCTCGCATTCCACACATTCATTCCCGATACATAAAGTTTTCAAACTGCTCGCGTGCAACCTATTATAATTTTTTATACAAATTTCATAATGCCAGAACTCAACGGTAGTTTTATACAAAATAACGAACAACAAAAAAAAAGAATTGTCCAATTTGGTGCAGTCGTTCGGGTTTATGCGCATACATACATTTCGGCGATTAATTTTTAGAGATAGTTATTAAGTACGACGCCAACAAAGCACTCTTTTTAGGGTGAATTGCCAAATTAAAAAAAAAAAAACTTCGTTTCCAAGGTGACAATTGGTTTGTTTTTTTCTGACGTTTGCAATAAATCGATTTTGTTACCGACAGAAAACGTATGAGAAATAATTTCATAACGCCAGAGATTATTCATAACGCCAGAGCTTACCAATATATATAGCCTATAGATCTCGAAAATAATGTAGCTTTCTATTAGTGAAAGAATTTTTTAAATCCATTCAGTAGTTTTTGTGTGAAAGAGTAACAAACATACATCCATACAAACTTTCCCCTTTATAATATTAGTAGGATGTTTTTAAATGAATAAATAATAGAAATGAATTGAATTGATAATGTCTTACATTTTAGTATTTAATTTAGATTTATCATGGTAGGAAAGTAGTGCATGACACATTCTGCTATCTTTGTTTTGATTGTGACGGATAAGAAAAATACGGTAACGGATGCCGACAACGAGTTTTTTTTTTACATGAGCTCCACACAGGAGGCCCAGAGAAAAAATGATTTCCCTCAGATCTTATGTCGTCTTTGGGGATGCTGTGTGGAGGTTTTTTTAAGGAAAAGAAGGAGAGGAGAGTTCTGGGAAGGAAAAGGGTTTGAGGGGTGGGTAGGAATCTGGGGTTCAGTGTGTCCAGGTCATCCGCCTCCAAGACCTAGACAAACCTCACCCCATGGACCCGGGCACCCCTGCTAAATCACCAAACGTAGCGAACCACTTGGGGTGACCTATGGCAGAGGTGTTGGTTATCCAATAAAGGTTCCCGGGGCGGCGGTACCCATTCCCGCCTCCCAAATTGTAGTTTTTTGGAGTATCCCAATCCCGGATTTGAGATTTCTATCCAGTGAACCTTTTACTATTTCCTGGATTGGATTAGAAGAGTTTTATAATTTTTTATAACAATAAAACTGAGTTTCAATTATTTAAAGCAAGTAAAAGAGACGATATATGAACGTGAATGCAGTAAAGCTGGGTCCACACATGTTCTTTTGTCCGTTCAGTTCCTCCGTTCTGTACCTCTGTTCCGTATCAAAAACTCTGGACGCAGTAAAAATAGCCCGTACCTCCGTAACGTCGCTGCGATCATCGGCATCATCGCGTGTTCATTCCATTCCAGAGAGAACGACCTGCGCATACGCCATGCCGCGATCGCGTCCAGACTGGCGCATACCCATAGACATCCAAATGGATAGACAAGCAGTTACAGATGAGGGGTAAAACCAAACTATGGAGAGCGAAGAGGGGAAAGATGACTGTCATTCGTTGAACAATCAATCTGACAGTATATAGGCATCTCGCATTACAATATCACCATTTAGTTCTTAAAAGCAAAATCTGCTTTGAATGAATAGACCTTTTTACATGGGAGCGCGAATTGCTTGCCACGTTCAAAACTTATTTGCTAAGGCCAAATGCTCGCCCCAAAAAGACTCGCGCCAATACACATATCAATATTTTCTTGCCGTGTTTAGTTAAAACACTTTTACAAATGTTTCATAATTTACTTACCCCTGTAACCAGCGACGAGCACATTGGAGTACCGCCCACATTCGCTATGTGCATATTGATACGTAGATATATTGTATAGCACAAGCTGCCGTTATTTCGTTAAATGTATGGATGTCAGCTTCTCGCTGTTCACGGCAAGAATGATGACGTCACACATTTTAGATTCAAGCGAGGCTATATCCCCTCCCCATGGAGCGAGCCGGTTCCAAGGAGGAGCTACAGCCGGCGCCATGTGGAGGGGGAAATAATACGTTTTTATCACTTAGGGCAGGTCCAGATATATTCATATGTCCGTGCGCATACCCGTATCGTATCGCCTTTGAACGGGCCGAAAAAACCGACTCCCGATGGATAGGGGCGTACCTCTACCCGTAACGTCCCTCCGTAACACCGTTCCGAACGGGCGTCCAAACTAGCGTTCTTGATCGCGACGCTGATACGGAACGGAGGAACGGAACGGACAAAAGAACATGTGTGGACCCAGCTTAAGGAGTGTGCGTCGAGACAGAGTTGTGTTGCGGTCTATCACCTCTAACTACCCTTGCGAAAAACGGCTTGATGGTTAGTTAGCTCAATTATGGCATGGGTGCCCCCTGCTATAGGTCACCTCAAGTGGTTCGATAAGTTTAGTGACGTTAGGGATGCCCGGCAAGATCAGGCGATTTGTGTTCAGGTCTTGGCGGCGAACGCGTCTGCCTACCAGCAGCATGGTGGGCAGATCGGGAGAGGCCGGTTTGCTGGTCCTGCTGGTCTTTTTGAATCCACCATCTTGCACCACAGTGGGATGGACTAATTCATACGCTCGCTACTACTGGGTACACTGACTCCTAAACTTTTTGCCTTTTTCTTTTTCCGAACTTCTCCTTCCTTCCATTAACATACTTCTTTTATTTATAAATATTGTTAATCAGGTTTCTCTATGAGTTAGGGATGTAACGATACATGATTTTGCCGATACGATACCGATACCGATTCTTAACAAAAATAATCGGCGAAATTTAATTTAAAAAAATTAAAAATTATTTGTTTGGAATGAAATAAATCACATAATTATAAAAAAAGAAAGATACATAAAGTTAGTAATTAAAATTTACTTTTTGTAGATTTTTGTTAAGAAAACAAAGTTTATTCAAATTATCAGCAGATAAATCATTATGTATCAGGCCTGCAGTTGACAAAAGACGTTCTGAAGCCACTGAGCTCATTGGAGAGGACAAGTATTTTTGCGAAAGCATTTTTAATTTTAGGAATTTGGGAAGTTGTCGTTTCTCACAACCGTTGAGAAGCTACGACAAAGCGGCAACGTCGCGCGCGTTGTTCGTTTCGCGCGCTTGATATCGGCTGTTATATATCGGCGATGCAGATGTATCGGCTTGCCGATTATATCGGCCGATATATCAGTATCGGTATCGTTACATCTTCTCTATCTCTACATCTCTTATATACATATTATAAAGTAAAGTTCCCCGCGCCGTCTGTCTGTCTGTCTGTCTGTTCGCGATAAACTCGAAAACTACTGAACGGATTTTCATGCGGTTTTCACCAATAGATAGAGTGTTTCGTGAGGAAGGTTTAGGTATGTAATTTGTCAAGGATTTATGTAAATTGGTTGAAACATAAGGATAATTGTTAGAAGTGTCGGAAAAAAGTCCAGCCGCCTGGTAGCTTTCATCGAAAACGCTGCCTAATCCTTTTGGGATATAACAAAACAATTAATGGTTGGATATTCCTCTTTTATAGTTCTAGAAAAAAGTCCGCGAAGGCATACATCTATCTTTTATGGATAGCTTACTATACACATTATATCTTATCTTATTATTCTTATCAATTGCTGTTCGTTTGTCTCGCTAAAACTCGAGAGCGGCTGGGCCGATTTAAGTGATTTTGGTTTTGAAATGTTTGTCGTAGTCCAGGAAAGGTTTAAACGGTGAGATAATATGAAAAAATTGTGAGGAAGATAGTAAAAACAACAATTTCATTTTCTCATATAAACAGTTCTACTGTTCCTACCTACTTTCAGAAGCACAACGTAATAGAATTGGAATGCAAAAAAAAAGAATTCTGATTGTCATATTTCAGTCGTTGTCAAACGTTACCTGTCATTCTGTTACCATTTAAAATCTTCTATCATCAGTTTGTCAGTGCGTGAGAACTTTATTTACTGTTTTAATATACCAAGGAAAAGACGAGCTGACATAGATCGTCGAAGTCAATCAAATGGGCGACGAGCTAGCTCACGTGCAAACCGCACTGATGATCTCTTCGCGATGAACTCAAAGACGGCGGTGGTGACAAAGGTTGGATTTTACAAAAGTGTTTTATTAGCCACAGCAACACGTGGCCGGGTCAGCTAGTCCCTAATAAAATTATATAGACAAAACAATATATTGTCTAATTAACGTACTTCTTTTGTTTATAAACATCGAATCAGGTATCTGAATACTTTTCCTTAGTTCAAACTTTTTTAAATTTTCTTTCCTTTTCATCTTAATTTGTATTCACAGTACAAATTTTTAAAATTTATTTTTTTAATGACCACTCAATTCCTAAGCAAAAACACCAGCCTGCTTTAGGAAATAATATATGTTACACACAATTAGATATTTTCGCTGTTTTTTTATTCTCGAATAAAAAAATTTTAAAATTGCGATAATGAAGGCATTTTAATGTCCCATTTTGGATTAACAAAGTGAATTTTTATTCGTGAATTCTGCGGCAATGACGTCACGCCGGGCAACATTGTCTTATCAGTCTGTGACGGTTTCTATGTCATAACTATGTCGAAGCCGGTTTTTAAAATTAAAAATTATGAATTAAACTATTTTACACCTTCTTAGTACAATGAATCAGAAAAATTAACTCCCCACATTTTTAACGGTATTCATAGTTTGTGAAAATACCCCATTGTATATTGGAAAAGCTGTTGTTCAAATGTTCACTTAGAATACGTAACAAAAAATACTACATAGGTAATAAAGAAAAAAAATCTGGAGCTAGAAACAATGACGTAAAATTATTCTTTTTTTTACTTATTTTGGAAGTGATGGAATTTGAGTTTCAGGTTTCAAAAAAATCATGAACTGTGTTGAAAGAGTCTTCTTTTCATGCCAACAATCAAACAAATCGTTTAAAGTGCATGAAAATTAAAAAAAAAATCGTTTTTCAATGGTGATTATAAGGACATCTAGGTTGTGTCAATTTATTTTTTTCAATTAGTACCACACATTGTTAAAATTTTGGGATCCCTCTTAGGTAATAGTTCCATCCAATTATATTTTGCGCCTAATTTTATTCGTTGAAACGAGCTTTTGATAAAAATAAGATATTATAAACCTACTTTCGTATATTTTGTGTTCTAGATTTCAGACAGAGTACAATGTTTGGTTCCGCCCAAGATGACGTTATTACCAGCTTATCAGAAAGCGAAGTCACCTTCAATTTTCACAGATTTTGTTTCACTCAGGAGGTAAGTACTTATACCTACACATGCACACAAATAAAAAAAATATATTTTTGCGTTTATTTTAAAGCTGAACGCTACAAGATGATAACAATAAATAAAAACAATAATTATTAATCTTTAACTACTTTATTTTTACTACTCTGGAAAAAAGACTAGACGATGGTGACTTATATTATATATCTTGAATTAATTTATAGTAATATTGCATAAGCTTCATCGAAGCCGAGTTAAGTTGTTAGCCTCTCAAAAACTGGGCGAACTGTACAGGGCCCGCAGATAACATATATACTTTAATAGTACACAAATGCTAACCCTGTACGCAGAACGAGTGCGCCCCACGGTTGAAATTGGCAGCCACCTCTGGTCTGGAGCCCCAAAATTCCTGAAAAAACCCTCGACTCTGTGCAGATACGAGCGGTCCGTCTGATAGATTCTCCTAATTTAACAAACGAATTGCAATATTTAGAGCACAGGCGTCGGGTGGGAATGATACTTTTGTTCTACCGGTATTTCAATGGAAGATGCTCCGAGCAACTAGCGTCATTGATTCCTCCAGAACTCCCGCCAAACACCCCGGCGTTGCCCGGGTTCTATACAGAGTTTTCAAAATTAGAATCAGACAGTAACGTTCCTCTTGTTTTGAAGATCAGGTGTGCATATTTTCAGCTCGGAATAAAACTGTAGATTTGTATAAAAACCAATGCCACACTGGGATTTTTGATTCGTTGTGAAATGATTATATTTATTATTTATTTATTAATTTTCGGGAAATCGACAGTTTATATTTATTTCAGTTTGTACATAGTATTAAATAGCCAAAATAAAACCAATTACGGATTTCCTCCTTGTGACTTTACTTCTACTGAGACAGCATAATAAGAATAAGTAAATTAGTTTTATAAAAAGGAATATGAATCTAAAATTATATAAAACAAAAAATATATATATATATATATACTCAAAACATTTTTTTTAATATAAAATGAAAAATTACAAAACAAAAAAAAATCTATCAAAACATTGGTAGCCATGGAGAGAGGTTGTACATATAAATCAAATCATAACAGAAATACAAACAATAAAAACATAATATTATTCAAGAACCATTAGAGAAACACTCTTTTATGGACCTTTTATATTCAGTAAGTTTGCAATTGAAAATACGCTATTATAACTATTGCATAGTCGGTTCAGGCAAGAATTCTGCTTACAGTTTGTCTTGCATTGATCCACCCTGAACAGGACAGAAGAGCATGTTGAACGTGCAGGTACATTGAATTGAATTTTATTTAGCAACTCTGGGCATTGAATATTATTGTTGACTACTTTATACAGGAATAGTGCATCCATATGATGCCTTCGTACACTCAATGAATCAATTTTAAAGTTTTAAAGTGTGAAGCTGCCTCTACATAATTATTAAATCTTACAAACGACTTGTAACAAAGATATTTTAGGAATTTGTTTTGAATAGCCTCGATTTTGTTCATGTGGATTTTGTAAAATGGAGACCAAACAACTGATGCAAACTCCAAATGACTCCGTACATAGGCAAAGTAGAGTTGCTTAATGATATTGATGCTATTAAAAAGTTTTGTGTTTCTTATGATGAAACCTAACATTTTAGAAGCTTTATTTATGATTTGTTGTATATGAAGGTTATATTGTAGTTTACTATCAAGGGTTATTCCAAGATCACGAATATCTGAGACTGTTGCAATGTTGTTGTTATTTATAGAATAATTAAATAATGTTTTATTTTTATTTCTTGAAAAGGTAACATGATAACATTTTGAGACATTTAAAAATAGTTGATTATGTTGGCAATAGGTAAATATATTGTTTAAATCATGTTGTAAATTGACACAATCGTTTAGACTTTTTATTGGTTTGTATAGCTTGGCATCATCAGCAAATAATTCTATTTCAGAGTATTTAACAACATTGACCAAATCATTGATATATAAAATGAAAAACAATGGTCCGAGATGAGAACCCTGTTGGATCCCAGAGGAAATTTCACTGAAATCTGATTCGAAACCCTTTATTGCTACTGCCTGTGATCTCTTAAGTATATAAGATGTAACCCAACGAAATAAATTACCACGTATACCTAATGACCAAAGTTTTCTGAGTAATAGTTTTTGATTAATTTTATCAAATGCTTTGGCAAAGTCTGTATATATGATATCTACTTGAGTGCGGTTGTCCATGTGATCGACAATGAATTCAGTAAGAAGAACGAGGTTACTTTCCACATTTCTGCCTTTTGTAAAACCATGTTGCTTTGTTGTAATGATGTGATTCAGTTGTGGACTTATATATTTGTAAACAATTTTTTCCATTAACTTACTGAATATTGTTAGTTTTGAAATCGGCCGATAGTTTTTAACATTTTTTTTTCACCATTTTTGTGGATTGGTGTTACATAGGCTCTTTTCCAAATTTCAGGTACCGTGCCTTCGTTCATTGATTTATTATATATAATGCAGAGAGGTTTTGCAAGTGTTTCCGCGCAATTAACTATAAAGTATGAGGGAATGTCATCACACCCCGCGCTTGTGTTTATGTCAAGAGCTTTTATTTCTTTTAAGACTATTTCTCGTGAGAATTTGACCGTGGTGATATTTATATTATTTGTATTTTCTGGTATATCTAATGTTGGTAGGTTATTATCATTTATGTAAACTGATTGGAAATATTCCATGAAAATATTGCATATGTCTTGGCCATTATCTGCTTTTTTGTCATCTAGGTGCATTGTCCTTAGAAGAGACGATTGTGTTTTTTTCATGTTATTGAAATGATTCCAGAAGAGTTTAGGATTGCCATTCATGTTACTTTCAGCAGTATGTATATAATTAATGTAGAGTTGTTGTGCAATTCGCTTTTGTCTAGATCTTAAGAGTGAAAACGTTTGGTAGTCACGTGGATTTTGAAATTTTTTAAAAATTTTATGATATTTATTTTTTTCTTTAATTATTTTTATGAGAGATGACGTATACCATGGTGGATAATTACAGTTTTTAGCCGGTTTAGTTGGTACATAATTTATTTTTATATTGCTTAATATATCGTAGAAGATGTCAGTTGCGGGTTGAGTATTCAAATGGTTAAGTTTATGATCCCAATCAATTTCATTTAGTTTTATGTTTATTATTGAATAATCTGCTTTTCTGTATAGAAATATTTGATTTGCGTTAGTTTTCAGGTTTTTATTTATTTTTTTAATAGGAATTGAAATTAGCAGTGTTTCATGATAAACATCCTCTGGTACTAATGAGATATTATTAGACGTAATTTTCAGTAGTATGTTGCTCACAGATAAGTCAAGAATGCGATTATTTATACTATTACTCTGAGAGTTATATTGTTTCAGATTATTAAATGACAAAAATTCTATAAAGTTCAAGTGGGCGGGGTTTAATGAATTGATCGGTTCACTACACATATAATCACAGTTTTCATTAATTGGTAGCCAATGTAAGTGAGGTAAATTGTAATCCCCAACCAAAATGAAACTATCATTATTGTTATCTGTCATAATTTGTGAAGTTTTGTTTATGTGAGACGTAATATTTATGAGGTGCTTACTATCAGGTGCAATATATGAGGTGCATATGTGAATTTTTTTACCAGGAAGTGAAAGCGTTACCCATATGTCTTCCGCCTCAGAGCTCCATTCTATTTTTTGATCAGAAATAAATTTATTTTTTACTGCAATTAAAACTCCACCACCGCGATTCTGATTAAGGTTATGGTAATCTCTATCTCGTCTGTAAACCTGATATCTTGGATCGAATAGTTCCTCATTAAAGATTGAATTGTTAAGCCATGTTTCACTGAGACATATAATGTCATAGTTGTTTAATAGTACATTTTGAAGAAAATAATTCGTTTTAGTTCTGAGACCTCTTGTGTTTTGATAGTACAATTATAAAGAATCCATTTTAAGATACAATATAGTTATTTTAAAGTTACTGTTATGTTCTAAGCGTTATTGATGGAAATATTGTATTTTTTTAGTTTTTCTAGATCGTTATAAGAGTTAATACAATAGTGATCTGAGTTTTCATTTAGTCTCACATAAATTTAACAATTTTTAATCCAGCAAAATTTAAATTTATTAATTTTGGTAAACTCTCTGACCTTTTTGTAGAGTACTTTGTTTTTATGAGTTAAATGTTCATTAATGTAGATCCGATGTTTCCCATTTAAGTTAATATCCTCAGCTGTTAGGCCTCTTCTCGTCCGGATTGCAGCCATGATGTCATCTTTTTGTTTTCTGCACTTTAGTTTCACAATAATATTTCGCGGTCTTCCTTCAATCTTCTCCTTAGGGGTGACCCGGGTGGCGTATTCAATTTCGTCAGGGCTTACTATTTTTAATTCTGAATAGATATTTTTGATAATCTCTGTCAGGTTCTCTTGTTTTTTTTCTGGTATCCCAATGATCTCTATGTTATTAATACGCGCGTGTTGTTCGTTAGCATCCAATTGTTTTTGTAATTGGTTGAATTCACTTTGAATTACAGCATTTTGTTCCAGGGTTTTTTCAAGATTGTTGTTTTTTTTTGTGTCAATTTTTTTTTCCAGAGTTAATATTCTATTTTTTAATTCTTCGATTTCTTCTTTGTACTCGTTTCTGACGATTTCCAGAAATTGCACCTTAAATTCTTCAAACTTTTTGTCAAGGAGTTGAAGGAGTTGTGTATCCGTATTATTTAGTGCAGTCTTTGCAGTTGCCCGAGTAGTCATATTGATACGGAATATTGACTAATATAACAAGTTATAACAACACTCACTATTAAAAAGTTATTTGAAATATAAATATTTAGATTTTAGTTAGAAATTTGTTTTATTTTGCGATATTTCTAGAGAGAAATAAAAACACGACAGCTGTCATTGAATGTTATTGTTGTATTTATGATATTTTTATGGGAAATTAATTTTTTATTATTATGTCAAAGAAAGTCTAAGAAAATCTATTATGTTTAAGAAAGAAAAAAAAAACATACGGGTAGTAATTATGATACGTTTTTAGATTTTCACGGCCAAAAGTATTATCGTTATTTGTTTTTGGGGTGTTATGCCGTGTTGCTCTACCTCCTTCTATAGCCAACGTTTCGGACAGTGGTGTCCATCATCAGGTAGACGTGTCCGGATCTGCCAGATCTGCCTTGATAATGGACACTGCAACGCTGTCCGAAACGTTGGCCATAGAAGGAGGTAGCGCAACACGGCAATATTTATATTTAATGTAAATTTTTTCATGTTCTGTTGAATTCTCTACCCTGTGTTTCTATCCAGATTGAAACAATATGTCGATTTTGGTGACCGGACAACTCAGAATAAAATCAACTCAGAACCTCATTTGAAAAGTCATTAAATGTGATTAAAAAAATGGTCAAATAGGTTACGTTAGGTTAGGGTTATGGGCTATTTTAAAATTATTTTTTCCTAGCTTTTAATGACTTTTTAAAGAGGTGTTTAGTTGTCTTGATTCTGAGTTGGCATGGAACCGTTGATTCATATATTGGTGTATTCCGTGTAGGTTGTTATTATAAAGTTTTTTGGGTATAATTCTTAAAATGTATTTTTGCGTGATGGATTTTAGGATAGGATATTAAGAGCCGGCAGCAATGCCTGGCAGAACAACAGGTGGAAGTTGGCTATTAACAGAAACTTTCATCTTATAATATCATCTATTACGATTATTACAATCCCAAAAAACGCAGAAAATTTACCGAAAAAAATTAAAGAACAAAATAAATCCTTTCAGATATTTCAAAATCACGGGATGGGCGAGGAATGGAAAATCTTGTCTACGAGTGATGACGGCAGCAACACCACCTACATATCTTCAATGGAATCTACCAAGTAAGATTCCATGACATACTTATATACAATGGTGACCCGACAATTCGTCCTGCGACAATTCATCCGGCGACAGTTCATCCTGCGACAGTTCATCCGGCCAACAGTTCATCCTGCCGACAGTTCATCCTGCCGACAGTTCATCCTGCGACAGTTATTTTTATTAAGTAAGTATGCAAAGAGGATATATGGCCGTACAACCAAAATCGATATACTTATATCTGAAGGCATCTTGAGTGAAAATCCGCTGTAAAAATATTTTTACTAACAATAATTTCGACTCTCCGAAGAAGCATGCGTGAATAACAAAATACGACATACTTATACTTATAGGTTAGGTTAGGTTAGGTTAGGTTAGGTTAGGTTAGGTTAGGTTGAATTGTCAGGATGAATTGTCGCCGGATGTATTGTCAGCGGGATGAACTGTCGGCAGGATGAACTGTCGGCCGGATGAAATGTCGCAGGATGAACTGTCGCCGGATGAATTGTCGCAGGATGAACTGTCATGGAACCATATACAATATGCACTCGGTTTAGGGAAAATACGGTACACCTACCTACACAAAATATAAACAAAATTACTAAGTAACTTACCCCGACGATGTGCAGAGAAGATGCTCCGTCGAATAACAAGAGTATAAAACATATTTTCATTCAAGTGCATCAAAGATGATGGTAGATGGTGTAGTAATAGTTTTCCTTCCTCAGATAGCTAGCAAACCAAATTAGCAATTTTCCCTGTAATCCTAAGGCATTGAGTTTACGAATAGGAAATTTGGGTAAAAATAAAAATTAGTTTGGATGATTTCAGTAGATAAAGTCTCGTATTTATTTGTGAGAAAACACGTAAAGGGCGCCTTCCACTGCGAGCGGAAAAGTGTTGAGCGGAGCGGGGTGGGAGATGATTGAAATAGTTTTGACCTTCCATCAAAAAAGAGTCGCTTAGAAGATAGGTGTTTGCCTTCCACTGCCCGTACGAGAAATGAGCGAGGCGAGCGGAGCGAGGTCAATGAAAAATGAGAAATAGTTTTGCCCTTCCATTGAAAACGTGTCAGTATCGCTTTGTCGTTCGGAGTGAACGGAGTGATTTTTGTAATGTCAAGTACTGATCTAGTGAAGATGATTCTGACAGCATGTATGCAATGAAAAAAATGTTCGCAAATGCACATTTATAAAAAGAATCTCATCTCAAATATTTTAAAACTTAAAAAAAAAAAAACTTTCTTATTTCCGCCAATTTCATCTCAATAATGGTTTTCTAAGCCGAATCCTTTATGTCGACAATCTTTGCTAGTCGTATCCTATAAACAAAATTAGCAAACGGCTTCAATAAACACCTCCATCTTGACAAAAACGCAGCGAGACAACTAAATTGGCTACAGTTCTTGAGCGGAGTCCGCTAGAAACTAGTCGGCGATGGAGTGCGCGAGCGGTCTCTTTCGGACCTATTTTAACAAGTTCGGTCCGCTCCGTACACCTCCTTTTCGGTGGAAGCACTTGTATGTAGTTAACGTGTGCGAGTCGAGCGGAGATCGTACGGAGATCGTACGGAGTAGGCTCCGCTCACATTAGCGGAGCGGACTCGTTCGAACCTATTTAACTCGTTTAGTCCGCTCCGCTCGCCTCGTTCTTGATGGAAGCACTTGTATGCAGTTAACGTTTGCTAGTTGAGCGGATTCCGTACTGAGTTCGCTCCGCTCGCAGTGGAAGGCGGGCTTTTATACTCGATTTTGCCAAATTCTTGGTAGTAGCTTTAATAAAACATGTTTTATTTTTATTCCTTAGATATCCATTCTTCGGTGTTCAGTTTCACCCCGAGAAGCCGCTATTCGAGGTGTCTAAGGGCAGACACATCCCGCATTCCAGAGAAGCTGTGATTGCCAACAGGTATTTTGCGGATTTCTTCGTGGAAAAGTGTCGGAAGAGTGCACATCGGTATCCCGATCAAAGAGAAGAAGATTCTGAAGTCATTTTCAACTACCCCGTTACCTACACCGGACTGCAAGGAAGCACATATGAGCAATGTTACCTTTTTGAGCACGAACAAACAAAATAATAATATTTATTTTCCATTGTTTTTTTAAATTTAAATTTTGACATTTATTTATTAACACGGATATAATATATATATATATACATTTTTTTGTATAAACCACCTTACTAGGCTAGGCTTTTCCAAAAAAATAGTTTTTTTTGAGAATTTGAATTCCGAGGAATTTAATATAATTTTAATATCTTACAGGAAAAAATAAAATAAAACATGAAATTTAAAAAGATAGATAGAAACGAATTTGGGAGAAAATATCCCTAAGTATGCTTTTTAATATTTTGAGAAATGTTGATATATACATATTTTTTTTATTTATTTTAGGGATTATTCAAAATCTACAATATTTGTGAAAGTATATTGAAAAAAAAATCGTCATCAACGTCATGATGTGAAACTGTGACCTCAGGATAAGAGCAAAGAAAGTTACCGCTGAAAGATGGTATAATTTTTTTAAATTTAGTAACGTTAAAAGTTATCGTTTTAAGAAAGGGAAGAAATTTACCAAGCAATTGTTGCTATTCGAAAAAGACTGAACGGAAATGAAATTATTTTTAATTTCTTCTCATATTTGTTTGTACTTAAATTGACTTATACTTTTGTGGTGTGTAAACTTATAATTGGTATTAGAATTATTTTAAATGTATGAGTAAGTCTGATAAAACATACAGATACTATGTTTTTTGTATTTCTTGGGCAATTTCTAGGAATGTTATTTTGATTTTATTTCTCAATGCACATTTGATATTAATTTATTAGCAGCTGAATATATAAATTTGTTATGTAATATGTATGTAAAGGTATTTGGCGCAGAATTGACAACTTTTATAGTATTGAAATGTTCTAGTGAAACGTTAATATTTTAGTGAAATGAATTGATATTTTTAAAAACTTATAAAAATCATTGCCTAAATATTAATTTTTCGAAGAAAACTTCTTCTAAAAGTTTGTTACTTTGTGATGTCATTATTTATTTATTAAAAGAAAATACTTAGTTTACATCACTTTATTTTTTATATTTTATACTATCAACATGTTTCGTGAACCATGTTCACTTCTTCAGAAATAAAAGTATACTGAATTAGTATACTAAAAGTATACTTTTATTCCTGAAGAAGTGAACATGGTTCACGAAACATGTTGATAGTATAAAATATAAAAAATAAAGTGATGTAAACTAAGTTATTTTCTTTTAATAAATTGCCTAAATCTTAGTAATTTAAGAATATGTTTTAACTATCCCAGAGAGTGAAATTAAAGATGTATTGTTTAAAATGAAATTATTTATGTATAAAATAATGTTTTCAAATGATTATTTATGTATTGCATTAGCATTAAATATATTTTACCAAATTTAATGTTTTACATATTTCCTATATATATTGCTTTAGCAAACCACAACGAAGGAGTTAATCCGGAATAGTTGAACAATAGGTAACAAATAAATATTCTCATCCACATGACTTGTAGATATACAAAAAAATTCTGATTTTTTTCTACATAATTCAAAGGACAGATTGAGGATCTCCGCAAACTAATTGAGCACAAAACCATCGATAGATTGTGTATTCGATAGCCAGCAATCTTTGGAAAAAAATAAAAATCTGGCCGTGAAAAAGAATGAAAATTAGAAATTTAACCAAAACTGACCACGGGACAGGGTATGCCCAACCCAAACCGTTTGGTTGGCAAAAAGAATATTACTGAGTGTATAGGGGGGAGGAATAAACTGATACATGCGCCTATGTGTGTCCTTTGCACTCAACCTCCACTTATTAAAATCAAAATACTGCTTGGAAATGTTTAACTTACTGCGTGGATCAGGGCTTGAGCAGAATAAGAAGTAATATTTAATTAAATGAAGACAATATTAGCGAAACTCAATCGAAATCTGGAGACAGAAAAATCAGAAAAGATATTGGCTCCGCCAATATGGAGCCAATATCTTTTCTGATTTTTCTGTCTCCAGATTTCGATTGAGTTTCGCTAATATTGTCTTCATTTAATTAAATATTATAATTTGAGATTTTACTCATAAAGTTTAAAAAATTAATAATAAAAGAATAAGAAGTCTTGAAAGTAGAAGGTTTGGGATGATGAAGACGAATGAGGTTTTTTATATAGGAAAGTATAAGTTTGTGACATCGGATATATTTTAGGTATCTTATTCCTGTTCTGGAAGTTGACGGATAATCTTCGCTTCAAAGTTTAGGAGATTTCTTATTTTTATAGCTTCGCAAATTAAATATTTTTTGGTCTTTCGGTGAAGAACTTGTAATTTCATTACCCTATCTGTCTTAATCACATAAAATTACTAATGTTTGATGTCTGTGGTGATGTGCGTGATGTGAAATATTCCTGCGTATTCCAGTGCAATGCAATCCAATCTAATGCGTAAAATTATTCACGTTCAATGAATTTTTAATTTTCAAATTTCGGACTGATTGTGGACACTAAGCGATAAAGAATGTGTCAAAATAATTATATTTTATTAATATATCTACTTATATTTGAAAAGAGCCACTGTTAAAATTTTGAACAGCTCGAAAACTGTCAAAAATTAACTAAATTGGATCTAAATCTGAATCGCTAATGAATTTTCAAGTTTTCTAGCGGTGTTCATTCGAAAGAAATTTCTGATCTTCACTCCAATTATTTTTTGGTAAAAATGTATAACTCTGCTTTAGGTATAATCAATATATATATATATATTATAAAAGAAAGTCCCAAAAAACGTGCGGAACGCAAAAACTCTGAAACTCAGAAACGAGTCCCGGTACGATCAAGGGAGTTAAATGGTGTGGTAGATCTCTTTCCCCCCTAGGGAATAAGGGTACCTGTTTTTCGCTAAAGGGCGTGCTTTTGAAGATATAAGGGCTGAAAGTTCTAGAAAGACTCTAGAGATTTCAAGAATACTCTAAAAATTTCTGAAACTTCCAGAAGATTCGGTAATTTCTGGAAGGAGTGGAGGAGTATGTCAGCGAGTCTAGAAGGTTCGGGAAAGTTCTATTAGGTTCGATAAAGCTGCAGAAAGTTCTGGAAGGAGTGGCGGAGTATGTCGGTGAGTCTAGAGTCTAGAGTCTAGACGGTTCCGGAAAAATTCATAAGGTTTGATATAGCTAAAAAAAAATCTGGAAGGAGTGGTTGAATACGTAGATGGGTCTAGAAGGTTCCAGAAAGTTCTATAAAGTTCGATAAAGCTGTAGAAAGTTCTGGAAGGAGTGGTGGAGTACGTTGGTGAATCTAGAAGGTTCCGAAAAGTTCTATAAGGTTTGATAAAGCTGTAGAAAGTTCTGGAAGGAGTGACGGAGAACGTCAATGAGTTTAGAAGGTTCAGAAAAATTCTCAAAATTTCTATAAAGCTGTAAAAAGTTCTGGAATAAGTGGCGGAGTATGTCGGTGAGTCCAGGAGGTTCCGAAAAGTTCTTGAAGGCTCGATAAAGCTCTAGAAAGTTCTAGAAGGAGCGATGGAGTGTGTCGGTTAGTCTAGAAGGTTCTGGATAGTTCTGGAAGGTTTCCTAATGCTCAAGAATGTTATGAAAGAAGAAAGTTCTAGAAGCTTTCAGAAATGATTGGCGGAGAGTGTCGGTGAGCCTAGAAGGTTCCGGAAATTTCGTGAAGTTTGGATAATCGTAATCTTCAATAGGTATACATACAATTAAAAAAAAAGTATACGTGCACGCCGCTAAAACTCAAAGACGAGTCCTGATAAAGGGAGTTATATTGTGTATGGTAGCCCTCTATCCCCCATCCATGAAGAATGTTCCCGTTTTTACCTGAAGGGTGTGGATTTAAATATATAAGAGCTGGAAGTTTCGTTCCCTTAAAATTTCTAGAACAGTTCAAAACATTCCAGAGTATTCTTGAACATTCCATCACATTTCAGAACATCCCGGAACATTCTAGAATGTTGTGGAATGTTCGGGAATAGGGAATCGGGAACATCAATGTGAAACAATCCAGAACACTCTCGAATGTTGTCCTGAGCGAAGCCGGGTAACCCAGCTAGTATGGAATATTGGTTGTGGAAGTTAAATACACGGATATTACGCAGTATTCCCCTTTTAATCAATAGTCAAATCAAATACGACATTTAACGGAATTACTAACCTTTACATCGTTAGATATATATCCCAGGTTTAAATGGTTTATATGGCAAGCAGGGTTTGTCTAACGGATACGTGTAATTATTCTAATACCTTTCTTTCCGCGTTTTTCTGTTATAAATACAGGTCGAAACTTGTGAATAATGCATACACTTCATAATATGAATAAATTATTGTTTTTTATTGTCAATTATTGTCAGTAATATTTTTTTTTGATTTGCAGCAATTATTGTTTATGAAATGTAATATAATATATTTTTAAAAAATATTTTAAAGATAATCTCAAAAAAAAAAAGTTTCCGACTAATCTAATCTTAAGAATAACTTATAACTCAGTTTCCAAGTGATACTCCATTCTTCAAATAAGTTAAAATTTGTTTTGTTTTTCACAACCAATTACAATAATTCTAGATACGCTATCCAAATAGTATATTTGTTTGACAGTAGATAAATACTTATAATTACATATCACCGAACTTACAACTTATTGTTTTTTACGTTCACGTTGTAATTTAAGTACTTATAATATATATAATATAGCACTAAAAAATGTACACTACTCTTCCAGACACAAGCTAAATGCTTCCATGGAAGAGTGGTATTATATTTGAACATGAACATGTACGCAATTTATTACATCACAATGTATAACTCATAAACTTACGAATACCGACAGTAACTACACGACAAAATACACTATTCTACTGTAGCATTCATAAGCGGAACTACATTGCCGACTCTCTGATACAACGATTTCACACTATGGGAAATCAGTACTTAGGTGATATTGACATATTTAACACAAACTTGGCGAATTTTGTCGATCTTGTAAAAAACTTATGCCAAAACTATTCCTAAACATATCTGTATTTTTGTAAACCTATGAAATTGCTGTATTTCTGAATTTTTACGAGTTGCGTGCTTTTTTATCTAATTTATTTTTTATTATTTCTTTATCTGTTTTATTCCTAAACATATCCTTTTTTCTGTAAACCTATGAATTCGCTGCATTTTTGTATTTTTATGTCTTGTGTGCTTTTTTATCTAATTTTATTTTTATTTTTATTATTTCGGTAGCTGTTTAAAAATCATCTGTTATGAATTAATTGTACTACCAAACGCGTAAAAGCCCTTTGGGCGTTAAATAAATAAATAATATTTTATATTCTAAAATATGTTATTATTATTGCAAACATTTACTTCTTGTCTAAATAAAAAAAATCTGAGAATATGAATACGGTGTAGTACAGTTCATATATCGCGTAAGTGAATTAATTTTAGCAAAATTAAAATCTAAAATGCATATTTTTGGCATATTTTTTCGTCCCGACATAAATATCCACTTTTCATAATAATAAAGCTAAATCTAACTGTTGAATATTTCGTATTAATCGAGAAGCGGAGAAAAACAAGTTTAATTTTATTTCTTAATTTACGTGTTGTGTTCAGATTTCTAGAAGAGGACTAGAAAAAACCAGCCTAAGCACAGTTTGACGAAACAAATGACTTTGTATTTTTCCGCGAGTGTAATTCATATTGTAATGAATGCCATTGGGGATGCGATTAGCATGTGGCGCAAGCCTCCTCAATCCAGGGGTTGCTCTCCGTTCCGTCATTAGGGGCGGCGACCCATGAAGGAACCCACTACGCAGTTGTTAGGTAAACGGAACAGTCACGGAACCAGTCTCGATTCACTCTGGAAAATTTTGTAATTTAAAAATAATGCCAGGCGTGGAAAAGTTACACATTTACTTAGTCACAATTCCACTCATTTTGCTGGACGGTGAACGTGTATACTTAATTATCATGTTTATTGCCTTTGTCTTTACGTTATAGAACTCAGGTTGATATCATTATTTTTTAAAGGTGTATTATGTATGGTTTTAATATACAACGATTTTTAATGCATAGGTATATGTACGCCAATGGGTGTTAAGGGCCCGCAACCCAAATTTCTACCGATTTCTTACATATATCCCTTAAACACGTCATATTTTAAAGCTCTTAAAAAAATAAATGTTATTCTTGAAGATAATATGTAGACATTGCCCGTGCCGAAACGCAAATTGTAGAAAAATCCCTCGATAGAAAAAAATCCCAAAGTATGCTCCAAAAATTTTTTTACAAGTTACATGTATGAAAAAATTCACAGTGTTTTTTTTAAATGCTGTTTAAAATAATGCCCGAGAGATTTTTGCTCTATTTTAAACGAATCGTGTTTTATTAAACATTTTCGCGATTTTTGCATCGATTTTGTCGCTGTAAATGTAAGCGCTCTCCTCTAACATTCGTAATTTCGTATCTCTCCATCTTCTTCTTTTCGGGCCCGGTTGCGGAGCCGTAATACATTACTGCAATGCGTTTTTCATGAGACTTTACCATTTTTTCAGGACCAGATCACAATTACCAACTTCTTTCATCTTCCTCATGTATTTCTCTTTTCATTCCTTTAAGTCAACTTTCGTGGCAACTTTCCCTTTTCCCTCTCCTCCCCTTTCTCGTCCCAACCCAAATACTTATTCTGCAGCCTATTTAAGTATAGTTATAATCACTTTTATTTTATTGTTGTGTATCAAATATATTTTTTTAATTGCTGCTTATTTCTGTTTTTTAAATATTCTAATTCAGTTAGTTTTATGTTTCTAAATTCCTATATGTGAACATTATTTAAAAAAAAATTATTTTATTTATTTTAATACATGAATTATCGAAAGTACATATAGTTTTTTTCTGATATTTCACCCTCCGTGCTAGGGATGACCCTGTGTTATAGCGGGAGAAGTTTACAGTTTGTGGATATACATTCATTAGTATAGGTTGAAATTTTTCACTAATTGATACTATGCACACAAATTCTTCAAAGTAAGAGAGTTTATATAGTTATATTGGATTACAAGAATAAGGTGAAGAAGTTAAAGAATATTGGAAAAGATAAGTTATTATTAGTATATTAAGGAATTATTGATATATAGTTCACAGTAATCAGTCTTATACATATAATGCTGCTTAGATAGTAAATAAAGATATATTATGTTTTGCCTGCTCTTAATACTATGCACACAGATCTTTTATAATAAGCAAATGATATACTTATAGTTAGATTGGGTTACAAGAAGAAGATGGAGAAGTTAGAGAATTATTAGAAAATGAAAAATTTCAGGAGTTGTTAGCTATAGTTCACACTAATTAATCTTGTACATACAATGCCGCTAATTTAGAAAATAGAGATATATTATGTTTTGTCTGAAAGGTGATTAAATTGATAGAGTGTAAAGTGAATGGGTGTTAAAATTGTAATGTATTCCATGTGTAAGGATCCATTTCGTTATTTGTTTTTTAAAGGAATGGGGTTGACTCAAGGTTTTTAGGTTTTCAGGGATAAGGTTAAAGATTTTAGGAGCTAGGAAGAAAAATTGTCTTTGAGCTGACGTGGTGTGTAATGTAGGTATGTAGGTATGTTGTAGTGTCTGTTGGTTATTGTTCTGGTGGTGTAGTTGTGTTGTAAGAGAGTTTTGTTTTTGTATTTGAAGAGGAAATGTATTAGCATAAATTTTAGATGGAGTTGCCGTATGTGACGTTATACTCGATGAGGAGTCGTTTAGAGGGATATCTTGTCGGTCGCTTGTTAATGACACGTATTACCATTTTTTGGGCTTTTAGTAGAGGTTCGATGATAGATTGTGCACAGCCACCCCAAGTTATAATGCCGTATACTAGTAGGGATTGGCAGAGAGTGTAGTAAACAGTTTTAAGAGTTGAGGTAGTAAGGATATTTCTTAGGGTTCGAAAAACATAAGAGAGTTTACGGATGCTTGGGGTTAGACTAGCCAAGTGCTGATCCCAACGAAGGTGTCGATCAATGATGACCCCCAGATATTTTAGTGGGTGGCGGGTTCCAAGTTTGGGCAATTACAGGAAGTGCAAGTTTTTAGACAGGAGTGAATTATTATCTTCTGATTGTTGGTAGGTTGGGTTGCAGCAGAAAGACTAAAGGTTAAGAATTTTGTTTTTCCAGCATTAAGGGTTAGGAGATTATCATCAAACCATTTCTTTATCTGGCGCATGTCGTTTTGAGCTATGTCGAATGCTCCTTTCCAGGTTTTGTGTCTAGTTACCAGTACTGTGTCATCTGCAAAAGATATTAGTTTCCCGGTTATGGGAAGGTTACAGAGATTATTGATATAGGGATATAACAGAATAGGGCCTAGAACACTTCCTTGTGGGACTCCGAAGTGGATTAGTAAGGGGTTACTTGTTGTGTTGTTAATTTTCACAGATTGCGATCTGTCAGTTAGGTATGATGAGAACCAGTTAAGAGTTCTACCTCGGAAGCCTATTTGAGATAGTCTTTCTAGAAGTACAGGGTAAGAAACCGTGTCAAATGCTTTGGCTAAGTCTAGGAATATGGCTAAGTAGGAATCACCTTCGTCCAGGCTGTTAGAGATCTTATCCATCAAGTCTAAGATTGCAGATTCTGTATTTAGCCAAACTGATTAGGCGAGAGAAACTTCTGGGATTCAAGATGGGAGACAAGCCTACTTTTAACATTTTTTTCAATGATTTTTGACAGGACACTTAACAAAGAAATGGATCTATAGTTTTAAATATTTGTTTTATCGCCACCTTTATAGATTGGGATAACTGTTGCATGTTTTAGTAGGTGTGGGAAAGAACCGCTTTTAAAGCTTAGATTAACGATATGTTTGAACGGCGTTGTAATAAAGTGAACTATGTGTTTTATTATATAAGGAGAAATATTGTCATTACCAGCAGCACTGTTTGTTTTAATGGCGAGTATTGTGTCAACTATTTCTTTATTGGAGGTAGGGGCTAGGATTAGTTCCGGGTGCAAAGAGCTCTGTTGTCTTGCCCGTGAGGTTAAGAGATTTTGTGTTTTGTTTGTTGCTTTTAGAATTTTGTTGGCTAAGTTCGTCCCGATGTTACTGAAAAAAATGGTTGGCATGATCGGCTAAGCTTCTTGGGTCATCATGGACTTGGATATTTTTCCCATTTATGGCGAGTGATTTCATTTTGAGTGAGGTTTTTTTGTTTTCTGAGATGTCATTGACTACGTTCCAGATTTTTTTACTGTCATATCCTGATTCTTCATTTTTTTTTTGTAATAGTTTTGTTTGGTTATTGTTATGAGATTATTGCAAATGTTACGATACTTTTTATAGAAGCGCAAGAGTTGGGGGTCTGGGTTGTTTACGGATTGTTTATGGAGTCTGTCTCTTTTACGTATACAGAAGATAAGGCCATTTGTAATCCATGGTTTTAGTTTCTTTTTTTTTGTTTGATGCCATTATAATGGGGAAAGTAGCATGATTAATGTGGGCAGTTAGTGATGCAGAGAAATTTTCAAGAGCGTCGTTGACATTTTCAGAAAGCAGGGTAGATTCCCATTTTTCTTCTTCTACAGACTTTATCAAATGATCCATGCCACATAACTCACCCAAAAAACACAAGAGCTAAATCGTGTAATCTACTTCTAGTGCCTAAAACTAAATCAACTTTTGCCCAAAAGCACGAATCTTACCTCGCACCTCACATTTTCAACACCTTCCTAAAAGAAACCACCTATTGTACCACAAAAAACAACCTAAACTGGTTATACAAACATTTCAATACATGGTTACTACACAAAAAAAGGGCAAGCATCACCAAGTTATTAGTAATCTCATCTTAGTCTTTAATCCTCACTCTTTATTCACATATATGTATGTGTTGGTTACTTATAGAAATTTTATCTTAATTATTAATACTGCTTTTGTTTTACGAATGCTTATTTTATTATTACCTCATATGTATATTATTTTGTTGAAATCTTATAGTTCTAGATTTAGACGATAGCATTACTATGTGTATTCATTTTGTTGATATTTAATAGTTCTAGATTTAGATGCTAGCATTACTATGTGTATCTGATGAATTTTTGGTTTAATGGAAATTTGTTAATTCCTTGATAACTGTATTTCAACTCCCAATAATTCTTATTTGATTATATGTATTTATGTTTTAATTTGTATCTATGTGTTCGATTATGTACACGTATGCGAATACCTGTTTGTATGTATGTGCGCATATGCGTGTATGAACATAAATATGTTTATGTGTGTACATATATGTAAATGTATATGTGTGTAAATTTTTGTATACTTGTGGACTTAGTCTAGTGAGGCGGGCTACTAATTTGTTTGTATATGATATTATTATTACAATAAACGCCCGGGTTGCCAGCATTAAATAAAAAAAAATAAATAAAAAAAAAGTTTTATGGGAAGGATTACTGGACTTAGGGGGAGAAGATTTTCAGTTATGTAGTTCGAGCATGGTTGAGTAATGGTCAGTTACAGTGGATTCGAATACAGCTGATTTAGAATGTTAGCTTTGATCTAACCATAATGTGATCTATGCATGTCTTAGTAGTGAGGGTAACTCGGGTAGGTATGTTGATGTGTGGTATAAGTCCATGTAGTGCCATTAGGTTTAGGTAATTTGTAGCGTGGGGGCTGGATTCATTTAGGATGTCTATATTGATGTCACCGATTATGATGAGATCCTTAGTTTTTTCATTGCTATTTTTTTCGAGAGAGTAGAGAAAAGGGATGACATTGTTGGACTTAGGGGAGCGGTATATTGCGAGAATATTTAAGTTATCGATTGAGATATTAAGACAATTTGCATTGTCTACTTAAATTTCGGATACTGCATGTTTTAGGTTAGACTTGACATAAACTATGACCCCATCGGATTGGGACCTGTGCTGAGACGTGTTGTACAAAGAGTGGTTTAATAATTTCGGGATTTAAGTGGTTTAATAATTTCGGGATATAATTTTTCCATCTTGTTTAGAGATTATATTTTGTAAGACAGCATACCGATTTTTTAGTTCGATTACTTCAGAGTTGACTTTATCATTTGATTTTTCGATGATATCTAGTCGTTTTTTTCATTTCTTGTTGTTGATCAGCAATGAATTGTATGGATTTGATGATTTCATTGTTCTGTAGGATGATTGCTTCATATTTATTTAGGTACGAATCGAATTTTTGCTCAACAAATTTCAATACATCTGTTTTAAATGTTTGTAATTCCGAGGTAAATATTTCAAAAGTTAAAATGCTGCATTTTTTGTTTTGGTTATTACCGCCATCTGTGTTTTCGGTTATGATATTTTCTGTGTTATTGGGAGGTCACTTTCCAGTATCTGTTCCAGTATCTCTAATAAAATTGGTCTTTTTTTTGTCATCCTCTTATGTATATTATATTACTGTATAGTATAGACTGTTTATAGTGTTTATGTTGCTTATAAATAAATAAAGTCTCACACTATATTCCGAATGGGGATGTCGTCGTAGTCCCTCTGGTCTGGATAGTTAGGATGCAATTTGGGTGGCGAAAATGGGTACCGCCGCCCCGGGAGCCATTTATTGGATAACCAACATCTCTGCCATAGGTCACCTTAAGTAGTTCGCTATGTTTGGTGACTTTTTAGAGGTGCCCGGGTTCATGGGGTGAGATTTATCTAGGTCTTGGCGGCGGATAATCTGGACACACTGAATCCCCGATTCTTACCCATCCCTCATACCTTTTTTCCTTCCCAGTACTTCCTCTCCTTCCTTTCCTTAAAACGACCCTCCACACTAATTCCTCAAAGATAACATAGATAAAATTATTTTCCCCAGGGCCTCCTGTGAGGAGCTAATGTAAATAAAATATTATTGCAGAATTCTCATTAACAACGAGAAGTTGACGTTTAGGGCCCCCACAACAATTTTATTTACAAGGCGAGTGAATTAATCTTTCGAGTTTAGATCAGAACACAGAAACACAGAAGAAGGGCGTGGTCTAGGGGTAGGGGTCTTGACTCGCAATCCGAAGGTCGCGGGATCGAATCCTGGCGTGGGCAAAAAGACTTTATTTGATTAATTTGTGTTATTTCACAATTAATTAATTTGAAAAATAATATACAGTATATTTGCGGCACGTTCCAGAGTGGAAGATACTCTCAGTATCGCTCTGGTGTAATGCCATAATTCGGAATTGAAACGTTGCTTGAAATGGCTTTAACCGTGTTTGGTGATTAGTAGACATCGGATTATATGCACTAACAAAGTGCCAAAATATGCATGCAAATATGCACTAAAAACTTTTGATTTGCCCAAAATATGCACAATGCAAAATCAAAAAACCATGTATATTTTTATATATTTTAATTAAAGACCGTACAAAAACAGCGAAATATTCTTAAAATTATGCATAGTTTTTGTGACAATATACAGCTAAGTATTTTTCCAAATTTTCGAGCCCAAATTTGTGACGTTTGTCACCCAGTATTAATTTGTACCCCGAAAACGACCTCTCTACGTCAACTGACGTCATTGGACAAAATTTAAAATTTGGCGCCATTTCTGGAGATAACAGTTAGGCAGGGTATGACCTGTGCCGTTGTTGATGTAGGCACTAATGTTCTTCATGTCTTCAAGACTCGGGTTTTTAAGCAAAATAGAGTCTAACTTTTTACGAATCTTTTCTGATATTGAATTAGGATTCAAATGCTAGCTTGCTTGAATGAATTGCAATAGCCTCAGAACTGTCAAATTGCCCAACTATTGATTTACGGCCTCAAAATTTTCAGCATAGAATAATACTGCCTTTAGCCAAGTACCCCATCGAGTAATCATGGGTTCTGGCGGCAATGCCAGATTTGGCAATTGCTCTTTATAAGACTGCACACGCGACGGTGCCTTTAAAAACACTTTTTTGTAGAGGAAATCAAAAAAGAAATTTATTAAATTTTTTGGAAATCAATTTATTAACATTCCCATACTCTTGCCGTATCTCTTCTGCAAGGCGATGAAACCCGTGAGCTAAGCAGGTAATGTGTAGTAAATTTGGATAAAAAGTTTGCAAGGCTTGGCCAGCTTTCACGTCAGCCACCGCTCTGGTGCCCTACGCGTCATCATCACCTAGCTCCCTATATGTAGATGATACCTCCCGCTATTAAACGAAATATGCACGATTTGGGAAAAAAGGCTGAAATATGCATTAACGTCGTAATTAGAGAGTTATATGCATTTGCATATGCAAATATGCAAATATGCAAATGCATATAATCCGATGTCTAGTGATTAGATATTCGGTGATCAGAATAGCCAGGTACTTCCCCACCATCCTCTTCCCCATTTCCTTCCCCACCCCTGTACCTTCAGCCTCACAACATACCTCAATTAGGGATGCCATAGTCTCACATGACTCCATACGGGAGCAACTGGGACTCTTGTGAGATATTCCTATAAAAAAGGACATAATATTCAGCACAAAAAACAATGATTCTTGCTTTGCTGTGATCTAGATCTAAAATCAACTTTTTTCTGATATACACAGTAATATAATTATTTAATCGGTGTGTTACCGAAATTCTCACCCCCCTTTCCCACACTCCACTCCCTTCCCCATCTTTACTAACAACCTCCAATCCCCCCTCCTTCTCCTCCGCCCACCACTCCCCCCAACCTTCCCCTCTACCGTACTCGTTACATTCATTTTTCAAACAGCTCGCGTGCCACCTATTAAAATGTATCAATCAAACATGCGCAGCTTTGCATTTATAATATTAGTACATATATAGTAGTATTTTATACATATTTGAATTTTCACCATCAAAGGAATCTCCATAGTAACCTAAACAAATAACAAAATGACAGCGCACGTCAAACAATTACTTAGCAACGCTTTGCTTTTCGTCCGGACAATAAACCTATAATAAATAATTTCATAAGAGCTTATTCACAACGCCAGAGCTTAATACAGCCCAATTACTCGCAAATAATGTAGCTTTCTATTAGTGAAAGAATTTTTAAAGTCCATTCATTATTTATTGCGTGAAAGAGTAACAAACATACATCCATTCATCCATATATCCATACAAACTTTCGCCGTTATATTAAGTTATTAGTTCGCAGATGACATAGCTTTCTTCTTTCTTCGATGGCGCTACAGCCCATATCGAGCTTTGGCCTGCAACAGTCGCCTCCAACTCCTCCTGTTCTCAGCGGCTGACTTCCAATTTGGTACCTGGAGAAGCTATGCTGCATCCCCTCTTACTTCGTCTTCCCACCTCAGTCTGGGTCTTCCCACTTTTCTCTTTCCACCTGGTTGTCCAGTCAAAATTCTTTTTGGGACGCGTGCATCCGGCATTCTCTGTACATGCCCAGCCCATCTCAGCCTGAGGAGTCTCATATGTGTTGAGATGCTAGGTGCCTTATATATATCATACAATTCTGTATTGTGCCGGATGCGCCATTGTTCACCCTCTTTCACGGGTCCACATATTCTTCTCAGCACTTTTCTTTCAAAAGTATCCAGCATTTCAGCCATCTTTACCGTCAGTGTCAGCGCCTCACATCCATATGCCAATACAGTTCTAACAATGGTCTTATATATGGTTATTTTGGTTTTTCTGTGGACACTACGTGACTTAAACATTGGCAGCAAAGAGAAGTATGTTTTGTTGGCTGTTGTGATTCTCCTTCTGATTTCTGCTGGATCCTCATTGTTGTCTGTCAGACTGGAGCCCAGGTAGGTGAATTGGTCGACCACTTCGTATGAGTAGTTGTCTTTGAATTGTGTACTACTTCTTCTTCTGTGTGAAGAGTTCCTGCTCTGTATCATCATTTTCGTTTTGTTGACATTTGTTGACATAGCTTTCTTCTTATCATCCAAAATCATCACACCCGCCGTCAAATATCTTAATGAAGCCATGGATGCCCTTTCCACCTGGATCACTTTAAATGGTCTTGAACTTTCAGTCCAAAAGACTCAGTGTGTCACCTTCTCAAACCATCATAAAAACCCCTGTTCAAATTTTATTTAAAAACTCTCCAATCCCCAACGCCTTTGAAGTTAAATTTTTGGGAGTAACATTTGATAGAAAACTTAAATGGTCTTTCCATATTCATAATATAGTTACTAAAATTAAAATATCATCAGATCATTGACTGGCGTTTGGTGGGGTGCACACCCTACCTGCATTAAGTTGCTTTACAATGCGCTTATTCGAAGCCATCTCGACTATGCCTGCCCACTTTTTAGTACTGCATCCAAAAATGCACTTAATAAATTAGACAAAACTCAATCGAAGTCATTGCAAATAATAACTGGAGCGATGCAATCGTCGCCCACCAATTCCCTTCAAGTAGAATGTTCTGATCCTCCACTTTATTTAAGGCGTCATCTGTTTGCGGACAAATTTGTTCTTAAATGTTAAAATTCTAAATGTCATCAGGTTATTTCCAGAGTCTCGTTGTTCAAAGACTCAACACATTTATCTCCAATCAGAGCTCGAACTAAACCTCTTCCTGCCATCTGTAAAAATTTTCGCTCACTGTCAGAGTTTCAAATTATCCAAAATGATCTTATTCCACTATAAAAAATAAAATATAGTCACGTAACCATATCCCCAACAACTTTAGAAGTGATCGGCATCCTTAAAAGTCATTCCAATCTCCCAGCCCATACTGCCAATAATATGTTCAACGTCATTATTTCTTCTAAATGGCCCAACTCTTCTCTTTTATTTACTGATGGCTCCAAATCTCTAGACTCTCCTAACTGTAGTATAGGTATTAACGTTTATCACAATAATTCTAATGATTGGAAATAAAGGATAAAGAATGAAGGATTACATAATTTTGTCGTGTAAAACTATATCAGGTCTATTATGACTAATTGTTCTGTCTACTATATCGGGTCTCTAATGACTAATTGTTCTGTCTAACAAACAAAAAACTTATATCATTGATGTCGCTATTCCAAATTCCTGTAATATCCAAAAATCTGTTTCTGAATAAATAAGAAAATATACAAATTTAGGAAATGAGGTTACAAGAATTTGGCTTTCTCCGACTATAAAAAATATTATACCATTTGTAATTTCGGCTACTGGCATTATACCTAGCTCTGTCATTCAAAATTCAGGCATTGGTTTTAGATTTGTCAAAGAATTTATATGTATAAATGCAAAAATCAGTTTAAATACATGTAGGATTACAAAAGATTTTTTAAATATTTATATTGAGGGATCAGTAGGATTTAAAGTTCCAATTAGGAGTTCCACCGAGCCGAACCCTCTGATATGAAAATATCTGGAGTCGGTGAATTATTTTCCCATTTCGTCTCTTTGACACGTTGTTCTTGTATTATTTTGTATTTATTATACTTATATAGTGCAATTGCATAGCGAGGATTGACTAGATGATCATTTGTGGAAAAGTGTGTGAAAGGTAAGTTTTTTCTGTGGGAAAGATTTAACCCGGACGTAAAATCTGAAGCGTTTAATGATTATATATGCGTTAACATTTAATTAGGTAGTTTGTAATACCGCAACTCACTTTGATGCAATATATAAGTCTTTTTATTAGCCCAGAAAAAAGCACCAGGCCCATAAAACATTCTGTCCATGCTCAGTTTATTATTTATGTACTGTATACTTGAATACTTGTTAAGATGCTCCTGTACAACTTACCAATGTTACATGTAAAAGCCATCAAGGCGTAAATAAATAAATGATGTAAAAAAATGACTAATGGAGTGTACCACTTTGGAATGTGGTGAAGATATGCTTCGTTCACATAAAAATATATTGGTCCGGAATCAAGGAGCTAACGAGATCAACCAAATCAAAAGTAGGTACTTTTGAATAACTTGCCTGTGTGCGCAATACGCAGTACACCGCCAACTTCCCCGGGAAGAGTGTCCGTGGGCGCTCTCGTGTCGGACCGCATGAACATCCATAAGCTGGAGGGATGCACATCCCTCCCACCCCCCTCATCGCATAACCATCTGCACGGATCACGTGGCCCGATAAGATGTCCCTCTAAAGATAATCTTATTATCATCCCCGTATTAGACGGAACCTAATTACCGCTCCAAATATAAATGCGATTATTACCTTATGGGTACCACTTACCTAACGTGTCCCATTCAAACACACGTCAGTATATTCAAACAGGGAAATTATAAATAATAAATTAATTTTATAAAAAAAATAATTCCGTTTTTTTAACATAATATTATCAACAGTTGAAGACTAAAAAATACGACATTATTGATGTTGTAGCCGAAATGATTATTTTTTTTAAATTTCAACTTTTTGTATGAAGATTTTTCAGAATTCTTTCAGTCAAGGGATGCGCCGCATCCACATTTCAGTATAGCGTCAAACAAAAAGTTGAAATTTTGAAAAAAAAAATAAAACAAGCAATCTAAGTCGGTAAACTGACGGACCGCCACTGGTCTTTAGCCTTGTCGAGGCTTTGCTGCATTTTTCGTTTGAGAATTGGATGCTTTATTTAAAAAAAAATTAACAATTCATCATTTTTTTTTGGTTAATTTTAATGTTCCTTTTAAAGTTCTATTCAAATTCTGTGATTATTTCAGTTTTATGAAGCATCTGTCCTATAATGATACAATAACCGAACTTGAATAGAACTTACACAGAACGCGAATATTAACTTTAAAAAATTGATGAATTGTTGAAATTTTTTGACACAACCTGTCCTGAATCTTCGGCGATTAGATATTAACAATATAAGGTTTTATTCAACAAGTTATTCCACTATAGAAATATGTTTTTAAAACATGAAAAATGCAAAATTTCGTTACACGCCTCCTAAATCTGACGACGGTCTGTACCTAGTTCCTTTTGGAACCTTTGACATATTTAGAAGAAGAAAAAAATGGAAGAAGGGTAAAGACTTCATTTAAAAAAAAAAAATCTTTATTAATTTTGTTTGTTACAGGTTTGTTTTTCATGGTTTTTCGACTACCAAGCCTAGCCTAGCTAATGCCCGTATTATGGTAGTCGAGATTCATAAGATGTTATATTAAGTATAATCATCCATATATGTACATGAAAGTACAAACATATAGCATACATATTAAGGAAAATATTCATACTAGTATTAGGTACATGATCACATACAGGAAAGGAGTTAAAGTAGGTGAATCTTGTATAAATAAAAATAAAATAGAATAACAAATAAAAATAAAAGTAACAAATAATAATATTTTAAGGTTTTGCTTAGCATTGAATCCCCTTTCTAAAATGTTAATTAAAAGCAAATTTGGAATAAAAATTAAGGGTAATACAAGAGAGAGTAGTATAGTTTCACATCTATTATATATGGATGATATAAAATTATTTTCAAATTCTGAATCGAATTTAGAGAAAATGATTAAGGTAGTTAAAATTTTTTCAAATGATATTAAAATGACTTTTGGTTTAGATAAATGTAAAACGATCCATATAGAGAAAGGCAAAATTGTAGATGGAGACGAGGTTATATTTAGAAATTTCAAAATTAAAAGTATGAAAGGGGATGAGGTTTATAAATATTAAGGATACCCGCAATCGAATAGATTAGATCACACTAGTATTATAAATGATATTAGGATTAAATTTCAAACTAGGATCAGAAAAATTTTAAAATGTAATCTATCTGCTAAAAGTTTAGTAAAAGCAATAAATACTTGGGCAATACCTCTACTAACGTACTCATTTGGCATAATTAAATGGTCCAATACAGATTTAGATAGTTTAGAACGATTAATTAGAACTACGTTAACAAAGTTTAATTGCCATCATCCAAATTCAGCTATAGAACGAATTAATTTACCTAGAAATTTAGGAGGTAGAGGTGTAGTCAAAATAACATCTTTGAAACACAATCAGGTAGAAATGCTTAGAAATTTTTTCCATAGGAAAGCTAATAGCTCAGAAATGCACAAAATAATTTGCAAGGCAGATAGAAATATTACACCTTTAAATTTATATGACGAGAATGCCAACATTCTTATAAATACTAACCATGAATTATTAGATTCCTGGTCAAATAAAATTATTCACGCAAAACACTTCAATTATCTCAACCAAACGTATGTTGACAAACTTTCGTCAAACAAATGGTTGAGTATTGGAGAGTTGAGCGCAGAAATAGAAGGATTTATGCTTGCCATTCAAGATAGAGTCATTAATACTAAAAATTATAGAAAGCATATAATCAAAGATATAAATCAAATTGATGATTTATGTAGAAAATGTTTGGCTTTTCCGGAAACTATAGAACATATTATATCGGGATGTTCTATATTAGCGCCGTCCGAGTATACATTTAGGCACAATCAGGTTTTAAAAATAATCCACCAAAGTTTGGTAATTAAACATAACTTGATTGATTGCCGTAATGTAGTACCATATTATGAATATGAACCAAATTCATTTATAGAAAATGAATTTTATAAAATATATTATGATAAAACTATACTAACAGACAGAACAATTAGTCATAATAGACCTGATATAGTTTTACATGACAAAATTAAAAAAATAATTTATATTATTGATGTAGCTATTCCAAATTCCTGTAATATTCAAAAAACTGTTTCTGAAAAAATTAGAAAATACACAGATTTAGGAAATGAGATTAAAAGAATTTGGCATTCTCGGACTATAAAAATATTACCATTTGTTATTTCGGCCACTGGCATAATACCTAGGAATCTGATTCAAAATTTAAGCATATTAGATTTGTCAAAGAATTTGTATATAAAAATGCAAAAAGCAGTAATTTTAAATACATGTAGGATTACAAAAGATTTTTTAAATATTTATATTGAGGGTTCAGTAGGATTTATAGGTTCAATTAGAAATGCCACAGAGCCGAACCCTCTGATATGAAAATATCTGGAGTCGGTGAATTATATTCCCATTTGGTCTCTAGTAGGTTGACATGTTGTTCTTGTATTTGTATTTATAATACTTATATAGTGCAATTGCATAGCGTGGGTTGACTAGATGATCATTTGGGGAAGTGTGTGAAAGGGTTTAGTTTTTCCTTCTTTTTTTCCTTTTTTTTTTTTTTGGGGAAAATTTAACCCGGACATTTAAATCTGGTATAGAAATAAAAATAAGAATAAATATATAAATCATTTTGTACAACAGTACATGTAAAACAGGTTTGTTTTACATGGTTTTTCGACTACCAAGCTAGGCAATTGACGTACTTGACTTACTTTAAAAGTCACCGGAGACCAAAATTTCATTTACATTTTTTACTCCAAAAAATGTCAGGAATCACTGGTTAAAGTAAGTCAAGTACGTCCCTTAACATCCTGTATATTACCAACTGACCGGAGCTAGTGGAACTAAAACTATGGAAACTCCAAATCGGGGAATGTGTTAATTATTCTCAAGGAAGTGAGGAGGTGAAGCAGACGGGGAAGATTTAGGTTGGAAAATACCCAGCTATTCAGATCTATCTAGCTAACACTATGAACGGAGCTCCTTCGCTATGGTGACACTAAGAGTAACTAGACAATATCAGTTCAGAGAAATGTCACTGGAGCGGTACGAATCGTTATTCACTGTCCATAAATTCGGTATTTTCGTTTTACCTTTTCCCATCATTTGAAATTTTTTGGTGAAAATTTGGGGTGATTCGTGTTTTTTGTAAAAGAATGTTGATTTTAAATTTCGTACAGTTAAATTGACTTTAATTAATTATCTTAAAATAGCTTGTATTAAACACACCAAAAGGTGCAATTACTTGCAAACGTACGCATAAAATTATTCACCTGTATTAAACTAGTCCCAGCGAGAACTCGTGTGGACGTCATCGACGTCCTCTTTGTTACCACGCGCCTTGTTTGAAGACGAAATAGACAGAAAATACTAGAACGATGACGTCACGTACGATCTCGCGCGAGTCTAGAATAATGTTGTTTTCAATGAGCATACGTTGTGGTATTTGATTGTGGTATAAAGACAAAAAATAGCTTGGAATCATTCAACACATATTATGTTTAAAAAGGTATGGTACCTATTGCTTTCGGTGGTGGGCTATTGCGTGCCCGAAATTCCATGTATTTTGTTGAAGATTTTTCATTAACATTGATTTTTGTTTGGCATTAGGAGATTTGCTAAGCCTTTTTTTAATGTGAAAATCCCACAAGCGTCCTAACTGCTCCCATCTGGAGCCAGAAGTCATTCCCAATTTGGGAATGTTGTGTGGCTAAAGGTAGTATCTAGGTAGGCAGTTAATATTAAAGTATTTTTCAGGATTAAATAACATGTGTTCACAATTGTCCTCTGCGTCCGAACTATCTAAATTTCTTTAAATAGACAATATACAGTGTTTATTTCAAGCGACCTCCCAGGTAAGTATGGTCCTGTTTTCATTCATTTTTAGGCAACATCGCGCTCATTCGTCAAAACATTGGACATAATATTTTCGTATCGGTGATCAATGAACAAGTGTATGCAATTTTTAGCCAGAAGTTGTTTTTAATTGTTTGTCTAGCTTGAAATTTTTTTTAGATTTTAGTAATGTATTATAAGTTTGTACAGCGCCCTTGAGGTGATTTTTCACAAAAACGGCGCTATATAAATATTTGTGCTGAAGGTAGTTGTACGTTGTGTGGCTGAAGGCATGTAGTAGGGAGGGGAAGGAGATGGGGAAGAAGAACGTGGGGAAGTACCTGACTGTTCAGATCTAGTCACCAAACACGGTTAAAGCCATTTAAATTTCGGAAGCGGGTGTGGGCACTGCAGCTTCGCCGCCATTTATTGGATAAACAACACCCCTGCCATTGGCCACCCCAAGTAGTTGGCTACGTTTGGTGATTTTCCTGGAGTTTCCGGGTTCATGGGGTGAGGTTTGTCTAGGTCTTGGCGGCGGATGCTTTTGCAATGGTGGTCTTACAACAGAGCGATACTCATAGTATCTTCCACTCTGGAACGTGCCCCAAATACACTGCATATGTTATTTTTAATAAATTAATTTTGAAATAACACAAATTAATCAAATAAAATTTATTGCGCACGCCAGGATTGGTACCCGTGACCTTCAGATTGTTAGTCGGAAGCCTTACCACTCGAAGTGTTGCGTATCTTTGGTAAACCTTGTGTAGTAGATATAGACATTTGAGTATATGAGTAGTAAGTACATTGCATAAAGTAGGTATAGACATATGTAGTATATGAATAGTAAGTACGTTGCATAAAGTAGGTATAGACATATATAGTGTACGAATAGTAAGTACATTGCATAAAGTAGGTATAGACATATGAGTATATGAGTTGTGAGTACATTGCATAAAGTAGGTATAGACATATTCGGCCTTATTAATAACAAAACGTCTTAACGATCGTTAAACGGCATATCTGTTGCTTGCGCGGTGAACTAAGAAGATGAACGAAGTATTTTTACACCTTTACTAATAACATGACTACTTTATTATGGTTGGTTTCATTTTGTTTTGCTTGATCTTTATTTTGGTTTGGTTATTTTCTTTTGTGATGTGTGAAATTCATGCGCAGTTAATTAATGTTTTAAAACATGATTGCCGTTTAAAAGACCGATTTACTATTAGATTAGCGTAATAGAATATAATTTTTATTATGTCTGTGTTGTTACTTTAATTTTGTTAAATATAGGTTATTTCGAATAAATTATTTTTTATCCACTTACGTTTAATAAGTATTCCATAAAAGTAATATTATTTAAAATCATAAAAGGCCTGTGCGTGTATAAATACCAAATTCGAGTTATCAACGTTTATATTGTTCGAAAATGAATTCCAAGTATCAGAATTTTTCAATTACTCTCTTGAAATAATTGTTATAATTTTTAATTGTATGAACAAGATAAAAAGTGAGATAACAGTTATAAAAGGAATGTATTTTTTTAATTTGGATTTTTTTTTTAATTTTCTACATTCTGATTAAAAATGTTTTCAGTGAGATTTTTTTTTCAACTTTTTTCCGTGTTTGAAGCTTAAAATGGAGGCGTCTACTAATATCTGCAGGAATTGCAAAAACTGAACAAATCGGACTAATATCTATGAGAACCAAAGTGCGTACGAATATCTACAGCTCAAACTGCTGACTAATATCTATGAGAACCAAAGTGCGTACGAATATCTACATCTCAAACTGCTGACTAATATCTATGAGAACCAAAGTGCGGACGAATATCTACAGCACTGGCAGAGGTTGGATTTGCAATTATGTATAGCATATTGGAATAACGTAATATTGCGTATGCAGTTTAAAAAACTTAATTTATGTACCTATGTATGTATGTATGTAAAAATCTCTAATATCGGACTATTGGACACACTTAGCTGATTATTAAGGATTTGGGTTTTTGTTTTAACAGCTTTCTTTATTTCGAGTGCTTCTAAATTATTTAGTCTATTACCATGACCATTTCCATGTCAGTTAGGTTAGGTTAGGTTAGGAAGGTTAGGTTGTGGTGCCGTGTATTTCCAAATAAATAAATATCTTTGTATTATGACCTCCATGTTTGTTCAATAAATTATTGTCCTCGTAAACAGCAAAATACATAATATTATGCAAAAACTTCATGTACGTAGTTTAAACGTTTAAACCTTTACGTAATTAGTAATTACGTAATTGAAGTTATGCTATTCCTTGCTCAGCTGCCCTCTGTAGATATTAGTCCAACCTACGCTCCATAGATATTAGTCACCACTGGGACCGTCATAGATATTCGTCCGACCTTAGCTCTGCAGATATTAGTCCAGACTCTGAAGTTCGTAGATATTAGTCCAACATATGAGCTGTAGATATTCGTCCGACATACAGGCTGTAGATATTAGTATCTGGAGTCGCTTAAAATATGGCAATTTGTAAATACTAAAGTATATTTCAAATATAAAAATCTAAAAGGTGATTTTATCTACTTTTTATTATGGCATGTTTTTTAACAACATCAAAAATAAGAAATATATAGAACATTCAAAATAATTTTGGAAAAATTGCAAAATTCGTTTAATAATTATTAACAAAGCAGTCGTATATAGTTGATAAACTACGCCTTCGGGTTGTGTAAGATGTGTATTATCTTTCCATGAACAATTTTTTAATTAGTACTTAATGTTTTCACATCCGCGACAGTTTATCAATTGAATAAAATTTTCACGATCATACAGAAATAAATGTTAGGAATCGAATAGTTTAAGTTCAGGTAAACGAATATTCGAAAGCGTCGATTGGCATCCCAAGAATATAAAAAAAACACAGTGTGCAATTTACACGCGGTAGAAGTGAAAGCTTCAGAAAACTAAAGTAGACAAGAGTGGCGAGGCTACGAAGCACCGAACAAAGAGGAGACCGACTGGGAGGCGTCTACTAATATCAACAGGAATTCCAAAAACTGAAAAAATCGAACTAATTAATATCTATGAAAAATCAAAGTATTGAAGTTCGTAGATCAACATATGAGCTGTAGATATTCGTCCGACATGCAGGCTGTAGATATTAGTATCTGGAGTCGACCGATTGTACTATTTCGTTCTCTCAGCTGCATTCCATAGATGTATGTGTTTGTCTCTTTTTGGTGTAGCTTTTTCCAAGGGCGGATCCAGTATTTTTATCTGGGGGGGGGGGGGGGGGGGGGCACAAGGGGCGGACGGGCAAAAAAATCAACAATTACTGTTAGAAATAAACGGAGGCACGTGCACCCCTCCCCTTAATCCGCCCTTGGCTTTTTCGTTCGTAAAATATTTTATAAATTCTTTCAACTTCACAAATCCTGCAATATTTATAAAATGTCATGATTTTTTAAGGGTCTCACTAGTTATTATTTTTAATTAATAAACTAATATTTAAGACAAGATTTTTATGCACAGCACAAAGGGTAACAATTATTATCTTTATCTTTCTTCTATCTTCTATCTTCTATCTTCTATCTTCTATCTTCTATCTTCTATCTTCTATCTTCTATCTTCTATCTTCTATCTTCTATCTTCTATCTTCTATCTTCTATCTTCTATCTTCTATCTTCTATCTTCTATCTTCTATCTTCTATCTTCTATCTTCTATCTTCTATCTTCTATCTTCTATCTTCTATCTTCTATCTTCTATCTTCTATCTTCTATCTTCTATCTTCTATCTTCTATCTTCTATCTTCTATCTTCTATCTTCTATCTTCTATCTTCTATCTTCTATCTTCTATCTTCTATCTTCTATCTTCTATCTTCTATCTTCTATCTTCTATCTTCTATCTTCTATCTTCTATCTTCTATCTTCTATCTTCTATCTTCTATCTTCTATCTTCTATCTTCTATCTTCTATCTTCTATCTTCTATCTTCTATCTTCTATCTTCTATCTTCTATCTTCTATCTTCTATCTTCTATCTTCTATCTTCTATCTTCTATCTTCTATCTTCTATCTTCTATCTTCTATCTTCTATCTTCTATCTTCTATCTTCTATCTTCTATCTTCTATCTTCTATCTTCTATCTTCTATCTTCTATCTTCTATCTTCTATCTTCTATCTTCTATCTTCTATCTTCTATCTTCTATCTTCTATCTTCTATCTTCTATCTTCTATCTTCTATCTTCTATCTTCTATCTTCTATCTTCTATCTTCTATCTTCTATCTTCTATCTTCTATCTTCTATCTTCTATCTTCTATCTTCTATCTTCTATCTTCTATCTTCTATCTTCTATCTTCTATCTTCTATCTTCTATCTTCTATCTTCTATCTTCTATCTTCTATCTTCTATCTTCTATCTTCTATCTTCTATCTTCTATCTTCTATCTTCTATCTTCTATCTTCTATCTTCTATATAATTAAAAATGAATCGTCGAAATGTATATACGCGCATAACTTCCAAACGACTGCACCAAATTGGATAATTCTTTTTTTCTTGTGTTCGTTATTGTCACGACAAGGTTTGTATAAAACTACCGGTGACCTTTGGCATTATGAAATTGTATAAAAAAATTGCAATAGGTGGCAAGCGAGCTGCTTGAAAACTGACGTATGTAATGCGTCAGGGGGAAGGAGGAGGAAAACTCGGGCAGGGTCAGGAACACGGGAGGGGGTTCGCGGGACGGGAGAAGGGGGGAGTAGAGTGGGGAGAAGGAAGATGAGAGAGGAAGGGGTTGCGGGAGAGGAAAGAGAACGGGACGAATGGGAAAGGACACGCAGGGAGAAACAATTTGTTTATTAAATTGCATAGCAACGCTTGCCGGGAACCAGCTAGTAAGTAATAATTGTCTCACTAGTTGTTGCTAAAATCGGTATAATATTGTATGTATTAATGTTTTGTTCACCGAGAGTTACCCCCAAACACGTGCCCAGTTCTCCTACACAGAATATGATGTTCTTGTGCTCAAAACTTAGGCTGAATGGCAATCTGTCGGCTCCTGAGGTCCTGAGTTTCCTCCCTCCCACAGTATCCGTCTTCAAAATCCAGTTTCACTCCTTCCACTTAAAAAACTCGGTGAAGTTCATCGCAAAAAAGCATGTTTACAAAACAATTGAATACGATGTTCATAATTCTTAGCTTTCCGCGAATTACACCCGGTGGCGGCGCAGTTCGCAGAATTTACGGCGCAATCTCAAATATCAACAAACAAAATTATTACCCAACTTTTAAGGCTCTGCAACCGGGCCCGAAAAGAAGAAGATGGAGAGATACGAAATTACGAATGCTAGAGAAGAACGCTAACATTTTCAGCGACAAAATCGATGCGAAAATTGCGAAAATGTTTAATAAAACACGACACATTTAAAATAGAGCAAAAATCTTGCGGGCATTATCTTAAACAGCATTTAAAGAAACACTGTGAATTTTTTCATACGTATAACTTTTAAAATAACTGAAACAAACGTGTTAATAATAATTTTTGGAGCATACTTTGCGATTTTTTTCTATCGACGGAATTTTATATAATTTGCGTTTCGGCGCGGGCAAAGTCTAGATATTATCTTCAAGAATAACATATATTTTTAAGAGCTTTAAAACTTACCGTGTTTAAGGGAAATATGTAATAAATCGGTACAAATCCGGGTTGCGGGCCCTTAAGGTGGACACTTAACAGGCTTTTCCTGAGTTCGTTGATTAGCTCCCCGCTCTGACTGTATTTCAGAGTAGAAGACGTCAAGACGATCACGTGACTAGTTATTGTTACGATGGCTTCGAAAGCCCGAACCTTATCGATAATTTTTCCCAAACCCCACATATTCAACAAGCTGAAATCAAAATGAAGACACATCCTCAAAAAGTGCAATCATTTTACGTAAACAATCTTGTGTTGTATGGATTGAGATGGACTTTTCTGTGTGGGGGTGCCCATCCCCTTTGCTTTAACCTTTAAGCAAGGCGTTTTGGAAAGTTTGCAGACAGGCAATGTACGCAGGTAAATTGATTTTCTATGCAGATTACTGCATTTCTGTATTACACGCACGGGTGTATAGGGGACGCGTGACTCGATACATGCAGAGTCGCCCCAAGGTGTTGGCTGGGCATTGCAACTCACGTGTGGAAATGCTAGGATGGAAATGACAGAACGTCGTCAGGACCCGTTACCTGTGTAACATTTTATAACTTAGTTCCCGGTAACAGTGCGAATGCAATACAAATCAAGAAATAATAATATTGATATATATTTGAGATGGAATGACCATATTGACATGTTAACAAAAAATATCAGAAGACTTACCTATATTTTTTAAGAACTTCGTCATATATTGGATAAAGAAAAATTAAAATCTGTCTATAAGCCTTAGTCCAATCTCGAATTTCTTACAATATAGTATGCTGGGGATCCTGTCTAAAGTCCAATGTAGAACCACTAAATATTGCTCACAAATTAATTCTTAAAGCCATGTACATAAAAAAATTTCGTTATCCATCTAAAATAGTTTACAAGGAATCTAATGTTATGTGTATAAAACAGCTGTACATTACTAAAATAATTTGTAGATTTTGTATCAATACTAAATCTGCAGAAAGAACCCAACAAATCCATACCACTAGAATTGGCTCAACAATGAACTTTATGGCAATACATACTAAAACATCTTTTGGCCAAAGAAACTATTTATACCAAGCTCCAATTGTGTTTAATATTCTGCCAGATTACATTAAATCTTCCAATTCATTAGCTAAATTTAAAAAGAATGTTAAGATATTTGTGTTAACCGAGGATTGGCATACTATTTTTTCATCCTTGTCCTTTTTTAAATAATAGGATTTCAATTTTTAAATAATAAGATTTGTTTTTTAATAATATTTGCTTTTTGAATAATAAGCTTTATTTTAAATAAATAGATTTTATTTGAGTTCCATTTGCCAAAATTGGAGTGTCACCATAGATGTTTTGAACTAGCTTTGTTTCTTGGTGGGTATAGTAATTAAAGATTTATTTATGGTCTATATTGTTACAAATCATACTTAAATTACCCATCTGATAACTAATATGATATTTTTATTTCTTACTTTATTATAATATTTTAGTGTTTTAAATGTAGAGTATTTTAGTATTTTGTGTGTGTAAAATCACTCAAATTTATAAAAGTTAATCTCAACACAGGCCTAGTCCTAGTGAGGTTAATTTTTTTTTGTATGTAAAAATAAAAAATAAGAATGTATGGTGAGAAGTTATAAATAAATAAATATATTACATGTGATTATTAAGAATGTACAAGAACGAGCAGGACGCGTTCTACGAAACTGAAAGAAATATCCCATGAAATATACTCGCAATATCAAGACCCACGCTTCTAGGAATATGAGCACATAAATTATCAAAATTCAGATTTAAAAATGCACTTTACACAATCATAATGAATAACATCATAATGAATAAATCAGTTCTACAATACGGAATAATAGGCTGGGGAGGAGCGTATGAAACCAATTTAACCCCACTTGAAATAGTACATAGAAGACTCCTCAAAATTATTCTAAAGAAACAATTAGACTATCCAACCCAAAAATTATTCGATGAATTCAAAGTATTACCACTAAATAAAATTCACAAAGATAAACTAACAACAAAGTCATTTAGCACCAGGCCGAGAACCTTAGGACAAATAATAATCCCAAAACTTAATACAACAACAGCCCAACATCATTACACATACTCAGCCATAAAATTCTTTAACGAACTTCCTAAAGAAGTACAATCCGAAAGGAATTATGAATTTTTTAAACAAAAACTTAAAAAACATTTTACTTTTAACTAGATTTAGGTATGTGTTCCGATGTGCCAACTTATATTTCCATTATGAACAAAAAATGCCAACTAATATTTTCTATATGTATGAAAACTCCTCCCACTACTTCCACCTAATTAATCTTTGGCACTTGCATTTAATTTTTAAGTTAGTTTTAATTTTGCTCGTGAATGATACGGTTGTATCGAAACCGGTCGCGGAAAAATTAAATTTTAGTAACAAATGTACATTTAATAAAACTCTTTAAAAAACAAAATATGAAAACTCATCTTATGTTTCATTATATACAAAAAAAATGCCAACTTATATTTTCATTTGTATAAAAAATTTCCATTACGTACAAAAAATGTCAACTTATTATTCACTATGTATAAAAAAAATTGATCTACATACATTCAATTTGTAACAACTGTTAAGTATGTATAGTACTGTCAATCTGATAGTGCTCCCTCTCTAAACACGAGAATTTCTCAATAAAGGAGGTATTGTTACCACTAATATTATATATTATATTTATATTTTAGTTAATTGTATATTATATGTATTGGTTAATAAATAAAAACATCATATTGAAAGTTGAAATGTATTATTATTTGATTTTTTTGGTTAAAAATTGGTTTTTTCTTTATAACCAGATTGCGTGTGAAATGTAAATTCCAAATAAATTCTAGTTTAACTTTATTATACCAGTGTTTACTTTCATTTCAACAAAAGCAGTAACAGAACGTTGTGATTACTTGATCGAATATTATACAAGGTGTCCGGGGGTAAAGTGTATTAACTTCGGGAGGTGATTCTAGATGATGGTAGGTGTTCGCGCATTTTTATATGGGATTGATTGGGTATTGCATTCGCAGACTTGGTGGGTACATTTGTCAAAATCCTGAATTTATCCCACCTACCTTATCTTAAACCAGTGGATCCTGACGTTATTGGGAGTAAAAAATGTAAATGAAATTGTGGTTACATTTTTGATGTTCTTTTCTACAAAAACATAAAAAATAGAAGATGTTGGATTGTTTGGGGAAGGGAACGAGGTTGAGTGGTTACTCGGCTGAGTGACCAGTGACGACACGGGAAGGATTTTTTTGTTGTTAGATTTTGAAGAAAAAAATAAATATAAAACTCATCAATAAAAATAAACGTCACCGGCCGTGGCGCGGCGAACAAAATTTCATTTACTAGCCGGCAAGTTTAAAAGCAAGCGAATCAGTGAGTGCAATTGACACACAAAACTTTCCACTCGCTCAGTAGCGAACTAGCTATGACTCAATAACGATTAAATAACGACTCCCGCGCGAACTAATTCTGTCGACATTTTGTATAAAACTGAGATACTCGCAGCTAATTCACTAGCAACTATGATGACACAAGGTTAGTTTACTAGTTAACAAGCCCACACGCGAGCGAGTAGCGAGCAAAGTAGCTCACTTTTCAACTTTTTTCGTAGATTGTTCAAAATTTGCTAGTTAGCTAGTAAATATGATTACACTGAGCGCGTTTACTAGCAGATAGTAAATTCGCCGGCTTGTAGCTTGTAAACTCGCGTCAATGTAATCGAGGCTTTATTCCAAATAATGTCAGGAATCACTGGTTAAAGTAAGTCAAGTACGTACATTAATAGGTACCCTTAATATTGTATTTTCACAACCAAAGCTTTTACAGTTTTCGCCTGGTACTTTGGTTGAACACTTTTAATCATTCAATGGAGATGTAGTTATTCGAACAAACTTTTTTGATTAATATCTAATTACGTAACCGTTATAAATGAAATAAAATCTTTAAAAAACTGAATGCAGTTCACACGCGGTAGAACTGAAACCTTCATCCACGCAATCTCAACGAATAGGAGCCTAGAAAGGTGAGCTCATAATCAAAGCGGCCAGTGCGGTAAGGTTTCATTCTATCTCATTCTCTAAATTCAGGCTAAATCCTACTCTTTTTAGTGTCGTTTCCGTTTCATCGAGATTCAAATCACAACGTTGCTAAAGAAGTTTTACTTCAAAAAGATGATTTATTTACACGCATGACAGATATTTCGCCTCCCGGAATACTATGAAAGAGAATCACCTTCGTTTTAGAAATCAACATAGCAGCTATCACGCGTTAGGATTAGTGTACTTGCAGAACCTCTAAACCAGCGTTTCTCAACCTTTTTCAGCCACGGAACCCTAGGAACTCAAGCACAATTTTCAAGGACCCACTAAAAAAACAGCAATAAATTTCGGACCATTTATTTTAGTACCACAAATAAAAAAAAAAAAAATTTATAAAAAAAATCAGAGTGTGGAATTCACACTAGCGACTTTCCTGTTAGATGTCGCTTTCTTTTCTTTTGCTGGTTTTTTTAAAGTGGTTAGAAGATTGGATATTGATTTCAGAAAATAAAAATGTTTTTTGTTTTTGGATTTCGTAGGATTAGAACCCCCGTTCGCTTGATGTCTGTCTCTCTGGCCGCTGAGACTTGTCAGGCATCTGCGAACTACGCTATGGAAGGCACGCGCCGAGGTGCGAATTTACAGCATTAAATAAATAAAATTACATTAATTTAACTAAAAAAAAGCAGAATAATTAATTAATTAATTTACTTATTCTTATTATCCTGTCTCCATAGAAGTAAAGTCACCAGGAGGAAATCCATAATTGGTTTTATTTTGGCTATTTAATACTATGTACAAACTGAAATAAATGTAAACTGTCGATTTACCGAAAATTAATAAATAAATAATTAAATTAGAACCAAGTATCTGTGTAGAACTGAGTTGTGACGCATTTCCGTTTCACCCGAATTTCAAGTCACTAACGGCGCTGAAGAAGTTTCACCTCAAAATATGTTAATAATTAACATACAACGACAACACCAACATTCACATTAATTAACGGTTAATTAATGTAAAGGTTGGTGTCGCTTTTTTGCAACTAAATTAGTGATGTAAATCTCAAATCGGATTCCACTTGTAATCTGGGATAATTTGATTTGGATCTTTGTAATTTGGTAGGCGGGAATGGGTACCGCCGCCCCGGGAACCATTATTGGTTAACCAACACCTCTGCCATAGGTCACCCCAAGTGGTTCGCTACGTTTGGTGCTTTAGCAAGGGTGCCTGGGTTCATGGGGTGAGGTTTGTCTAGGTCTTGAAGGCGGATGACCAGAAGATACTAAACCCCAAATTCCTACCCACCCCTTAAACCCTTTTCCTTCCCAGAACTCTTCTCTCCTTCCTTTCCTTAAAAAACCCTCCACACAGCATCCCCAAAGATGACATAGGCCCTGAGGAAAATTATTTTCCTCAGGGCCTCTGTGTGGAGCTCATGTAAAAAAAAAATCTGTTTCTGTATTTGTTTTTAGTATATACACGAGCATAGAATACCTTTCGCAGAGGTATGTGGTTGAGAAAAGCAATATATAATTCGGTGCTTCTTTTGATATTTCCTTATAATCTACGATTTTATTTAGCACACCGCCCGCTGTCGCACATTCGCCATGCTAAGCGAAGAGCTTACGAGACTTTTGGTGGCATTTTTGTATTATTATTAAGTGGTCCAGAGATGAGACTGCGGACCACAGGTTAAGAAACACTGCTCTAAACGATCGCGTCTTTCTAAATACCTACCGCTGGCAATCGCAGCGGTGATTACACAGGACTTCGATTTGATATTTTTTGTACAAATATTATTAAAGAATTACATAGATCTAATTATATTGGTAGAAACATATACAATATTCTGTTGTTCATTGTAAAAATCAACGAGATAGGGGTTTCCATTACTATTTTCTGATTATTTTTGTTTTGTTTTTTCGACTTTCCCGAAAGTAGAGGATTTGCTGGTTACATCAATTAGCCTTTCTGCCGACGATATTATCTCGATCAGCTATTGTGGAAGATGTCACTGCGAGCCATCCGTTGGTAGAGGAGGCTTTCTAAGTGAGGGAAGCTTCAGTTTCGTAGCTGGTTCCGGAAGATGTCGCTGCGAACCATCTATTAATCGATGATCGAGGCACTCACAGGCGATAGAAGCTTCGTAGCGGAAGATGTCGCTGCAAGCCATCCATTGATCGATAAAAAGGGCTAGCGAGACTATCAAGCGGCTTGGCTCAATCACGTAGTTTTTTGTCTATGGCTAGAGTTTTGACCGCATTTTGACCGTCTCCAGAGGTGGCTTGACGCTTGAAGCGAATTTATATTTCTTGGGCGTAGACAACAAATCATAGACAAATAAGTACCTGAGTGGTGATTTTAGATATTACGTATCACGTAAAACGTTTATAAAAAATAGATTAAATTATTACAAAATAGGTATTAATTGTTTTTTTTATTATTAATTTTTTAAACTTTATGAGTAAAATCTCAAATTATAATATTTAATTAAATGAAGACAATATTAGCGAAACTCAATCGAAATCTGGAGACAGAAAAATCAGTTAAAAGTGACCGAATTAACATGGGTTCCGTAGCTTAATCGGTAGAGCTGTTTCCATGTAAGAAAAGGGTTCTGGGTTCGAGTCCCAGCGGAGCCAATATCTTTTCTGATTTTTCTGTCTCCAGATTTCGATTGAGTTTTGCTAATATTGTCTTCATTTAATTAAATATTATAATTTGAGATTTTACTCATAAAGTTTAAAAAATTAATAATAAAAAATATTCATCCTAGACTTGCAGAAAAAGTCAATAGATGTCGCGTATTACAAATAAAATGGATAAAAATTTATCCAGACACTATCTAGATTGTATTTAGTTCGAGTTGAATCTTGTAATCATATATAAAGATAGCAGCCAATAATATGTGCGTTAAGTAAATGAAGATAATGTTGGTAGTTCTTAGTCGAAGTATGATACAGTTAAAAGTGACCGAATTAATATGGGTTCCGTAGCTTAATCGGTAGAGCTGTTTCCATGTAAGAAAAGGATTCTGGGTTCGAGTCCCAGCGGAGCCAATATCTTTTCTGATTTTTCTGTCTCCAGATTTCGATTGAGTTTCGCTAATATTGTCTTCATTTAATTAAATTGTTTTTTTGTTTAATTTGTAGAAATACATCTGATTTTTCTTTTATATTAATGTAAATATAATTTAATAATGTTATTACGTTAATGTTACATTAAAATATTAATATATAACATTTATTATAACATAACAAATAATTATTTTTCTTTACTAGATTCCATCTCGCACAAAAATCACTTTCAAATAGCGAAAATGACAGGAAACCATAGACAAAGGAGTAATATGTTCAAATGCCTCGCGAGAGAAATATCGTCTAGGCATAGACTAAGGCTTGGCTCAACGGCTTGAAGCGCGCGTCAAGCTGTTGAGGCAAGCATTCATAGACAATAACGGAAAAATAAATTTACGTGCTGGCCGTCAAGCCGCTTGATAGTCTCCAAGCGTTCTGGCAAGCATTTGTCTATGCCTAGATGTGATTTTCGATAGTTTGTTTGGTTTATTTATGGTTGACAGTGAATTTTGTGCGGCTGAAATAAAATGGAATATAACGGAGACAAAGCATTCTTAGCCCTTGGGTTATCTTTGTATTTTAATAAAAAATAAACGAATTTGGTGTCAAGAATGGTACAATTTGTGATCCCGCTTTACTCATAAGCATTTACAAAGCGTATTATACGCACGGCACCAAATGATTACTTACACGCATTTTTTCAAAATAGATGATCGTAATTACGAAGCATTTTTGTATATTTCCGTTGATATTATGAATAAATGTTTTAATTAATATTTTAATATAACATTAATTGATAATGTTGATTAAGGAAAATTATTTATTCCCTATTTCTCAGATGTTCACAAGACCTAAACAATATTTTAAATCAGTCAAAGCAGTTACATCATTAACAATAAGAAAACAAAAAAAATACTTTCAGAACTGAATAATAACATTAATAGAAGTTACAATATTATTTAACAATGAGAGAGAAAAAATACTTGCAGAACTTAATAATAAATAATACTAGCTGGTACCCGGCATGCGTTGCAACGCCATTCAAAGAAATAAATTAATTCTCACTGCATGTCCTTTCCCGTGCGTCCCCGTTGACCTCCCGAGTCCCTTTCCAAGAATACTGCACAAGAGTCCCAACTGCTCCCGTCTGGAGCCAGTGAGACTATGGTATCCCCGATCGGGGTATGTTGTGAGGCTGAAGGTAGTGGGGTGGGGAAGGAGATAGGAAAGAGGAAGGTGGGGAAGTACCTGGCTATTTAGATCAGGTCACCAATCACGGCTTATCATTTCAAGCAACGTTTCAATTCTGAATGGTGGTCTACCAGGGCGATACTTAAAGTATCTTCCAATCTGGAACGTGCCGCAAATATACTTTATATTATTTAAAGAAAAAAATTGTGAAATAACACAAATTAATCAAATAAAATTTATTTGACACGCCGGGATTCGATCCCTCGACCTTCTGTTTACGAGTCAAGAGCCTTACTTACGTCAATTTTTCTTTCCGTAAGATCTTTCCACAAAGTATCGGAAGACTTAAAAAAATCTTTCAATTCCTTCCCCTCCCTCCAATTTTCTTACTTTTCTTTCCGGAAGAACCTTCTACAAAGTATTAGAAAACTTTAAAAAAAGATGAATGAAATAGGTAAAGTGGTTCTGAAGTTATAGCGTGACCAAGGGAAACAGGGATTCATTTGTAGAAATCCATCTGATTTTTCTACAAATTAAACACAAAAACAATAATTAAAATCAGATGCATTTCTACAAATTAAACACAAAAACAATTAATTCTTATTTTATATTAATTTTATCTAATTTATAGAATTGTTTCATGATGCGTGAGAAATGTAACAAATTTTGAAAAAAATCTGTTCTTTTATGTCGAAGAACGCTAACTATTAATGTACATGGGGTCCTATTTTATGATTCTGCGATTGTTTTGAAAATGTAATTAATTTCAAGAAATGGCCAATATCACCTTTAAAAAAATATCAATTCGCATCAAGCTCGCCGCCAGCACGTACATTATTGAAGCTTGCTTCAAGCGTCCTCGGTAGACTGTCAAAACGCTTGGCTCAAACGAAAACTACGCGCAGTGTTGCCAGCTTAACAAAAAACTACGTGCTTGAAAGAAATTGCTATTGATAGTGTCGGAATCTCTTTAAGGCACTCACAGGTGAGGGAAGCTTCAGTTTCGTAGCGGAAGATGTCGCTGCGAGATCTATTGATCGATGATCGAGGCACTCACAGGCGATAGAAGCTTCAGTTTCGTAGCGGAAGATGTCGCTGCAAGCCATCCATTGATCGAAGATCGAGGCACTCACAGGCGATAGAAGCATCAGTTTCGTGGCGGAAGATGTCGCTGCGAGCCATTCATTGATCGATGAGGCACTTACAGTCGAGAGAAGATTCACCTTTGCAGCGGCAGGTGCCGTGCACTCACTATTATCTAGGTAGGTAATTAGAATGCTTCTTCACGGGGATAGCCAGAGAGGATAGATCGCCAAACAACTCTATCGTACTGCTTGCTTTAATCACATTCATTTATCATCTCAAACACTGTCTATGTTTTGTAGACCTTAACTACACATGACACGTTTTTTTGTGTGATTACTGTACAAACGTCCCAACTGCATCGGGCGAGTAGGACTAACACCAAAACCACAGTATCAACATGTAATATATTGATATAATATATATTTATTAACACTTTTCTTACAATAGAATTATCCGGAATCTTGTTGAAAACAAAAGAACCCTGTATGATCCTTCTTTCAGCAGTCCTACAGCAAACAACACTCTAAATTCAAACCATAGACGTGCGCTCCCAGCGCCCGTCTATTAAGGAGGTAGCTACCAGTAGGTACCAGTAGCTACCACATTCTCCCCCACTTAAGAGGAGAATTCCTTCCGGGTTTTTTCAATATAACCCGAGCTTGATTACAAACAATAAATTAAAATATAATTAAAATAAAATATAATTAGCTCAAGTCTTCTTCTGCCGAAGCCTTCCAGCCCAAGGAGATTGCCATGGTAGTTCCTGAAACAAAGGAGACGACCCATTAGCACCTTTCCGGAAAAAGTGGGAAAGGTCTAGGTCTGTTACCATCGATACTCCGCCTGATTCTTGACCCTCTGGTACTCCACGCTGTAGATTTTCTTTATGAAACTCGGCTCGTTCGGCTCCCCGCCGATTTAACAGTTTCCGTTCGTCACAGCTCTTCCAGTTTCTCTTTTCAGCTCCCCGCTGAAAAACTTCTTTATCTCGCTCTCAAAGACACCCACAATCCGGTTTATGTTGACTGATGACTGTTTAACATCGCAAGACTCCCCGTCCGTACATATTTCACAGTACCGCCATTATCACAAAAATTCACTCCGAATTTCTTTAAAAAAACATTGTGAATTGTCTCCTTGTCGCGTAAATTCTTTTTAATCCTCAAATTTATTTGTCTCTTCTATTGGTAATCTTGAAAAAAATACCACAATAAATCTCGATACCACAATATCACAGTTACTACAGCTACTATTAAATGCCTTTACTACTAATTAATAAATGTCATTTCTAGCATCGTTTCAAATGTTTCAATGGGCAATAATTGTGATCTTTTACCAGTACTTGTTTGTAAGAGAGGGTTCTCAGTAGAGAGTAGGTACGAAATAATATTTTGGCGAATAATAAAAAGTTCTGAGAAAGTAATTCGTTTAATTAGGAAGTTAAATCTTCTTTGATTTAATAGCTTGCCATTTCAAATTTACATACGAAGAAAGATTTGTTCAAAATTTAACAAGAGCAATTTTTTTATACATGTAGATATAATAATAATAATAATAATAATAATTGGCTACAATTACAACTAGTGACTTACATCTAAGACTTATAGCTACTTATATTACTGGCTTACAACTAAGATTTACATTTACAACTAGTGACTTACATCTAAGACTTATAGCTAGTGACTTATGACTAAGACATATAGATTCTAACCTAAAACTGATGACTTATTAACACACATATTTACAATTAAGATTAGCGCCAGAAGAAGTAGGAAGTTTAGATATATATAAAAAAATATTTTTATGTGTGTACCGCACAACAATTCCAACTACTTCCGCCTGGAGCAAGTGAAACTATGGCATCCCCTCCATGTTGCGAGGCTGGAGCTAGTGAGGAGGGGAAGGAGATGGAGAAGGAGAAGGTGAGAAAGTACCAAACACGGCTAAAGCCATTTCAAGTATCGTTTCAATTCTGAATGATTTTCTTACAACAGAGAGATAGGTACTGATGGTATCTTCCACTCTGGAACTGCCGCAAATATACTATATATTATATTAATAATTTGTAACACGAATCAATCAAATAAAATTTACTTGCGCAAGCCTGGATTCGAACCTGCAACCTTCGGGTTTGCCTTACCCCTCTACCGCGGAAACCTTTATTGTTTAAAACATTATTTAAAACATTGACTCAAGGTCATCTCTGTGAATATTTATTTGTTACACCGAGTTGTTTGGCAGCCTATCCTCTCTGCGTAACCTGGCTAAGAGCCAGCGTCACAGTGGCCGGGGATCTGGGGGCGCGGATGCGGCCGCCCCAGTTGCATTGAGATCATCACTTCAGGCGATGAATCTCTGTCAGGTGACATCTTATAGGTGCTCCATAGAAGGATCCTAGCTCGAAGGACCAATTTATGTGCCACACAGGGTGAAACACACAAGTACTGTGATTCCTTCGGTGTTATTAACTTTGTAAAAAATTGTAATTACCATTTCCCGGGATAGCGCATTTCGAGAAAAGAATTATATATATCTCTAAAAAGCTTAAAGCAAATCTGATAGAAATCAATAAAAAGGTGCAGGTTTTTCAACTGTAAGAAAAACCCCTCTCGTGGAAAACGTTCTTATAAAAGTCCAGGCAAACACTGATTTGCGGAGTTTATTAAATTTCCCTGAACGAATTCTGTTAGAGTGGGTATTATAGATCTAAATCACTTTATGTATCAACTTTGTACCTGGAATTGGATACAAAACAAGTACGACCCAGAGTTTCTCGTGATTCGGTAATCAGCCTAAAAGCCTTATTCTTTTGTATTTTTACGATTAAAATCTACGCTGCTAAAACTATGGTCGGCGCCCATCAACAAAAGAATACTTGTTTTGTAATTTGTTCATATTGTCCATACTGACTACTTAAGAGCGTTTAACCAGCCAGCGGACGAAAATCCACATTTCGTCGAAAGTTGTTCTTACGATCGTGCAGGGCGGTTACAATGAGAAAGATTAATTATTCTCCGTACCAGCTTTTTTAAATTATAATTCAATATCGAATTTATTTCAATTCAAATTAGCTCTAATTTATACCTTCATCCAAAAATGCTGAAAGGCGTGATGATAAAACTATTAAAATTGTGTACTCTTTGTAGTTATTTTTTGATTATAAGTATTTATCATTTTTCAATAATGTCTAAATTTAATAAGAATGTTAAAAAAATCTGAAATATATTAGTTTGTAAGTGCGCAAATAAATACACAAATGGACCAATTTTCGTCAAGAAACACATGTTCGTACATATTTTTTAATGATTTTATTGAAACTAAAATTGAAATTCTAATACATAACTCTGCTAGATAATGTATTGATTTATTTTACTGCATGATTTTATTATTTGAAATGGGTGTGGTATAATACAAAAACTTTTTTGAAAATTGAACAAATCTGCCAACGACCTATGGAATAACCTTATTATACTAAAAATTAAAAATTTTCTCAAAATTTATTACATACGAATGCTAGATAAAAGAACAATCTTTCGAAATCCATTTATAATTTTTTGTGGAAAAGAGTCAATACGTCTAAAAACTTTTTTGAAAATGACGTATTTCCGGTTTTCTCTGGTAATGCCCTCTTAATAATATGTACGAGTAGCGACGAATTTTTAAAGTGGAAGATGTCGGCTATATTGAAGAGAAAACTTCTTTAGCACTGTTGTGATTTGAAACTCGACGAAACGGAAACGAGCGACACTAAAAATAGACAAACACATACAACAATAGGATTTAGCCTGCAGGAGAATGAGATAGACTAATCGGTACTCTATGTGCGGTGCTTCGTAGCCTATCAGCCTTCTGTTTGTGCAGTTCTTCGTAGTATAAAATAAAATAAATAAACCCACAATTATCCGGTTCCGCGCGTTTTCATCCCACTACAAAACATCCCCTGACAAAATATCCCCGACAAAATATTCTACAGACAAAACATCCCCCAAAAAAATATCTACCAAAACCTGACCTAAATTAACCTAAACAAAACAGGCCAAAAATAATACAAACATCCCGAAAGGCAATAAATTAATGTTCAAAAATAGTTATAAGGAAGAATTCAGCGTAGTGGTGATACATTTTGTCCTCGGGATATTATGTCGAGGGATGTAATGTCGGAGGATAATTTATCGGGGATATTTTTTCGGGGGATGAAAACGCGCGTTACCCAATTATCCTACTTCTGATACTCTGCATTCGTCTCATTCTGTCGAAGTTTAGTTTTCGGAAGGTTTCACTTTTCCGGCGTGTGAACTGCACACATGATTTTTTTGTCTCATATAGACTACTATAATAGTAGTGTAATAATAACCACAAACTACCATAAGCCTAGTGCGGTAGTCGAATACCTGTAAAAACTGTATACAATAGTTATGTTATAAGTAAAGAAAGCATGCACGGCATTCAATCACATACAGCATTCACAGGTGAAATAGGCCTGAAGCAAATCTGTTGCCCCTTTCAGAGGAATGTTGGGAAGTATCTGGTTATTCAGATCTAGCCACCAAACACGGGAAAAGCCATTTAATGCAACGATTTGATTCTGAGTGCCTTTCTTTCACCGGGGCGATACTGAGAGTATCTCCACGCAGTGGATGACTTTTGGATGTGCCAGAGTGCTAATATTAAAAAATGGCGTCATGAAAGTTGTCGTAGGCGAAAAAACAATTTTTTTTTTCTAAAATCTGTGTTATGTTTGAAGATTTTTAGGAAATCCGTGCGGCGCATGGCCAAACTGAAACTTCCTAAAACTTTTCATACAAAAAACCGATTTTCAAAATAAAAATGTTTTTTCGGCAACAACAACATCAATAATGCCATTTTTTTAAATATCAGCACCCTAGCATACGAGCAAATGTCACGAGTCACGAGTGAGCCCACGCAGTGGCGTAGCTAGCATGGTTGGCACCCGGGACGGAAAACGTAGTGTCACCCCCCCCCCCCTCCCCCCACATTAAAGTTTACCTTATAGTCATTTTTTTTATTATTATTAAGTTAAAAGAAACTTAATATTTCGCTTTCTGAACTTAAAATAGAGCATATACAAGGTGTCCGGAAACTCGTAGTACAAGCGGGAAACTGGAGAATCCACATCACATTTGGAGTCGATTTTGTGGTTTAACTTTTTTGATTTGAGCTTTCGTTTTCGAGTAAATCGGGTCCGAAGTTTGAATTTTTTAGGTTAAATTTGAAAACAATTTTCACTAGGGGGTTGATTTCAGCTGTGTAATGTCTTATAAAATGCAACGAAGGGTAAACCGGGCTCAAAAAATTTGTTAACCCTTTAGTTGCCGAAAAAATGGAAAAAAAGAAAAAAAGAAAAAAAGAAAAAAAATAATATTAAAATCGAAATATTTAGATAGAAAAAAAAAAGTTTTTTGGGTTCTCTACGTGATGTAGATTCACCAGTTTCCCGCTTGTACTTCGAGTTTCCGGACACGTTGTATAGTACAGTAGTAAGAAGTAATATTTTTAATTTTGTTCCAACATTTTGAGTTTAAATAGTTTTTTTTAAGGTTTTTATATTATTTTCCGTTTTTAGGTTATCTGGAAGGAGATTATATATATGAACTCCCTCGTGACCAATACTTTTCTTGCCACTTTCAGTCTTGACAGTATTTGTGTACAATTTATTGTGTTGTCTAGTATAATGTTCGTGTACTTGTGATGTTTTTATAAATGTTGTGTTTGTGTGTAAGTCCATTTTGTATTTTGTAGATTAAAAGACATATGTTATATTCGTATAATATTCTTATTTTCAAAAGGTTCATTTCCTGGTTTAGTTTTTTTGTGGGAGTGTCTGGGTTATAGTTGAAGAGTTTTTTAATAACTTTGTTCTGTATTATTTGTAATTCGTTTAAGTACGTAATGTATGTGTTTTCCCATATTTCTATTAAATAATTTAGGTGGGACTGGATTAAGCTAAAGTATAAGCCCCTCTTTACCTCTGTTGGTAGAAGATGAGCAATTCTATCAAATACACCAATTAATGGGATGATTTTTGTTTTTAGTTTTTCTACGTGTTGTTTAAATGTTAAATAATTATCAATATATAAGCCCAGGTATTTTTCGCTATCTAGGATATGTAGGTCTCTTTCTTCTATTTGTAATGGTTTATGCGATGGTATATTCTATATGGTATTTCGACCTCCTTAAATATAAAACATTACTAGCTAGTCAAATGTGTAAACAAAAATTTCACAATCTTCAAAATTAAAACACTTTTCAAAACACTTACAGAATAACAACTTCTTCAACAATCAATAGGTAATAATTCTCTTCACGAGTTCCCGCCAATCACAATGTATGAAAGAAATGAGAATAACACAGGTGATAAGCAAGGAATATTTCAGGGGAATCCCCCACAAAGCAATAGTAACTAGGAACGAAAATTAATCCACAAAATTTTTGGGGAATCCCGACCGACCGAGCCATAGAGCAATAAATAACACAGTTCCGAGTGGAGTCTTCAATTCTAATATGCTGCAAAATTCTGAAGAAAATCATTTGCTGGCATGAAAACATATTTTTAACAACCCATACTTAAGTTGAAACCAGTTTTGTGTTCAGAGTGTAACGATAAAATTTTATAAAATTTTAATTATCAAATAGTAAAGGCAAGACCCCAGCTTTAATGATAAATGTAAGAGGTATACGAAAATGGTTTTCCACCTATCTTTGCAGCACAAGTCTGCAACTTTCAAACCTTGCACGTGGAACTCGAAAATAGTTTCCTTTAAAATTTCATTTGAAACTGTGTTCATCTGTGGACCCGTTTTGAAGGAAACCATTCCCGATTTCCTCTATTGCAAGATATTTCCCGAGTTAAAAGATATGAAAGTTTCAGACTACGTGCTGCAAATATTGGAGTAAAACTATTTTTATGTTATAGGTGTAGTTTTAATTAAAACGAGTTACCGAATACAGATTCACTCTTAAATTTAAACCAGTTTTGAAATAATTAATAAGATTCAATTTTAATTTGGGCCGGTGAACTCTTACCAGATTAATTCTTAAGTTAAAACAAGTCTTGTGTTCAGAATTTCAAAAAAATATCCAGATGCGGATGCATGTGCTGACGCATTTTGAAGGAAACCATTCTCATTTTCCAAGTGCAGTTAAAAAAATCAAGTTGCAAAAATCTGAAGAAAACCATTTTTGAAATTTCATTTGAAACTGTGTGCATCTGCGGACCCATTTCGAAGGAAACCTAATTACCGAGTTCCACTATTGCAAGATATTCCCCGTGTTCAAGATATGAAAGTTTCAGACTATGTTCTGCAAATATCGGAGGAAAACCATTTTCATGTTATGGGTGCAGTTTTTTTTGGAAACTTGTACATATAGTTAAATTATTTAAAATATACAGTATCTTTATTTTTAGTAATTCTCAAACTAGATTTTGGATAATAGCCAACCTAATATTGGAAAAAATAATTTAGGTGTTATGATTTACGGCGCTAGTAATGTGAAGGTGACATCTTATCCAAAGAATCTACAACTTTTGCGTCTATCAGAAAAGTGAACTATCAAATCCACTTACCGTGTTTTTTTTTTAAATGATCTTTCATCACAAATAAAAACTCTAACAGAATAACAACCTTTTCACTTATTCACGTCAGTCAAAATATTAATAACAATTCGAACGAAATTAGAATGACACAAGGAATATTTCAGGGAAATCCCGACCAATCACTACTTTGAGCTAGGAACTAGGAAAATAAAAAATAAAAAAACATTTTTTCGGGAATCCCCAACCGATCCATAGAGCTAAATAACAGTCAGTGTTCACGTGTAAAATATTTTTTGCGGCAATTTTCCACTTTCGTAAGTTTTTTCACCACGTTCGAGTGTCACCCCTCCTCGGGTGGCACCCGGGCGGTCAATCCCCCCCCCCCCGCCCCCCCCCGCCTTGCTACGCCACTGAGTCCACGATGGCCCGAGTGATCAGAATTATGCCGTAACAAATTACAATAAAATATATGATCGTCCAAATATTCTAGATTTTCGGCCAATTATATCTACACGGTATAAAACTTAATTAGGAGATTAGACAGGTTAAGGTGAAGCTTTATGCGAAACCACTTTCTTAGTTAATCTTTACTACGAATCGATTTTAATTATGAATACCAAAAAATATGTTTTGAATAAATTAAAGCATTTTTTTGCGTTAATTTTTTTTCCTTAGTAATGTATTAACGCGTGTAAGAAACAGCTCAAAAGTGACAGTCTTTATTCACTATCTTTTTTCGTTCTTATAAAATTACTGACAAAATACATAAAACCCACTTTATCGCTAAAATTGACCGTTTCCAGATTCCATGTGCCAAGCGATTTTTAGGCCTATTAATGGCCAGTTCCTGTTATGAAATAAGGCACACTAAGAACATACAAGATTTTGAATTATGAATTTCTCTGAATGGTAATTAAGCCAATTTACGATTGCACCTTGAGCTAAATTATTTATATCGAAATATGCTAAAGATTCTAGAAAGATTCTAGAAAAATTATATTAATTATAACACAAAAACAAATCAAGCACAGCATGTCTATCCGAAAGCTTAGCAGCCCCTCAGACGTATTAAAAAAATCGTACAACTCGACAATGTGCAACTTCATCACCCCTTTGGAAAAAAAACTTGATTAAATAGGTTGCTCCAGATTTTCCTAAGAAAATTTCCTCCGAAATCCATTGATCCAAATCCCAAAAAGATTTGTAAATAGGCACCTATTTAAATACCCACCTACTTAAGGCATGGTAAACCCGTATAAAAAAAGAAGATGGAGAGATATGTAAATACAAATGTTAGAGAGAGCGCGCTAATATTAAAACGATAATATTTAGGCGAAAATAGTGAATTTTTTTAATAAAATACGACTCATTTGAAATAGAGCAAAAATCACGTGGGAATTGTCTAACATAGCATTTAAAGAAACATTGTGATTTTTTAAATAATAGAAAAAAAGGTGTTTATAATAATTTTCGGAGCATACTTTGCGATTTTTTTCTATCGAGGGAATTTCATATAATTGCCGTTTCGGCGTTTGGGGAATGTATATATATTATCTTAATTTTTTTTTTTTAAGAGCTTAAAACTTAAAAGTATATAAGGCAAATGTGTAATAAATCGGTAGAAATGCGGGAAGCCGGGCCTTACTTAAAACCACACATTTTCCGTAAAATAAAAAAAAATTGAAGTAAGGAATTACACATCTATTTGTCCAAAGAAAAGTCATTATATTCGTGACAATTCCTTTAACTTTCTTCAGGCCTAATATTGAAAACAAATGCAAATAAGAAAGTCCAAATAAACTCGACGATCTCAAATTTCAAAAAATAAACTTTACTGACCGATTAAAACGGCCACAACCTTGAAGCTGAATACGCAAAGTACAAACAAACTTACTACGCTCAATCAACGGCTACTTAACCAGCATAGCACAGAACCGTTTTAAGAAATTTGGAGATTAGTCGGTATTTTTTTTATAGGACCACCTCACAAGAGTCCCAGCTCCTCCTATATATTATTTTAAATGAATTAATTGTGAAATAATACAAATTAAACAAATAAAATTTATTTGCGCCTGCCGGGATTCTTTTTATTTCGATCGGATTTAGTTTTTCCACAATGGGATTTTTTCCATGGCATAGATCAAAAGTAAATACTGCACGTACCGCAGGGTATGTTGTGAGGGTTCCATGACAACTCAGTTCGGAAGGCGCCGCCCCGGGAACCATTTATTGGATACCCAACACCTCTTTGGTAACTTAACAGGGGTGCCCGTGTTCATGGAGTGAGATTTGTCTAGGTCTTGGCAATTGATGTGCTTGCTCAACCACTGCATGGCGGGGAGGATCAGGTGAGACTGGTTGAGGGAGACCTTTTGACCTCTCCAGCCGGACTCTCTCGACCCATCATCTTGCACCGCAGTGAGAGAGATGTATTCATACGTCCGTCATTCCTGGACACACTGACCCACAGATTCCTACCCACCCCTCATCCCTTATTCCTTACCAGAACTTCTCCTTCCCTTCCTTTCCATAAAAGACTCTCCACACAGCATCCCTAAAGATAGAATAAGTCCTGAGAAACTTTTTTTTCTTCAGGGCCTCTTGTGTGGAGCTAATTAAAAAAAAAACTCTGAATCAATCAATTTCAACAACCCTTAGAAAAGTCATTAAAATTATGAAAAAAATTGAAAATTAGCCGAACCTAACTTAACCTAACATAACTTATTTAACCATTTTTCTCTTTCCTTTTAATGACTTTTTAAAGGTGTTGAAATTGCATGATTCTGAGTTCTCCGGTGACAGTTGTGAGGCTGAATGGAGTGGGGAGGTGAATGAGCTGGGAGAGAGGAAGATGGGGAAGTATATGGCTATTCAGATCTGGTCACTAAGCATTGCCATTTCAAGCAAACCTTCGATTATGAATGGTGGTATTCATCAGGACGCTACTCAGAGCATCTACCATTGTAGTGGTTTCAAGTTTTTGAGGAAATGGCTTAGTTTCCAAAAATCATTTGAAGCAAAAAATTTTGAAAAAAGATAATTACGATAGTTTTAATTGAAATAAAAAAATAGTAATATTTTGCTCTGCTTGCTAAAAATTGTAACATTATACAATATACATGTGATTTTTGATAAGAAAATATCTTTAATCAAAACAAAAGAATTACATACGTAGACCCACGGCACAAGAAATTAAACGAAGATATCTTTGGGAGGTGAAAGGGTGTTTTCGTTGTTAAGAAAAAGGTCATTACCATTATTAGCCAAGTTGACCTCCTGGATAGAATATCAAATGTTAATAAAAATTCAACAATACAGGCGGGGAGGACAAAAGAATCTTAGTAATTGAATCCATTAAAATATTAGTAAAGTTCGTAATTAAGAAAGCGGTTCACTACACAGGTCAAGATTATTCGTATAAACACACAAGAAAAGAAAAAGAACAGTCTATCGTCCTTTGCTGTGGAAGTTGCTTGAACGGTATTTTAGCCTTCAAAGTTTTGTACTATTTGAATTTTTATGAGCAAAACAAAACCAATTACCGTTCCTTTTTTTAGATTATGTTATAATAAACCTTCAAATTTCCGGAAAAAATTATTGAAGCAAAAACTTCTTTAGCACCGTTGTGATTTGAAGCTTGATGAAACGGAAACCAGTGACACTAAAAAGAGACAAATACATACATCAACAGGATTTAGCCTGCGAGAGAATTAGATAGGAATAAAGTATTAATTTAATTCAAGGGTTCACGGTTCCAATATAATACGATAAATCCACAGTCTCACTCAAGTCTCCTTTGGTGTAGTGCTATAAAGCGCTTGACAGTAGTGCTATACAGCGGCCAGAGATTTTGCGGATCAAGGATCGAATCCTGAGAACTCCAAAAAATAAAAATATTATTTTTGTAAAATCAATATCCAATCTTCAAACCATTCCAAAATGAACAGGCAAAAGAAAACACAAAAGAAAGCGAAATCCAGGAACTCTGAAGGAGAAAACCCAAATACTAATAAGATGACTAAATGTATAGGAAATGGTGCACTGGAATTCGACGACAAAAATATGGAAAACATCTTCGACCAAGTGTATACAAATCATTATTAAAAGAAGTGCTTCGTAGTCTCCCCACACTTGTCTATTTTAGTTTTCTGAAGGTTTCACTTCTATAACAAAATGTTTTTTTTTGAGATGTATATTTTTGTGAATATGTAGATAGGCAGGTAGGTATTTATTACATACAAGATGAAAATTTAGGGCGTTATAAAGTCTAAAAAAACGCCTTTGGAATATCACCCTCCCTAATTATATTATATATATTACTTCACAACCAACTTACTACGGTTTCTCCCGAGTTTTAAAATTCTTCATTTCGATTAGCCAACTTAAAAAAATACTGCAGAATTATGGCGAATTGCTGTTAAAAAAACGTTTTACGGATATTTCAAGATTTCTAACACTTTTTGCGATGAAGTTGCCAGTTGAAATTTGTTATGGTGATATATAAATTCTCTAAAGAAAGAAACTACTTTGCAATTTACCTTACGTAGATTTGGGCACTATTTATAGTCAAAATTTATTATTATACTAGCTGGTACCCGGCATGCGTTGCTATGCCATTTAATAAAGAAATTGTTTCTCCCTACGCGTCCTTTCCCATTCGTCCCGTTCACCTTCCTCCTACCCTTTATTCTACTCCCCCCCCCACTTCCCCCCACGTCCCGGGAACCCCCCTCCCGAATTCCCCTCACCCTCCCGTATTCGCCTCCCTCCTCCCGCGGATCCCCCTCTCGAGTTCCGCTCTCTCTTCCCGAGTTACCCTCCCCCCTCCCGGGTTCCCCTCCCGCAATCCATACATTCAGTCCCGGTACATTCAGTTTTCAAACAGTTCGCCAGGCATCTATTGCAATTTTTTATACAAATTTCATAATGCCAGAGCTCACCAGTATATATAGAAAACTTCGCGGGCGTGCTCACAACGACTCACCAAAGTTTCATAGCAATCTCGAGTGGACCCCAGTCTACCGTACCGAAGGGACGAACGTCAAATGTTTAACAGAAAAGTAGGTAGAATAGTTTACATAGGAAAATTAAATTGTTGTTTTTACTATCTTCCTCGCAATGTTTTCATATTTTATCACCGTTTAAACCTTCCCTGGACTACGACAAGCATTTCAAAACCAAAATCAGCTAAATCGGCCCAGTCGTTCTCGAGTTTTAGCGAGACAAACGAACAGCAATTGATTTTTTTATATGTATATATATATAGATAGATAGACAAATAATACTACTTTTGAACAAGTATCAACTTACTCTAAGTATGTATTGTTTTGCACATCATCATCATCATTATCATCATCATTACATAGTATAAAATGAAGTCGCTCAAAATGTATATGCGCGTTAATCTTTTAAACTACGCAACGGATTTTCATACGGTTTTCACGAATAGATAGAGTGATTGAAGAGGAATGTTTATATGTATAATACATGTAAATTATATTAGAGAAAAGCCGAGAAATTCAAAGAAAACATATTTTTGTGCGATTTAAAACGAAAATTCGTTCTACGGAAGAAATTGGAAAATAGATGTCCTAGAGTAAGTAGGTATTTGATTTGAATTATTTTATTTATTGTTATTAAGAGGAAATACTAGCTGCGTTTTTCCATACAAACGTATTCCCCGTTTATCTCTCTGGATTTTGACCCTAGAGCAAAATTTTTTTTTACATAATATAGATATCGACCACTAGCGTGTCGGTACGTTTTGCTTTTTTTGATAATTTACTTCTTATAGAAGTTAGGACCTTCCAAAAATGAATAAAATTGCCTAATTTAAACGCCGTCAAAAAACGTTCAGTATACAAACTAAACAATGTATTTTGAAAAAAAGCAAAACGTACCGACATAGAATATTTTCTTTTAATACAGTTAGTGAAAAAAAAATTTAAAATCGGTCCAGTTTTGGAGAAGAAAAATGGGGAATACAAAACATCGATTTCGAAGATTTTATTTAGGTATTTTCGGCCCGACGTGCAGGTGTCCCTTTCGCTCAGTTCTCCTGGGGGGGCCGGGGAACGAGGGTGTTGACAAATACATATAAAGCGAAGTAGTGATGTAACGAATTTTATCGGTAGACTAGTGTTGTCCTTGCCCGAGTAATCGATATTTTTTATTCGTTTTTTTTTCTGTTCAGTGACTCATCGCGGTATACCAATACTGACCGAGCTTTCATACTAAAATTGTGCAAAATTAAAATTGTTTATGTCAAGTACTATAATAAATTTTTAATTTGGGAGGCGTTATAGGTACCATCGCCCCGGGAACCATTTATTGGATACCAACACCCCCGCCACTTGGTCACCCCAAGTGGTCCGCTATGTTTGGTGACTGAGCATGGGTTCCCGGGTTAACGGGTAAGGTCTGCATGGGTTTTGGTGGCGGATGATTTTGTCCACTTACTGCGTGGCGGGCCGGATTGGGAGAAACTGGAAGTGGGAGATCTTTTGATCTCTACAGCCGGACTCTCTCCACCATCGTTTCATACTTTTACCTACCCAGAAATTCCTCTCCTTCCTTTCATTAAAAATATCCTCTACACAGCTTCTCCAATGACTTTGCTATACTATAAGGGTATTTAACTTAAAAATAATTTTTATATTTCATTTTATATGTATAATTGCATTTTGTGATATTTTTAAGTAATTAATCACCTCTCCCTTTAATATTTTGTCTATAATTCTCATATGCCTTTACTTGTTTGTCTTTTAATATTAATCTTATCCTGACGAAGAGAATACTCTGTTTTCGAAATATGTTGATAATATTGATTACATAAAGCTGTTTTTACAAAGTTATTTGTTCTCATTTTACTAAAAATGACGCCACAAAGATTGGACCCATTTGCAGCATTTCAAGCTGGGTCGCCATAACCAATTCGTTTGTGCAATTTCAATCAATGCATTTCTGTGTTTCTCGAGAACCCTTCTATGGGCTTACACGTCATTAGTACTTTTACGCCAGTTTTTTAAACATTTGTGGTCAAAAACATCCAAGTAGTGTAGTTTTGTAGCTCTAGCACATATGAAGCTGTATGACTTTTTATTATGGTATAATTATTATTATGCATATATCCAATTGTATATCCGCATATACATTATTTGGCTTAATATAGTAACTATGTTATTTTCCACATCAAGTATATAATAAATAGATGCAAGAATGTTTTTTTTGATAAATTAATAACGTATAAAAAAAAAAAATATATATATATATTTATTCTCAAAACTCTTGAGAAAATATCGTCGTTGCATTCACAAAATATCCCATGTGAGGTTTTCGACCAAATTTTTTTTTAACAATTATTATAAGCAATAATTATCAGCCTGAAACACTCATCCACATTGAAAAATCTTCCGAGAAAAGATACATGACGCCAACGGGACTTGATCCCGTTTCAGGCTGATAATTATTGCTTATAATAATTGTTACCCTTTGTGCTATGCATAAAAAATCTTGTCTTAAAAACGTTAGTTGTACAATTAAAAATAATAATTAATATTTGACAAGTTTAAGTATTTCCCCAATAAATGAAGACATAATTTGTCTCGACGCCACCTAGCGAGGGATTTAACACTAACAATGTTTCTCTCGCAAAAATAAAGTTGGTTGTTTTCAGGTGGAAAAAATATAATAAGCAGTAATTGTTGAATGAAACACTAGCATATATTGAATCATTTGGCGGGTACAAGATAAGCCGCCATAGCTCAGTGGTCAGAGCATTCGACCGGCAATCGAGAGGACACGGGTTCAAGTCCCGTTGGCGTCATGTATCTTTTCTCGGAAGATTTTTCAATGTGGATGAGTGTTTCAGGCTGATAATTATTGCTTATAATAATTGTTACCCTTTGTGCTATGCATAAAAAATCTTGTCTTAAAAACGTTAGTTTTACAATTAAAAATAATAATTAATATTTGACAAGTGTAAGTATTTCCCCAATAAATGAAGACATAATTTGTCTCGACGCCACCTAGCGAGGGATTTAACACTAACAATGTTTCTCTCGCAAAAATAAAGTTGGTTGTTTTCAGGTGGAAAAAATATAATAAGCAGTAATTGTTGAATGAAACACTAGCATATATTGAATCATTTGGCGGGTACAAGATAAGCCGCCATAGCTCAGTGGTCAGAGCATTCGACCGGCAATCGAGAGGACACGGGTTCAAGTCCCGTTGGCGTCATGTATCTTTTCTCGGAAGATTTTTCAATGTGAATGAGTGTTTCAGGCTGATAATTATTGCTTATAATAATTGTTAACCTTTGTGCTATGCATAAAAAATCTTGTCTTAAAAACGTTAGTTTTACAATTAAAAATAATAATTTTTTTTTTGTTTACACCATTTGATTCACCACGGTTTCCTAAATAATCTGACAAATATATCCCATTTTTCAAAAATTCATCTTTTTAATCATTTTAGAGGCAACTCTGACCATTACTTGTAATTAATGGTAATTATTTAAAAAAATATACTACATATACTACAGAAATATAAAAAAATATAAAATTATAAAATTAAATCCCTATATACTACGGAAATATAAAAAAAATATAAAACTATAAAATTAAAATGAGAAAAAAAGTCTTTTTGTGTGCAAGAATTCGTATTATTTTTTTAACTCAAATTTGTCGCACATAAATTAAAATTACCCAAAGAAATGTTTTTTTAATAATATACACACAGCATCCCCAAAGATGACCTAGGCCCTCAGAGAAATTATTTTCCTCAGGGCCTCCTGTGTGGAGCTCATATAAAAAAATAATAATAATCTCAACAATCTAAAAAGAGTATACTATGCACTAATCCAGTCATTAATTCAATATGGAATTATTGCATGGGGGGGGGGGGTCATACAACAATATTCTAACCCCGATCAAAGTAATCCAGAAACTAATCATTAAAGTAATCCTAAAGAAACCCTCCACTTATCCAACAGAAACGCTTTTCGCAGATTTCACGGTGCCTCGAGTAGAGAATATCTTCAAGAAAAATGCAATTACCCAAATTTACAAAGATAATATCATCAAAAAATTTTAAACTAAAATCAAAAAGATATGAAGATAACATCAAAATACCAAAATTTAATACCAAACTAATGCAAAACAATTACATCTATTTAGGAATAAAGTTTTTCAACAACCTTCCCATTGAAATAAAAAAACCAAAGACATCAATAAACTGAAACTCAAACTTCATCAGGAATAATTAACTAAATAATTACCTGTTTTTCTCATTCTTTCTATTTATTATTAATCTATATTCACCTCTATTTTATTTAGATTTTTCGAATTTCTCCCAAGTGCACAATATTTTAGTATGTAACCGTATCCTATGTATGTACACCATATGTAATTTATATAACTCCACTGTACAATTATACATCTATATTAAATATTAAAATATATATATTTTCTTCAATATTAACTCAGTAGGTAAAGCAAAAATATTTTTTAATATTTCTATTTAACTGTCAAAAAATTACCAAAAAATTAAGTTGCATCCAAAATCATACGAAATTCATTTTTTTAAGACCAATATTTCGTAATTTGAAACAAAAATAAATAAAATAAAACATATTTATCAGCACAAGATATTTTCTCTACCTTTTGCTAAAAAAATACATTTTCAATTTATTTGGGTGTTTTGGTCACAAATCCAAATTTAACCCCCCCCCCCCCCCCTCGGCTATTTGTTAGCTTTGGGAACAACTCATATCGATCTTGTGTCTCCCTTACTATTATGTTGAGAAATAAGTTTTAAACGGTGTTCGAAAGAGAAAGAGAAAATATCAAACTTTATATTCAAATTCAAAAGTTAACCACAAAATAATGGAATTGTACACCTTTATAAAACCAAAGTTTATGAAACTTATGGAATTTTGTATCTATTAATTATTTTTACATGAAACAATAAAAAAGTGAGGTGACGGAAATGTTAACAATACATGTGTGTAATAAATATGTACGTGTTTTTATTTTTTTCGTTATCAGTAATTTTAGTTAGAAAAAACGTAAGATGAGTCATTTTAAAAAAAATTATGTGTGCGTTCAAAATTTTTATATTCGAAAAGCAAAGGTTTATTTCGGATTTCAAAATTTAAAAGCGTATTTCATCGCCTTTCAAAAACAATTTTTAGTTTTCGGATACTATCAGAAATATTCCATTTATTTGGATTTTATTGCAAAGCGGAAATATTTCGACCTTATGAAAAAATATGCCCGAGGCCTGAGGGATATGGGTCCTACATATGAGAAAGGTCAAGTTGCCTTTCCTACGTTTGCTACACAAAATATCATATGTGCATAAAAAGTGCGCACAAAAATCCTGAATGCAAAATTTAAGAAAAAATTGTCGGCTTTAATAAAAAAATGTATATTAAGCCCACTTGTTTTCACCCAAACATGGTATCAAAAATAACTCTACAATTAATGAAAATAAATAAAAATATGGGTCCCCAATTTTTTTTTTTCGGTTTTTTTTTATTATGTATCCTAATATTCTAAAATACCCACAGGATATTTTGTGCGCGCAACAACGATAAGTAGCTATAATAGCATATTCATAGGACGCTTACAATAGGACGCCCCTGCGAGCGGTCTTGTCTCTACACATTTGCAGATTGGAACATGCGTGGTCGGCAGAAATAATAATTCGACACGGGTGAAGCGCGTAGCCCACACACACAAGGCCTGCATTCACTCACACATCTATAGCGCGATTCTGACTACTGTCAGAGAGTGAAATAAAAGAGATTTTTTAAAATACCTATTCATAAATGTTCGCAGCGACCGGCAGCGCTCTTAAGTTTATTTGTAGAACTCCATTTTAATTTTTTATTTATTTTATATATTTAATAATATTATTATTCAATGTATAAAAACAGTTTATTATAAACAAGTTAAATTAAATAAAAAGCTATTCATTTTGTCATCATAAGTACCTGTCTAGAAATAACATAAATACTCCGTCTGTAGGTGGTAACAACCACAGTTTGATAATGCCTTCAGAGGGCGAAACAGCTGTAACTCATAATAATAATTACGAAGCAGAAGCAGAACTTGTTTATAATAAACTGTTTTTATACATTGAATAATAATATTATTAAATATATAAAATAAATAAAAATAAAAAAATTAATTATTTTATTTGATGAAGTCGCTCAAAATGTATCTGCGCATAGATCTTTTAAATTACGCAACGGATACTCATGCGGTTTTCACCAATAGACAGAGTGATTCAAGAGATTATGGTAGAGAAAAGTTGAGAAATTCAAATATTCAATTCAGGCAGCGGGCAGCTGGCAAGCGGGTGGTGTGGATTTTATAAAGGTTGGGTAATGGCGTTGTGTTCCGTTAGCCACAACAACGTGTGGCCGGGTCTGCTAGTTACTCATAATATGAAAATTGCACGTTACAACCAATTTGCGAAATCCTAACAATATATAAGTATGATAGTAAATGAACTTAAGAGCGTTTAACCAGCCAGCGGACGAAAATCCACATTTCGTCGAAAGTTGTTCTTACGATCGTGTAGGGCGGTTACAATGAGAAAGATTAATTATTCTCCGTACCAGCTTTTTAAAATTATAACTCAATATCGAATTTATTTCAATTCAAATTAGCTTTAATTTATACATTCATCCAAAAATGCTGAAAGGCGTGATGATAAAACTATTAAAATAATGTACTTTTTGTAGTTATTTTTTGATTATAAGTATTTATAATTTTTCAATAATGTCTAAATTTAATAAGAATGTTAAAAAAATCTGAAATATATTAGTTTGTAAGTGCGCAAATAAATACACAAATGGACCAATTTTCGCCAAGAAACACATGTACGTAAAATTTTTTAATGATTTTATTGAAACTAAAATTAAAATTCTAATACATAACTCTGCTAGATAATGTATTGATTTATTTTACTGCATGATTACATTATTTGAAATGGGTGTGGTATAATACAAAAACTTTTTTGAAAATTGAACAAATCTGCCAACGACCTATGGAATAACCTTATTACACTAAAAATTAAAAAAAATTCTCAAAATTTATTACATACGAATGCTAGATAAAAGAACAATCTTTCGAAAACCATTTATAATTTTTTGTGGAAAAGATTCAATACGTCTAAAAACTTTTTTGAAAATGACGTATTTCCGGTTTTCTCTGGTAATGCCCTCTTAAGCACATTTTTGTAACACCTACCTATTCTTTAATACGATAATTTAATGAACATTCTTATATAAATGTTGTTACTTCAAAATATTCATAACCAGTCACATTGCATTAGTTCCGTAAAACCATTTGCCAATTGATTAAGGTACGTTGTTTACTGTTCATGACGTAGTTGGGAAAATAAATCATTCTCCTTCGCTGTCGGTCGCGTATTCCAGAACTCTGTTATATGGTTAAAATTATTTGCAATGTTTACATTATTTGAGATGTCTGTCGTTCTGCTGGTCCATAATAATATATCGAGTTCACCTACGTCACGATCCGTAACAAATTTTAACTAACTCCTTAGCGTTTTCTGACTTAACTTCCTTGTGGTTATATATGACACAGTTGATAATATTCTTATAATCAACTTGGTTTAGGGTTTAAGATAAGAAATTTCCAGGTGAAAGAGTTATCTGCACACTAAATATCGTGGCTCAGTTGCACGTATCTCATTGTTCAGTATTATTTTTCTAACACCGCAAATACTTAAAAAGATAGCAATGCGAATAAGTAGGTACAATAAACATTCTAAAAAAATTGACATTTTAAAATTAAAGCACGTTGTTTAATATTGAAAGAGTTTTAGAACTATTCCATATCCCAAGTTCTTGTTTAAAATATTGTCATCTCCCTTATTCCTCTTTTTGCTGTGAAGAAAGAAAAAAGTAGAAAGAAGACATACAACTACGAGTAGATACCTAAACTAAGTCAGTGAGATGGAAAGTTATTATGCACGCATGTTATTGTAATGCAAAAAGACATTCGAAATCTTGTCGCAAGAACTATTCCATATCCCAAGTTCTTGTTTAAATTATTGTCATCTCCCTTATTCCTCTTTTTGCTGTGAAGAAAGAAAAAAGTAGAAAGAAGACATAAGACATAAGAGTAGATACCTAAACTAAGTCAGTGAGATGGAAAGTTATTATACACGCATGTTATTGTAATGCAAAAAGACATTCGAAATCTTGTAAGAACTATTCCATATCCCAAGTTCTTGTTTAAAATATTGTCATCTCCCTTATTCCTCTTTTTTGCTGTGAATAAAGAAAAAGTAGAAAGAAGACATACAACTACGAGTAGATTAGTAGATACCTAAACTAAGTGAGATGGAAAGTTATTATACACGCATGTTATTGTAATGCAAAAAGACATTCGAAATCTTGTAAGAACTATTCCATATCCCAAGTTCTTGTTTAAAATATTGTCATCTCCCTTATTCCTCTTTTTTGCTGTGAATAAAGAAAAAGTAGAAAGAAGACATACAACTACGAGTAGATTAGTAGATACCTAAACTAAGTCAGTGAGATGGAAAGTTATTGTGCACGCATGTTGTTGTAATACCAATGGACATTCGAAATCTTGTCGTAATCAAACTTTGATCATCATTTTGGAACTCTTACAAATTAGCTTTTGAACTCGAATAAAATGTTGTACGTTAGCTTGTGTAGCTCTCCATAGAGATAAAAAAATGGCCTTATATTTAAACGCCCGGGGTCTCAAAAGTCTCGTATGATCTATAGCTATTTGAAAACGTAAAAATAAATGAAATTATTGTTCACCATTTGCCAAAAAAAAATAGATTTCGTAATTTGGAAAAAAAATAAAACAAAGGGTTCATATTTTATATTTTGTACCAAACTTATTTTTCATTCCATAATTGCAGTAAAAAGAACCAATTTTTTTTATTTTTTTGTAAACAAATATGATGTGTTGGTTAAAAATATTAAAGGGGAAAATAACACTTTTTCTGGATAAAATCAGAATTCTTGTTGATTTACTTGTATTCATAAACTAGAACTTTTTTCATTTTTGTCAGTTATACGCATTTTTTAATAATAAACAAACGTTAAAAGGTTAGATTACTGAAAAAAAAATGGTTTTAAGTTTGTTTTCTGATTTCAAATGCATTTTGGCGGTCTAATAACCATTTTATAAAAAATAAATTTAAATGCAGTTTTCATTTTCTTTGTAAGACGCAACTTTTGAACTTTTTCGCAACGTTTCTGAATTCAAAAGATGAAATAATTGACACACCCTATTATACTGTAAAAATATTTTTATGCTATCAAATGTATTATAAATCTATTTTTTCTTGTATCAAAATACATTATTTTATAATCACTCTGTTATGTTCCAAATAAACAAAAAATGCTTACAATTTTGGCTTAATTTATTAACATATTTTTTTGAAACTGATAATTCTTTTGTTGCTACGCTCTCACATACAGAATATAAAATATTTTTTAATGGAATAATACATTGAGTAAAACCTCAAAGTGTAATCATTGAATGAATTAATTGAAACAATTGAATATTACCAACTCTCGAAACTAAAAATTTAAAACAGAAAATCTGAAAAAGTAACTAAAAGCAAATACAACTGCTACAAACAAATCGATGCAAATGATAGTTGTTTTCTCGAACGAACAAGTCGAAGTGGAAAATTGAATTGAATCACTAAAAATTCGATCAAGAATCATGAAGTTCGCGTGGGTGAGTAAAATTCCGCATTTTCATGATTAAATTGTAAAATGGCAAAGCTACGATTTGCTTCAGAAAAGCTCTCAGATTTAGTAAAGTGGCTTCCGCATGAATTTCAGAGTGCAATGCTCCCGGAAGATTTCTTTCATAATGCTGTGCTAAGAAATTGTGTTTGTAAGAAATTCTAAAATTTGTTAAAACGCTGAAAAGGAAAAACTCAATATAATTTGATGAAAGTATCTAAATTATTTTTTACTGTTATTAGTATTTGCAATTATTATGAATTACTTATTAACACCCTTGTTGCATATACATAATTTGGGGGGCAAATAGGGGTGCCGCCGCCCTGGGAACCGTTTATTGGATAATCAACACCCCCGCCCTAGGTCACCCCAAGTTGTTCGCTACGTTTTGTGACTTAGCGGGGGTGCCCGGGTTCATGAGGGTGAGGTTTTATCTAGGTCTTGGCGGCGAATGCGTTTGCCCGCCTACTGCTTAGCAGCCGGATTTTGGAGAGACTGTATTAAATGTACAAAATTGTAAAAATCTATTGATAAATAAATGTTTTTATATCATTGAACACTAATAATGAACTAAAATATGGAAGACACAGAAAAAAAAGATAACGGTCGCAACTAGGACACGAACCCAGGGCCTCTCGCCTTACCAATTTGGTTACTGCTACCACTTATTTAAACGTCATATTTGTCAATCTCATATTTCAAATTTCAGAATTAACAATACAAAATATCTTCGCCCTTTTTATTTCAATTTTTTTGACTTATATAAATAAGAGGTGGCAGTAGCCGAATTGGCTACTGGTTTAATTAGCTAATAAACGGAAGGCTTTTTTTCCGGTTAGACGAGAGATTCTGGGTTCGACTCTGCGACTGTTATATTTTTATTTTTCTGTGTCTTGTTGTCTTTCATATTTTCGTTTAGAATATAAGTTTTATCTTCTTGATATTTCAAATGATATACTATAAATAATGGGAATAACCTTCAAAAGTTATATTTTTGCATGTTCCAAAGTTTTCCATAAGAATAAAAAAAAGAATATTGAATGTTGCGTACTCGCCTTGTAAACATTTTTATTTGTTACACCCATACAAAAACATATCTAGGTCATTGAATGAATGGAAATTCGTAGAAACGAGAAATTGACAATATTTTTGTACGGAATTGGAATCTGTTTACTTATATCGTTTTCACGGAGAAACTTTTTTTTATAGATATTTAATCTCGGTTGTTAAAAATAACAATGTTTGTCAAGTTAAAGGCAATTATCATAGATATTCCACACCCGTAGGTCATACGCAAGAAAACTGTTTTTTAATCCGGTTTCGCACTTGATTTAGATTTAAAATATGGACTAAACGCTTTGACTTATTACAGATTTTTTAATTTTTTTTATTGTATTTATTTTATTTATTTTTTTAATATTTTTTTATTTTTATTATTTACTACCCACAGGGGTGGGTAGATCTGGGGTATTCCCGGGGCAGCGGTACCCATTCCTGTCTCCCAAACTGATGACATTACATCCTTCCAAGATGATATTTTAAAGATTTAATATTTCAAAGTTACCCATGATATTTCAAAGCTATGGAAATTCCAAGCAATTTTTTTAAAGCAGTGCTGTTTTATAGCTGTGATATTTTAACTACTCAGGCCTCGGCCTATTTTGTCGGATGGTCAAAATTTTTCCCATTTTCAATAAAATCCAATTAAATGTAATATTTCAGAACACATCCGAAAATTCAAACTGTTTTTGAGAGGTGATGAAATACACTTTCAAATTATAATTTATTATGAGTTATTAATTTTTGCATTTCTCAATTTTAATTTCCTTTTTTATTTCTATTTTTCTTTAAAATGTTGTTATTTTTTTCTCTTAGTTTTTCACTAAATTTATTTATGTTTTTAATTTTGATTTATATACTTATATGTTTTAATTTATACAAAACACTTGAGTTCTTAACATTTAATCTTTATTATTAATTTTTGTATTTCAAAATTTGAATTTGAATTTTCATTTTTTTTTCTACTTTTCTTTAAAATATGATCTTTTTTTTTCTTTCTCTTTAGTTTTAAGTATTTCTTAATATTTTTTGAAATATTAAAATATTAAATGTACGACGACCACAACACGGGCTTAGCCTAGTGTGGTAGCCAAAAAAAAACAAATATCTGTTACTAATAAAAAATGTATCAAAAAAAAAAAAAAAAAAAAAATATATGTAGCGGCTACTTAACCCGCTCTGTAAAATTTACCGCAGCGCCACTGACCTCCACAGAATTAGCTGGAAGCACATACCTACAGCGATACATCTACCTACATACATATAGCGTGGTAGTAACTGGCGCATCGTAAATAAACACCGCCACCTAGGCGAAAGACCTAGAACGTCTGGCTGTACCGTTCAAGTGCCCGCAGAAAGTTCGAGCGATTTCTCACCTTTACATGAATTCGCCGCATTACCTACCGCGAGAATTAATTACTTGCCACGGGTATATAAGCCGCGCTCGCCGGCTCGGAGCTAGTCAGTCAGTACCTCAGTATTCATTCATCGGCCGGGCAAGCAACACAGAACGAGCAGTGTCGCGACTAAGTACCTGCCCGCGCGGGGCACGGGCCTCGCGCTGTCAATAGTGAACATCAATTTATCCAGCGTGACACAGGAACATTCCAGCACCTTCGAGGATTCTTTCTTCAACACCATCCGCTGTTCGGCCCTCCGTGCCTCAACATGAGATGTCTCCGTCCGCAGCACACAAAGCCCGCCGTGCTTTCTGCTTGGGACTCAACCCGTTCTCTGGCACCACGAACCCACCGCGTTCCGCTGCCAGAGTTCATCCTCACCTCCTCTCAAGGTTCCTTTCTGCGTCACGCGTGTGCTCCGACCCACTGGACACACAGCCGCCATATCCCGTCAACACGACGTCGATCGACCGCCTGGACCAAGGTCACGTCTACACCGCCATGGTGTAGGGCAACACGCCGGCTTCCTGAAGACCTGTGATCTTCACCGCCGTAGTGTCCTGACCTTCATCTTCACATCATCGCGCAGCAGCATCACTACTGTCACTCCGCTCCCGCTCCGCATCGACCTCCGCTACGTAGCCACGATAAAGACTGACTCACACATCGACTGCACGCCTTTCATTTATCTCCCGTCTCTACCGATCCGGCCCGCTCCCTCATATATATATATATATATAATTGAAAAAACAAACAAATTTTTTAAATATAATTTTTTTTATGCAAACATAAAAACGTTTTAAAAATGGCTAACTACATGAAATCACTGCGATGAAAAAAATACACTTTTAATTAGGCAAATGAATTATAAATGTTTCATGTAAAAATAATTAATAAAAAATTCCCAGTATCATAATTTTTTTTCTAATTGCGGTAGGAAAGTTTGGTTTTATACAGCTGTACATTTCAATTATTTTGTTGTTAACTTTTAAAATTACTTATAAAGCGTTATGTGTTCCTTTTCTAACACCGTTTAGATCATATTTCTAACCATGCCAGTAAGGGAGACACAACGATTTCTATGAGACCTAAAAGAGTTGTTCCAAAAAAAAAATTAGCTTGAGGGGTTAAAACAACGATATTTTAAATTAATGGTATTTGTAGAGAACTTTACATATTCAATATTATTATATTTTAAAGTTTTACATAAATTATCAAAGCTATGATATAAATTATCAAATCTATGATATAAATTATCAAAGCTATGATATAAATTATCAAAGTTTCAAAGAGTTTCGGTTCATGATGGAAATGACTGCCTGTTTGAGTTGATTTTGAGACAATTTTTTTATTTATCTATAAAAAGAATGTTTGTAGTACATTATTCGATGCCTATCTCACTAGGGTATACCTGTGTTGAGACAGGCGTAGAGGTACATAAATGAGTATCATACAAAAGAATATTTAATTACAACATAAGAACATTTAAGGTAAGATACATACTGATTTATACAATTCAAACAGAAAGATGATTAAGATTGAGGGTTAATATCATAAAGAGAGCATTATATAGGTGAAGGAAGAGATGAATAAAGTAGTAAATCCTTTCGAATCTATATAGGTAGTTATATTATACATATAGGATTTTACTATTTTAAGTTCTTTAATAAGGGTATACTTTATATTATATTCTTTCTATATATTTCTATATATTTTATATATGTATATATTATATATATTATTTATATATATTATATTCTTTAATAAGGGTATATTTAATAAGACAATATAGTAACAAATTCAAGACAAAAGCTTCGGTACAATTCAGACAGACATGCTATTAGTAAATATTACCACCACTGTACTGATATACCAAAATTATTTCATAAAACATTATTATATTTGAATATCGGCGTAATTATTTCAAAGATAATAATTACGTAGAAAAATGAATGTGACTTTGAGGTCTAAGGTCAAGTAAGGTAATTATTATTATCTACCCAAACATAACTGATCTATCCAACATGAAACTTGTAAACAGAACAATTTACGAGCAATGAAACGTAATACGGAACCTTTGGTAACTTATCGCCGCGGTGGCGGGGTAATGGGCATAATGACTGTTTTCAGCCATTTCTCTGCTTTGACTTATCCGTTTCAAGAGCCTAGAAGAAAAATACTCTACGGTTGGATTTATTATTTTTATTCCATTCAACAAGAACTAAAGCCTAGATTACATTGAGCAATTTTTGAAGCTACTAGCCGACAAGTTTAAAAGCGGGCGAATCTGAAAGTGCGATTGTGATGTTGACACCCAAAAATTTCCACTCGCTCAGTAGCGAACTAGCTAGCGAGTTGAAACCACCAAACTGAGATACTCACAGCTAGCTCACTGGCAACTATGATATACAAGGTTAGTTTATTAGCTAGCAAACCCACACGCTAGTGAGTAGCGAGCAAAGTAGCCCCCCTTTCAATTTTTTTCGTAGATTTTTCACAATCTGCTAGATAGCTAGTAAATATTAGGTCCTTACATATGAAATTGGCGTTTTGCCGTACTGGCAACTTTGATCTCAAATATCTTCTCTTTGGTTAGGAATTCCAAGTTCAAATTTTACAGCTATTTACTCGGGTATTTGTGTATCGAAAATTATAATTCATTTGTTTTTTCCTTAATTGTTTTTTTTCTTTGCGTCACTTAGTTTACAAAATGGAAAACTTGAAATATCGCGTTATTTATGAGTACGAGTTCCACCGTGGCACCAGTGCTGCAGAAACGGCTTGAAGGATTAATGATGTGTATGGCAACGGTGCCGCAAAAGAAAACGGTGACCAGACAACTCAGAATGAAACCAACTCAGAAGCACCTCAGAAAGGACATTAAGAGTGATTATAAAAAAATATTAAAAAATTGGTTGAATAGGTTAAGTTAGGTTAGGGTTACCGGCTATTTTAAAAGTATTTTTTAATAGCTTTTAATGACCTTTCTGAGGTGTTTCTGAGTTGGTTTCATTATGAGTTGCCATGGAACCAAAGAAAACACAGTGCGTTTTTGGTTCCAACGTTTTCATTCTGGAAATTTCGACCTGCAGAACAAGCCCCTTGGACGGCCGGAGACCAAAGTAGAAAATGAAGAATTGAAGGCTATTGTGGAAGCGGATCCATCGCAAAACAAGTCCGAGTTAGCTGCAGGCTGCGGTGTTAGTGATAAAACTGTTTTAATCCACTTGAAGCAAATTGGGAAGGTGAAAAAGCTTGAAAGGTGGGTACCTCATGAATTGAGTGAAGCAAATCAACAAACGCGCGTTAGGACGCTAGACCACACACTGCACAACAGACGGCTACCAAATTAGAAGAGCTTCAATTGGAATGTCTAAGACATCCACCGTACTCTCCAGACCTTGCCCCAACAGATTACCATTTTTTTCGAAATTTGGATAACTTCTTGCAAGGGAAAAAACTCATCTCCGATGGGGCAGTCCAAACCGCCTTCAAAGATTTTATTGATTCCCGTCCGAATGGTTTTTTTAGTAAAGGGATCGATGAACTACCTATGAGATGGCAAAAGTGCATAGATAGCAATGGTACATACTTTGATTAAATAAATATATTATATTTAAAAAAAACGACTTTATGTTCCTCCCATACAAAACGCCAATTTCATATGTAAGGACCAATATTATATTATCGATGTCCTTCATCGTTAGAGCATTGGAGGTATTTACCCCCAACTTAGTGCTTCCAATATTTTCACCTCTTGTTGAATACCACACATCAATTGATAATACACACTAGAAATGTGTACGTAGGATATATATATGAAATGAAATGCAAACACCAGTTATCACCTTATATTTTAATCATTTGCCTGTAAATAACTATGCTAAACCATCCACGGCTATTTTATGTTTTAATTGGTTATTTCATTTTTATTTTATTCTTTCTCTTCTCTTTTTCTTTCTTTTGATATGCTAAACATATAACAGTTAGGTACTATATTTTAACTTCTCTTTTATTATTTTATTTTATATTCCTTCTCTTCTTTTTATTTCCTCTTTTTATTTCATCAATTTTCTTTACTTTTTGTACAAATCATTCTCCATATGTTCATACCCATAATTATTTGACTGTCCTAAAACGGGATAATACTCCTAGTTGGGCAGTCAAAATTTAATGAATAATGTATATAAATTATAATATTGTGCTAAATAAACAAACAAATAAAAAAAAAAATAAAAAAAAAAAAATGCCTTCCACGTGGAATTAAATGAAAAGCAATGTAGCCACTGACCCACCTGTACCTGTTGGTTCTAGCCTATTTAGTACGCGATTTATCTCTCTCATACTTGCCTATTGGAATCCCATTTGAGCGAAATGAAAATTTCATGATGATCATGATTTCATTCTCCATTTGAAATTTAAGAAAAGAATGATCACACTTTTGGATCACTAAACACGCTCATATCGCATTTCTTGTGTTCTTCTATATTTTATGGAACCTCCTGTATATTATGTGCACCTGGTCACTAAACAAAGATTTTTTTTTTTACAGTGAATACCGCACAAGAATCTCAACTGCTCCCGTCTGGAGCCAGTGAGACTATGGCATCCCCAATTGGGGTATGTTGTGAGGCTGAAAGTAGTGGGGAGGGGAAGGAGGTGGGGAAGAGGAAGGTTGGGAAGTACCTGGCTATTCAGATCTGGTCACTAAACGCGGCTAAAGCCATTTTCAAGCAACGTTTCAATTCTGAATGGTGGTCTTACACCAGGGCGATACTAATAGTATCTTCCACTCTGGAACATGCCGCAAATATACTATATATTATTTTAAATGAATTAATTGTGAAATAACACAAATTAATCAAATAAAATTTAAAAGATAAACCCATTTCAAGCAACGTTCCGATTCTGAATAGTAGATACTTTCCACGGCCATACCAAAGTTTACTCCCACTCTAGAACGTGCTTAAATCAGTAGATACATATTCTTTTTTAGGTAACAGAATTTTATCAAATCAAAAAATATTTATTGTACAAATAAAAAATACAAAAGTTGTAGCTTATTGGAAAACCCCATTTCTTCCAGCAAAACACATTCATGTTACATTGTAATGTTTATACAAATGAGAAAAATACAAATATACAAATAAAAATACCAAAATAGGTGTTTCATTTATGTGAGGTATTCACTTAAGGTGTAATGACATTTGTTTATAAGGAAAGTGTTTAGTGAAGATTTGAATTTGTGTGTACCTTGTATTTGTTTAATTTATGTGGAAGGTTGTTGTATACTTTAACGGCCATGTAATATGGTCCTTTTTGGAATATTGTTTTGTTTGCTTTTGGTATTAATAAGTTTTCTGTGAACCTTAGGGAACGTACCCATACTACGTGACCAACTTTTTGCAATTTTTAACCCCCCCCCCCCCCCCCTGGTGACCAAAAACCTAAGCAAACCGCCGCTCATTTGTATGGAGCGTGACATTTTGACGACCCCCCCCCCCCCCCCTAAACGTGTCACGTAGTATGGGTACGTTCCCTTATAGCGTATTTATGTGTTGAGTTTTTCTGTGGGAACTTGACTGTAGATGATCGTACTAACATGCATAACTCCATTATATATATGTCTGTGACTGTCAGAATTTTCAGATTTTTAAACATAGGTCTAAAAGAATTCAAAGGAGCAGAGTTAGTAATTCTTCTTATGCATCTTTTTAGGATGATAAAAACATCTTTGGCGTTTAAATAATACCGTATTTTATTATTGAATATACATTTTTTATTATTAATTTTTATTCCAGTAAAAAATAAAATTACATTTTCACTCATTTAACTAGAAATAATTAAATACATTAAACTAAACTAAATATACAGCGCTATTCTATGTCATTACTTTGTTTGTAGCGGTAGGTACCGCTATGGCATTTTAATGCTCTATGAATTCGACCGCTGTGGTTGGTAGCATGGCACGCCGTTGTATTCCCGAGGTTGGTGCTCATGCTTCGCAAAAGTTCGAGAGGCTGGGTGCAGAGAAGTACTTCAGTTTGGTTCCAGGCGGCTTGAGAGACGTGCGTCAACATGTGACTCCTGACAGAAACAAGACGGGCGGAAGACCTTATGGAATTCTCACGGGAATTCTCACGGATAATTCACAAGTAATTACACAGAAGATCTCATCATGTAGCATTCACGTATCGTTATATATTTTATTGGTTTTCTCTTTCATATTTAACAGACTATTTGTCGTTTAGTAGTTCGAGGGCATTTTATTAACGACTGGCGCCTTCCATCTTTCTTTTAACTAAGAAGCGAAATATGATTTAATATTGACTGGTATCATAGAGCAGTCACTGCACCCTGAGATTTATTGTTTAATTAATTAGAGTCCTTGATGTTCAAACCCTGTTATAATGATTAAATTTATATTACCTTTACGGCATTTAATTTCATTTTATTGCTTACCAAATTCACATGTTTACCTACCCTGAGCTCAGCAAATTTTAATACAAGATTTAACTTTCATAACCTCAATATTCCATACTGACAGTTAAGATGTCGATTTACACACATTTAAATACCACGAGGTTAAGCATAACCCTATTTATTACGTTATATGTTTATCAAGAATAAACATTAATATATTTTTTAAATGTACCCAGCTTATTTTCGTTTTTAATTTCGTTTGGGATGCAATTGTATAAGTTGCCCCCCCTCGTCACCAATGGATTGTTTACCATAGTTAGTGGGGATGGTGTTTAAATGTATGTTATCGTGTAAAGTGTTTGTGTACTTGGGACGTTTTAATGAACCCTGTGTTTGTATGTACGAACGTTTGTAATTAAGGGGACACGTATTGTATTCATATAGTTTTCTTAATGTTAATAGTTTTGTTTCCATGTATAATGTTTTTGTGGATGTTCTGGGCTTGTAGTGAAACAGTTTTTTGATTACATAACCATAGTATGCGGCATAGTAACCATATTATCAATTTGATCCTTTGATCTCATGGCCAAAAGTGATTCCGCTGTCACGGAGTTTGTCCTATAAACTTTCATGAAAAATTAATTATGCAAGTCAGAAAGTGACTTAGATCGTTATTCGCTAGAAACCTTGAAATGCCAATAACTCAATTATTTATTTAAGTTTGTTGAATTCTTAAACACACCCTTCTAAATAAAAATAAAGTCGGCTCTTGCTGGATTGAATTTAGATAATAATTCTCCCATGGTAACGAAGATAATGTTATTTGAAGAAAAGATTCATAAATTATATCTTAATAGAAGATAATTAGGTAGGCACTATTCAGCTGGGCCTAAGAGTTTAAAACCTTTTTAGAAAATATTTTTTCTTTTTCAACAATATTTCTTCAAGAAAATTTACAGTTAATTGAATTTCCAATTACAGAATGGTTTTCGTCAAAATTAAATATTTCAAATCGAAGTTATTTCATGCAACTAGTGGTCTACATCATATTTATAAATGACTTTATAAGTGTTTTGAAGACAAAAAAGTTTTGCTTTTGCTGATGACATTAGATTATACAAAGAAATATCCAGTATTAAAGACTATCTAATTTTTTTTTACAAGAGCTCCACACAGGAGGCCCTGAGAAAAATAATTTCCCTCAGGGCCTATGTCATCTTTAGGCCTATGTGGAGGGTTTTTTAAGGAAAGGAAGGAGAGGAGAGTTCTGGGAAGGAAAAGGGTTTAAGGGGTGGGTAGGAATCTAGGGTTCAGTGTGTGCTGGTCATCTGCCTCCAAGACCTGACAAACCTCACCCCTTGAACCCGGGCACCCCTGCTAAATCACCAAACGTAGCGAACCACTTGGGGTGACCTATGGCGGAGGTGTTGGTTATCCAATAAAGGTTCCCGGGGCGGCGGTAATAATAATTTTACAGTCATACATCGAAAAATTACCCAATTTTCATATCTTATTCTTCAACGTTGGTAAATTAAGAAACTAACATTTTGTCGACTACAAAATCGTGGAAAAAAGTCAACTAAATTAGGAATCTTGGTGTTACGTTTGACGTCTAATAAATTTTGTAAGTACTACTCTCGTAAACATACTACCCAGATACACAAACTCATCCACCTTCTCCAAGAATTAAACATTCACAACTATTCTCACTTCCTACTACATTCTCCAAGAATTAAACATTACAAACTGCAAACTTGGCTTTGATTCATTAATTCTACAGTGATTTCAAGTGTCTTTTCGATAAAGTGACAGTTGCTGTGAACTCCAGTGTTTATTTGTGTTAAGAACTGTGACTGCTTATTACAAAACTTTCACTGCCTATTCCAAATAACAGTGAAACATCATCAACATGAACAACATATGCCAAGAATGTTCCGAACCTACACTTTCTGCAGAGTCTATTTTTGTGTGCATAACCTGCAAGGAGACATTTCATCTGCAATGTGGAGGTGTAGCGGAAACTACCTACCGTCGCCTCTCTAAGGAGCGGCGTGCCCTCATAAAATGTAAACAATGCATTTGTGTCACACCGACTGTCAAACCCAGCGGCAGTTCACTTATTGATAGTGAACTACTCTCTAAACTCCTCGAACAAAACACGCAGATTCTTGCCACTCTAGCGGGGATGAGCAAGCAATATGAGGAGATTCTCCTTCGCGTCCATGAGCTTGAGGACACTAATAACAAACTGGAGAAAAAAAACACCAGCCTCGAAGCAAGAATTGAAGTGTTAGAAAATCACATGGAGCAAATCGATAGGCAAAATAGGTCTAAAAACGTAGAAATCAGGGGGGTCCCAGAAAATAACGGGGAAAACTTGAAAACCTTATATCCAACATCAAAAAAACTACTAATTCAAACGTGGAAATGAACAAGATTGACGCAGCTTACCGCATCTCCCAAAAAATACCTAAAGATCAATGCAGGCCCATAATCATATCATTTAAAACCAGTATCGACCGTGATGTTTTCCTGACAGACATAAAAAAGTTCAACAAAGAAGCAAACAATAGAGAGGAAAAACTCAACACCACCCTCGTCGGAATTGCAGGACCTCGCTCCCACATATACGTCTCGGAACACCTTACGTTTCGTGCGAAACACTTGTGGTTCCTTGCACGTAAGGCTACACGGGAAAACTTATTTAAATTCGCCTGGACCCGTGGAGGGCAAGTGTACGTCCGCAAAGAAATTGGGACACCAGTCATTATTATCAATGACAAAAACAAACACCTCTTATCTCCCTCACTCAATAACTTGTAAAAAAACTGTAACTATTGTACTTATTTGTTCATATGAAGCGGATACTTTGTGATGCGACATTATTAATTTAAAATAAAACAATAACTTTGTAAACACCACTTTAATTTTATATACTTTATGCCGACCGGGTTTCGCTACAACCGTAGCTTCATCAGGGCAGTATAATTCTCTACTAACATTAGGTTACATGTGTGTTATAATATATAATGGGCTGGACTCGTCAAGTATAGGGGGAGGAAGAAGACATAGATGGAGAAATGGGAAGGGAACGGACGTGTTCTTTATCAATAGGGAACAATCTTAGTATGGGACTTTTATTTAAATTTAGTTGATTATTAATTACCTTACTATTAGTGTTTATGGCTTTCCTAAGTTCAAGTGCCTCTAAATTATCCAATCTTACACCGATATTGTTTTTATGAATCAGTTTGGCGCCGGCTGTTTTGTCAAATTTATGATCTTTTTCGATCAAGTGGTTTGCGAATTCTGAGAATCCAGAGCTGTGTAGACATCTGAGATGTTCTTTGACACGGGTGTTTATGTTGCGCGCTGTTTTACCAATATAAAAAACTGAGCAGTCACTACATTGAAGCGAATAAATTCCCGAGTGAGATAAGCTATCATCCTTATCCTTACCGTTCATTAAAAGTTTGCCTAGATTATTATTAGTGTAAAATGCTGGTTTGATTTCTGATGGGAGATTTTTAACACTTTTTTGAGAGAAATTATTGATATACAGGATTCTACGCCATTGATACGGTTGATTATTATTACTTGGTATATTATTATTATGAGGTGGACTGTTGTATAAAAATTTACTTGTGGATAATTTCTTTAATTTTTTATTTAGAATGTTGTCGACTATGTTTGGGTTGTAACCGTTATTTATTGCTATTTGTTTGATCGTAGATAGTTCTATTGCAAAGTTGGTATTTGATAAAGGGACTGTAACTAATCTATGTGTCATGGAATGAAACGCTGAATGTTTATGGGAGTTGGGATGGTTAGAGGAATTGTGAATCGTTATATCGGTGAACGTCGGTTTGCGGTAGATTTTATATTCAATTTTATTATTTATTATCGATAACGTTAGATCTAAAAAGTTTAAGGTAGAATTGGTTCCTATTTCTATGGTGAATTTAATTTGTTTATGGAAGGAGTTTATTAGCAGCAGGAAGGAGTTGAGTTGTCTCTTGGTTCCTAACCAAACACAGAAAACATCGTCAACGTATCTCTTCCATAATAATAAGTTTTGTAATAATGGTGATTTACTATTGAAAATATTATTCTCTAAATTGTCCATGAATATATCAGCGATGAGAGGCGATGTCGCTGCCCCCATGGCCAGGCCTTCTTGTTGTCGATAAAAACGTTCATTGTATTGGAAATAGTTTTGGTTAAGACATATATTAAACAGGTGAGATAAATCCTTAGAGAAATTATTTGGTAACTTTGAATTTTGTAGCAATTTAGATAATATATTTTTGCTTTCGGCTACGGGAATATTTGGAAACAGGTTAACAACATCGAAGGAGACTAATTTTGCACCATTGGGGATATGTAAGTTTTCGAGCTCATCAATCAAGTCAAAGGAATTTCTAATGGTGTATTTTGGAGCAAAAACTTTTGAGTTATTGAATACATTAGTTATAAATGAAGCTATTTTGAAATTTGGGGAATTGCAACTTGATACGACTGGTCTTATAGGTATGCCCGGTTTATGGAGTTTTAAGAAACCATATAATTTAGGGGCTTTTGGATTTTTTGTAAAAAATTTTACTTGTTGATATGAGTTGTCTTGAAAGATTGGGGATTTACATGATCTTAGAGCACTTTTTATATTTTCTTGGAATTTCGTGGTGGGGTCCTTAGGTAGAATGTCAAATTTGTCCGTATTAATAAATTCTTGCACTTTAGAGTTATAATCACTTTTATTTAATATAATGACAGTATTGCCTTTGTCTTAGTTAGTATTAGTTGTTCATTTTTTAATTTTTTACGAATGTTGATCATAGTGGAAGTTTCACGGTTAGAACTAGCTTTAAGATTAGGAACTAGCTTTTTTATTGTTTCTGCACTTTTATATAGGGGTGGTCCAGGTTTATTATATAACGCAGTTTCAATGTCCACGGCAACGTTTTCTACTGCACTAATTATGTTATTTTTACTATATTCTAAATTATATTTGAGGCCTTTAGATAACAGGGTTAACTCGTCTGGTTGGAATTGAACCGATGAGAGGTTCTGGACTCGATCAAAGAACTGATGGGTGTATTTCACTGTTTCATTGTTATTTGTATGTTGAGTAAGATTCAGGTTTTTCAGTTTTTTGTTCATAATTTCACGTTTCTTGTAGGCTTTAATAGAGGCGAAGGTTCTAGCTTTGTCGTCAAACAAATCCCATTCAACCGGATGTAATTCGTTCACCAATTCTATGTGTAAAACTTTTAGTGTTAATTTGATATTATTTCGCTTTTTATAGGCACTTTTAAGATCTTCTTTTAACCATGCAAGTTTTGCTTGAAATAAAGATGATTTTATTATGGCTGGATTATTATTCATATATTTAAACTTTGCATTCAGATAATTAGGAAAAACTTTCATTTTTAGACACTGTTTATAAAAGTATATATCAACACACGTAACTCGATATTTCACTGTAAAGTTTTTATACATTTTTGCTTTAATAGCTGTACTTGCTAATAATATTTGTTCATATGAAGCGGATACTTTGTGATGCGACATTATTAATTTAAAATAAAACAATAACTTTGTAAACACCACTTTAATTTTATATACTTTATGCCGACCGGGTTTCGCTACAACCGTAGCTTCATCAGGGCAGTATAATTCTCTACTAACATTAGGTTACATGTGTGTTATAATATATAATGGGCTGGACTCGTCAAGTATAGGGGGAGGAAGAAGACATAGATGGAGAAATGGGAAGGGAACGGACGTGTTCTTTATCAATAGGGAACAATCTTAGTATGGGACTTTTATTTAAATTTAGTTGATTATTAATTACCTTACTATTAGTGTTTATGGCTTTCCTAAGTTCAAGTGCCTCTAAATTATCCAATCTTACACCGATATTGTTTTTATGAATCAGTTTGGCGCCGGCTGTTTTGTCAAATTTATGATCTTTTTCGATCAAGTGGTTTGCGAATTCTGAGAATCCAGAGCTGTGTAGACATCTGAGATGTTCTTTGACACGGGTGTTTATGTTGCGCGCTGTTTTACCAATATAAAAAACTGAGCAGTCACTACATTGAAGCTAATAAATTCCCGAGTGAGATAAGCTATCATCCTTATCCTTACCGTTCATTAAAAGTTTGCCTAGATTATTATTAGTGTAAAATGCTGGTTTGATTTCTGATGGGAGATTTTTAACACTTTTTTGAGAGAAATTATTGATATACAGGATTCTACGCCATTGATACGGTTGATTATTATTACTTGGTATATTATTATTATGAGGTGGACTGTTGTATAAAAATTTACTTGTGGATAATTTCTTTAATTTTTTATTTAGAATGTTGTCGACTATGTTTGGGTTGTAACCGTTATTTATTGCTATTTGTTTGATCGTAGATAGTTCTATTGCAAAGTTGGTATTTGATAAAGGGACTGTAACTAATCTATGTGTCATGGAATGAAACGCTGAATGTTTATGGGAGTTGGGATGGTTAGAGGAATTGTGAATCGTTATATCGGTGAACGTCGGTTTGCGGTAGATTTTATATTCAATTTTATTATTTATTATCGATAACGTTAGATCTAAAAAGTTTAAGGTAGAATTGGTTCCTATTTCTATGGTGAATTTAATTTGTTTATGGAAGGAGTTTATTAGCAGCAGGAAGGAGTTGAGTTGTCTCTTGGTTCCTAACCAAACACAGAAAACATCGTCAACGTATCTCTTCCATAATAATAAGTTTTGTAATAATGGTGATTTACTATTGAAAATATTATTCTCTAAATTGTCCATGAATATATCAGCGATGAGAGGCGATGTCGCTGCCCCCATGGCCAGGCCTTCTTGTTGTCGATAAAAACGTTCATTGTATTGGAAATAGTTTTGGTTAAGACATATATTAAACAGGTGAGATAAATCCTTAGAGAAATTATTTGGTAACTTTGAATTTTGTAGCAATTTAGATACTATATTTTTGCTTTCGGCTACGGGAATATTTGGAAACAGGTTAACAACATCGAAGGAGACTAATTTTGCACCATTGGGGATATGTAAGTTTTCGAGCTCATCAATCAAGTCAAAGGAATTTCTAATGGTGTATTTTGGAGCAAAAACTTTTGAGTTATTGAATACATTAGTTATAAATGAAGCTATTTTGAAATTTGGGGAATTGCAACTTGATACGACTGGTCTTATAGGTATGCCCGGTTTATGGAGTTTTAAGAAACCATATAATTTAGGGGCTTTTGGATTTTTTGTAAAAAATTTTACTTGTTGAAAACTGCGTTATATAATAAACCTGGACCACCCCTATATAAAAGTGCAGAAACAATAAAAAAGCTAGTTCCTAATCTTAAAGCTAGTTCTAACCGTGAAACTTCCACTATGATCAACATTCGTAAAAAATTAAAAAATGAACAACTAATACTAACTAAGGCAGACCAAGGCAATACTGTCATTATATTAAATAAAAGTGATTATAACTCTAAAGTGCAAGAATTTATTAATACGGACAAATTTGACATTCTACCTAAGGACCCCACCACGAAATTCCAAGAAAATATAAAAAGTGCTCTAAGATCATGTAAATCCCCAATCTTTCAAGACAACTCATATCAACAAGTAAAATGTTTTACAAAAAATCCAAAAGCCCCTAAATTATATGGTTTCTTAAAACTCCATAAACCGGGCATACCTATAAGACCAGTCGTATCAAGTTGCAATTCCCCAAATTTCAAAATAGCTTCATTTATAACTAATGTATTCAATAACTCAAAAGTTTTTGCTCCAAAATACACCATTAGAAATTCCTTTGACTTGATTGATGAGCTCGAAAACTTACATATCCCCAATGGTGCAAAATTAGTCTCCTTCGATGTTGTTAACCTGTTTCCAAATATTCCCGTAGCCGAAAGCAAAAATATAGTATCTAAATTGCTACAAAATTCAAAGTTACCAAATAATTTCTCTAAGGATTTATCTCACCTGTTTAATATATGTCTTAACCAAAACTATTTCCAATACAATGAACGTTTTTATCGACAACAAGAAGGCCTGGCCATGGGGGCAGCGACATCGCCTCTCATCGCTGATATATTCATGGACAATTTAGAGAATAATATTTTCAATAGTAAATCACCATTATTACAAAACTTATTATTATGGAAGAGATACGTTGACGATGTTTTCTGTGTTTGGTTAGGAACCAAGAGACAACTCAACTCCTTCCTGCTGCTAATAAACTCCTTCCATAAACAAATTAAATTCACCATAGAAATAGGAACCAATTCTACCTTAAACTTTTTAGATCTAACGTTATCGATAATAAATAATAAAATTGAATATAAAATCTACCGCAAACCGACGTTCACCGATATAACGATTCACAATTCCTCTAACCATCCCAACTCCCATAAACATTCAGCGTTTCATTCCATGACACATAGATTAGTTACAGTCCCTTTATCAAATACCAACTTTGCAATAGAACTATCTACGATCAAACAAATAGCAATAAATAACGGTTACAACCCAAACATAGTCGACAACATTCTAAATAAAAAATTAAAGAAATTATCCACAAGTAAATTTTTATACAACAGTCCACCTCATAATAATAATATACCAAGTAATAATAATCAACCGTATCAATGGCGTAGAATCCTGTATATCAATAATTTCTCTCAAAAAAGTGTTAAAAATCTCCCATCAGAAATCAAACCAGCATTTTACACTAATAATAATCTAGGCAAACTTTTAATGAACGGTAAGGATAAGGATGATAGCTTATCTCACTCGGGAATTTATTCGCTTCAATGTAGTGACTGCTCAGTTTTTTATATTGGTAAAACAGCGCGCAACATAAACACCCGTGTCAAAGAACATCTCAGATGTCTACACAGCTCTGGATTCTCAGAATTCGCAAACCACTTGATCGAAAAAGATCATAAATTTGACAAAACAGCCGGCGCCAAACTGATTCATAAAAACAATATCGGTGTAAGATTGGATAATTTAGAGGCACTTGAACTTAGGAAAGCCATAAACACTAATAGTAAGGTAATTAATAATCAACTAAATTTAAATAAAAGTCCCATACTAAGATTGTTCCCTATTGATAAAGAACACGTCCGTTCCCTTCCCATTTCTCCATCTATGTCTTCTTCCTCCCCCTATACTTGACGAGTCCAGCCCATTATATATTATAACACACATGTAACCTAATGTTAGTAGAGAATTATACTGCCCTGATGAAGCTACGGTTGTAGCGAAACCCGGTCGGCATAAAGTATATAAAATTAAAGTGGTGTTTACAAAGTTATTGTTTTATTTTAAATTAATAATGTCGCATCACAAAGTATCCGCTTCATATGAACAAATATTATTAGCAAGTACAGCTATTAAAGCAAAAATGTATAAAAACTTTACAGTGAAATATCGAGTTACGTGTGTTGATATATACTTTTATAAACAGTGTCTAAAAATGAAAGTTTTTCCTAATTATCTGAATGCAAAGTTTAAATATATGAATAATAATCCAGCCATAATAAAATCATCTTTATTTCAAGCAAAACTTGCATGGTTAAAAGAAGATCTTAAAAGTGCCTATAAAAAGCGAAATAATATCAAATTAACACTAAAAGTTTTACACATAGAATTGGTGAACGAATTACATCCGGTTGAATGGGATTTGTTTGACGACAAAGCTAGAACCTTCGCCTCTATTAAAGCCTACAAGAAACGTGAAATTATGAACAAAAAACTGAAAAACCTGAATCTTACTCAACATACAAATAACAATGAAACAGTGAAATACACCCATCAGTTCTTTGATCGAGTCCAGAACCTCTCATCGGTTCAATTCCAACCAGACGAGTTAACCCTGTTATCTAAAGGCCTCAAATATAATTTAGAATATAGTAAAAATAACATAATTAGTGCAGTAGAAAACGTTGCCGTGGACATTGAAACTGCGTTATATAATAAACCTGGACCACCCCTATATAAAAGTGCAGAAACAATAAAAAAGCTAGTTCCTAATCTTAAAGCTAGTTCTAACCGTGAAACTTCCACTATGATCAACATTCGTAAAAAATTAAAAAATGAACAACTAATACTAACTAAGACAAAGGCAATACTGTCATTATATTAAATAAAAGTGATTATAACTCTAAAGTGCAAGAATTTATTAATACGGACAAATTTGACATTCTACCTAAGGACCCCACCACGAAATTCCAAGAAAATATAAAAAGTGCTCTAAGATCATGTAAATCCCCAATCTTTCAAGACAACTCATATCAACAAGTAAAATTTTTTACAAAAAATCCAAAAGCCCCTAAATTATATGGTTTCTTAAAACTCCATAAACCGGGCATACCTATAAGACCAGTCGTATCAAGTTGCAATTCCCCAAATTTCAAAATAGCTTCATTTATAACTAATGTATTCAATAACTCAAAAGTTTTTGCTCCAAAATACACCATTAGAAATTCCTTTGACTTGATTGATGAGCTCGAAAACTTACATATCCCCAATGGTGCAAAATTAGTCTCCTTCGATGTTGTTAACCTGTTTCCAAATATTCCCGTAGCCGAAAGCAAAAATATATTATCTAAATTGCTACAAAATTCAAAGTTACCAAATAATTTCTCTAAGGATTTATCTCACCTGTTTAATATATGTCTTAACCAAAACTATTTCCAATACAATGAACGTTTTTATCGACAACAAGAAGGCCTGGCCATGGGGGCAGCGACATCGCCTCTCATCGCTGATATATTCATGGACAATTTAGAGAATAATATTTTCAATAGTAAATCACCATTATTACAAAACTTATTATTATGGAAGAGATACGTTGACGATGTTTTCTGTGTTTGGTTAGGAACCAAGAGACAACTCAACTCCTTCCTGCTGCTAATAAACTCCTTCCATAAACAAATTAAATTCACCATAGAAATAGGAACCAATTCTACCTTAAACTTTTTAGATCTAACGTTATCGATAATAAATAATAAAATTGAATATAAAATCTACCGCAAACCGACGTTCACCGATATAACGATTCACAATTCCTCTAACCATCCCAACTCCCATAAACATTCAGCGTTTCATTCCATGACACATAGATTAGTTACAGTCCCTTTATCAAATACCAACTTTGCAATAGAACTATCTACGATCAAACAAATAGCAATAAATAACGGTTACAACCCAAACATAGTCGACAACATTCTAAATAAAAAATTAAAGAAATTATCCACAAGTAAATTTTTATACAACAGTCCACCTCATAATAATAATATACCAAGTAATAATAATCAACCGTATCAATGGCGTAGAATCCTGTATATCAATAATTTCTCTCAAAAAAGTGTTAAAAATCTCCCATCAGAAATCAAACCAGCATTTTACACTAATAATAATCTAGGCAAACTTTTAATGAACGGTAAGGATAAGGATGATAGCTTATCTCACTCGGGAATTTATTCGCTTCAATGTAGTGACTGCTCAGTTTTTTATATTGGTAAAACAGCGCGCAACATAAACACCCGTGTCAAAGAACATCTCAGATGTCTACACAGCTCTGGATTCTCAGAATTCGCAAACCACTTGATCGAAAAAGATCATAAATTTGACAAAACAGCCGGCGCCAAACTGATTCATAAAAACAATATCGGTGTAAGATTGGATAATTTAGAGGCACTTGAACTTAGGAAAGCCATAAACACTAATAGTAAGGTAATTAATAATCAACTAAATTTAAATAAAAGTCCCATACTAAGATTGTTCCCTATTGATAAAGAACACGTCCGTTCCCTTCCCATTTCTCCATCTATGTCTTCTTCCTCCCCCTATACTTGACGAGTCCAGCCCATTATATATTATAACACACATGTAACCTAATGTTAGTAGAGAATTATACTACCCTGATGAAGCTACGGTTGTAGCGAAACCCGGTCGGCATAAAGTATATAAAATTAAAGTGGTGTTTACAAAGTTATTGTTTTATTTTAAATTATTGTACTTATGTTTATATATTTTTTATTTTACCCAAAAATCATTAACATCACTATTTTATCTATTAAACTCAACCTATTATATGAACCAGAAGGGCACAGGTATATGGCGACAGGGGAATTTAAATTATTTAATTTGTATTTTTCTAGTTTTCTTTTATATCTTTACACAAACACTCCATTTAGTTTTAACATTAACAAATATAAATCTTGTACTATGTATCTTCAATTCGTAGTTACAATATATACCTGCTATAATTATATAAAATACTTGCAACAACTAAATCCTTATAGCACTTGTGTACTTTACATGCTTGTGCTTATGTTTTATATTCTTATGTTTTATACTCCTTATATGCTTATGCTCTATATGCTCGTGATATATACTCGCAACAAATATATGCATACTTTGTATACTTATGCTTGTGTTATACATGTTAAATATCCGCAACAACCAAATACATATATCACTGGTATACTTTATATGCTTATGTTTTATTTTCTTTATATGCTTGCGTTTTATAATCTTTTTAAGCTTATGTTTTATTTTCTTTGTATGCTCATATTTCATATTCTTATGTTATTTATTATTTATATGTTTATGTCATACATTCGCAGAAACTATAAGTATACTTTATACACCTATACTTATACTATAAATACTTTATATGCTTATGTTAAACATTCTCAACAACTAAATTCTTATATCACTTACATACTTTTTTTGCTTATGCTGATGTTTTATACTATTTATAAGCCTATGTTTTATTTACTTAATATTCTTTATATGCCTGTATTTTATGTTCTATATATGCTTGTGCTACATATTTTGTATACGCTGATGTTATATTTTCGCAACAACTATATGTGTACCTTATATACCTATGTTTATGTTGTACATACTATACATACATACTTTTATTTTATATTCTATATACGCTCGTATCATATATTATCTATACGCTTATATTATATTTTTCGTAACAACTATTTGTATACCTTATATACCTATTGTGTTATATATACTATATATGCTTATATTATAAATTCACAACAACAAAAACCTTATTTCACAAAGCTAACACTATATTCTTATGCTTATGTCATATATTCATTATGTGCTTATATTATATATTCACAAAAACTATATTTACACTTTATATATTTAAGTATATTTTATATATTTATATCAACTAAATATCTATCTCATAAACGTACCAATGTCACTACAACTTGGTTGTTAATAATTTATGCAAAACAAAAAACCAGAAAATGGAAGACATAGCAGATTTAATAGATAACACAACACAAATCCCATGTATATCTATCAATGATTCCGAAGTAGTACGTCAATTATTATTAACTAATTCAACCCTTACGATATTCTCTATGAACATAAGAAGTATAAACAAAAATTTTGATGAACTTCTTATTCTCCTCAGTGATCTTGTCTCAGATTTTGATATAATTGTCTTGAGTGAATGCTGGATTCAAGGAAATTTCATCCCTAAAACGATAAGAAACTACAATCACTATAATACTCTACACAACCAAACTCAGAACGACGGAGTCATTGTATACATTAAAAATCATATCTCTCACTCAGTAAAAGAGATCAAAATTAAATATGCAAACTGTCTACAAATTCAAATTGATAATCATATAACACTTCTTACAATGTACAGATCTCCGAATACACATAACATAGCCCCATTCATACATTCACTGCAAGAAATTTTATCAAACATTGAACACCGCCAAAACACCTTTATAATAGGTGATCTTAACATAAATATAATTAATAAAATGCACCCTCAAGCAAATGAATACCTAAACGCACTAACTTTATTAGGATATTTTCCAGCTGTTACAGCACCAACTAGAGAATCAGACTCAAACACTAGCAGATGTATAGATCATGTATTTGTTAAGAGTGAATTAGACACCAAATCCATTGTCTATCAATCAACTGTTACAGATCACTATTCAATCATCACTTATCTCTCGCATAAAAATCATAAATCACCACAAAATACTTCCCCTCAAGAAAAGATCTCATATGAAACTCTCCTAAACAGTGTCTCTAAAGAAAACTGGGAACTTATCTATTCTTGTACCGATGTCACCTCTGCATGTGAATTATTTATAAATACCCTACGTAACCACTTAACCGATGCTACATCATACACAAAAAGTAAAAAAAAACGATCTGACACAAAACTCAAACCATGGATCACTGCAGGAATTCTCTACTGTATCAGAAAGCGCGATAAGATTCATAACTTCTGTAGAAAAAATCCCCACGATTATGAATCTCTCTTATTCTACAAACGTTACAGAAATAACTGCAAAAAAATAATTGACAGTGTTAAAAGAGATTACTACCATAAAAAAATCAGTGAAGCTACCGGTGATAATAAAAAAATTTGGAATATCGTTAAAGATATAGCCAATATTAATAAAACCAATACACCCATTGTTAAGATTAACATCGAAGATCAAATATTACATGTCAATTCCGACCCCGAAAAAATTTCCGACCATTTCAATCAATTTTTCTCCAATATTGGATCTAACTTAGCAAAAAATATTTTAGACAGACACAACGTCTCGGACAAAGATCTTGCAAACAATATACCCCTCACTAATCTTAGCTATAACCCTTTCCAATTCACTCCCACTACTGATACAGAAATTTTAGAACTAATCTCATCCCTTAAAAACAGTAACTCTGTAGGTATAGATCACATTTCAACAAAAATCATCAAACATATCCAAAAATATATAGCCTCACCTCTGAAACATATAATCAATCTAAGCTTTAAAACTGGTGTATTTCCTAACTCCTTAAAACAGGCCACAATAATCCCAATATTCAAATCAGGAGACAAACTATCTGTAAATAACTATCGACCGATATCTTTACTTAGCACAATATCTAAAATCATAGAAAAAGCGGTGAAGAATAGACTCTACAAGTTCCTTGAAGATAACAAAATATTATCGGACAACCAATATGGTTTCCGCAAAGGTAGGAGTACCGCAGATGCAATAGCCGCCCTCACAAAAATAGTTTCCTTTAATCTCGACCTTGGTCGAAAACCGCTTGCTGTTTTCCTAGATCTCTCAAAAGCATTTGATACGGTCTCCCATCCCTTACTGCTTAAAAAACTTCAACAGATCGGAATAACTGGGATACCCTACACATGGTTCGAAAACTACCAAACAAACCGAACTCAACAAACTCTTATCCACTCTGACAAAATAAATAAAAGCAAAAAATTATCCATGTCTTACGGTGTACCGCAAGGCAGTGTACTAGGACCTCTCCTATTTCTTTTATACATCAACACACTATGTACCATGGATATTGGAGGTAAGATTTTATCATTTGCCGACGATACAGTCTTAATATTCGAAGATGAAACATGGCAAGCAGTTATCAACAAAACTAATAATGGCCTAATAAAAGTGAGGCATTGGCTTGACACAAATCTCCTTACACTCAATATTGACAAAACACAATATATGACGTTTTCCATACGCAAACATAATTTTCCCAACAACTGCCCTAAACCAATAATTCACTCGTGTTCACTAAACATGCACCCACACCCACCCGGAACCCCACCTATTACAAATTGCACGTGTCCTACGCTTAAATCATCTAAGGAAGTTAAATATCTGGGCATAATAATAGATGATCAACTACGTTGGGAAGCACACATAAGTGACACAGTAAAAAGACTCCGTAAGCTCTGCCATATATTCTGCTCTCTTAGATCCATCTTAGACCTAAAAACCCTTCGAAGCGTATATTTTGCCCTTTTTCAATCCATTGCATCATATGGTATTTTGGGATGGGGTGGTTGCACAGAATCCGTCATTTATCCAATAATTACAGTTCAAAAACTAATACTGAGAATCATATTTAAATGCCAACCTACCCACCCCTCTAATGTGCTATTTACTAAATTTAGGGTCTTAGATATTCGCCAACTATTCACTAAGACAAGCCTATCCTACATACGGAAAAATAACCTACTGGTGGCTCCACAACATCAAGCCCAAACCCGCTTTTCATCAAACCTGGGATGCGTGGTTCCAAAAACTAGAACCACATTCGCTCACCGACAATTTTGGTTCATTGCCCCCAAAATATACAATGCATTGAGCACCGATATAAAATCAAGTATTACCATACCTCTTTTTACTATTCGTGTTCAAAATTGGATATTCGAAAGGGGACGAGATTTCTTTAAAGAATATCTGACTTCCTAACCATTATAAAGGAAAAGAAAATAATTAAATTAACTAAATAAAATATCATACTTCACATCTTTTTCTAACCTGACTTCACTGAAATCTAATCTAACCTAAATATATACTCTTCTAGGTGATTAATTACCTACCTTGACAAACCTCCAGAAAAAATTTTAGCTTTCATAAAAAAAAAAAAAAAATTATTGATTAACATATTTAAATCTTACTTCTTAGTATTTTATATTTTTATATAGTTATATTTTAGTATTTTATATAGTTACAAGTTTATATTTTAGTATTTTATTTTTTATGTATATTTTATATAGTATTTTATTTTTAACTTCTTTCAAACATTTTCTTTTTTATAATTATATATATGTATATGTATATATGTGTATGTGTATGTAAGTGTATATATATATATATATGTATGTATATGTATATATATGTATGTATGTGTGTTTGTATGTATTTGTATGTGCATACGTATACATATATCTTGTTATATTTTACCTTAAATATTTTTATCTTTTTTCTTTCTCTTGTTTCTAATATCTTATAATTTCTATTTCAAACCTATATTTTGTTCTAGTTCACACATTGTATAATTTATATCATGTATGATTACCTTAACACGGGCATTAGCCTAGTATGGTAATCAAGAAAAAAACATAAAAGTGTATTTTCAAAAATTGTATGAAATAAAAAAAAAAAAATAAATAAATAAAATATATTGCATACTGTTTTCGCACTCTCTAAATCAGGGGTGGGGAACCTATTTAGAGTCGCGGGCCATTTAGATGTCCATACTTTAACCCGCGGGCCGCACTCCGATTTCCGTGTCGGGGGGGGGGGGGGGGGGGAGGTGTGCCATATTCGAATCAAAGAACTGGTTTTACTAAAACTAATAAAAAAAATAGTTACGTAACTGCCAACACTCTTTAATTTGAGCTACACTCAGAACATGCAAATGGATTTCCCAAATTCAGGCTCATATAGTCTGCAACCAGAATTTTATAACTGCACTTTGAACACGAGAATGGTTTCCGTCAAAATGCATCAGCAGATGAAACCACAACTGAAATTTTTCATTGCATTATTCTGAACACGGAACAAGTTTTAATTTAGATTAAATTTGCATGCAGGGAATTAAAACTACACTCAGAACATGAAAATGGCTTTCCTCTAATTCTGGCAGCAACTACGAAACTAGAATTTTATAAATGCACTTCCAACATATGTAAGAAATGCGTTAGCAAATAAAATCATACCTGATGCGTTTTAGTTGCATTCTTAACACAGAACTGGTTTTTATTACAGGTTGAATCGAAACTGTATGCGGGGAATTAAAACTATACTCAGAACGTGAAATTGCTTTCCTTCAAAACTGGCAGCACATATGCAACAACAAATTTATAACTGCACTTCACACATGAGAATGGTTTCTTACGAAACGCGTTAGCCAGATAAAGCCCCACCTGGAATATTTTCGTTGCATTCTAAACACAGAACTGGTTTTAATAAGAAAGTGAGTTTGTACGCGGGGAATGAAAACTCCACTCAGAACATGAAAATGGGTTTCCTCCAATTCTGACAGCACAAAGTACGCAACTAGAATTTTATTAATGCACTTCTAACACGAGGAATGCGTCAAAAATGAAACCCCATCTGGAATTTTTTCGTTGCGTTCTAAACACAGAACTGGTTTCAGTTATAGGGTGAATCTGTATGCGGAGACTTAAAACTACTGAGAATAGCCATTTCACTGAGTAACATGAAAATGGCTTTTGTCTAGTACTGGCAGCACAAAAGCAACTAGAATTATATAAATGCACTTCAAAAACGAGAACGGTTTTCTACGAAATGCGTAAGCAGACGAAATCACACATGGAATTTTTTTATTGCATTTTGAACACAAAACTGGATTTTCCGTCAGAGCGAATTGGATTGTGAGCCCCCAGCTCTAATTAATAATTAATACTGCACCTAGAACCCCAAAATGGTTTTACCTTCGAAATGCGTTAGGGTTGCATTGTGAACACAAGATTGGTTTTACCTTTAGATTGAATCTGCAGAGTCCACCAGTCACTGACTAATAAATTAAATTGTACTCTGATCACGTGAATGGTTTTTCTACATTTTGTCGCATATTTATTGTCCGCAATATAATTTTATATGTATTTAACTAATTACAATAAATTATATGTATTGATTTTTTTATGCCAGAAGTGTGGCAATTATTATGGCATTAATGTTTGTGTTATATACAAAACATTAAGGGACGTGCTTGACTTAATACAACCAGTGATTCCTGACTTTATTTGAGGAGATTGTTACATTTAGCTTTTAGTTCATCATCGCTTTGTAATTAAATAATTTCGTGTGCTGCAGTAATCTGGATGTGCCTGGATGTGTCTGGATAATCTGGATGTAACCATCGAATGTGCCTGATAATTTAGGCATATTCGATGGTTCGACGTTGAACGGTGTAACAAATGTCTTTAAATCGTTCATTAAATGCCTTACTTAATTTCACGCACTCACCAGCTTATTCAAACGATGTAAGAAGGCTTTTGTCCTTGCAGTGTTGGAAAATGCATCGTATTATTCATTTCAAGTTACTTTCCACCGTCTTAATTTAGTTTCAAATGATTTCACGTTTCACTCAGCTTCAACTTTTCTTTTCTTCGTAGTTGTCATTAATAGGATTTTATTAATTTGCAATTTTTTTTCACTATGCTTCCGCAACGACGACTACAAAATAATGTTTATGACAGATTGCCTAAGATTCCCCTCCGAATAGAGTTGCCATCAATCCTGACATATCGGGACTGTCCCGTAGAAGAAAATTAAAAGTTCCGATGGAATTTCACTATCGTTTCACAATAAGAAATTAAAATAAAAGAAAAAAGGGAGGTTTTATCACGTTTTTATTTGTAACTAAATTACTTGCTAGTAACGATTTTGTAATAACGTCTTAAAAAATCATCTGAAACACCGCAAAAAAACCATGCCCTTTTGTGTAATTTTTTGTGGTTCTTTCAGCAGGCCGCACCAAAAGTGCCCGCGGGCCGCACCAAAAGGCCTCGCGGGCCGCATGCGGCCCGCGGGCCGCAGGTTCCCCACCCCTGCTCTAAATCATGTAAAATGTGATAATCATGTAAAAGACTAGCAGGGCGTTGATAATTAATAATTAAAATGTATATCGGAAAATTTAATGTTTGCCTTTATTTATGGACACTTAAAACTTGAGCTGATCTTGAAAATATAGACAAAATAAATTTCGTGAAGTCGGCGTTAATTATTTGTGAGGATTCATAAGATTAAGAAATATTTTAAAACTCAACAATCTAAAAAGAGTATACTATGCACTAATCCAGTCATTAATTTAATATGGAATTATTGGATGGGGGGGGGGGGTCATACAACAATATTCTAACCCCGATCAAAGTGATCCAGAAACTAATCATTAAAGTAATCCTAAAGAAACCCACCACTTATTTAACAGAAAAAAATTTTCGCAGATTTTACGGTGCCTCGAGTAGAGAATATCTTCAAGAAAAATGCAATAGGCCACTTGCATGGATTTCATAACGACTTGGAAAAAATCACGTGGATAGATCTTTTTACTAAGATTAAGAAAAAGTTAGTAAAATTGTTTAGAAATGTACAGTTTTTGTTATTTTTAAATAAATTAATCCATTATTTAGGCTCGTGACGTCACTACATGAAAATGTCCCGTCTCCGAAAATGTTCCTATTATTTTTTTAAAATTCCACACTGATTTATTTTTTTATATGGCATCACTTTGATTTCAGGCGAATTTTTGAATTCGTTCACTAAATTTATTGTTTGTTCTCTGCGAACTTATCATTTGGTTTCACTTTTTGACAGATGCTCTGAAGAGAACCCCGTACTTTTAATGATCTACGGGGTTCTCTTCAGAACGTGCAGATGATGTCGGTACGTGTTTTAGAGGTATAATGATTATGGTGCTGATTTTAACAAAATTAAATTTTATAATATTCTTATTATTATTATAATTTACAAGTACAAGTATATTACATTGAATTTAGTAATATAAACGCTGTTCATTATAATGATTTACGGTCAATAAGATGGATCAAGGAAAAAAATATTTATGAGATGTAATATTTTTGGTATGCCTCGTTATTCTCCTGTGCAATTCGTGTGGAAAACGTTATTTTTTTTAAAAAATGATTTTCGGCTATGTAATTATAGTTTTTTCACACCTATAAAATTATGTCCCGTCTTTCCGGTTTATAAAAAATGGTCTTATTTATCGGATTGAAATTTTCGAAAAATCCCCAGGGTTTCAAAAATTTGATTAAAAAAAAAATAAAAATGCAGAATGTCTTAGAATATTTGTCTAAACCGAAAAATTTTTTAAAAAATGTGATGCAAGTGGCCTATTATCCAAATTTGCAAAGATAATATCATCAAGAAATTTGACACTCACCAATCAAAAAGATATGAAGACAACATCAAAATACCAAAATTTAATACCAAACTAATGCAAAACAATTATATCTATTTAGGAATAAAGTTTTTCAACAACCTTCCCATTGAAATAATAAAAACCAAATACATCAATAAACTGAAACTCAAACTGAAGCTACACTTCATCAGGAATAATTAACTAAATAATTACCTGTTTTTCTCTTTCTTTCCATTTACTTTTAATCTATATTCATCTCTATTTTATTTAGATTTTTCGAATTTCTCCTAAGTGCACAATATTTTAGTATGTAACCGTATCCTATACATATAGATGATCCAGTATACACATATAGATGATCCAGAAGTCTCAATTGATCCTATTATATACTTACCTATTGCATAATGTTATTCTATTTCTGTTATAATTAGTGTAACTCGCTCATCAAGCACAAGAACTAGCCTCTTCTTTGGTGAGATTGCAATTTTTAAATAATTTATGGTTTGATATGTAATTTATATAACTCCACTGTACAATTTTATATCTATATAAAAAAAATAATGAGTACATGTAAAACACATTACATTGGAATAAAATAAGAATGTATTTGTATTAGGTATGTAAAATGTTTGTTCCGATGGCGTCTTAGTATAACCCCCAGTTAACGTATTATAAAATAAATTACATGTTTTATTTCAAATAAATACGTCAATTTACGAGATAGGTCGTTCAATAAAACCCTTGGTCGTTAAGCTTTCTTTATCGCTGTGTGAATGCAATATCAAACCAACGCAAATAAAAAATTATAATTGAAGGTGAATTTTGAAATTACGCCAGAATTAGGTACATTCTATATGTCCTTTAAATTGTGCCTTGTTGATTTCTTTTTTACGTGAGCTCCACACAGGAGGCCCTGAGGAAAATAATTTCCCTCAGGACCTATGTCATCTTTGGGGATGCTGTGTGGAGGGGTTTTGGGGGAAAGGAAGGAGAGGAGAGTTCTGGGAAGAAAAGGGTTTAAGGGGTGGGTAGGAATCTGGGGTTCAGTGTGTCCTGATCATCTGCCTCCAGTACCTAGACAAACCTCACCCCATTAACCCGGGCACCCCTGCTAAATCACCAAACGTAGCAAACCACTTGGGGTGACCTATGGCAGAGGTGTTGGTTATCCAATAAAGGTTCCCGGGGCGGCGGTACTCAATCCCGCCTACCAAATTTAGTTTTGCTATCGTTAGGTTTTAGGTTATTTCTGAACCATTTCTAAATGACTTTTAGTTTTATTTCTAAAATGACTTTTCCGCGTGAGTTTAATAAAACTTGCATGAATCTAATATCATTTAATAATATTTGTAAACGACTTGTGCGTGTACAAATAAATACAAATTCTAGAAATCAACGTTTAAATTGCGTAAAAATGATTCCAAATTATCAGATTTTTTCATTTATTTTTGGGGAATTATTATAATTTTTAATTGTATGAACGAGATAAAAAGTGAAGCAATAGTTTTGTTGCAAATTCTTTAAATAAAAGGACTGCGTTTTTTAATTTTTAATTTTCCGAAATTTTTCGTCGTTTTAATAGCATGTGTTTAAGGTAAGTTTTTAAAAAACTTTTTTAATGTTTGAAGCCTAAAATATTACAATTTTTAAATACAAAATCCAAATTCAAAAAGGTAATTTCCTCGAGTTTCTATAAAGGTTGATTTTTTTACAACATCATAAAAAATAAGCAACTATTCATAAAATTTAAAATACGTTGGAAAAATTCCAAAATTCCGTTCAGAAATTATTAATAAAATAAGCGTATACAATAGATAAACAACCCCCTCTGGCTGTGTAAGCAATGTATTTATCTTTCCATGAACAATTTTTTGACAGATTTTAATTTGCAATGTTTTCACATCTACGGTCGTTCATCAAATGAATAAAAGTTTTAAAGTTTATTGAACATGAATAATTCTAGTTTCTTGAACTTGAATATTTCAAATCAAGCATGTTCCATGCACCGGACTACCGAAATGAGAATGTTTGTGTATAAATATGGTTTAATATTTGATATAGAATTTAATCTTGGAAAGATAAGATTTTTTGTTTCCAATAAAATTCTTAGAATCGTAGTAAAATCTATTAAAAGATTAAAAGATTTTGAGGTGTGTTAGTAATGCATTATCACAGCGATCTGTTTAAACAACCGAGAGACGCGCGGTCGGAGAGGCTTATTTTTAGACAGGATTCTTAAAAATAGGTTCTGGTTTGCGGCATTTTCTTTATGAACATCTGATCTTTATTGAAAGAATTAGAAATATCCGACCTGTTGCTAGGGGGTGAGGGTTAACGCACCAGCGAGCTAATAAATAATCTGTTCGAAGGGTGAATTTGCAGAAATTTCCCGAAGAAATAATATACACCCAAAACGTTAAAATTATTAAAAGGTTTAACAAAAATCACTGAAGATAAATAGTTCTTTACCTCATTTGAAAAGTTTTTTAAAGAATATTAAGTATTAAATGAGTAATTTAGCAAACTACATATGTACAATTCCGTTTTTTCGACAGTCATCTTGGACGCTCCCCCCCGTTCATTCAAATCATATTCAAATATTAAAGGTTATCGAATCAGATTACAAGTTTGTTCTAAAGTAGCAAAGTAGGTACCTAATATTAAAATTAAAAGCAAAGTACCTACACAGTGAAGTCGACTATTGTATTCTTTTATTGAGATTGGTGCCCGTTCAATACAAGGTTCGTAAAAAATGCGTATAAAAACAAGTTTATATCAACGATGGGGTAGAGGGATGATTGGCTAAAAATTCGTGACGTAGCTTGAAGTCCGAGTTCCACAGGGAGATTTGAATTAACTGCAACACAAGTAAAAAAATATCATTTGTTCTGGGACTTCAAATAACGTCACGCGTTCGAAATTTTGAAAGCGGCTCAACGAGTTTTTTTCGAAAAAGGCTCATATGAGCAAACCCCGTTAAACGAATTTTCTACAAACCTTGCGATCAATAAGTAAAATCAGAGAGCATTGTTTTCATATTAATTTCTAAGAATTTTATTCTTACATAAGGTTTAAAGGGTATGGAATTCGCATAATAAACATTGGTGCCTCCGTTGTATGATTTTCAAGCAACATTCTTCTAGATTATAACGTATTTGGAACAATGCTCCGGTTACCTTTAGGAATATTTAGATTCAGTTAGTGAAACTTTTATCGTAGGCTATTAGAAGGATGCAAAAAGGGGGAACTTTAACAACAGTATTTTGTTATATATAGTAAATATAATATCTTACAATTAAAACGGGCTTAGCACAAAGAGTTAAATAAATTTAGAAGTTTCGACAAGATATTAAGTACAATATCTTGTCGAAACGTGTTCCACTAGCGATAAAATCTAATTCTAAAATAAAAAAAGCCTGACTCTGCGCTGTGTAAGGCCGGACATTTTGCCCTAAAAGTCGGACGTACATACGTGATTTTGGACATGACTTTTATACAAATTAATAATAAAATATCTGTTACAAGTTACAGTTGTTTATTAACCACACATTGACCAGTTTAATAACAACGATCATTTATCAGTCTTATTCTTGTCATCATTTGACATTTATATAGATATGTCAATGTCAATAACAAAATAAAAAATATTGAGTCTTGTGTCTGTAGACGTACTCGTAACATAATAAACCCATAAAACAAACAAACAAAACATAACTCTTTTTCTGGTTAAAAAGTTGACTAAAATTTTTCATTAAATAGATATAAAATGAAATATATTTATTTTTGTGGACAAAACGAAAAAAATAAATTGAAATGCAATCTCGACTTCTCCAAATTATTCAAAAATTACAAAAATATACCGTTTTGTGTATTTGGCTTTTTCACCTACTTCATCCAAAACGTCGTTTTCTTTGGAAATCATTTCATAAAATTCTTGACATGTCATTTTTAAATTACACAATATTCACATCATCTTAGCAATTGTTTATGTTTGCAATTTATTGCGTTCCTTGGTCCACTGGGCGTTTATTAAAGAGAAAACTCTTTGAACATTGGCGTTTATGACCTGGAATCGCAAAGTTTTATTCCGCCAATTTCAGAAGTTCGGAAGACAAAACCCGCGCGAATCAAGAGGCCACCGCCTCGTCCTTAACACGTTGCGCCTTGCATAGCTTGCATGCAGGCATTGTGTACACCGCGTTACACTAAAAAAAGCCTAACAAAAGCCGTACAGCCCGGACATATAAATATTTAGCCGGACACGACCTAAAAAAGCCAAACATGTCCGGCTAAAGCCGGACAGATGGCAACCCTATTCCGGTCAGGATTTAGGAGCGTTGCGCTGGTGGCCAAATCGGACTAATGGGATGGACAAAAATGGAACCGATTTTTCCACTTCATTTCTCATCTAAATATAATAGTATAGTAATATTTTTCTTTCTCAGCAATCTGCTCCACGGACTTCGTTATAATTTTTTTTGCTCCACACAGGAGGCGCTGAGGAAAATAATTCCCCTCAGGGCTTGTGTCATCTTTGGGATGCTATGTGAAGGGTCATTTTAGAAAAGGAAGGAGAGACTGACGTATGAATGCAACCCTTCCCCTGCGGAGCAAGCGATGTTCCGAGAGAGTTCTGGTGGAGAGATCAAAAGGTCTCCCTCAAGCAGTCTGTCCCGATACGGTCTACCTCGCAGTTGGTGTGCAGACTCGTCTGCCGCCAAGACTCGGACAAATCTCACCCTGTGGCCGAGTTGTTGGTTATCCAATAAATGGTTCCCGGATCCACTATCGATCGCTATTTTTCAGGTATTTTGGAGCTTCAGACCAGAGGTGGCTGCCAAATTCAACCGTGGGGCGCACTTGTGATTTGTACAGGGTTAGCAGTTGTGTACCATTAAAGTATCTGCGGGTCCTGTACAGTACGCCCAGTTTTTGGGAGGCTAACTTTACTCTTGCTTCGATGGAGCCCCAATTATACAAAATACCAATTTAATATCAAAGTTGCATTTAAAATAACAACATTGCTAACTATATTTGAAAAACTCCTACTGTCATCGTTATAAGCGAAAATTTTTGCTTTTTCTATGATGGAGTACCGGCTACTAACCGGTTGATTATAATATTCCTGGAAAACATTATTGGAGAAGGGAAAAAATCATGCAAGTTGTTTATACCTACTTACCTATGAGATCTAACCTCCTAGGTTTTAGTACGACTCATCTATCACATCGCCTCTACGTGATTTTATATATATATTTATATATTTTTATTGAAATTGTTCCAGAAGGGAGAACAAATAAAAAATTGTTGATTCGTTTGGGATTAATTACCAGAAGGTGAATGACATGACGTGTTGTTGCAAAAATCAAAAATGTTCTCGACCATTTAATATATAATTAATAATGTGGGATGAATATCTTCGAGAAGGGAGAAGAATTCGAAAGGTGTAGATTCACATATCAATTACCAGGAGGTCATTGTATTGCTGCAAAAATTAAAAAAAATATATTTAGAAGCATGTGGACATCAACCCTCTCGGGCATTATACCGTAAAGGTTGAACAATCTCTATTATTAGGTGGAATTAGGGGTGTTGGGCGCCTTGGTTGATTGGCAGTTGCTGTTGCCAACGAGAAAAACCTGTAAAGGTTAGTGAATAACACTTTTATTTAATATTTTCAAGTAATTAAGGGGTGATAGTCATTAGTCATTATTAATGACTCATTAATAATGGTTACCATCTCACGATAACTAATTTCTGAGAATTTGAGAATGAATATTACGAGAGACATATTTGGATTATAGATAAATTGAATTATAACTGGAACGAAATTATATTGTATTTTATAAATCAATAGAGTTTAACTTAAAAAAATAAATAAAATTAAAATTGTGTGGTACCAACTTACAATTGTTACTTATTCTTCGGTAAATTATGTTTCGTTTATCATTTCTAATGTATTATACACAATTTTCCTATATTGTTTATTACATTTGTACATTATCTTATAAAATTTCCACACCTCTTCTTACGAATATGTTGTCTTCTTCATTGCCATGTTAAATGTAATTTTAGATTAGAAATCCACATTGACAATTAATAATTATTATTTGACTTTTGTGACTTTTCAAATCATCATCATCACTATTGGCTCTACAGCCCCTGGTGGGTCTTGGCCTCCTCAGGAGTCTTCCTCCACTCATCTCGGTTTTGTGCCAGCTCTCTCCAGTTTAGAAGCTCCAAGATAGATATGTCTTTGAGGACGTTGTCGCTCCATCTTAGTCTTGATCTTCCCAGGCTCCTTCGCCCTATTGGTCTTGAGTTCAGCAGGGACTTTGATGCTCGGTCATTTTCTCCACATGACCCAGCCACCGAAGTCTTCCCAGTTTTATAAATTTTGCTCCTTAAACAAAGTATAGAGCTCTTGTTATAACATCTGCGCCAAAATCCATTTTCTAGAACCGGTCCGAAGATGCGTCTCAAAATTTTTCTTTCAAAAACGTCCAGTGCTCGCTCATTTCTCTTAGTTAGTACCCAAGTCTCAGCTGCGTACGTAAGTACTGGTCTGATAAGTGTTTTGTACTCTAATATCTTCGTGTTTCTGGACAGCAGTCTGGACTTTAATTGGTTCTGTAGGCGGAAATAACACCGATTTGCGTTCACTATGCGCTTCTGGATCTCCTCTGTGGTATTATTGTAGTTTATTATCAGGGAGCCTAGGTATGTGAATCTTGGTACCGTTTCGAAATTTTGGTTTCCACACGAAAGAGTTGGGATTTGGGAACTTTTCAAATAGTTGTAATTATATAAGTTGTCCTCTCCTAAACACAAGCATCTACTTTATTAGGAGAGTGTATGAAATATTATGTCAAAAAATAATAATATGTTGTAAAATTTATGGAGAAAAAAAAAACAAACTAGAAAACAATATTAGTAGAAGGGGACTTATCACAGGGGCTCTGACTAAGCTGCCGATAAGTTTAGTGCTTGTCATCGGGTAGCGTAAATTATCTGTAACGCCGCCTATCTACATCTCGTCACTTTTGTTGTAAATGTTTAAAAAATGTATTCTGTTTATTACTAAATCTCTGTATACCCTATACATATTAAGGATACTGTGAATTGTACTAAAAAAAACTTTCCTTAAAAAATACACAGGATGAGAATTGACGATGTAAAGTAATAAAATAAAGCCTAGCGACTTGCATGTACTCTTTGCTTGGCGACAGGTGGTGAATATCAGAAGATTTTGTCTCTACTTGGTGTATTTTTTGTTCAAGTCGTCAATGGCATAATAAATCGATTTCTTTTTCTGGCACTTTTTTCTCCAACCGATCGTAAAACATGGCGCTGACAGAACTATATATTTCACAGCAAATGCCACATAAAAAGAACAAACACCAACCTGGATGAAGAATAATTATTTTTATGGAGAGTGAATCCGTTTTCACAAAAAATGTTCTGCAATATTTACAATTTCTTACCGGTTTTTGACATTTGTGGTCATTATTTTTATATTACGATGCGAAAAATAAGCGAAAATAATAAAATCACATAAATTTGTTAACTTATATCCGCTCACAGTAAAAAAACATGTTCTTTATAAATTTTAGTTGTAAGGATTACGTGCCGGGACCAAAAAGTAAAGAGCGTTTGGATCATAAAGATTTGTTTTTTAAGATTTTATTTGTATGCATATAATAATATAAGCGTATATACGGGTTTGCACCATCCTCCATGGTTTACACTTAACTCCTCACAAGCAATTATGATTAACCGCTAAGGCCTCGGGCCTATTTTGTCGGATGGTCAAAATACATCAGCTTTGCAATAAAATTCAAATAAATGGAATATTTTTTAATGCAATGTATGAAAGGTTGTGAAATTTGCGTACCAATTTTGTAATTCAAAATAACCATATAAAATCATATCTAACCATATAATGTTTTAAATATGAAAAATTTGAGCGCTAACATAAAAAAAATAAAAATGACTCACCTTACGCTTTTTCTAACTAACATTACTGTAAAAACAAAAAATGAAACACTATATTTTATTAAGCAAATTTATTATAATATAAAACCTTATCGTCGACTCACTTTTTTGTCGTTTCATGTAAAAATAATAAATAAAGTTATCCCAAAGCTTCATAATTTTTTTTTGAATTGTAGTCGAAAACTTTGGTTTTATAAAGGTAAACATTTGAATTATTTTGCGGTCATCTTTTAGATTTTATCTTTCTGGATTTCCTTTACTGTGAGAAAATAAGTTTTTTTAAAACTTTATGAGTAAAAACTCAAATTGTAATATTTAATTAAAGAAGACAATATTAGCGAAAATCAATCGAAAATCTGGAAACAGCCATTTAGATAATAAGGACACAACTATTTAAACGAGTCTTACATGAGTTGTTCCGAAATCCGAACAAATTAGCCTAAGGTGTTAAAGGAAAGTGTTCCTTGTATTACAAAAAATATTTTTTTAGATATCAAAAACGGATAAAATCTAAACGGATAAATCCACCTAAAACTGTTATTTTCGAGTTTTTCCTCTCAAAAAGAATAAAAAAAAATTCGAGTGCAGTTTGCACGCGGTAGAAGCGAAACTTTACCAAAACAATCTCAACCAATACTTGAAAAGTGAGGTCGAAATCAAAACGACAAATGAGTGCAGACCAGCGTAATTTCCGTTTCATATCTCAACCAATAAGAGCCTTTAAAAGTGACATCTTGACCAAAGCGACCAATGAGCGCAGTTGATGCGTCGCAGGTATCACAGCGGGGCTATAGAAGTTTCACTAAAAAAATAGTGGAAACAAGTCCCATTCAATAATATTATGTTTTACGTTTGGCTAATAAGCCAAATATTAAAACCTATTTAGGTGACCAACTTTGAGTGTTTTTCGAAGTAATTTATTGTATGTATAGTGACCATAATTCTAGCTGTCATAAGCAAAAAAAGCTGGAATGTTCAATGGCCACATATTAACTTATGAGACTTCATGTTATCAACCTTTTACTCGTATATTAAAAAGTACATCAAAATGTGACAATTGAAAATTTCTGCCTTTTTGCTTATGACGGCAGTATTAGAATACAGAGATCATGGATAACTTGTTTGAAGTACTTGAGGGCGGTTTTGATAATTTGAATTTTGACATTTATTCGGACGAAGGTCATTGTAAAAAACGTTTTGATTATTAAAAGCTTTATTTGGATATTTTTTTTGATAGTCTGGTGTGATTGCAAAGTTCTAAATATTTATCATGAATATTTTTTACATAAAAAAACATGGGAGAATTTGAATTCATTTTGGAAGCCGCCCTAGGAACCGTTTTTTGGATAACCAACACCCCTGCCATAGGTCACCTCAAGAGGTTCGCTACGTTTAGTGACTTAGCAGGGGGCCCGGCTTCATGAGATGAGGTTTGTCTAGGTCTTGGCGGTTAATGTATTTGCCCACCTATTACGTTGCAGACCGAATCGGGAGGGACTGGTCGAGGGAGACATTTTGAATGTTGAACCGCAGTGGGAGGGATGGATTCGTACTTCCGACACTCCCGGACACATTGAACCTCAGATTCCTTACGACCGAGACCGCGCGTACCCTTTTCCTTTCCAGAACTTTCTCCCTATCCTTTCCCAAAAAAGGTCTTCCACACAGCATCCCCAAAGATTACGTAGGGATTTTTTTCCTGTGAGCTGGTATAAAAAAAAATATACGTATATATTTTTTTTCTTTATGAGTGAAACCTCAAATTGTAATATTTAATTAAACGAAGATAATATTAGCGAAGCTCAATCGAAAATCTGGAAACAGAATAATCAGAAAAAGATATTCGCACCTCTGGGACAATAAAATATGATGTTAAGAAATTGAAGATAATGGGGGTGGTTCTTGGCCTTTTAAGACTTAGAGTTTCAAGGTACCTCAATTTCAGCTCTTTTCGATCTCATGTTAGTAATGAAGACTCTGCAAAGTTCTTCAAAATACAGACGTTAACTTGTTGAAGAAATATAGCGGATTCGGTAATGTTATTTAAAATTACACATAACTTAATCGATTATCCTGATCTTCTTCAACGTTTTTCATTCCATGTTCCAAATCGCACCAGCAGGCAGTCGCTCACCTTTAATATACCTCTTTGCAAGACCAACTCCGAACAGAACTCATTTATCTACAGTTCCACACACTCATTTAACTTAAATTATTAACACATTGACATTTTTAACTCGACTTAACGCGACATAAAACGAAAACTCACTAAGCAACATGACTCAAACTAGAAAGTTCAATCCATATATATACAGCGCCCTTGAGGTGATTTTCCACGAAAACGGCGCTAAATAAATTAGCCAATTATTATTATTATTCCCGTCCTTTGCATCTTAATCCTAATCCTATGTTCTTCCTCCCCCCTTTTTTCATATATTGTAACTAAAAAATAAATTAATTATTAATTTTTTAAACTTTATGAGTAAAATCTCAAATTATAATATTTAATTAAATGAAGACAATATTAGCGAAACTCAATCGAAATCTGGAGACAGAAAAATCAGAAAAGATATTGGCTCCGCTGGGACTCGAACCCAGAACCCTTTTCTTACATGGAAACAGCTCTACCGATTAAGCTACGGAACCCATATTAATTCGGTCACTTTTAACTGTATCATACTTCGACTAAGAACTACCAACATTATCTTCATTTACTTAACGCACATATTATTGGCTTCTATCTTTATATATGATTACAAGATTCAACTCGAACTAAATGCAATCTAGATAGTGTCTTTTTACTCATAAAGTTTAAAAAATTAATAATTAATATTCATCCTAGACTTGCAGAAAAAGTCAATAGATGTCGCGTATTATAAATAAAATGGATAAAAATTTATCCAGACACTATCTAGATTGCATTTAGTTCGAGTTGAATCTTGTAATCATATATAAAGATAGAAGCCAATAATATGTGCGTTAAGTAAATGAAGATAATGTTGGTAGTTCTTAGTCGAAGTATGATACAGTTAAAAGTGACCGAATTAATATGGGTTCCGTAGCTTAATCGGTAGAGCTGTTTCCATGTAAGAAAAGGGTTCTGGGTTCGAGTCCCAGCGGAGCCAATATCTTTTCTGATTTTTCTGTCTCCAGATTTCGATTGAGTTTCGCTAATATTGTCTTCATTTAATTAAATAAAAAAAATAAAAAATTAATTAAGAAAATACCATTCCTACTCCAATGTAAACATGTATCCCTTCAAAAAGTTACTTAAAGTAAGATAAAGCAATTAGATTCATTTGCTAAGTCCCCGCTTTTATATCCAGTGTAATTTTCATAATAATTTCGATATTAAAATATGTATTTAGTTTAGAGGTTTAGACCAATCCCACTCCAATGTAAACATGTATCCCTTCAAAAAGCAATAAAAAAATACCATACTTCATAAATACAATAAAGATTTGACAAAAAAATGTGGTCATTAGTAACTCATATTACTTGTAAGTTTTTTCCTTAATCATCATTGAAGTGAGCTATAAACCCAAGGTAATTAGTTTACTGGAATTACCAAAATATCTAGAAATTCGACAGTCTAAAACGACTTAGCAACACATATAATTATTATGATTGATAAAAATCCTTCTAGACCACCCCTCTCCCCCTCCACAATATGTTGTGTGTATAAACCGTAGACTAAGGATTATTTGTACTAGTCTGAAGATGGCTCTAACGAGCTGAAACCGGTTACGGTCAAATAAAATAAAGTGGAATAAAGTTTTATATTCGTTTTATTATAATATATTGAGAAAATACCCTTTCAATGTCACACTTTTATCATCAGTGGAATGTTCGTAATTAGCATAATTAACATCTTATTATTATATTATTTTTTAATCTCTGATTTGCTGTCAACTTTCTCTAAAATAAATAAGATAAAAAAAGTAAAAATGTAGTTGAAGTATGATACAGTTCAAAATGACCGAATCGGATATCGACACCTTGGCGCTGTGGTTAGCGCATTTGCCCGGAGAGCAATAGGTCCTGGGTCCCAGAGATGCAAATATCTTTTCCTGATTTTTCTGTTTCCAGATTTTCGATTGAGTTTCGCTAATGTTGTCGTCATTTAATAAAAAAAAAGAAAATAAGTGTTCAGCGGGTACTGGGATCACTGGTCAATCTCTGCTCTGGCTCTGATCGCTGAGGTTTTTAGAAGCCTTCATTCTTTATTCTTTGTTGAGGCTGCATTTGGTTGAAACAATACCACCCTCCAGAGCGGGCATAATATCTGGCTTAATAATCACGTTACACGTGGCAACATCGTTCACCATACCAACCGAATTAAACCTTTTAAAGCTATGTCGATTACCTATAAACCTTTGCGGTAAATAAAACTGAAAAAGTCTGATTTTATTAAATTCAATTAAATACAGGGACCTTAAGGCCACTTAACTAGGCACATGCCATTATTATCTATAATTATATTAGTACACGAGTTATACTTGGTGAAAAGAGGAAAAAACGTCTTTTGAAATTCTTCAATAGCCTTCCAAACAGATCTTTCCTGAACCCATTTAGTTTTGACCCATTTATCAATTATTAATTTGTTTTCACATTGAAATATGAAAAGCGCGAGAGGTAGACCAGACAAACTTAAACTGTTTATGAGCCGATGATTAACTTTAAAATAGGAACTTTTAAAATAATATGTGGCTTAACAATCATTTATTATTATTAATACATGTTTAAATTTATAAAATCTGGGGCAATCTCTGTACGTAAATCAGGGTTAATATGCTTTCTAAGAAAACAAAATTAAACAGTTAACTTGTGTTGCTTATGTACATTCCAATAATTGTAAACTAGTATGACACGTGTTAATTTATTATTATAACTGATTTCTACAATTTATTATAAACATAAATACAGCTAGACCTCAAGAAGGGGTACGGCTCTAGACTGGCAATCCTAAGGTCGCGGGTTTGAATCGCGGTGTGCGTAAATAAATAAAAAAAAAATTTCGCAATTAATTAATTAAAAATAATATTTAAATTAATAAATACTTAGTTTTTACCACTTTTATTGTTTACAAAAACCAACATGTTTCATGAGCAACGCTCACTTCTTCAGGGTTTTTTTTTATACTAATTATAAATAATAGACATAGACAATGGTGTCAATTGAAAAAGAATAGACGTAGACAATGGTATCAATGGAAATATGAGAGTGGGTAGAGGAGAGAGGGGCAATGGGGGACAATTTATAAAGAGAACAGGTTTAATATTGGGTCATTTAAGAACACTTTTTGATTATTAAAAATATTCAAATTCGCATTAATACTCTTTAATATTCAATTTTAATGAAAACATTCTTAATACAAAATACAAGAATAAATTCCTTAAATCATATATCTATCCTATACAAAAGGATCAGGAAGAGTAAAAATGGAGGAAAATGATGTATTTTAATAATAAAATTTCTAAATCCTTAACAAAGAATGTACCAAATAAAATTCTTACTGTATTTTATGCAAATAACAAACTTAAAAATTTCATTGTAAATAATAAAGATAGAGATTCAAAAATGAAAAAATCTGGATTCATAAATCAAGTGTAATGATTGTGGTTTCTTTTATGTAGGTAAAACTTCGAGAAACTTCGAAATAAGGATTAAAGAACATATGAAATCTTTAAACAAGCTTCTCGGAGTTTTCCAACCATTTGGTGGAAACCAGTCACGGCTTTAACTTCAATAGTGGAATAGAATTAATACATTGTAATGTCAATGGCATTCAGTTGGATTAACTAGAAATTTTAGAAACCCGAAAGAGTGTAAATGCAAATTTGAATATTATCAATAATCAAAAATTGTTCTTAAATGACCCAATATTAAACCTGTCCCTTTTGTAAATTGTCCCCCATGGCCCCTCTCTCCTCTACCCACTCTCATATTTCCATTGATACCATTGTCTATATCTATTCTTTTTCAATTGACTCCATTGTCTATGTCTATTATTTATAATTAGTATTAGCAAAACCCTGAAGAAGTGAGCGTTGCTCACGAAACATTGGTTCTTGTAAACAATAAAAGTGGTAAAAACTAAGTATTTTATTCATTTGAATTAAAATAGTGCCACAAGATAAGTTTGATGTGTTAGAAGAAGTAAAAATAATTATATTATAGGATGTTTGCGGTATGTTCCAGAGTGGAAGATATTCTCAGTATAACCCTGGTGTAAGAACACTATTCAGATTTGAAATGTTTAGTGACTGATCTGGATATCCAGCACTTCACTATCTCCTCTTTCCTATCTCATTTCCCTCCTCACTACCTTCAACCCCACAACATACACCAATTGGGAATGCCATAGTCTCACTGGCTCCAGACGGAAGCAGTTGGAACTCTCGTGTGGTATTTACACAGAATTCAAATAAAAATGGATGTTACTGAATAATAAACTGACATAAATGTGTTGGGGACACAGAGACAAGAAAACGATAGACCTGTCTGTAAGAGAAAAAGAATAAACCAAGTTGCACGGAGCGGGGAGTTGGCGTGGCCGCCGTATTTGTATCTAATTAGTATTTGTCTTCGAAAATAAAACCTGCTTTCGTTTAGTAGTCATTTTTACAAAGCCGCGTAAATTGCTGGCTGCGTAATAACTTTAACTGTAAATCTCAAATCGGGTAAATAAAGTTCGGGCAGTTTTACTACTCTGGGCTGGGTCTGGTTATTTCAATGTGCGCTCCTTGGCGGTCAACATATCGTATCATATGGTCGTAGTTTATTCAAAGCATTCTCGAACCCTCTCGGTGCCAAAAGATGGTCACGCGGTTCACCTACATCTCGTCGAAATGATACCCAGTTAGTGCAAGTCCATCTCTTTTGCGTCGGTGATTGGAACCCAATCAGAAACCCATTCTTAAACGTCAAGCGTCTAAGAATGGGTTTTTCAAAAAAATTTGAACAATTCATCAAATATTTGAAGTTAATTTTCACGTTCTGTGAAAATTCTATTCAAGTTCTCTGATTATTTCAGTTTTTGTGATATTCACTTCTATTTTTTTATGAAATTTAAAAAAAAATTAACCGTTAATTTATATCTGACTCTTGTGATTCTTAATGGAGAGCTGAGACACCGCCAACATTGAAAAAAAATCGCAACAACAACCATCTCCATTATAAGAAAAATGAGTTTATTAACCCCTCCGGCTAATTTGTTCGATTTTAGGAAAAAATTTAGGTTTTATAGAAATTGTTGTATCTTCCTTACTAGCAAAGTGAGAAATATGATCTAAACGGTATTGGAAAGAGAACACCCCGCTGTTTATTTTAATCCAAAAGTTAGTTATAAAATAATTAAACAGTACACCTTTATGAAACCAAACTTTCCAAACGCTAGTTGAAAAAAAAAATGATGAAACTTTGTGAATTTTTAAAATAATATTCTTACTTGAAACGACCAAAAGTGAGGTCTAATGAAATGGTGACCGGCCAACTCAGAATGAAACCAACTCAGAACCACCTCAGAAAGGACATTAAGAGTGATGATAAAAAAAATTGGTTAAATAGGTTAGGGAACGTACCCATACTACGTGACCCACTTTTTGCAATTTTTAACCCCCCCCCCCCCGGTGACTAAAAACCTAAGCCCCCGCCGCTAATTGTGACCAAGCGTGGTATTTTGAAGATCCCCCCCCCGAAACGGGTCACGTAGTATGGGTGCGTTCCCTTAAGTTAGCTTAGGGTCACCGAAACACACATTTCATTAGATTCAATACCAACTGTGTAAATGAAATTAATGAAACCAACTCACAACCACCTCAGAAAGGTCATTAAAAGCTGTGAAATAAATTGGTTAAATAAGTTAAGTTAAGTTAGGGTTACCGGCTATTTTAAAACTATTTTTCGTAGATTTTAATGACCTTTCTGAGGTGGTTCTGAGTCGGTTTCTTCTGAGTTGGCACGGAACCGGAGAATATATAAACAAATCGTATTTCATCACCTTACAAAAACAGTTTTTAGTTATCGGATAAGTTCACAAACTATACATTTATTCGTATTTCAATGCAAAGCGGACATATTCTGACCTACTGACAGAACATGGTCGAGGCCTGAGGGGTTAACTTGTGCGCCTTTTAAACAATAGATTGTTTTTTAAATGTAAAATGCGCTACCCACGTTGTTTACAAGAGTGAAGGTCCATTGAATCCGCCAACCTTGAATTATTTAATCGACTTCCTAAATGTTACCTTTGCCAAATGGTGGAGAATTTAACATTTACGTTTTTTTTTCATTTTTGAGACATAAATTAAATCATTGTACTTAAAACGTGTAAAAAGTAATGCACTTTAATATTTTTTTAAAAGATCACCGTCTATCATCGGTTTAATCTTGTAGGCAAATTTGGTTGCATATGATTCAAGCGAAATGGAGTAGGTAGATGATATCGCAGTTAATGTTGATGCGAACATAGTACTCGTACATATTTATTGCATGCATATTCATAATTCATGCATTTATAATTACCGTGACGTTTCACGGTAACCGTACCGTGACGGCAAAAAAGGCAATAAACATACGTTCCTTACCACAATAATGCTGCAGTTCTTTCGAAAGATAAGATACACAATGTACGTAGTCTGTTTCCTCCAAAAAAAGTCATAATTTTCATGCATCTTTCTCACACACCGCGCAGTGACGTCTCCATTGACCCTACAATACTACTTGCCGTGACGATAATTTTTAAAGTATAGAATATAGTTACAACGATAATATTGAAGTGTGAGTGAATTCAAAAATTCAATAACGTCAAATGTCAATGCGCTGATGGTTTTGCTTTTGTTCACATGTAATGCGGCGTCTTTCTTACACACAAAATAACAAAATGAGACAAGCGTTGAACGTATGTCTGCACCCCCCCAAAAGAAAATATACAATCATTATCATACATCATACATACATCATTATCATATATATGAAAGAAACTGACACACGTATTTTGGTATCTCACATTTTGTCTCACCATTTCTTAATGCGTAAGAAAGAGCTGCAGCATTATAACGATAAGAAAAGTATGTTTATTGCCGTTTTTTGCCGTCACGGTACCTTAACCGTGAATCATCACAATTATAAAATTGTCTAATGTGTCGAACTTGTTATTCGATTTCAGATAAAAAAATCGAGTGAAAATGAAAACACCAATAACTCTCGATGAAAATATGAAACAGATAAATAATAAAGACACAGAAAAGCAAGGTAACGGTCACAACTGCACCTCTTCCAACACCTCATTACATTTCGTTGTTTTTGTCAAACTCGTACTTCCATTTTTGAATTATATTATCCTTTTTAACTATTTCTGATGTTTGGTTGCTGCCATCTCTTCATATTACAATGAGGTTGACGAAATTTTGAGCACTTACCATTTAAAACAAGAGAAAGGTCACTGTCTACATTAGATTTCGTCGCATTGTGGAAAACCTGAAAACCTTTGTGGAAAAGCTGAAGTCACCGACAACGCCGGTGATACATATACATATATATTTTTTAAATTAGCTCCATACAGTAGGCTCGAAGGAAAAAATCCCACAGAGCCTATATCATCTCTGGGAATACTGTGTGAAGGATCTTTTTAGGGAAATAAAGGAGAGGAAGTTCTGGGAAGACAACAGACATGAGGGGTGTGTAGGAATCTGGTGGTCAATCTGTCCAGGAGTGACGGACGTATGAATCCATCCCTCCCTCTGCGGTGCACACACGGCCGAATTATCAATTTAAGATGTCAAAAATATATTTTAATTGAAATTCTGATCAGAAATGCGTACGAGAAGATTACATAAGAAAATCTTTCAAAAAGTACCTTATTAGGGTTAGTTGTGGTCAGGTGGTCGTAGTATTTTAATAAAAAATATAAATTATTTCGTATTTAATTATTTCTGTATTTTGAATTAGTGATAAAGTTACATAAAACATATAAATAAGATTAAACTGTAAAATGATCATAACTTGTTCAACTATTCATTTTTAAATAATGGTGGAACTTTAATTAGAATTAAAAGTACATTAAATTATTTGATATACCTTTTTGTTTAGCAAGTAAAAAATATCAATTCTTTCGTATTTTAAGTACTGGGTTGCTACCTCCTTCTTTCTTGTATTGATGATATACCTAGTGTTAATTCCCGCTGGAGCGATTTTGGTCGAAAAATGGACCGCTTTTATTTTTCTACGATCGGTCCAAAAATGAACAACATTTTCCTACCATTCGTTAAACATTTATTGTAATTATTTAAAAAATTTCCTGGGCCAGCCATTTATTTTAAAACTAAGCTATTGAAATGCTTTATTTATTATGATTATAGATGTCGCAAATCCGAACTTCGTAGACTATTTTAGAACGATGTTAAAAATAGATTTAAAAATATTTTTTTGATCAGCTGTTTAAGGTTAAATTAACTTCTTTTCCCATAGATATGCACCTTTCATTAACAAGTATACCACAGACAACATACAGAAATCGAAAATATTCTCTGTTAACTCGAATAAGTAGTAATATTTTTTTTTATAAATCCTACAAATATGAGATAAACGGTAAAATACGGATTAATTTGTTGGCTATATAGCACTATAATAAGTTTTTATGTCTCTGTGTTAAAGTTCGAAGGTAGGTTTTTGTAATGTCGGCGAAAAATTTTAAAAATGACCTTCTCGGAAACTTCGAGCAATCGAGACAAATTTTTATATTTACGCTCCAGTGGTAAAATATTACACGAGAGATGAAAATATTACATAATAAAATAAAAAAAAATCATTTCTTCCAATGTACGAGTAGATCTGAATGTGACGGAATCTTCCAGATCAATTTTTAAAATGATTACAATAGATACATACAATAACAAAAATTAACCAATTTTAAAGTTTACTTTGCTTTATTAGTAGGTACGTGGTAAATGGGTTTTTGTCTTTTTTAGACCATACCTGCCCACTCCCTCCTTGTGCCATCTCAACTCCCCCTAATTTTCTCTGGGTCTTCTATCGCCCCCCTGACAGTCTCAACGTCCCCTAATTTCTTTGTATTTCTAAAGTACCTATTTTCCTAGAAAAAGTACGGCTTGTGTGTTGCCAGATGTCTTAATAGGTTGCGCACTTGGGCCCAGTGTATCCTTACCTTTCGATAGCGGGTCGCTCTACCGATGGTTCAGCTCTGATGCAGATTAGAACGAGTAACCGGTCGCTGACAATACAAGTTGTGACAACGTCCCCGAGTGTGTGAGAAAACGGCACAAGTGTTGATTGGAAGTAAAATATAATAACTAGAACTTGTAGACCTGTGATCTCTGGTGGGATAAAAAGGTACTATCACACACAGCTACCATGTTGACAGGATTGACCAAACACAGAAAACGCAAACAAATTTAGAGACAGACGAAATGCGAAAATGGTCGATTCAAAACAGGACATAGCTACGCACAGTTAATAAAATGAGGTGGATATAAAACAAACTTGAAATTTTTTTATGAATTCTACCAATGTTTAAAATGTAAGTTGATAATAATAAAAAAAAACAATCTATGTATATAAAAATCAATTGCTGTTCGTTTCGTCTCGCTAAAACCCGAGAACGGCTGGGCCGATTTTGCTTATTTTGGTTTTGAAATGTTTGTCGTAGTCCAGGGAATGTTTAAACGGTGAGAAAATATGGAAATGTTGCGAGGAAGATAGTAAAAACAACAATTTCATTTTCCCATATAAACTGTTCTACCTACGTTCCTGTGAATTGCTAACCGTTCATCCGATTGCGATGAAACTTTGGTGAGTTGTTATGAGCACGCACGCAAAGGTTTCTGTATATACTGGTGAGCTCTGGCATTATGAAATTTGTATAAAAAATTGCAATTGGTGCCACGCGAACTATTTGAAAATTGAATGTACCGGGATTTGATGTATGGAATGCGGGAGGGGGAGGCGGATGGGAGAGGGGTGAAGGATGAGGGAGGGGAGGAGAGGGGAACAAAGGAGGGGAACTCAGGAAAGGGGGTCCGCGGGAGGGGTGGGGAGGGGAACACGGAAGGGGGATTCAATGGACAGGGGAAGCGGGCGAGGGGAGTGAGGAGAGGGAAGGCGGAAAAGACGGAGTGGGAACGCGAGAAGGGAAGGGACGCGGGAGAGGAAGGGAAGGCGGAATGGGAACGGGACGAATGGGAAAGGACACGAGCTCTGGCATCATGAAATTTGTATAAAAAAATTGCAATAAGTGGCGCACGAGCTGTTTGAAAACTGAATGTATCGGGAATGAATGAATGGAATGCAGGAGGGGGCAGGGAAACGCAGGAGGGCGGAGGGGAACTTGAGAGGGGGGAGGGGAGCATGGGAGGAGGATCCCGGGAGGGAGGAGGTGATTATGGGAGGGGGGAGGGGAACTGGGGAGGGGGCTTCACGGTATGGGGAAGGGGGAAGTAGAGTGAGGAGAGGGAAGGTGGAGGAGGAGTGGAAACGCGAGAGGGGAAAGGGACGCGGGAGAGGAAGGGGAGGAGGAAGGTGAACGGGACGAATGGGAAAGAACGCGCAGGGAGAAATAATTTCGTTATTAAATGGCATAGCAACGCATGCCGGGTACCAGCTAGACCATAAATAAAATTGTAAAACGATAGATTGCCTAGAAGTAAGTATTAATTGAGTATTAAAATCTCAAATTATATCCAAATTAGTATCGGTTTTAAATAAACTTATTTAGCACCTGAAAGTTATTTACGTCGAAATATTTTTAGTTTGTATTATTAATAGTAGATTCTAGAAAATGCATAATCGAACATCTGGATAAAAACTACACGCACGTGTGAACAGTGATTATGCTGATTAATGTGCACTGGTCCACGTTATTTGGCGGAATTTGAGAGAATACATTATTATGGTATGTTTGGGGTGTTATGATTTTGACCATGTAAGGTGTTTGAGGTGTGGGCGTCCCCTCATTACCAATAATCAATACCCAACGTCCGGTGAGTAGATGTAAAAAATATTTATATTCTACCGAGGAGTGGAAAGTGTGTATTTATTTATCCGTCTTTATTTGACACATTACTATACAGGTGAAGTACTGCGCATGTCTCGCTAGGAAATCTTGTGTTGAGAACAGGGATAGACTACATACACTTAAGACGTACACGCCATACAGAACTATTCTACACGCTTAATTACAAAACAAATACAGCAACTAATTCGCCAATTAATCGTGCTCTTCATACGTTAAATAATATTTGCCTAAATACTAACTTCGATATTTTCTCCCATTCACCACTGTCCAAATATAAAAAGAGCATTTTGTCAATAATATTAACTGTTCAATGCGTATCCATATCCCTTCATACACCACCACTTCTCCACATATACAAACATACTCACACATACACTCACCTACCCACTACGCACATCACCCCGAAATTATTAAGTATACCTACATACCTACCATAAATTAGACACTACAAAGAAACATGTTATAGGTACCCAACATGTAATAATAATAATAATAATAGCCTTTATTCAGACAGTAAATTACATTACATTATTTATAACACTTCTCATGCATCGACTCCCTGTCTGTATGTCACTAGTTGACAAAGGCCTCCTCCAACTGTCGCCATTTCTCTCTATCATTAGCCACTCTTGTCCATGTACCACCTGCTATGGCTTTGATGTCGTCAACCCACCGCCTAAATGGTCTACCTCGTTTTCTCTTCTCGACACTTGTGAACCAGTTCATGACTAATTTAGACCATTTTTCACTTCCTCTGATTGTATGGCCTGACCACTTCCACTTTAGCTTTTTTTATTGTTTTTGTGACATCTTTTGTTCTTGCTTGTTTCTTAATAGTTCGATTTTTATTCTATCGGACAGTCTTTTCCCTATCATACTTCTTTCCATGGAGTTTTGGCAACTTTCGAGTTTCTTATTGTGATTTTTTGTGAGTGCCCAAGTTTGGCAAATAAGTAAGTTCAGGAAGTATGCAGGTATCAAAAAGCTTCCGTTTAATAGTTATCCTAGTTTCACTGTTTTTATTACTTAATATATGTAAATATTCTCATCATTGAAACCAATAAATAAATAAAACTAAAAAAATAACTGTGAGTATAATATTGGCACATAATTTAACACAATATTGACAAAATATAAACACATCTTAGTAAAATTTACTTCGATAAATAGAATGACCAGTCTATTTGAAAACTACCTAGCTGTGATTCGTCTTATTTAATAATTCACTAGCAAGTACTAGCGATGTGTCAGTTCAGCTGGAATGGGCTCATGTGATCCGCTCCTTTGCGGGAAGCGGTTCCTACTCCCACTCCTTTTTCAAATCGACTACTCCCAGAGAACCCGGCCCAGTCCCAGTACTCTCCGCATCCAAATAAATCCGGCGGTAATCCGGCGGTCCGAGCAACTCAACGCCGAAGCGCGAAAACCGCACTCGAATACAAGTCCCGGGTTCCTTTAAACCCAAGCGCCTTGTTCCAAGCTACGTGAATCGCGACACAATCCATTCATTCCGCCCACTCCCGGACTCGCGCGAACTACGATACATTCGACTCACCCCGTGGCCGCCGGCTTGCTCCGCGATCCACGGTCCGGCGTCACTCACCATTCCACTCATGAGTCGCGGGTCTCGGTGAGTTCCCGACACTCCCCGCTACCCGCGGCCGGCCAACTATGACACTTCCCCTTGAGTCACGAGCTGGGCGCTGGGCGTTCATTCGATCGCTGTTCGTTGATCGACACACACGTGCGTGACCGCTTCGGCTAGACACGCAGTAGTTTTTAATTAGAGCGTCTTATCTGGTATCGTTAATCAACGGGTGACGTGCATTATAAAATAATAGTTTATAGTAAAGCATTACAGCTTATTAATTTACTTATTTAAATTCTCAATAAAAGACCGTGCAGTGTAGATACATTGAATGTACCTACATTGCACGGGTGACGGGTCTTTGTCCTCGTACGGGTCTTGTCCGACTCCGGGGTTCTGAGTTCTCGTGTGGGTTCTACGAGTAGGTCCTGGTTCCGAGTTCTTTGAACCCGTGCGTCCCGTTTCGGTGCGCCGCAACAATACCCAGTGCCCAGTCCGCACCTAAGAACTCGGACCCGGGACCTGCTCCTAGAACTCGTGTACTTTTAAAAGGAAGCAAGTCTCGGAGGCTTCCGGAAAAATGCAGAACTTACCCACCTCTAGCAAGTACCCGGAGTGCGTTGCAATGCCACTCAAAGAAAGAGGGTTTGTCTTTTAATTTTGTTTACGTGTTGGTGCTTAGGATACATAATATTTTTTGTTTTTCTGTCTCGAGCGTGCATGAATATATCAGAAAGTTTTCCAACGTGTGAGTAGGCAGATGCAGCTGTCAGCGTGACAAGCTGGGATTTTCCAAATTTACCCCTGCTATCCCCTACCGCTACTATATCTCCTTTGTAATCCTTCCCTCTGCCCTCATCCCACCGTCATCCATCCTCTGACAGTCCTTTCCCAAGCGTCCCCGTTCTCGTAGCGTTCCCCTCCCGTGTCCCCTTTTTCTATTGTACATTTTTAAACAAATTTCATAACGCCAGAGCTCACCCTTATTGAAACCTGCGCGGGTGTCGCACAGTAACTCACCAAAGTTTCGACGCAATCCGATGAATGATATAGGAAATAATTTCATAACGCCAGAGTTTACCATTATATATAGAAACTTTCGCGGGCATGCGCACAACAAATCACCAAAGATTCATCCCAGTCAGCTTAATGGTTTAGAAATGCATAAGGGACAAACAAAGAAACATTCGATTTTGTACATTCAAATTGTGCGAACGATACCTGTATAATATATCTACATTATACAGACGGCCGGCCTAGTCCAGCGGTTAGGCTATTGACTCGCAATCCGAAGGTCGCGGGATCGAATCCCGGCGTGGTAAATAAATTTTATTTAATTATTTTGTGTTATTTCACAATTTACACATTTAAAATAATATACAGTATATTTGCGGCACGTTCCAGAGTGGAAGATATCGCCGTGGTGTAAGACCACCATTCAGAATTGAAACGTTGCTTGAAATGGCTTGAGTCGTGTTTGATGACAGATCTGAATAGTCAGGCACTTCCCCACCTTCCTCTTTCCTATCGCCTTCCCCTCCCCACAACATACCCCTATTGGGGATTCCATAGTCTCACTGGCTCCAGACGGAAGCAGTTGGGACTCTTGAGCGGTATTCATATAAAAATAAAAAAATAAAACATTAGGTGCCAATTAAATAGAAAATAAAATTTATTACACTGCTTTTTTATTACAAGACCATTCCACTTCTGGCATAGTAATAGAGAAAAAGACAGATGTGTACCTAACGGGATACTATGTATAGTATATCTATAGAGACAAAATTGGATATTTGTCTCTTTAGATGTAATACAGTAATAGAGAGAAAGAGACAGATGGGTTAAAAATTGAAAATTAGATATTTGCCTCTTTAGATATAATACAGTAATGAAGAGAGAAAGAGACAGATGGGTTAAAAATTGAAAATTGGATATTTGTCTATTTAGATGTAATACAGTAATAGAGAGAAAGAGACAGATGGGTTAAAAATTGAAAATTGGATATTTGTATCTTTAGATATAATATACTAACCCGTTAGGTACACACCTGTATCTTTCTCTCTATTACTATGTAAGATTTTTATTTCATGCTTTCACTCTTTGTAAAAATGTTAGGTCTTCACTCAGGAGAAATATTTTAGTTAGACTGGTTTTTTATAAATGAAGCACTTTGTTTTGTAACTTAATTTCTTGATTTTTATTGTTATGATTGAATAGTTACAACTGACGACAATAACTTTTCCCCACCCAACGGACAAGGGATCAGTAGTATTTTTTAATTCTTAGTGCAACTTTTTGTAAAGAAGTAAGTTAATTTCACCGATGCAAGCCTTTTTATAAAGATACTTCCCTTGTCTGTTATGGGAGAAAGAGACAAAAATAAATGATTCTATTAGAGACATCTGACGAACAAATCAGACAACCCTTTGATCGCAATTCAACCTTTGATGGTAACTCTTAACTCCATAATTGGTTTGAATCCTGGGTTTAAATCTAAACACTCTTTCTTTATTCCATGTAATGTTTTGTCTCTTTTTATATGTGTATGTAAGCTCCCCCAATGTATTTTTTGATTAGTTTACTTTTGTACCCCGATGATGCTTGCGTTAAGCGAAACCGGTTGATTTTAACAAATTAAATAAAAGTTCGTGGTTATAAAAAAAGTTATGTTTTATTTCATCAAATATATATTTTTTAAATTCTGTAAGCTACACCAATCCCACAATTATAATAACATTATTAGATTGGTTTTTAATTAAAAAAAAAAAACTTTTAAGGATATATTTCCTTAAAGTAATAGGTTTAGAAATGCCATGTTTGATTTCATTCAAAAGAAAAGGAGGATACAATTATTATTATGAAAAAAAAAGTATATCAAATAGTAATGTACATTTCCGATCAATTAAAAAAAATGCATGTACCCACCTACACAATAATTTCCCTATTGCATAATTAGATGATCGAAGCATCGCATCGTCAGACCCGTTACAATCTGCACGTGGAGTTGGATTGTCGGCACGTTCCACAAGACGGAGGTTAGTACATATAACTTAGCAAATAGTTACTTGTCACATGATGTGTGGGAGATAACGTTAGCTCGTGCTAATTAATTAAATACAGTGATTACAAATATAATGTGTAGGTAGACGGGAACGCCCAAGAAGATTAAAGAATGAAAAAATAACCAAGTCACGTCAGTAGTCAGAATTACAGAATTATACTATGTACGAGGCGATGCATTCTTTTTACATCAGCTCCACACGGGAGGCTCTTAGGAAAATAATTTCCCTCAGGGTCTATGTCATCTTAGGGGATGATGTGTGGAGGAGTCTTACCCACTGGACGACCTCCGTAGTCCAGTGGGTAAGACTCTTGACTCACAATCCGGAGGTCGCGGGTTCGAACCCGGCATGCGCAAATAAATTTTATTTGATTAATTTGTGTTATTTCACAATTAATTAATTAAAAATAATATATAGTATATTTGCGGCATGTTCCAGAGTGGAAGATACTATCAGTATCGCCCTGGTGTAAGACCACCATTCAGAATTGAAACGTTGCTTGAAAATGGCTTTAGCCGTGTTTAGTGACCAGATCTGAATAGCCAGGTACTTCCCAACCTTCCTCTTCCCCACCTCCTTCCCCTCCCCACTACCTTCAGCCTCACAACATACCCCAATTGGGGATGCCATAGTCTCACTGGCTCCAGACGGGAGCAGTTGAGATTCTTGTGCGGTATTCACTGTAAAAGGTTTTTAAAACGAAGAAGAGGAAGTTCTGGGAAGGAAATAGGTATGAGAAGGAATCTGGGGGTCAGTGTGTCCAATAGAGACGTATGAACATAGATAGATTTATTGGAACAAATCCAAATTTTTTTATTAGAGAATGCATGGTGAATACCCGCGATTTATGCATCATATGGATTTGCTATCTGAAACGGGCTTCGAAAGTCTTCAAACTAGAAGGAATGGAACCCTAACAGTAACAGCTTTCAAAATTATGAACTATTACATTGACAGCCCATACCTCTTAGAATGCTATAAATTGTTCGTACCGAACAACTACTGCCAGGGTCGCCACCACGACTTGCTCTGTATCCCACATGGCAGAACAGATGTTCTGGCCCAGCACAGCATGACAAGAGGTATGGTACTGCTAAATGATATCTCTAGGTCCCTTGACATTTTCAACATTAGTCTTGAACGTTTCAAGAGTAATTTTAGGCAAGAGCTCTAAAATATGTATTATTGTATTTTTATTTATGCAATCAGATGATGTGATACACAATAATGTATTTATGTTGTATGTACAATGTACCTACATGTACATAATCCAATCTAATATTCTATGTGTATTGTAATAGGATTATATTAATCTGTAATGCACAAAAAAAAATGAATCTATCACTTCAACTACAGTGCAAGGCGATGGGTCGAGGGATTCAGGCTGGAGAGGTCAGAAGACATCGACACCTTGACAAACCTCACCCCATGAACCCGGGCACACCTGCTAAGTCAGCAAACATAGCGAACCACTTGGGGTGATCTATGGCAGAGGCTTTGGTTTTTCAAATAAATGGTTCCCCGGGGTGGCGATAATGATACCTGCCTCCCAAAATGCATGTGAATGAAGCGCCCATTTTGGTTTTTTGTTGTTAGGTATTATGTATATGTAGATATTTTTAGTTCCTAAAGCTAAAAGGTCTTTCATTACGAATTCGGAGGTCGCGGTTTCGAATCTCAGCGTGCGCAAGTAAATTTCCTTTTATATATATATATTTTTATTATTTCACCTTAAAATCATATAAAATAATGTGAAACGTATTTCGGCACATTCTTGAGTGGTAGTTACTCTCAGTATCGCACTGGTGAAAGACCATCATCCAGAATTGAAATGTTGCTTGAAATGTTTGGTGACCACATCTGAAGAGCCAGGTGCTCCATTTTTTTTTTAAAAGAAAAACAAGCAATCCCGGGTTAAGAACACCTGACAATATTTTTAAAATCTACTATCACCGAAGTAAGCGAAAAATATTGCTTGCGTCGTCATGGAGAACTTTGCGTGCCTAGGAATTGAATTCACTATTGCCTGGTTGGGACTCAGAAGCGATGCCAACTCACCCACTGATCGGTCTATTCTTCCACATTTCCTTTCCCTCCCCATACCCTATTAATTATCTGCCCTGATGATGGACACTGTAGGGCTGTCCGAAATGATAGGCTAAAGAAGAAGGTAGCGCCACACGGCACAACACCCCACAAACAACTAACGAAAAAAAAAAACAAACTAAATTTATAAAGTAATATGAAATACCAACAAACCTACACAAAATGAACTGTTTTTTTTTTAAATTTTAATAAGTCAAACGTTATTCGTGCGTGGGTAAGTATGTAATGTGAAATATTCCTGTGCCATGTTTAATCTTTCAAAATTGGAACTAATTATTCGCTCATCAGAACAGTTAAACGATAAAGAATTTTTCCATGGTGCCACATTTGCGGTGTCGAGTATTTTTATAATGTCATTGGATAGTTGTCGTGGTAAAGTAGCCAAATTCATTGTAACATAACCTAACCTAATCTAATACCACCTAATCTAAACTAACATAACCTAACCTAACCGAAAAATTTGTTTTACATTTAATTTATTTTGGTGATTTGTTCGGATTTTTTTAAATATTTAATTTATTATTTAATTAAATGAACACAATATACTCAATCGAAAATCTGGAGACGAAAAATCAGAAAAAGATATTGGCTTCGCTGGGATTCGAACCCAGGACCCTTTGCTTACATGGCAAGTGCTCTACCAACTGAACTACAGAACATTTCGCTAGTATTGTCATCATTTAATTAAATATTATAATTTGAGATTTTACTCATAAAGTAAATTTTTTTTTATATATTATGTTTTAATAATACAAAAACAATAGAATCTCTTACAAATCTGCAAAATTATTGGTTTATATGGCAGAATATTATATATATGGCAGCATTGATTGCCCGTGAAACGAGATAGAAATGAAACAATGTTATATATTAAGTTGAAGAGGGCTATATAAATAAGGGAATTAATTTTCTCAAAATTAAAACAAAAAGGGAATATTTTTGTCTCCCCCCGATACAATTAGTCATTTTTGGCAATAATAGCTCTAAATCCAACCATTTAAAAAAGAAATATTCCGTGTTATCAGTGAGGCTGAATTCGACAACTGTATCAATATTTTTTTTCTTTAAATGACCGAGATTGTCAATGTGGCGGTTCTTCACAGGGGGACAATGGGGACGGTCCCCGTCAGTTACAATCAAAACCTACTAAAGGAAAAGGAAATAACAGTCGTTGCGTTGTCTTCACCAAAATGAATGAATTCTGTAAACATAAAAGTAATTAACATTTGCAGAAATAACATACAAATAATTATTCCGGATGATAAGACCCTACGCGCGTACAGCGAACAATGTACGGAACATAAAACAGCGGGTCAATTTCTCAGTGCGCAGAATCTAATGGGGGACGATCCGAAGTATCCCCATACTTTCCCTGAGTTGTTTCGCGATCGTATGGAACTACGCATGCGCAGTCGTATGTGAATTCAAATACCCGCGGGGACGATTCCCTACAGAAACATTTGTTTGCGAAGTTTCGGGCGGGAATCGCTCGCGTTCAAATTAGTTTGATAATAATTTTGCAAGATAAAGCTTTATTTTTATTATACTATATTGTAAATTGGCATATATCTTTGGATATTTTATATTATTTTGTGTTTAGATATCCGACTAGCATGATTAGACCATAAAATATTTTTTTGAGAAATTTTATATTATATTCTACGGGTGGTGAGATTTCGGTACAGTACGTAAAAAAACATCGATCCCCACCACTAAAAAATTGCTCGAGCCGCCACTGCAAAATGTTGCAGAAAACTTACAGCTTCACAAATCCTACAACCATAATGTCACGTGATTTTTCACGGTTCTGCTTTAATTTGTAAATATATGATATGCCATTGATGATACATTGATCATTATTATAATACCGATATAAAGAAATCCCACTCGCGAAAATTACAATAGCTAAATATCTAAAAGCAACTCGAGCTTAATATTTATTTTTAGATTATTCCCTTCCACACAACTTTATTTTGAACTAAGGTAACGTTTTAACTGCAAGGATGACGTCACAGCGCACCAGAGACCAGGGTTCATCCACCCCGGGAACAGAACAAGTTATCCCAGCTATTCCGATATTCAGAAGTATATCTCTCCCCTTCTTTCTCGTTGGTAAAGCGCGTCGGAAAAGCGAAACGTTCCTCCGTAGGTTGCACGCCCGTAAACTTGGTCAATCTCGATTTATAACGATCAGGTATTTAAAACGGCGGTCTCCCTCTCTCCCCTCATTCTGGATTCCTGGATGTGAGATAGAGATGGCATAATGTTGTGGAGGTCTGCAAGGTTTGAGAGGATAACGTCAAAGTTGAATGAAATCAGGTCATGGAGCATTTACGTCCGTATTATTCTATTATTATGCGGTTTGGTGAAGTTTTCTTTCAAGTAGAACAGTATTTGGATGGTGTTATACAAAAGTCAGTCAACTCTGACTTTAAAGAGAAAAATAAAAGTTTGCAGTTCTTTCGCCTTAAAATAATTTGCTACTTTGTTTTAGTTTATTAGGGAAACAAACAGTTATACTCGTACATTTTTTAATAAAATAAATAATTGTTACGTGGTTGGTTGCATGAACCAGCGAAGTTTCTGCATAAAATTCATATTGTATACAGAAAAATACAGCTGAATAAAGAAAATATAAAGTGGCGTTGGTAAAAGACGAAAATCTAAAAAAAGGAAATAAGAAACAGTGTTACCTTTATAGGATTAGATATTGTGAAATTAAACTATAAGTATATGAAAACGACCGGTCGTGGTTGAGTGGGCATAGCGCTTGAGTCCCACCTGGCCGTCGCGTGTTCGATTCCTCGGCTGTCTAAGTCCTCCATCACAATACAAGCAACATTTTCGGCTTTCTGCGGTGGTAGTAGGAGATTTTCAAACATTGTTGGGTTATTTGTAACCCGGGAATGTTTGTCTTTCTTTATAAAAAAAATGAAAAAAATACTTATTCACATCATAGGATAACGTTCAAAGATAAACAAGATAAAAAATCAGAGTGAGCAATTCACAAGCAGTAGAAGTGAAACTAGAAAGTCTCTAGATGTCGCTTTCTATTCTTTTGCCTGTTTATTTTAAAGTGGTTTGAAGATTGGATATTGATTTTACAAAAATAAGAATGTTATTTTTTTTTTGGATTTTGTAAGTTTCGAACTTCCGTTCGCTGGATGTCTCTCTGGGCGCTGTGAGGCAATTCATAACGCAACGTAATTGGAGGCCCGTGCATAGTCATGATTTACCGCATTACCGAACAGAGGACTGTAAAATGATATTTTTTGTGACGCCTTTCCGTTTCATCCGAATTTCAAATCGCTAACTAGGCTAAAGAAGTTTCACTGCAAAAGAAAAACAACATGATGAGAATGAGAAAATAACAAACAGCAGGGGTAGGGGGTTCGTAATTAACTATTGGTTTTAAGTTTTACTAATATGCGTTTAGTAAATTGACCTGAAGCCAAATGGAAAGTATCAGCACGCCCTTCTGAGAAATTTATGTTGGGTGTTATTTATTTATTATGAATTAACGCCGATTAACGGCTTTTACATGGGAATTGCAAAAATTTGAAAGAATATACATAGTTAAGAAGAAAAAAAAAATATAATAAAAAATTTAAGAGCACATATTGAAGTGACAGTATAAAGCAAAAATAGTAAGATATTATAAAACAAACATGAAGTAAAAGAAAACCTCATATACATGAATGTGTGCAAGATATTATGAAATAAAAATTACTACCTAAAGTAAGTAGTAATTAATTTAAAAATTCCATAAATAAACATTGATGAAGAATATAAACATACAAAGTATATTAGATTATAATCTAACTGAGAAGCGCTGACAAACAGCTTTAATTAAATAATGTTTGTATGTTGATAATCTTTCAATATTTATCATATTATCAACAACATATTTGTTACCAAGTATATGCAGGCGATTTATTATGGCATATAATTCAGCATTAGATCCTGTATTATTACAATGGTAAGGTAATTTGTGACGAACTGATCTACTCGGTACATGAAAACATATTAACGAAAGAAGTTCAGGAGAGTTCAACAAGTTATTAACAATTTTAAATAAATAAAATAAATCAGAACAAATTCTTCTTTCTTTCAATGTTGTTGGTTTTTGAGGGTGGATTGTGTAATAGGTGGTTTGATCGTGTATTTCATATTGGGCAGTGGAAACTAATATTTTCTATAAGATGTTGTTATCAATACCGTTGTTGATGATTTTGAATAAAAAATTCTGGTCGGATATATTTCTTCCATCTTCTAGAGTCGATAAATTATGGAATGCTAATGGATCTTTAAGATGTCCTGGAATTCAAAATTTTTTTTTTTTTTTAATTTTCTTACCTTCAATATTTACTTTGTATTGGATATTCCATACCACTGATCCAAATTTTAATATTGAGCCTACGAAAGAGACGTTTAGTTTTTTAATTACATGTGGTGATCTGCCGAGCGATTTTTCATATTTTTTGGGATCGAGATCTGCTGACAGATTTGTGTGATTTTCTATGGCTGTTATTTGCTTTCTCTATGGGCTGATGTTAGATTTCAACAGTGAGCTGTCACATATTTTAATATAGATCGTTTTATATCGGCGAAGCTGGCCTGATACCCAGAGAAAAAGCAAACAACAGACATAGAAAATCACAAATCTGACAGGAGATCTCGTCCGTCAGGAAATCTCGATCCCACAAAATATATAGCATCGCTAACATATTTATACAAGTTACATATTTAATTTAACTTGCTAAACCATTTATAATTTTAAAGAAATGATATAAATACAATGGTATTTGCTATACCATTGTTACTATGTACAACAAATAGCTAAAACGAATGTATTTTACATTAATTTTAATTATTTTTTATATGATAGCCCACTAAGAGCGTAAATAAATAAATAAACATATATTCTCTTGAACTATTTTCATAAACACATAAAATCAATAAGGGAATTCAATCTCGACTCGAGTTCGCAAATTCGAGATCTCGCGAAATTGGAAAATGCAATCTCGTTAATTAAATGAAAATATCATTTGAAAGAAAACCAAAACCATTTTTCTTTAATATTAGTTACTAAATAATTTTGTGGATTGACACCATATGAACGTTTAAACCTTTTGTTGACCCGGATGTGGTTTTGAGAACAGCTTTACGTTACTTGCATTGAGCAGTCAAATTATTAACGGCTTTCTTGAAGTATCTAAACTCAACACAAACTTGATCTGGATTATTTTTCGACATTTTAAGGTATTAACAACGTCAGAATCAAAAATTATGATTATTTAACTCACATAAACAATAAAAAATGCATAATTGAAGAAAAAGTAATGACCGTAACTGCACAACTAAAACAAACAAATGGCTGCCTGCACACACGCAAGTATCTCTTTCTCACTCACTCGACACAGTTTTATATTATCTGTCCCGCTCGTCATCCGTCGCTAATATTTGTAAATAGTCGGGATAGTTTACTTTCTTCGATCGACACTCTCGCCCGACCGTCAGTCAGTCAGCGCACCACTCGCGCCCCGAGTGGACGTGTGTAGCGTCGCTGACTACTGCGGCCCCGAGATCCCGCGAGATCGGGATTGCATTCCCTAATATCAATACACCAACGACTAACTACGAAAATTATTGATTGAACTTGCTTTAATAAAATATGGATTACAATAATAAATCTATCTGGTTCCTACCACGAGCTGTCTAATCGGGATAATCCGTATTATGGTTCCTACTGACCCGAAGAATGTTCGAACAAATATATGTTATCCAGATGGTTTCTTTTTTATGTACATTTTTTCATATGAATGAATACCTGACGCGATACTGAGATCTTCCACTCTGGAACGTGCCGCAAATATACTACATATACTTTTAAATGAATTAATTATGAAATAACACAAATCAATCAAATAAAATTTATTGACCCACACCGGAATTCGATCCCGCAAACTTCGGATCGCGAGTCAAGAGCCTTGCCCCTAGTCCACGCCGGTCGTCAAATAAGGAATTATAAAATAATTCGTGGTTTGGAAAAAATATTTTATAATGCCTTATTTGAAATTTTATGCGTGTTGCGTAAATTATTATTACTTAAATGATTTATAATATTTACTAGTTGGTACCCGGCATGCGTTGCTATGCCATTTAATAAAGAAACTATTTCTCCCTGCGTGTCCATTCCCATTCGTCCCGTTCCCCTTACGCCAACCCTTCTTCTCCCGCGCCCCCTTCCGTCCCGCGTTCCCACTCCGCCTTCTCCACCTTCCCTCTTTCCACTCCATTCCCCTCAATTCCCCCGTCCCGTGAGCCCCCCTCCCGAGTTCTCCTCCCCCCTCCCAGGTTCCCCCCCCCTCCCAGATTCCCCTCCCCTAGCCTCCCGCGAACCCCTTACCTGACATCCCCTCCCCCCTCCCCTAACGCACTCCATACATTCAGTCCCGGTACATTCAGTTTTCAAACAGCTCACGTGCTACCTATTGCAATTTTTTTATACAAATTTCATAATGCCAGAGCTCACTAGTAGTTTTATACAAACCTTTTCCTGACAATAACGAACACACAAAAAAAGAATTATCCAATTTGATGCAGTTGTTCGGAAGTAATGTGCGTACATACATTTCGGCGATTCATTTTTATTTATATATATATAGTTAGATTAGATAGTTAGATAGATAGATGGATATATAATTTTACCTCTCCTTATCCATAATTTGAAATGATGGCCTAGAACACCGTTGAAGGGTGGAAGTCAGAAAAAGAAGAACAAAACATTATATAGGTACGTATTTAAGAACCTGTTAAAAAATTTTATACGATTTTTGGTTATTGTTTACTAAATAAGATAAAATTAGAAACATACTTTTTTGAACGATTCCTTCTCATTTACGGAAAGTTAAGTAAGTTTTTCCTTCTATGATCTCCATACCTCTTGAAACACAATGCTACGAACATAAAGTTCGGGTTTTGATCTATACATTATTTGCAGTAACTGATGTACAAATATCGCTCTAGATTTGACTGTTGAGTGATTTAGATGAGGCATCTATATTTCAATAACCGATTTTCATAAAATAACAATAAATAAAATAAAAGTATTTATGTTTGTTGTCTGCAGGTTGTATTGGGGTTACTTCATAATTTTAATGATTTCCTCATCTTCCTGTTTACTTAACCATAATTTTATGTTTTTTTTTTAAACATTTGTATCTCCATGGTGTTCTTAATTTCAATTGGAAGGGCATTATATAATTTTGTAGCATGGAAATTATGGTTTTTCTGGCCAAAAGATGTGTTTAATTGCGGGATGTTCAGTAGTTTTGAGGATTTTGACCTTGTAGTGTAGGTGTGTTGGTCAGCAAGGTATTCATATTTTTCTTTAAATTTGAGTAGTGCATTTTTTGAGTATAATTTAATAATGCTGAACACATTAAAGTTTTTAAAAATTTCTTTTGATGGCGTTTTTATGGGTACTTTTAGGATTGTTTTTATTATTGCCTTTTGCGTTCTAGCTAGCTGCTTGATGTGAATGTTTGAAGCAGTTCCCCATCCTATAATCCCATATTCTATGCGTGATTGACAAAGAGCATAGTAGACTTTATATAGATCATTTTTATTAAGATTACGTATGTTTCTTAAGAAGTACATGAGCTTTGTAAGTTTCTTTGTGATGCTATTTATGTGGGAGTCCCATCGAAGATTTTCATCGATTTCAATGCCGAGATATTTTATGTTTTTAGAATGTGTTATGGTGGGGCAGTGGCATGATTGGGTTAAGTCTTTTCCTTGACAATCGTGTAATTTAAGAGCATAATCCTCTGCAGGTTGTCCTCTAGCCGTTATAGAAAAAGTTAAATATTTAGTTTTGTTAACATTAAGTGTGAGTTTTGCTTAAGCCATTTTTGCAGAAGTACAAGTCCGTGTTCAGCATCTTTGAAAGTGGTTAACCAATCACTTTCATTAAATAAAATGACAGTGTCATCAGCAAAACTAATGATTTTTCCTTTGGTGTGTAGGTTGTGAGGCATGTTTATAAATTTTCATTTTTTTTAAATTTTATTTTAGGTCTGAAAAGTATAATTAATTAAGAAAGTATAATTATGATGTAATGTCTGAAATATGATTAATGTTTCATATGGTATCCCTCTTCCTCCCATTTTTGATATCTTAAAGTGGGATAAGGACGGCAGGATGCAGTGAAGGTCGCAGAGTTGGAAAGGATAACGTCAGAGTTGAATGAAATCAGGTCATGGGTCATTTACGTTATATTGGAAAGGCATACGGACTCTAGAACTGGAAACTGTTAAATTACCCTTATGCACACAGTCAGCCTTACTAATAAACGTATTTTATCTTTTATCAGTTGTGTATAATGAAAAGAAGGTTTAGTAGTAAGGCTGAATATACTATGTAGATACTGAATGAAGATTTTTTGAAAAATTATTTGATAATTAACATTAACGAAATATAAACGTTAATGAAAATTAAAATTAATGTTCATATTTCTTTGTTCAAGTTGTGCCTCACGTAACAACAGAATTATGCAAATTTAACACGTCCTTAGAAAAGTCATTAAAAATGATGACAATATTTTTAAGGTTAAATAGATTATGTTACCCTAGGTTATGGGCTAATTTATTTTTTTTTGCAAAACTTTTAATTACTTTTCACAGGGGTATTGAAGTTACATGATTATTAGTTGTCATGGAACCTTCACGTAACATATCTTTGTGTATGTAGAGAAAGCATCATCATATAAAATAGCTGTGCGTACCTACAGGGTATTAAGGATCTATTTGACTTAATTTTAATATTGATGCCTGAAATTTTTTGGAGTAAAAAAAGTAAATGAAATTTTGGTCTCCGGTGACAATTTTGGTTCTTTTTTAAAATATTTTTTTATCAAGCACAAATGATAAAATTCTTACAAATGTGGTCACTGGTTACTCATCCGAGTGACTGCCCGACCCTAACTGTCCAATAAATAAGCACGGATTATTTTTTTGGAGCCGCGCGCCGATACCCGAATTTCTACCGATTTCTTACATATCTGCCTTTGAAGATTTCAAGCTCTTAATAAAATTAATGTTATTTTTGAAGATAATATCTATACATTTCCCATGCCGAAATGCAAATTATATGAAATTCCCTAAATAGAAAAAAATCGCAAAGTATGCTCCGTAAATTTTTATATTCATGTTTGTTTCAATTATTTTGACTCCAGATACCTATCTACAGCCTGTATGTCGGACGAATATCTACAGCTCATATGTTGGACTAATATCTACGAACTTCAGAGTGTTGACTAATATCTACAGAGCTAAGGTCGGACGAATATCTATGACGGTCCCAATGTTGAATAATATCTACAGAGCGCAGGTTGAACTAATATCTACAGAGGGCAGCTGAGCAAGAGATTGTACGGAAAAGCATAAATTACTTCAATTACGTAATTACCAATTACGTAAAGGCTTAAACGTTTACAGTACGTACATGAAGTTTTTGCATAATATTACGTATTTTGCTGTTTACGAGGACAATAATTTATTGAACAAACATGGAGATCATAATACAAAGATATTTATTTATTTCGAAACACACGGCACCACAACCTAACCTAACCTAACCTAACCTAACTGACATAGAAATAGTCTTGGTAACAGATTAAATAATTTAGAAGCACTCGAAATAAAGAAAGCTGTTAAAACAAAAACCCAAATCCTTAATATTCAGCAAAATGTGTCCAATAGTCCGATATTAGGGATTTTTACATACATACATACACAAATTAAGTTTTTTAAACTGCATACGCAATATTACGTTATTCCAATATGCTGTACATAATTGCAAATCCAACCTTTGCCAGTGCTGTAAATATTCGTCAACACTTTGGTTCTCATAGATATTAGTCAGCAGTTTGAGTTGTAGATATTCGTACGCACTTTGGTTCTCATAGATATTAGTCCGATATTTTCAGTTTTTGGAATTCCTGTAGATATTAGTATATGTATGAAAAAATTCACAGTCTTTCTGCTGTTTTACACAGTCCCTAAGAGATTTTTGCTCTATTTTAAAAGAGTCGTATTTTATTAAACATTTTCACAATTTTCTCTTCAATTCTATCGTTTTAAATATTAGCGTGCTCTCTGTAATTACACATCTCTCCATCTTCTACTTTTTAAGCGGGGACACGGCGTCCTAATGATAATTATTAAAAATCAAATTTTTACCTTATCTATTATGTAAATAAAATGAAATACATGATTTAAAAAAGCTTTTGTAGATAAATTTAATTTACAAATTATAAATTTACAAACAAATTGTGGTATATAAAATAAAATTTTCGGTGACCGGACAACTCAGAATGAAATCAACTCAGAACCTCTGAAAAGTCATAAAACATGATGAAAAAAAGGTTAAATAGGTTAACGTTGGTTTAGGGTTATGAGCAATTTTTTTTTCATAGCTTTTAATGACTTTTCAAAGAGAAGTTGAGTTAATTCACGATATTTTATATTTTTGCTTTTATTTCATTATACCGGCATAGCGGGTTGGGAAAGATATTTTTTTTAGTAATTATTATGTCTTCACAAAAAATGCAAAAGTTGCCTCTAAAATAGTGAAAACACCAATTCTTTCACAATTTAAAACAAAATACACTTAGTAAATGTACTGCATATTTACAGTACATTTTTTTAGTATTCTATGAAAAGGACGTTCCTCTGAACACCCTGTGTAATATTACTCATTATGTTTATTTTATGTAATTGTGTACTTGACCTAACCGACATGGACACCACAGCTTATAAATATTTCACAGCAGATGGGACAGGAGCTAATATCCACATAATAATTATATTATGACCATCATCGCCCTTGATTTGATAGATAATCAGGCCCGGATTTACCATTAGGCTAAACGAGCTCCCAAAATCGTCGGGCGCAAATTTGATAAATTCGGAAAGAAAAGACATTTACTTTCGCATCACAAAGTACTCTTTTTAGGGTGAATTGCCTATTTTAATAAAAAAAGGTTTTTTAAAAATTTATTAACATATTTACGAAAAAATATTTTATTTTACTCTGGGCTTCCTGTTGTGTGGAACTAATGTAAAAAAGAATCGGCCGTATTCGTAGGAATATTATAAAAAGAAATATTTCTTTTAAGAGATTTTCCAAAGTTTGTATTGGTATCATGGCCGCATTAGAAAAACATGGCTAAATCATTCTTGAAACTAGTTGAAATGAGTTTTAATTGCATTTTTAGAATTTTTTGAAATGAAAGACGGGCACAAAAATTGACAAAATCAGTGAAAAACATAGAGAAATTAAGGAATCTGGTCTCTAAATAGATTTCGTCCAATTCTAAATATTGGGAACGAAAGTGCAAAAAAAGCAACAAAATTTTATGTTTCAATTTTTTACTACAATATTTTTATGGTTACCTATATTTCTAAATCTTTACTTTAAAATTTATATTACTTGTACTTTTGATGTAATTTTGCACTTTAGTTAATATTGTTGGATGTTGTGTGTTGTGATTGTCCTATTTTATATTTAAATTCACGTAGCACTGAACACTTACTTATCATTTATTCTAATCTCGATGTGTAGAGCCCTTTATCTTAAACTTTCGCGTCTATGCCACCTCTTACTAAAATATCGCCATAAAATGTCTTGTCTAAAATCTCCTTTGTCTGTGGCGCATAAAACTTTCTCTTTTTGTGTCTATAAAATGGCGTGTTTTGATTTCACTTGTCATTCTCAATCTTACAAACAATCTCTCTCTATTGTATAATAACGTCTAAACTCTGCTTGTTTAGCAAACCGTCTTTCACTTCTGTAAATTAATTAGTCTAAATTATTGTCGCAGTCAAGTGCTCAGACCAAACCTCTTTGTAAAATTATTCACAAGAATAAATAGTTACAAACATCCAGTATCAAAACACAAGTGTTTTTTACTACAAAGGATTACCTCAAACTCTATCACTCATGTACCGGTTCCTCGGTGTGGAACAGAAGGAAGTCAACAAGGGCAGCTCAGACTTACAACCTGACTACAGACTATCCGGAGAGAACTACACCTGGGACCTGCGCAAATATTACCCACGCACAGGCATTGCCTTAGTGGGTTCCCATTACCTACTTTTGTCTTATATATATTTACTTTTTGCTAACTTTTACATTACTTGTAAATTATGGTTGGGTTTTTCTGTATTTATAAATTATGTAAAAAATTAAAAAAAAAATCCTGTAGATGTTTGTGTTTGTCTCTTTTTAGTGTCGCTATTTTTCGTTTCGTCGAGTTTCAAATCACGACGGTGCTAAAGAAGTTTTCACTTCAATAACATATTTTTTTTACTTCTTCAAACTTAGCAAACATACTTTGTGGCATCATTACAATATAATGAAAATTAAATCACTTTGTTTAAACCACTATATAATTATCAATGTCAACATGTTTCAATAACAACGTTATCTTCATCAGGACGAGATGTTAATTTAAAAAAAAATGAAAAACAAGTATAGACAAATTAGAAAAAATTATAAAAAAGACAAAAAATTAAAAAGTAGAGGTGATTATTTGCTTAAAAAATCTCATAAAAGAGTCATATAAAAATTATTTAAGGATATATAAAATTGCATTTAGATATTAAAATACTTTTAAAAACAAACAATAAAAACAGGTAATTTAAATAAAAAAAATTAAAAAATTATAATTATTACTCTGGTTTCCCTTCAATAACGAATTATTGTAAGTATTAATAAGAGAATAAATTTAAAAGATGGCTATTTAAAAAAAATATTTGGTTATTTATAATATTTAATTTACTATCAACGCTTTTTCTAATTTCTAACATTTCTAAATTATCTAATTGTATGCCCGTAGTGTAAGTATGTAACATTTTAAGACCTTTATTAATATCAGAAGAATGACTTGTTTCCAAAATATGGTTGGCAAATTCAGAATAATAATTATTATTTAAACATCTTATATGTTCCTTAACTCTAATATTAAAATTTCTACAAGTTTTTCCTACATAAAAAAGTCACAATCATTACAAATTAATGCATAAACCCCAGATTTGTTCAAAAACACACATCTGCTTTTAAATTTTTTGTCTTTGTTATAATTTGTTTTAATTTGTCTATACTTGTTTTTCTTTTTTTTAAATTAACATCTCGCCCTGATGAAGATAACGTTGTTATTGAAACATGTTGACATTGATAATTATATAGTGTTTTAAACAAAGTGATTTGATTTTCATTATACATATTTTTTAGTCCAGTTTTTCCTTGCTATCCGGTCCTGCAGACAATATTGGATTTAACGTTAACGATAACGAGCAAATATTTTCTGCCAAAACAAGGCTGGGTTATATGAGTTGGTCATGTTAATGAAAGCTTGATATGTTTTATAATACTTGATTTAATATTAAAGGCCTTGAAGCCAAGCGGTTTGCAGTTTTTAATTAATATACTCGTACATGCATTTATATAATATATTTTTTTACATTAACTCAACACAAGAGACCCTGAGGAAAATAATTTCCCTCAGGCCCACGTCATCTTTGGGGTTTCCTAAAGATGTCATTGTTTGGAGGGTCGATTTGTGGAAAGGAAGGAGTGAACCTGGGTCTCTTCGAGAGGGATGAAACACAGAGGCCGGCAAATCGTTACGCAGTAGGGCAATCGTTACACAATCAAGAATGAACGATCCGTTCTCATGTGACAAATGTCAACTGTGTACAAATGTTGGGTCCGCGTTTGGCGTGTTTCCTGACTGTGCACCGGTACCGAAATAATCAATAACGAGCACAGCATTCCCACCCGACGCCCATACTACACAGAGTGCAATCCCCTTGTTAAGATAGGAGAAACTAATAAACAGACTGCCCATTTCTGCAGAGTCAAGGATTTTTTCCAGGTATTTTGAGGCTGCAGACCAGAGATGGCTGCAAAATTCAACCGTGGGGCGCACTTGCGATTTGCACAGGGTTTGCAGTTGGGTACTACGTATTAAAATTATCTGCGGGCCCTGTACAGTACGCCCAGCTTCTGAGATATTAACTTAAATCTATTGGTTTCGATGGAGCCCCCGTACCTGGTCTGGTTACTTAGAGTTACAAGCAAATCATTGGAAGGCCTGTTCGGAAGATTGCTTCCGTTGAAGGAAACTAGATTTTCAAAATTTTAGATTAGATTAAATTACTCAGTTATTTTAATTTTGGAGTGTAAGAGTCTGAAAGGCAACATATAAATGTACAGATTTACATGACAACTTAAACTGTAAAACTGCCGGATCATTCGGAGCTATAAAAGTATATTGCGATTCATCATAAAAAACAGTTCTTAAGAAGGGATCTTGTAAACCTAAGTTCTTTATTAATAGAAAATAAATAATAAAACTGACCAGTATCTTCCTGATATTCAATTAGTTACGATGAAGGTAAAGACAACTCGAGATATATTATTCTAAAGACGTCTAACCTCTGATTCAATAAGGCACTGAAAGAAAAGAGGCCGTATTATGGTAGCGGATTCACATAGCCAAGGCGGTCCAATTACGATCCCTAGGTTAGGCGTAGACCTTGCAACGGCCGCCGTTCAAATATGATATACGATTCGTTAGACGTCGGTAACGACTGCATCAATTTCGTTGCTGATTTTTATGGGCGCCTTTAAATCTTTCTACGAGGTTGTCGATTGATTGGATTGGATATGGCATTGACTGGTTGCAAAATTCTGCTTTGATATTCACTAATGAGTGTTGAGTTCAGGATTAAGTGAAATAATAAGTTTCTTATACAGGGAATATGTTTTTCAAAAGTTATACAAGATTAAAAGGTAGGTACGTTAGTGTAGGGATTTTTTTCTTCTGCATTTTAGTTTTGTAGCTTGTACTCAAGAAGAAGCTTGAATTAAAATTGTTAACTAAAATTAAATTACCAGATATTATATTAATATATTTGATAATATATATATATATATATATTAATATATTCGATGTTAGAAAATTGCTTAATTGTTTGGAAAAATTGGGGGTTTTCCATCAGTATTTTTTGTGACAGTTTACTTTTATTGATCGTGATATAATTAGTCCTATGGCTACATTTTTTAAAATTATTTTTTCATTTCATTACTTAAGTATGCTGGAAAGTAAGATGATTGCCCCCTTACTAATAAATGTACTTTAAATTTTACACAACCGATTATTAGTAAGGCGATTATTGGATATCTCATAAAAATATTATACAAAATAATGATGATCAAACAAAAATAATTCAATATTTTGTGGGCACACACGTACTACCTACATTCCTCCGAATTCATTCCTCGAACAGAGTTTGAATATTATATTCTCACTGAACGCTGCCTTGGTTCCGGCATATTCAGTAGACATATTTTAGCAAAACTGAGTTATGAATGCCAATATGTTCATTAGCTACCACACTTGAACGTTACTTACAAACAGTATTTAACTGCTTTGATTTTCCTGACAATATCCACTAACATAAAATGAATTGGTTCTTATTTATTCAATCTCCCGTATTATTGAACATTCAAACTCTCGTTGTTGTGAATATATTAATTTCAAAAAGTTCAATATCCCGTCGCACGTTGAGGGTTTGAATGTTCAATATCCACTTTCAATCAATCAGAAGTCGGCTCGTCTAGCTCAGCGGCCATGTTGTTTTTTAGTTGTTTTCTAATTGTCTCTGTCTCTGTACTGTTCATCTAAAATATAAAAAATATAATATAAAATATATGTTTGCTGCTGATTATTAAGCGAAAAATGACAACACTGACTTTAAAATCAATATACTCTAAAATTATGGTATTTAAGCGTATTTTCTACAAATCTTAAATGCACTTTTTGAGATTGCTAAGTACGTACACATATATATAAAAATATTAAAAAAAATAATATAAAAATCGAGAAAAACGAGAAGTGTCCAAAAATAAAAAGGAAAATAATTTTTGAAAACTCAACTCAAGCGTCCAAAAAAGTATTATTCTAATTTTCTCTTATTTTAATCAAAATCGGAATTTCCTCTGAAATCATAAGATTTGTAGGTAGGTACAAATACCTACTTACTTAATTATAAATCAAATATTTTACATGAGATTTTTAAATTTCAAATACGGAATTAGATATATACCTAAATTGTCCAACGAAATGTCACTATCTCAATGACAATTCATTTTTCATACGTTCTTCGTACAGGTAGGTAAATAAGTACATTAATATTTAAAAAAATACCGATAAGAAAGTCCAAATAAACACGACGATTTAACATCTCCATCTCCAAGGAAACTTAGGAAACCTTTTTGGCTCGACTTAATATAACTTTGTTTATAGGTGCCTCTATATTTTATGTATAAGTTGGTTATCTCTTACAAATAAATAAATAAATGCAAAAAAAATCTTTATTGAACCATTATAACGGCGACCACCTTGAAACGGATACAGAACATACTAACAGATTACATACAGACGAAATGCAAATCGATTGGATTGAATTAAAATTGGACATTGCTACTTCAATTAGGATGTATAAGTATATGGCTTCCTACAAACTATATTTTCAAATTTGCGGATTTGAAAAACGCCGTTTTTGTGAAAAATCACCTCATGGGTTATTATTTAAGTCAACTAGGTACTTCTTAAAAATATATATATATTGTTTGAAGATCAACCGGTATATGCAAATTACCACTATTTGGAGAATTGAACAAAAAAGAACTGAAAGTTACGGTAGCCAAATTGTACAATCTCCAAACGATGTGTTCAATATCAAAATAAAATCATTGATTTTTTTCAGCGTATGTTCAATATCCCCTTTAAAGACCTAATATGAACGTATTATGTCTTCAATCGGCGAAAATGGATATTTAAACATGAGTATAAAGCGAAAAAAAAAAAAACAACCGCTCCTGTAAAATTTGCAAAATGGTCTATTAAACATACGAGCACTAGGGCAGAGTGAAAGTATTCGGAATAGTATTAAATAACGTAATTTTTTTAAATTATTAGCGGCGAACTGCAGGAAGATCGCATGCTACATAATTAATCTTTTGTTTTAGAAGTAAGTAAATTAGTTTCTTTTGATTTTTTTAATAATCTGTTACAAGATACGAGTATGTATGAAGAAAAATAACAGATTTGTTTCCAACATAATGTATGCACACAGTGTGCTAAAACCGTAAAATAATTTACTCACATTCCCACCGGCACGGCGTGGCACTTTGTAAAAAAGCTTCAAACCTTTGGTCAGGAAATTTTCACTGCTTCACAAAATTTATTTATTAATTTTAAAAGCCTGATGGGCCTTTACGATATTAATATTTTACTTTACTATTTTTTGGCTATGAAACATCGCACACAGACGAGGCTGATTATTCTATCTCATTCTCTCGCAGGCTAAATCCTATAGACGTATGTGTTTGTCTCTTTTTAGTGTCGCTTTTTCATTTCGTCGAGTTTCAAACCACAACGATGCTGAAGATGTTTTCACTTTAAAAAAAATCAGATTGTGCAATTTTCAAACAGTAGAAGTGAAACCGTCAGAACACTAAAGTGAACAAGAGTGGGAAGGCTACAAAGCACCGCACAAATAGGAGACCGACAGGCTATGGAGCACCGCAAAAAGAGGAGACCAATTATACTATCTCAATTCCTTGCAGGCTAAATCCAATAGATGCTTGCATTTGTCTCTTTTTGGTGTCGCTATTTTTGATTTCATCGGGTTTCAAATCACAACGGTGCTAAAGAAGTTTTCTCTTAAAAAAATAGAAGTGTGCAGTTCACACGAGAGAAAAACCTTCAGAAAACTAAAGTAGACAAGAGTGAGGAGGCTACGAAGCACCGCAAAAAGGAGACCGATAGGCTACGAAGTATCACACACCGCACATTATACTATTATCATTCTCTCGCAGGCTAAATCGCAGCTAAATCAGGCAAAAACTTTATAACAGTCTGCCAAATGCCGTAAAGGAAGCCGCAAGTCTCAACACTTTTCGTAGGATATGTACATTATACGTAAAAAATATTTTTTGATTACTTACCAATATTATTCTTATATCTTATTCTTGTAAAGTGTATTTTTGTCTAGTTATCTTTTTTATTTTGTATTCTTTTTAAAAATGTATTTATAAATGTTACTGTACTTCGTAAATTGTATTTTTTTAATATTTTCCTACTAGATGTACGAAAAAAATTACGTACATAGACATAAAAATTTCAAATACAAAACAAATTCTATGCATATGTGTGTTTGTCTCTTTTTGTGTCGCTATTTTTCGTTTCATCGTGTTTCAAATCACAACCTTGCTAAAGAAGTTTTCTCTTCAATAATAATTTAAGTTCATAGTTTACAAGTTAACAATACGAAGAATATATTATAATATGTTCTGCACGATGCTCCTAAATAATAATGTATACTACTTAAAATAGTATACAGGTATCTCTTATATTATGCTGGTAAACTAATATTAAATATGTCGATATTAATTGTCTCTTCTCTTCGGTATATTCTGGTGGTGATTCAGTTATGATATGCGTTGCGAGTTTGTTGTGAAATCAGGTGGCAAGAATTCCACGTGACACTATTCCATAGAGCGGCGCAATCTTATTATATGTGACTTGACTTGGAAGTTAGAGCCGCGAGTTGACGAGGATGGTGGTAATTTATTCGAAAATCCAAACAATTGTTGCATCACCTCGACAACAACTGATTAGGAAATACATGACCTCAATTATATTTTAAGTATAATTTTTATTAATCTGAGATGATGAAAATGTATCGAAGATGGCATCGATACTGGGAACCCTTAAGCAGTGCTTCTCAAAAGTTTGCAAGGAACCAAGATATTTTCGTTGATTTGAAGAAGGATATCTAAATTAGTCGACCTTTCTGTTCAGGGTATCTTGATGATCATCCCAAACTTACATCGGCATAGACGATACCTACCTAATGCTTGACATTGTTCAATTTGCAGTTGGTGGTTTCGCAAACCGCTTTTGTATTTGGTTTGTATTTTCGAAAAAAGATTTTTTTTTTCGAAAAGACAATTTCGGATAGATTATAATGTATTATAGAACGAAAAAAGCGCCGCATGCGAAAATTTTATGTCTCCAAGGGCAAACCAATACATGCTGTTGATTTTATCATTCTAAAATACTCGATTACGTTTACTAGAAATAAAAATAAAATTATCTGTCCTTACAACTTGAATCATAAACCTTTACAATATATATGTCTACATGTCAAGTTCCACGTGTTTAGGCAGTTAACTAATTTTTGATAAGCAAATCGAACACATTATGTCAAAATCCTATAAGATACTAGGTTTCCTATTAAGAATATGTAAAGTTTTCAAAAGTGCTAAGACTCTAAAAATATTATTTTGTTGGTCAGAAGTCCACTGGAATATGCTTCCACCATAGGGAATACTCTTTTTTTTACATGAGCTCCACACAGGAGGCCCTGAGGAAAATAATTTCCCTCAGGGCCTATGTCATCTTTGGGGATGCTGTGTGGAGGGTTTTTTAAGGAAAGGAAGGAGAGGAGAGTTCTGGAAAGGAAAAGGGTTTAAGGGGTGGGTAGGAATTTGGGGTTCAGTGTGTCCTAGTCATCCGCCACCAAGACCTAGACAAACCTCACCCCATGAACCCGGGCACCCCTGCTAAATTACCAAACGTAGCGAACCACTTCGGGTGACCTGTGGCAGAGGTGTTCCCGCCTCCCAAATTGCAATATAAGGTGTACATAGATTAAATAGAAAGTAAACAGAATAAATAAGAAATACCATAAAATTTCAAATGATTTGTTATCTTTACAAAAAAGACGCCCATTGTCAGATCTGATGTTTCCACTAATAAAATAGATAGTCCCGAATTGCTTGCTACCTGTCATTGGTTTAAATGTTCCAATGAGGCGTAACAGGCACACTTCGCTTTTTCATATAGAATCCAATAATACTAAAGGCCGGTTACAGTGCTCGACCGACGGTCGGTGCGTACGTCGGTCGCGCTTGTCATTTGTATGAAAATTCCTAAATCGTTCAGTGCAGGACCGACCGTACGCATGCGTATATCGCTACGCAGTCTGTACGAGAATCGTCGGTCGAGCACGTGCGCATGCAGACCGCCGGTCGACCGACGAGCTAGAAATGCTCTCTGGGCGACGATCGGGTGTACGGGATATCTACGTCTTCTGTTCCTAATTCGTCTACGAAGATAATAAGCAGCTATTAATTAATTAATTTCGCGTACGACGTCCGGTCAGCTTGTTGGTCAATCGTGAACTGACGATACGCACCGACGGTCGTTCGGTGGTATGCGATCGTCAGGACCGACCGTACGCATGCGTATCGTCAGGACCGACCGTACGCACCGACCGTCGGTCGAGCACTGTAACCGGCCTGAAACTCGCCAATCTCTCGCGCAATCACATTTTATACACACTATGGAAAATTACTACACTTAGACATTTTTCACGATTCCTTGCAAACACTCATGACTAACTTACTACATTTCTTGGTGTGATATAATTTGAAATTTATTTTAAAACTTCTTACTTACTCTTATCATTAAACTTCAATTACTATTCATGAACATGTAAATACTTGTTCTAAAAATGATTCTAAAAACACTTATCTTTTCAATAAACTTTAATTGCGATTCGTGATAAGGAAATTCTTGTTCTAAAAATATGTCTCTATCTTATATTACATTACTCTACTCGTTCATTCATTAGTTAAGTTTTAAGAACCGTTCAAATCCCAGGCGAAATTACATAATGCTAGCGTTATTTAAAGGCATACTGAGAAGCAAGTTGGAGTACGCGAGCGATGTTTGGGCACCGTACCACCAGAAGTACATTGATATGTTAGAGCAAATCCAGAAGAAATTCCTCAGGTATGTTTATATGCGGAAGCATGGAACCTATCCAAGGTTCATGCACCATATTGACTTACTTGAAGAAACTGATTCTGTGAGTCTAGAAACTAGACGGAAAGCAAGTCTTGCTATTTTGTCTTTCAAAATTTGGAACAATTTCATCGATAGCCCATTTCTCTTGGGATGCTATGATTTATATGTACCAGGGGTCCTAGCATGGTCGATCGATATAACCCTATATCAATACGATATCGGTAAAATCCGTCATTTATGGTCAGTTATCAATATGTGCTAGCACGCTCAACAATTGTTAAGGGATATTCCGACCGACGATTGACAAAAGCCTGTCAAATCGTATGCATTCTTGGTTGATAAAACCCCAATATTAATACGAAATGTAATAAATCCGTCGTCTATGGTCAGTTAGCGATATTTGCGAGCACAGTGAACATACGATTCCGACAGTCGGTTGACAAAAGACGCCGTTTTTACCGTGGCTTCCGGAGTGACAGATAAGCTGTCAATGTTCAGATTTTTTTAAATAATGTCGTTTGTTACGCAAAATAACTGGCTAATTAATGAGTAGAGGTGAACTAAAAAAACTCTCAGAATTTAAAGAAATCGTATACGAGACCCATAGACTCAGTTATTTCATGAGGCGATCAATTAATTGCTTTCAAATTCGAGAAACGAAATTTGTTAAAATGTCGTTTAGTCTCAAAAAGTATCTACATGCGAAACGCCAATATTTATTTGAGTTCGAATTTCAATTCGAAATTGTCAATTTATTGGTATTTTTCATTTTTACGCAGCACATTTCAAATTAAGAAACGAAAATTCATTAAAAGATCGCCAGTGTTGCCATCGTGTGAGATCGTATGTCGATTCCTTATTTATTTCCCTTCGACGTCGGTCTGCCTATCGATGGCGCAAGCGTGCTAGGGCAATCGGTTCGTTATCGATACGAGATTGTAAATCACCCTGTCGTTTGTTTGACTGGCGATATACCTACGCAACTTTATTAATAATGACATTCTTTCTGCATAATTACTGGTTTATTAATGAACGGGGGCAGATTATCGAAGATTGCAGGATTGAATTAAATCGGAATTCAGACGTTTTCGTTTGACAGTTTCGTACTTACGAATATATCTCGTATTATGGCTAATGATCTCATTATCCAATTAACTCCTTTTTATTGTCAAAAAATACATGCGGACTTCCTACGTACATTAAAGTGTGTGTATTTAATATTATTATGATATCTCAGCAAAAATCTCGGTGTAAATGGATCTTTAAATGTTCAAAAGAAAAGATTATTAGTTAGTTGTCATATTATTACATTAATGGACTAAAATGTTTTTGACAGGTATTATAGACCGGGAGCCTGGCTACACAAACACACGTCATCGAGTACACAGATGAAACTACTTTGTAGTGATAATGTACATTTAGTAAGCCTTAAACAAGCTAGTCTGCCGGTGCACATCTTGGAAGGTTCCACGCAGTCATGGAAATAGTGAGCGATTTTTGAAGTAAATTTTTATGCACGCTCGACATGGGGGGTAGGCTGGTGAATGCGTTACGAAAAAGGATATTATATACATTTTATGCGAACGGTAATCGATGCGAACGGTGGGCGAACGGTTGGGCCTTTGGGGGGATGGGAATGGGAATGGGAATGGGAATGGGAATGGGAATGGGAATGGGAATGGGAATGGGAATGGGAATGGGAATGGGAATGGGAATGGGAATGGGAATGGGAATGGGAATGGGAATGGGAATGGGAATGGGAATGGGAATGGGAATGGGAATGGGAATGGGAATGGGAATGGGAATGGGAATGGGAATGGGAATGGGAATGGGAATGGGAATGGGAATGGGAATGGGAATGGGAATGGGAATGGGAATGGGGATGGGGATGGGGATTGGGATGGGGATGGGTACCCGGCACGCGTTGCAAGGACACTGTAACCTTGGGATCAACTTAACTGTAATGGTTCCATCCTATATAACATTATATACAACGGGAACCCGGCATAAGTTAGTGAAGTTTTACTTCAGTCGTGTGGTCTAAAACACACTCGTTTATATTCGAAAAAATTACGAACGGGAATGGTTTCATATGATAAAGGTCGATTAGTAGATGAGAAAATTAGCAGGTCTGCCAACCGGCAGCCTGGCACGTTCGCAGGCAGCCGGTGTTAAATTGGGATAGAAATTAGTAAATTTTACGTCATCGAGTACACGAATGAAACCAACGAATAACTGTATTCTAGATTCTAAACCACCCCATTGAAGAATTTCTCTAGTTCCATGACTGCGCGGAATCTGCCAAGAGGCGCGGCGCACCAGCTTTTTTAAGGCTTACTAAATGTCCATTATCACTTCAAAGTAGTTTCATCCGTGTACTCGTAAGGTTTGTGTACCGGCTCCCGGTCTAAAACTCCGATTCCATAGACATTGTGACAGCTACATAGAAAGTACCTCAAGTGTTGCCAGCGTATAACAATTTCTTTTTGATTACCTTACATTGCTTATGAATATCGGTTCGGTACAAAATCGTCGGTTGTTATGCCATGTCGATTCGATATTGTAAAGATAACGATTTCAGTGTGCTAGGACCCCTGACCACTACAGCCGAAGTCGACATCATGACTTATTTAAAGTACCGAACGGCAGAACAGACGTCTTGGCAAAGCATAGCATGACGAGGGGAGTGGTGCTGTTAAATGAAATTGCAAACCATTTGGATGTTAGTGACTGTTCTTTATATGCCTTAAAAATATTATTGAAGAGTCACTTGCCTAAATGCTGATAGGGTAACTAAATTGTACTGTAATTGGAATTATTCTGTTGTACAATAATAATAAAAAAATAAAATAATGATATTATACGGATTTACGGTACTACACCGCGTAATAATTTCATTTAAAATTCTCTATTACTTGTAAAATTATGTATTGTGTAGGTCTTAATAAACAAATAAACAAATAATATTAAAAAAAAACATATAAAAAATACTTAGGTACATGTAGTTAATACTTACATAGATAATTATTGTTGACCCTTTCCACCTCTCTCTTCCCCCATTACTTCCATTTCTACCCACGTCTGTCTTTCTATATTTGATCATTTAGTTTTAGTACATATAATGTCCTGATGAAGAGATCATCGTTCTCGAAACATGTTGATTTTTTAAAATAAAGATTATCGTGGTAAAAACAAAGCGTTTTTAATTATTTAATTAATTATTGTTGATTCTTTCGTTCGGAAAGTTAAACAAACGTAGGTCAAGAAAACTTTGGTATTTTATAAAACGGAAACCTTTAAAATGCATAAAACATAGATTTGTCAATAAAATATCTACGCAGCGAAGGCGATTTTTTCTATACAAGGTTTAACCACGAAATTTTGTATTTTTTTAACATTAGCTCCACAAAGGTTGCCCTGATGAAAATGATTTCCCACAGGGCCTATTTCTTTTTAAGTAAAGGGAGGAGAGGAAGTTCTGGGAAGGAAAAGGTGTGAGGGGTGGGTGGGAATCTGGGGGCCAGTGTGCCCGGACGGACGTAGGAATACCTACATACCTCCAACTGCGATGGAAGGGGATGGGTCGAGAGAGTCCACTTGGACAGGTCGAAAGGACTCCCTCAACCAGTCTCTTTCCATCCGGCCCACCACACAGAAAATGGGTAGACGCATCCACCACCAAGACCTAGTCAAACCTCACCTTATGAATCTGCTAACGTAGCGAACCAATTGGAGTGTCCGATGAAAGAGGTGTTTGTTGTCCAATAAATGGTTCCCCGGGCGGCGGTACCATATCCGCCTCCTAAATTGAGGAATATGTAAGAAAAATCACATTACATATTTTGAGCGGTTAATTCAAAACTTTGGAGAAAGGTTGAAGTTTTTCGCTCAACTAACTAACTAACTAACCATCACGCCGTTTCCCCCAGGGGTAGGCAGAGAGGACGGACCGCCAAACAACTTGGTCTTGGCACACACTCCTTGCCTCACTCACATTTATACATCGTGTCATACATACTCTTCTATTATTCTGACTTTTGACATGGCCCGTCTCAAGTATCTGATTCACTTGATCGTGCCATTTCTTCCTCGGGCGTCCCCGACTACTTCTTCTACCATTCACATTTGCGTTATATATTCTTTTTACACTACTTTCTTTGTTCATTCGCTCTACATGCCCAAACCATCTGAGGGTCCCTTTCATAATCTTACTCATTATGCTCACGTCAGCCTTACATTCTTTACGGATATCCACATTTCGCACACGATCATACAAGGTTTTACCACACATACGCCTTAGGGATCTCATTTCAACAGCATTCAGTTTACTTTCATCCTTCCTCTGCCGGTTCCATGCCTCACTGCCATACATCAGGGTAGGTGGACTGCTAGCTTCGCTTCTTTTGACACTTTTTTATTAGCGCCAACGGCATTCAGTCCTCCATTAATGGAGTTACCGGCATTTACCCTTCTTTCAATATCTCTATCAGCCTTCCCATCTCTCGTAAACATACTACCCAGATACACAAACTCACCCACCTGCTCCAAGTATTCATCATTCACCTTTTTAAAACATCAGAAACGGTTTAATATTCTTTACCGCGTATTGATATACTCATATACACACATAACTGATATTTTATTTAGCCAAGTGGGAAGTTTGAAAAATTGCTGGTCCAATTGAAATGGGCTCATCATAGGTCAAGACTCTATTAGAATCTAGAGTCAAGGAGCTTAGGGCGCGTTCAGACGTTTCAATTTTTGTTGATCCACTTTTATTCAACGTAAAAAGTTGAATAAGATTATGTTCACACGTTTCAATTTAAGTAGAACCGAATTTGACATTCAAGATGGCGTCAACTGAAATTGTCAGTGCGTGCGTCTCTCTAACTTCTGATGTTCTGCGAGACGAGCTCGAGATTATGAAAAAACATAAAAAAAACGTCGTATTTGGGCGAGAAAATGGATCATGAGAAGGAGTGAATTAGGCGCATCCTACACAATTTTGAAAGAGATGGCCCTAGAAGACTCCGAAGGATATGGATGACAGAAAAACAATTTGATGAGCTGCTTTCCAAAATTGGCAATAAAATTTTTCAGAGATGTTTAAATTAATAATAATTAATTCTAACTACAGTAACCGGAGAAGCAAGGAAATAATCCATATTTCGTTAAAATTAGCTTTACCATAACCCAAAAACGACAACGCCAAACGTCATAGTTTGACATAGGTAGTTATTGTTATTAGATTTGTACAAAGTGTTTTTTCTTTTAATTTATGCGTATAAATTAAAAGAAAAAAATGGTGACGCATGCTCTGAATATTTACCGTTATTTTTTGTCATTATCATAATATATTGGGTATGTAGTGTAAATGTAACACATATTATTTATTGCAGTATCACGGGCATTTCTATTTTTGTACACTTCTTGCTTTTGATCCCAAATACAGGGATGCATAAATCTGAACATCAAATCATCCGACCATTTCAAATATTTTTTCGTTGAAACTGATTCCATGACGGTAGAAACTAGGAATGTCTAACGCATATTGATATAAATGTTTGAACGTCTAGTTGTGCCCGCGAGTAACTATGGTAACCAAGATGGCGCGGTCATACTTGAACGTCAAAAGTAGACGGGCTATCAACTTTAGTTGGTCAACAAAAAACTTGTTCAACTTTGTTGAAAGAAGGTTCACACCTGTCAATATGCTTTCAAGTGTCGAGTTGATCAACTAAAATTGAACCGTGTGAACCGGCTATTACTGCTCTCGACGAAGATTAGTTACTACATAAACACACATATTTCACAGAATACATCTCAAGGATCCATCATAACACTTTAAAAACATTATTCGTGTAGGTACCTTCTTTAGAAACATTCATTCATCAAAAATCCATTTACGGAAAACTACGCGTCAATTTTTCAGCGTTATGTTTTCGAATGAATATTTTATCCCGAACGCAAACAATCTCTGCGCCTGATTGAATAAACTCCAGACAAAATTTTTGTTTTGTTGTTGTTGGTTTTCGCACGTAAATATGTTCCAGCTATAAATAAACTCTGGGAAATAAGACGAGTTACATACCCGAATCTGATGTGTATCCAATCTGTTTCGTAATCCGGGTACTAAATTACAAATGCTTATTCATTCAACATCCGAACAGAATACTAAATGGAGTGCGTAGTAATGTTTGAAATGGAATTCACGAGAGAGGTGCAGTACAGTTTCTTGGTAATGTTGACGACTTCCTTTGTGTTTGCTTTGTAAGATCCTGGACTCCAAACTAATGGGTTTTTCCAGAATTTAAATTTACATTAATTTATAAGGGCTTTTCACACAGTGAATTTAAGAAACTTGTTCCAAAGAAATGCGCAAGTATCCGATACTGGTGCGTTTCGAACAACATGTAGCTTACAGTCTACAACTGCAATTACAATTTCCGCATCGCCAACACCTCTCTGACGTCCAAAACTAGCTTTTATAAACTCACAATATTGCTGTTTTCTGTGATATCTTACTGAGAAGAATCAATTATATTTTATAGTAGTTCTGTAAACTGTACACCTCGCGTCCAAAAAGTATTAAGGCGATCCACTAGTTCAGGAAAAAATCGAAATCGGAATTCACGCCCTTTATGGGAGGAGTTTAAAAATACTTGAGAAAAAGCTTTTGGAAAGGTTGGAAAAGGTATTTGAGAGATTTGTTTTACAGGTTGATTTCGTAAAGGCCTGTAAAAAATATTAATTCCTGTTTTACACATTGTTTATTGTAATAAAACGGAAATTTAAAATTGATTTCACGAAATCAAGCGACGCGAAGTGACGCGTCCATCTCCCGCTGAGTTCGGGGCGTGACTGAGGTTTGCCGACTATGGCGTCAATAGTAGTTCTTCGGTGGACGCCATAGGGTTCACTTTGAAAAACCGAATTCGTCGACTAGCGGCCGTATTGTAAAATAACAACGCGAAAATGCATATTTTATTTTATTTTGGGAAGATTGTGTGTAAATATCAACTTTTTTTGTGATCATTATAAAATAAACTGAATTTGCCACATTATACAATGAAACCATAACCGAAAAGGGGTTTATAAATAGGAGAGTTTGGACTTGAAAGTGTGTTTTTTAGACCTCATACTTTATTTTTTTATAGGCTTATTAAAAGTTTTATAAAAAAAATGACCGATATTTTTAAGGGCCAAGGTATGTTCTACACGCAGTATTTAATTGAAGCATCTACAACACTTCTAAGCGATCAAATTTTCAAAACAAAAACATATGATTTTGTATGATTTTGCATTATTTACTATGGCTTCATCTTAATGCATTTTATTTAACTTATTTTTAACCAAGGAATCATTGTCCAAAGAAACATCTCTCGGCTACAATTCTTTTTTCAAACAATCTTTAGGCAGGTAGATCCCAGAGTATTGAAATAAACACGACGATTCCACACTTGAAAAAAGCATAAAAAAATAGCCACCATATTGAACCGGAAACGGAACGTACAAATAAATTTACAGACACGCGAAATGCAAAATGGTCGAGTTAAATGTGGAAGTTTTAACGTTATTTGACATATTTATTAATATGTAATATTTTTTAAATTCAATTTGTAGAACTTTATAAAAATCTAATTTAATAATGTTATTATTGCATTACGCTATTTTTATTTTTAGTTTTAAACATTATCAATAGCTGTTTCGGCCTGCTATTACCAAAATGTGGTTGGGCCACAACCATCCCTTATTTATTTGCATTTAATTTTCCCTAACCTATTTTATTTTGGAAATATTAAAATTAAAATTTCACCCATTAATTAGTTGGTTGATGTGTTTTTTTACATTTAAAACTAATTTATTCTTGAAAATTAGCCTCGCAACAAAGGAAAACATTAATTTTATAATCTTTTGCTATTTTCTACATTTTACGAGTATATAATACGTTGTATATGCATAAAACGATAACTCAAGTACGTATTTGTTCAATATTCAATTATGTTCTAACATAACACTTTCAATTTGGGAGGCGGAAATGGGTACCGCCACCTCGGGAACCATTTATTGGATAACCAATACCACTGCCATAGGTTGCCCTAAGTGGTTCGCTACGTTTGGTGATTTAGCAGGGGTGCCCGGGTTCATGGGGTTATGTTTGTCTTGGTCTTGGCGGTGGATGACCTGGACACACTGAAACACAGATTTCTACGCACCCCTCATAGCCTTTTCCTTTCCAGAACTTTCTGTCTTTGCCTTCCATAAAAATACCCTCCACACAAGATCTCCATCAAAGATGACATAGGCCCTGAGGGAAAATATTTTTCTCAGGGCGTATGTCGTCTTTGATTGGGAATTCTCCGGTGTGATATTAATGTAAAAAAAGTACGCATTTATGAATTGTCCAAATTTCAGAAGGTTTTGAAATAATTTACTGCTGCAGAAATTAAAAAATATTACCAAATAAGAACATCACGTTCTCATCTGGTATCTAGTGTATTTTATATCATAGACAAAAGCCATATTTACACACTAATATGGTATTGTATTATTAGACTTGAAAGTATTCACGAAGGTGTGAGAAGCAACGATACCTACAGCGCCTCTCCAAGGCCAATCATCATAAATTCAGCTTTGGTACTCGTAGCAGGTGAGGAGATAATTGGGTCACATATATTACTACTATACGAATATATTGTAATGGATAAAGTTTTAGATAGGTAAGTTTTTCGACAGTTAAGGCAAAAGTTATGACCGACCCCAAGTGTTCAAACGTCCGACCCCAAGTGCTTAAACGACCGAACCCATGTGTTAAAAAGATGATTTAAAATAAAAATCGTTTTTGTATATTTTTGATTGATTCGTGTACAGACCATGATTCTTAAGAAGAATCCAAAATTTCACACGATTCGGAACCATAGGGCCAAAGTCATGAACGTCCCCAAGTGTTCAGACGTCAGACCCCAAGGGCTTAAACGACCGAAACCAGGTGTTAAAAAAATGATTTTAAAAAAAATATCTTTGTAGATATTTTTATTGAATAGTGTACAGACAATGATTATTAGTACGAATCGAAAATTTCACGCGGTTCCGAACCATAGGGCCGAAGTTATGAACGACCCCAATTATTAAGCACCTGTAAAACGATGAATTTTTGCAAAAATTCTACTTTTAGCCGATTTTTTGATTGATACGTATCCAGGCCATGATTCTTAGTAAGAATTCAAAATTTCCGACGGATTGGAGCCATAAGGCAAAAGTTATGACCGACCTCATGTGTTCAAACGTCCGACCCCAAGTGCTTAAATGTCCGAACCCAAGTGTTAAAACGATGATTTAAAAAAAAAAAAATCTTTGTAGATTTTTTGATTGATTCGTGTACAGACCATGATTCTTAATAAGAATCCAAAAGTTCAGACGGTTCGGAGCCATAAGGCTAAAGTTATGACCGACCCCAAGAGTTCAAACTTCCGACCCCAAGTGCTAAAACGACCGAACCCAAGTGTTAAAACTGTGATTTTTTAAAAAATTTCTTTAAAGATTTTTTGATTGATTCGTGTATAGACCATGATTTTTAGTTGGAATCCAAAATTGCACACGGTTCGGAAGCATAGGGCCAAAGTTATGAACTACCACAATTATTGTTAAAAAGCGACCGTAAAACGATGAATTTTGGCAAAAATTCTACTTTTAGGCAATTTTTTGATTGATACGTATCCAGGCCACGTATCAATCAAAAAATTGTAGTAAGAATCCAAAATTTCAGACGGTTTGAAGCCATTAGGCAAAGGTTATGACCGACCTCAAGTGTTCAAACGCCCGACCCCAAGTGCTAAAACGACCGAACCCAAGTGTTAAAACTGTAATTTTAAAAAAAAATTTCTTTAAAGATTTTTTGAATGATTCGTGTACAGGCCAGGATTCTTAGTAAGAATCCAAAATTTCAGACGGTTCAGAGCCATAAGGCTAAAGTTATGACCGACCCCAAGAGTTCAAACGTCCGACCCCAAGTGCTAAAACGACCGAACCCAAGTGTTAGAAAAAGTATTAAAAAAAAAACTTCTTTGTAGATTTTTTGATTGATTCGTGTACGGACCATGATTCAATAGTAAGAATTCAATATTTCAGACCGTTCGAAGCCATAAGGCAAAAGATATGACCGACCCCAAGAGTTCAAACGTCCGACCCGAAGTGCTAAAACGACCGAACCCAAGTGTTAAAACTGCGATTTTTTTTAAATTTTCTTTGAAGATTTTTTGATTGATTGGTGTACAGACAATGATTTTTAGTAGGAATCCAAAATTGCACACAGTTCGGAAGCATAGGGCCAAAGTTATGAACGACCACAATTATTGTTAAAAAGCGCCCGTAAAACTATAAAGATGATTAAAAAAAAAAACTTCTTTGTTGATTTTTTGATTGATACGTGTACGGACCATGATTCAATAGTAAGAATTCAATATTTCAGACTGTTCGATGCCATAAGGCAAAAGATATGACCGACCCCAAGAGTTCAAACGTCCGACCCCAAGTGCGAAAACGACCGAACCCAAGTGTTAAAAATGCGATTTTTTTAAAATTTTCTTTGAAGATTTTTTGATTGATTCGTGTACAGACAATGAATTTTAGTAGGAATCCAAAATTGCACACAGTAAAACTACGAATTTTTGCAAAAATTCCACTTTTAGGCAATTTTTTGAATGATGCGTGTCGAGGCCATGATTCTTAGTAAGAATCCAAAATTTCACACCGTTCGGAACCATAGGGCAGAAGTTATGAACTACCACAATTATTGTTACTAATTATTGTTATTGTTATTAAAGCGCCCGTAAAAAGATGAATTTTAGCAAAAATTCCACTTTTAGCCGATTTTTTTATTAATATGTGTCCAGGCCATGATTCTTAGCAAGAATCCAAAATTTCAGACTGTTCAGAGCCATAAGGCTAAAGTTATGACTGACTCCAAGAGTTCAAACGTCCGACCCAAAGTGCTAAAACGACCGAACCCAAGTTTAGTGTTAAAACTGTGATTTTTTTTTAAATTTTCTTTAAAGATTTTTGTACAGACCATGATTCTTAGTAAGAATCCAAAATTTCAGACGGTTCAGAGCCATAAGGCAAAAGTTATGACCGACCTCAAGTGTACAAACGTCCGACCCCAAGTGCTTAAACGACCGAACCCAAGTGTTAAAACGATGATTTAAAAAAAATTCTTTGTAGATTTTTTGATTGATACGTGTCGAGGCCATGATTCTTAGTAAGAATCAAAATTTCACACCGTTCGGAACCATAGGGCAGAAGTTATGTACTACCACAATTATTGTTACAAAGCGCACGTAAAAAGATGAATTTTAGCAAAAATTCCACTTAATGCCAATTTTTTGATTGATACGTGTCCAGGCCATGATTCTTAGTAAGAATCCAAAATTTCAGACAGTTCGGAGCCATGAGGCAAAAGTTATGACCGACCTCAAGTGTTCAAACGTCCGACCCCAAGTGCTTAAACGACCGAACCCAATTGTTAAAACGATGATTTAAAAAAAAAAATCTTTGTAGATTTTTTGATTGATTCGTGTACAGACTATGATTCTTAGTAAGAACAGAAAAAAACACACGGTTCGGAACCATACGGCCACTACCACAATTATTGTTGTTACAAAGCGCCCGTAAAACGATGAATTTTAGCAAAAATTCTACTTTCGGCTGATTTTTTGATTGATTCGTGTCCAGGCCATGTTTCTTAGTAAGAATCCAAAATTTCAGACGGTTCAGAGCCATTAGGCTAAAGTTATGACCTACCCCAAGAGTTCATACGTCCAACCCCAAGTGCTAAAACGACCGAACCCAAGTGTTAAAACTGTGATTTTTTTTAAGAATTTACATGAAGATTTTTTGATTGATTCGTAAACAGACCATGATTCTTAGTAAGATTCCAATATTTCAGACAGTTCAGAGCCACAAAGCAAAACTTATGACCGACCTCAGTGGTTCAAACTTCCGACCCCAAGTGCTTAAACGACCGAACCCAAGTGTTAAAAACATGTTTAAAAAAAAAAATCTTTGTAGATTTTTTGATTGATTCGTGTACAGACCATGATTCTTAGCAAGAATTCAATTCAAAATTCAGAAGTTACGTACTACCACAATTATTGTTATAAAGCGCCCGTAAAAAGATTAATTTTAGCAGAAATTCTACTTTCAGCCGATTTTTTTATTGATTCGTGTCCAGGCCATGATTTTTAGTAAGAATCCAAAATTTCAGACTGTTCAGAGCCATAAGGCTAAAGTTATGACCGACCCCAAGAGTTCATACGTCCAACCCCAAGTGCTAAAACGACCGAACCCAAGTGTTAAAACTGTGATTTTTTTTTAAATTTTCTATGAAGATTTTTTGATTGATTCGTGTACAGACAATGATTTTTAGTAGGAATCAAAATTGCACACAGTTCTGTAGCATAGGGCCAAAGTTATGAACGACCACAATTATTGTTACAAAGCGCCCGTAAAGCTATGAATTTTTGCAAAAATTCTACTTTAAGGCAATTTTTTTGATTGATTAAAAAAAACCTTTGTAGATTTTTTGATTGATTCGTATACAGACCATGATTCTTGGTAATAATCCAAAATTTCAGACGGTTCAGAGCCATAAGGCTAAAGTTATGACCGACCCAAAGAGTTCAAACGTCCGACCCCAAGTGCTAAAACGACCGAACTCAAGTGTTAAAACTTTGATTTTTTTTTTTTAATTTTCTTTGAAGATTTTTTGATTGATTCGTGTCCAGGCCTTGTTTCTTAGTAAGAATCCAAAATTTCAGACGGTTCAGAGCCATTAGGCTAAAGTTATGACCGACCCCAAGAGTTCATACGTCCAACCCCAAGTGCTAAAACGACCGAACCCAAGTGTTAAAACTGTGATTTTTTTTAAGAATTTACATGAAGATTTTTTGATTGATTCGTAAACAGACCATGATTCTTAGTCTCTCTCTCTGGTTTCAATCCTGAGATTGGTTTGCAGCAATGTCATCTATTCGTTTCTTCCACTCTTCCCTGTCTTGTGCGGCTCTTTTGAAGTCTGCATATGATGAGCAGCGCACGTCCACCAGCAGGTCCTCCAGGTACTCTCGGCGTGGGCGTCCCCTAGCGTTTGTCCCCTCGGTCATACCCTCCATTATGGTATGCAAGAGGCCTTCTTGTCTTATTACATGGCCGATCCATCTTGCACGCCTTTCGGACAAGGTCCTGAGCAAGATTCGGACAAGATTCTTAGTAAGATTCCAATATTTCAGACAGTTCAGAGCCACAAGGCAAAACTTATGACCGACCTCAGTGGTTCAAACTTCCGACCCCAAGTGCTTAAACGACCGAACCCAAGTGTTAAAAAGATGTTTAAAAAAAATCTTTGTAGATTTTTTGATTGATTCGTGTACAGACCATGATTCTTAGCAAGAATTCAATTCAAAATTCAGAAGTTACGTACTACCACAATTATTGTTATAAAGCGCCCGTAAAAAGATTAATTTTAGCAGAAATTCTACTTTCAGCCGATTTTTTTATTGATTCGTGTCCAGGCCATGATTCTTAGTAAGAATCCAAAATTTCAGACTGTTCAGAGCCATAAGGCTAAAGTTATGACTGACCCCAAGAGTTCAAACGTCCGACCCCAAGTGCTAAAACGACCGAACAAGTGTTAAAACGGTGATTTTTTTTTTAAAATTTTCTTTAAAGATTTTTTGATTGATTCGTGTACAGACCATGATTCTTAGTAAGAATCCAAAATTTCACAAGGTTCGGAACCATACGGCAAAGTTATGAACTAACACAATTATTGTTACAAAGCGCCCGTAAAACGATGAATTTTTGCAAAAATTCTACTTTAAGGCAATTTTTTTGATTGATTAAAAAAAAAACCTTTGTAGATTTTTTGATTGATTCGTATACAGACCATGATTCTTGGTAATAATCCAAAATTTCAGACGGTTCAGAGCCATAAGGCTAAAGTTATGACCGACCCCAAGAGTTCAAACGTCCGACCCCAAGTGCTAAAACGACCGAACTCAAGTGTTAAAACTTTGATTTTTTTTTTTAAATTTTCTTTGAAGATTTTTTTAATGATTCGTGTCCAGGCCATGATTCCTACTAAGAATCCAAAATTTCAGACGGTGCAGAGCCATAAGGCTAAAGTTATGACCGACCCCAAGAGTTCATACGTCCAACCCCAAGTGCTAAAACGACCGAATCCAAGTGTTAAAACTGTGATTTTTTTTTTAATTTTCTTTGAAGATTTTTTGATTGATTCGTGTACAGACTATGATTCTTAGTAAGAACAGAAAAAAACACACGGTTCGGAACCATACGGCCACTACCACAATTATTGTTGTTACAAAGCGCCCGTAAAACGATGAATTTTAGCAAAAATTCTACTTTCGGCTGATTTTTTGATTGATTCGTGTCCAGGCCATGTTTCTTAGTAAGAATCCAAAATTTCAGACGGTTCAGAGCCATTAGGCTAAAGTTATGACCTACCCCAAGAGTTCATACGTCCAACCCCAAGTGCTAAAACGACCGAACCCAAGTGTTAAAACTGTGATTTTTTTTAAGAATTTACATGAAGATTTTTTGATTGATTCGTAAACAGACCATGATTCTTAGTAAGATTCCAATATTTCAGACAGTTCAGAGCCACAAAGCAAAACTTATGACCGACCTCAGTGGTTCAAACTTCCGACCCCAAGTGCTTAAACGACCGAACCCAAGTGTTAAAAACATGTTTAAAAAAAAAAAATCTTTGTAGATTTTTTGATTGATTCGTGTACAGACCATGATTCTTAGCAAGAATTCAATTCAAAATTCAGAAGTTACGTACTACCACAATTATTGTTATAAAGCGCCCGTAAAAAGATTAATTTTAGCAGAAATTCTACTTTCAGCCGATTTTTTTATTGATTCGTGTCCAGGCCATGATTTTTAGTAAGAATCCAAAATTTCAGACTGTTCAGAGCCATAAGGCTAAAGTTATGACCGACCCCAAGAGTTCATACGTCCAACCCCAAGTGCTAAAACGACCGAACCCAAGTGTTAAAACTGTGATTTTTTTTTTAAATTTTCTATGAAGATTTTTTGATTGATTCGTGTACAGACAATGATTTTTAGTAGGAATCCAAAATTGCACACAGTTCTGTAGCATAGGGCCAAAGTTATGAACGACCACAATTATTGTTAGAAAGCGCCCGTAAAGCTATGAATTTTTGCAAAAATTCTACTTTAAGGCAATTTTTTTGATTGATTAAAAAAAACCTTTGTAGATTTTTTGATTGATTCGTATACAGACCATGATTCTTGGTAATAATCCAAAATTTCAGACGGTTCAGAGCCATAAGGCTAAAGTTATGACCGACCCAAAGAGTTCAAACGTCCGACCCCAAGTGCTAAAACGACCGAACTCAAGTGTTAAAACTTTGATTTTTTTTTTTAAATTTTCTTTGAAGATTTTTTGATTGATTCGTGTCCAGGCCATGTTTCTTAGTAAGAATCCAAAATTTCAGACGGTTCAGAGCCATTAGGCTAAAGTTATGACCGACCCCAAGAGTTCATACGTCCAACCCCAAGTGCTAAAACGACCGAACCCAAGTGTTAAAACTGTGATTTTTTTTAAGAATTTACATGAAGATTTTTTGATTGATTCGTAAACAGACCATGATTCTTAGTCTCTCTCTCTGGTTTCAATCCTGAGATTGGTTTGCAGCAATGTCATCTATTCGTTTCTTCCACTCTTCCCTGTCTTGTGCGGCTCTTTTGAAGTCTGCATATGATGAGCAGCGCACGTCCACCAGCAGGTCCTCCAGGTACTCTCGGCGTGGGCGTCCCCTAGCGTTTGTCCCCTCGGTCATACCCTCCATTATGGTATGCAAGAGGCCTTCTTGTCTTATTACATGGCCGATCCATCTTGCACGCCTTTCGGACAAGGTCCTGAGCAAGATTCGGACAAGATTCTTAGTAAGATTCCAATATTTCAGACAGTTCAGAGCCACAAGGCAAAACTTATGACCGACCTCAGTGGTTCAAACTTCCGACCCCAAGTGCTTAAACGACCGAACCCAAGTGTTAAAAAGATGTTTAAAAAAAATCTTTGTAGATTTTTTGATTGATTCGTGTACAGACCATGATTCTTAGCAAGAATTCAATTCAAAATTCAGAAGTTACGTACTACCACAATTATTGTTATAAAGCGCCCGTAAAAAGATTAATTTTAGCAGAAATTCTACTTTCAGCCGATTTTTTTATTGATTCGTGTCCAGGCCATGATTCTTAGTAAGAATCCAAAATTTCAGACTGTTCAGAGCCATAAGGCTAAAGTTATGACTGACCCCAAGAGTGTCAAACGTCCGACCCCAAGTGCTAAAACGACCGAACAAGTGTTAAAACGGTGATTTTTTTTTTTAAATTTTCTTTAAAGATTTTTTGATTGATTCGTGTACAGACCATGATTCTTAGTAAGAATCCAAAATTTCACAAGGTTCGGAACCATACGGCAAAGTTATGAACTAACAGAATTATTGTTACAAAGCGCCCGTAAAACGATGAATTTTTGCAAAAATTCTACTTTAAGGCAATTTTTTTGATTGATTAAAAAAAAAACCTTTGTAGATTTTTTGATTGATTCGTATACAGACCATGATTCTTGGTAACAATCCAAAATTTCAGACGGTTCAGAGCCATAAGGCTAAAGTTATGACCGACCCCAAGAGTTCAAACGTCCGACCCCAAGTGCTAAAACGACCGAACTCAAGTGTTAAAACTTTGATTTTTTTTTTTAAATTTTCTTTGAAGATTTTTTGATTGATTCGTGTCCAGGCCATGATTCCTACTAAGAATCCAAAATTTCAGACGGTGCAGAGCCATAAGGCTAAAGTTATGACCGACCCCAAGAGTTCATACGTCCAACCCCAAGTGCTAAAACGACCGAATCCAAGTGTTAAATCTGTGATTTTTTTTTAAATTTTCTTTGTAGATTTTTTGATTGATTCGTGTACAGACAATGATTTTTAGTAGGAATCCAAAATTGCACACAGTTCTGTAGCATAGGGCCAAAGTTATGAACGACCACAATTATTGTTACAAAGCGCCGTAAAGCTATGAATTTTTGCAAAAATTCTACTTTTAGGCAATTTTTTGATTGATACGTTTCCAGGCCATGATTCTTAGTTAGAATCCAAAATTTCACACCGTTCGGAACCATAGGGCAGAAGTTATGAACTACCACAATTATTGTTACAAAGCGCCCGTAAAACGATGAATTTTTGCAAAAATTCCACTTTTAGCCGATTTTTTGATTGATTCCTGTCCAGGCCATGATTCTTAGTAAGAATCCAAGCCAAAGCCCTAAGAGCCTTCAGAGCCCTAAGGCAAAAGTAATGACCGACCTCAAGTGTTCAAACGTCCGACCCAAGTGCTTAAACGACCGAACCCAATTTCTGCAATTTTTTTTAAATTTTCTTTGAATATTTTTTGATTGATTCATGTATAGACCAGGATTCTTAGAAGGAATCCCAAATTTCACACGGTTTGGAAGCATATTGCCAAAATTACGAACTACCACAATTATTGTTACAAAGCGCCCGCAAAACGATGAATTTTAGCAAAAATTCTACTTTCAGCCGATTTTTGATTGATTCGTGTCCAGGCCATGATTCTTCGTAAGAATCCAAAATTTCAGACTGTTCAGAGCCATAAGGCTAAAGTTATGACCGACCCCATGAGTTCAAACGTCCGACCCCAAGTGCTAAAACGACCGAACCCAAGTGTTAAAACTGTAATAAAACGCAGCTTGTTTCGTGAGAACTGATAAGAGACTTTATTTACGTGAATAACAAATGACAATCGGTTTGCTATAATGCTATAAATATAGGCCACAATATGGCGCTAGTAGTAATCTATATTTTACTATTCATAATACTCCCTCTTAAAATACAGATTACAAGAACATATAACAAAATAAAATTATGCTTTAACAATTCCTAAAGCATTTAAATGTTTATAATGTTTTACTGCACCTAAGCTCTTAGTAAGCATGTCCGCAGGCATATCTGACGTACACAAATAATTAACACTGACAATGTTTTCCATTATCATTTCTCTACAATAATGATATCTGACATCGATATACTTAGTTTTATTATGGAAAACAGGGTTTAACAATAGTTTTTGCGCACTTATGCTGTCATTGTACATGATAATCTTATACAATTTTTTAGTTAGTTCATATTGCAAGTTTCTTAAATATACTGCTTCTTTGCAGGCCTCAGACATTGACACATATTCGGCTTCTGTACTAGAAAGTGCAACACATTTTTGCTTGCTACAGCTCCAAGATATAACAGATCCTGATAAAGTAAAACAAAATCCTGAATATGATTTTCTATCGTTAATATCATTGCTCCAGTCTCCATCTACATTGCCTTCAATATAACATTATTGCCTTTAGTATTTTTTAAACCTAAATCTTTCGTATTTTTTAAATATCTTAATACTCTTTTTGCATAAAGCCACTGCTCTTGAGCGTTACAATTATTAAATTGACTTAAATATGACACTGACATTACAATATGACATTATTCACCCCATATTTTTGAGAACACCCTTTAGCCACAAGCCTGGCTCGATACCGGACATTATTTTCAGAATCGCACTTCTTTTTTAGGACCCACTTGCACTTCACTATATTTCCACTTACAGGAATATCAACAAGACTCCAAGCGTTGTTGTCTTCAAAACTTTTCGGCTCTTCTTTGGTAGCCTGTTCCCAATGCTCCTTTTCTGGTCCCTGCAGTGCTTTTTCTAATGTCATTTCATCACTTAGAGATTTATTATATTCTTCTGTACACATAAATCCATATCAATCGGGTTGTTTTCTCTCTCTTTCTGAAAATGTTTTTAATGTGATGTCTGACCTCATGGACTCCTCATCTGGTACATAGGTTTCATCCATGTCATGAGCACTCTCCATAGAAACCAATGAATCTTCTCTACTTGTGTCTGATGGATCTCCCTCTGAAGACTGAGACGGTCTACTTATTTCCTGTTTGTCATCTATTACTTCTGTTTCTATCATATTCTCTTTACGTGAGTTGTTTTCTTTTATAATGATGACATCACGACTTGTTGTGATTACCCGTGTTGAAGGATTGTATACTCTGTATCCTTTAACATCCTCAGGATAACCGACAAGAATACATTGTTCAGATTTCTTGTCCCACTTACGTCTTTTCTCCTTAGGTATGTGTTTCATGATTGTACTACCGAAAATTCTTATGTGACCAAGGTTTGGTTTGGAACCTGTCCATAACGGTGTACGATTATTCAATCCAGTTTTCACAATTCTATTCTGTAAATAAACAGCAGTGTTAACGGCTTCTGCCCAAAACTCTTTGCCAAGTTTAGCTTCGAACAAAAGACATTTGGCTTTTTCTATGATAGTTCGATTCATACGTTCATAAAGCCCGTTTTGTTCGGGTGTATAAGGATTCGTTTTCTGATGAATAATTCCAGTTTTCTTTAAATAATTATCAAAGTCCTTATTATAAAATTCTTTACCATTATCACTTCTCAGAATTTTAATTCTATTTGACGTTGAATTCTCAACCCTTGCTTTATATTCTTTAAAATACTGTAAAGCTTCTTTCTTATTTTTCAAAAAATAAACATGTGTCATGCGGCTGTGATCATCAACAAAAATAAGGAAATACCTGGATCCTCCTAGGGATATATTCTCCATGGGACCACCGATGTCGCAGTGTACTACATCCAATAGCTCAGTACTCCTGTTCCCTTCATGAGAAAAAGGAAATCGACTTTGCTTTCCTTCGCAGCACACAATACAGTTGGACTTGTTGATGTTGGCTTTCTCAGAGAGTTTAACTCCCACAGCATTCTGCATTTTATTCAAGCTATAACTGTTTACATGTCCTAGTCTCCGGTGCCAAACATCTGGAGACTCGGCCACTGCTGCGACTAAACAAGTAGAAGTGTTCAATTTATACACTCCATTCATAAGTGAAGCAGTAGCCACTAGAGTGTTCAGTTTATTAAGTATTTCACACCCTTTGCTTGTAAAATGCACCTTGTTCCCCTGTTTTATCAATTGACTCACTGACAACAAGTTAGTAGATAACTGGGGAACACATAACACTTTTTCAACGGTTATGTTAAAATCGCATTTTTCAGTTGACGTAGTTATGTTTACGTATCCACAACATTCCACTGGGATTTTATTCTGGCTAGCAACCATTATTTCTTTGGCAAAACCAGAATAACACACGTCGATCATCCAATTTTTATTGCCTGTCAAATGTGAACTGGCGCCAGAATCAACAAACCAGCCACTCTTGTCAAATGTTCCATTATAAAACACGACATGTTTCGATAGCTGATTGGAAGCCTGTTACTTTCTTTCGCGGAGTTCGGAATCTCCACCTATCACTGTTGGAATGGAAAAAGGGATGAAGGGGAAAAAATGGGATGTCCACCGAAAACAAGATGAAATCCTACCTTGCTGATGACTTCCTGGGTCCCACACTTCATGCACTCAAGATAACTCGCGGTTGAAAGCCTATATTTTGCGCGGATCCGGGTTTTGACTATAAGCGACGAGACACCAAAGTATTTGGGCTGCCGTCCGCGCGGTGTTGAAATTGTACTGATTTCACGGTCAGGAATCACTCTTGAACCGGTGACAATAGCAAGATGGATGTAACAGGATAGGTAGGTAAGATGGGAGGGATAGATGGGAGTAGGTACAGATTTGCCCGAACATATACCGCCCGCCAAAAATACCATTTTTCCAACACCCATCGAAACTGGCCAAGAAACCTACTCCTAACATTTAAAAGAATATGAAAAGAAACCTACTCCTTACAAACTAGGTGCACGTGAAACTAAAGACTATACGTGCAGAATGTAATGAAAAAAAAAATAATAACTCGAAAGACATAACTAAAACAAAAGATAGCTGAATCGCAATCAATGCGAAACCATCGAAGGCATAAAAAACAAAACAAAAAATATATGAACCTATTCCAATATTCATATAAAAAAAAAAGAAAAAACGTTGCTATCTCATTCTACAGGTAAAAGACAAAGCTTTGCCACAGGCCGTAGATATATACCATCGCTGGTTTGTACTGAGGCTAATCGTACGACCCCGTCAGAGCCCGGTTTCACCTCCCTTATCCTGCCGAGCGGTCATTTCAATGGAGGACTCCTAGTATCTTTGATGACCACTAGGTCATTTACTTGAAGGTTACGGGTAGCCTTATACCATTTGACTCGATTTTGTAACGCTTGTAAATATTCTGTATTCCAGCGCTGCCAAAAATGTTGTGTCATTTTCTTTAAATGTTCCCACCGATTGAGACGATTTATCTTAACCTCTGAATAGTTATATTCTGGAATCGAAATTAACGGTTCTCCAATTAAAAAGTGACCTGGAGTTAGGGCCTGAATGTCCTCAGGGTCTGAGATTAGAGGACAGAGGGGACGAGAATTTAGTATGGCTTCTATTTTATGTAATATAGTTGTAAATTCCTCAAACGTCAATGAAGTGTCCCCTATTACTCGTTTTAAATGATTTTTAACGACTCGAATGTTCCCTTCCCATAGTCCTCCGAAGTGAGGACTGGAGGGAGGGTTGAAGTTCCACACTATTCCCTTTTCTGAACATGTACGCATGACTTGTTCATCATTACGACAATTATTTAAAAAAAATTGTGTTCCAATCAAATGGCGTTTCGCCCCAACAAAGTTCGTACCGCAATCCGAATAAATGGCCTGACAAATACCCCGTCGTGAAACAAACCTATCGAGGGTAGCGATGAAAGCGTCAGACGAGAGATCTGAGAGAACCTCGAGATGAATCGCCTTCGTTGCCATGCAAACAAAAATCGCAAAGTAAGCCTTGTATGTCTTAGCACCTCTGCGTTTTCCTTCCTTTAAGACGTATGGGCCGGCCAAATCCACCCCCACCCGATTGAATACGCGGTTCGGTGTGACACGCGCTTCTGGCAGACTGGCCATGAGAGGATTTTGCGGGGACGCTCGCAATCTCGCGCATCTCACACATTTGGACACCATTTTCTTGATTTTATTACGTGCCGACACAATCCAATAATTTTGCTGAATCAGGAATTGCAGAGTTCGTGAACCAGCGTGTAGATAGGCCTTATGGTAATAAGATGTTAACAGTTCCGCAAGCTTACTGTTTTTTGCCAAGATTATTGGGAACTTAGTATTATATTTTAAATGAGAGTTGCGGAGCCGCCCGCCAACGCGAAGTATGTTTTCGTGGTCAATAAACACATTTAATTTTTGAAATGTCACTGAGTTGACCGCATCATTTTGCAGCATTCTGAATTCCTCGGGAAAATGAAACTGCTGATCGCATTTTACTATTAGGGTGACCGCGCGATTTATTTCTGCGCTGGTCAGAATTCCAGATCTACGAGCATCCTTGGTCCGTTGCTGCGTATTGTAAATAAACCTAAGCGACCAAGCGACCACATTCCGAAGACGGTTCCAAGAAGAAAATCGGAAAAATTGTAGGCCCTCATAGTAATCAAGCGGCCTGTGAACTGTTGAGACGTGGGATTTTACTTCCGGTAGCTCTTCAACCTTTAATTTTTCCGGTAAAGACAATGGCCACTTCTGACTTGGCTGAGCCAACCAAGGAGGCCCTTGAAACCACAATTTGTTGTCTATTATTTGCGATGGACATAAACCGCGAGAAGCAAAATCGGCTGGATTTTCCTTTGACGCAACGTGGTACCACTTTGCGTCCTCGATTTCATCAATAATTTTGATAACACGGTTCGCGACAAAAGTTTTCAAAGTATGAGGGGGTGTCTTTATCCATGATAAAACTATGGTGGAGTCGGAAAACAATATTATTTCTGTAATTTTCACGAGAGTTTCTATAGACGACTTCTTCATTTTTACAAGCTTTGAAAGTAGGTAAGCTCCCATAAGCTCGAGACGTGGTATTGATAATATTTTCAGCGGTGCAACTTTAGATTTACTCGTAAGTAATGTGACTTGAGGATGTGCTTCTTTCGTAACCAAATATATGCACGCCGCGTAACCTAATTCGCTCGCATCTGAAAATCCTACTAAAGTACAATTTGAGTTTTTTATTGTACCGCAATGTCTCGGTATTTGTAAATAACATAACCTAGGTAATTCATCCAAGAAATTTTCCCATAAATTAACAATTTTTTCCGGGAGGGAGTCATCCCAACCTAACTTTAATTTCCATAGTTCCTGTAGAAGACATTTCACCTTAAAAACAACAGGTGTTATTAATCCAATGGGATCGAAAATACGTGCAACACAGCTCAGTATCGCACGTTTTGTAAAAACCTTTTCTTTTTCATCTACCGAGTACGAAAATGTATCCTTATCAGGATTCCAAATTAAACCTAAAATTTTCAACGAGAAAGATGTTCCATCATCAAATGCAACTTTACCACTCGTGTGGCTCCGGTGCTCAATTGGAATGTTATTTAAAACTGACTGCGAATTGCTCATCCATTTTCTCAATTGAAAGCCTCCTTTTGTAAGGAGTTCTTTCAGCTCCGTCTGCAGCTGAGCGGCGCTTTCCGGTTCCCATTCACCGGTAACGATGTCGTCCACGTATGTGTCCGACAACAGTGCTTTAGAAGCCTTTGGAAATCGAGTACCTTCATCCTTCACCAGCTCATGTAAAGTTCTTATGGCCAAATAGGGAGAAGAAGTCACCCCGAATGTGACAGTACCAAGCATATATTGCCCTACCGGCTGTAACGGTGAAGATCGCCACAGAATCCTTTGAAAATTTGTATCTTCTTCTCTCAATCGAATTTGTAGAAACATTTTTTGTATATCCGTAGTGAGTACTATCGGGTATACACGGAATTTTAAAAGTATGTGACTTATTTCATTTTGTAATTTTGGACCCGAATATAAACAATCGTTTAGCGAAATTTGATTATCAGATTTACATGAGGCGTCAAAGACCACCCGAATTTTAATATCATTTCCTATTTTTTGAACAACCGCATGATGTGGAATGTAATAAGTATTCGGTATCTCAGTCGATGGAGAAACTCTTGTCATGAAGCCTTGCTGTAAGAAATCATCCATATATTTACAGTAATGGGCTGCCAATGTTGGATTTAATGACAAGCGTTTTTCAAGATTATAAAATCTCTTAAGGGCGATATCATATGTGCATCCGATATCCACATGATCTCTGTTCTTGAAAGGTAGTGCCACGATATACCTGCCGCACACTTCCCGGTTGACTGTTGATTGAAATATGGTTTCGCATTCATTATCTTCCTTACTTTGAATAATCTCGTTAGAAACCTCTTCAATTTCCCAGAAACGACTTACCACGTGGTTTAAGTCACTATTTTCAACCGCAGTTAACGCTGACGTCACAACGGGTTGTGCTGAATTATAACCTTGTAAACATGAACCCATGATAACATACCCGAATATCGTATTCACTGCTAGCAAATTACATTTAAGGCTTGATACATATCCATTTCTCCATATGTGCGCAATCAAATCTGATCCCACTAGAAAATCAATGTCTCCTTGCTTTTGGAAATCTGGGTCAGCCAAATTTAAATGTTTGAAATCTTCAAATGATTCTTGTAAATCTACGGGCGTAATTTTAGAAGTAATATTTGATATTATTATAGCTTGCCCTTTCACAAAGCAGTGATTTTGAATAGAGAATATTTTACAGGTAACTAAACCCTGTACATTGTTGACAATAGCATTGTTTACACCCCGAACTTTCCCGGACCATTTTTGTGAATGGAGTCCTAAAATGTTATATAGTTTTTCGGACATAAATGATATTTCACTACCCGTATCAATTAATATCCGCGCTCGGTGTTTACGTCCCGAACAGTCCAGGAATTCTGCTAGCGCGGTAGGTAATATCGAACGTTTTGATCGCCCGTAAGCAATATTACACTGTACAGAATCGTCCGCGTCCGTTGCACTGCGGTTAACACTTTCAGTATCACGGTTGTTTGGCGAAGGAGATCTTTCATCAGTATGAAGTAGAGTATTGTGCATTCGATTGCACCGTTTGCATCGAAACTTTGAACGGCAATTTTTAATAAGGTGCGAATTTAAACAGTTGAAACATAACCGTTCCCTTTTAACGAAGTCCCTTCTACTGACCATATTCAACGATAGAAAGTCTTGACACTTTGTCAAGTGATGTGTGTGATTGCACATTATACAAGTAATTTTCTTGACATTATGCCCGTTTGAGCTCGCGTTTGAAAATAATACCCGCTTAGGAATCTTTTTTTCTTTAATATCTGATAACATATTTATACGGTTTTGAGTTGCTAAAAATTCTATTAATTTTCCAGTATCCGGTATTTCATCTTTTTTAACAAGAGATTCAAAAGACCGACGCGTTTTTAAATCTATTTTTTGCAGAACCATATGACAAACGAATTCTTCAAATAATTTTCCTCGGTTTAAATCGCGAAGCCCCGAGAGATTTTCACGCAAGACATTCAAAATTTCTTCATTATTAGCAAAATTACAATTTAAAATCGAGTTGGCATAATATATAAATAATGCTCTAGATTCAGAATAATGGTTCCACAATGTTTCCCACGCTAATTCATAATTTTCTTGAATCAGTGGAATAGTCTTAACCAATGACAAGGCTGTTCCCTTCAAAGAGGTCAATAAATAATGAAATTTTTCAATGTCACTCAAAATAGTGCTGTCATGAACAAGGCTCCTGAATAAATTAAAATATTGTGGCCACTCTCCGATATTTCCACTAAATATAGGAATTTTTATTTCCGGAGCTAGTAAGCTGCGACCGGGCGGCCCAGAGCGTTGTACTTCTCCGCCTGACACGTCATGACGACTATTCTGACTCGTTTCTAAGGCATCACGTGCCGATGTAACTTCAAAGAACAATTCCTCAAATACACGCGAAACCTCCAATATATCATTTTTCGACTCAAACTCGGGAAGTGAAACCAGATCTGACAGCTCACATTGAATACTTTGAAATTCGTCATATGTGGACTCTAATTTATCCATTCGGGCTCTGAATTGACATAGCTTAGTCTTTTGTTCTAAATCTTTAATGAGATCATATGCGACCTGCACTCTCCCAAAGAGCCTTTGCCGTTTTAATTTTAACGAACCAATTTTGGTTGCAACTTTATCCATTTTGAAATTTAAATACGTAAATTAACAATTATAATAGTAGGTATCTACTTGTAACAAATAAAGTATTCTATTTATCTACCTACCAGCTGAACTGATAAGCCGTATCTACCGAAACTACCTACTATTGATAATCGTCTTGTAATGAAACTAGTTTGAGTACAATTTCTAATCATGTAAATTAACTAATCTGTAAAGAATGTACATCCGCCGAAGGACCAATGTTTCGATAGCTGATTGGAAGCCTGTTACTTTCTTTCGCGGAGTTCGGAATCTCCACCTATCACTGTTGGAATGGAAAAAGGGATGAAGGGGAAAAAATGGGATGTCCACCGAAAACAAGATGAAATCCTACCTTGCTGATGACTTCCTGGGTCCCACACTTCATGCACTCAAGATAACTCGCGGTTGAAAGCCTATATTTTGCGCGGATCCGGGTTTTGACTATAAGCGACGAGACACCAAAGTATTTGGGCTGCCGTCCGCGCGGTGTTGAAATTGTACTGATTTCACGGTCAGGAATCACTCTTGAACCGGTGACAATAGCAAGATGGATGTAACAGGATAGGTAGGTAAGACGGGAGGGATAGATGGGAGTAGGTACAGATTTGCCCGAACACGACACTACACGCGTTAGATGTTTTTGAACCTTGCGTATTCTTAGAAGAATTATCCATAATAGTGCACTGATTGCAATAGTGGCCAAATTGCTTGCAACCATAACATTTGACGTTTGATTTTCCTTTGACAGATGTTGACACTTGTGCATCTCTGCGAGTTTTATTAACCATAGATTGTGGCATAGACTTCACATTCCTCGAACGCTGATTGGACTTATTGCGGAAACACGCAAATGCATTATTAACATCACTGTCTTCTTCCGGTTCCATATCCAACAACTTTGTTTTAATGGCATCGGTTGTAATTACCATATTTGAATTTTCGATCGCCATTATCATAGGCGCATATCTTTCAGATAAACCAGCTAACATGATAGAACAAATCCATCGTCATTTATTCCAAATCCTGTTCCTTGTAATTTCTGACCCACTTCTATAATCAGTGTCACATACGACGTCATCGAAGTGCAACATTCTAATCGAATAGATATGAGATTCCTCAGGAGGCTGATTTTTCTACAAAATCCCGAGTCATCAAATAGCATCTTCAATTTATCCCGCAATTCTTTCGATGTTTTGACGATTTTTATATGAACGTAAAGTGCCGGGTCAATTGTCAAGATCAGCTTTGCTTTTGTCTTCGCATCATCTGCATCTGCTGGCGGCTTATTGGGCTCAGGTTTTATATACAAAACCAATCCTTCCAATACGAGATAATTCTCAGCAGCGAAGCTCCTCTGCCCATAGTTCTTGCGTCCAATAAGTTTGGGAACGCTAACGAGGTAGTTCGAAATAGACGCCATTGTTAGTCACTGGCGTTCACTTTTTGAAATGAAGTCCGTTATAACTCACTTTTTTACTAGACACACTGTCTTTTTGTAAAACACAGAGATTACTGTTCATCAAACTGATAATACTGACAATAAACTCAATAACTGGTAAATTACATGGGTTCCTGGGCCCATAACCTGTAATAAAACGCAGATTTTTTCGTGAGAACTGATAAGAGACTTTATTTACGTGAATAACAAATGACAATCGGTTAGCTAAAAATATAGGCCACAAGATGGCTCTAGTAGTAATCTATATTTCACTATTTATAAAAAAAACTGTGATTTTTTATTTAAATTTTCTTTAAAGATTTTTTGATTGATTCGTGTACAGACCATGATTCTTAGTAAGAATCCAAAATTTCACACGGTTCGGAACCATACGGCAAAGTTATGAACTAACTTAATTATTGTTACAAAGCGCCCGTAAAACGATGAATTTTTGCAAAAATTCTACTTTTAGGCAATTTTTTTGATCGATTAAAAAAAAAACCTTTGTAGAGTTTTTGATTGATTCGTGTACAGACCATGATTCTTGGTAAGAATCCAAAATTTCAGACGGTTCGGAGCCATAAGGCAAAAGTTATGACCGAACTCAAGTGTTCAAACGTCCGACCCCAAGTGCTTGAACGACCGAACCCAAGTGTTAAAACGATGATTTAAAAAAAAAAACTTTGTAGATTTTTTGATTGATTCGTGTACAGACCATGATTCTTAGTAAGAACAGAAAAAACACACGGTTCCGAACCATACGGCCAATATTATGAATTAACACAATTATTGTTACAAGGCGCCCGTAAAACGGTGAATTTTTGCAAAAATTCTACTTTTAGGCAATTTTTTGATTGATTCGTATCCAGGCCATGATTCTTAGTAAGAATCCAAAATTTCAGACGGTTCAGAGCCATGAGGCTAAAGTTATGACCGACCCCAAGAGTTCAAACGTCCGACCCCAAGTGCTAAAACGACCGAACCCAAGTGTTAAAACGGTGATTTTTTTAAAAATTTTCGTTTAAGATTTTTTGATTGATTCGTGTACAGACCATGATTCTTAGTAGGAATCCAAAATTTCACACGGTTCGGAAGCATAGGGCCAAAGTTATGAACGACCACAATTATTGTTACAAAGCGCCCTTAAATGCTGAATTTTTGCAAAAATTCTAGTTTTAGGCAATTTTTTGATTGAAACGTTTCCAGGCCATGATTCATAGTAAGAATCCAATTTTTTACACCTTTCGGTACCATAGGGCAGAAGTTATGAACTACCACAATTATTGTTACAAAGCGCCAGTAAAAAGATGAATTTTTGCAAAAATTCTACTTTTTGCCGGTGTTTTTAATTGATACGTGTCCAGGCCATGATTCTTAGTAAGAATCCAAAATTTCAGACGGTTTGTTAGATTATAACAAAATAATGTTAAACCTAACGCCATCTAGGATCTGTTATGTGTAGCTCAGTGTACCTACATGTATTACTTTGCGAGAATAAATTCTTCCGTTCAAGTCTAATTAACGTGTTTCATTATATATGTGGGTACTCAGGTGTCGTGGCTGAAGAAGGAAACGAGTTTGCGTGTAATAATAGCCTTTAATGAGTCCACACAATAATTACAATCACATACACAATTGTAACACGGTCACGTAACGGTGATAAATACTACAAACGAATTTACGCACTGGGTCAAGGTTGATCGTGGATAGACGAGGCAACTGCTCCGTGGTAAGTTGGATGAATACTAGACTTAAGACTGAGCCGTATGCGGCTGGCACTTGCTTTTATACTCTGCCGGCCCGGCAAGTAGATTCAATGACGGTAGGTAACGCCGGGTGAATTCACGTAAAGGCGAGATATCACCCGAACCTTCTGCGGGCACTTGAACTGTACAGCCGTACGTTCTAGCTCTTTCGCTTAGGTGGCAGAACTATTTCTTTAGTAATTTCGCATACCATTGAACACCGGCGACGCCTCTGGAATGTGCGCTAGGTAGGTAGTTCGACTCGGTGTATTACGTACTAATGAATGAGTCGCCAGCCACCCGTGCTAGCTGCTAGGTGGGAATGTTCTCGTGAATTCGCTTGCATACAATTTAAAACCAGCGCTGTTTCTGGAGGCACCGATAATTTTCGGGGCGATCCCAATGTGTAGTAAAGCCACGGCTGGTTGCTACAGGACTCCCTCCCCAGACAACGCAGACATGGCTGCGGTGGAAAGAGGAATGGTCAGATACCGAGGTGATCGGGAAATCGAACCCGCCTTCCAGAACGAGTGGTTGTGTGTGTCCGATCCTTACTGCCATCGAACAACGGAAGGGTTGGTTGTGATGTGGTGGCTGGTGACTCTGATTCGGTTTGCGATGCGAATCTCTCAAGATCTTGAGCAATGTATGCTGGTTTGAGGCGGTCGATGCTCACGGTGATTTCCTTCCCTTTTACCAGTATGGTATATGTTCGTTCGTGCCGACGAACGACTTTATGAGGGCCGCTGTAGGGTTGTTGAAGCGGGCTCTTGACGGTGTCGTCCCTCAGAAAGACGTGAGAAGCTGTGGGAAAATTTTGGAAGACGAAATGATGTCCATCACCATGGCGGGTACCTTCAACTGGTCTCAGCTCGTTGAAATGTTTCCGTAGTTCCTTGAGGAAACTTCCAGTATCGTCGTTGACATTAGGTCGTGCTTTAAATAGGAATTCGCCGGGTAATCGGAGCGGTTCGCCGTATACTAGCTCGGCTGAGGTTGTAGCGAGATCATCTCTCCAAGCTGCTCTGATTCCCACGAGTACGGTGGGAAGTGTTTCCGTCCAACGGTTATTCTGATGGCACTTGATCGCTGCCTTCAGTTGACGATGAAATCGTTCCACCATGCCATTTGCTGCGGGGTGGTATGCAGTTGTATGGATTTGCGTCGTGCCTGCCAGGAGATTCAACTGCCTGAACAGCCTCGACTCAAATTGTCTCCCTTGGTCCGTAGTAATGCGGAGTGGAGTGCCGAATCTTGTTATCCAGCCCTTGTAGAAAGCACGCGCCACTGTTTCAGCCTCTTGGTCTGGGATCGGGAATGCCTCTGGCCATCTCGTGAATCTGTCTACGCACGTGAGACAGTATCGGCATCCTTCTGAAGAAGGCATGACGATTATGTCGATGTGGACGTGCTCGAATCTAGCGGAGGGTCTGGGAAAGGCTCCCAGGGGTGCTGACACGTGCCGTGTAACCTTGCTTCGTTGGCATTGAAGGCAATTACGTGCGAGCTTAATAGTCTCAGCTTTAATGGCCGGCCAGACATAACGTTGAGTTATGAGCTTAACCGTGGCCTTAATTCCTGGGTGAGCCAGCTGATGGACCGCATTGAATGCCGCAGGTCTGAACTTCTTCGTGACGAAGGGTCTGGCTATGGTAGTTGAGACGTCACAGTAGAGATGCGCGTCAGTACCCGGAATATTAATCTTTTTAAGTTGTAGGCTAGAACTTCCCTGCAAGTGTTGTTCCAGTTCAGGGTCGCACATCTGGTCAGCTGCCAGCGCTGCGTAGTCCAGAGGAGTATCTATCGTCTCGACCCTGGAGAGAGCATCCGCGACGATGTTGTCTTTTCCGGAGACGTGTCGGATGTCAGTTGTGAACTGGCTGATATAGTCCAGATGGCGGAATTGCCTCGGTGAGCATTTGTCTGCTTTTTGTTGGAAGGCGAACGTGATAGGCTTATGGTCTGTAAATATGGTGAACGACCTGCCTTCCACCATATGGCGAAAGTATTTCACAGCGAGATAGATGGCTAGTAGTTCTCTGTCGTATGCGCCATATTTCTTTTCAGCTGCCGAAAACTTCTTCGAAAAGAATGCTAGAGGCTCCCAGTGACCTGCGACGAATTGGTGGAGTGCGGCACCGGCTGTAGTATCAGACGCGTCGCTGACGATAGAGAGTGGGGCGTCGCACTTCGGGTGAACGAGCAGGGTTGCCTGGGCCAGAGCTTCCTTGCACTTGCTGAAAGCTTCTACTGTGTCGGCAGTCCAAGACACGAGTTGTTTGCCTTTTTGGTTCCCTTTTAGGAGGTCATTGAGTGGAGCTTGTGTCCTCGCGGCGTTGGGGATGAATCTCCTATAAAAATTTATAGCTCCCAGGAAACGGCGGAGATCCTTAATGGAAGCTGGTTGGCTGTAGTTGTTGATGGCCTCCACTTTATCTGGGAGGGGTGAAGTGCCAGCGTCAGACACCAGGTATCCTAGGAATTTGACCTTAGTCAGGCCGAAATGGCATTTGGCGGCGTTGATGACAACACCATATTCCTGCAGGCGCTGGAATAATATCTTGAGGTGGGCAAGGTGCTCTTCCTCTGACGTTGAGGCAATAAGGATGTCGTCTATGTAGGCGTAACAGAAATCTAAGCCTCTGGTAACCTCGTCCATGAAGCGTTGGAAGGTTTGGGCTGCGTTGCGGAGGCCGAAAGACATCACCGGAAATTCGAAGAGTCCGAATGGCGTAGTGATTGCTGTTTTCGGAATGTCCTCGGGAGCCACAGGGATTTGATTATATGCCCGCACCAAATCAATCGTTGAGAAGATCTTGGTGCCGCTCAGTGCCTGTGCAAAATCTTGGATGTGGCGAACGGGGTATCTGTCCGGAATAGTTCTGGCGTTCAATCTTCTATAATCGCCACATGGTCTCCACTGGTCGTCCTTCTTGGGTACCATGTGCAAGGGAGATGCCCAAGAGCTCTCGGAAGGTCGAGCGATTCCGAGACGGACCATGGCCTCGAACTCCTTCTTGGCGCGTTTTAACTTGTCAGGAGCAAGGCGTCGTGGGCGTTCGACTGTTGGAGGTCCTGGCGTGGTGTTAATATGGTGCAGTGTTGCGTGACGAACTTCCCTCCTGGCACCGTCAGGGCGAGTGATGTCAGGAAACTGTTGAAGAAGCTTATGATACGGGGACGTTCCTGTGACCGTCTTAATGGAAGCGATCTTGTTGTCGCTTCGTTTTCCCGTGATGGTCAAATTCGTCACCTGGTCCAGCAGCCGTTTATTTCGGACGTCCACCAGTAGCTCGTACTTGGCGAGAAAGTCTGCCCCGATGATTGGCCTGGAGACGTCTGCAATGACGAAGCTCCAAGTAAAGTCGCGTCGCAATCCCAGATCCAGGTTGAGCGTTAGGCTGCCATAAGTAGCGATTGTGCTGCCATTTGCTGCTGCCAGTTCGTATGTCCCTTTAGTGGGGCGTCCCTGGACAAGGCGTCGTGGGAAAATGCAGAGATCTGCGCCGGTGTCTATAAGAAATTGGGTATGGGTTACCCTGTCGGTAACAAAAAGGCGACTGACTTGGTTGGGGCTGGCGCTGGTCGCCATCAGTTTGGGCCCCGTGCGTTTCCCTGTTGGAAGTTGCAGGGCTGGGTGCACTTTCTTGCCTTCGTCCCATGCTTCCAGTGATATCAGCATGTTCCCTCGGGCTGACGCCCTCTGGGCTGACTGCGGGAACGATTGCTCCAACGATGCGGGGTGTTGCTTCTCCTATGCTGGCGAGAGCGTAGTGTGGAAAGTTCGCGCCTCAAAGTAGCGAGCTCTTGTTGAAGAGGCTGCATCAACCGCTCCATCACTCGGTTGATGTTAGGTTGCTGGTTGCTTGTCGTTGGTTGCTTGTTGCTGGTTATTGGTTGCTGGCTGTCCTCAGATGTTCCGCTCACAAGCGACATGATGATGATTGGTGCGCGAAATTTATCACCGAAGAGTCTATTTCGTGCGCGACGTGCTCGCGGTAGACGTACTTGCACGCGTCGTGCTCACTGTCGGATTCACAAATGTAAACTTCGTGGTCACTAATGTGAATGTCGGTGTCACCAATGTGGGTACTCAGGTGTCGTGGCTGAAGAAGGAAACGAGTTTGCGTGTAATAATAGCCTTTAATGAGTCCACACAATAATTACAATCACATACACAATTGTAACACGGTCACGTAACGGTGATAAATACTACAAACGAATTTACGCACTGGGTCAAGGTTGATCGTGGATAGACGAGGCAACTGCTCCGTGGTAAGTTGGATGAATACTAGACTTAAGACTGAGCCGTATGCGGCTGGCACTTGCTTTTATACTCTGCCGGCCCGGCAAGTAGATTCAATGACGGTAGGTAACGCCGGGTGAATTCACGTAAAGGCGAGATATCACCCGAACCTTCTGCGGGCACTTGAACTGTACAGCCGTACGTTCTAGCTCTTTCGCTTAGGTGGCAGAACTATTTCTTTAGTAATTTCGCATACCATTGAACACCGGCGACGCCTCTGGAATGTGCGCTAGGTAGGTAGTTCGACTCGGTGTATTACGTACTAATGAATGAGTCGCCAGCCACCCGTGCTAGCTGCTAGGTGGGAATGTTCTCGTGAATTCGCTTGCATACAATTTAAAACCAGCGCTGTTTCTGGAGGCACCGATAATTTTCGGGGCGATCCCAATGCGTAGTAAAGCCACGGCTGGTTGCTTGCTATAACCATATACTCCAGAAAAACAGAGCAAATCACTGCAATAATAACTGTTTTTGGGATTGACAATCTGTTACCGCATTCTCGGTCCCGGAGTGTTATTTTTCAATATGGCGGGAAGTTACATAGTGAATATACCAAGATTGAAGGGCCGCGAGAATTTTAATGAATGGCAATATGCTGCTGAACATTTTTTGATGTTGGATGGTGTCGATATCAACAAGCCAGAATCATCTGATTGTATAAGTTTGGATGATAAAAAGGCAAAAGCTAAACTTATTATGACGATTGACCCCTCTATTTATGTTCACATCAAAAACGAGCAAACAGTACAAGGTGTATGGAAACGTTTGAAGGCCTTATATGACGACTCTGGCTTCACACGTCGCATCAGTTTACTCCGTCAGCTAATATCTATTCGACAAGAAGACTCAGAATCAATGGGTGCCTATGTAACTCAGATGGTTGATACTGCGCAGAAACTTAAAAGTACCGGTTTCCAGATAACGGACGAGTGGATTGGATCTCTTTTGCTTGCTGGGCTAACGGATAAATTTGCTCCTTTAGTAATGGCGATCGAGCATAGTGGTATGATTATCAGCACAGATGTCATAAAATCGAAATTGCTGGACATGAGTTCCGAAGTTGGCAGCTCTGGAACAAATAGTGCATTTTTGTCAAAAGGTTGGCAGCACCGACACAGCAAGAGAAATGGCAGCATTGGTAGCCCTGCAAAATGGAAAACGTCGACGCCACCGCCATCTTCGAATTCTGTTAAAACAATCCGCTGTTACAAGTGTCAACAACTCGGTCATTATATGAATAAGTGCCCGAATAATACACAGAAAAAAAGTGAAACCAATGCATTTAGTGCAATATTTTTGAATGGAACATTCAATAATTCACATTGTTATGTGGATTCTGCTGCAAGTTCACATATGATTGATGATAAACGTTGTTTACAGGATGTATCGTTTAATCACAAAGTGAAAGACATTGTTATTGCAAATCACGAGAAAATACCGGTTATATGCTCAGGGAACATGATGATTACGACAGTAGTGAATAATTCGGAGTTTGATATCCCTGTCAAAAATGTTTTATGCGTGCCGAATATATCAACTAATTTGTTATCAGTAAGTCAGCTGATTCAAAGTGGAAACAAAGTTAACTTTGAAGCAACAGTTTGCAAAATACGCAATCGACAGAATGTACTGATAGGTGTTGCAAATTTAGTAAATGGTGTGTACAGATTAAATATTAAGTCAGAACATTTGTTTGCGTGTACAGCAACAAATGTGACAAGTGAAATATGGCACCGAAGGTTGGTACACATTAATTGTAAAACTCTGAATGTGATGAAGAACGGAGCAGTTGAAGGTGTGACATTTCAACAAAAAAATTGTGAAATTGATAAATCCAGCTGTACTATATGCTGTGAGGGAAAGCAGGCGAGGCTGCTTTTTCCTCTGAGTACTAGCAAGAGTCAGGAAACGCTGGAATTGGTTCATAGTGATCTGTGTGGGCCAATGGAGAATAATTCACTTGGAATGGCCAGATACTTTTTAATATTTGTGGATGACTATAGCAGAATGTGTTTTGTATACTTTTTACAGTCAAAACATCAAATATTCAAATACTTCAAGGAGTTTAAAAAATTAGTTGAGAATCAGCAATCAAAGAAAATAAAAATATTAAGATCTGATAATGGTGGCGAGTTCTGCTCAGCGGAAATGAAAAATTACTTGAAGCAGTGTGGTATAGTGCATCAGAAAACAAACGCATATACTCCAGAACAAAATGATCTATCCGAAAGATACAATAGGTCAATTGTGGAAAAAGCACGGTGTCTCTTATTTGATGCACAGTTCGAAAAGAAGTTTTGGGCAGAGGCTGTAAATACGGCGGTGTATCTTATAAATAGGTTACCAACGGCGGGACTAAGCCGTGGTACTACGCCTTATGAAATGTGGACAGGAAAAAAGCCAAATGTTTCCCATTTACGAATCTTTGGCAGTCGAGTGATGGTCCATATTCCGAAAGAAAAGCGCAAAAAATGGGATAAAAAGGCAACTAAAATGTTCCTAGTTGGCTACTCGGAAAACACCAAAGGCTATCGATTGTTTGATCCAGAGACACAAAAATTAATTATTGCTAGAGATGTTGTTGTCATGGAAAATACAAATGACAGTTCAACAGCAACTATTTTCGTCGAAGACACACAGCAACCTGACTGCACGGAGGAAAGTCAGGTGAACAGCACATTTGAAGAGGATAATATGCATGATGTTACATATGTTCCTGAGGAATCGACTAGTGAGTCAGAAGACACTTTTTATGAGACGTTAACCCCGGCCGACACAGATGTTTTTCCGGATGATACTAACATTGCTTCGGAAAAACGAGTCAAACGTAAGCCAGACTACTATTGTTACACGAGCGTGTGTATAGAAGACGTGTCGAGTGAACAGATTTCTCTCCCCGAGGCTATAACTGGACCTAAAAAGGTGAAATGGAAAACAATTCATTTGGGAGCTAGTGGATAAGACTAATGACGACACAGTGATAAAAAAAAATAAGTGTGTGTTTAAATATATATAAAAGTAACGGTGAAGTTCGTTTATATTTAAGATATTCTATCCTTATACTATAATTTGCCTCAAGTGTAAAATGAATGTTTATTGAATTTAGGTTACAAAGAATCCAAATATGAACCTTGTCTGTTTATAAAAAGTAATAATGATGTTAAAATATTTGTTGCATTATTTGTGGATGATTTCTTTGTATTTTATAATTCAGAAAATTATTATGAACAGTTAAAGACTGAACTTGTCAATAAATTCAAGATAAAAGATTTAGGTCAAATTAAACAATGTCTAGGAATGAGGGTAAATGCTCAAATAGATTGTATTACTGTTGACCAAGAACATTTTGTAAACAATATTTTAAATAAGTTCAATATGTCAGATTGTCATACTTCAGAAACCCCTATGGAAGTTAATTTAAAGTTGGAAAAAGATTTAAATAATAATGATGATATTTAAAAAAATCCATACCAACAGCTGATAGGAAGTCTTATGTACCTATCTGTATTGACAAGACCAGATATTGCTTATAGTGTAAGTTATTTAAGTCAGTATAATAACTGTTATAATGAAACTCATTGGAAACATTTAAAAAGATTGTTAAAATACCTACAGAAAACTAAAAGCTATGGTTTAGTTTATAAGAAAAATGATTACCCTTTACATGGTTTCGTGGACGCGGATTGGGCGTCATGTACTTTAGATAGAAAGTCATATACTGGTTTCTGCTTCATAATGTCAGGATGTGTCATTTCTTTTGAATCCAAAAAACAAAGAACAATTGATTTGTCAAGTACAGAAGCGGAGTACATGGCTTTATCCGAGGCCTGCAGAGAGGCTATTTACTTAAAGAGTTTATTGTCACATATGATTTCTATCAATAAAAATACACCTGTATGTTTGTATAGTGATAGTCAAAGTTCTATTAAATTGTCTGTTAATCCGCTGTTTCATAAACGTACTAAACATATTGATGTACGACATCATTTTGTTAGAGAATGTGTATTTGATAATAAAGTGAAAATTGATTACGTTTCAACCTCCAATATGCCAGCTGATTTATTGACGAAAAGTCTGTGTATAAAAAAACATTAGAAATTTTTAAGTACAATGGGCATATCGGAAGTTTAAATCTTATTGTTTTTTGTTTATATGAAATTTGGATTATTTTGTTACGAGAGGGTGTTAGATTATAACAAAATAATGTTAAACCTAACGCCATCTAGGATCTGTTATGTGTAGCTCAGTGTACCTACATGTATTACTTTGCGAGAATAAATTCTTCTGTTCAAGTCTAATTACCGTGTTTCATTACGGTTCGGAGCAATAAGGCTAAAGTCATGACCGACCCCAAGAGTTCAAACATCTGACCCCAAGTGCTACAATAACCGAACCCAAGTGTTAAAACTGTGATTTTTTCAAAAAATTTCTTTGAAGATTTTTTGATTGATTCGTGTACAGACCATAATTCTTAGTAACAACCCAAAATTTCACACGGTTCGGATTGTTTGGAACCATACAACCAAAGTTATGAACTAACACAATTATTGTAGCGCCCGCAAAACTATGAATTTTTGCAAAAAATCTAAATTTTACCGATTTTTTGATTGATTCGTGTGCAGGCCATGATGCTTAGTAAGAATCCAAAATTTCAGACGGTTCAGAGCCATAAGGTTAAAGCTATGACCGACCCTAAGAGTTCAAACGTCCGACCCCAAGTGTTTAAACGACCGAACCCAAGTTTTAAAGCTGTGATTTTTTTAAAAATTTTCTTTGAAGATTCGGAACCATAAGGCTAAAGATATGACCGATGCCAAGAGTTCAAACGTCCGACCCAAGTGCTTAAACGACCGAACCCAAGTGTTCAAACTGTGATTTTTTGGAAAATTTTTGTTGAAGATTTTTTGATTGATTCTTAGTAGGAATCCAAAATTTCACACGGTTCGGAAGCATAGGGCCAAAGTTATGAACGACCACAATTATTGTTACAAATCGCCCGTAAAACGATGAATTTTAGCGAAAATTCTACTTTTAGCCGGTGTTTTTTATTGATACGTGTCCAGGCCATGATTCTTAGTAAGAATCCAAAATTTCAGTCGGTTTGGAGCCATAAAGCAAAAGTTATGACCGACCTCAAGTGTTCAAACGTCCGACCCCAAATGCTTAAACGACCGAACCCAAGTGTTAAAACGATGATTTAAAAAAGAAAAATCCTTTGTAGATTTTTTGATTAATTCGTGTACAGACCATGATTCTTAGTAAGAATCCAAAATTTCAGACGGTTCGGAGCAATAAGGCTATTTAATTAATAAGTAATAATCTAATTAATAAGGCATGACAGACCCCAAGAGTTCAAACGTCTGACCCCAAGTGCTACAACGACCGAACCCAAGTGTTAAAACTGTGATTTTTTCAAAAATTTTCTTTGAAGATTTTTTGATTGATTCGTGTACAGACCATAATTCTTAGTAAGAATCCAAAATGTCACACGGGTCGGAATCATACAACTAAAGTTAAGAACTAACACAATTATTGTAGCGCCCGCAAAACTATGAATTTTTGCAAAAATTCTAAATTTTACCGATTTTTTTATTGATTCGTGTCCAGGCCATGATGCTTAGTAAGAATCCAAAATTTCAGACGGTTCAGAGCCATAAGGCTAAAGTTATGACCGACCCTAAGAGTTCAAACGTCCGACCCCAAGTGCTTAAACGACCGAACCCAAGTGTTCAAACTGTGATTTTTTGAAAAATTTTCGTTGAAGATTTTTTGATTGATTCGTGTACAGACCATAATTCTTAGTAAGAATCCAAAATTTGTTTTTGTTTTTGAAATTTTTATTTAGATGTACGTAAATATTTTCATACATCTAGTGGGAAAATATAAAAAAATACAATTTACAAAGTATGTACAGTAACATTTACAAATACATTTTAAAAAAGAATATTAAATAAAAAAGTTATCTAGACAAAAATACATTATAAAAGAATAAGATATGAGAATAACATTGGTAAATAATCAAAAACTATTTTTTACATATAATGCACATATCCTTCGAAAAGTGCTGAGACTTGAGGCTTCCTTTACGACATTTGGCAGACTGTTATATAGTTTTTGCCCTTTATAAAATGCGCTGTTTTGTGTGCACGAAAGTTTAGTTTTAGGAAGCCTAAAGTCTCTGCGTCTTCTCGTAGGATAATTGTGAACATTTTCTTGAAACACAATAGTACTCTGCAGATAATTTGGGAGCATATTATTTTTAAGTTTGTAAATCATTGTTAATGTATTATATATTATATGTTGTTTTGTAGTCATCATATTTAAATTTTGTAACATAATTTTAACTCTAGTAAAAATGTTGCATTTTAAAATCACCCTCAACCCCCTATTTTGTATAACCTATAATAACCCCCTATAGTGTATTATTTTGGGCTTCGTTACATAAGAATAAAACACTAGAACAATAATTTAAACGCGGAGTAACAATAGAATTATAAACAAGGCGCGCTGTCTTCAGATCTAAGTTATTTCTGATCCTTTTTAGGAAACCAACTTTTTTAGCAATTTTCTTTGTTATGTATTCTAAATGTTCGTCGAATTTCAGTTTGTCATCCAATATTACACCCAGATATTTAATACTGTTAACCCTTTCTATGCTTTCGTTATCAATTTTTAGTATTGCCTGCTCGTTTCCACCTAGGCTATCCACAATTAAAAACTTTGTTTTCGTTACATTCAGTTTCAGTTTGTTTTGGTGAAGCCAAAGCGATACATAATTTAAATCAATTTGTATTTTTTCAATGGCGTCCTGTAAATTTTTACTGGCTATGTATAACAACGTATCATCAGCAAATAGTTTAATTGAACAATGCTTTAACACTTTGATAATATCATGCATGTATATAATGAATAACAATGGACCTAAGACAGAACCCTGCGGAACGCCTTGTCACACGGTTCGGAACCATACAACCAAAGTTATGAAGTAACACAATTATTGTAGCGCCCGCAAATCTATGAATTTTTGCAAAAATTCTAAATTTTACCGATTTTTTGATGGATTCGTGTCCAGGCCATGATGCTTAGTAAGAATCCAAAATTTCAGACGGTTCAGAGCCATAAGGCTAAAGTTATGACCGACCCTAAGAGTTCACACGTCCGACCCCAAGTGCTTAAACGACCGAACCCAAGTGTTAAAACTGTGATGTTTTCAAAAATTTTCTTTGAAGATTTTTTGATTGATTCGTGTCTGTACACGAATCTGTGGTCTGTACCATAATTCTTGGTAAGAATCCAAAATTTCACACGGTGCGGAACTATACGGCAAAAGTAACGAACTAACACAATTATTTTTACAAAGCGAACGTAAAACGATGAATTTTTGCAAAAATTCTACTTTTAGGCAATTTTTTGATTGATACGTGTCCAAGCCATGATTCTTAGTAAGAATCAAAATTTCACATGGTTCGGAACCATAAGGCTAAAGATATGACCGATCCCAAGAGTTTAAACGTCCGACCCCAAGTGCTCAAACGACCGAACCCAAGTGTTCAAACTGTGATTTTTTGAAAAATTTTCTTTGAAGAATTTTTGATTGATTCGTGTACAGACCATGATTCTTAGTAGGAATCCAAAATTTCACACGGTTCGGAAGCATAGGGCCAAAGTTATGAACGACCACAATTATTGTTACAAAGCGCCCTTAAATGATGAATTTTTGCAAAAATTCTAGTTTTAAGCAATTTTTTGATTGATACGTTTCCAGGCCATGATTCATAGTAAGAATCCAAATTTTTACACCTTTCGGAACCATAGGGCAGAAGTTATGAACTACCACAATTATTGTTAAAAAGCGCCAGTAAAAAGATGAATTTTTGCAAAAATTCTACTTTTTGCCGGTGTTTTTAATTGATACGTGTCCAGGCCATGATTCTTAGTAAGAATCCAAACTTTCGAATCCAAGACGATTCGGAGCAATAAGGCTAAAGTCATGATCGACCCCAAGAGTTCAAACATATGACCCCAAGTGCTACAATGACCGAACCCAAGTGTTAAAACTGTGATTTTTTCAAAAATTTTCTTTGAAGATTTTTTGATTGATTCGTGTACAGACCATAATTCTAAGTAACAATCCAAAATTTCACACGGTTCGGAACCATACAACCAAAGTTATGAATTAACACAATTATTGTAGCGCCCGCAAAACTATGAATTTTTGCAAAAATTCTACTTTTGGCAATTTTTTGATTGATACGTGTCCAAGCCATGATTCTTAGTAAGAATCCAAAGTTTCATGTGGTTCGGAAACATAAGGCTAAAGTTATGACCGATCCCAAGAGTTCAAACGTCCGACCCCAAGTGCTAAAACGACGAACCCAAGTGTTAAAACTGTGATTTTTTTTTAAATTTTCGTTGAAGATTTTTTAATTGATTAGTGTACAGACCATAATTTTTAGTAGGAATCCAAAATTTTACACGGTTCGGAAGCATAGTGCCAAAGTTATGAACGACCACAATTATTGTTACAAAGCGCCCGTAAAACACTGAATTTTTGCAAAAATTCTACTTTTAACCGATTTTTTTTGATACGTGTCCAGGCCATGATTCTAAGTAAGAATCCAAAATTTCAGATGGTTTTGAGCCATAAGGCAAAAGTTATGACCGACCTCATGTGTTCAAGCGTCCGACCCCAAGTGCTTGAACAACCGAATCCAAGTGTTAAAACGATGATTTAAAAAAAAAAAAAAAAATTCTAGATTTTTTGATTGATTCGTGTCCAGGCCATGATGCTTAGTAAGAATCCAAAATTTGAGACGGTTCAGAGCCATAAGGCTAAAGTTTTGACCGACCCTAAGAGTTCAAACGTCCGACCCCAAGTGTTTAAACGACCGAACCCAAGTTTTAAAGCTGTGATTTTTTTTTTAAATTTTCTTTGAAGATTTTTTGATTGATTCGTGTCCAGGCCATGATGCTTAGTAAGAATCCAAAATTTCAGACGGTTCAGAGCCATGAGGCTAAAGTTATGACCGACCCCAAGAGTTCAAACGTCCGACCCCAAGTGCTAAAACGACTGAACCCAGATTTTATGCTTGATTCGAGTACAGACCATGATTTTTAGTAAGAATCCAAAATTTCACACGGTTCGGAAACATACGGCCAAAGTTATGAACTAACACAATTATCGTTACAAAGCGCCCGTAAAACGATGAATTCTTGCAAAAATTCTACTTTTACGCAATTTTTTGATTGATACGTGTCCAAGCCATGATTCTTAGTAAGAATCCAAAGTTTCATATGGTTCGGAACCATAAGGCTAAAGATATGACCGATCCCAAGAGTTCAAACGTCAGATCCCAAGTGCTTAAACGACCGAACCCAAGTGTTCAAACTGTGATTTTTTGAAAAAATTTCGTTGAAGATTTTTTGATTGATTCGTGTACAGACCATGATTCTTAGTAGGAATCCAAATTTTCACACGGTTTGGAACCATAGGGCCAAAGTTATAAACTAACACAATTATTGTAGCGCCCGCAAAACTATATTTTGCAAAAATTCTAAATTTTACCGATTTTTTGATTGATTCGTGTCCAGGCCATGATTCTTAGTAAGAATCCAAAATTTCAGACGGTTCAGAGTCATAAGGCTAAAGTTATGACCGACCCTAAGAGTTCAAACGTCCGACCCCAAGTGTTTAAACGACCGAACCCAAGTTTTAAAGCTGTGATTTTTTTTTTTAATTTTCTTTGAAGATTCGGAACCATAAGGCTAAAGATATGACCGATCCCAAGAGTTCAAGTCCTTAAACGACCGAACCCAAGTGTTCAAACTGTGATTATTTGGAAAATTTTCGTTGAAGATTTTTTGAATGATTCTTAGTAGGAATCCAAAATTTCACACTGTTCGGAAGCATAGGGCCAAAGTTATGAACGACCACAATTATTGTTACAAATCGCCCGTAAAACGATGAATTTTAGCAAAAATTCTACTTTTAGCCGGTGTTTTTTATTGATACGTGTCCAGGCCATGATTCTTAGTAAGAATCCAAAATTTCAGACGGTTCAGAGCCATGAGGCTAAAGTTATGACCGACCCCAAGAGTTCAAACGTCCGACCCCAAGTGCTAAAACGACTGAACCCAAATGCTAAAACGGTGATTTTTTTTTAATTTCTTGAGGATTTTATGCTTGATTCGAGTACAGACCATGATTTTTAGTAAGAATCCAAAATTTCACACGGTTCGGAACCATACGGCCAAAGTTATGAACTAACACAATTATCGTTACAAAGCGCCCGTAAAACGATGAATTCTTGCAAAAATTCTACTTTTAGGCAATTTTTTGATTGATACGTGTCCAAGCCATGATTTTTAGTAAGAATCCAAAATTTCATATGGTTCGGAACCATAGGGCTAAAGATATGACCGATCCCAAGAGTTCAAACGTCAGATCCCAAGTGCTTAAACGACCGAACCCAAGTGTTCAAACTGTGATTTTTTGAAAAAATTTCGTTGAAGATTTTTTGATTGATTCGTGTACAGACCATGATTCTTAGTAGGAATCCAAATTTTCACACGGTTTGGAACCATAGGGCCAAAGTTATGAACTAACACAATTATTGTATCGCCCGCAAAACTATGAATTTTTGCAAAAATACTAAATTTTACCGATTTTTTGATTGATTCGTGTCCAGGCCATGATTCTTAGTAAGAATCCAAAATTTCAGACGGTTCAGAGCCATAAGGCTAAAGTTATGACCGACCCTTAGAGTTCAAACGTCCAACCCCAAGTGCTTAAACGACCGAACCCAAGTGTTCAAACTGTGATTTTTTTGAAAATTTTCATTGAAGATTTTTTGATTGATTCGTGTACAGACCATGATTCTTAGTAGGAATCCAAATTTTCACACGGTTCGGAACCATACAACCAAAGTTATGAACTAACACAATTATTGTAGCGCCCGCAAAACTATGAATTTTTGCAAAAATTCTAAATTTTACCGATTTTTTGATTGATTCGTGTCCAGGCCACGATTCTTAGTAAGAATCCAAAATTTCAGACGGTTCAGAGCCATAAGGCTAAAGTTTTGACCGACCTTAAGAGTTCAAACGTCCGACTCCAAGTGTTTAAACGACCGAACCCAAGTTTTAAAGCTGTGATTTTTTTTTTAAATTTTCTTTTATATTTTTTGATTGATTCGTGTCCAGGCCATGATGCTTAGTAAGAATCCAAAATTTCAGACGGTTCAGAGCCATGAGGCTAAAGTTATGATGACCGCAAGAGTTCAAACGTCCGACCCCAAGTGCTAAAAAGACTGAACCCAAATGCTAAAACGGTGATTTTTTTAAAAATTTCTTGAAGATTTTATGCTTGATTCGAGTACAGACCATGATTTTTAGTAAGAATCCAAAATTTCACACGGTTCGGAACCATACGGCCAAAGTTATGAACTAACACAATTATCGTTACAAAGCGCCCGTAAAACGATGAATTCTTGCAAAAATTCTACTTTTAGGCAATTTTTTGATTGATACGTGTCCAAGCCATGATTTTTAGTAAGAATCCAAAGTTTCATATGGTTCGGAACCATAGGGCTAAAGATATGACCGATCCCAAGAGTTCAAACGTCAGGTCCCAAGTGCTTAAACGACCGAACCCAAGTGTTCAAACTGTGATTTTTTGAAAAAATTTCGTTGAAGATTTTTTGATTGATTCGTGTACAGACCATGATTCTTAGTAGGAATCCAAATTTTCACACGGTTTGGAACCATAGGGCCAAAGTTATCAACTAACACAATTATTGTAGCGCCCGCAAAACTATGAATTTTTGCAAAAATTCTAAATTTTACCGATTTTTTGATTGATTCGTGTCCAGGCCATGATTCTTAGTAAGAATCCAAAATTTCAGACGGTTCAGAGTCATTAGGCTAATGTTATGACCAACCCTAAGAGTTCAAACGTCCGACCCAAGTGTTTAAACGACCGAACCCAATTTTTAAAGATGTGATTTTTTTTTTAATTTTCTTTGAAATTTTTTTAATTGATTCGTGTACGGACCACGATTATTAGTAAGAATCCAAAATTTCACACGGTTTGGAACCATACGGCCAAAGTAATGAACTAACACAATTATTGTAGCGCCCGCAAAACTATGAATTTTTGCAAAAATTCTACTTTTAGGCAATTTTTTGATTGATACGTGTCCAAGCCATGATTCTTAGTAAGAATCCAAAGTTTCACATGGTTCGGAACCATAAGGCTAAAGTTATGACCGATCCCAAGAGTTCAAACGTCCGACCCCAAGTGCTAAAACGACGAACCCAAGTGTTAAACCTGTGATTTTTTTTTAAATTTTCGTTGAAGATTTTTTAATTGATTCGTATACAGACCATAATTTTTAGCAGGAATCCAAAATTTCACACGGTTCGGAAGCATAGGGCCAAAGTTATGAACGACCACAATTATTGTTACAAAGCGCCCGTAAAACAATGAATTTTTGCAAAAATTCTACTTTTAACCGATTTTTTTTGATACGTGTCCAGGCCATGATTCTAAGTAAGAATCCAAAATTTCAGACGGTTTTGAGTTATGACTGACCTCATGTGTTCAAGCGTCCGACCCCAAGTGCTTAAACAACCGAATCCAAGTGTTAAAACGATGATTTAAAAAAAAATTAATTCTAGATTTTTTGATTGATTCGTGTAAAGACCATGATTCTTAGTAAGAATCCAAAATTTCAGACGGTTTGGAGCCATAAGGCTAAAGTTATGACCGATCCCAAGAGTTCAAACGTCCGACCTCAAGTGGTAAAACGACCGAAACCAAGTGTTGAAACTGTGATTTTTTTGAAAAAATTTCTTTGAAGATTTTTTGATTGATTCGTGTTCAGACCATGATTCTTAGGAGGAATGCAAATTTTCACACGGTTTGGAACCATAGGGCCAAAGTTATGAACTAACACAATTATTGTTACAAATCGCCCGTAAAACGATGAATTTTAGCAAAAATTCTACTTTTAGCGGGTGTTTTTTTATTGATACGTGTCCAGGCCATGATTCTTAGTAAGAATCCAAAGTTTCATATGGTTCGGAACCATAGGGCTAAAGATATGACCGATCCCAAGAGTTCAAACGTCAGATCCCAAGTGCTTAAACGACCGAACCCAAGTGTTCAAACTGTGATCTTTTGAAAAAATTTCGTTGAAGATTTTTTGATTGATTCGTGTACAGACCATGATTCTTAGTAGGAATCCAAATTTTCACACGGTTTGGAACCGTAGGGCCAAAGTTATGAACTAACACAATTATTGTTGCGCCCGCAAAACTATGAATTTTTGCAAAAATTCTAAATTTTACCGATTTTTTGATTGATTCGTGTCCAGGCCATGATTCTTAGTAAGAATCCAAAATTTCAGACGGTTCAGAGTCATAAGGCTAAAGTTATGACCGACCCTAAGAGTTCAAACGTCCGACCCCAAGTGTTTACACGACCGAACCCAAGTTTTAAAGATGTGATTTATTTTTTTAATTTTCTTTGAAGATTTTTTGATTGATTCATGTACAGACCACGATTATTAGTAAGAATCCAAAATTTCACACGGTTCGGAACCATACGGACAAAGTAATGAACTAACACAATTATTGTAGCGCCCGCAAAACTATGAATTTTTGCAAAATTTCTACTTTTAGGCAATTTTTTTGATTGATACGTGTCCAAGCCATGATTCTTAGTAAGAATCCAAAGTTTCACATGGTTCGGAACCATAAGGCTAAAGTTATGACCGATCCCAAGAGTTCAAACGTCCGACCCCAAGTGCTAAAACGACGAACCCAAGTGTTAAACCTGTGATTTTTTTTTAAATTTTCGTTGAAGATTTTTTAATTGATTCGTATACAGACCATAATTTTTAGCAGGAATCCAAAATTTCACACGGTTCGGAAGCATAGGGCCAAAGTTATGAACGACCACAATTATTGTTACAAAGCGCCCGTAAAACAATGAATTTTTGCAAAAATTCTACTTTTAACCGATTTTTTTTGATACGTGTCCAGGCCATGATTCTAAGTAAGAATCCAAAATTTCAGACGGTTTTGAGTTATGACTGACCTCATGTGTTCAAGCGTCCGACCCCAAGTGCTTAAACAACCGAATCCAAGTGTTAAAACGATGATTTAAAAAAAAATTAATTCTAGATTTTTTGATTGATTCGTGTAAAGACCATGATTCTTAGTAAGAATCCAAAATTTCAGACGGTTTGGAGCCATAAGGCTAAAGTTATGACCGATCCCAAGAGTTCAAACGTCCGACCTCAAGTGGTAAAACGACCGAAACCAAGTGTTGAAACTGTGATTTTTTTGAAAAAATTTCTTTGAAGATTTTTTGATTGATTCGTGTTCAGACCATGATTCTTAGGAGGAATGCAAATTTTCACACGGTTTGGAACCATAGGGCCAAAGTTATGAACTAACACAATTATTGTTACAAATCGCCCGTAAAACGATGAATTTTAGCAAAAATTCTACTTTTAGCGGGTGTTTTTTTATTGATACGTGTCCAGGCCATGATTCTTAGTAAGAATCCAAAGTTTCATATGGTTCGGAACCATAGGGCTAAAGATATGACCGATCCCAAGAGTTCAAACGTCAGATCCCAAGTGCTTAAACGACCGAACCCAAGTGTTCAAACTGTGATCTTTTGAAAAAATTTCGTTGAAGATTTTTTGATTGATTCGTGTACAGACCATGATTCTTAGTAGGAATCCAAATTTTCACACGGTTTGGAACCGTAGGGCCAAAGTTATGAACTAACACAATTATTGTTGCGCCCGCAAAACTATGAATTTTTGCAAAAATTCTAAATTTTACCGATTTTTTGATTGATTCGTGTCCAGGCCATGATTCTTAGTAAGAATCCAAAATTTCAGACGGTTCAGAGTCATAAGGCTAAAGTTATGACCGACCCTAAGAGTTCAAACGTCCGACCCCAAGTGTTTACACGACCGAACCCAAGTTTTAAAGATGTGATTTATTTTTTTAATTTTCTTTGAAGATTTTTTGATTGATTCATGTACAGACCACGATTATTAGTAAGAATCCAAAATTTCACACGGTTCGGAACCATACGGACAAAGTAATGAACTAACACAATTATTGTAGCGCCCGCAAAACTATGAATTTTTGCAAAATTTCTACTTTTAGGCAATTTTTTTGATTGATACGTGTCCAAGCCATGATTCTTAGTAAGAATCCAAAGTTTCACATGGTTCGGAACCATAAGGCTAAAGTTATGACCGATCCCAAGAGTTCAAACGTCCGACCCCAAGTGCTAAAACGACGAACCCAAGTGTTAAACCTGTGATTTTTTTTTAAATTTTCGTTGAAGATTTTTTAATTGATTCGTATACAGACCATAATTTTTAGCAGGAATCCAAAATTTCACTCGGTTCGGAAGCATAGGGCCAAAGTTATGAACGACCACAATTATTGTTACAAAGCGCCCGTAAAACAATGAATTTTTGCGAAAATTCTACTTTTAACCGATTTTTTTTGATACGTGTCGAGGCCATGATTCTAAGTAAGAATCCAAAATTTCAGACGGTTTTGAGCCATAAGGCAAAAGTTATGACCGACCTCATGTGTTCAAGCGTCCGACCCCAAGTGCTTAAACAACCGAATCCAAGTGTTAAAACGATGATTTAAAAAAAAAAATTCTAGATTTTTTGATTGATTCGTGTAAAGACCATGATTCTTAGTAAGAATCCAAAATTTCAGACGGTTTGGAGCCATATGGCTAAAGTTATGACCGATCCCAAGAGTTCAAACGTTCGACCTCAATTGGTAAAACGACCGAAACCAAGTGTTGAAACTGTGATTTTTTTGAAAAAATTTCTTTGAAGATTTTTTGATTGATTCGTGTTCAGACCATGATTCTTAGGAGGAATCCAACATTTTACCCGGTTCGGAAGCAAAAATACTAAATTTTACCGATTTTTTGATTGATTCGTGTCCAGGCCATGATTCTTAGTAAGAATCCAAAATTTCAGACGGTTCAGAGCCATAAGGCTAAAGTTATGACCGACCCTTAGAGTTCAAACGTCCAACCCCAAGTGCTTAAACGACCGAACCCAAGTGTTCAAACTGTGATTTTTTTGAAAATTTTCATTGAAGATTTTTTGATTGATTCGTGTACAGACCATGATTCTTAGTAGGAATCCAAATTTTCACACGGTTCGGAACCATACAACCAAAGTTATGAACTAACACAATTATTGTAGCGCCCGCAAAACTATGAATTTTTGCAAAAATTCTAAATTTTACCGATTTTTTGATTGATTCGTGTCCAGGCCACGATTCTTAGTAAGAATCCAAAATTTCAGACGGTTCAGAGCCATAAGGCTAAAGTTTTGACCGACCTTAAGAGTTCAAACGTCCGACTCCAAGTGTTTAAACGACCGAACCCAAGTTTTAAAGCTGTGATTTTTTTTTTAAATTTTCTTTTATATTTTTTGATTGATTCGTGTCCAGGCCATGATGCTTAGTAAGAATCCAAAATTTCAGACGGTTCAGAGCCATGAGGCTAAAGTTATGACCGACCGCAAGAGTTCAAACTTCCGACCCCAAGTGCTAAAAAGACTGAACCCAAATGCTAAAACGGTGATTTTTTTAAAAATTTCTTGAAGATTTTATGCTTGATTCGAGTACAGACCATGATTTTTAGTAAGAATCCAAAATTTCACACGGTTCGGAACCATACGGCCAAAGTTATGAACTAACACAATTATCGTTACAAAGCGCCCGTAAAACGATGAATTCTTGCAAAAATTCTACTTTTAGGCAATTTTTTGATTGATACGTGTCCAAGCCATGATTTTTAGTAAGAATCCAAAGTTTCATATGGTTCGGAACCATAGGGCTAAAGATATGACCGATCCCAAGAGTTCAAACGTCAGGTCCCAAGTGCTTAAACGACCGAACCCAAGTGTTCAAACTGTGATTTTTTGAAAAAATTTCGTTGAAGATTTTTTGATTGATTCGTGTACAGACCATGATTCTTAGTAGGAATCCAAATTTTCACACGGTTTGGAACCATAGGGCCAAAGTTATCAACTAACACAATTATTGTAGCGCCCGCAAAACTATGAATTTTTGCAAAAATTCTAAATTTTACCGATTTTTTGATTGATTCGTGTCCAGGCCATGATTCTTAGTAAGAATCCAAAATTTCAGACGGTTCAGAGTCATTAGGCTAATGTTATGACCAACCCTAAGAGTTCAAACGTCCGACCCAAGTGTTTAAACGACCGAACCCAATTTTTAAAGATGTGATTTTTTTTTTAATTTTCTTTGAAATTTTTTTAATTGATTCGTGTACGGACCACGATTATTAGTAAGAATCCGAAATTTCACACGGTTTGGAACCATACGGCCAAAGTAATGAACTAACACAATTATTGTAGCGCCCGCAAAACTATGAATTTTTGCAAAAATTCTACTTTTAGGCAATTTTTTGATTGATACGTGTCCAAGCCATGATTCTTAGTAAGAATCCAAAGTTTCACATGGTTCGGAACCATAAGGCTAAAGTTATGACCGATCCCAAGAGTTCAAACGTCCGACCCCAAGTGCTAAAACGACGAACCCAAGTGTTAAACCTGTGATTTTTTTTTAAATTTTCGTTGAAGATTTTTTAATTGATTCGTATACAGACCATAATTTTTAGCAGGAATCCAAAATTTCACACGGTTCGGAAGCATAGGGCCAAAGTTATGAACGACCACAATTATTGTTACAAAGCGCCCGTAAAACAATGAATTTTTGCAAAAATTCTACTTTTAACCGAATTTTTTTTGATACGTGTCCAGGCCATGATTCTAAGTAAGAATCCAAAATTTCAGACGGTTTTGAGTTATGACTGACCTCATGTGTTCAAGCGTCCGACCCCAAGTGCTTAAACAACCGAATCCAAGTGTTAAAACGATGATTTAAAAAAAAATTAATTCTAGATTTTTTGATTGATTCGTGTAAAGACCATGATTCTTAGTAAGAATCCAAAATTTCAGACGGTTTGGAGCCATAAGGCTAAAGTTATGACCGATCCCAAGAGTTCAAACGTCCGACCTCAAGTGGTAAAACGACCGAAACCAAGTGTTGAAACTGTGATTTTTTTGAAAAAATTTCTTTGAAGATTTTTTGATTGATTCGTGTTCAGACCATGATTCTTAGGAGGAATGCAAATTTTCACACGGTTTGGAACCATAGGGCCAAAGTTATGAACTAACACAATTATTGTTACAAATCGCCCGTAAAACGATGAATTTTAGCAAAAATTCTACTTTTAGCGGGTGTTTTTTTATTGATACGTGTCCAGGCCATGATTCTTAGTAAGAATCCAAAGTTTCATATGGTTCGGAACCATAGGGCTAAAGATATGACCGATCCCAAGAGTTCAAACGTCAGATCCCAAGTGCTTAAACGACCGAACCCAAGTGTTCAAACTGTGATCTTTTGAAAAAATTTCGTTGAAGATTTTTTGATTGATTCGTGTACAGACCATGATTCTTAGTAGGAATCCAAATTTTCACACGGTTTGGAACCGTAGGGCCAAAGTTATGAACTAACACAATTATTGTTGCGCCCGCAAAACTATGAATTTTTGCAAAAATTCTAAATTTTACCGATTTTTTGATTGATTCGTGTCCAGGCCATGATTCTTAGTAAGAATCCAAAATTTCAGACGGTTCAGAGTCATAAGGCTAAAGTTATGACCGACCCTAAGAGTTCAAACGTCCGACCCCAAGTGTTTACACGACCGAACCCAAGTTTTAAAGATGTGATTTATTTTTTTAATTTTCTTTGAAGATTTTTTGATTGATTCATGTACAGACCACGATTATTAGTAAGAATCCAAAATTTCACACGGTTCGGAACCATACGGACAAAGTAATGAACTAACACAATTATTGTAGCGCCCGCAAAACTATGAATTTTTGCAAAATTTCTACCTTTAGGCAATTTTTTTGATTGATACGTGTCCAAGCCATGATTCTTAGTAAGAATCCAAAGTTTCACATGGTTCGGAACCATAAGGCTAAAGTTATGACCGATCCCAACAGTTCAAACGTCCGACCCCAAGTGCTAAAACGACGAACCCAAGTGTTAAACCTGTGATTTTTTTTTAAATTTTCGTTGAAGATTTTTTAATTGATTCGTATACAGACCATAATTTTTAGCAGGAATCCAAAATTTCACTCGGTTCGGAAGCATAGGGCCAAAGTTATGAACGACCACAATTATTGTTACAAAGCGCCCGTAAAACAATGAATTTTTGCGAAAATTCTACTTTTAACCGATTTTTTTTGATACGTGTCGAGGCCATGATTCTAAGTAAGAATCCAAAATTTCAGACGGTTTTGAGCCATAAGGCAAAAGTTATGACCGACCTCATGTGTTCAAGCGTCCGACCCCAAGTGCTTAAACAACCGAATCCAAGTGTTAAAACGATGATTAAAAAAAAAAAATTCTAGATTTTTTGATTGATTCGTGTAAAGACCATGATTCTTAGTAAGAATCCAAAATTTCAGACGGTTTGGAGCCATATGGCTAAAGTTATGACCGATCCCAAGAGTTCAAACGTTCGACCTCAATTGGTAAAACGACCGAAACCAAGTGTTGAAACTGTGATTTTTTTGAAAAAATTTCTTTGAAGATTTTTTGATTGATTCGTGTTCAGACCATGATTCTTAGGAGGAATCCAACATTTTACCCGGTTCGGAAGCATAGGGCCAAAGTTATTAACGACCACAATTATTGTAGCGCCCGCAAAACTATGAATTTTTGCAAAAATTCTAAATTTTACCGATTTTTTGATTAATTCGTGTCCAGGCCATGATTCTTAGTAAGAATCCAAAATTTCAGACGGTTCAGAGTCATAAGGCTAAAGTTATGACCGACCCTAAGAGTTCAAACGTCCGACCCCAAGTGTTTAAACGACCGAACCCAAGTTTTAAAGATGTGATTTTTTTTTTAAATTTTCTTTGAAGATTTTTTGATTGATTCGTGTACAGACCATGATTCTTAGTAGGAATCCAAATTTTCACACGGTTTGGAACCATAGGGCCAAAGTTATGAACTAACACAATTATTGTAGCGCCCGCAAAACTATGAATTTTTGCAAAAATTCTACTTTCAGGCAATTTTTTGATTGATACGTGTCCAAGCCATGATTCTTAGAAAGAATCCAAAGTTTCACATGGTTCGTGTTAAAATATACATTGTAATACATTATTTTAACAATAATAATGTTGGTTTAAGGGTTGGCAACATTTTGCATGTGGCAACCCATTTTTAGTTCTTTTGTTTTTTCTCTGTGCTCCAAGCGTTCTTCTCTTGTTTTCATGTAATACGTACATCTTAAAATAAAACCAGTTATTAAAGTGTTATATTTCTTTTTATTAAAATCACTAACTCAGTAGATTACAACAGGTTATGGGGCCCAGACACATAAACCTTGATTTATAATATAATACATGCTGAGTAGTGGATAACTGCTGCAAATTGATTGACCGGCGAATTGAGGTTAAGTTGACACCACGCCGCGTGCATCACTTCATTTTTTGCAGGAGGAAGGCAAAAAGAAATAAAAAACATCTTGTTTAGTGTAGTGATCAAGATGGAAGGAAACCAAAACGGGTTAAAACTGGAAGGTTCGAGAAACTGGAATGTTTGGAAGTTCCAGACTACAGTCCTTTTGCGTGGACAAGGATGGCTCGATGTAGTTGAAGGCCGAAGTATAAAACCTGAAGAACAGGCACAGAAAATTCTTTGGGAAAACAAGGATGCGAAGGCTCAGACCTTAATAGTCACAAGGATGACAGAAAATGTTATGTTGCACATTATATCCTGTTCTACTTCAGCAGAAATGTGGAAAAAGTTGCAGAGTGTTTATGAACAAAAGACGGAGACTAGCATTCACATTGCTCAACAGCGATTTTTCCAGTACAAATACGAAAAAGGTACAGAAATGTCTGTGTTTTTGTCAAAAATCCAAGAAATGCAGAACCATTTAAAGCAAATGGGGGAAGAGATTTCCGAGAAATTTGTTATAACTAAAGTACTTATGTCGCTGCCAGAAGAATATAAACATTTTGTTTCGGCTTGGGAATCTGCCCCTGATGATAAGCAAACCTTGGACAACTTAGTGGCCAGGTTATTGATGGAGGAAGAAAGGCTTATGGATAAGAATAATGAACATCAGCAAACTTCATCATCGTCAGCTTTTTTAATGAAAAATAAAAAGACTGGAAAGTGTTTCAAATGTGGGAAAATAGGACATTTCCAGAGCGAATGTAAGAATAATAAAAATAATAGTGAAAAGAACGTAATTAAAAAATGTTTTTATTGTAATAAAGTTGGGCACAACAAGAGTGAGTGCTGGCACAAGAAAGGAAAGGAGAAAAATGCGTTTGTAGTACAACAGATACCTAAAGAACTTTATCAACAGTCAAAATGGTTGGTGGACACAGGTGCTAGTCAACATATGTGTCAAGATGAAAATCTGTTTTCGACATTTTCACCAGAAGTGTCACAAAAGTCTGTGATAATAGGTGATGGTATTGAAATAAATGTTATTGGCTGCGGACAAGTGGAGCTAGAGGTATTCAATGGACACCAGTGGGTCGAGACAACCATAGATAATGTACTGTGTGTGCCAGACTTACAAATAAACTTGTTTTCTGTGAATTGTACGGCAGACAAAGGTTATGTCATGTTGACAGATCAAAACATTTGCAAGTTTTTCAAGAATAATAAAGTATGTGCGGTAGCAAATCGTGTTGGAAATATGTATATTATGGATGTTCGTTATAAATATAAAAATTTCTTTGCAAATGTAACTACAGTTAAATCAAGCTTGAGTGAGTGGCATGAGAAACTTGTACACCAGAATATAAAGCAGGTGAAAAACGTGTTAGAGAGCAATAATATTAAAGTTTCAAGTAATTCTCTTCAGAATTGTCAAGGCTGCTTACAGGGTAAATCACACCGGCTGCCCTTTATGAACAGTGAGACAAAAACTGTTAAAACATGTGAACTGATATATGCCGATGTTTGCGGGCCGATGGAGGCAGTATCTGTAGGCGGGGCGAGGTATTTCTTGATTTTAAAAGATGATTACTCTTGCTATAGAACTGTATACATTATTAAAAAGAAGGATGAGGTGATTAATTGTATTAAAGATTTCGTAAACAAAGCTGAAAATGTCACGGGTAACAAAATAATCACATTTAGAAGTGACAACGGATTAGAATTCATTAATAAGGCTGTGTCAACTTTGTTCTCAGACCGGGGTATAGTACACCAAACTTCTGTACCATACACGCCACAACAGAATGGCAAGGCGGAACGGGAGATAAGAACCCTGACAGAAGCGGCAAGGTCAATGCTATGTGCCAAGAATCTACCAAAAAAATTATGGGCAGAAGCAGTCAACACTGCAGCCTATGTTCTCAACAGAACCAGTAGAAGTAATGAACCAGGAAAAACACCCTATGAATTATGGACAGACAAACAATTTGATCTGAGTAATCTACATATCTTTGGTACGCCCGTATCTGTCCATATTCCAAAGGAAAAACGTAGAAAATGGGATTCCAAAGGAGAAAATGGAATCATGGTAGGGTACGGAGAAAATGTGAAAGGATTTAGAATTTTTTATCCTGATAAAAATGAAGTTCATATAAAGAGGGATGTCATTTTTCTGGAATCTATCTTTGAGGAATGCGATAGCTTAAACCTAGAGTCTGTAACAGAAACACTCAACAATGAAAACGAAAATAACCAGCAAGAGTTAGTAGAAGATGTTGTGAGTGATCCAAACATTACAAATCAGATGTCAGATGATGAGCAGCACAGCTTATATGAACCCGAAGAAGCAAGTGATGAAGACAGTGAACGCGATAATGATAATACATTACAGCCAGCTTCTCCTCGTCGAACCAAACGTGTCAGAAAGGCACCACAATTCTATACTTGCCAAAATGTGTACACTGCAGAGACAGAACCAGGCACCTATAAGGAAGCTATGCAGAGGAGTGATGCCTGTCAGTGGGAAGAAGCTGTCAAACAAGAACTGGATACTCTCAAAGCAAATAATACTTGGACAGTGTGCGCTGTACCTCAAAAACAAAACATTATTAGTAGTAAGTGGGTATTCAAAATAAAGAAAGTTGATAATACTATCCAATATAAAGCAAGATTGGTTGCCAGAGGTTTTGAACAGAATGATGCATTAGATTTATATGAAATCTACTCACCTGTTGCCAAATTGTCAACATTTAGATTATTTGTTTCAGTTGCTACAAAATTAAAACTATCAATACATCAGATGGATATCACTGGGGCCTTTTTATATGGGGATATAAAGGAAATTGTGTTTATTAAATTACCGGAAGGGGCGTATGATGGTTGTGATAATATTGTTAAACTAAATAAATCATTGTATGGGCTAAAAAAATCCCCTAAATATTGGAATGAAAAATTTAACCATGTAATAAGTAAAGCAGGCTATGTAAAGTCAAAGAATGATCCTTGTTTGTTTACTAAGTGTAATGGAGAAAACCAAACTTATGTTTTATTGTATGTCGATGACCTCTTGATGTTTAGTAATAATGAACAGGAATTAAGTGATCTTAAATTAAAATTACACAATGCATTTAAGATGAAAGATTTGGGACCAATTTCAAATTTTCTTGGTATCAGTGTTAAACAGAATTTGAAAGACGGTGTAACTGAATTATGTCAAAAATCTTATTTAGAAAATGTATTAAAAAGATTTAACATGGAAAATTGCAAACCAATATCTACCCCTATTGATCAAAATTTTAACGTAAAAATCTTAGAATCTAAAGAATGTAAGTCTGACAAGGATATTGAAAACACTTGTAGGAAAATTATTGGAAGTTTAATGTATGCTGTCTTAGGCACTAGGCCAGACCTTTGTGTAGCTGTATCTATATTAAGTAGGTACCAAAATAATGCAAGTGATGTATTGTTGACTCATTTAAAAAGAATTTTAAGATATGTAAAATATACTCTAGATTATAAGCTGATTTTCAAATGTAATGATGATGGGCTTGTTGGGCATTGTGATGCAGATTGGGGTGGTGACACACGAGATAGAAAGTCTACCACTGGCTACTGTTTCAAGTTCTCCAATTGTCTTATATCGTGGTGTTCTAAGAAACAGTGTTCCGTAAGCTTATCATCAACCGAAGCAGAGTATGTTGCAGTCAGTATGGCGGCTAGTGAATCTTGTTGGCTGTCAAGTTTATTGAAAGACTTTAATAATATAAATGTTTGTCCTGTACTTATGTACTGTGATAACCAGTCTGCCATAATGGTTGCAAATACTGATAATATTAAAAGACTAAAACATATCGATATACGTTATCATTTTGTCAAATATTTAATTAAGGAATCTAAGATATGTTTAATGTATGTTAAGACTGAGGATCAAATAGCTGATATGTTTACTAAGTCATTAAACAAAAATCTATTGTTTAAATTTATTACTCAATGTGGACTAAACTAGATAATGTAAGAATGTATTACATTGAGCGGGGGTGTTAAAATATACAATGAAATACATTATTTTAACAATAATAATGTTGGTTTAAGGGTTGGCAACATTTTGCATGTGGCAACCCATTTTTAGTTCTTTGGTTTTTTCTCTGTGCTCCAAGCGTTTTTCTCTTGTTTTCATGTAATACCTTAATATCTTAAAATAAAACCAGTTATTAAAGTGTTATATTTCTTTTTATTAAAATCACTAACTCAGTAGATTACAACAGTTCGGAACCATAAGGCTAAAGTTATGACCGATCCCAAGAGTTCAAACGTCCGACCCCAAGTGCTAAAACGACGAACCCAAGTGTTAAAACTGTGATTTTTTTTTTAATTTTCGTTGAAGATTTTTTAATTGATTCGTATACAGACCATAATTTTTAGCAGGAATCCAAAATTTCACACGGTTCGGAAGCATAGGGCCAAAGTTATGAACGACCACAATTATTGTTACAAAGCGCCCGTAAAACAATGAATTTTTGCAAAAATTCTACTTTTAACCGATTTTTTTTGATACGTGTTCAGGTCATGATTCTAAGTAAGAATCCAAAATTTCAGACGGTTTTGAGCCATAAGGCAAAAGTAATGACCGACCTCATGTGTTCAAGCGTCCGACCCCAAGTGCTTAAACAACCGAATCCAAGTGTTAAAACGATGATTAAAAAAAAAAAAAAAAAATTCTAGATTTTTTGATTGATTCGTGTAAAGACCATGATTCTTAGTAAGAATCCAAAATTTCAGACGGTTTGGAGCCATAAGGCTAAAGTTATGACCGATCCGAAGAGTTCAAACGTCCGACCTCAATTGGTAACGAAACTGTGATTTTTTTGAAAAAATTTCTTTGAAGATTTTTTGATTGATTCGTGTTCAGACCATGATTCTTAGGAGGAATCCAACATTTTACCCGGTTCGGAAGCATAGGGCCAAAGTTATTAACGACCACAATTATTGTTACAAAGCGCCCTTAAATGATGAATTTTTGCAAAAATTCTACTTTTAGCCGGTGTTTTTTATTGATACGTGTCCAGGCCATGATTCTTAGTAAGAATCCAAAATTTCAGATGTTTCGGAATCATAAGGCTAAAGGTATGACCGATCCCAAGAGTTCAAACGTCCGACCCCAAGTGCTAAAACGACCGAAACCAAATGTTGAAACTGTGATTTTTTTGAAAAAATTTCTTTAAAGATTTTTTGATTGATTCGTGTTCAGACCATGATTCTTAGTAGGAATCAAACATTTTACACGGTTTGGAAGCAAAGGGCCAAAGTTATTGACGACCACAATTATTGTTACAAAGCGCCCTTAAATGATGAATTTTTGCAAAAATTCTAGTTTTAGGCAATTTTTTGATTGATACGTTTCCAGGCCACGATTCATAGTAAGAATCCAAATTTTTTCACCCTTCGGAACCATAGGGCAGAAGTTATGAACTACCACAATTATTGTTACAAAGCGCCAGTAAAAAGATGAATTTTTGCAAAAATTCTACTTTTTGCCGGTATTTTTAATTGATACGTGTCCAGGCCATGATTCTTAGTAAGAATCCAAACTTTCAGACGGTTCGGAGCAATAAGGCTAAAGTCATGGCCGACCCCAAGAGTTCAAACATCTGACCCCAAGTGCTACAATGACCGAACCCAAGTGTTAAAACTGAGATTTTTTCAAAAAATTTTTTTGAAGATTTTTTGATTGATTTGTGTACAGACCATAATTCTTAGTAACAATCCAAAATTTCACACGGTTCGGATCCATACAACCAAAGTTTTGAATTAACACAATTATTGTAGCGCCGGCAAAACTATGAATTTTTGCAAAAATTCTAAATTTTACCGATTTTTTGATTGATTCGTGTCCAGGCCATGGTAAGAATCCAAAATTTCAGACAGTTCAGAGCCATAAAGTTAAAGTTATGACCGACCCTAAGAGTTCAAACGTCCGACCCCAAGTGTTTAAACGACCGAACCCAAGTTTTAAAGCTGTGATTTTTTTTTTAAATTTTCTTTGAAGATTCGGAACCATAAGGCTAAAGATATGACCGATCCCAAGAGTTCAAACGTCCGACCCCAAGTGCTTAAACGACCGAACCCAAGTGTTCAAACTGTGATTTTTTGGAAAATTTTCGTTGAAGATTTTTTGATTAATTCTTAGTAGGAATCCAAAATTTCACACTGTTCGGAAGCATAGGGCCAAAGTTATGAACGACCACAATTATTGTTACAAATCGCCCGTAAAACGATGAATTTTAGCAAAAATTCTACTTTTAGCCGATTTTTTGATTGATTCGTGTCCAGGCCATTATTCTTAGTAAGTATCAAAATTTCAGCCGGTTCAGAGCCATAAGGCTAAAGTTATGACCGACCCCAAGAGTTCAAACGTCCTAACCCCAAGTGCTTAAACGACCGAACCCAAGTGTTAAAACGAATATTAAAAAAAAAAAAAATTCTATGTGGATTTTTTCATTAATTTGTGTACAGACCATGATTCTGAGTAAGAATCCAAAATTTTAGACGTTAAGGAGCCATAAGACTAAAGTCATGACCGACCCCAAGGGTTCAAACGTCCGACCCCAAGTGCTACAACGACCGAACCCAAGAGTTAAAACTGTGATTTTTTCAAAAATTTTCTTTGAAGATTTTTTGATTGATCCGTGTACAGACCACAATTCTTCGTAAGAATCCAAAATTTCACCATACGGCCAAAGTTATGAACTAACACAATTATTGTTTCAATGCGCCCGTAAAACGATGAATTTTTGCAAAAATTCTACTTTTACCGATTTTTTGATTGATTTGTGTCCAGGCCATGATTCTTTGTAAGAATCCAAAATTTCAGACGGTTCAGAGCCATAAGGCTAAAGTTTTGACCGACCCCAAGAGTTCAAACGTCCGACCCCAAGTGCTAAAACGACCGAACGCAAGTGTTAAAACTGTGATTTTTTTTTTAAATTTTCTTTAAAGATTTTTTGATTGATTCGTGTACAGACCACGATTCTTAGTAAGAATCCAAAATTTCAGACGGTTTGGAGCCATAAGGCTAAAGTTATGACCGATCCCAAGAGTTCAAACGTCCGACCCCAAGTGCTAAAACGACCGAAACCAAGTGTTAAAACTGTGATTTTTTTTTAAATTTTCGTTGAAGATTTTTTAATTGATTCGTGTACAGACCATAATTTTTAGTAGGAATCCAAAATTTCACACGGTTCGGAAGCATAGGGCCAAAGTTATGAACTAACACAATTATCGTAGCGCCCGCAAAACTATGAATTTTTGCAAAAATTCTAAATTTTACCGATTTTTTGATTGATTCGTGTCCAGGCCATGATTCTTAGTAAGAATCCAAAATTTCAGACGGTTCAGAGTCATAAGGCTAAAGTTATGACCGATCCCAAGAGTTCAAACGTCCGACCCCAAGTGCTAAAACGACGAACCCAAGTATTAAAACTGTGATTTTTTTTTAAATTTTCGTTGAAGATTTTTTAATTGATTCGTGTACAGACCATAATTTTTAGTAGGAATCCAAAATTTCACACGGTTCGGAAGCATAGGGCCAAAGTTATGAACGACCACAATTATTGTTACAAAGCGCCCGTAAAACAATGAATTTTTGCAAAAATTCTACTTTTAACCGATTTTTTGATTGATTCGTGTCCAGGCCATTATTCTTAGTAAGAATCAAAATTTCAGCCGGTTCAGAGCCATTAGGCTAAAGTTATGACCGACCCCAAGGGTTCAAACGTCCTAACCCCAAGTGTTAAAGCAACCGAACCCAAGTGTTAAAAATGTGATTTTTTAAAAATTTTCTTTGAAGATTGTTTTAACGATTCGTATACAGACCATGTTTCTTATTAAGAATCCAAAATTTCACACGGTTCGGAAGCATAGGGCCTAAGTTATGAACGACCACACTTATTGTTATAAAGCGCCCGTAAAAATTTTAGCAAAAATTCTACTTTTAGCCGATTTTTTGATTGATTCGTGTCCAGGCCTAATTCTTAGTAAGTATCAAAATTTCAGCCGGTTCAGAGCCATAAGGCTAAAGTTATGACCGACCCCAAGAGTTCAAACGTCTTAACCCCAAGTGCTTAAACGACCGAACCCAAGTGTTAAAACGAATATTTAAAAAAAAAAAAATTCTATGTGGATTTTTTCATTAATTTGTGTACAGACCATGATTCTGAGTAAGAATCCAAAATTTTAGACGTTAAGGAGCCATAAGACTAAAGTCATGACCGACCCCAAGGGTTCAAACGTCCGACCCCAAGTGCTACAACGACCGAACCCAAGAGTTAAAACTGTGATTTTTTCAAAAATTTTCTTTGAAGATTTTTTGATTGATCCGTGTACAGACCACAATTCTTCGTAAGAATCCAAAATTTCACACGATTCGGAACAATACGGCCAAAGTTATGAACTAACACAATTATTGTTTCAATGCGCCCGTAAAACGATGAATTTTTGCAAAAATTCTACTTTTACCGATTTTTTGATTGATTTGTGTCCAGGCCATGATTCTTTGTAAGAATCCAAAATTTCAGACGGTTCAGAGCCATAAGGCTAAAGTTATGACCGATCCCAAGAGTTCAAACGTCCGACCCCAAGTGCTAAAACGACCGAAACCAAGTGTTAAAACTGTGATTTTTTTTTAAATTTTCGTTGAAGATTTTTTAATTGATTCGTGTACAGACCATAATTTTTAGTAGGAATCCAAAATTTCACACGGTTCGGAAGCATAGGGCCAAAGTTATGAACTAACACAATTATCGTAGCGCCCGCAAAACTATGAATTTTTGCAAAAATTCTAAATTTTACCGATTTTTTGATTGATTCGTGTCCAGGCCATGATTCTTAGTAAGAATCCAAAATTTCAGACGGTTCAGAGTCATAAGGCTAAAGTTATGACCGATCCCAAGAGTTCAAACGTCCGACCCCAAGTGCTAAAACGACGAACCCAAGTATTAAAACTGTGATTTTTTTTTAAATTTTCGTTGAAGATTTTTTAATTGATTCGTGTACAGACCATAATTTTTAGTAGGAATCCAAAATTTCACACGGTTCGGAAGCATAGGGCCAAAGTTATGAACGACCACAATTATTGTTACAAAGCGCCCGTAAAACAATGAATTTTTGCAAAAATTCTACTTTTAACCGATTTTTTGATTGATTCGTGTCCAGGCCATTATTCTTAGTAAGAATCAAAATTTCAGCCGGTTCAGAGCCATTAGGCTAAAGTTATGACCGACCCCAAGGGTTCAAACGTCCTAACCCCAAGTGTTAAAGCAACCGAACCCAAGTGTTAAAAATGTGATTTTTTAAAAATTTTCTTTGAAGATTGTTTTAACGATTCGTATACAGACCATGTTTCTTATTAAGAATCCAAAATTTCACACGGTTCGGAAGCATAGGGCCTAAGTTATGAACGACCACACTTATTGTTATAAAGCGCCCGTAAAAAGATGAATTTTAGCAAAAATTCTACTTTTAGCCGATTTTTTGATTGATTCGTGTCCAGGCCTAATTCTTAGTAAGTATCAAAATTTCAGCCGGTTCAGAGCCATAAGGCTAAAGTTATGACCGACCCCAAGAGTTCAAACGTCTTAACCCCAAGTGCTTAAACGACCGAACCCAAGTGTTAAAACGAATATTTAAAAAAAAAAAAATTCTATGTGGATTTTTTCATTAATTTGTGTACAGACCATGATTCTGAGTAAGAATCCAAAATTTTAGACGTTAAGGAGCCATAAGACTAAAGTCATGACCGACCCCAAGGGTTCAAACGTCCGACCCCAAGTGCTACAACGACCGAACCCAAGAGTTAAAACTGTGATTTTTTCAAAAATTTTCTTTGAAGATTTTTTGATTGATCCGTGTACAGACCACAATTCTTCGTAAGAATCCAAAATTTCACACGATTCGGAACAATACGGCCAAAGTTATGAACTAACACAATTATTGTTTCAATGCGCCCGTAAAACGATGAATTTTTGCAAAAATTCTACTTTTACCGATTTTTTGATTGATTTGTGTCCAGGCCATGATTCTTTGTAAGAATCCAAAATTTCAGACGGTTCAGAGCCATAAGGCTAAAGTTATGACCGACCCCAAGAGTTCAAACGTCCGACCCCAAGTGCTAAAACGACCGAACCCAAGTGTTAAAACTGTGATTTTTTTTTTAAATTTTCTTTAAAGATTTTTTGATTGATTCGTGTACAGACCATGATTCTTAGTAAAAATCCAAAATTTCACATGGTTCGGAACCATACGGCCAAAGTAATGAACTAACTCAATTATTTTTACAAAGCGCCCGTAAAACGATGAATTTTTACAAAAATTCTACTTTTAGGACATTTTTTGATTGATATGTGTCCAGGCTATTATTCTTAGTAAGAATCATAATATCTTAGAACAATAAGGCTTAAGTTATGACCGATCCCAAGAGTTCAAACGTCCGACCCCAAGTGCTAAAACGACCGAACCCAAGTGTTAAAACTGTGATTTAAAAAAAAAAATTGGTTGATGATTTTTTGATTGATTCGTGTACAGACCGTGATTCTTAGTAGGAATCTAAAATTTCAAACGGTTCGGAAGCATAGGGCCTAAGTTATGAACGACCACTCTTATTGTTATAAAGCGCCCGTAAAACGATGAATTTTAGCAAAAATTCTACTTTTAATCGTTTTTTTTATTGACTCGTGACCAAGCCATAATTCTTAGTAAGAATCCAAAATTTCAGACGGTTTGGAGCCATATGGCAAAAGTTATGTCCGACCTCAAGTGTTCAAACGTCCCACCCCAAGTGCTTAAACGACCGAACCCAAGTCTTAAAACTATGATTAAAAAAAAAAAAAATCTTTGTAGATTTTTTGATTGATTCGTGTACAGACCATGATACTCAGTAAGAATCCAAAATTTCAGACGGTTCGGAGCCATAAGGCTAAAGTTATGTCCGACCCCAAGAGTTCAAACGTCCGACCCCAAGTGCTAAAAGGACCGAACCCAAGTGTTAAAACTGTGATTTTTTGTTAAATTTTCTCTGAAGATTTTTTGATTGATTCGTGTACAGACCATGATTCTTAGAAGGAATCCAAAATTGCACACGGTTCGGAAGCATAGGGCCAAAGCTATGAACGACCACAATTATGATATGATTTTAGATTTTCACGGACAAAAATTTTATGGTTATTTCCTTTTGGGGTATTATGCCGTGTTGCGCTACCTCCTCCTTTAACCAACGTTTCGGACAGCGTTACAGTGTCCATCATCAGGGCAGATGTGTTAATGTTAGAGATGAAATGTGTGCTTAAGTACTTCGAAGCAATACCGTGTTGCCAGCACCAATCCACTGCGGGCTGGCATTACAGTATACTTCAAGATGGTTTTTTGCATTTAGCTTTGGTGTAGCCGTCAATTACCGGATACCAAGAACTATTGAGCTTAGCTCGGTCGTCTCTATTAATGTTCATAGGATTTTTATGAATTTCAATTGCCTCTGTAATTAAGCGTGCTCTATAGGTTTTGGGTCTTCCCAGGACTTCAGGAACAAATCCGAAGTAATGGCCGGTTTCAATTAAATGCTCGGCAATTGCCGATTTGTCAAGGTGGCCAAGTTTACATGCTCGAAAGTGTTCCGATATCCTTTTGGAGATCGTCCGCTCTGTCTGGCCAACATAGACCTTATCACATCCGGAACAGCTGAGTTTATATACTCCATCTGTTTCCAGAGGAAACTTGGTCTTTGCAGACCTCAGTAGGTCTTGTATTTTGGTTGTGGTTCCGAAGACAGTCTTGATGCTTTCTTTCCTCAACAGTCTGGCAATTCTGTCTGTCACATTGTGAACATAAGGTAGGAAAGCACAGCCTTTAGACTCTTGTTCAATTCTGTCTTCGTTTGGTGTAGATTTGGCTTTTATTATTTGCCTTGTCTGCCTTGCCGGGTAACCGTTACGCTCCAGTGCATCGGTGAGCTTAGTTAGTTCCGCTCCGATTTTTGATTCTTCACATTTTCTGGTCGCTCGGGTTTCCAGCGTATGGATAAGTCCTCTCTTCTGTGCTGGGTGGTGAAACGAATCAGCATGTAGATACCGATTCGTATGAGTTGGTTTCCTATACACTGTGTGTCCTAGGCTACCATCTTCTTTTCGCATCACTTCCACATCTAGAAAAGGCAGGATTTTGTGGTTATTTTCCAACTCCATTGAACTTAATTTTACTGTGAAGTGAGTTAAGATGGTCTAGGAATTCATTCAGTTTCTCTATTCCATGAGGCCAAATGGCGAAAACATCATCGACATAACGCCACCATACCTTTGGAACAGCCGAAGCTGTGTCAAGTGCCACTTCTTCAAACTTCTCCATAAAGAAGTTAGCTAGAACTGGCGACAACGGACTGCCCATCGCAACTCCTTCCACTTGCTCAAAAAGCTCACCGTGAAATGCAAAAAAACCTGTTTTGAGACAGTGTTCAAAAAGTTTGCAAATGTCTTCCTCATATATCTCCCTGAGCATTGTCATGGAGTCTTCTAGAGGCACATTCGTAAAAAGAGAAACTACGTCAAAACTGACAAGAATATCCCTTTCATCAGTCTTAACCTTCTTAAGTTTACTGATCAGATGTGTGGAATCCTTAATCCAGGATTCAGTTTTTCCGGTTTGCATCGGTTGCAGTGTCAATCATCAGGGCAGATGTGTAATAGTTAGGGGTGATGTTGGTACTTAAAATTGCACACAGATCGAAAGCATAGGGCCAAAGCTATGAACGACCACAATTATTGTTACAAAGCGCCCGTAAAACGATGAATTTTAGCAAAAATTTCTACTTTTAGGCAATTTTTTTATTGTTACGTGTCCAGGCCATGATTCTTAGTAAGAATCCAAAATTTCACACGGTTCGGAACCATACGGCGAAAGTTATGAACTAAAACAAATAATTGGATACGATTTTAGATTTTCACGGCCAAAAATTATTTTGTTATTAGTTTTTGGGGTATTTTGCCGTGTTGCGCTACCTCCTTCTTTAGCCAACGTTTCGGACAGCGTTGCATTGTCAATCATCAGGGCAGATGTGTAATAGTTAGGGGTGATGTTGGTACTTAGGAGCGATACCGTGTCGCCAGCTCCATTCCTCTACGAGCTGGCGCTACAATATATGAAGTAGATTAGTACCAACATCACCCCTAACTATTACACATCTGCCCTGATGATGGACACTGCAACGCTGTCCAAAACGTTGGCTAAAGAAGGAGGTAGCGGAACACGGCATAATACGCCAAAAACTAATATCAAAATAACACAATTATTGTTTCAAAGCGCCCGTAAAACGATGATTTTTTGCAAAAATTCTACTTTTAGGCAATTTTTTGATTGATACGTGTCTAGGCCATGATTCTTAGTAAGAATTTAAAATTTCACATGGTTCGGAACCATAGGGCAGAAGTTATGAACTACCACAATTATTGTTACAAAGCGCCCGTAAAAAGATGAATTTTTGCAAAAATTCTACTTTTTGCCGGTTTTTTTTATTGATACGTGTCCAGACCATGATTTTTAGTAAGAATCCAAAATTTCAGGCGGTTTGGAGCCATCAGGCAAAAGTTATGACCGACCTCAAGTGTTCAAACGTCCGACCCCAAGTGTTAAAACAACAATTTAAAAAAAAAAAATCTTTGTAGATTTTTTGATTGATTCGTGTACAGACCATGATACTCAGTAAGAATCCAAAATTTCAGACGGTTCGGAGCCATAAGGCTAAAGTTATGTCCGACCCCAAGAGTTCAAACGTCCGACCCCAAGTGCTAAAAGGACCGAACCCAAGTGTTAAAACTGTGATTTTTTGTTAAATTTTCTCTGAAGATTTTTTGATTGATTCGTGTACAGACCATGATTCTTAGAAGGAATCCAAAATTGCACACGGTTCGGAAGCATAGGGCCAAAGCTATGAACGACCACAATTATTGTTACAAAGCGCCCGTAAAACGATGAATTTTTGAAAAAATTCTACTTTTAGGCAATTTTTGGTTGATACGTGTCCAGGCCATGATTCTTAGTAAGAATCCAAAATTTCACACGGTTCGGAACCATAGGGCAGAAGTTATGACCGACTACAATTTGCTAACAATTATATAAAAAAACTTCCCTTAGAATATATATTCACATCAAGGGATGTATTCTAGGAACCTAGGCAGATTTTACTATTGATGCTGTTCTGCAATTATTATGCATTGGTTTAATAATATAATCTTTTACAAATTTGGCGCCGTGATTCATTGATCGTTCCTACCTAAAAAAATAATAAAAAATTTCAAATTATTTTTAATCGATATTTACCTACAAATGGCTGATTTTATAATTCACACGGCAACGTCACGGCGACGGCAATGGCTCGCGGTACCTCATTCATTAATATGAACGATGGACGTTAATATGATGCAAGAAAATTATTTCTTTTTATCTTCGGAGGAAGCATAGATGCCAACATTGTGTCTCATCGTTTGCCTTACCATTACTTAGTGTGTAAGAAAGTGTTGCAGCATTATTGTAATAAGGAACGTACGTTTATTGCCTTTTTTGTACCATCGCTGTTAAAAAATATATACGTACCTAAATGTGTTTCTTGTCGAAAATTAGTCCGTTTGTGTATTTATTTGCGCACTAATATATTTCAGATTTTTTTACATTCTTATTTTGCTTAGACATTATTGAAAAATAATTACGAAAAGAACATAATTTTAATAGTTTTATTATCACTCCTTTCAGCATTTTTGGATGTACATATGTAGGTATAAATTAAAGCAAATTTGGAATGAAATAAAATCGACATTGAGTCATAATTTTAAAAAGCTGGTAAGGAGAATATTTAATCTTTCCATTGGAACCTCCCTGTACGATCGTAAGAATATCTTTCGACGAAATGTGGATTTTTGGACGCTGGCTGGTTAAACGCTCTTAATACATTTCGTGACAATAGGCCACTTGCATGGATTTCATAACGACTTGGAAAAAAATCGTCTGGATTGATTTTTTTACTAAGATTACGAAAATGTTAGTACCCAAAATTTTTTAAAAATGTACAGTTTTTTTTCTTTTAAATAAATAAATCCATTATTTGGGCTCGTGACGTCACTACATGAAAATGTCCCGCCTCCAAAAATATTCCTACTAATTTTGTAAATTCCACACTGATTTATTTTTTTTGATATGGCAACAATTTGATTTCAGGCGAATATTTGAATTTTACATTTTACGTTCACTAGATTTAACGTTTGTTCTCTGCGAACTTATCATTTGGTTTGACTTTTTGACAGATGTTATGAAGAGAACCCCGTACATTTAACGCTGTCTGTACGTGTTTTAGAGGTACACTGGTAATAGTGCTGATTTTAACAAAATCAAATTTTATAATATTCTTATAATTATTATAATTTACAAGTACAAGTATATTACATTGGATTTAGTAATATAGACGTTGAACATTATAATGATTTATGATCAATAAGATGGATCAAGGAAAAAAATATTTATGAGATGTAATATTTTTGGTATGCCTCGTTATTCTCCTGTGCAATTGGTGTGGAAAAACTTCTTTTTTTTTTAAATGATTTTCGGCTATGTAGTTATGCAACCCATAAAATTATGTCTCGTCTTTCCGGTTTATAAAAAATGGTCTGATTTTTCGGATTGAAATTTTCAAAAAATCGCCAGAGTTTCAAAAATACCATTGAAAAACAAAATACAGAATGCCTAAATAAGATTTTTTTTTTAATGTGATGCAAGTGGCCTATTTAACAAATAATAAAGGACTTGGGCGAATAGAAGAACTATTGACTTATAAAATCTGCCGTACAATTAATACGAAATGATCAAAAAAAAAAACAGTAATAACGTTTGAATTATTAGGCGACAAACAACGATACGAGATATTAGGGCGAGTTATTTCACCGAATTTGGATAATTCATCAAATTTCAAAGTTAATCTAACAATTAATAACTTTATATTAAGTTCCTTCGGAACACGTAAAATACTAACACATAACACAAGATAAAAATAATGTAAAAAAGTAAAAAATATATCTAACACAAAAGTAGATAATGGGAACCCACTAAGGCACTGCCTGTGCGTTGGTTATATTAACTAGAGTGCTAAATTACACCAATAAGTTGGCGGTACAAGTAAAAAATGTAAATTTCAAAGTGAAAGATTTAAAAATAAAGGTAACCAACACTTTATATTTCATTAAAAAGCAAAATAACGAAAGTGGTGAAAAACCAAAAAAATATATTAGCTGAAGTATCTTCTCATAGCTCCTCAAAATGGCAATTTATTTTAGGATACCGACCAAGGAAATGTAGGAAATAATACTTACAAGTTGAACATGCGGGTGCCTTCCTAAACTTGAGACCGTGGGACTGGGGCTATTTTAAGAAGGTTTTACAATCAACTTCCCTCAAACTGGGATGGGACTATATTTATATGAGCATTGTTAGCTTTAGTCTTATTAGTATTGTGGTTGAACATGTTGGTATTTGTTTGCTGACAACGTTGTACAAAGAGCTCAACTCAAACATCGAAGTTTACATTAACCCATACAATGCGTCAAAGCTGTCAGTAACAATTAACTGCTTGTGGGCAAAGTTTCAGTACAAGTTTGCTGTTATTGATAAAATCGTTCCCGAATTGTCATTCGTGCCACCAGTTCCATTTGTATGGCAAAATATACACATTGCGGTATAAATAAATGAGATATGCGGAGATCTAAAAAGAATGCAAGGTTGATGTAAGCCTAATGAGTAATCTTAAGAAAGGTACCCTCAGATGGTTTGGACATGTAGAGGACATGTATTTCAATTAAGAAGCGGATATGGGTACCGCCGCCCCAAGAACAATTTATTGGATAACCAACACCCTTGCTATAGGTCACCCCAAGTGGTTCGCTACGTTTGGTGACTTAGCAGGTGTGCCCGGGTTTATAGAATAAAGTTTGTCTAGGTCTTGGCGGCCAATGCATTCGTCTACCTACTGCATGGCTGGCCGGATCGAGAAAGATTGATTGAGGGAGACATAACCTAGTCGCAGTTGGAGGGATAGATTCATACGTCACATTGATCCCCCGATTCCTACCCGCCCCTCATACCCTTTTTTTCCAGAACTTCCTCTCCTACCTTTCCTTAAAAAGACCTTCCAAACAGAATCCTCAAAGATGACATAGGCCCTGAGGGAAATTATTTTCCTCCGGACCTCCTGTGTGGAGCTAATGTAAAAAAAGAGCGAATGAACGAAGAAAGGAGTGTAAGGAGAATATAAGACGCGAATGTAAATGTGTAGAATGTAAATAGAAGTCGGGGACACCCGAGGAAGACATGGCACGATCAAGTAAATCAGATACTTGAGTCGGGATATATCAAGGATTAAGTTAGATAGTTAGTCAGCAACATTAAGAGGGCATTACCAGAGAAAACCGGAAATACGTCATTTTCAAAAAAGTTTTTAGACGTATTGACTCTTTTCCACAAAAAATTATAAATGGATTTCGAAAGATTGTTCTTTTATCTAGCATTCGTTTGTAATAAATTTTGTGAAATTTTGTGAAATTTTTTTAATTTTTAGTTTAATAAGGTTATTCCATAGGTCGTTGGCAGATTTGTTCAATTTTCAAAAAAGTTTTTGTATTATACCACACCCATTTCAAATAATATAAAAATGCAGTAAAATAAAACAATACATTATCTAGCAAACGCATGTTTTAGAATTTTAATTTTAGTTTCAATAAAATCATTAAAAAATATGTACGTACATGTGTTTCTTGGCGAAAATTGGTCCGTTTGTGTATTTATTTGCGCACTTACAAACTAATATATTTCGGATTTTTTTAACATTCTTTTTAAATTTAGACATTATTGAAAAATGATAAATACGTATAATCAAAAAATAAATACAAAAAGTACATTATTTTAATAGTTTTATCATCACGCCTTTCAGCATTTTTGGATGAAGGTATAAATCAAAGCTAATTTGAATTGAAATAAATTCGATATTGAGTTATAATTTTAAAAAGCTGGTACGGAGAATAATTAATCTTTCTCATTGTAACCGCCCTGCACGATCGTAAAAACAACTTTCGACGAAATGTGGATTTTCGTCCGCTGGCTGGTTAAACGCTCTTAATCAATATGCTTCGACGGTCCAGAAAAACAATGACGGACGTGAAATTTTGTAGTTTTGCAGAAGACCTGTTGAAAGTTTCGTTTTTGCATTCATACTGTTTTTGAGATCAAGAAATTAAGTGTTGTTTTGATATTTTGCATTTCATTCAAAACTTTAAATTTGCATTTCATTCAAGACCTTTAAATAAACAAAATAAACCAACAAATACGCCAACGAAACGATTTTCAATTATTAGCAGATCCGACGTTGTTCTTTTAAACTACCTGTAGACAAATTCATCGAACAGTATTAATGCCGTAGCGTCGGCGTTGTTGAATTTCAGAACCCAGCTACGAGTGCATGTCGGACGCCACGCCATACGCGCCGCGCCACAAATAACATCTGTTGTACGTGGAATTTCACACAAAGCTACTGGTATGATTCAGAATTCGACACAAGGTGTCGCTACTTCTGACAGCAGGTCAGACGGGGACGTCTCCCCCTGGGTATAACTGCTATGAATTTGTGAATATGTGGTATCTCTCCGGATATGAAAAGATTGACGATTATATGTTATATCAAGTGGCTACATAATTAAAATGACGCCATTGCTCTGTCTCGGTTACTTTGTCCCGGTGACTAGCTACAGTGGATCCGAGTAACGGGCTGTTTTTGGAATCAGTTCGTTTGGATCTATAAAATGTTCACCAACACTAACTGGGCGAAGGCAACCAAAAGCCGCCCGCAGGGCCTAGCAGTAAAAACCTGCGGAGCGGGTTTTTTACAGCTAGTTAATAATTAATACGTTAACGATGATTGTATCTCAAATACTAATAAAAATGACTTGAAACTTGTCTAAGATGACAGAGTAACGCGATTCGTCGCTTTCAGCAGTGAATAAAATATCCATTTATCTTTTGAATTTTTTATTTGCTTCTGTAACTTCATAAATGCAATAACGCAAACAGGTAGTTATTATCATTTATACATTATTTTCCTGAAGCGTTATTTATATCGTATATTTGCATTCATGGAATGCCAAGGTCATATAAATCATATTTTAATATCAACAATACGATCAGTTGTATCTGTCGCCTCATGGAGCCTCATGAATGAGTTTTTCTTTTGCCCTGTTTAATTTATCTTTGTCTTACTAACCTATTTTTTGCATTTTGTTTTTCCTGTTAAGCACTTGCATACTGCTTACTAACAACGCATGCAAGGACACTAGAGGTCTAGATTCGTTCAAAATAAATAAATGTAGCTCGTTAAACAAAAACAATTAGAATCTTGCGAGATCCTTGAAGGAGTAACCATCTGTTACTTATACCAGGGCGGGTAAGAGGTGAATAACCTCCACTGTCGCAAGGTAAAAAATAAAACAAATAAATTTAATGATTTAATCAAAATTAAAATGAAATTCCTCCTAAAATCCACTTCAAAATTAGAAAAAACCGTGTTTTCCTATAAGTAGAATGACACTTAAGAGGAATATAAACGCTAGAAATATTTCGATTCTAACGCCTGCAAAATTTTAAAATCGAGCGTCTTATTTGCACAAGGCAAGTGAGCGAAAAAGTGGTTTTAATTTATTTTGTGCATAATTTTATAAGAACGAAAAAAAGTTAGAACATAGATAAAGTCAAAAATAGTCTTAGCCGTAAAGGGGTATTTTTTAAAAATTGTTACTTACATTACTTCATAGTTAAGTCATGAGAAAACATTTTTTTTAGTGGTTTACGCTTATATTTTTTGTTACGTAAATAATAATTTTATTTTAATTCTAATACATAGATAAAGTAGTTAAAGCTTCAATTTATCCGTAGCATATTTTTTGATGTTCATACTGTAAGCCGATTCGTCGTAAAGATTAATCAAAATATTATCTAAATAGGATTTCACGTATATATTCATCTTAAACTGAATTTGCAAAGTGTAAATCTATATAATCCATGACCGTTATTAATATTTTGAACCAACAAATGAGTGTTGAGCGATTGACCATAGAGCACGTAGGCATTTGTATGTTGTTTGGTGTTCAGAATTTGCATTGAATGCTAAAAATAGTACCGCGTCAAGGTTAACCTCATACTTTTTTTATAAAAATGTGTTTCCTAGAACATATAACATTGTTTTCCCAGATAGGCATTAGTAAACTGACTCCGTTTAATGAAGTAAAGCCTTCCAGCTTATATATATGTCTCCTACATAGCTTGTAGAGGCCTGCGCAAGTATGGGGCAGTAGCTACTGGGTGCTCGCAAGCACCACGCCTCCCGGCCCCGGTAAGAACTGAACGGAGTGGCGTCATAGTATTCCATTCATATTGCTGCATCACCTTCGGCTACAGAACCTTCCGCGGCTTTCCATCCCCTCCCCTGTTCGAAGCCTTCACCGGGGGCAAACTCCTGAACGTACTTTTTATCCTCGCGAAACAAACCATACAACAAGTAACAAAGACACTCGTAAAAAAAATATTTAAAAAACCTGAAATTTTTTTCACGTCGTATATTTGATTGATTTTTTTACGTGGTGGTTTAATGTTCCTTGCTGTTTTGGTGCCTAGTTTCAGATAGGGGACGGAACGGCGGCCCAGCAATCGACGTAAGCTTTGCAACATACTGGGTTACTGGGTCACTTCCCGGGAGAAGCAAAACGGGCCGGAGCCGATTGCGCCCCCTTCGCTGTTTGGAGGGGGTGCCGTGACGTCACTGAATTCATGCCCCGATGATGAATGAATGAGTGATGGATGCCGCCCCACAACCTGCCACCTCCAAATATACAGACTCCAATTGAACATACATACTTAAAGGTGTATTTAAATGCAATATTAAGAGGGCATTACTAGAAAAAACCAGAATTATGTCATTATCAAATCAGATTTTAGACGTATTGACTCTTTTCCACAAAAAAAATATAAATGGATTACGATAGATTGTTCTTTTATTTAGCATTCGCATGTAATAAATTTTGAGAAATTTTTTTAATTTTTAGTATAATATGGTTATTCCATAGGTCATTGGCAGATTTGTTAAATTTTTAAAAAAGATTTTGTATTTTACCACACCCATTTCAAATAATATAATCATGCAGTAAAATAAATAAATACATTATCTAGCAAACGCATGTTTTAGAATTTTAATTTTAGTTTCAATAAAATCATTAAAAAATATGTACGTACATGTGTTTCTTGACGAAAATTGGTCCATTTGTGTGTTTATTTGCGCACTTACAAACTAATATATTTCTGATTTTTTTAACATTCTTATTAAATTTAGACATTATTGAAAAATGATAAATACTTATAATCAAAAAATAATTACAAAAAGTACATTATTTTAATAGTTTTATCATCACGCCTTTCAGCATTTTTGGATGAAGGTATAAATAAAAGCTAATTTGGATTGAAATAAATTCGATATTGAGTTATAATTTAAAAAAGCTCGTACGGAGAATAATTAATCTTTTTCGTTGTAACCGCCCTGCACGATCGTAAGAACAACTTTCGACGAAATGTGGATTTTCGTCCGCTGGCTGGTTAAACGCTCTTAAAGTATATATTGTGTTACGTTATTAACTTTAATCCACAGTGGAAGCAATTATTTTTTTTAATATTGTTTATGTTAATACTTTTTTTTTACATTAGCTCCACACGGGAAGCCCTGAGGGAAATTATTTTCCTATGTCATCTTAGGGGTCGTCCATTAATCACGTGATGTTTTTTTGCAACTTTTTAACCCCCCCCCCCCTGGTGATATGTGGTGAGGTGAGACTAACCCCCCCCCCAAAAAAAACACGTGTATTTTTTAGTACAAAGTATTTTGAAATTTTCAGCATATTATCGCGAAAAATAAATACACGTGATATCTCATTATACCCCCCCTCGTGATATTTCGTGATTTTTTCGGAACCCCCACCCCCCCTTTCGAGCCTCACGTGAATAATGGACGACCCCTTAGGGGATGCTGTATAAAGGGTCTTTTTAAGGAATGGAAGGATAAGAAGTTCTGGGAAGGAAAAAATATATGAAGGGTGGGTAGGAATCTGGGGATCAGTGTGTTTAAGAGTGACTGATGAGTAAGTGCCAGATGTCTGAATCCATCCCTCCCACTGAGGTGTGAGGCGATGGGTCGAGAGAGTCCGACCGCCGCCAAGACCTAGACAAACCTAACCCCATAAACCCGGGTACCCCTGCTAAGTCACCAAACAAAGCGAACCACTTGGGGTAACCTATGACAGAAATGTTGGTTATCCAATAATTGGTTCCCGGGGCGGCGGTATCCATACCCGCCTCCCAATTATACGAATACAGAGAAAGAGTCCCAACTGCTTCCGACCGCTTGGAGTTATTGAGACTATGGCTTTCCCAATTAGGGAATGTTGTGACGCTGAAGCTAAGTGGGGAAGGGAGGGAGATTAAAAGGTGAAGGTGGAAAACTATTTGACTATTTCGGATCTACTCACCAAACACGTCTAAAGTCATTTCGAGCAATGTTTCAATTATGAATTGTGGTCTTACACCAGGGCGATACTGAAAGTATCTTCCATTCTGGGACGTGCTGCAAATATGCTTTATATTATTTTAAATGATTAAATTGTGAAAACACCAATTTGAATCCGCGATTTGTGATTGAATCTGTGATTTGAAACCGCGACCAACAGATCGGTAGTCGAGAGCCTCGCCCCTCGACCACAGAAGCCGTAATAATAATTACGATCCGTAATAATTAAATTATTTAGTGAATTTCAATTGTACTTTCAATTTAGACAGCGTCACAATGGCCATTAACAATGAACCAATTCGAAACTATCGCATTTATCATTGTTTGACGTGACATTTTCGGCGAATTAAATTAATCATAGTAAATTAAATAACACAAACTACTAGTACAATCTATTTTTAATGAATCATTTGAATTAATAATAACCGTGTGTGTCATACTCGTAGAAATTCTAAAATAAAACGATTTTTTTCACTGCGTAAAAGGTCAAATAATATTAGGTCTTTATATATGAAATTGGCTTTTTGTATGGGAGGAACATAAAGTCGATTTTTTTTTAATACAATATATTTATTTAATAAAAGTATGTACCGTTGCTATCTACGCACTTTTGCCATCTTATAGGTAGTTCATCGATCCCTTTACTAAAAAAACCATTCGGACGGGAATCAATAAAATCTTTGAAGGTGGTTTGGACTGCTCCTTCGGAGTTGAATTTTTTCCCTTGCAAGAAGTTATCCAAATTTCGAAAAAATGGTAATCTGTTGGGGCAAGGTCCGGAGAGTACGATGGATGTCTTAGACATTCCAATTGAAGCTCCTCTAATTTGGTAGCCGTCTGTTGTGCAGTGTGTGGTCTAGCGTTCTAACGCGCGTTTCTTGATTTGCTTCACTCAATTCGTGAGGTACCCACCTTTCAAGCTTTTTCACCTTCCCAATTTGCTTCAAGTGGATTAAGAGGAATATAAACGCTAGAAATATTTCAAATCTCATGCCTGCAAAATTTTAAAATCGAACGTCTTTTTGCACAAGGCTAGTAAGCGAAAAAGTGGTTTTTATTTATTTTGTGCATAATTTTATAAGACCGAAAAAAAGTAAGAACGTAGAAAACCTCAAAAATAGTCTTAGCCATAAAGGCGTATATTTTAAAAATTGTTTCTTGTATTACTTCATACTTAGTCATGAAAAAACATTTTTTTTTTGTGGTTTACGCTTATATTTTTTGTTAAGTAAATAATAATTTTATTGTAATTCCAATACATAAAAAAGCTTCGATTTATCCATAGCATATTTTTTGATGTTCATACTGTAAGCCTATTCGTCGTAAAGATTAATCAAAATAGTATCTAAATAGGATTTCACGTATATATTCATCTTAAAACAGTTTTATCACTAACACCGCAGCCTGCAGCTAACTCGGACGTGGTTTGCGATAGCCTTCAATTCTTCATTATCAACATTGGGCTTGTTCTGCAGGTCGAAATTTCCAGAACGAAAACGTTGGAACCAAAAATGCACTGTGTTTTCTTTTGCGGCACCGTCGCCATACACATTATTAATCCTTCGAGCCGTTTCTGCAGCACTGGTGCCACGGTGGAACTGGGTGAACACAGGGTGTTAAGGGACGTACTTGACTTAGGTACTTTAAACAGTGATTCCTGACATTATATGAAGTAAAAAATGTTAATGAAATTTTGGTCTCCGGTGACTTTTTTGATGACTTATATTTTTATTTTTTTAATTTTTCTTTAAAAACAAACTTTTTTTTTCTTTCGCACATCGTCACTGGTCACTCAGCCGAGTAACCGACCAACCCCTAACCCCGCCTCCAACTGTCCAACACCTACGATTTTTTTATGTTTTAGTAGAAAAGATAAAAAAAAATATATTAAAAATATCACCGGAGATCATAATTTTGTTCGCATTTTTTACTCCAAATAACGGCAGGAATAACTGGTTAAAGTAAGTCAAGTACGTCCTTTAACCACATAAATATATAAACCACAAATATTTATTTAAATAATAAAATGATTTGCTTTATACGACTATTCAAACTTTGTGATTTAAAAAAAAGTGTTTTTGAAGTTACTTTCTAGTTCATTGCATTATTTTCAATACATCAACATCATTATCATTACATAGTATAAAATGAAGTCGCTCAAAATGTATGTGCGCGTTTATCTTTTAAACTACGCAACGGATTTTCATATGATTTTCACCAATAGATAGAGTGATTGAAGCGGAATGTTTATATGTATATTATATTAGAGAAAAGCCGAGAAATTCAAAGAAAACATAATTTCGTGCGATTTAAAATGGCTGGCGGGCGGTACCATATAGTCACTTTTGAAATTCGTTCTACGGAAAAAATTGGAAAATAAATGTCCTAGAGTAAGTAGGTATTTGATTTTCCCTTTTCAAATATCCAGTGTTGCATTGCAAGCATTGTATAATTAGTGGCGAGTTAATTAGTTTATATGTATAATACATGCTTATCATAGTAGAGAAAAGCCGATAAAGTCAAATATTCAATTCAGGCAGCGGGAAGCGGGCAGCTGGCAAGTGGGTGGTGTGGATTTTATAAAGATTGGGTAATGGCATTGTGTTTCGTTAGCCACAGCAACGTGTGGCCGGGTCTGCTAGATTATTTATAAATTAAAGAAATTTGTGATTTAAAAATAAGTGTTTGGAATCTTACGTTGCATTATTTTCAATACATTTTTTATAAATTAATTATTCCTGTTATCAAAATATTGAAGGATATTACGTGATATCTTGATGTAATGAGTTGTATATTATAAAACTGTTTATATAAGACCCATGAAAGTACGTTGCATTAAAAAAGTATTATTGTGACTGTAAAATGTGTAAGGGGATAATAAATCCATCAACTTAATGCAGTGAAAGTAACCAGCTCGAAGAAGTATTTAAGTCGATGTTTATTATTTATCAGAAGGCTTCCATGAATGAAAGAACAGGCTTCTGCTCCGGAAGGGAGAGAGTGGGTATCCTTGCTGCAGCCCCCTCCCCCGACAACCTCTGACTGAACTTTCCTCCCGGCCAAGGAGAGCCAGCCTGCGTGACGTCATCCCAATAGGCCGCGTACTACCGCGGTGACCCAAATATGGGAATCTACCCCGCCCAACCTCCACCCCTGTAGCCTGCACCGAAGATCCAAATTAAAATTTATAACTAGGGGTTGAATATCGTAACTGTGTTACAATTCCAAACATGTTTTGATTATACAATGAAGCTTTGACAGGACTTACAATGTTGATTAAACAAATTAGTCTAGAAACCCGGAATATAGTCTGCTCTCAAGACGAATATCAAATTTAACTCTTTAAAAAGGCATGTTATTTTTTTTTACATAAAATACATACTTTCAGGTGCGGAAATCTGTCCCCACAGACCGTTCGGGGAAATTATCGATGGTGTTAAAATTGTGTTTAAGGAAATAATTAGTTTAATATATAATTTTTTCTTCTTAGATTTTAAAATAAATTAAAGGAACTCAGAATCACGTACTCAAAAGTTCGTATGTTATGATCCTTAACCTCCAAATGGCCCAAAAGTCCTCTCTGAGATGTTTCTTGTACAAACCTCTTTATTTTCTCCAACTTCATTCACTTTAGTTTTAAATTTATACCAAATCAAACAAGTTCTTTGGGATATTTTAAATGGTTTATTAATATACCTTTAGTTAGATATAGGTAAAGTTTAAGTCATGAATTGGCAAAGAATAAGCTAAGACATAAATTTACATAACAACTTAAATTTAAATAATAACGATCACACGATAAACAATATTCTTGTACAAAAAGCATCATAAGTTTAAACATTATTTTGGAAATAGCTTCGTAAAAAAGTTAAAGTATTAATTGTGTCGTGTGATAAACGGCTTTTGATATTGGACACAAGGTAGCCAGCGGCTGAAAAGGCTCGTTCAGCTTCCACGCTGGTTGGCACAATAGTCATTACTGTCATTAGCGCATTGTAAGTGAATTGAAGGTATGTGCCTTTTAATCCACCGAACTCGAAGTAATTCATTTCCTTCTTTTTCAAAACCTCATCAAGGTTGCTCATATTGCCAGATCTAGGTGTTTGGGCTGTTGTTCTCGAACTCTTCATACTACGCTTCTCTGTAATCCCGCCAGTCCAGCGGGATCCCGCAAAATTTTCGACCGAGATTAGTCCCGCAAAATGTCTGCGGGATCTCGGTATTTTGGGATCCCGGTATACCGGGATTGCATTCCCTAGGCACATTTATGCTGTAATGTGTCGATGTCTGTTGAGAATAATTGGAGGGATGCTGCGCCGTGATTATGATGAAAGTTTATAACAGATACATCAGTTGGAACCTCTCTCCCTTTTTCACAAAAGACAAGTGGAATGTTTCCATAACAAATCAATTAACAACACTAGGTCACATGTAATAATCACTAGTAGTCCTGTGAACATTATGAGTAGACCTCACGGCCAAAAAAATACTAATTTGTTTCTAAATTTCTCTTATTTATAAATCAAAACCAAAATTTCCGCTGAAGATATGTGTTAAATCTTAATATTCAAGCACTTATGTTTTTTTACATACGCTCCACACAGGAGACCTTATGGAGGCCCTATATAGATGCTCGGTGGTGGGTCTTTTTTAGGAAGGGAAGGATAGAAAGTTCTGGGAAGGAAAAATGTATGATGAGTGGGTGGAATATGGGGGTGAGTGTGCCCTGGATTGACGGACGTATGAATCCATCCCTCCAACTGCGGTGCAAAGCGATGGGTCAGACGCATCCACCGCCAAGACCTGGACAAACCTCACCATGTGAACCCGGGCACCCCTGCTAAGTCACCAAACCAACGAACCACTAGGGGAGACATGTGGCAGAGATGTTGGTTACCCAATAAATGGTTCCCGTAGCGACGGTACCCACAACCGCCTCCCAAATTGTTTGCACGCATTTATATAGCACTACGTCCGTCTATATCCTAGTGAGACATCGAAAAATGAGCATCGAAAAATCACATGTATATTATCATTATATGGATAAATAAATAAATAAAAAAATCGAGTGCAGTTTACATGCGGTAGAAGCGAAAATTTTGCAAAACAATCTCAAACAATGCTTGAAAAGTGAGGTCATAATCAAAGCGACAAATGAGCGCAGACCTCGCGTAATTTCCTTTTCATATCTCAACCAATATGAGCCTTTAAAAGTGACATCATTATCAAAGCGGCCGATGAGCGCTGTTGATGTGTCGCAGGTGCACTAATTGTTTTTTTCTGTTTCATTCGAAATATAAATCACAGCCGTGCTATAGAAGTTTCACTTAAAAAAACAGTAAATATGCATAGTAAGGCACACAAGATTCTATTTAAAGAAAATCTCATCAACTACACGAAAAAAAGCAATTTACATCTGAGTATCTATCGGAAACAATCGTAGTCAAATAAGAGAAAGGTAGATACTCAGAAGGGGGACTCGTGAAGCGTATAAAACGAAGGAAGCTAGTATATTACTTAGTTCATTCAAGTTTTGCAGGCAAACGTAACGTAGCAAATCCGGGCGAAGGCTTCTCTTGAATGATTCAGTACCATACAATACCTACATTTTGGATGAGTGGAGGATTTTAGAATTAAGAATTTTCATTATAAAAATATCATTTTTCAATAAACGAAGGATGTTGAATTAATCGTTTGGCTTCTAAAAATAAAAGTTAAGAATTAGAATTTAGTTCGTTAAATTTTTTAGTTATTTAAAATAAAAAACTGACAATGTGTTCAGGCGATTTTTAATACACCAACTAAATTAATTTATAGCACACCAACATAAATTCATTTTTGGAAGCTACATTTAATTTTTTAAAAATACATCCCAATACCCAAACATCGGTCGTATTATATTATATTATGAAATTGAAAACCACCATTCAGAGTTAAAACTTTGCTTGAAATATTTTTGCCGTGTTTGGTGACCAATATTTGACGGCCTCCGTGGTCGAGGGGTAAGGCTCTTGTCTCGCAATCCGAAGGTCGCCGGATCGAATCCCGGGTGCGCAAATAAATTTAATTTGATTAATTTGTGTTATTTCACAATTAATTAATTAAAAATAATGTATAATATATCAGCGGCAGGTTCCAGAGTGGAGGATACTCTCAGTATCGCCCTGGTGTAAGACCACCATTCAGAATTGAAACGTTGCTTGAAATGGTGCCAGCCGTGTTTGATGACCAGATCTGAATATCCAGTCACTTCCCCACCTTCGTCTTCCCCATCTCCTTCCCGTCCCCACACCATCTGCTTCGCAACATACCCCAATTGGGGTTGCCTTAGTCTCACTGGCTCCAGACGGGAGCAGCTGGGATTCTTGTGAGGTACTCACATAAAAAAGATCAAAATAATCAGATACTTCCTTACCTTCCTCTTCCACGTCTCCTTCCCTTCCCAACTACTTTCAGCCTCACAACATATCACGATTGGGATGCCATAGTTTCAATGGCTCTGTACGGTTAAAAAAAAAATTTATTAAAGACAACTTGAACTTGGCTATTGGTAAATGCCAACCGGCTTCAGATAATCCTCAAAACCAGTTGCCTTTATCCTAAAATGTTTTAATATCATCGAAGTCATAGATATTTAATTAAAATAATGCTCGACCACAAGGTAACAATAAAACGATTAGACCAAAAATAAATGTATAAATCAATTACTATAAATTGCTTACAAATGGTTTGATTATGAAAATATACTATCAAGAATCAAATGTCTGTTGAAGTGCTCATTAACCGAGAAATTAATTAAAATTAGTTAACTAGATTATAAACTTTTTTTAATGGCCTGTCATGTTAGTTATAATAATAACGTGCTAATTAGCTTTTAATCTTAAATAAATATCTACATCTCCCATTTAATAATAGTTTTCACATTAAATTTGAGTTAGAACTATGAGTTTTGTCATCAATTAGAATATAAACAAATATTTAACGAACCATTATTTTATCTTGTAATTAATTTTTTTTAATTGAACTTCAACTTTAAATGTCACACGTTGCTCAGCACGGGGAGTTTATTTTATCTTGTACTACAGAAATATACCTGTCAGAACAATGAGGCTTTAAAATATATTAAGGTATAATATCACCAATTTTCCGATTTTCTTCAGTGTATATTTAGAATGACAACGCCACAAAAATAGATATGAAAAGTAGGTTAATGCATGCAATATTCAGCCTAGCTGGTGAATGAAATACGAGAGTTCCTGGTATTAAACGATCCATTAATATATTATCACACACATACATACATACATACGTACGTACACCTATAGCAATGTATGTTTGTATTTATGCAGGATCTACGTCTTCAACCCCTAAAAGCACGTGACAAGAATCTCAAGATCTATCTTATAGAATATTATTTAACATTGTATAAATATCGTTAATAATTTTTGGGTTATTATACCGTGTTGCGCCTCCTCCTTATTCAGCCAACTTTTCGGTCAGCGTTACGGTGTTCATCATTAGGGCAGTTTACATTATAATAATATAATAATAATGATTTATTGTGTTCATTTCTTAGTAACAAGTGCATTAAATCAGTTTTTTAACCAATAAAAAAACATTATTTTACAAAAGTTGAAAAGTTGTATATTAATATTTATTGGGTTTAATATAATAATAGTGGCACAATGGTCATTATTTATGCTTGAATTTGAGTAAAACATTTTAATATAAAAACCACATTTTTGCTTTTAAGGCCACAATAACACTTTTAAAAATTGGGCCGTTTTTATGGAAGATAGAATGGATATCCAGGGACATTTCTGCATACTTGACTCAAAAATGCATTTTTTTGACTTATGCCATTGTTATCCCTTAATTAATTAATTTCTAATAAAAATCTGTCGTGTGTAATTTTTTCCTTCGATGTACCCAATATTCGCTTACACCGATAAGTTAATTCTGTGTTTCATTTATTATTTTTTTTATTTATTGATTCACCAGCAGAAATTATCACATTATAATTATTACATTAATTTACATTTTCAATATGGTATTCCAATTAAAGATATATGTACATATTCCAATTATAGGTGAGCACACCATTCATCACAACATTCTTAGTGGAACTATAAGTTATACGTAATAATTAATTAAAGTAGGTACATAAAAGAGGAAGATCAAAATCAAATATTAATAAACACATATATATATTTCATAATATTTAATTTGTTACAGATTTTGTTTTTTACTACCACACCAGGCTTAATGCCTGTGATGTGGTAGTCATACATTTAATATAATACATAATTGCATACATTTATACACCCGCATGCATATATATGTATATGCATGTATGTGCACAATCTACACATACTATATATGCATACATTTACATGAGTTCCACAAAGGAGGCCCTGAGGAAAATAATTTCCCTCAGGGCCTATGTCGTCTATGGGGATGCTGTGTTGAGAGTTTTTTTAAAGGAAGGGAAGGAGAGGAGAGATTTGGGAAGGAAAAGGGTTTAAGGGGTGGGTAGGAATCTTGGGTTTAGTGTGACCTGGTCATCTGCCTCCAAGACCTAGACAAACCTCACCTCATGAACCCGGGCACCCCTGCTAAATCACACATATTATAGAGCCAATGCATACGTAGATAAATGATTCAATAATTACAAAGTGGCTCTATGTGAGGCGATCGTCAGGTATATGCAAGTATAAGCTCCTTCTGAAGTTAATGAAGTTAGAATAATAGTAGTTAAAATAACTATACTGGTATTGTTCAGCAGATTGAGGGAATAACGCACAACCGTCTGGGAACATTGACTTTGTTTCATTCACTTTCATACATACCCATCTGTTATTCTGACTCTTGGCATGACCAGACTATTATTACATATATTAAAGTCGATCTTTTCATGTTTTCATGGAGAGTCAACGACTTATTTATACATTAATTTTTCCCTTATTTTCCAGACTTGATAACGTTACAAATTTGGGAAGTTTTTTTTTATCCTTTCTGCAAATATTAGGTCCTTACATATGAAATTGGCGTTTTGTGTGGGAGGAACATAAAGTCGATTTTTTTTAATATAATATATTTATTTAATCAAAGTATGTACCATTGCCATCTATGAAATTTTGCCATCTCATAGGTAGTTCATCGACCCCTTTACTAAAAGAACCATTCGGACGGGAATCAATAAAATCTTTGAAGGTGGTTTGGACTGCCTCATCGGAGTTGAATTTTTTTCCCTTGCAAGAAATTTAAAAAAAAATGGTAATCTGTAGGGGCAAGGTCCGGAGAGTACGGTGGATGTCTTAGACATTCCAATTGAAGCTCCTCTAATTTGGTAGCCGTCTGCTGTGAACTGTGTGGTCTAGCGTTCTAACGCGAGTTTGTTGATTTGCTTAACTCAATTCGTGAGGTACCCACCTTTCAAGCATTTTCACCTTCCCAATTTGCTTCAAGTGGATTAAAACAGTTTTATCACTAACACCGCAGCCTGCAGCTAACTCGAACGTGGTTTGCGATGGATCCGCTTCCACAATAGCCTTCAATTTTTCATTATCAACTTTGGTCTCTGGCCGTCCACGGGGCTTGTTCTGCAGGTCGAAATTTCCAGAACGAAAACGTTGGAACCAAAAACGCACTGTGTTTTCTTTTGCGGCACCGTCGCCATATACATTATTAATCCTTCAAGACGTTTCTGCAGCACTGGTGCCACGGTGGAACTCGTACTATTTCAAGTTTCCATTTTGTAAACTAAGTGACGCAAAGAAAAAAAAAACAATTAAGGAAAAAACAAATGACTTATAATTTTCGAAACCCAAATAGGTACATGAGTAAATAGCTGTATAAATTTGAATTTGGAATTCCTAACCAAAGAGAAGATATTTAAGATCAAAGTTGCCAGTACGGCAAAACGCCAATTTCATATGTAAGGACCTAATATTTATAATTATCAAGAAAGTTAAAGTTATGTGTCTAGATATACACAAACTTTAATCAAACTTTGGCATTGCTTCATGTCTAATTGACAAAATCACACATATTCCAATCTAGTGCACACATGGAATTAAGCACACAACATTAGCTTGACAAGGATAACTTTTCAGGTGGCCAGGAGAGGAATTTAAATTAGTTTTATGTTACTCCGATAACAAAATACATGGCGGTTTGTGATTTTCACCGAACTCATTATTGTTTCATGATATTAAGCGAATCGAATGGGACAATCAATGAAAGGTAATGCGCGACACATTTATTAATAAGATTGTGGTATTCAACTCCCAAACCAACTCAAACACCCACATGACGCAGCTCATTAAAACTTATAAAATAATAATAATATTGCTGAAAGAACATACAGGGATTGTTTAATTGAAATTTAAAAAAAAATGATGTTACAATTTGGAAGGCGGATAATTGTCAACTCAGCCACATATCACCCCAAGTGATTCGCTATGTTTGGTAACTTAGCAGAGGTTACCGGGTTCATGGGGGAGAGGTTTGTCTTGGTCTTGGCGGCGGATGCGTCTGCCCACCTTATTTGTGGCCAGATCGAGCGAGACTGGCTCGATCTGACTCTCTCGATCCATCCCCTTACAGCGTAGTTGGAGGGATAGATTCATTCGTCCGTCACTCCCCGACAAATTGACCCCCAGATTCTCGTCTTATTATCTCGTCGATTCTTTTTTCGTCTTATACTTTTTCTTTCCTCCCTGCCCTTATAAAGGGCGCCTTCCATTGCGAGCGGAAAAGAGTAGAGCGGAGCGGAGTGGGAGCTGAGCGAAATAGTTTTGACCTTCCATCAAAAAAGAGTCACTTAGAAGATAGGTGTTTGCCTTCCACTGCCTGTGCGAGAGAAATGAGCGGGGCGAGCGGAGCGAGGTCAATGAAAAATGAGAAATAGTTTTGCCCTTCCATTGAAAACGAGTCAGTATCGCTTTGTTTCGAAGTGAACGGAGTGATTTTTGTGATGTCAAGTACTGATTCTAGTGAATATGATTCTGACAGCCAGGGCCGGATCTACGAAATCTGGCGCCCTGTGCAGTAGGTACCGATGGCGCCCCCCCCCCCCCCCCCTACATTTTTATTTTGATTAAAAATTCGTTCACCCTAATTTTTTTATTTTTTTTTTATATATATATTTTTTTTTACACTAATTTATCTCACTAATTTATCTAATAAAATCAAGACAAATAAAGGATGTAACTTTTCCAAGTGACCTGGCGGTAGCTCTCACACTCGTTTTTTTTTAAAGAGAGAATCGCCAGGAGCCCTATACTCTCTGAATCTATTGGGTAAACATAAAATTATGGTGCTATTTTAATTATTTTAGGAAAAACTCTTTTGCAAGTTATGCTTTAAAATAATACAACGAATTGTTTGTTTGTGCCCGTACCATGATTTAAAATATAGGTTACGAGACAATGCGGGTGGTTTCGCTGAACTAGGTCCATTAGACATTCTTGAGATTTACTGCGTTTATGTATATACCCAACGCGAATATTAATAGAAAAAGCAAATACAAATACGTTCTCATGGTAACGTACAACACAAGAATAGCATCTACAGCTTCTGACTAGCAACAGGCAGTCCCGACGAGAGACAGTGAGCAGTGAGACGGAAGGCACTACCACAGTACTTTTAAGTTATAAATTTAAAAATCTAATAATATAACCTTAAATTTGTACCTTGTATTTCCATTTCCACTAGGTTCTGTCTTGACTGAACAAACACCATAACTTGAAACACTAAACTAACGTATGACGTATGGTATCAACGGCTTTTACGAAAGACGCACTCATAAATATACCAAACCACCCACGACGCATTGACACCGTATGACCGTAACAGTAAAATAACAAATTTAATAAGAAATTAATTATAGGTACATTTTACGAACTTCAACTGTCAAAACAATGATGAAACTGTTAACAAGTTGCAACCTTGCAAACCGTGCGAGGTTTATGCTAATGGAATTTTGAATTTACTGAAGATTTCATAAGAAAATGGTCTTTAACTACCCTTTTCCTAAAGATTTAAATCGTACAAAAGCATTTTGAAAGGCGCCGCCGGTTTGTTTGTTCTTTTGAATAAAAGTACGGCGCTCAGCCGGCGCTGTGATTGGTTATTGAATTTGGATTGCACTCATTCGTCGTAAAAGACGGTAAAATATATATGGAAAAATAGATCTTACGTTTAAACTAAATATATGGAATTTGTAAAAAAATTCTGTAACTGACTATAAATTCGTAAATCGTTGAATTTTGTCGAATTCAAAACAGATGCGTGCGCAGTCTGTATCTTTGGAAAGTGTTGCTAGAGCGTAATAATTATTTCGTACTATGGATAATTTTTAAACGATTCAGGGAATATTATAACAAATTTTTAATACAATATTTATTTTCTCACGGCGCGCCCCTTCGGAGTTGGCGCCAGGTTTTTTGCACGTTTTTGAACGTATGGCAGATCCGGCGCTGCTGACAGCATGTATGCAATGAAAAAAAATGTTACGTATGAATTAAATGTACATTTATAAAAAGAATCTCATCTCAAATATGTAAAAACTTAAAATAATTTACTTTCTTATTTCCGCCAATATCATCTCAATAATGGTTTTCTAAGCCGAATCCTTTATGTTGACAATCTTTGCTAGTCGTATCCTATAAACGAAATTGGCAAACGGCTTCAATAAACACCTCCATCTCGACAAAAACGCAGCGAGGCAATTGAATTGGCTACAGTTCTTGAGCGGAGTCCGCTAGAAACTAGTCGGCGATGGTGTGCGCGAGCGGTCTCTTTCGGACCTATTTTAACAAGTTCGGTCCGCTCCGCTTTCCTCGTTCCTGATGGAAGCACTTGTATGCAGTTAACGTGTGCGAGTCGAGCGGAGATCGTACGGAGTCCGCTCCGCTCGCATTAGCGGAGCGGACTCGTTCGAAACTATTTAACTCGTTTAGTCCGCTTCGCTGGCCTCGTTCTTTATGGAAGCACTTGTACGCAGTTAACGTTTACTAGTCGAGCGGATTCCGTAATGAGTCCGCTCCGCTCGCAGTGGAAGGCGCGCTTAAAGACCCCTCACACCGCATCACCCAGATGACACAGGCCTTAAGGGAAATTATTTTACTCGGTGCCTCCTGTGTGGAGCTAATGTAAATCTTATGTATAAAACTCTACTCATAAAAATGGTCTGCTCAAATTAAAAGAACAAAATTAGTACCTTACTGACCAACATACCTACACTAGGAGGACGAAACCTCATGTCTATTCAGCACCCAAAAAATTTATTCACGTTTTTGCCCGAACCATATATATTTCGTTACCACAAAATAATGCTCTTCCAAATTAAATTAGAAGTACTATGGAGATAAAAAATTAGAGTGCGCAATTCACTCATGGTAGAAGTGAAACCTTCAGAAAACTAATGGAGAGAAGAGTGGGGAGACTTCGAAGCACTTTATTTTATCAATGTGAAGGATAATTTTTTTCCACAGTTTTGTCATCGAATTCCAGTGCGTCCTATACATTTGGTCATCTTATTAGTATTTGTGTTTTTTTCTACGGAGTTAGATGTCGCTTTTTGTGTTTTCTTTTGCCTCTTCATTTTGAAATTATTTGAAGATTGAATATTGATTTCACAAAAATTATTTTTTTTTTTTTTTGGATTTTATAGGATTCGATCGTTGGTTCGCTGAATGTCTGGCCGCTGAAGTTCGTGAGGCGCTTTATACCATTAGATTAAAGACTTGCGTGAGACCATGGGTTTATCTTATCATATAGGAACCGAGTACGCGTAAAATAAATAAATATTTTATTTAATTGAATGAGAACAATATTAGCGAAACTCAATCGAAAATCTGGAAACAGAAAAATAAGAAAAATATAGGCCTCTGTCCTCGTGTCCCAGAGGTGCCAATATCTTTTTCTGATTTGCCAGATTTTCGCTAATATTGTATTCATTTAATTAAATATTACAATTTGAGGTTTTACTCATAAAGTTAAAAATAAAGAAAATAAATATTTTATTATTTAATTTCTCATTTTCTCGCAGAAAAAATCCTACGGATGTATGTGTTCGTTTCTTTTTAGTGTTGCTCGTTTCCATTTAATCGAGTTTCAAATCAAAACGGTGCTATCGAAGTTTTAATTTCAAATAAAAACATCATCAAAATTTGGCGAGTAAATATGAAGATAAAATCAAATGTTTGGCGCAAAATCAAACATATACACCGATCAGTAGGTACTCGTACCTGCCTATCACAAAGTTGCAAACGTTCCTTTACCAATAATTAGGTAAGTAGGTTCAGTGATATTTTGGAAACTGTCATTGGAAATTCGACAAAATGAAATCAACCCACACGAAATGTGCACAATAACGTGTATTAATTTTGTTGATCGCCTTTGCACCCCTCCTCCCGTTTCCAGGGGACTCCTACGTTCTGCGTTTGGTCGGCGCGAGTCGCTGGATGTCACGTTGTAGCAGACGGTTCGGTCCGTGGCGATAAATGTGGCATTCGAGCTAAGGGGGTAACGATCTGCGTAATACAATGGATTTATGTAGAGTTGTAAGAAACCAGCTTTAAGATGGTTTATTTATGTTGTTGGTTGGCTGAGACCTACATAGCAGGGCGGCTATGGACAGGTTGCGGGTTCAATATGATATTTTCACAGTTTTTTTTTTTCATGAAAAAATTACGATGAAGATATGTTTTTGTTCATTTTTAAGTTGACGAATTAATCAATACACAGGGTATTAAGGGACGTACTTGACTTACTTTAACCAGTGATTCCTGACATTATTTGAAGTAAAAAATATAAAGGAAATTTTGGTCACCGGTGACTTTTTCGACGACTTTTTTTTCAATAATTTATTCTTCAAAATCAAATAAAAAAAACTCTTACCCCGTCTCCAACTGTCCAAAACCTACCATTTTTTATGTTTTTGTAGAAAAAATAAATAAAAAAGATACCAAAATTTCGTTCACATTTTTTTATGTCCCTTAACACCCTGTATATTATAAAAGAAAGTACGAAAGTTTGCATTCCGATAAAACTCAGAAACGAGTCCCGGTACGATCAAGGGAGTTATATGGTGTGTTAGCCCTCAACCCCCTATCCACGGAAAAGGTTCCCGTTTTTACCTGAAGGGCGTGCTTTTGAAGATATAGCCCCTAGAACAGTCCAGAGCATTCGAGAGTATTCGAGAGAATTCCACAACATTTCAGAACATCCCTGAACATTCAGGAATGTTGTGGAATGTTCGGTAATAGGGAATCGGGAACATCGGTGTGGATCATTATAGAACACTCTTGAATGTTGGACCATTCCAAGCCTTTTTTGTATGCGCAGGGCTTCCCATTGGTAGGGGTATATGAAGCAAGAGTTCGAACGTCAGTTCAATCACATATCGACTCCCTGAGCGAAGCGGAGAACTCGTCATTTTCGATCTGCCGCCAAAACGACACGTTTGTTTTTATTCGTGGATATGCGGCGTTGACGTCATGCCGGGCCACATCGGTGCCAGGGGTGACCGGACAACTCAGAATGAAATCAACTCAGAACCTCCTTTGAAAAGTCATTAGTAGTGATGAAAAAAATATTTAAAAAATTGATTAAATTGGTTACGTTAGGTTAGGGTTATGGGCTATTTAAAAAAAATCGTAGCTTTGAATGACTTTTCAAAGAGGTGTTGTGTCGGTTGGATTCTGAGTTGGCATGGAACCAAACGTTAAAATTACACCTTTTTTATCTTTCTTGTAATTTATTTTGAAAACCATATGTTTTAAATCCGTTATATGTATGTATTTTAAACAATAAAAAATGTACCGATTGGCTATCTTCGTAAATGTAGGTATACAGGGTGTCCGGGGGTAAAGTGCATTAACTTCTGGAGGTGATTCTACCTGATGGTAGGAGTAAAAAAGATTAACAACTTTTTCCGAAATTCCAATTTTTTCCCTTACAAAAAGACGTACCTACTAAAAATCCTTGGTGTGAGGTACGATCTTACTTGCTGAAAGCCTGCCGGGCGCCCGACTCGATAAAAGTACATGAAAAATAAAGAGAAAAAAAAATCATATTTTAAAGAAAAATAGAAATAAAAATGAAAATTTTGAAATACATAAAGTAATAATAAAGATTAAGTACTTAAATATTAAATACTTTATTTATTTTTTTATTTATAAGTACATGTTACATAATTAATACATTTACTTGAGAAGATACATTAGGTTACCATACTAGGCAGCTGCCTGTATCATAGTGACTAAATACCCAATTTACCATCACAATGTACCCAACATTGAAAAAATGTATGTAGGTAGATACCTACGTCGCATAAATTAATAAAAAAAAAGTTTAACAAACAAATAAATACATCAACAATCACACAGGTGTGTTGACATTTAAGATGAATCGTGCCCACATACGAAAAATTGGGGAGAACTGTTTACCCTTGTTTACTGTAAACAATAAACATCCTGTCATTTAAAAAACACTCTCGTTTTCACGGTGTTAATTTCTACCATTCTCAGTCACAATAAGGCAATCCAAAATTTCCACCCTAGAAAGTTCTGATTCGAATAAAGTAAACAGCATTTATACTCAAATGCTAAGCACTGATTGATATAGCTCTTTCTGTGATGTAAATTAGATTTAAAGTGAACATAAGAAAAATTACGCGTACTTTATCAGCATTCTGAAGAAAGATATTAATATCGCTTTAATAAGGGTCCGAACCAAAAAGTTCACTATAACATGGAAAATTTCAGGTATTATTATCGGCACAAATCGCTTTGGTTTTTAAAATAACCATCAATTACATTATAATTTTCTAAATTATTTATATTCCTTTTTGAAGTGCGAGGAAATTGGAAGCTACATTTCCCTTTTCTCATTTGTTAGAGAAATATAGTTTATTTTATCGTCGAAAAATATGCTTTCTAAGAATTTTTGGCAGTATTCCACAAATTTAATTTGTTTACTTCTTCAAACTTCGCAAATTTATTTTGTGGCATCATTTTTCATATAATGAATAACTTATTACTTTGTATAAAACCACTATATTTAAAACAATATCAACATGTTTCGACAACAATGTTGTCTTCATCAGGATATGTTACTATGATACAATAAATGAAAAACAAGTATAGACAAATTAAAATAAATTATAACATAGAAAAAATATTAAAAAATAGAGGTGATTAATTACTTACTAATCATAAAAATAGTTATACAAAATTAAATTTAAAAATTATTTAAGGAAAAATAAAATTGCATTTAGATTAAAAAATTTTTTTTTAAGAATAATTAATTAAAATAATTAGTCTAAATCAAAAAATCAATAATTATAATTAGTTGTAAGTATTAATAAGAAAATAAATTTAAAAGATGGCTATTTTTAAAAAAGGTTTGGTTATTTATAATATTTAATTTACTATTAATGCTTTTTTTAATTTCTAAAATTTCTAAATTATCCAATTGTATGCCCGTAGTGTTAGTATGTAAAATTTTAAGACCTGTATTAATATCAAAAGAATGACTTGTTTCCAAAATATGGTTGGCAAATTCAGAATAATTATTATTATTTAAACATCTTATATGTTCCTTAACTCGAATGTTAAAATTTCTAGAAGTTTTTCCAATATAAAAAAAGTTACAATCATTACAAATTAATTTATAAACCCCAGATTTGTTCAAAAAATCACATTTATCCTTATTATTTAATATATAATTTTTTAATTTGTTGTTTGTATAAAAAAAGTGAAAGTGATAATATTAATAAAGTAAAACAAGTTTTAACTTTTAATAATATAATCCAAAATACTAGCTCAAAAATGCTTAATATTAATAATGATTCAAACATGTTTCATGATCGTGTTGTAAACTTATCAAACCATATTTTTAAAAAAGAAGAGTTAAATTTATTATCAAAAGGTTTAAATCACAATATACAAATTGAAAATTATAAACAAATTGAATTATTAGCTGTTGATATAAATTGTGCAATAAATCAAAAAGATAATTCATATCAATACAAATTTGGTGAAATTATAAAAAACATTAAATCCAATAATCATAATAAAAATAATAACCAATGTGAAGAAAAAAAGCATGCTATCAATATTTCTAAAATTACACGTGACAAAAACCTTATAATAACGAAGGCAGATAAAGGAAATTCTATAATTATTTTTGATAAAGTTGATTACATAAAAAAGACTTTGGATTTTTTAAAAACTGATAATTTTGAGATTATTAATAAGAATCCTATAAATAAATGCCAGGAAGAAATTTTAAATACTTTAAAATCTTGCAAAAGTGAAAATATAAAAATATGTTTATTTAAAAACAAAAAAATAACAATTAATAATCCACAAATTCCAAAATTGTACAGTTTGATAAAAATTCATAAATTAGAAAAACCTATTAGACCGGTTGTATCCAATTGTAGTGCCCCTAGTTATAAGTTGGCTTCTACAATAAATAAATTAATTTTTGATAACAAAATTTTTAATCCTAAACACACAATAAAAAATTCCCTTGAATTGATTGAAAAATTAAAATCTTTGGATGTACCTAAAAATGCTATGTTAATATCATTCGATGTTGTTAACTTATTTCCTAGTGTTCCTCTTTTTGAAACTAAATTTATTATTAAAGAATTACTAGATTCCTCAAACATTTCCAAAAACTTTTCACAGGATTTATATAAAATTTTTAATGTTATTCTAAAACAAAATTATTTTCAATTTGACAAAATTATTTACAAACAAAAAGATGGATTAGCAATGGGTTCTAGCACTAGTCCCCTAGTAGCAGATATTTTTTTTTAAACAATTTTGAAGATAAACTTTTTAAAACTCGTGCGTTATTATTAAAATATGTTTACTTTTGGAAAAGATATGTAGATGATATTTTTTGTATATGGACTGGCACTAATAGACAATTAAATATATTTTTAAATTTCATTAATAAACTCAACAAAAAAATTAAATTTACCCTAGAAATTGGAAATAATTACAGTTTAAAATTTTTGGATTTAAATATTTCTATCATTAATAATAAATTTGAATTTAACATTTTTCGTAAAGATACATATACAGATATCATTATACATGAAACATCTAATCACCCATATTCACAAAAATTAGCAGCTTTTCATACCTTACTAAGTAGATTAATTAATGTTCCCTTATCTTTGAGTAATTTTAAAACAGAATTAAATACTATTAAACAAATTGCAATTAATAACGGTTACAATTCAAAATTAATAGACAATATGTTAAACAAAAAAGTAAGAAAAAGTTTTTTAGATCTTTTATCTATCCACATGTTGTTGAAAATGATAATAATTGGAGAAAAATTTTATTTTTAAATAATAACATTTCAAATTTAATAATTAAAAACATGCCAAATAATGTACAACCAGCTTTTTATACAAACAACAAATTAAAAAATTATATATTAAATAATAAGGATAAATGTGATTTTTTGAACAAATCTGGGGTTTATAAATTAATTTGTAATGATTGTAACTTTTTTTATATTGGAAAAACTTCTAGAAATTTTAACATTCGAGTTAAGGAACATATAAGATGTTTAAATAATAATAATTATTCTGAATTTGCCAACCATATTTTGGAAACAAGTCATTCTTTTGATATTAATACAGGTCTTAAAATTTTACATACTAACACTACGGGCATACAATTGGATAATTTAGAAATTTTAGAAATTAGAAAAAGCATTAATAGTAAATTAAATATTATAAATAACCAAACCTTTTTTAAAAATAGCCATCTTTTAAATTTATTTTCTTATTAATACTTACAACTAATTATAATTATTGATTTTTTGATTTAGACTAATTATTTTAATTAATTATTCTTAAAAAAAAATTTTATTATCTAAATGCAATTTTATTTTTCCTTAAATAATTTTTAAATTTAATTTTGTATAACTATTTTTATGATTAGTAAGTAATTAATCACCTCTATTTTTTAATATTTTGTCTATGTTATAATTTATTTTAATTTGTCTATACTTGTTTTTCATTTATTGTATCATAGTAACATATCCTGATGAAGACAACATTGTTGTCGAAACATGTTGATATTGTTTTAAATATAGTGGTTTTATACAAAGTAATAAGTTATTCATTATATGAAATTTAATTTGATTTAAAATTAGATATGATTTTAGATTTTCACGGCCAAAAATTTTATGGTTATTTCCTTTTGGGGTATTATGCCGTGTTGCGCTACCTCCTCCTTTAGCCAACGTTTCGGACAGCGTTACAGTGTCCATCATCAGGGCTGATGATGGACACTACACATCTGCCCTGATAATGGACATTGTAACGCTGTCCGAAACGTTGGCTAAAGGAGGAGGTAGCGCAACACGGCATAATACCCCAAAAGGAAATAACCATATGATTTAAAATTATTTCCTAGAACTTCAGTTACATGAGAAAAATTAATATCACCATCAATCGGATTATCCTGTGGTTATTAAATTATAAGCTGGTGTTAGCCAAAATAATGTTCAGGTAATAATTACAATTTATTGGGTTTAATATTAATTGTTGTAGATTATTATTTATTATATGTATAGATGTAGATACTTGGGGTTATAGACTCAAAATGAGTGGAAATAAGTTTTTTTCTAAGAAAGAGAAAAAAATTGTTTTCATATGTTGGATAAGTGAAGGAAAAGTATCGGAATCACAATTGAAAGAATTATCTGAAAAACATGTTTAAGAAACGTTGTGTTCAGCAATTATACCGGATGGACGGCCTGTTGATTGGACTGATTAATATTATTTAAAAAATAAAATAAAAAATAACGTTGCTCAAGAAAATTGTGTCCCATTAGATTTTTCCCGTTAGGTCTTAAAACTTTTTTATATTAGCTCCACACACAGATAGTTTTGTTGCAAATTCTTTAAATGTGTCAAATTCAATTTTTGATGTTTTAATAGAAAATGTTTGGGATAACCTATTTTTATCAACTTTTTTCATGTTCTAAAGCTAAAAATACTGCAATTTTTAAACACTAAAGTTTTAAAATACAAAAATCTAAAAGCTAATTTTATCTAGTTTTTACGACATCTTCAAAAATAAAAAAATATATATAAGACATTTGAAATATCTTGGAAAAATTCCGAAATTCGTGGAATTGAAATTATAAGTAGAACAAGAATATTATACAAAAGATAAAGTACCCTCTTTTATCATTTGAATAAAATATTAACCATTTTTTTTAGTAGGGCTGTAAATATTATAAGTTTATATATAAATCATTTCCGAACATTACACTGTTACTCGACAATACATTAATATTATTTTACACCTTATATATTTAAATAATAATGAAAATATTATTAAATGAATTTATTAGTTTAAGTGTGCAATAAACGTTGTATGAAAGTGACGTAATGTTCATCAATGAAATGTATTTACGAAATCATCTATTTCATACTCGATAGTGAAAAAGCTCTTGGGATTTAAGGATCATAATTCTAAAATTAATATGGGAATCATGTGATCGTCATGTGATCGCAATCCAATCTACTCGTTCTAATATAAGGCTACGTATACTACGGCTATTGGGAAAGGAGCGAAGCAATCGGAAATGGCGCGAAACGCCGCTTGCGTTTACTCGTTCCTTTCGCGTAATTCTCGATTCACGTCTCGGTTAGCAAATGCATGCACAACATACATAATAACACTAGTTTATTACATAATTTGGTGATAATTTATTCCCGATGTATTTTTGGAACTTAGTGTGAATGTGGTAATTATTCTATTTTAAATTTTATGTTGGTCAGATAATAGAAATTCTGTGAATAACTTTATTGGGCAGTTAAAACTAGGCGGTTAAACTTTGGATTCATGAGCACGTGACGGTAAAGTACGGGATAGGTTTAGTTCATCACAATAAAAACAAAGCAACTATAGTATAATCGTACCAGGGTGAAATCGTATTTACGTCATCGACGATCGTCCTAAAAGACGTCTATAAAAATCTTGCTTCTCACACGTCTTTAATAAAAACTAAAAAACAGTAGATACCTACTTCAAAATGTCGAATTTCTTAAATCTTATTTTTATTTCATGATCTTTTATTTCTTTAGAATTTTAGAACTTTTACGGTATTGTCACTTTGCCAGTGTAAAAACAAGCAAAAATATAAATGCTTTTTTTCATGATGCGATGTTAATAAAATTCTATTTAAAAGAATTTAAATGTCAACACGCTCTACAAAATTGCAAAATTTAAAGAATAAATCGTTAAACAGTCACTCTTCAATTTGGGAGGCGGGTATGTGTACCGCCGTCCCGGGAATCATTTAATGGATAACCAGCACCTCTGTCATAGGTCACCCCAAGTGGTTTGTTACGTTTGATGACTCAGCAGGGGTGCATGGGTTCAAGGGGTGAGGTTTGTCCGGGTCTTGGCAGTTTAGCAACTTTCGTGTTTATAATATTAGTAAGATTGTATTTATCCTTTGGAGGGGTTCAGGCATACTTCATAGTTTGTTCCATTTTCGACTGTTGACATTTAGTGTGTAAGAAAGAGGGGCAGCACTATATGTTTAAGAACAAAAGCAAAACAATCAGCGCATTGACATTTAACATTTTTGAATTTTTGGAATTCACTCACTATTCGATATTATACTTATCACAATATTGCAGCACCTCTTTCAAAAGATGAGAATTCGTTCCATACAAAATGTATGAGGAAAAGAATTTTCTTCACAATTATTTTTTTCGTGAATTTTTCCGATTTTTTAACAGCTATTGTGCTATTCGGGGCGGAGACAAATCCAACAAATCAAAGATCATAACAATCGGTAAAGCCGTTATCGAGTTATATAAATGGTGTAACTAACCCGACTTTGTTTCATATATTAAAGATACTATTATTTTTCAATTTATAAAAACAGTATTTTTATAAACAAGTTCTGCTATGTAACTATTACGACGCGTGACAGCTGTTTCGCTTTCTGAGGACATTATCAAACTGTCAAACGAACAGTTTGAATGTCCTCAGAAGGCGAAAAAGCTGTCACGCGTAGTAATAATTACACAGCAGAACTTGTTTATAAATAAACTGTTTATATAAATTGAATAACAATATTGTTGAATAAATGAAAGTAATAAAAATTATAGAAGTAAATTATATTTCTGTTCAGCGCCCATGAGGTGTCTTTTCCCAAAAACGACGCTATACAAATCGTCAAAAAATTATTATTATTATCAAGTTAAAATTATAAATAGTGAAATTATAATCAAGCCATGCATTTACGTTATAAATATTGACATGATGTGAATTTTGGCAGACCGTGTTAGCGTCATTTTTGTTCCAATTGATGATTGAATCATGACAGAAAACCGTGATCTATATAAAAGTCCGTATATGCATATTTTTCCACGCACATCTAGAAACAACTAAATATAGTGCTTCTTCAAGAAATTACTACCTGTCATTATTTTAATAAAAAATCGGTGACTGTTTGAATTATTTAACCCTAGATCACTAACCTTCGTCAAAACGACGACGCGGACTCGAAAAAAGTGGTATAAATTTTGAGTGCGTCGTCGTACGTATTTCAGATTCCGGCTAATCTCAGTCGACCCGCAGCTCGCGCGGCGCACGTGTGTGTTTTTTGTGTAGGGGCCCTGTGTGCCCTATGTGCCCAAGTGCAACAAATCCTTGTGTGGCGAGCACAAACTTGACATTTGTCACAAATGTATTAATTAATAGTTTTTTTCTAAAATTTTTCCTTCTTTTGTTGATTTTATTAATTACTTAATTTTAATATTTTAAGTCTTTGTTTTTTTTAGTTAATAAGATTTAGGCATTTAAAAGAACAAAAATGTTCAAATGTGTAAAAACTCTGGTCTCAATTAAAAGACTGTAACAGTAATTAAAATGTGATTTTAGTAAATAAAAAACTTATAAACATGTTAATAAAATGATTATTGTAATAAATAAGTAAAACACATATAAATATTTGATTCCATAAACCCTTAGAAGCCTCCCTTTTATACGGCGTAGCCGAAACGACGAAGGTTAGTAATAAGCGTTGTAAAATAAGGATAGTGATCTAGGGTTAAATAAGAGTTTTGATGATTAAGGCTTTCTTTCACGTCGCAACGGAACGACCAATCGGCGTTTGTATAGAAATAGTTGGAGGACTGGGAAGTGAGGTAGACTTTTCAACCCGGAAAAATATTTCATTCCTGTGGGAAAACACTTTGTACTGTGATTTCTTCCTAATAAAAGGGCCAAAGCTAGTGTCATATAAAAAAAAAGAATACCTCACTAAGGCGCGCTTATGTATTCTTTTGCACGCTATAAACAAAACGTCGCCTTAGTTCTTGTTTGTCCAACAGACCATTTTAGTTTTTGTTCAATCTCCACTTTAAAAGTAAAAATAAAGTATAAAAAATGATGGTTAATCACTTAATTAAGTATTATTTAAACTAATGAGACCTTCACCTTTATGGAAATAGCTTTAACTTAAACACCTATCATAATATTTTATTGAAATAATGAAAGGAAACCTACTCCTCCTGTAAAATTTTCTATTAGTCTGTTGGACAAATACGAACTAAGGCGATGAAAAGTCGAACATCAAATCACCTCTTTCTTTCTTTGACTCACAGAGGTTAACATATCCATTGAATTCTTTTAAAATTTTAAAGTAGGTTTATACTTTCTAGTTTATTGTTCAAACCTTCCAGCTCGAATAAAATAAGCAGGGATATCCAAGGACTGCAGAACGACTAAGGAAGTAATAAGTGAGTCAGTATTTAATCGCGTAACGAACGGGGAAACATGGACCCAAGGCCCAGCGTCGACACAATGCCCTACATTCCGTTTATTTGATTTATTCAGGCACGGAAGTGATTTGTCATTAGCAGCCGTTTATTAGGATGCGCACAAAATACTATCTTATTACTATAGCTGGAGATAATGATACAACATTAAAAGAGATTTAAAAATGGTTATTCTCGCAATAAAACTTGTTTACGAATATTTTAAAAAGATTATTGATTTCATAGTACAAACGTTTGTTAAAACACTGAGCTTACGTTCAGCATAAATATTCGATTTCTTTTTACCTGTCTTTTGAAATCTGTGATGGCGCTACTCCACATCCAAATGCGATTGTTAATTGAGGCATTTTTTTTTAATAAATTGCGTACTTTTGTACTTAGATTTAAAAACTATAAATATTTAAAATCTATACAAAAAAGATTATGATTATCTAAAAATTATCACTCCACTTCATATAACATAAATTTTACGATAAAGTGTGTAACAATATACAGGGTGTTAAGGGACGTACTTGACTTACATTAACCAGTGATGTAGTGAAAAACATAAAAAAATGGTAGTTGTTGAACAGTTGGAGGCGGGGTAAGGGGTTCGTCAGACACCCGGCTGAGTTAACAGTGACGACATGTGGAAGAATTTTTTTTGTTTGATTTTGAAGAAAAAATTTTTGAAAAAAAAAAGTCGTCAAAAAAGTCACCGGAGACGAAAATTTCTTCTACATTTTTACTCCAAATGAAATGTTAAAGTAAGTCAAGTACGTCCCTTAACACCCTGTAAAATAAATTGTAATAACATACAATTATATAATATAACTCCTACATGAGTAACATGAGAAATAAACAAAGAAAAAAATGTTTACAATTTTTGCACTTAAATTAAGTGGACTTGTTAATTTGATCACCTAAAACTGCTAAGCGAGCTCACGAGGCAAAGAATGCAAATTTCATAATGCCAGAGTTCACTGTTTATTGCATTAAACCTTTGTTTTGAGAGTGGAAGCTGTAAGGTTGTCCCAAACTTTAATCCAACGAACAACACAAAACACACTTTTGGTAATGGTAAATTGGCAATATATTTTATTAATTTATTTTACGCCTAGAACGTTTGTTCACCAATCAGGCAATATAACTTTATCATGAGAAATAATTGGGAACTTTAGAAAAAAATAATACAAAATAAAATTGCGATGATTAAAAATGAAAAAAAATTTAAACAATTTTTAGTGATCGGAGAGGTTTTCAAAGAGACAACTAAAGGTTTAAGAATAGGGTTGGAATATGTATTTGATATGGTCGACAAAATTCACTAAGTTAACATTAATTATGTCAATATTACCTAATTATTGGTTATGTATGGAATATCGCTGAATTAACTTCGTGTTATTCTTTTTTAATAAGAACACTTAAAACGAAAAATTTGTGTATTCGGGAGAGATTATTTTATCTGTCCTAACTGTTTTTACAATAAATGAAGTGTTGAAGGTATCAATAACAAATATGTTAATATGTAAGTGATTTTGAATTAATAAATGATGAAATAACACAAATAATTAATCAAATAAAATTTACTTGCGCACGTCGGTATTTGAATCAGCGACATCCGGATTCAGATATTTGTATCTCAAACAAAAAATTTTCGATACCGCAATACGCGATTCTTTAGGGATGTAAAGCAAATACATTCGCTGAAAGGCTATTTATAAACTTTTGCGTACAACGCAAAGATCATGTCCGACCTCAAAGGAAATCGATGAAAAAATAATATTTTCTTTAATTATTCGTGAAAAACCTGATTTCCTGATAAAACACGACGTAAACAAAGTTAATCACTTTCTCAAGCTTCAGAATAATGATGAAAACAAATAAAAATGGTTGTAAAGTAAGTATTGTATTGAAAACATTTCTTCTACTCTTGTATTTTTAAAAGTATAGGTGTCTCCCGTTCATTTGTTAGGGGTTTGTTTACATAATCTTCTCGGGGGGAGGGCAGTCGGGAAAGTTGGCGCCTTTCTCTTGGCATAGTTCTCGAGTATCCATGACCCATGACCTGTTCCATGTACCTCCTCATCTGTATCTACTCCTGGTATTCTCCACCCCTCACGGTCCAGATTATCTCCGTATGCGATCTCCATGGGGGATGAGGAATATGAGTTAATGGATCTGTTGGCACTAATGTAAAGTAATTATTAACCAATGTTAAAACCCTAACCTATTTCATACCACATTACATAATGAAAATGCGTTTTGTGTTATTTCAAAGCTTTATCTCTTTCATGTTTATACGCAATTTTAACTTCTTAGTATCGATCGGGATTTTAACCTTTTTTAGGTTAATTGGTTCGCCTTTCGAAAGAACTCATATAGGTTGCGTAGAAATTGTTGTGTCTCACTTACCACCATAGCGAAAAAAATGATCTAAACGTTATTGGAAAGAAAAAAATACAGCGCTATATTTTCAAATCTAAAAGTTAGCCACGAAAGTATTAATGTACACATTTATGAAATCATAGTTTCCAACTTTTGTGAATTTTTATTAATTATTTTTACACGAAAAGATATAAAAGGGAGGTGATGATAACATTTACAATAAATTTGTCTAATAAAGTGTGTGTGTTTTTAGTTTTTTTCATTACCAATAATTTTAATTAGAAAAATTGTGAGGTAAGCCACATTTTTTCTAATTAAAAAGGCAGGTATTTTAAAAATTACTTGGTTAATTCTAATTATAATTTTTCACCTTTCAAAAACAGTTTTTAGTTTTCGGATACGTTAAAAAATATTCCGTTTATTTCGGTTTTTCATACAATTAGATTTTGGTGAATATTTTAAACTGAACAGAGTATCTATGAAGGGTATTAAAAGACGTAATTCACTTACTTAAACTGATTTCTGACTTTATTTGGAGAAAGAAAAAAGTAAATTAAATTCGGTGACATTTTTGATTTTTTTTAATTTTCTTCTATACATTGATGGGAATAACCTTCAAACGTTATAAAAATAGTGTTATTCTAATAAAAATTGGATATTCATTTAGACTTTTACAAAAAGGTCAACATGTGTTCCATAAAAGTAGAATCGGATGTATTTATCCGAGATACTATATAGGTTACAAACCAGTTCTTCGAACAATTGTTTCCAATGAAAAGGTAAAAAAAGTTGTCGACGATAATATTGTTAATTCCGAAATTTGAAATATGAGATTGTCATGGAAAGGCCTTCGTCCCGGTAAAACGAGAAGTTCTGGATTCTAATCCCAGTTGCGACCGTTATCTTTTTATTTTCCTGTGTCTTGTTCTCTTTCATATTTTCGTTTAGATTATTATTGATGTTATCTTCTTCTTCAATGAAAATTTAAAAAAATAAACTCTATGGTTAAAAAAGACATTTTATAGAAAACTCTTATCATATTTATTAAATGAATTATAAAAGTTGCAAACATTTTTCGACAATGTATTGGAGTTATTTTTAAATACATGGGTTTTTTTTAAAGGTAATAATCTATATTCACATTGTTTCCTTTTTTAAAAACCTACGTGCTGTCGTATCTCACTCAATACGTACACACACTTTCCAAACCAGAAGTCATAAATAAGTGAAGAATTTCCCTAGTATAGTGGGCGAGTCATATTTTTGTTATGCCTTTAGTATTTCTATTACTGAATATTACCTACTATTGATTTGAATACATACCAAGAAATATAATCTTTCTACTTTCTACGCAGACCCTTAAGACGTACACATTTATATTCTTTACGTGGGGTACATTTAGTGTCCATTGAGCTATTTCTGGATGTTTTATTCTAGGAACTCAAGGTGCGATGCTGCAGGAATTTGGTCAGTTTCGCAATTCATCTTATTTTATGAGAATATTCTTTGGTTATATTAAAACTTTTTTTTTTAACAAATAACGCAGTGTTTTTTATAACCCATATCTTATAAACTTTTATATTAATTTTGTGAGCAGCCAGCAAATATGTGGTGAGGATTTTTTGTTTTTTACATTTTTTTGGCTTCTTGTACAAATCGTATGCTATTGTTAATACACAATGTTATCCAAATATTAACAATGTTTTCTGAAATATTTGACATTTGTGGGCACACTCCAATTGCCTGATTTTGATATACATTGTATATTACGTTACATAATGTTGGTTCTACAACAAACCAGGTTTTCATGACATAGCTGTAGAATACCACTGCACTACGGGCAATAACATAATATATGCGAATGGTCAGATGCTACGTGTTTTCGATATTATTTTATGGAATGGAAGCATGGACGCTTACTGAAGAACTAATTAGGCGACTGGAGGCACTCGTGATGTGGATCTACTGAAGAATACTTAAAATAAGCTGGATGAACAGGGTTACGTTATGGTTTGGATGAATAAAGAAAAATAAGTTATTAAAACTATAAAAATCCGAAAAATTCAATATCTTTGACATGTGATGAGATATCCAGTGAAGTATGAGATCTTGCATCTCAGAATGCAGGGAAAGACTGCCGGAAGACGGGGCCCTGGAAGAAGGAGAACCTTATGGCTGAAAAACCTGAGACAGTGGTTTGGCCAGTCTACTGTAGAACTGTTCCGGGCCGCAGAAAACAAAGTCCGCATAGCCAACATGATAGCCAACGTCCGTTGGACGGACAGGGCACAAGAAGAAGAATAATGGGCAATTACGTTATATGTATATAATATATAGACGCGTGGTAGACATCTTAAAGTGGTAAGCCAAAGACATGGCATTTGTATTGTTTTCGATTTCGCCCATTCTTAATTTTACTAGAAACTATGCCATGTATTTGGATTCCGTTATACAGTATGAGTAAACAATTCTGTGTTTTCGTTTTGTTCATTCTTACCAGTCTCCTGCTGCCTCCCTCAAGTTCATTTTACCCGAAGATACGATTTCGTAACCACACCGTGGCGCATTTTAGGTCTCAAAAAACGCTCTTTCGTCCTGCAGGATAAGGAAGCCTCTTTTGTGGAAATGTTATCTTCTTTTGAAAGAAGTTGAAAGATTTTTAGAATTTACACTTTGTACCAAACTCGCAAATAACTTACTACCAAAATGAGTCCATCATTAATTCTATCACGCAAATAAAAGTATGCAACTTATTTTTCCATGGCTATCGTACGGAGTTGTAATTATTTAATTTATAAAAGCATATTCCACTTGTGAAAAAAACTGTCCAACGTCAATAGTTCAACAAATGAATTCACAAATTGAATTTTCATTTTTATTTCTAGTCATATAAGTTTTATGCAGTTGTCCACGTTAATCCAATAAAACTGTGCACAAAACAGTAGTTTCAAAAATAGTATCCGTATGATGAATAAAATTCATCAGTCACAGTATTATTAAAATCCAAAATGAATGATATATAAAAGTATTGTCCTCGTGAACGTGGGACTTACACGTGGAGCCGCGTTCAATTTATTAATAGTTTTTATTTTATTTACATTTGCTTCACACAGGGGGCCCTGAGGAAAATAATTCCCTTCAGGGCCTGAAGTTCTGGGAAGGAAAAAAGGTATGAGGGGTGGGCACAGGACATAGTATATGAGGTGGATATATGGGAAAGGTGGGTAGGAAACTGGGAGTCCGTGTGTCTAGGAGTGACGGACGTATGAATGTATCCAACGACTGCGGTGCTAGGCGATGTTTTTTCACATTAGCTCCACACAGGACGCCCTGAGGAAAATGATTCCCATCAAGGCTTATGTCATGTGTCAGTGGGATGCTGTGTGGAGGGTCTTTTCAGGAAAAGAAGGAAAGTAAGCACTGGGAAGGAAAAAGGTATGAGGGGTGGGTAGGAATCTGGGATCAGAGTGTCCAGAAGTGACGAATATATGAATCTGAGGGTAGAATACAAACTGCAATCTGAGGGTCAGTGTGTCCTGGAGTGACGGACGTATAAATCTGTCCCTCCCACTGCAAGGCGATGTTCCGAGAGAGCCTGAGATGCTTGTCTCCCTCAACCAATCGCAGTTGGTGGGCAGACCACCCCTGCTAAGTCGCCAAACGTAGTGAACCACTTAGGGTGAGCTTTGGCAGAGGTGTTGGTTATCCAATAAATGGTACCTACATATATCCCTTCAAATTGTTTGAAGGGAAGCGGCGATATCAGTTAAATTGATATTTTATTTCTGGATAATGTGTAATTTCTCCTAGATTAGGTTCTGCGTTTCCACAATATTTTGAATTTCCAATATAAATCGCATTTTATGGATTGCTAATTTTTGCGCTTGCAAGTGCTTCAAAAGATTTGGATATCGTTTTAAACTCTACTAAGGTTTTTATGGCAGCGCCCTTGAGTTGGTTTGACAAAAAATCTGCGCTGTAGAAATCATCAAAATATAATTATAACTAGCTGGTTCCCGGCACGCGTTGCTATGCCAATTAATAAAGAAATTGTTTCTCCCTGCGTGTCCTCTCCCACTCGTCCTGTTCCCCTTCCGCCTCCCTTTCCTCTCCCGCGTCCCCATCCCCCTCGCGTTCCCACACCGCCTTTCCTCACCCACTCCCCTCGCCCGTTTCCCCCGTCCCGCGAACCCTCTTCCCGAATTCCACCCTCCCGCATTCCATTCATTCAGTCCCGGTACATTGAGTTTTCAAACACCACCTATTGCAATTTTTTACTCAAATTTCGTAATGCCAGAGCTCACCAGTAGTTTTATACATCTTGTTCTGACCATAACGAACACAACAAATAAAGAATTATCAAATTTGGTGCAGTCGTTCGAAAGTTATGCGCATACATACATTTCGGCGATTCATTTTTATTTATATAGATATATAGATAGATAGATTTTCATAGAATATTTACAAGTCATCTTTTCAAGTCAACATATTATGTGTCGGAGTGGAGTTTGATTATTTTGTGACAATTTCATCAATTACAATATAAACTAATTTTTATTTTAAGCGTCTTTGAAACTTTGAAAAACGAGTGGATAGTTTCGTTTGCTAGGTATACCGGAAAATCGTGCTTCTAAAAATAATATCCCCTTAAATCTAAAATATATTTTTCCGATCATCAAAGGTGAATCGCACGAGAATAACCTGTTTAGCTGTATAATATAAGCCATACAAGAAACATATCTACCTTAATTCAAAGACTTTTCCAACTAAAACACGGTTTGCCCAGTTCCCGCAATTCTGAAATGAATTGAAATGTTGTTTCTATTCTGTTTCGTATGAAAAACGGACTTTGATCTTATGACCTTTTATGAAATTCATGCAATTAGTTCTTCAGATTGTAGTTATTCTCGTCGAGAATGCTCCATCTTATTTTAACTCCTATATTATCTAGTTCTATCTTTGTCTCTTTTTAAGGACGATCAAACATTCCCGGGTCACGAATAACATGCAAATTTATTATTATTTCATAAAAAAACATGACAATATTTTAACACTCCCATATTTTTGAAATAATCGCTTATACAGACGTGGCTGGTAAAGGATTGAACCCGAACCCACGGCGTCTGAATGCGAACTCAACCGTCCCCTCGGCTATAAACTAATCTCTAATTGCTTCACCTGTCTAATATTCATTATTCACCCAGTTTCTATACGTCGATTTTTTTTTAATATTAACCGCATTCTCATAACAGTGTTTTAGGTAGCTAAGCTAAGAACGCTTTTAAAGGGTGATTGCATGTTTATACTTATTTTCGTTCAATATTTTTGTAATGTCTCAGCCGCAAGTGGATCTACGGCAACTTATCGTACGGCTGAAAGTATTTGTGGTACGACCGCGAATGAAGGAAATGGAGAGGAGGATGGCTGGGTACTACCTAACTATACACTGCTGAAACCAATTTGGCAATATTTAGATTCTACATGGTGGTTTTCACAAGGGCGATACGCAGTCAAAAATGAAAGTGCGTCACTGTAGAAAATAAATTCAAAGTACCCTTTTATGGCATCCCGATCGTATTCTTATGAATACGAAAACAAAATAACATAATTTCTACTTTACGTTTGGTTAGGCATTACAATATGTTTTGTTTGTTCGAAAATTTAAAAAAATATATTTATATCATAAAGATGGTAGTTACTCACTCTTTGGATTTAACAGAGATACCTAAATGGATTGTTTTTAAAATAGAATCCAAACAAGTAAATAACTGACTTCATCTGTTTTATGGAAAATTTTCTTGTCACTGTGAAAACTTATGAGTTGTGTATTAATTGACAAATCTCATCTCTTGTGCAAGTTTCAAGTCACGAAAAGAATTACAGATCTGAATTTTAAGGGGATAAGATTACGGAGGCCTCCAAGCTGCATATAACTACAAAACAAGGTTGGTGTATCTGTTATTTTCCCTGGAGTTGTCTGATTGTCATTCCTTGTGATATTTTGTTCGCGCAAGTAGATTTTCATAATCATAACTTTGGGTATTAAGCCAAAACCCATTTGGGGTTATTTACACACCTCATGCTCGCATATTACTCGTATAATGCATAATTAACGTTGTTTTGTGTGAATCTGATGGATTGATGTAAACATAGAATTGTTGTAGGGAATTTCACTTTTGACGTAGAATATAAAGCAGTGTTGTGTTTTACTTATCTGATGTATTGTTTTGTTGTTTTTGTTTACACGCGAACTGATGAGTGTGTTCAAGGGAGCAGGGACCTGCGTGCCTTTTTATTTTGACATTTTCAAGAATAGAGGTTTGAAGTTTGATGTTCTTATTTAGTGTTAATATTTGTCTATTTTTTAGTTGTTTTGTACAAACAATTTCTATTTCAGATCACCTGGCTCTAGAATATTCGAAAAGTCTTTTAGGTAATTAGGTAACTCGTTCAGATTTTTGTATTTTTAGGGCATTTATTTGCTTCATGTTCAAGCATTGAGTTGAGATAATCTCTCACCATAAATTAGGGATATTCGAAATTTTGGCGAAAATCGAGAAAGCATTCAATGTTTAACACTTGAATTTCGTTTTATGGACGTTTATAAGGTACTAATTTAATATTTAATAATTTTTAATCAAATTAGAAATAATTATTATAAATTTGTACAAAAACCAAATTTCTTAACATCTATCCATTTTATCCATAAATGTATTTTTTTAAAGATTACTAACATTTCGAGGTTACAAATAACAATATTTGATACTTTTGAATGTAGCTATAACTTTGTGGTTATCCATTATAGATAAATGAAACAATTTAACTTTGTTTGAACCACTTTTATATTTGAGTAAATCCGACCGGTTTCAGAACGACCGTTCCTTCTTCAGGGCAAATGTATACTGATTTGACAGTTTTGAAATATGGATGGGAACAATGTATTATTATGGGAGGGGTGTTGTCGTTAGTCGTTCTGAAACCGGTCGGATTTAATCAAATATAAAAGTGGTTCAAAAAAAGTTATATTGTTTCATTTAAAAATATTTGAGTTCCGCCTACTATCATAATTATAGGCATTAAATTTTGCTTGTACAATGATGGAGGATTCAGCTAGAAGAGGATTGAATCCGCAACATGGAATCCGCAAGTGTTGGAGCCCAACCCTTTGCACGACTCGACCATCTAACCGATCTATTAATTATCTTAAAAAATATTTTAGGTGTTATGTTCTCCAATAAAATAACTATCGTTCCAGTTCACTCTACAAAATCCTTCACACGAAGGAACGTACCAAAGATATAAATAAAATTTTCCACGAACGCGAACGGTTCACATTCCCTTCCCCGGGAACTCTCTTATTTCAGGTGCAAACAAAACATTAAAAAAAATTGAAAAGACAGTTAACGAGTTCAGGAAAGCCTTCTACTGAACAGAGTTGACCTTTTGGTTTTTGGAGAATATTTTAAGTGCAAGAACCGTGCTCCTTCTTCGTGCAGACTTCTAGTCTGAAAGAGACGTCACGGGAGAGTGAACAGTTAGGACGATAAGAGTAATGGTCTTTCAACATTTTTTTTTAAATTTAATACTTACATAATTTTTCTTGCATAATTTAAAACATAATTTGATAATTTTGGCCTCATTGGATGCTTTACACATGGTGAGGCCCCCAGTATTTCTTCATCCCAATGTTATAAAGAGACAATATGATTAGAGATTTTCACGGCCAAGAGTACCATCGTGACTGATTTTTGGGGTATTAAGCTATGTTGTTTTTCCGCTATCCGAAACGTTGACTAAATGAAAAGGAAGTGCGATATGGCATACTACCCCAAAGTCAATCACAATAATATAATAAATACATTACAATATGTCTAGGAGGCAGGAGGTAGTTCTTACCTGTAGGAGTGCAGTTCACCCGCGGTAGAAGTGAAACCTTCACCCACAAAATAGAAGCCTTGAAAAGAGAGCTCATAATCAAAGCGGCCAATGCGCGCAGCATGACAGAGCTAAGCAGCCTAAATCTAAAAATCTTATTGATATCTGTGTTTATCTCTTTTTAGTGTCACTCGTTTACGTTTCATCAAGTTTCAAATGACAACGGTGCTAAATAAGTTTCACTTCAATAAATTATAATAGCTGGATATTGTATCTATTTAACTAACTAACTAACCATCACACTTTTTCCCCGCAGGGGTAGGCAGAGAGGACGGACCGCCAAACAACTCGGTCTTGGCACACAGTCTTTGCCTTACTCACATTCATACATCGTCTCATACATACTCTTCTGATATTCTGACTTTTGACATGGCCCGACTTGAGGATCTGATTCGCTTGATCGTGCCATGTCTTCCTCGGGCGTCCCCGACTTCTTCTTTTCACACTATTTTCTCCCTAACTAACACTCCGGAAATACATATTATTAAATATTTTGCATAAAATCCTTTTACGGGTAAAAGTAAGTTGACGTAGTATAAAAAAATAGGAGAATCATATCGCGTTACTTCTCGGGCGAACCTGCGAAGGCTGTGTATTGTGCAGGTGTGGGTGTTAGACAATATGTCGACACTTCCTGTATCCGGCAAAGCCTTGCACACACCCAGCAGGCTTTAGCGGGCATACAAACACCGATGCTCCGGAGATGAGGGGTGTTCACGAATAATACACAACAAACACCTTTGTCTGTGTAGTCGGAGAATTTCTGGATGGAAATACATTTAAAGGTCAAAGTTTATGAATCGATTTTGTCGCAGTTTGCACAAGTTGTGTTGAATTATTTTTCGTGTTCATTCACAGAAAACTTTCCTCGTTAAGTTGGTTGTAAAGGTGTATTTTAGTTTCCATAACTTAAAAAAAAAAACTTTTTGGTTTTTATGTACTTGTACACGTAAGTGTGTATGTATGTACTTATATATTTACCTATATATCTATCTTCCATATAAATCAAAATGAATCGTCTAAATGTATGTACGCGCATAACTTCCGAACGACTGCACCAAATTTGATAATTATTTTTGTTTGTCTTTGTTATTTTCAGTATAAGGTTTGTACAAAAGAAGCGGTGAGCGGTACACGAGCTGTTTTATTTTATTTTATTTTTTAATTTTTCATTATTTTTTACATCATTTGTGAATTTTTCGACCATCATGTTAGGCTGATGCCCGTGTTATGGTGGTCGATGTATGAAAACTGAATGTAGCGGGACTGAATGTATGAAATGCGGGAGGGGAGATGGGAATTCGGGAGGGAGGAGGGGAACTTGAGAGGGGGGGTTCGCGGGGCAGAGGGAGCGGGAGAGGGAAGTGGGAAGAGGGAAGGCGGAGAAGGTGGAATGAGAACGCGTGATGGGAAGGGGATGCGGGAGAGGAAGGAAAAGCGAAAGCCGAACGGGACGAATGGGATAGAACACGCTGGGAGAAACAATGTCTTTATTAAGTGGCATAGAACTCGCTAGTTACCAATAAAATAAAGACTTTCTTTTTTTTTGCATTTCTTGGGCACTGACTATGTAACAATTTCTAGACATTTTTGTTTTGAAAAGTTTTATTTTTCGATGTACATTTGTTACTTTAATTTTAAATTTTTTTGCGACCGGTTTCGACACGTCCGTATCATTAACGAGCAAACTTAAAAGTAACTTAAAAATTCTATACAAGTACACAATTAATTAGGCGGAGGTAGTGGGAGGGGGGAATTTGGTGGAGGGGGAGGACGGTGGGAGGAGTCAAAATTACATGGAAACATCGTAAACAGAGGTGATTTACATGGTGCTATTATTTTATTAAATAAATTAATTTTAGATTTAATTTTTTTGTTGATTTCTAAAGTTTCTAACGCGCACAAATTAAAATATGAATTTACATTGCAATGTTTAAACTTAGTTTTTTTCTTTTTTGAAGCTATGACCTGTCTCTATGAGATGGTTAGCAAACTCTGAGTAGTTGTTATTTCGTAAACAAAGTTCGTGTTCCCTAATTCTGGTTTTAAAATTTCTAGTAGTCATTCCTACATATTGCGCGTCACAATCGTTGCATTCTAAAGTGTATATCCCGTTTTTTTCAAATTTATTAGAAATATCCTTGTTATTAATCAAATTTTTTATTTTAGAATTAGTATAGAAAGCTGGAGAAATATGATCTGGTAATATGCGGGATATTTTTAAGGATAAATCGCCTGTATAAAGAAGTTTTTTTATATATTAAGTTGTTACTCGGTTTGTTGTTACTATTACCACTATAAATATATTTTTTGTTAAAATTTTTATTTGCTTTTTATTAACTAGGCGGTTAATTATTTCAGGTTTATATCCATTGTTCACGGCTATTTGTTTTATCTTCATTCATCACATAACTTTTTATACAGTTTTTACAGGTGATTCGACTACCACGCTAGGTACATGCCCGTATTATGGTAGTCGAATTATGAATATATAATTATATAAATGTAAGAATTGTTTTGGTATATATAGTTAAGTTAGGTACAATGTTTTTGTACAACAACGACTACTTTAAGTGGTTTCCCAATTAAGTAGATAATATTTATATAATAATAAACATATAAATAAACTATTCTTATTGTAGGCTGCTGTTACGCTTAAATAAAATAGGTACATAAATACATGATAAGTAGATAAATAAATAATGACTCTACTTGTGGAGATGTTGAAAACAAATCATCCAAATAAAAATATTATTATGATAATTATCAAAAGATTTTTTTTATTAATTTGAATGTAAAAAAAAAAAAAATAGTAATAAAGCAAATTAACTTAGCTTGTTGACTTCAGACATTCTTTAAAATAGTTCCTCCCCTTTGTAAATAATTTTTTTTTAATTTTTTCATTCATTTTTAAGTACAAATTAATCTTAATATAAGGCCGACATTCACGAGAAACCTTGAATCAACCTCAAGAATTACTCGATTATACTATAAATATTGAAACATGATGACTTGAATGTATTTTCAAATTCAATTATTATTTTCAGAAGGAACTTGTACCTACTTACATGTCCCTGATGATCTCCTCACTGAGAGCGATAATATGAATATAATTGTATATTTATGTGCATGCATGCATGCACATGAATGCGTGAATATGTATGTGTGTGTGTGTGGATGTACATATACATATGTGTACATGTACACGTAAGTATGTATGTACGTATTTTCTAATATTTGATCCTTCTTGTTCTATACACGTTCACGTAATTTATTTTATTATTGTATAAACATATTAAGAATGTTGAGATGAATGGTTTGCTTACCTTTAATTGGATTTGTCACTGTGACCATGTTCAATTTTGTAAGCTTAATGTAATTATTATATGTGATGTATTCTGGCATTTATTTTCCTTCATTTATTACCGGCATTTATTTTCCTATTTCGTGTAAAAATTACGAAGCTTTGCGATTTTTTTATTAATTATTTTTACATGAAATGACTAAAAAGTGAGGTGATTAGTAAATATAATAACTCATTATCTCATTATTAATAACATTCGTGTAATAACATTAGTATGTTTCTATTTTTTACGTTACCAATAATTTGAACAATAATGTTAGTTAGAAAATACGTAGGGTGAGCCATTTAAAAAAGAAAATTAAATTTGCATTCAAAATTTTTATATATTAAAAATTACATGGTTAATCTAGTAATAATATGTTAATGTTCATAACCTTTCAAAAAGAGTTTTTAGTTCTCGAATACGTTCAATATTCCATTATTTGGACTTTATTACACAACGGAAATATTCTGACCTATTGATAGAATATGGTTGAGCGAGGCTTGAGTGGTTGACCTGCAATAGTTTCTAATATCATGTGTTCCTATTAAGAGCGTTTAACCAGCCAGCGGACGAAAATCCACATTTCGTCGAAAGTTGTTCTTCCGATCGTGCAGGGCGGTTACAATGAGAAAGATTGATTATTCTCCGTACCAGCTTTTTAAAATTATAACTCAATATCGAATTTATTTCAATCCAAATTAGCTTTAATTTATACCTTCATTCAAAAATGCTGAAAGGCGTGATGATAAAACTATTAAAATAGTGTACTTTTTGTAGTCATTTTTTGATTATAAGTATTTATCATTTTTCAATAATGTCTAAATTTAATAAGAATGTTAAAAAAATCTGATATATATGTTTTTGTAAGTGCGCAAATAAATACACAAATGGACCAATTTTCGTCAAGAAACACATGTACGTACATATTTTTTAATGATTTTATTGAAACTAAAATTAAAATTGTAATACATAACTTTGCTAGATAATGTATTGATTTATTTTACTGCATGATTACATTATTTGAAATGGGTGTGGTATAATACAAAAACTTTTTTGAAAATTTAACAAATCTGCCAACGACCTATGGAATAACCTTATTATACTAAAAATTAAAAAAAATTCTAAAAATTTATTACATAACTATGCTAGATAAAAGAACAATCTTTCGAAATCCATTTATAATTTTTTGTGGAAAAGAGTCAATACGTCTAAAAACTTTTTTGAAAATGACGTATTTCCGGCTTTCTCTGGTAATGCCCTCTTAAGTAGGTGGGTTCCAACCAAAAATTCATTCTTGAGCCTTATGTAGGTTCTGCCTTATTAAAAAGCGCATCTCAGTTTGAAACACGCCGCAGCTTTAAACTTTTATAAGTCGGTTCTAATAATACGATAAAACTTTGAACTGCAAACCGTGGCAGGGGATTTGGGTCAAGGTGTCGTGAACCCGAGGTCTGGCGGGTTTACTACTTCATAACTGTACGTTAATCATGTACCCGCAGCCAGAGATAAACTGGCTATCCAAATGGCCCCCTGATTTAAAAAAACCCTTTGTATGTTTTTAAATGCTCTTATCATGCACAATAATGAAACAGCTACAAATTCATTTAAACAATATATTGTTACTACATGATTCTAACATTCTGGCATGAAAGCTGATATCGCAATTTCTTAAAATAATATAATAATACTAGCCTTTATTCAGACAGTAAAATACATTACATTATTTATAATATTTATAACACTTATCATGCATCGATTCCCTATCTGTATGTCACTAATTGACAAAGGCCTCCTCCAACTGTCGCCATTTCTCTCTATCATTAGCTACTCTTGTCCATGTACCACCTGCTATGGCTTTGATGTCGTCAACCCTAAACATCTAAAGGTCAACCTCCTTTTCTCTTCTTGTCACTTGTGAACCAATTCATGACTAATTTTGACCATTTTTCACTTCCTCTGAGCGTGTGGCCTGATCACTTCCACTTAAGCTTTTTATTGTTTTCATGACATCTTTTGTTCTTGTTTGTTTCTTAATGGTTTCAATTTTTATTCAATCGGACAGTCTTTTCCCTATCATACTCCTTTCCATGGAGTTTTGACAAGTTTCGAGCTTCTTATTATGAATTTTTGTGAGTGCCCAATTTTGGCAACCATACTTACGTACAGGAAGTATGCAGGTATCAAAAAATTTCCCTTTGATCCTTTTGATAGTTATCCTAGTTTCACTGTTTTCATTATTTCTTTCAAACCAAGTATTGTTTCCAAGCACTTCCAATATGTCTGTCTATTTCTTTTGTGGTTAAATCTACAGGAGAAATTATTTGACCTATAATACAAGTACATCGGTGAAAAATTACGGGAAAATTAAAAAGCAAACAAAAGTGTTTACAAAAATATTAATGGTTTCCTTATTGTGTGAATGTTAATACATACTGTCACTGTTCAATAAATGTTAATAATAATAACCGGATTGAAATATCTTATCATATTTCTGTGCTCCTGGTATTTTGTTATTGTCGGCAGGTACACATTTTGACGTTTATCATTATTTTGTATAATTGTGACCTTTGCGCCACTGGGGAAATTATCTAAATTATCCTGTGACATTTATGTGCTCCTGGTATTTTGTTCCTTTTGACATATTCAGAATTTTACGTTTGTTACTTATGCTTAGACCATGACAAAGCACGGATAGTCTGATTTCTCGAAAAATCAGTTCCAATTGTGAAAAAGGCATTTTTAAAATTATTTTTTGATCAAAATTTTATATCATAATTAGATACTTTATAACTTTGCCGAATCTACAAACTAACACTTCTGATTTTGAAAATGATGCCACTTAAATTCAAAACAGTTCTAGAGTTCATTGAACCGAAGTTACAGCAGACGGAGTCAGAGAGCATTTTTGGTTGCTATATTTGTATGATCACAAAGTTCTGCCCAATTTATTTGTAACCCAGATAGTGTCTCGGATACACCTATCTGATTTTTACTTATATGGGACATTGATGAGTATAACCTCCTAAAGTTATTTGTTGTGTTCATTATAATGTTCATTATAAGCCTATAGAAAAGACGGTTCCTTGTCAAATCAGAATCAACTCAACTCAACATCTCTTCGAAAAGTCATTATTTTATATATTTTTTTCATCACTTTAATGACTTTTTAAAGGAGGTTTTCGCAGTAGCGTAGCGAAGGGGGGTTGGTACCGCCCGGGTGCCACCCGACGGGGGGTGACACTGCAATCGACCGTTAAAAAATTACGAAGGATATTGTCGCAAAAATATTGAATACGGTGTTTTTATATTTTCGTAGCTTTATGGCTCCCCGTGGAGGAGAATTTTGTGCCAGACGGTCTTTTTATTGACAAAAATAGCCTATTTCTGAAATTTTAATTTTTAATTTTTTTTATTTCATAAATTTTTATTAGGTTCAGATATTTGTGTTTTTTTTGGCTACCACGCTAGGCTTAATGCCCGCGTTGTGGTAGTCGTACATTTAATATTTTAAATAGGATTTAATAAATACTATTTTATTAAAACAGATGATTAAACATAATAAATAAAAATTAAGAAATACTTAAAAGTAAGTGAAAAATAAAGAGAAAAAAATCCTATATTAAAGAAAAATAGAAGTAAAAATGAAAATCAAATTTTGAAATACATAAACTAATAATAATAACACTCAAGTGTTCTATATAAATACCTATATAAACAAAAATTACGAGTAAAAAAAATAATAACATTTTAAAGAAAAATAGAAATAAAATTGGGAAAAAAATTTTGAAATGAAAAAATTTATAATTAAAACGTAGTTCTTCTAACACAGCAAACTTATTTTGTGGCACCATTATGATTGAAATTAATAAATTACTTGGTTTTTACCACTTTTATTGTTTACAAAACCGACATGTTTCGTCAGCAAAGCTTACTTCTTCAGGGTTATGACAGAACTAATTTTAAATATAGACATATATATAGGTAATAGAAAAATAATCAACATAAACAATAATAAAATTAGAAAGAAAATAATGTTTAAGGGACGAGGGGCAATATAGAACAATTTAAAAAAATTTTAAAAGGGGAATAGATTTAATAATGGGTCATTTAAAAACAATTTTTGATTATTAATAATATTTAAATTTGCATTAACACTCTTTCTAATCTCTAAAATTTCTAATTTATCTAACTGAATGCCAGTGACATTACAATGAATTAATTCTATTCCACTGTTAAAATTAAAGGTATGACTAGTTTCTATTAAATGGTTGGCAAACTCCGAGAAACTATTATTATTTAAAGCTTTCATATGCTCTTTAATCCTTATTTCAAAGTTTCTCGAAGTTTTACCTATATAAAAGAAATCACAATCATTACATTTCAATTTATAAATTCCAGATTTTTTCATTTTGGAATCTCTATCTTTATTATTTACAATATAATTTTTAAGTTTATTATTTGCATAAAATACAGGAAGAATTTCATTCGGTACATTCTTTGTCAAGGCATTAGAGATTTTATTATTGAAATACATAATTTTCTTCCATTTTTTCATTTCCTGATCCTTTTGTACAGGATAGATATATGATTTAAGGAATTTATTCTTATATTTTTTATTGAGAATGTTTTCAATTAAATTGGTGTTGTATCCATTATTAATAGCAATTCGTTTAATAACATTGAGTTCTATTGAAACGTAGTGTTAAGAACTCATCTATTCTTTGAAGTACGCTCGTCTCCTTTCGAAAATCCAATATTGTAAACATGCTATAAAAAGAGACTTAGTACTACTTGACTTTATGTCAGTACTCAGAGCATTATATATTTTAGGAGCGATGAACCAGAATTGCCGTTGAGCGAATGAGGTATTAGTTTTTGTGACCACGCAACCCAGGTTTGAAGAAAAGCGGGTGTGAAATGCTTAGATGGACTAATTCCCCCCCCCCCCAGGATGGATCAATTTTCTACACATTTGCGTAGTCGAAATGGGGGGGAGGGGGGGTGACACCACGTTATCTGCCCCGGGTGCCACCCATGCTAGCTACGCCACTGGGTGTTCGGTCACCAGAAAAGTCAATAGGTGCCCCATATTAAAAAAAGGATAGCCACTATCCGAGACACTGGTTACAGATGAATTCGGGTATAATTTTGTAATCGTGCAACAATAGCAACCAAAAAATTTGGAATTAGTTAGGATAATATTGTAAATTCTAAGATTGCGACAAAATCCTGTGTTCGATTCACAGTTTCGACCGTAACCATTTTATTTTCTGTGTCTTATTCTGAGTCATATTTTGTTTAGATTATCTTCTACAATTAATATTTTCTTCTCCTTACACATTATATTGATGGGTAAGTCCTTCAAAAGTTATGCCAACAAATTAAATATACATTGTCATTGAATTCCGTCGGTTGCCCCACGCTAGTGCTGTCCTGGTTGGCACGTAGAGCCTCCTAGAAGCCACCATGAGACCGAATAAAGTGCTAACCATACTACGTGTTATTAAGGCTTCAGGCTATCCGCTGCATTTATTACAGCGGTCATTACGATCGAGGCTACGCAGTTTTACGAGTGAACCGGATGGGTACTTAAGAGCTAATAAATCCCAAATCAAATATAGTAAACACGTAATGCTCACTAACTAACTCAAGCAGTTTCCTGAAGGGTAGGCAGACCGCCTCATAACTCTATCTTGGCAAAGGCTTGTTGCTTAATTCACATTCATAGATTCTCTCGTACACATTTTTAATTTGGGTGGCAAGACTGGCAAGTATGGGTACCGCCGCCCCGGGAACCTTTATTGGATAACCAAGACCTCTGCCATAGGTCACCCCAAGTGGTTTGCTACGTTTGGTGATTTAGCAGGGGTGCCCGGGTTCATGGGGTGAGGTTTGACTAGGACACACTGAACCCCAGATTCCTACCCACCCCTTAAACCCCTATCCTTCCCAGAACTCTCCTCTCCTTCGGTTCCTTAAAAAAACCCTCGACACAGCATCCCCAAAGATGACACAGGCCCTGAAGGAAATTATTTTTTTCAGGGCCTCCTGTGTGGAGCTCATGTAAAAAAAAAGTTTTTGATTCACTTGATCGTGCTATGTCTTTCTCATGTGTCTCTTACTTTACCAATAACTACTAACGTCACCGTCACATAATAATAATATTTCGAAATTACCGATTTATTTATAAAATGACCGGTCAGTGGTTGAGTGGGCATAGCGCTTGGGTCCCACCTGGGCGTCGCGTGTTCGATTCCTCGGCTGGCTAAGTCCTCCATCACAACACAAGCAACATTTTCGGCTTTGTGGTGGTAGTAGGAGATTTTGAAACATTGTTGGGTTATTCGTAAGCCGGGAATGTTTGTCTTTCTTTAAAAAAAAAAAATACGGTCGAGGGGTAAGGCCCTTGACTAGAAATCAGAAGGTCACGGGTTCGAATCCCATTCGAATGCGCAAGTATGTATTATTTGATAGATTTGTGTTATTTCAAAATATAGAGTGGAAGATACTCTCAGTATCGCCCTGGTGTAAGACCACAATTCAGAATTGAAACTTTGCTTGAAATGGTTTTAGCCGTGTTTGTTGACCATATCTGAATAGCCAGATGAACCCCCTCCTCCCTCTTCCCCGTCTCTTTCCCCTCCCCACTACCTTCAGTCTCTCAACTCACAACATACCCCAATTGGGGATGCCATAATCTCACTGGCTCCAGACGTGAGCAGTTGGTACATTTAAAAAACCCATAAAGTTTTTACTAATCTGTGAGGCTAAAACTTTTACGTATTGCATTGTAAGTTTAATAAAACGATTTATATTTGTGTCAGCAATCAACCCTTAAAATCAATATGATATCATACCTTTAAGTATTGATTACTAGAACTGTTGTTAAAATCCGCTGTTTTTAAGAGCGTTTAAAATCCACATTTCGTCGAAAGTTGTTCTTACGATCGTGCAGGGCGGTTACAATGAGAAAGGTTAATTATTCTCCCTACCAGCTTTTTTAAATTATAACTCAATATCGAATTTATTTCAATCCAAATTAGCTTTAATTTATACCTTCATCCAAAAATATTTTAATAAAACTATTAAAATAATGTACTATTTGTAATTATTTTTTGATTATAAGTATTTAATATTTTTCAATAATGTATAAATTTAATAAGAATGTAAAAAAAATCTGAAATATATTAGTTTGTAAGTGCGCAATAAATACACAAATGGACCAATTTTCGTCAAGAAACACATGTACACATATTATATTATAGAAACACATGTACACATATTTTTAATGATTTTATTGAAACTAAAATTAAAATTCTAAAACATGCGTTTGCTAGAAAATGTATTGATTTGTTTTACTGCATGATTATATTATTTGAAATGGGTGTGGTATAATACAAAATCTTTTTTGAAAATTTAACTAATCTGCCAACGACCTATGGAATAACCTTATTATGCTAAAAATTAAAAAAATTTCTCAAAATTTATTACATGCGAATGCTAGATAAAAGAACAATCTTTCGAAATCCATTTATAATTTTTTGTGGAAAAGAGTCAATACTATCTAAAATCTGATTTGAAAATGACATACTTATGGTTTTCTCTGGCAATGCCCTCTTAAAGCATTTTATGAGTTTGATTTTGTATTCTTACAAAGAGGTTATTACCTACTTATACAGGTGTTTGTCATTGGAATATTTCATCTCGCCGTTCACATAGAAACATCATCTCAAGGACTCTTCATTTAAATATCAATTTTACTTTGAACGCGTTCAATCTTATCAGTGTTTAGAACTAATATATATGGCTGGCGTAATTTAGCGGTAAGGCTCTTGACTCGCAATCTGAAGGTCGCCGGGTCGAATCCCGGCGTGGGCAAATAAATGTTATTTGAATGATTGGTATTATTTCACAATTTATTAATTTAAAATATTGTTTTGTATATTTGCGGCAAATTCCAGAGTGGAAGATACTCTTAGCATCGCCCTGGTGTAAGACCACCATTCAGAATTGAAACGTTGCTTGAAATGGCGTTGGGCTTGTTTGTTGACCAGATCTGAATAGCCAGATTCTTCCCCACCTTCCTCTTCCCCATCTTCTTCCCCTCCCCACTACCTTCAGCCTCACGACATACCGCAATTGGGGATGCCATGGTCTCACTGGCTCCAGACGGGAGCAGTTGAGACTCTTGTGAGGTATTACTATAAAAAAAAATATAGGTACATAACGAACTCCCTAAAGAAATTCAATCTGAAAGGAATTATGAAATTTTTAAACAAAAACTTAAAAAACATTTTACTATTAACTAGATTTAGGTATGTGTTACGATGTGCCAATTATATTTCAGCTATGAACAAAAAAATGCCAACTAATATTTTCTCTATGTATGAAAATTTTTCATTATCTTTTATTATGTACAAAAAAAATGCCTACTTATATGTTCATTATGTATAAAAATTTTCCATTATTTACAAAAAAATGTCAACTGATTATTCATTTGTTATAAAAAAATTAGTTCTACATACATCCAAATTGTAACAACTGTTAAGTATGTATAGTACTGTCAATCTGATAGTGCTCCCTCTCTAAACACGAGAATTTCTCTCAATTAGAGAAGTATTGTTACCACTAATATTATATATTATATACATTGGTTAATTATATATTATATGTATTGGTTAAATAAAAAATTAAAAAAAATATATATATATGAACAAATCTGAAAAGAAAATATGTATTCTTTTTCATGCAACAAGTTTTTAAAAATTAAAAACTTCCATTCAAAAATATCGAAAAATGTCACTTTACGAACCTAATTGATTGTCAATAATGGGAAATTGCCTTATTTTAAAGCACATTATGTAAATTTTCTCGACGAAACTTGCGACCGAGCTATATTTAACTTAATATTACTGAAAATATATCAAAATATAATTACGAAATATCAAAGAACTTTAAAAATAAAACTGCGCAAAAAATAAATCATAAGTTATTCAATAAACGCTTTACCTGGAACATAATGCCACAAATTTTTAATTGAAAATTTTCCACGGTGTGAATAAACGCACAAATTATGTAAGTATTTGAAATATTCGTTTGACAAATTTTCATAAACATAATTAATTTTCAATAAGTTCTTTGTTCTATTTCACAGCACCTTATAAAAATACTGATTATAGGTAACAGAATTCTTTCAAAAGCAAAATTGATTTAAAATGCTTGTAAATTTCTGGTCTATCATTACTTTAATAAATTAATAAAATATTGATTTGTTAGTATTAAAGGCTGAAGTACACAAAGTCAGGAATGCCCTTATGATAAAAAAAATCTTCGGTAGGAGAGGAAACCAAAAGAAGAAAAATAAAACATCATGACATATTTCATTTATTGTATAATTTGAGTCTATACAACGATATTATTGTTATGTCTGCACTTTCCTCGGCAGATAGTAATTATTAAATACGGTTCTTTGAATATAAAAGTGTTTATTTACTGGAATAACCTAGCTGGTTAGCTACGACTGTTTACTATTCGGGGGTAGGTAAATCTCTGGAGCCTTGCCACGGGAGCTCGCAAAGTATATCTCTGAGACTGCTTCTTGTACGCCAATGCCATCTGGCGAGCTATAGTGCAAGCTACATGCTTACCGCCATCTATCGTATTCTTTCCATATGAAATACTTAATTACTCTACATCACACCCTCCCCCACCTAACCTCAAGCCCTGGCTACAATAAATACAAGACATGTTCTTTTCAAAGAAGTTATACAATTTGACAAAAAAACAGGATTTTAAATATTTCATTTATACACGATTTTATACACTAAATTCAACCAAACATAGTCATGATTTTAAATATTTCAACTTAAATATTTCTGTTTCTCTGGGAGGGACCTTTATGAACGCCTTGAACGGAGCCTTCCTTCCCAAGGTCTTAGTTGAGTAGTTTGCTCTCGATCATCCGCTGGTAATCTGAAATCAAGAGAACTCCACGTTAGCCCCTTCAACAAAGCTGAGGTCCCCAACTCGTCTGAAGCGCATTTCGTGACCTCAGACGCGGTGGGTGGGTTATTATCTTCACTCTCCTCTTCCCATTTCACAGATAAACTCTTTAACTGATCAATATGCCTCTTCCAAGTCAACGGAGTACCACAGATCCTAACGATATAAACTTTTTTACCCACTTTCCTTTCTACAATACCTCTAACCCAACCAACTTTATTCACCTGACGGAAGTCCTTGACCAGACACTTCTGTCCAACATGTAAATTCCTAATTTTTACGCCCCCATAATTCCTTATTTGATTATCTTGACTCCTTTTTATATTATCGTTAGCTATTTTTCTCTGTTCTGACACATCTTCCTGAGTGGTTTTAGGAATTAAACTACTGAAAGTTGATTTCAGTCTCCTACCAAACATCAAGACTGCCGGTTCTAATCCCGTTGTGCAATGTGGCGAATTTCGATAATCCGATAGAAAATCATATAATCTACTTTCATAATTTACTGGAAAATTGTTCCTAACCATAATTTTTTTTAAAAATTTTTTTACCGTTCTAACTGAATTTTCAGCTTGTCCATTACACTGAGGGAATTTTACCGGTGAATTTAAAAATTCTATGTTATTCTCTTTAAGAAATTCTTTAAACTCTACACTAGAAAATGCTGTTCCATTATCCGAAACTATGCAATCAGGGTTACCAAAATTAGAGAAAATTCTTCTCAATTCCTTAATCGTGTTAAACGAATCCGCCCTTGGAACCTCTAAGCAATCGATCCACTTGGAAAAAGCGTCACAAATTACAAGAAACATTTTACCTGCTACCGGTCCGCAGTAGTCTACATGCACCCTACTCCAAGTTGCCCCAGGGTTCGGCCACACTGACAAATGACTCTTAGAAGGTGCCGGCCTCATAGCCGCGCAATCATCACATTTTAGAACCATTTTTTCAATGTCATTGTTCAGTGATGGCCACCAAAAATAAGCTTTTGCTAGGCCCTTCATTTTAACTATTCCTAAATGAGATCTGTGTAATAACTCTAGCACATGTTCTTGTAAGGAACTCGGAATGACAATTCTATGTTGCCAGAAAAGGCAATCCTTGACTATGAACATTTCGTTTCTCTTAACCCAGAATCTCCACAGTACATCATCTCGACCAACTCGTTTTGGCCAGCCCTTACGCAAACACGTTAAAACTTCCTGAATAACCGTGTCTGTCTCTATAGCTGTGGAAATGAGCTTGATATCTATGTGCTCGCATTTATCTACATAACACACAAAATCTGATCCATAATCATCTTCAAATTCTTCTTGAGAATTTTCTACCGGAAGCCGAGATAGAAAATCCGCATGATTATGACATGACTTAACAAATTCTACCTTATACGCAAATCCGGCTAATATAATGCCATAACGCTGCAATCTGTTAGCCGCCAAAACTGGAATATTTTTGTGTTCCCCTAAAATCCTCATCAAAGGCATATTATCTACGCATAAAGTAAACTCCCGACCGAATAGGTATTGAAAGAATTTGTTCAAACACAATAGCTAACGCTTCTAAATCTAGAATACTGTACTTCTTCTCTGCACTAGACAAACTTCTTGATGCAAATTCGATCGGTCTCATTGAACCGTCCGCAAATGTGTGCAATAACACGGCCCCGAGGCCTACGCTGCTCGCGTCTGTATATAACTTAAGAGGAAGGTTGGGAAAATAATGAGTGAGAATTCTATCAGAACCCATTAGATACTTAACTTTATCTACTGCGTCAATGCATGACTTCCCAAATTCAAACTTTGCATTCTTCTTTAAAAGATTATGCAAAGGTTCTAAAATTGATGACATGTTCGGTATGAAGTTCCGATAAAAATTAAAAAATCCCAAAAGACTCCTCAATTGATGCACGTCGCATGGGTACGGCGCATTCTTAATTGCTTCCAATTTATCTTTTTGCGGTTCAATGCCCCTTCCCGAAATAACGTATCCCAAAAATTCTATAGATTTAACAAAAAACTGACACTTCCCAGTATTGACACATAGACCACATTCTTTCAACCGCTCGCAGACCGCGCAAATATTATTATACAGATCAAGTTCATCGACCCCTGAAATAATAATATCGTCTAGGTAAAAGGCTACGCCTTTTAAACCTTGTAAACAACTTGATATTGTTCTTGCGAAGATGGCCGGAGCCGATTTAAACCCAAAAACCAACCTGTTATATTGGAACAGACCTAAGTGTGTGTTAATAGTTGTAAACTTTTTACAATGATCCGCTAATTCTAACTGTGAATATGCTTCCTTAAGGTCTAATTTTGCAAAAACTTTGCCCGAACTAACCTTATGTATGACCTCCTCAATCTTTGGCATCGGATATTTCTCTAAATTGGAAATCAAATTAAGACTCCTTTTATAATCTACACAAATTCTTATATCTCCATTTTTCTTGACCACCGGAACAATCGGTGAAGCGAATTCGCTACTTGTAACCGGGGAGATTATACCTTTTTCTACCATCGATCTTAATTCGGATTCGATCTTCCCTTTAATAGAAAAAGGAACCGGCCTTGCATTGAAAAAAATTGGATCCGATTCCTGGTTTACTTTAAAATGGACTTTATATTTGTTAAATCTTCCCAACTTTTGCGAAAACACTTCCGGGAAATCCTGAATAAACTTTTCTCCATTCCTCATTTGCGGCGTCACTAAATTAATTGTCTCCTGAGAAGTTATCCCAAGATCGAAACATTCCATAAAATCTCTTCCCACAATTAATTCTGTTCCTTTTATTACTACAATAAAATTAATATTTTTGTTCCTACCCTTAAATTTCACATCAAAAATCGCCTTTCCTACGACTTTTAAACGATTATTTCCATAACCTGAAATAATCCGCTTGTCTTGTGACAAAATGATTGAACTAAAATCTAAAATGTCGTTTAAAAATACCCTCCGGCATCACACATAAAGATGAACCGGAATCAATCATTGCCGTAAACTTCTTGTTATTAATTTCAATTTCAGCAGTAATCGGACTAATTGACGCAACTAAAACTTTACTATCCCTGTGATTTTCAAAAATGGGATTTATAGGATTATTCTTGCAGAATTTCTGTAAATGCCCAACGCCCTTACATTTAAAACATTTCGCATTACGAAATTTACAATCAAACGATAGATGATCATTCCTTTTGCAAATAAAACACTGTTTTTTAACACTACCCACGGGTGATCTAAAATTCGTACCTGAATTTGATCCTAACCTATAAGCTGGTTTCGTGTTAAAACTACCCTTGGAGCTCGTCGATCGTTCCCTACGCTGATCTCGCTTGAACCCATCGCTAGTAACTCGTTTTTTTACTAGGTTTACTTCTGATTTTACTGTATTAGCACTATCCAAAGTTGACATACTAACTGCAAGTCCTTCTATTTCATTAAACGACAACGTTTGCCCTTCTACGAAAATTTTCTCCTTCGCGCGTCCCGGTAATAACCCGATTGCAAACATGTCTATGAGGTTTTTTTCAAGCCTCGTTTCGAATTGACAATACGTTGCTAAAGAACGAAGTCTAACCGCGAAATCTCTTATCGTCTCGCCTTGTTGTTGCCTCGCTAAAAAAAAATTCTCCCGTTCTTTAAAAACTGAACGATTTTTGTTACAATGTTTGTCGAGAAGCGCTAAAAGTTTATCAAAAGATAAGTCCGTTACTTTACTTGGAAAACACAGATTAATTAGTAAGGTCAACGTTTCTGATTCTAGGAGATTCAATAAAAAAGCCCGTTTTTTCTCCACAGACGCTTTGTCATCATGGATCACGAAAAATTGCTCTATCCGAAGTCGAAACAACCCCCAGTCTCCGGAGAGATGGCAAAACGGTGGTATTCTACCCGATTCCATAACTCCCAACAAATAAATCGGCAAAAACAATCAACAAGAAAACAATAACAAAAAATCCCTCTCAAAGAATCAAAAATACTTATCTCAGGAACTCTTCTGGTCTCCCTCTGGGTTTTATCCTTGTCTTCTGATTAATCCAATGATCCACAAATTCGTCCTTGAAACTATTAACCCAATGATCCGTTTTGACCTTGAAACTTCTGATTAATCCAATGATCCACAATCAGATCGCCTCCTTGCGGTATTTCACTTCTGTTCCTAAAACAAAAATCTTCTTAACCAGTCCATAGCCACGGAACCAAATGCTCCTTAATCTCGAGCAGAATCTCTTCCGATTCCTTGCCAAAACTGCAAGTCACTCCAGCAGTGACTTAGTCCTCCGTGTCCAGCACCAATTATTATTCGCACGCGTAACTTTCACACAATTATACTTATACGGCTGCGCCAATTGTTATGTCTGCCCTTTCCTCGGCAGATAGTAATTATTAAATACGGTTCTTTGAATATAAAAGTGTTTATTTACTGGAATAACCTAGCTGGTTAGCTACGACTGTTTACTATTCGGGGGTAGGTAAATCTCTGGAGCCTTGCCACGGGAGCTCGCAAAGTATATCTCTGAGACTGCTTCTTGTACGCCAATGCCATCTGGCGAGCTATAGTGCAAGCTACATGCTTACCGCCATCTATCGTATTCTTTCCATATGAAATACTTAATTACTCTACATCACACCGAAATTAGATAAGGGGACTAAAAGATTATTGTTACATGATAAATTACATGTTCGATTTCTAATAAAGTCAACAATATTGACAAATAATCGATTTTTAAAATATTAATAATTAATTTTAGAAAAAAAAACTATTGTAATCGTAAACACTTATCTTCAAATTCAGAATCAGTTGAATTCGGCACATAATTTATTAATTTATTGACGGACTTACGCTCAATTTACGATAAAGTAACACGAATTACAAAAAAAAACTAGAGTGCTTTAGACCACACGACTGAAGTAAAACTTCTTTAGCTCGATCTATGTGATAGGAAGAGAGAAAGAAAATATGCGCGCGCACTGCCCTCTCTTGCTCCTACGGTGTGATACAGACAATAGGCCTGCACTGTGTCTTAGATATACGAAACGTAACTGGCTATGAGAGAAAGAAAATGTGTGCTCGCACCTACAATAATATACGAAATGTAATTCTCTCTCTTTCTATCTTCACTAACTTATATCTCCTTCTCAACCACTTTTCGTAACGCTCTCATAACGCATTCACCTGCTTACACCCCAAGTTAAGCGTGCGTAAAAAAGTTTTACTTCAAAAAAGTGTACACTGTAAGATTAATGAATGATGAATGAAAGCAAAGACAAAATCAGAGACAAACATATGAAAATAGAAATGACAAGTCAAATCTCATCTAGAAGTAGTCAAAATACACGGTTTTAAAATATCGTCAATTGTTTAGCGATCGTCTAAAATCGTTTGGACTTAACTTGGATTGACCAATCTGCACTTTCTGGACAGAGGTGAAAAATATCCATAATTAGTCAAGTATTGATTGAGGGAAAGTAGTTCATTATTTCTGAGTCTACGAGTCTTAGACACGTGTAGCATAAAAGTTTATTACGAAAATCGCTTTGTCAAAAAATTTCAATTGGTAGTAATACCAACAATTTTGTATAGTTTAGGCACGAGTGGCTTTACGAGTATAAGCCAAATTTTCGCTCTTACGCGAGAGGGAAAATTTTTGTTCAGATTCCAAAATGTTTGGTATCGGTTTTCAACAAAATTTATTCATCCAAGCGAAGGAAAACTAATGAGATTTGTTCAATTTGCTTAATATTTCTATATCCATGTAATCACATACTCGCAAAGTCTTCCCTAGACAATGATGCGGTATGGACGAAAATAGAAAACACATCCCCCAAAATTTACATGTCTTTTCGAGGATTTGAAAAGCTTATGAATACGTGAATTAAGGAATGAATTGCAGTTAGCGTACAGACGTCATCAATCCTTGTGATATTTATGGATTTAGAAAATAACTATTCATATCAAAATATTGTTTCAATATTCCCCTTCACAAGTATGCATATTCCAAATTTTTTTCGTACTAGCGAGTTTCCGGAATACGTTGCAATGCCACTTAATTAAGAAATTGTTTCTCCCTGCGTGTCCTTTCCCATTCATCCGCCTTCATTCCGCCTCCCCTTCCTCTCCCGCGTCTTTTCTTTTTTTTTTACATGAGCTCCACACAGCAGGCCCATAGGAAAATAATTGGCCTCAGGGCCTATGTCATCTTTGGGGATGCTGTGTGGAGGGTTTTTTTAAAGGAAAGGAAGGAGATGAGAGTTCTGGGAAGGAACAGGGTTTAAGGGGTGGGTAGAAATATGGGGTTCAGTGTGTCCAGGTCATCCGCCTCTAAGACCTAGACAAACTCACCCCATGGACCCGGGCACCCCTGCTAAATCACCAAACGTAGCAAACCACTTGGGGTGACCTGTGGCAGAGGTGTTGGTTATCCAATAAAGGTTCCCGGGGCGGCGTACCCGTTCCCGCCTCCCAAATCGTCTCCTTCCCTTCACACGTTTCCACTCCGCCTTCCCTCTTCCCGTCCCCTCGAACCCCCGTCCCCCGTTCCCGGTACATTCAGTTATTAAGAGCGCTTAACCAGCCAGCGGACAAAAATCCACATTTCGTCGAAATTTGTTCTTACGATCGTGCACGGCGGTTACAATGAGAAAGATTAATTATTCTCCGTACCGGCCCAAAAATGCTGAAAGGCGTGATGATAAAACTATTAAAATAATGTACTTTTTGTAATTATTTTTTGATTATAAGTATTTATCATTTTTCAGTAATGTCTAAATTTAATAACAATGTAAAAAAAATCTGAAATATATTAGTTTGTAAGTGCGCAAATAAATACACAAATGGACCAATTTTCGTCAAGAAACACATGTACGTACATATTTTTAATGATTTTATTGAAACTGAAATTAAAATTCTAAAATATGCGTTTGTTAGATAATGTATTGATTTATTTTACTGAATGATTATATTATTTGAAATGTGTCTGGTATAATACAAAATCTTTTTTGAGAATTTAACAAATCTGCCAACGACCTATGGAATAACCTTATTATACTAAAAATTTTAAAAAAATCTCAAAATTTATGACATGCGAATGCTAGATAAAAAAACAATCTTTCGAAATCCATTTATAATTTTTTGTGGAAAATAGTCAATACGTCTAAAATCTGATTTGAAAATGACATATTTCTGGTTTTCTCTGGTAATGCCCTTTTAAACAGCTCGCTTGCACGTTTTGGAAAATTAATTATAGATTCTAAATTATGCGATGCCCATTGTGTATCTACCTGTAGGTAGTAAGAATAGCTGTAATGTCAGAGTGCACGAACGTGTCATACGGTCTAATACATTTTAAACTCATCGCTTCTACAAACTTAAAACGGATTAAAATGACTACAAAAGCGTGTGACATTTAATGTTTGTTCCATTTCAATGCACTTTATTCCGTTCTCAGATATGTTAAATTCACCGACACGACTGAATAAGTTTGATTTTCAGTCGGTGCATCCAAATACAGAAATTCAAATGTGAAATCAAAACGTATATTTTTTTTAACACGGGCTCCACATGGGAGGTCCTGAGGAAAATAATTTCCTTCTGGGCCTATGTCATCTTTGGGGATGCTGTGGAGGGTTTTTGAAATAAAACTTCTTTACGCACGCTTGACTTAGGGAGTAAACTGGTGAATGTGTGATGACAGCGTTATGAAGAGTGTGATCGGGCGAGGCGAACGGAAGTTGAGAGGGAGATACAAGTTAGTTTTACTTCAGTCGTGTGGTCTAAAGCACACTCGTAAAGTATAGGAAGGAGAGGAGAGTTCTGGGAAAGAAGAGGGATTAAGGGGTGGGTAGAAATCTGGGGTTCAGTGTGTCCTGGTCATCCGCCTCCAAAACCTAGACAAACCACACCCCGTGACCCGGGGTAGATCAAAATAAATCACCAAACGTAGCGAACCACTTGGGGTGACCTATGGCGGAGGTGTTGGTTATCCCGGGGCGGCGGTACCCATTCTTGTCTCCCAAATTGTAACATATTTTGTTATCTTCGCATAACTCGCGTAATAATCGTATATCGTACATTTTGTACAATTGTCAAATGTCAATTTTTTTGGCAAATGTCTACTATTTGCTGATGACCTTAAAGTTATGATGGAAATAAGCTGCCAACAAGATTGCTTTAAACCGATCTGGATGCACTATCTTTTTATTTTTATTTTTTTATTTTTTTTATTTCATACATTTTTTATTAGTAACAGATATTTGTTTTTTGGCTACCACACTAGGCTAAGCCCGTGTTGTGGTAGTCGTACATTTAATATTTCAACTTTTCAAAAAATATTAAGAAATACTTAAAACTAAAGAGAGAAAAAAAAAGATCATATTTTAAAGAAAAGTAGAAATAAAAATGAAAATTCAAATTCAATTGAATGGTCGTTGGCAAACAAATTAGATTTTAATACAAAGAAATGTGTCACAATGTCCTTCACTCGTTGTAAAAACATCATAGTATACGATTATAAAATAAAAGGCGAAACGTTATCACGTGTAAAATCCGTGAAGGATCTCGGTATCGTCTTTGGTCTCGAACTGACATTCTCTTGCCATATATGGCAGCTCACTCACTCTTGCTACAAACTTCTTGGGTTCATCATCAGGACTTGTAAGCAGTTTGATAACCAAGAAGCTATGCTAGCGTTATTCGATGGTATACTGAGAAGCAAGCTGGAGTACGCGAGCGATGTTTGGGCACCGTACCACCAGAAGTACATTGATATGTTAGAGCAAATCCAGAAGAAATTCCTCAGGTATGTTTACATGTGGAAGCATGGAACCTATCCAAGGTTCATGCACCATATTGACTTACTTGAGGAAACTGATTCTGTGAGTCTGGAAACTAGACGGAAAGCAAGTCTTGCTATTCTGTCTTTCAAAATTTGTAACAATTTCATCGATAGTCCATTTCTCTTGGGATGCTATGATTTATATGTACGTCCCCCTAGCATGGTCGATCGATATAGGTTTTATCGAAAATGTCGGTAACTTGCGATCGCTCCCGAGCACGACTGCAGGCCGCTAACGAATAAACAACAGTTTACGTCAAATATATTAGGAACCCCTAGTCATTGTGAACTATTTTTTGTTCATTAGCGATCTGCAGTCGTGCTCGGGAGCGATGGAAAGTTACCGACATTTTCGATAAAACCTATATTGATCGACCATGCTAGGACCCCTGGGGTCCTAGCATGCACTACATGCATAGCATGTATAGTGGACATGCATGTCCACTACAGCCGAAGTCGACATCATGACTTATTTAAAGTACAGAACAGACGTCTTGGCAAAGCATAGCATGACGAGGGGAGTGGTGCTGTTAAATGAAATTGCAAACCATTTGGATGTAAGTGACTGTTCTTGAAGAGTCACTTGCCTAAATGCTGATAGGGTAACTAAATTGTGCTGTAATTGGAATTATTCTGTTGTACAATAATAATAAAAATAAAATAAAAATAAATTGCTTTGTTTACTAATAACTTATTTATTTATAGCCTTCACTGTGGGAACATAAAGTCGGAGGGCATTGATGTCATAAGTTAGTTAGCTGGTGGGTGGCGAATTTCTACGAATATGAAAGTTTAGATAGAGGATCATTACCCTCATCTGAAGTCAACCCTTTCCTGTTTCTTTTCGTATGCTAATCTGGGGTATAGTGGGTAATCTTCTCTTTCGGATAATACAACGAAAATTTTGACGTGCTCTGTGACAAGTTTCTCACTTTCAAACCCCCTTGGGACGACTGTATAACTTCTTCTTCTTCTTCTGGTGACCTCTCCTACTGGAGGTTGAAATCTTACTATCCGGAACAACTCAACATAACTGAACTCGAAACAGTCACGTATATTTCGAAGCCTTCTGGATTACCTTGATAGGTATGTGATATATGTATGTGAAAAGGGGACATCGTCATTTAATTTATTCCTAATTTATCTATTACTAACATAAATTAATACGGCCACTGCGTTAGTAAAGCCGCTTTCATAATTTTTCATTGTTTTGATAATTATAAAAATTATTTTCATTGTTTTGTTTTATTATTATTTTTAAATATAAGACAAAAAATCCCGATAAACTACTTTTTAGCAATTTTTTTCTAATGGATTTTTTACATTCAATATCTTATTATAGCGATTTAATAGTTACATTTTCACAATCATATAAAATTAAAAAGTTTTACAGAAATATGGACAAAAGAAAAATTTTGAAAAACATAAATAACAATTTTGAATTCTTTAGAATAGTATGTCATTGTAAGCTAATACAAATTAATTCTTTCCATAAGTAAAGTCTTCAGTAAATTCATCAATGGTTTGTTTTGGGCACAGGTTTTAATTTCAGCAGGTAACATATTTAAACAACTGGGAATCATGTAACTTAACGTCCTTTGTTGTTTAACGCATTTATAGTTAAAAAAATCTGTTAAAAAATTATAAACTAAATTTACATTTTTCAAATGTTAGCAAATCCATTAAATTTCAAAATGTCAATTCCCTTCATACGCGATGTTAAATTTTTAACAAATCTTGTTATTTCAAATTCTGAATAGTGACCTTGATTGACTCTTTGAGATCAACAATTTAATTTAAAAAAATATGTAACATCAAGATCTCTATAAATCGATTTCTTTCATTTACCCACATGCAGAACTGACGTTAGAAAAAATTCCCAATTTCCCGTGTAAGTACGCAGTACGAAATTAAAATTTCACAATGAGGTACTTCCAGGTTTTTTATTGCTTAAAAAAATTAAGCAAAAAATTACGATGATTACAGCATTTTTATTTTATTTTTATGTTAACGAATAAATTTTCTACAGCGAGTTAAAGTTTCCCATTTTTGAATTACCGCTAAAACGATATTTTGGGGCGGGGCTATCGTGTGACGTCATGAGCGTGGATGCTCACTGACAGTGTTTATTTATGCTGGCCAAGCTGAGCGACGCTTGTGACGTAACAATCCGATTTGCCAACCACGGGCCGTTTTGATTTAGTCAGTTTTAGATCGTTTTTCAAATTAAAAAAAAACGAGTGTGCTTTAGACCAGACGACTGAAGTAAAACTTCACTAACTTATATCTCCCTCTCAACTTACTTTCGCCTCGCCCGACCGTTCGCATAGCCCGATCACACTTTTCATAACGCTCTCGTCACGCATTCACTAGCTTACTCCAGCGTGCGTAAAGGCCCGACCATTCGCCTCGCCCGATCACACTTTTCGTAACGCTCTCGTTACGCATTCACCAGCTTACTCTCCAAGTCATGCGTGCGTAAAGAAGTTTTACTTCAAAAACATACATGAACTTAAAAAACATTCACCGCAATACGTTGAAAACAAGCGCCCAATAAAACACAGGCACATCAACCGTATGGATATGTAGGTATGAGTACAGCAATCGTTAAGGGGTCACAACAGTGCCACGGCTCGTCGTGACGTTTCAGTGCCCGTACCGTGACGTCACGGGTTACGGGCCCGAAGTGGGTCAGGCAGAGGCCCGGGCGCGTGCAGCGGAGGTCCTTGGGGGCGACGTCCCTACCCCTGTGCGCTGTCTATGTGGGTCACAGGGCCTGCCGAAACTGGAAGGGAACCGGTCTATTTATAGACCTCGCGGTCATTGACTGGAGGGCTATAAATAGGGAAGAATTTGCGTGCTTTGATTTTTGTAAATTTAAAAAAAATTCATTCATATTTTTGGATGAAGCCATGCGAATGAATGAAAAATCATACAAAATCATGTGTTTTGGTTTGAAAATTTGATCGCCTAAAAATATTAGGTCGTTACATATGAAATTGGCGTTTTGCCGTACTGGCAACTTTGATCTCAAATATCTTCTCTTTGGTTAGGAATTCCAAATTCAAATTTATACAGCTATTTACTCATATATTTGTGTTTCGAAAATTATAATTCTCCTTAGTTTTTCATTAATTGTTTTTTTCATGGAAAACTTGAAATATCTCGTTATTTACGAGTACGAGTTCCACCGTGGCACCAGTGCTGCAGAAACGGCTCGAAGGATTAATGATGTGTATGGCGTCGGTGCCGCAAAAGAAAACACAGTGCGTTTTGGTTCCAACGTTTTCGTTCTGGAAATTTCGACCTGCAGAACAAGCCCCGTGGACGGCCGGAGACCAAAGTTGCTAATGAAGAATTGAAGGCTATTGTGGAAGCGGATCCATCGCAAACCACGTCCGAGTTAGCTGCAGGCTGCGGTGTTAGTGATAAAACTGTTTTAATCCACTTGAAGCAAATTGGGAAGAAGAAAAAGCTTGAAAGGTGGGTACCTCACGAATTGAGTGAAGCAAATCAACAAACGCGCGTTAGAACGCTAGACCACACACTGCACAACAGACGGCTACCAAATTAGAGGAGCTTCAATTAGAATGTCTAAGACATCCACCGTACTCTCCGGACCTTGCCCCAACAGATTACCATTTTTTTCGAAATTTGGATAACTTCTTGCAAGGGAAAAAATTCAACTCCGATGGGGCAGTCCAAACCGCCTTCAAAGTTTTTATTGATTCCCGTCCGAATGGTTTTTTTAGTAAAGGGATCGATGAACTACCTATGAGATGGCAAAAGTGCATAGATAGCAATGGTACATACTTTGATTAAATATATATATTATATTAAAAAAAATCGACTTTATGTTCCTCCAATACAAAACGCCAATTTCATATGTAAGGACCTAATATTATAGAAGCTTCAATACTGCGAGTAGAACACATCTAGCCTTGGAAATAATCGAGTATTTTTTTTAATCAGTCTTTTTGTAAGTCTGGAAAAAAATAAAGTATCAGGCCTATAAAAAATATTTTCAAGTGCCAAAATCTCCTACTAATGAATCTATTTTCGGATAAAGTTTTTTTTATATAATGTGGCAAATTAAGTTCTAAGAAAATATGTTAATCGAAAAATATTTTAATATTTGTGCCAGAATATCGCAAAATAAAACAAAACAATGCAATTTCGCGCTGTTTTCGGCATGAATCAAAATGGGCGAAAAATTAAAAAACATTAAAAAACGTAAAAAAACATTTAAAAAATATAAAAAAACGAGGGTGCTTTAGACCAGACGACTGTAGTAAAACTTCACTAACTTATATCTCCCTCTCAACTTCCGTTCGCCTCGCCCGATCACACTTTTCATATCGCTCTCGTCACGCATTCATCTGCTTACTCCCCGAGTCAAGCGTGCGTAAAGGCCCGACCGTTCGCCTCACCCGATCACACTTTTCGTAACGCTCTCGTCACGCATTCACCAGCTTACTCCTTAAGTCAAGCGTGCGTGACGTAGTTTTACTTCAATTTTTTTGTTGTTGTAAAATCAATATCCAATCTTCGAACAGGCAAAGAAAACACAAAAGAAATGGACATCTAGCGACTCCGAAGAAGAAAACACGCATAGTAATAATAATAAGATAAAGACAGAGTATAGGAAAACGTGCACTGGGATTCGACAAATAAAATATGGATAAAAACATCCTTCACATTGATAAAAAAAGTGCTTCGTAGTCTCCCCTACTTTTTTTACTTTAGTTTTCTGAAGGTTTCCCTTTTATCGCGTGTGAATTGCACACTCTGATTTTTTAAATCTAAATTGTTTGTTTATAATATGCATGCGGTCATTCTGCTTGTATGGGATATAATTATATAATAGAGATTGTCTGTATGTTAGTGGCGGGCTGGCGGTCGGCGCGTGACGGACACCGGGTGGCTGGCGTGGATTACATAAACAAGCACCGTCATAAGGTGAAACCGGTCTGGTTATTTAAAAAATTGAAATACAGTTATGATGGTTATAAACATAGAATAAATAATATAACACTAGAAGTGCCATCAAGTGGACCGGTCAGTGGCTGAGTTGGCATCGCGTTTCGGTCCCTCCCAGGCGTCGAGAGTTCGAGTCCTCGGCTGACTACGTCCTCGATCATGACACATCAATTTGGGAGGCGTGAATGGGTACCGCCGCCCCGGGAACCTTTATTGGATAACCAACACCTCTGCCATAGGTCACCCTAAGTGGTTCGTTTGGTGATTTAACAGGGGTGCTCGGGTTCATGGGGTGAGGTTGGTCTAGGTTTTGAAGGTGGATGACCAAGACATACTTAACCCCAGATTCCTACCCACCCCTTAAACCCTTTTCCTTCCCAGAACTCTCTTCTCCTTCCTTTCATTAAAAAACCCTCCACATAGCATCCCCGAAGATGACATAGGCCCTGAGGGAAATTATTTTCATCAGGGCTTCCTGTGTGGAGCTCATGTAAAAAAAAGCAACATTTTCCGCGAACTGTCGTAATAGTAGGAGATTTTAAAATATTGTCTGGTTATTCGTAACTCGAGAATGTTTATCTTTCTTTTTTATATAAAAAGTGCTATCAGTACACATTTGTACGGTTTGTCTCTCTTACACTTTCCTGAAATTGTATGTCGCCATCCCATCTGAATTTTATAATCTTGTTGAAACAAAGTTTTGTACGGAAATTTAGGCTGAAATTGGGCCTATAATTGGATCACGAAACACGCCCACAAGGAACTTCTTCTGTTATTCTTCATTCTATGGTTAGGTTTTTTAATCCACGATATATTATAAAAAAATGTGTTACTCTATTAATATTATATTTCCACATTATACCTGACCTATCCTAACTCGACAAGGGCATTTTTTTCTTCAAAATAAACGTCACAAGAGTCTCTACTGCTGATGGATTATTATATGAAACATATGATTGATGAATAACGTTGCAGCCCATCATGCTCTCTTGTTTAAAATAATGATGCCGCAAAGTTAGGAAAGAGATTCGTGAAATCACATAAGCATATTAACGATGTAGGTAAACAAAGAGTATATTTATTTGACAAATGTACTATGTGTGCATTGAATTGTCGGTAACCAACTACGCGCCGTTGAGTTTTCGTAGCTGTTATTGTGAAACGAATCCAAAAACGTACCGTCAATATATAACCGCATGTTTACCGTTGTTGTGTTTATTTGGTAGAAGTAAATTACGCTCTTAATGTTTTCTATAATTTATAAAAAATTAAACTAATAAAAATTTGAAAGTCCTACTTTGGGGGTATACATTAATTACGTGAGCAGTTTTTCTTCCGATCTGGACTCCTCCCCCCCATGGTGAGATAAATTTGGGCCACTTCGTATATTCTTTTCAAGTAACGTGAGATTTTGCTGGACCCCCCCTACCCCTTTGAGCTCAATTAGTTAATGTATGCCTCCTTTTTATAGATGTTTACAACCCCGCGCTTTTTTTGAAAAAAAAAATCTCTCATCGCTATTTTCATCTCTATTTTCCTAGTCACGTTTCAATTGTCATCACATCAAATAACACATGAACCACGCTGTTTGCTGTGATGCCAACTGAAATCGTAGATATGAAAATAGAGATGAAAATAGCGATCGCGTAAGAAAAATTTTGTCCGTGGTCTCTTTACGGGAATCAGGCAGAAAAAAGATATCGTGTATTGTTAACTTAATGGCCGGTTTACACCATCTCTTTTTTCAGTCCTATTCTACTTAGGGTCCTAAGTAATTTTTTTTTGCTTTACACGATCACTATATTTATCTCTATTTTAAATTCTACGATTTCAGTTGGCATCACAGCAAACAGCATGGTTCATGTGTTGTTTGTAGTGAAGACAATTGAAATCGTAGATATGAAAATAGAGATGAACATAACGATCGCGGAAAGCGAAAAATGTTGACTTTGGTCTCTAATTGGAATCGGGCTGAAAAAAGATGTCGTGTATTGTAGGCAAAAGACAAGTTTTGGATTTTTCCGACCTTACTCGAAGCGTTATATTGACACCGCGTTCATAAGTAAGAGGGCAAGCGTTTAACTTTTGGTACATACTTTTTTTAAAACTAATACGCCAACTATTTTCGACACAACCGTCGTAACGGAATTTATTATTAAAATAAAAATTTTACCCATCCCATTTTTTTCTCTTTTTAGAATCGAATGTTTTCTTCTATAAATAGGGATTTGATCGTATCATAATGTATGTGTGAGCTTCCACATTGTAACCAGTTTATTTTAGTTCGGCTTTGATGGTTTCTTTCGTTTTTAAAGTTCTATGAATAGACCCAGTGGGTGAAAGGCATCGGAGGAAATATACCTTCGAAAACTATCAAACTACCGGATGAAAGACTAATGGTCCCTAACATAGTTTCCAAAAGGTTTAGAATTCTTCAAAAAACTTTCCGATTTACTACAAATAAACCTCGATTCTCGTGGGGAAGTAATGAAGCCTATACCAGTGATCTCACGGCCGCAGGCAGATATTATATTATTTCATTGAAGGAGAAGATAACAATAATAATCGAAACGAAAATATAAAAAAAGAACAAGACTCAGAAAGTAAAAAGATAACGGTCATAAAAAGACTCGAGCCCAGAACCTCTCATCTTACCCGGACAAACGCCTTTAACAATTCGGCTACCGAGACCTCTTAGTTTTGTCAATATCATATTTCAAATTTCAGAAAGAAGTATCAATATTATCTTCGGAATTTTTTCCTCTTCATGTATTGGCAGCTACCTTTTTTATATTTTTTTGTATTTTTATTTTTCCGTGTCTTTTCGTTCCAACTATTAGTGTTATCTTCTTCTTCAATGATATATCACGTTGATAGGAATAATCTTCAACGGTTTGAAAAGACTGTTGTTAGATATATCATTGAATTAAAGCGTGGAAGCTCTGTTTTAACTCGACCGTTTGGCATCTCACCTGCCTGTAAATTTGTCCCGTTTCTGGTTTCGAAAATCTGCTGCATCCACTTTATGGCTAACTTTGACCAGATGGCTAACTTTGACCAGAATGCTAACTTTGGATAGGTGGCTAATTTTGACCAGATGGCTAACTTTGACTAAGTGGCTACCTTTGACCGGATGGCTAACTTTGACTAGATGGCTAACTTTGACCAGATGGCTAACTTTGACTAAGTGGCTACCTTTGACCAGATGGCTAACTTTGACTAGGTGGCTAAATTTGACCAGGTGGCTAACTTTAACTAGATGGCTAACTTTGACTAAGTGGCTACCTTTGACCAGATGGCTAACTTTGACTAGGTGGCTAACTTTGACCAGATGGCTAACTTTGACCAGAATGCTAACTTTGGATAGGTGGCTAATTTTGACCAGATGGCTAACTTTGACTAAGTGGCTACCTTTGACCGGATGGCTAACTTTGACTAGATGGCTAACTTTGACCAGATGGCTAACTTTGACTAAGTGGCTACCTTTGACCAGATGGCTAACTTTGACTAGGTGGCTAAATTTGACCAGGTGGCTAACTTTAACTAGATGGCTAACTTTGACTAAGTGGCTACCTTTGACCAGATGGCTAACTTTGACTAGGTGGCTAACTTTGACCAGATGGCTAACTTTGACTAGATGGCTAACTTTGACCAGAATGCTAACTTTGACTAGGTGGCTAATTTTGACCAGATGGCTAACTTCGACTAAGTGGCTACCTTTGACCGGATGGCTAACTTTGACTAGGTGGCTAACTTTGTCTAGGTGGCTAACTTTGACTGAGTTTTAAATATTAGTAATCATACCTATTTTTTTTATTGTTCCACACAGGAGGCCCGGAAGAAAATAATTTTCCCCAGGGCCTGTGTCATCTTTGGGGGTTCCTTGAGGTGGGTATTTTAAAGGAAAGTAAAGAGAGGAAGTTCTAGGAAGGAAAAAGGTTCCAAGGGTGGGTATGAATCTTGGGGTCAGTGGGTCCAGGGGTGACGAGGTATGAATCCATCCCTCCCACTGCAGTGCAAGGCGATGGGCAGACTGCAGTAAGTGGGCAGACGCATCCGCCGCTAAAACCTTAAAAAAAACCTAACGCATAAACCCGGGCACCCCTGCTAAGTCGCTAAACGCAGCGAACCTATGGCAGAGGTGTTATCCAATAAATGGTTCCCAGGGTGGCTACCCCATACGAGCCTCCCAAATTGAGAACTGAATGAAGAATGAAAAAATAATTGTGGTTCAGATAGTGACGTTTTATTGGACAAATTGCATAATTCCTTGTTTGAAAAAAAAAACACGGAATGTAACGTATTTAGTTTAATTAAAATAGAAACATACGATTACATCAGCCTTACATTTTTTCCGGATCTCAACATTTAAATGTAAATGTAAATGTAAATGTGTGACAGCGCAGTAAACGTTTTAAACAATAGACAAAATTGAAAAATATATGATTTTAGATTTTCACGGCCAAAAGTTTTTTTTTTGGGGTGTTATGCCGTGTTGCGCTACCTCCTCCTTTGGCCAACGTTTCGGACAGCGTTACAGAGTCCATCATCTAACTCTCTGATGCATCACATCTGCCCTGATGATGACGGACACTGTAACGCTGTCCGAAACGTTTATGTCAACTTCCCCATTTAGGGGGTGAGTTAGACCTCGCTCCTGGATACATTGGCGTAAAATTTTTTTTTTCGGAATGGAATCCTCACAACTCATCTGCGCCTCCCCCAGCGACATGTGTGGGCCTGAGGTTTGGCTGGGTGAACTCAGTGTCCTTCCGCCCTGCCTCCGGCAACTCGACGCTTCCATCCTTAGGGTCTTCGGGTACGTTCCCCTACTTTCCACTTACTATCGTCAAGGCACAACCGAGAAACCGGCTAAAGGGCGCGGATGTTGAGATTCATTTACGGCAGACCGATCACCATACACATTCTGGTTGGTACTGCCAGATGACGAGAGAGGTATCCCACCCGACACAAGCGTTCTTCATATCACAATACTTGTTTTCATTAGCTTTTCTTGCAGATGCTTGCAACATACGCAAGATGCCATTACCCTGCGAGCAGCCGCCTTTTATGTTTTTCTCTTATCTTTTTTTTTAAAATTGTTTATCCCTAACTTGCTTTATACTTTTCGCATTTTGTATATTATGTAAGCACTTGCATACTGCTTCCTAACACTGTATGCAGGGACACTGGAGGTCTAGATTCGTTCAAACTTAAATGTAGATTCGTTCTTTCAAAAAAATTAGAGTCCTTGCGAGAGCCTTGAAGGAGTAACCGTCTGTTACTTATACCAGGGCGGGTAAGTGGTGGATACCTCCACTGTCCGAAACGTTGGCTGAAGGAGGAGATGGCGCAACACGGCATAACACACCAAAAATAAATAACTAAAAACAACTGAAACATGTTTACATAATGTTACAAGTAGACGTTTCCGGAAAACTAATTTGTTACCTTCATAAACTCCTTAGTTATCCCGTCTTCTTGAATACTCCTTTTAATTCAACACTTATTGCAAACGTATTAAAAGACAATATTTTATTTGAAAATATTGTTGTTGGTCAAATTTTGACATGAAGACATCTTTGGATACTGGTAAACACACGTATAAATAATTTAGTGGTCAAAATAAAGTATTTCATCTAATCTACCCGTATTTATTTAATTTGTAGAACTTTAAGTTTAACTTCTGCACATTTCTTACCATATTATTCAATTTATAAAAAAACACAATTTAATTATAAATAAGTTCTGCTGCATAATTACTAATACGCGTGACAGCTGTTTCACCTTGTAAAGGCTTTAAAAACTGTCCGAATTCTGAATGCATTAGCAAACAGTTTCATGCTTAATAATAATTACACCGCAGACTTCGTTTACAAATAAACTGTTTTTTTTTAAGTCTTCTAATCTAATTTTGGCTAGGTACAATGTGACCACTTTCTACTATCAGAAAACATTCTAGATATAATCCATGAACCCTATTTATACTCTTTAGAAGGAAATTGTTCGTTCCACATCCCATAATAATTGAACCTTTTTTGTTAAAAATAGGTTTTCAAACACTCTCCATGAATAATTGATTCGGGTGGTATTTGAGAATTGCTAGAATTCTGATATATTTCCGGAGGTGTGAACTACTTACATTGGAATACATGTTTTTAAAATTCGTTGACCGCCATCAAATTAGACCCAAACTAACAAGACCAGCCCGGACACGAGTTATGCGGTACATCTACAGAGTGGGTAATACAAAGTATTTCAAAATTTCTAATATAAGAAAAATAAAATATTGCTAAATGTTCCTTGAATGTAAATCATTGGTTCTGCCCATGCGACGCCCGCACAATATACTGAGCCACTCCCAATAGCAAGAACCTAAGTTAATAAATACTTTTTTTATGTACGTTTAGTGAAATTCTGAATCAAACGTACAGGTATAATAAGTGTTTCGTAACGCTTAATTGGATCTCGATGGGTTTGTTCTGTTTCACATACAAAGGCCAGAATTCAAACCTATTGGTGAAATTCGCACACTGGGTAACTACACTGGCTGATAACTGTCCACCAACATATTACTGATAACTGTCAATATATTACCGTTTTTATCGTGACTGCTAACGGACTCGCAAAGTGAAATTACCGCCGGTAATTCTTTTTAATCGTTATAAAACTGACTTGCGACTGCTCGTGGTTAATCCAGACAATAGCCGAATCACGAGGGATCCCCAAACCGGGCAATTATCGTAAGTACCCTTGTGAAATTACCTTTGCTATTTGTTTCAGTAAACGTACCATATCGAGATCCACAGGCATAGCTAGTATAGAGTCAACATTCAGCTTCACTCTAACCCAGCGGTCCCACCGGGGTAAATTACCCCAAATGGGGTAAAAATGTTTTTTGGGTAATAAATATAATGAGAATATAAATATATTGAACAAAGAATTGCAAGGAAAAAATATTAATATCATTTCAGCCAGCGAAATACTGTTAGATTAAAGCTTCAATATTGCAGACAGAAAGCAGAACAGAACAAGATAGCTTCTTTTTCAAAGTTAACGTTGTTTTTGGAAGACTGTGAAAATATTACTTTTGATGATATCAAGGCGCCCTTGAGGTGATTTTTCACAAAAACGGCGCTATATAAATCATCCAAATATTATAATTATTATTATTATACAGTTATAAAACATCTTACCAAACTCAGAGAGCGGTTCTCTGACTACTTTCCAGTATAGTATAGTAGTCAGAGAACCGACTACTTTCCAGATCTTCATATACATTCTTTCAATTGGGTAGTAGATCCTTTTAAATGTGAAATTGCTAACATACCAGAAGAACCTCCGGGTTTGGCAGAAACAATACTTGAACTTCGATCTAATACTAAAGTACGTATTCAATTTGAGAGCAAAGCCAATCTGTCGTCTTTTTGGATGTCAGCTACGAAGGCTTTCAAAATTGCACACGATGAGGCCGTAAAAAAGTTGCTGCCATTTGCAACAATCTATCTTTGTGAACAAGACTTTTCCACTCTAATGAACATAAAAATGAAGAACAGAAATCGATTGAACGCCGAAAGACTGTATTCAAATTGCTCTTACATCAAAAAGTCCCAATTTTGAAGTAATTGTATCAAACATGAAGCAACATCATTTCTCCAAAAACTGAAAGTTAAACCTGAAAATCTGAATTTTTGGTTGATCCAATTTGAGAATTTTATTTTGTCTATCACATACTTGCTATTTTCATGTAGCTTTCTTTTTATTTTCCATGTAAATTAATTCAATAAATAATGCTTATTTAAATATACATTGATTGTCTTCTTTTCAAAATGGGGGGAAGGGGTAATATCGACTTACGCAAAAATATTTTGGGGTGATGCTTAAAAAAGTTCCCCGACCGCTGCCTAACCCATGTAAGGTGGTGCCATCTTCACGCTAACATAATGGTGCTTCTACATACTTGCGACAAACGGCTTGTCGCAAGCTCAGGCAAGCTCTGGCAAACGAATGGCTGGCTTCCACACACTTGCGAGCGCGCCAGTATGTTCGGAGCATCCAAGCGCGGCGGACGTCTACTTAGGCTATATTATGTTTGCGTTAATCTATTTTTATTTTGGTTCCATGCCAACTCAGAATGAAACCAACTGTGAAACACCTCAGAAAGGTCATTAAAAGCTATGAAAAAATAATTTTAAAATAGCCGGTAACCCTAACCTAACTTAATCAATTTTTTTATCATGACCTTTCTGAGTTGGTTTCATTCTGAGTTGGCCGGTCACCTTTATTTTATTGTGAAACAAAAGACAAGGGGAAAATATATTTTTTTACCATTGAAGAAGATATACTAATAAAAATATGAAAAAGAACAAGACACAGAAAAATACAATGTCTAGTTCACACGCGGTAGAAGTGAAACCTTCAGAAAACTAAGGTAGAAAAGAGTGGGGAGGCTACGAAGCACCGCACAAAGAGGAGACATTATCTCGCAGGCTAAATCCTATAGATTTTTGTCTCTTTTTAGTGCCACTTTTTCGTTTCATCGAGTTTCAAATCACAACGGTGCCAAAGAAGTTTTCGCTTCCAAAGGTAAAGATCGCAATTGGGACCCGAACTCGAGGATCACTTGTCTTTATATAATATTGTCTTGTATTATAAAAAAAAGTTATTCTAACAAAAATCATATATTTTTTTGTAATAACATTGTATAAATCATCAATAAAATATTATTTATTTATTTTGACTTTTTAGGTAAATCCAGTCACAATAAATAAGTGCATTAAATTTATGTACTTATACATTTTAATAAGTCAGGCTCGCGATCGTATGGATTCTTGCTTCTTTCTCAGGTGCTTCCTGAAAGTGGCCATTAAAATTTCTTTCTTTGCCTTCAGATCTTTTACGGGCCTATTTAGAATTCGGCTCAAACGAGTCCACGCATCAGACACTTTTTTTTTGTCTTTGTGTTGGACATCGTTCGGATTCCAAATACATGACTCCGCTTGGTAACACTCCAAGAAAAATAATGACATATCATTTGTCCAGGTAGTCATTTTTATTTAGTATAAAGAATTCTGAGCGATTTTATGTATAAAGAGTTCTGAGCGAAAAGCACGTCTGTCACCCGCCGCCGCCAGTCCGTAAGTTGTACTAACATGTGGATGCCACGCCAGCGTTTGCCGCAAACGCTTGCCGCTTGTGGCCGAAATATCCGACATCGACGGATCGGTGGCAAGCTCTCGCAAGCCTACGCAAGCCTAGACAAACGCACGCTCCAGATGTTGGGACTTGTGGACGCTTGCCGAGGCTCGCCAAGCGTTTGGACCCCGCTTAACAATAAGTGATTACATTATTCGCTTAAAAATAGTAAGAACAGTTACAAAAAAATTCCAGCAATAAAATATTAGACAGTGGATAGTTAATAAGTATAAAAAACATAGAATGTATCTAAAAATCATCGGGAAAATAACAGTCTGTTGGTTTTGGAAAAATTGTACCTAAACTTAATATATTTTTAAAATTTGGAATATGTAGTTTTAATCTTTTTTTATTATATCATTGGTAAGAAGGCCCGAATCCACCATTATAGTCATAATTGATTTCATACACTTTATTTTGCCCTTTTGACAGTTTAATTTTTATTTAACTCAATGGTTTAATTATTTATTTGTTAGTTGGGGGCGGCGCAGTGCGTTGTGCTAGCGGATTGATTGAAAAAAAAAACATTTAATTGCCTACGAACGGAAAACATTTTTTTTCCGAATATTTTCGAATACAAAACAAAGAGAGATATTATTCTTCGCAATAAAATTCCTATCTCGTCTGCTTAATTTCACAAAAGATTTTATTAATGATTTATTTGAATATCGTTACTATTTAAATATTACAATATTAGTGCATCATTTTTTTTTCTACTTAAAACTATCAACCTACTGACAACATGAAATTTGCACAAATATTTCTGGCAGGAATTTTTGTATGTCATTTCCATGACTCATTAATTTTTTTCTATCTACCGAAACTACTCGTAGTAATTAAAAGGTATGTAGATAGGTACATATATTAAAATGATTAGCCTATTTGGACTTTTACAAAAAAATAAATAGGTATTTTGCTTGCTTTTTGGTAGAACAAAATAATAATACTGTCGGTCAATTTTTTTTAAACTAAATATTACATTATTCTTCTTCAAGAAACCCTCTACTTTGTACATAAGCCTTCCAAATTTTTTACAGGTTTGCTAATCCTGGGCGGCTCTTCTTCACCTAAAATCTGAGGTCCTGGTTTTTATTCAAATTAGATTCTTAAAATCAATATAAATTTTATTTTCTTGTAGAATATTTCAGATAACAGGCCACTTGCATCACATTTAAAAAAAATCCGGATTAGGCAAATATTCTAAGACATTCCGTTATTTTTATCATATTTTTGAAACCCTGGCGATTTTTTGAAAAATCGGATCATTTTTTTTAAACCGGAAAGACGGGACATAATTTTATAGGTGCGAAAAAAAATAATTACATTGCCGAAAATCGTTAAAAAAACCGACGTATTCCACATGAATGGCACAGGAGAATAATGAGGCATACCAAAAATATTATTTCTCATAAATATTTGTTTCCTTGATCCATCTCATTGATCATTAATCAGTATAATATTCAACGTCTACATATGACAAAATCCAATGTTATAAACTTGTACTTATAAATTATTATTATAATAATATATTATAGAATTTGATTTTATTAAAATCAGCACTACTACCATTATGCTCCTAAGTCAGCCGCTGCCGAAAGCATCTGTGCGATGTTCACTTTATACCATCTGTCAAAACGTCGAACCAAACATTAGTTCACAAGGTAACTACAATAAATTTAGTGAATTTTAAGTGTCAATTAAAAAAAATCACCATATTAAAAAAATAATAGTGTGGAATACAAAATTAATTGAATATTTCGGAGACAGAACATTTTCAAGTAGTGACGTCACGAGCCCAAAAAACGGACTTATTTATTTAAAAAAACTATAAATTTCTATACAAAAATTTGTAACATTTTCGTAATCTTTGTAGAAAAATCTATCCACGCGATTTTTTCCAAGTTATTATGAAATCCACGCAAGTGGCCTATTGTTTATCTATAAGAAATTGCGTTTTCACATGCAGTTAGGATTGTATAAAAGTATTATATTTAGTAATAATATTAAAAACCAATTGTGGTTTGTGCGGTATTCTCCACCCTGTATCGAAGGTTACCCAGCGAGATGTGCGGCGTATAATGCAACAATAAAGCACGAATAAATGGCACAGAATAGGTCGTTAGAGGAAGCGTCCGATCGATCCGCCGTGGCGGGCCATTGACCCCGGGTGCGATACACCCCTGGAGCGGGGTGGAGAGGATAAAGGGGTGGAGGCTGCGGCTGCAGGCTGTTCTTGCATCACTGCAATGCGGCCGCTGTGAACGAAGCCATTCCATAGTTCATACTGCACATTGCACACAGCCTTTGAAGCCTTAACACTTGTGAGAGATTTTCAGGGGTTGCATTTTATGATGTAATGCAATTTATGAAAAAAAAGTTTTGTTTTCTACTGCACGTTTTGTCATTTTTATTTTTCTCTATTCATTGCTTTGATGGTTATATAATTTGTTGATTTTTCGACCACCAATTAATCACCATGGTGGTGATTATTTATTTCTAAGATCACTCAAATTATCTCACGATCTTCGACAAACTAACTAAGCACATGTCTGCATTATGAACGTCTTAATACATTGTTGCTTAGAAAGAAATTGTGAAGGAGGCACGTGAAAAAAAAATAAGGGCGATAAAGAAATATTTTACAGCCTTATAATATTATGGAGCAGGCAGTAGTTATTGCTTGCTGCAAAACTTACAAATAGAGAACTTTGGCATTTATGTCTGACCTTTCAAGACAACGCAAATATTTTCAATTAAAAACTTTTTTTTTATGGAATTGAGTTTTCGTAATATTCATTAAACTGATACAAAAAACACATTAGTACGCCAAACTTTTGATTAATCATTTAAATATAATTAAAGATATAGATTGACTGGTCGGTGGTTGAGTGGGCATAGCGCTTGGATCCCATCCGGGCGTCGCGTGTTCAATACCTCGGCTGGCTAAGTCCTCCATCACAACACAAGCAACATTTTCGGCTTTCTGTGGTGGTAGTAGGAGATTTTCAAACATTGTTGGGTTAATCGTAACCCGGGAATGTTTGTCTTTCTTTATTATTAATAATAATAATAATATTTCGGAAAAAACGGAATGCTTAACAGTGCAAAGGGTTTTTGGTGTGACTATCAAAATGCCACACGGTCACACTTTATACAGGGTGTTAAGGGACGCACTTGACTTACTTTAACCAGTGATTCCTGACATTATTTGAAGTAAAAATCAAAATGAAATTTTGGTCTCAGGTGACATTTTTGATGTTTTTTTTTCTACAAAAACATAAAAAATGGTAGTTGTTGAACAGTTGGAGACGGGGTAAGGGATTCGTCGGACACCCGGCTGAGTGACCAGTGACGACATGCGGAAGAATTTTTTTTTTGTTTGATTTTGAAGAAAAAAAATTGAAAAAAAAAGGTCGTCAAAAAAAGTCACCAGAGACCAAAATTTCATCGCCCCCTCCCCCCCCTCTCCCCTCCCCGCCCCTCCCCCCTTCTACCACCCCCCATCCCCCCCTCACCCCCATGCGTACCCGTTACATTCATTTTTCGAACAGCTCGCGTGTCTATTAAATTACCTATTAAAGCGTAACAATCAAACACATGCAGTTTCGCATTTATAATATTAGTATAGATAAGTATAATTTTAAATATCAAAGGGATCTCCATAACAAACAACAAAATGACAGCGTACGTCAAATAAATAAATATAGCAATAACAACGCTTTGCTTTTCGTCTGGACAATAAATGTATAATAAATAATTTCATAACGCCAGAGCTTACCAATATATATAGCCTATATTACTCGCAAATAATGTAGCTTTCTATTATTGAAAGAATTTTTTAAGTCCTTTCAGTATTTTTTGTGTGAAAGAGTAACAAACATATATCCATCCAAACTTTCGCCTTTATAATATTAATAATAGGAATAATAGGATTTTCGTAAGGCTGTTAATACATTGTTTAACTACGTACCTACGAGCCTGACCATCGTGTTTGAATTGTGACTATGCCATACATAGGTCACCCCAAGTGCATTTTTTATTGAATTTGGGAGGCGAGTGTGGATACCGCCGCCCAAGGAGCCATTTATTGGATGACCAACACCCCTGCCATAGGTCACCGCAAGTGGTTCGGTACGTTTGGTGACTTAGTAGGGGTGCCCGGGTGCATGGGGTGAGGTATGTTCGGGTATTGACAGCGGAAACGTCTGCCCACTAATTGCGTAGCAGGCCAGATAGGGAGAAACTGGTTGAGGGAGACTTTGGCCTCTCCAGCAGAACTTTCTCGGAGTATTGTCTTGTACCGCAATGGTAGAAATGGATTTATATTTCCGTCACTCCTGGACACACTAACCCCAGATTAGTACTCACCCTTCGTACCTTTATCCTTCTCAGAACTTTCTCTCTTTCCTTTCCAAAAAAAAAACCCACAGAGCCTCGCAATGAAGACACAGGCCCTGGGGAAAATTATTTTCGTGAGGGTGTCCTGTGTGGAGCTAATGATTTATTAATTACTAGCTTTTACCCCCGGCTTCGCTCGCATATTCGCCTCCCCCCCCATGCCCCCCCTCCCTCTGCTCCACCTTACTCCCCCCCCACTCCCCCCCACCCCTCCTTCACCATCCCCCCCACTCCCCCACCCTCTTACTCCCACCCCCCTCCCCCTACCCTTCTCCCCTCCATACTCGTTACATTCATATTTCAAACAGCTCGCGTGCCACATATTAAAATGTAACTATCAAGCACGCGCAGTTTCGCATATACAATACATATTAGTATAGCTGTTGGCTAAGATCAAAGTGTAGATTAGTACCTATTTTATACGTATTTGAATTTTTACATCAAAGGAATCTACATAGTAACCTAAACAAATAACAAAATGATGGCGCACGTCAAACAATTACTTGGTAACGCTTATTTTTTTTTTTTTGAAAGAAAGACAAACATTCCCGGGTTACGAATAACCCAACAATGTTTGAAAATCTCCTACTACCACCACAGAAAGCCGAAAATGTTGCTTGTGTTGTGATGGAGGACTTAGCCAGCCGAGGAATCGAACACGCGACGCTCGGATGGGACCCAAGCGCTATGCCCACTCAACCACTGACCAGTCAGCTTTGCTTTTCGTCTGGACACTAAACGTATAATAAATAATTTCATAACGCCAGAGCTTACCAATATATATAGCATATATTACTCGCAAATAATGTAGCTTTCTATTAGTGAAAGATTTTTTAAAGTCCATTCAGTAGTTATTGTGTGAAAGAGTAAGAAACATAGATCCATGCATCCATACAAACTTTTGCCTATAGGTATAATATTGATAGGATTAACCATAATATCTGCTAAATGTTGCTTCCTTCTCTATAAACAGGCTACATAATTATGCATGTGGTTAAAATTTGCGTAATCGCCTATTGCATACAATGGAAGTTAATGAGAAACGTAATTATGTTATCGCTATAATTGTATCTCCTTACAGTGTAATAATTCTCATATATGTTGTAGAATGGGAGGTACCTTTAGTTTAGTATATTAATACTAAAAATATTTCCTATTATTAAATGGGAAATTTTTTTACCACCAATTTTCAAACAGGAACTCTTTGAACGCGAATCAAAAAGCATTCTGAAAAGATTTCTAGTAATGTTAAAATCATTTTATTAAAAATTGAAGTACCACCTAACTAGGAAAAACATTTTCGTATTTATTTTAGAGGGTGACAACAAATAAATTGCCGTCTATAAAGCACAGCTAAGCCTTCGAAACGTGAAAGAAAATTATGTTTGTGTCATGTTTTAAATTTCTTTTTATGCGAAATCAAAATATCGTGTTTCAAATCTTACCTTCTCTACGTTTTTAAAAATAATATAGCGTTTATAAATATCTCTTCAGTATTGTGTTTTTGTCAATATTATCAAAATTCAATAAACCTTTCTTGCCGAAGTAAAAATAATATACGTACTTCTTAAGATGTCAATAAAGTTGATAAGCACAACGGGCGTGTGATCCATAATATATGCTGTCTTCTACTTGTTCCAGAATCCTCTTTTACCGGAAGTTAGCTAACATCAGGGATATCTTCCCCGTGCATGCTGCAGCTTAGAACAATTCAGTTGCGTAGGTTTCAAGATAGCATTTTAATGTGTTTCTTTTTTAATTTTCCTGCATCTTGCTTAATGGAATATTGTTACAACTTTACGTACGACCTTTACAATCTACGGGAGGAATGCAGATCCGGGCACAGTTTGGAAATTTAATAAAAAGGCACTTTCTAGATGAGAAAAGTTTGGAAAAGCTGAATAAAACAAAAATTAAGGCGCGCTCCGCAAAATTGAGGGAGATACAACCGTTCAAAGTATTTAAAATTTCACTTTACAAACTGATATTGACAGTCCGCCCCGCGTCCGCCGCCATTTTTTTTATAACCTAATACGCTAAACATGGTTTGTGATACAAAAAAAGTACCCCTTTATAACGCCTGCTCACGTCACGGCAAGAAAAACATCCCAGTTTTCAAGTGGTTTAGCGGCTACGCTAGGTTTGTGTAACATGGTTTGTGATTCTGGCGTACTATTAATTCTGTATTAGGTCTGGGATCCAACATACCTAAGCAGCGAAAACATGGCGAACGAACAACGAACTGTCAATATCAGTTCGCGAAGTGAATTTTTAAATACTTTGAACGGTTGTATCTCCCTCAGTTTTGCCGAGCGCGCCTTAATTTATTTTTTATTCATCTTCTCCACACTTTTCTCATCTAGAAAGTGCCTTTTTATTAAATTTCCAAACTGTGCCCGGATCTGCATTTCACCCCAATCTACAAGTTATAGATACAAATAGAAAGAATTTTTAAAAAACTTGCACTTGAAATAATTTGCCACTTAAATGTTTTGCTACGAGAAGATACTAGAAGAGAAGGTGTTAACCCTTTAAGTTAACCCCTCTAACAATGGTGGCACTATAACATGCTCATCATAATTTTGTATTCAGTCTCCGAGAGGAACACTGGATTCTACTATCTCTGCCTCCACTTGTCTAGGCCACTGGAGGCCCTCCCTTCCCCCTTCTCCAACAAGATTTCACTCTCTTCTTCGTAATATCCTCCCTCTTCCACATAACGGAGTTAGCGGGTCTAAAAATAGAATTGTGTTCCCTTCGCGGATGCCAGAGTTTCTATGTTTAGAGATCTTTGGATAGCATTCTTTACTTTTACAATGAACCTGCATTCATTAAATATTTATTCCTGGAATTTCTGTTTTATGACTTTATTTTTCATTGCCAACATGGTAATATATAGTGTATAGTGTATTAAATACATAATGTAAATATTAATTTGTTTATAAGTTAGCTCTACGTTCCACACACTTATTTTATTTATATATTTATATAGATTTCTCACCATACATGTGTTCTTATTTTTTTTTACATACAAAAATATTAACCTCACTAGGACTAGGAGCCTGTATTGAGGTTAAATTTATAAATTTGAGTGGTGCATTTACACACAAATCACTAAGATACAAAAAAATCACTAAAATACAAAACACTACATCCAAAACACTAAAATATTATATGCGGAAAGTAAGAAATAACAATATTATATTGGTGACCAGATGGGTAATTTGTAACAATATAGACCATAAAACAAATCCTTAATTACTATACCCACCAAGAAACAAAGGTAGTTCAAAACAACTAGGGTGACACTCCGATTTTGACAAATGGGACTCAAATAAAATCTGGTTATTTAAAAAATGTGTATGTATATATATATCTTATTATTTTAAAATATGTTTTTTTTTTATTATTTAAAAAAAGGCCAAGGATGAAAAAATAGTATGCCAATCCTCTGACAACACAAAAATCTTAACATCTTTTTTAAATTTCGCTAATGAATTGGAAGACTTTATGTAATCTGGCAGAATATTAAACAGAAGTGGAGCCTGATATAAAAAGTTTCTTTGGCCAAAAGATGTTTTAGTACTTATTGCGACAAAGTTCATTTTTGAGCCAATTCTAGTGGTATGGATTTGTTGGGTTCTTTCTGCAGAATAAATATTGATAAAAAATTTACAAATTATTTTAGAGATGTACAGCTGTTTTATACTCATAACGTCAGATTCCTTGTAAAGAAGTTTCGATGGATAACGAAATTTTTTTTTGTACATGACTTTAAGAATTAATTTGTGAGCAATATTTAGTGGCTCTACATTGGACTTTAGACAGGATCCCCAGCATACAATATTGTAAGAAAGTCGAGATTGTACTAAGGCATAATAGACAGATTTTAATTTATCTTTATCCAGTATATGACGAAGTTCTTTAAAAATATAGGTAAGTCTCCTGATATTTTTTGTTAACATGTCAATATGGTCATTCCATCTCAAATATTTATCAATATTTACACCTAGGTACCTTATACAGTCTACTCTTTCTAAAGGGTGGCAATTACAATTACAATTTTGCAGACAATTGTGTATAATTAGATTATGAGTGTTGGAAGGCTGACTTTTTGATGATATGCTAAAAGTTACATACTTTGTTTTTAATGTGTTCAAAGTTAAGATGTTATTATTTAGCCAACTCTTTACTATTCTTAATCCTGAATCACATTTGTCAAAAGCATCTTTCCAGGTTTTACCCTCAAATATTAAAGCAGTGTCGTCTGCGAAACTAACAATATTACCAGGAATATCTAAATTACACAAATCATTAATGTAGATTAAAAACAATATTGGTCCAAGTACACTACCTTGTGGAACCCCAAAAGAGATTTGTTTGCTAATGCTTAAATTATTATTTATCTCTACTTGTTGTGTTCTATCGCTAAGATAGGATTTGAACCAACTTAATGCTGTACTGGAATGTGAAATGCCAAGAGAAGATAATTTTTTGAGGAGTAATCCATGGGAAACCGTGTCAAATGCCTTTGATAGATCTAAAAACACAGCTAAGGCTTTGTTTCCATAATCCAGGGCACTAGTGACTTTCGACAATACCCTCAATACTGCATCACTTGTTCCTTTATTTTCTCTGAAACCAAACTGATTGCTAGAGAGTAGTTTATTTGTTTCTAAGAATGATACCAATCTCGACTTAGCCAATCTCTCTATTACTTTTGAAAGCGTGTTGAGTAGGGATATAGGTCTATAATTATTGACATCTAGTTGATCTCCACATTTAAAAAGAGGAATCACTTTAGCTTTCTTACAGTGAGAAGGGAACATCCCATTCTTGAAGCTAATATTAATAATATGAGATATGGGACCAGCTAATTCGGATACATGGAGTTTATATATCATAACACTTATAGAATCAATACCGCATGAGAAAGACATTTTTAAATCATTTATCACATTTGTCACTTCAGAAATGTTAGTTGGCTTAAAGTAAAAATTGTCTCCGGTAATTTGAAGTTCAGATTTAAAATCATTCACAAGATACGTCTCACTGGTTTTATTATCACTGCACAAATTGTTAGCGAAACTTGGACCAATATCACTGAAGAAGTCATTAATGTGATTAGTAATTATATTTGGACTCTCTTCCATTGAAGTAATAACATTATTAATTTTCAATTTTTTTATGGTAGTTTGTTCCTTTTTAAGGTTTATGGCCTCCTTTATAATTTTCCACTGTTGTTTAATGTTACCATTGACGTCATCTAATTTTCTTCTGAAATATGCTTGTTTTGTTGTTCGTATTATCCTAGAACACCAGTTTCGATATCGCTTATAATATTCAAGCAGTTCCAAGTTATAGCTTTCTTTTCTACATCTGTTGTGCAATTTATCACGTGTTCTGAGGCATTTGATTAATCCAGCGTTTATCCATGGTTTTAGATGTTTCATAATATGTTTCTCTTTTTGTACTGGCGTACAACTTTGCACATGGGTTTTCAAACATTTTATGAAATTATCAGTTGCCAGATTGACGTCATTTGTTGATAGAACTATATCCCAGGATTCCTCCTTTAATTTGGTCTTCAAGAGGTGGTTGTCAACAACAAATTTAGGTTTTACATTATTATTTGAAATATTATGTAGATTTAAGCTCATATACTTCATTAAAATTGCATAATGGTCTGTTATGCCAGTAGTAAAAGCAGCTCCTTGTGGTTCAAATTTTGATTTTGCCATAATATGATCAATGCAGCTAGATTTGTTAGGAGTTACTCTTGTTGGTGAGTTTATTATGGGCTTCAAACCATGAAACGCCAGAAGTGATAGGTATTTTTGTGTTTTTATGTTCTTCAAATCTAGGGTATCAATATTTAAGTCCCCACATAAGATAATCTCCTTATTTTGCAAGGATTCAGATGCAAGGAATTCATTCAATGAGTCGAGAAAGTTATCTATTTTAGTCTGGGATGGAGATCGATATACAGCTAATAAATATAAGGTATTGGATAATTGCATTTTCAAGCAGTTTGCACTGGGGAGAGCAATTTCCTCAACAGTAACCTGAATGTTTTGTCTTATATAGATAACTACTCCATCATTTTGTAAATTGTTCATCGTAGTTTTGTAGACTACGTACTCTGGAATGCTAGGCATATTAATTACACTGCTCAGCCAAGCCTCTGTAAAGACTAGTACTTCCGGACGATGATTAATGCAATCCAGCATAGAAACAGTTTCATCAAAATTCTTGCTTATACTTCTAATATTCATGCATAGTAAAGAAAATTTTGAATCTTTCAAAAAATTTTTGCAAGATAATGAATCTTCAAAAGTTATGTTAGGTTCAGTATTGTCGGTTATATTATTTATGTTTTCCAAATCATCCATTTTTTTTTTTCAATAAAAGTGTCAGACTTAGGGGGGGGGATTACGACAATTTATTCAAATCATCTTCGTGTTTGATGATAATAACTCTTGAAGATAGTTCTGGGTTCTTTTTCACGCAAATTTTATTGTTCCGAAACCACACAAATTGAAATTTAGCTTCTTTAGCTTTTTGTTTAGTTTTCCAAAGAAGGGTTTTGGAATATGATGATAGAACTTCTCCAATGAAGATGTTCCTGTCCTTCAATTGCTTTATACTTTTGCGTGCGTTGAGAAATTCAGATTGGGATTTTTCATCTTTGAAATGGATGATCATACTCTGAGCTCCGGGTTTATTAATAGTTTTATCAGGATATTGAGTAACTTTATTTATTCTACCTGGTTCAATCCGAATGTCAAATTTTTTTATGAATCTTTCCACGGTTTCCACAGAATTTTCATTCATCAAGGTTTCTAGGCCAGACAATTCAGCACAATTATAGCTTACATTTTGTTGTTCTATATCAGCTAGGCGAATTTCTAAATGTTTTATTTTTAGATCTTTGATAGAATTTGCGTTTTCCAAGTTATCCACATTTTTTTTTTAATTGCATCATGTTTCCGATATTATTAGTTATTTCATCATATTGCTGACCAATAAATTCAATGCTTTTTCTCATGTCGGATATCTCAGATTCGAGATTTTTTTTCAGTGTTGACGATTCAAGTTCAATTTTTGCAAAAACTTGTAGCTTAAATTCTTCCATTTTTTTATCCATGTATTTTACAATTTTTCCAAAATGATCCTCGTTTACTGCTGGAGAATCCGATGCCTTAGACCTAGTTTGCACTAGATTCTGATTGTTGGGCATTGTAAACGATTTACTTAAATAAATAATGACTCACAACTTATAAATGAATGGTAGTCACCCTACAACACACTTTATGATCACTGGTAAACGGAATGTAATATAGTAGGTACAAACTTATTGGTGTGAATACTAAGAGTGGTTAAGCAGTGGAGTATCACAAAGCAGACGTCCTCACTCAACAACAGTATTGTTACGAGTGTTTACTTATTATTAATAATTACTAGCATCTACATAATTGTACAGTGCTTACTTACATAATACAAAGATACTCGTAGCAACAAACTAAATAGAGTACCTAGGTATTTATAATTGCACATTAAACATTACAAATAACAAACATTAAATAACGCTTCACATATTTCGTCTTTTCTTTTGAAAACTGTAACGTCGTATCCCCTTCTTTTATATTTCGACTTCTTTCGAAAGGAAAGTCTTATTTTTTTTCTTCTTGTAGAGTGATTATACTTGTGTTTATGTTTGTCGAGTTTTCGCATAAGTTTTGAACTTTGCCTAATGCCGGCGCCAGACAGGAATTCAAAGAAGTGATCAAATAAGTGTTCACATGTGTGGCACGGGCATTTGACACTGTTGTCACATAAGTGATCACTTAAGTGCGCTTTGCCGTTCCGTATCGGTTTTTTAGCGCACATCAAAGGGATCAAAGTTCAAAGTTTGCGTGCCTGCCACACTGCGCGAAGCTCAGTTGCGCGAGCGTCGCCGTGGAGACTAGTCGTGCGTAAACAGCCAAACGAACTAACAATGGAGTGGAATAATGATAGCGTTTTCGAGTTTATAGAGTTGATGCAAGTAGAGCCAGATATATGGGATCCGAAACGTAAAGGGCATACAAATCGAAATAACATCAATGACGCCTGGAACCGAATTAAACACCACTTTTTAATACCTTGCTCTACCGAAGAATTGATTAGATAAATATATTTAGATAAATATAATTAGATAAATTAATTAGATAATATAAATAATTAGATGCACATTTTTTTAAAAATAAAAACATACATTTTTTTTTTTAAATATTCTCCCATAATAAGCAAATGCTTGTGTGTACGGGAGGAAGTATTATTTGTTAGGTTATTTTGTTTTTTTTTAACATAAATAATATAAGCAAACTGTGTCGACCAAATCGTCGTCCATGTTGTGTGAAGTCTATTTGAAAACTGTGAGCTCAAAGGAGTGATCAAATCTTTGACACATATCTGGCAGATACAACAATATGTGACCAAATGTGTGCGCAAAGTCTTCAAAGAAGTGATCACTTATTTGAACTTCTGTCTGGCGCCTGCATAAATGAACATCTATAACATTAAAGTATACATTTTGTTTAAAATATTACATACTTAGATCACTTAACATATTTTGGAACGTTTGTTTCAGTTTAATCACATTGTTGTTGTAAGTGATAGCCCCATATAAAAGAAAATCTTCTAGATCCAAGAAATTCCTACATACCGATATTTAAAAATATATTTTATCTTCACACAAGAGCAAATATTAAAAGATATTTTTCCCGGGGTAATCAATGAGGGTTCTCTTTAAGAAAGGGAAGAATTGAACCTGGGTAGGATATCCATCATAGAAGCCGATCGGGTCGGGCCAATAGTCAGAATAATAAAAGGGCATGTATGAGACGGTGTGAACGAAGCAAGGCAAGGAGTGTGTGCCAGGACCGAGTTGTTTAACGGTCCGTCCTCCCTGCATGCCCCTGCGGAGAAACGGCGTGATGGTTAGTTAGTTAGAAGCCGAGCTGTTGACTCCAAGAATGATTTGGTACAACGTTTCTCTTGTAAGAATGTTAACCTTTTAATCATACCTTGTACTTGTAAGGTAAGCATTGAGGTGTTCACACATAGCCATAATATGCGGATTTCGGCATATCGCTCGCCACATATTCCAACTGGGAATTTACGGCGAGCGATATGCCGAAATACTCCAAGCCACGCATATCGTAGCTGTGTGTGAACACTAAACTTAAACGTGTCTCGTTGACCCCTCAGGCTAATTTGTTAGCTTTTCGGAATAGCTCATATAGGTCTCATAGAAATCGTTGTTTCTTCCTTACCATCATGGTAAGAAAAATGATATAAAGGGCGTTGGAAAGAGAAAAAAACACGCTTTATATTCAAAACTAAAAGTTTACCAGAAAAAATTTGAATGTACCTACACCTTTATGAAAACAATATTTCCGGCCTCAATATGAAAAAAAAAACTTGACTTGAAAACGTGAATTTTTTATTAATTATTATTTTAAAATGAAACGACAAAAATTGAGTTGACGATAACGCTTATAATATTACATTTAGATTTATTACGTTTGCATTGTAAAAAAATAATTTTTTTTTGTCATTTTAGATATGAAAAACGTAGTCAATTTTCAAAATTTTAATGTTAACTTTAAAAGTTTTTAAAATGGCTTTCCTTACCTTTTTTAATGTTTGAATTAATTTTTTATTTGAATTTGAAAAGTTATTTGTTTATTTCGAATTGTAACCTTTGAAAGTTTCTTTTATCACCTTATCACCTTTCAAAAACAGTTTTTAGTTTTCGGATGAGTCTCTAAGTATTCCATTTATTTCGAATTTATTGCAAAGCGGAAATATTTTGACCTTCCGACTAAGTCGGTCCGAGGCCTGAGTTTAGAGAAATCCAATGAATGAACCGTTCTCCCAGATACAAGATAACCTGAACCTTGCTGTTTCCGAAGTTAGAATATGGTGTCAATGCTTCTACAGCTAGGGGCGATGCTAGTAGCTTGGCATGGATGGAGTATGGAGGATACGTAGCTCAGCGAAACGTCCACCCTACCACCACGTACGCCGTTCTTTCACCTCCGAAACTTTTAACCGTGCACTGTACGGAGCGTGTACTGGTGCAGTATTTTTACACGTGCGCAGTGTACACGTGTCTTTCATCAGCCTGCCAATAAAACATAGAGGTCTCTAATTTTGCTCAGTTTACAAGTCTCCCTCCCACTTCACCGACGATCGCCGGATGTGCCTGTTACCTGTTGCATACATCGGACAATAACTGCGGCTGAAAATTAAACACCACCATGTGCTAAACAGCCTGTTTTAAATTACTATATTTTTTTTATTATTTGAAATATTTACTAAAGTTACAATTTTACAACATAATATAATATCAATATTTCAATCACTCTCCTAATAAAGCAGCTGCTTGTGTTTAGGAGAGGACAACTAAATATTTTTACATCTATTTAAAATAAAAATATTATTTTATACGCACCAGATTTAAATGTCCGGGTTAAATTTTCCCAAAAAAAAAAAAAAGGAAAAAAAGAAGGAAAAACTAAACCCTTTACACACTTCCCCAAATGATCATCTAGTCAACCCACGCTATGCAATTGCACTATATAAGTATTATAAATACAAAACAATACAAGAACAACATGTCAACCTACTAGAGACCAAATGGGAATATAATTCACCGACTCCAGATATTTTCATTTCAGAGGGTTCGGCTCTGTGGCATTTCTAATTGAACCTATAAATCCTACTGATCCCTCAATATAAATATTTAAAAAATCCTTTGTAATCCTACATGTATTTAAAATGACTAATTTTTGCATTTTTATATACAAATTCTTTGACAAATCTAATATGCTTAAATTTTGAATCAGATTCCTAGGTATTATGCCAGTGGCCGAAATAACAAATGGCAATATTTTTATAGTCCGAGAATGCCAAATTCTTTTAATCTCATTTCCTAAATCTGTGTATTTTCTTATTTTTTCAGAAATAGTTTTTTGAATATTACAGGAATTTGGAATAGCTACATCAATGATATAAGTTATTTTTTTAATTTTGTCATTTAAAACTATATCAGGTCTATTATGACTGTTAGAATAGTTTTAGTTTTATTCTGTCTGTTAGAATAGTTTTATCATAATATATTTTATAAAATTCATTTTCTAAAAATGAATTTGGTTCATATTCATAATATGGTACTATATTACGGCAGTCAATCAAGTTATGTTTAATTACCAAACTTTGGTGAATTATTTTTAAAACCTGATTATGCCTAAATGTATACTCGGAAGGCGCTAATATAGAACATCCCGATATAATATGTTCTATAGTTTCGGGAAAAGCCAAACATTTTCTACATAAATCATCAATTTGATTTATATCTTTGATTATATGCTTTCTATAATTTTTAGTATTAATGACTCTATCTTGAATGGCAAGCATAAATCCTTCTATTTCTGCGCTCAACTCTCCAATACTCAACCATTTGTTTGACGAAAGTTTGTCAACATACGTTTGGTTGAGATAATTGAAGTGTTTTGCGTGAATAATTTTATTTGACCAGGAATCTAATAATTCCTGGTTAGTATTTATAAGAATGTTGGCATTCTCGTCATATAAATTTAAAGGTGTAATATTTCTATCTGCCTTGCAAATTATTTTGTGCATTTCTGAGCTATTAGCTTTCCTATGGAAAAAATTTCTAAGCATTTCTACCTGATTGTGTTTCAAAGATGTTATTTTGACTACACCTCTACCTCCTAAATTTCTAGGTAAATTAATTTCGTTCTATAGCTGAATTTGGATGATGGCAATTAAATTTTGTTAACGTAGTTCTAATTAATCGTTCTAAACTATCTAAATCTGTATTGGACCATTTAATTATGCCAAATGAGTACGTTAGTAGAGGTATTGCCCAAGTATTTATTGCTTTTACTAAATTTTTAGCAGATAGATTGCATTTTAAAATTTTTCTGATCCTAGTTTGAAATTTAATTCTAATATCATTTTTAATACTAGTGTGATCTAATCTATTCGATTGCAGGTATCCTAAATATTTATAAACCTCATCCCCTTTCATACTTTGAATTTTGAAATTTCTAAATATACCCTCGTCTCCATCTACAATTTTGCCTTTCTCTATATGGATAGTTTTACATTTATCTAAACCAAAAGTCATTTAATATCATCTGAAAAAATTTTAACTACCTTAATCATTTTCTCTAAATTTGATTCAGAATTTGAAAATAATTTTATATCATCCATATATAATAGATGTGAAACTATACTACTCTCTCTTGTATTACCCTTAATTTTTATTCCAAACTTGTTTTTAATTAACATTTTAGAAAGGGGATTCAATGCTAAGCAAAACCAAAGAGGGCTCAATGAGTCTCCTTGAAAAATCCCTCTTTTTATTGAAATGCCCGGTACTACTATTTTCTTACCTTTTAAATTAACTAGCAAATCTGTATTCCAAAAGGACATAATATTTTTCAAAAAGCTAATTATAATTGGGTTAACTTTATATATTTTTAATATTTTGATTAGCCACGAGTGCGGGACACTATGAAAAGCTTTTTGATAATCTATATAACAAGTATGTAAATTACGCTTTTGATTTTGAATTTGTTTTAAAATTACAGAATCAATAACTAACTGTTCTTTACATCCCATATGTTTTCTGCGACAACCTTTTTGTTGTTCAGATAAAATATTTTTTTCATCCAAATGAGTATATATTAAATCTGTCAAGCAAGAGGTTAAAATTTTGTATATTGTCGGTAGACATGTAATGGGTCTATATTGAGAGGGATTATTAATATGTTCGCTTTTAGGCAACATATAAGTAATGCCCTTAGTTAGAAAATTAGGAAAATTTTGAGGTTCTCTGACAAGTTTTGAAAGATTTTTTGCAAAAAGAGGATGTAAAGTAGTTAGACGTTTGTACCAAAAATTATGTATCCAATCGCAACCCGTGGCTTTCCAATTATGAGTATTTTTTATAATTTTGGCTAACAATTCAACCGATATATCAGAAAAACTCATTTGTTCAATGTCTGAACGATTGAGTTCTTCATTTTCTATCCAGTTACCTGCCTCATTATGTTTTATATCTTTACTCCAAATGTCTGTCCAAAAATCGCGCATATCTGATTCAGATGGCAACGGAATATTATTATTCGAAATAATATTCTGTTTGGAATAAAATATTTTCTCATTTTTCTGAAATAATCTATTATTATTTCTTTTATTATACGTATAATTATATCTTTTTAATCTACTAGCTTTTACACCTAATTTTTGTTTTAATAAATCTAATAAATCATTGATTATATTTTCATTATTATTACTACCAATGCTATAACCAAATTTTCTCCCAATTTCATCTACATATCTCAAAATATTCCTACTTCTATTTCCATTTTTATATTCAATTACTCTAGCTATACTACTTCTTAAAAATACTACATCATTTTCTAATCTAATCTGCCATTCTGGTTTACTATAACTATATGATCTATCATCAGAGGACTTTAATTTAACTCCTAACTTATTACATATAGTGATAGCACTAGCGTACACTATTGTATGAAGATCTAAAAAACTAATATCGTCAAATATTATTTTTGGTAAAATTAAATTATTTAATTCAGAAATTAATTTAGATAATTTCTTTTTTTTTTTCTTTCTTTCTTTGACGTATGCAATTTTGGTAATTTTGGTCTAACTGTGGGCTCTATATCTATATATCTATTTATATTATTTTGAAGCAAGTTAGCTAATTCTATTACATTATCATCTAGTAAGTTTAAATTTGCAATATTGATTTCCCTAAGATTATGAATAATGTCTAAGTTATTTGAATCTACTGTAATATCATTGGATTCTTCTACTAGAATATTATCTAAACTATCTTCATTCAATGCATCTAATATAACATTACTACTCGTATTAATTTGTTCTAAATTATTCTCCAATTGCAATCTATCTGCTACTTCTTTTCTTATCTGATTTAATGTTACTACAGAAATTAAATTATTTTTTGATAATAGTAATTTTTTGAGAAAATACGATAAAAGTATTAAAAATGTAGGTTAGTTAGTAAATGATACAAAGGATTGATAAAGCAAAAACATAAATCTAAACAATAAGAAAAATTATGAGGTGGTACTTCTGAGGTAGTACTAGGAGGTGGTAGCTTTATCTAGGGGTAGTTTATTGAATAGTTTTATACCCTTGAATATATAGTGATGCTGTGCTATTGTGGTTCGTACTAGTGGTACGGTTAGTCCTCCAACTTCTTTTGCTAATATTTAATTGTGGTATATTATTTTTATTAAAGAAAACTTCATGTATTTGTAGAAGTGCAATTTTGTCATACATTTTTGTAAGTGGGGAACCGGGAAAGCTTGGAAAACATTTATTGTTGGGTAGTAATAGGGCTTTTTTAATACGATTTTTATTAATAGTGGGTCAGTGAGTCCAGGAGCGACGTCGCGCGACGTATGAATCCATATAAAACCACGCAGTTAGTAGGCAGACGCATCCGCCGCTAAGATCTTAATAAACCTCACCGCATGAACCCGGCAACCCCTGCTAAGTCACCAAATGCAGTGAACCTCTTTCGATGACCTAGGTAAAAGTTAAACAGAAAATTTTTTTAGGTCTTACCGCTTATATTTAATTTTTTTTCAATGATTGAATACATAAAAAAGGGTTTGGTTTTTTTGTTATATAAAACTCACTGGGTATTATACCTGTTCTGTTATATATTATATTTTTTATTACAATACATACAAACGTAAAGTAAATGTTGGTTTTAAAATGTTTTATTACAGTACATACGAAGGTAAAGTAAATGTTGGTATTAATGTTTTATTACAGTACATACAAAGGTCAAGTAAATGTTGGTATTAATGTTGTATTATAGTACATACAAAGGTAAAGTAAATGTTGGTATTAAGGTGAAGTTATACGTGAAATCCTATTTAGATTAATCTTTACGAAACATCGGCTTACAGTATGAACATAAAAAAAATATGCTACGAATAAATCGAAGCTTTTACTAGCTTTTCTATGTATTAGAATTACAATAAAATTATTATTTACATAACAAAAAATATAAGCATAAACCACTAAAAAATTTTTTTTCATGACTTAGCTATGAAGTGATACAAGAAACAACTTTTAAAAAATACCTCTTTATGGCTGAGACTATTTTTGAGGTTTTGTATGTTCTAACTTTTTTCGTTCTTATAAAATTATGGACAAAATAAATAAAAACCACTTTTTCGCTTAGTTGCCTCGTGCAAATAAGACGCTCGATTTTAAAATTTTGCAGGCGTGAGAATCGAAATATTTTTAGCGTTTATATTCCTCTTAATGTTTTATTACAGTACATAACATACAAAGGTGAAGTAATTGTATGCATTAACGTTTTATTATAGTACATACAAATGTAAGTAAATGTTGGTATTAATGTTTTACTACAGTACATACAAAGGTAAAATAAACGTGGGTATTAATGTTTTATTATAGTTCATACAAAGGTAAAGTAAATGTTGGTATTAATGTTTTATTACAGTATATACAAAGGTAAAGTAAATTTTGGTATTAATGTTTTTTTACAGTACATGCAAAGGTTAAGTAAATGTAGGTTTTATTACAGTACCATAAAGGGTAAAGAAAATGTAGTAATTATTTATTGAAGCTATATTCATTGGAAAAGTCATTTTCAGCATGCAAAACTCTTAGGTTATAAAATAGATTCTTTAAAGGGATTAAGGGGTCCGTTTGATAGATTCTCCCATCTTAACAGACGGATTGCAATCTTTAGAGCACAGGCGTCGGGTGGGAATGCTATCCTTGTTCTACCGGTATTACAATGGAAGATGCTCCGAGGAACTAGCATCATTGATTCCTTCGGCACCGGTGCATAGTCGGGAAACACGCCAAACGCGTGCCCAACATTTGTACACAGTTGACATTTGTCACATGAGAACGGGTCGTTTCTTCGACTCGTTCTTGTGTTCAACAGCTCGGCTGTGGAATGATTTGCCGGCCTCTGTGTTTCCTCCTTCCTACAACATGGGTCTCTTCAAGACCAATGTTCATTCCTTCCTCTCCTCAAAAAGACCCTCCACACAGCATCCCATATGACATAGACCCTGAGGGAAATTATTTTCCTCAGGGCCTCCTGTGTGGAGTTAATGTAAAAAAAAAAAAAAATAGTATTTCCAAAATGCACAATTAGCAGATTTTTTTTTAAAACATGATTTTCAATGATATATCGAGATTTCGTTCGATATTTTTTATGCACATGTAAATAATCACAGTCAGAGGGGTTTGGAATTATTGTCCCGAACATAGTATTTGTATTTGTTGTTGAAGTGTTTTGACATAAAATTACTGTTTTTTTCACTAGATTGACTCGATGATTATTTAGGTTAGTAATATCGGCTATTCCCGGAATGTAAACACTTTTCACTTGTAGGGGTGTAATCTATTAATAGGAACAATAAAAAAACAATCCTTGACAAAAAAGTGTAATAATTCAACTAAAACAAAAGCCCATGGTTCACCGATAACAAAAACATGTTTGTGTTATCAGTGAAATTGAATTGAATCGAATGAAATATTTTGTTTTCAATAATATTTGTATACGTAAGCTTGCTTTGCGAACGTTTTGCGTGTGCAGTTTATTGAAAGTCAAATGTATTTATTTTTATTTTCAATAATAAAGTAGAAACGTATTCCCAATTTATCAACAGCTTTATGGGCCGTGTACGTGTTTTTCTTTCACAATTTAACCCCTATTTTATTCAGTTAAGACTAGCTATTTAAGTGCATTGAATAATCTTCTATTACATAAAAATGAATCGCTGAATGTGTTGCTAAGCGCATAACTTTCGAACGACTGCACTAAATTGGATAATTCTTTTTTTTGTGTGTTCGTTATTGTCAGGACAAGGTTTTTATAAAACTTATGGTGAGCTCTGGCATTATGAAATTTGTATAAAAAGGGGAGGGAGTAAGAGATGGGGGTGGCGTGGGGAGGGGGGGGAAGAGGGGAGGGTGGTGAGAGCGGGGGGGGGAGAGGGGAGGAGGGGGAGGAGGCAGAGTGGGAACCCCCCTTACACCATGCGAGCGAAGCCGCGGGAAAAAGCTAGTCATCATTATCATCATCATCATTACATAGAATAAAATTAAGTCGCTCAAAATGTATGTGCGCGTTAAGAGGGCATTAGGGAACGTACCCATACTACGTGACACGTTTAGGGGGGGGGGGTCTTCAAAATGTCACGCTCCATACAAATGAGCGGCGAGTTGCTTAGGAATTTGGTCACCGGGGGGGGGGGGGGGGGTTAAAAATAAAAATTGCAAAAAGTTGGTCACGTAGTATGGGTACGTTCCCTTACCAGAGAAAGCCGGAAATACGTCATTTTCAAAAAAGTTTTTAGACGTATTGACTCTTTTCCACAAAAAATTATAAATGGATTTCGAAAGATTGTTCTTTTATCTAGCATTCGTATGTAATAAATTTTTAGAATTTTTTTTAATTTTTAGTATAATAAGGTTATTCCATAGGTCGTTGGCAGATTTGTTAAATTTTCAAAAAAGTTTTTGTATTATACCACACCCATTTCAAATAATGTAATCATGCAGTAAAATAAATCAATACATTATCTAGCAGAGATTTTAATTTTAGTTTCAATAAAATCATTAAAAAATATGTACGTACATGTGTTTCTTGACGAAAATTGGTCCATTTGTGTATTTATTTGCGCACTTACAAACTAATATATTTCAGATTTTTTTAACATTCTTATTAAATTTAGACATTTTTGAAAAATGATAAATATTTATAATCAAAAAATAACTACAAAAAGTACACTATTTTAATAGTTTTATCATCACGCCTTTCAGCAATTTTGGATGAAGGTATAAATTAAAGCTAATTTGGATTGAAATAAATTCGATATTGAGTTATAATTTAAAAAAGCTGGTACGGAGAATAATGAATCTTTCTCATTGTAACCGCCCTGCACGATCGGAAGAACAACTTTCGACAAAATGTGGATTTTCGTCCGCTGGCTGGTTAAACGCTCTTAATCTTTTAAACTACGCAACGGATTTTCATACGGTTTTCACCAATAGATTGAAGAGTGATTGAAGGGAAAGGTTTGTATGTATAATACATGCTTATTATAGTAGAGAAAAGCCGACAAAATCCAAATTTGCAATTCAGGCAGCGGGCAGCGGGCAGCTGGCAAGCGGGTGGTGTGAATTTTATAAAGGTTGGGTAATGCGTTGTGTTTCGTTAGCCACAGCAACGTGCGGCCGGGTCTGCTAGTATTTAATAAATTGGTTTGACCAGAATTTTTCCACAAACGCGGAGGATGATACTCATGTTGCATTTTTTGTCTGAGCTGAAAAACCAATGAATATATATATGCCTTATAGATATTTTTGAACTAAAATACTACTTGAAAGAAAGAGAAAGCAAAAACTTAGTAGCTACAATTTGGTATAGACGAGTTGGGACACCGCCGACCCGGGAACCATTTTTTGGATAACCAACTCCTTAGCCATAGGTCACCCTAAGTGGTTCGTTACATTTGGTGACTTAGCAGGGGTGCCTGGGGCCATGGTATGAGGTTTATCCTTGTCTAGGTAGCGGATATAACTGCCCACCAACTGCATGGCAGACGGGATCGCAAGAGAGGGAGACCTTTTGACCTCTCCAGGAGTACTCTTTTGGAACATCGTCTTGTACTGCAGTGGGAGGGATGGATTCATACGTCCGTCACTCCAAATCACACTGACCCTCAGATTTCTACCCACCCTCGTACTTTTCTCCTTCCCAGAACTATCTCTCCTTCCTATTCCAAAAATGACTCAAAGCTGACATAGGCCCCGAGAGAAATGTGTTCTTCCCGTGTGAAGCTAATGAATTAAAAAGCTAGCAATTGTAATTAAATTAGCTTTCGACCACTATCTTCGCCTACCTCTCAAAACTTCATTGATAAAGCCATAAATTTATGTAACGGCATTTCAACACATCGATTAGATTAAATTAACCCCCCGCATACGTGGAGGGGTTTGACAGACCCATGGTAATTAAAAACAGCAGTAAGTTTTAAAATTTTGCACGCAAATGTCATGCGTTTCGGTAGCTGCCACTAATGAGTCACGCAGACATTACACGAAGAGAAGTGAGTTATACACCCACGCTACACTTAGAACCACGCGAGCGGGTCTCACGCACCCTACCAGGTATATAAAGTAGTTATTTTGTAAGTAGCTATCATTGTAACACGCAATATCTTTATAATATTAAAATGTAAAGAATCATAAATAAATAATTAAAATTTAATACATGCGTAATACAATACAACAACACATTCGTAATACCCAATACCATTACAATATGTGCGTCACTATATTCAACCCTACCTCACTACGCGACGTTTGCCTATTTACTCAATCTTTGTTTATTTTTTTCATTACCGCCTTTAGTGTTAAATTTTATTTTGTTTCTTCTCAGTTTTATTTTAATTTATTTCAATGTATTTTTTCATGTTATACATTTATCGAATTTTAATTGTAAAATGGGGGCTCAGCGCGGGTAAAGCACCCAATAAGGCCCTCATACGAATAATGTTATAAGTGTGCAAATTGAACACATCAAATATTTAAAAAATGTTTATTTCGTTTTATTTCAATTTGGGAGGCGGGAATGGGTACCGCCGCCCCGGGAACCTTTATTGGATAACCAACACCTCTGCCATAGGTCACCCCAAGTGGTTCGATACGTTTGGTGATTTAGCAGGGGTGCCCGGGTTCATGGGGTGAGGTTTGTCTAGGTCTTGGAGGCGGATGACCAGGACATACTGAACCCTAGATTCCTACCCACCCCTTAAACCCTTTTCCTTCCCAGAACTCTCATTTGCTTCCCTTCCTTAAAAAAACCCTCCACACAGCATCCCCAAAGATGACATAGGCCCTGAGGGAGATTATTTTCATCAGGGCCTCCTGTGTGGAGCTCATGTAAAAAAAAATATATTTGATGTTTTATCTCCTTTTCATTTTGATTTTTTCTAACATTTACACCAGTGGTTTCCAAGTGGTCCGTAGACTACAGGTGGTCCGCGAGATCTCAAAAGTGATCAGCAAAACATTCGTTCATTTTACTACAAAACCGAATCGAAACTTATCCAAAAGCTGATTACTAACCCTGTTGGTATTATTATTGGAGGTAGCTGAAGAAGTCCAAGAAGATCTCAATCCTGTACGTTGTGAGAACAATTAAATATCATGGTGGTCCCTGGTCAAAAAAGGTCGGGAACCACTGATTTACACCATTAAAAATTTCTTCGAGACTAACTGCAGAAAATTTTGAAAAGCTTTGAATTGAATAAAATCGTGATTCTGAATAAATTGTGGTCTACGATTCACTTGCAGTTCGTCACAATGTATTTTCATGATAATATTATCAATTACCTTCCTCATATAAGGTACAGGTTTACAACATGTATAACTTAAAATTTTGCAAGAAAAAGTATTATGTCACTCTTCAATACTCGTGTTTATTTGGAGAACTAAATTTTCGTACATTTTTCTTAATTTTTCCAAGCCAAAATTTCCAACAAAGCTTAATCTAGATTTTTTCAAAATATGTACTGAAAAATGGTTACTGTTCAACGTATAATGCGTCATTTTGTTTATAATTTTATTATATTATAAGTTTTTACTCCATTATAAAAAAAAGCTTTGGATTTTTGTTACATAAAGATTAGACAGTTGGTTTTTGGCTCATCGGGAATAAAGGCGTTGTAATTTCTGAAATGTTTCATGTTTATTTATTATAGTGTAAATATAAAAATGAAAAGAAAAAAAACAAAGACGTATTGCTGGGTCCCACAGACCCTACTACGCATAAATATTGCATTACACAGCAGTCATAAAAATGCTCTACTTCACTCTGGTTCGCAGCATTTTCGAAAGTGGATCATTAATATGGGGACCCGAAAATGCCCTATGCGAGAGTTTGGGTACTATCCTTTGTTGTATCCCTCTGATTTTCTCGCGGGAATGCTGGGACTAAATCATCTCAACGTTAGGAGAAAAATTGCAATGGTACTAGTAGCACACAAGCTGCTAAACGGGCACATTTGTAATTCTGATGTCCTGGAAAGGATTTCACTTTATGTCCCCAATAACTTCACCAGAGCAAGGCAACACAGACTTTTTACTTTTCCTAGAGGCAGGACCAACCTACCAATGGTTATGCCTCTGGGGAGAATGACCTCACTATTAAACCTTTCTTCTGAAATTGACATTTTTCAATCGAACTACAATCATTTCAAGAGCGAAATAAAGGTATTCTTTAGCACCTGTCATTATTAACGAACCTATATAATTAATGTATAACACTATTAACTACAAATTGTGAAATGTAATTGGATATATATGTTAACTGTTTTTCACAATAAATAAATAAATAAATTACAAAAATCATACAATTTTGTAAAATTCAGTGGTTCATTTGGTAGTACAGTTTTCAGTTTCATTCCCGGTATTTAAATCTCCCTTTTATAATATTTTTTAATGTCATCATCCCACTTCGCAAATGACAAAGGCATCGATCGTCGCAACCTTTTGTCAATCTGAACTTTTTCGCTGGCTAGTTGAAGTAAAATCTAACTTAAGAAAAATATACGATTACCTGACGTCATTCTGTTAAAGTTTTATTTCGTGATGTCACGAGCTTAATTTTATAAAAAGAATAATGATATTCCGTGTACATTTTTAATGGCACCTTGTTTCGAGTTAGAAAGTAAAGAACTCTGAAAGAAACTATGTTGATGTCTGAACTGGGTTTAAAAATAAACCCAGTAAAAAAGTTTTTATAGTTTCTCAGGGTAGTGGTGACGGGCTTCATTCTTTGCATCACAAAATCAATCAATAAACCTTTTACACTTAAACTACACGGCATATGTAAGATCTCATCTCAAATTTGAATCTGTAATTTGGAAACCTCAATACCAAACTTATATTGACCGAATTGAAAAAATTCAAACAAAATTTTTGAAACACCTGTTGTATCGTTATGAATCAATATAACCCTACAGCCCTTTACAAATAGAGGATTTTTCGGTACTGTTTCTGTGCACAGTGAGTACCTGGATGCAAAAACGACCTCAGGGACCGGAGGTCGTTTTTCGGTAAAACATTTTATTTGAACGATCGATTCCTTCTTTACCCATTGTATTAAAATCAGTTCGGTCTGTTGTCTACAGATTGTGCTATAAGCATTTTTTTATCCTACTTGGAGAGTCGTTTTTGCATATAAAACGTCAAGTGGGTTGAAATCCTAGATTAACTTACTACTATACCAAATACAAAATGGCGTCCACTGCATCTGACATCTCTGATTCTTCTCCCGAAAAAATAGGTTTAAAGAGGCCTAGAAATGAAGATAAGTGAAGAGAAACATCTTAAAGAAAAGAAAATGTCGTCTACAATCATATCGACAAAAAAGCGGAAAGAAAATTGGTGCTAAAACGTTTAATTTCGTCTCTAAGTGTTGTGCTAAAAACTGTTACAAAAAATGTGACGATTGATTGATGCGAAGAAAGCCGGAATCAGAAGTCTTTTGAAGTTCATGAAGCCGCAAAATGCAAATTGGCTTCAGAATATTTTATCTTTTATCAATATTACTAATAATCCAGAAGTTGTAGAAGACGAGTTTTCAGACACCAACGCTTAATACTATAAAACAAATTAAAAAAATTACATCTCTTGAATAATTTTATTTTGGTTTTGAAAACTCATGTTTTATTGTTTTAGATACTTAATAATAAATAAAATATTGTAAAAACAACAATGTTTTTATTTATTAAATGAAAGAACACACTTTGTAAAACACCACTTTTTATTATAATTGATATTTAAAAGCCAACCAGGTTTCGCTCGATCTCGAGCTTCATCAGGGCTATTATAACAACAGTTGTTATAATAGCCCTGATGAAGCTCGAGATCGAGCGAAACCTGGTTGGCTTTTAAATATCAATTATAATAAAAAGTGGTGTTTTACAAAGTGTGTTCTTTCATTTAATATATAATGTCACACCACAAAGTGTTTGCTTCCTTCGATAAAATGTTTTTATTATTTAATCACTTAAAATAAGAAAAACAATGAAGTTCTAGTTATTTTATCCCTATAAATAAGGATAATAACAGTTTTATGCAAGAACGACCTCCATATCATACCTACTTTTTAATATTTTTCGTCCAAACAATTAAAAATATTACAGCAGAAAGATGTGCTCGTTATATCATAAAATACTGTTGAACAAAAGTACTACAGTTGATGAATTATATTAGTTGAAAATGTTTAAATGCGAATATCTCAAACACGATTTTTGCAATGAGGTCGTTTTTGCATCCAGGTACTCAATTGTGAACTGCCGTATTGACTCACCAGCCCTATTAGAAAGGATTAATTTACCCTGAACACAATACCAGATCGAATACAACAACACGTACAACATTTCATATCGAAATACGCACGAAACTTGCTCGGGCCTATCTGCAAATTTTACAATGCTCTAAGATATGTTAACATTTTCCACTGTACCCTTGAAACGTAATCAAATTAACCTTACAATGTGTTTGAATAAGAAATATATTTCTTTGTTGTTTATTCTTTCTTTTTAACAATTTTTTTTACTTACACTATGTACTATTATAACATTTAATAACTAAATGTTTCCTGATCTTAACAAAAAAATATTACAAGTGGAATTTAAATGGTTTATATTATCTTCACTCTTAAAAATACAACGATTTTATATATTATGTTTGTTTCATAAATGAATTTTAATAATAAAATAAATGTAAAATTACTCGTTTTAGAATTATGTCATATGAATTGTTGTGTTCAGAATTAATAACAGCTCTGATACAAAGAAGTGAAGTTTTTAGTAAGTTTTGTTATTCGTTTATTTATTTGGCTCCCAGATGACTTTAACATGGAGGATAATTTTGAAACGTAAGAAAGGAGAACATAAAAATACAACAAACAAAAATTTAAAAATACAGAGTTTATTATTCAAATAGTCAAATTTTGAGCTAAGCCGTTTATTTTACTTCTATCTTCTAATGCTTACATTTTTAGAGTAGTTAATAAAAATTATAATCTAAGTGTTCTAGTCGGAGATAAAATTTTAAAAAAATAGATTTTTTTTATATTTACTCAATGTGAACTTTGTAAGAGAGAGACCAAACTACTGAGTTATACTATAACAGTTTAATGGCTTGTAAAGAAGGTTGTCCATATACTGCAATCACATGAAACGTAACGATTATTTTTTTACATGTAGAGCAAAACGAATATGCTGTTATACCCATTATCGTTGAGAATTGATGATTGTACAAAGTTTAGGGGTAAATTAAAACAAATCTTTTGTTACAGTTTTACATCTATTTAAAAATGAAAGTGGGTTTATTATTGAAGAGCTCTACAGCATCTCCAACTTCAGGGAAAGTTGTAGATTTGAAAGATTAATTTTTGGAAGCAAATCAAATCTATGTGAGGTAAGAACTAAATGCCGTGATGAACGGTAAATCAATCTATTTAAAAAAAACGCGTTTTCGTGAGATGGGTATTTATTTGTACTGCATTTGATTATTTATGCATTGAACTGCCTACTCGTTAATATGGAATATTTTTATTCAAACACTTTATTTAGCTTTATTATTACGAAAAGTGAGTATTTATGTCAGGGGAGACAAAAAAACATGCAAAAAATATACATTTAACATTTTACTTAAGTTGAAATTAATTCACTTAAGTACGTGGATACGCCATTTTTGTATCTATCGTTTTTATTTCACATTTCATAGACAATCAATCAGCGTTGCCAATCATAGAAATAATATTATTGCCACGTAAAACAATAATTTATTCACTTTATTAATTGAATGCATTATTGATAAGTTCGTATTTATAACAGCAGAACATAGAAAGAAATGTATTAGCATAATTGCACATACTCGCTAGACAAACCATGCTTTGCCAAATAAACCATTCAAAACCGGGGATGTATATCTAACTCACCGACACACATATTCGAACTCACCGACAGGCTAAACAACGCAGGGGTGGGCTGCCAAATCGGAGGACAGTGTTTGAACAACATCAGTTATGCGGACGACATGGTCTTGATGGCACCATCTATAAGGGGCCTACGTATTCTTCTGAAGATCTGCGAAGAGTTTGCTAAAGAAACAAACATGTTATATAACCCCACTAAAACGGCTCTATTGGTCATAAGACATGGAAAGGACCAAAAAATATTCCTCCAGCTACACTGAACGGTGTGAATCTGAGGTTAACTGAAGAAACTAAATACCTTGGACATATAATCACCAGCAATCTTATGGACGATGATGACATCGATAGGCAGAGCTCTCAGCGTAAAAGCAAACATGATCAGCAGAAGATTCCGCCTTTGCAGTACCGCTGTAAAAAGGACGCTCTTCATTTCCTTCTGCGCAACGCTGTCTACGTGCGAACTCTGGGCAAACTACAAGAAGAGTAGTATAGAAAGACTGTTCAATACAACAACGCCTTCCTTGGTCTCCCCAGATATTGCAGCGCTTCCCAGATGTTCACGGAGGGACGAGTTCCCGGCTATGCAGCCCTTATTAGATCCAGGGTGGCAGGAATGAGGGAAAGGCTATGCAGCTCTGGTAATATCCTAGTCATGGAAGCCCGCCTCAGTCCATCATCCAGCATTGATGCACACTGGAGAAAAATACTGGCTTCTAATGTGGTGAGAGAATTCTAAAAGCCAATAATTATTACTATCTTATTATTTTCTTATATCTTATCACCTTTGTTTCATGCATTTATAATCATATTTACCTGCTTTTCTTATTTATTTTTTTTCTTCAAATATGTTGTATATTATGTATTATAACTTATAACCCTTATGGAATGTGTGGGATTGCACTATTCTCCCCACATACTGGAATAAACATTTATTTATTTATTATTTTTATTTATATCTAAATTATGATGACATGCAGTTTTCGTAGTTTGAATCTCAACCCAATAATTCGAAGTAGGTACTATTTTGTTTTTATTTTGACGAGAATTTATTTTATAAGATTGGCACTTCCGACAAATGTCATATTTGATTGTATATTAGTTAAAAAGGAATATTCCGTATTATCCGTGCATCAAACTTCGACAACACGAACGTTCCGTATTATCCGTGAGGTGGACTCTATGCATATTTACCTGCATTTGTATACACGAACAATCAAGACCTGTTCTATCGAACCCCACAAGAATTTTTTTTATTTTTTTTTATTTATAAAACTTCTATAGCCCCGTGGTGATTTGGAATTCGGATGAAACGGAAATGACGCACACAGCACCTGCAAAGCACCAAACTCCTATCAAGGCTCCTATTGGTTGAGATATAAAACGGAAATGACTCTAGGTCTGCGCTCATTGGCCGCTTTGATTATGGCATCACTTTTCAAGGCTCCTTGATTCATTGGTTGAGATTGTTTTGGTAAAGTGTCGCTTCTACCGCGTGTTAACTGCACTCGAATTTTTTTATTTATAAATATTTTTTTTGCTACATACAGCATGGGTATAAATTACAATATAAGCTTTTTATATAAACAGTAAAAAAGATAAAATAATACAATTATAAAATATATTAAAAAATATATAATGTAATTAATTCGCTTCGTTCATCATCATCCGAGTTCAATGTCTATTATAAAATTACCAATTTAGAATTAATATCTTAGATATACGCATTCATATTAAAATATGAAACCGACACTAATACATCATTAAAATATGAGATCGGAAAACAAATCTTAGAATAGAACCACATCTTCGAACGGTGAAAGTTTGAATCGTGAGCCGCGATTTAAGGGCAGATTATTTTCGAACAAATTGCGATATTTCTATTTTTCTGCTCAAAAATTATGTTTACACGAAGATTAAAAAAGTTATGTTGAGTTAAAACTTTATTATTGTTTTATAAACATCTATATAAAAAAGATGAGGCAGATTTAAACGTTTTAAAATTTTTTTAAAGAGCTCGCAGGACGTAAACAAAATGGTAAATTGTTTTGATCAAATATATATTAAAAATATTTTTTTTCGACTTTTTTTTTTACATTACTACCGCACAAGAGTCTTAACTGCTCTCGTCTGGAGCCAGTGGGACTATGGCATCCCCAATTGGGGTATGTTGTGAGGCTGAAGGTAGTGGGGAGGGGAAGGAGATAGGGAAGAGGCAGGTGGGGAAGTACCTGACTATTCAGATCTGGTCATCAAACACGGCAGAAGCCATTTTAAGCAACGTTTCAATTCTGAATGGTGGTCCTACACCAGGGCGATACTGAGAGTATCTTCCACTCTGGAACGTGCCGCAAATACAACTATATTATATATTATTTTAAATGAATAAATTGTGAAATACACAAATTAATCAAATAAAATTTATTTGCCACGCCCGGGATTCGATCCTGCAAGCTTCGGAGTGTGAGTCAAGCGCCTTACCATTGCACTACGCCGGCCGCCGACTGAGGTTATAATGCCGCCATCTTTCGCTACCCGGTCGACTGCTGTTACTAACGGCGAGATCAAACGCATGCATTATATAATAATAATAATAATAATAATGCAATAATAAAATATTGTACCCATTTAAATTATTAAAATAAATCTTTTTTTTTTTTTACATCCATAGGTACGTTTTTTTCATCCGTTTTTTTTATAACGTTTTACAGCTCTGTGTTTCCTCCCTCCTACAACATGGGTCAGAAAAGACCCTCAACACAGCATCTACAAAAATGACATAGGCCTAGGGGATGCCGTGTAGAGGGACTGTTTAGAAAGGAAGGAGAGGAGTTCTGGGAAGGAAAAAAGGTATGAGGGGTGGGTAGGAATCTGGGAGTCAATGTGTCTAGAAGTGACGAACGTATGACCCTCCCACTGCGGAATGTGATGGGTCGAGAGAGTCCAGCTGGAGAGGGTTAGGTCTACCAATCCAGCCCGCCAAGCGGTAGGCGGGCAAACGAATTCGCCGCCAATACCTAAACAAGCCTCACCACATGAACCCGGTCCCCTCTGTCACCAAACGTAGCGAGTCACATGGGGTAACTTATGTGCGGTAAACAAACCCGCCTCCTAATTAGAAATGTAAATAATGCTAATTGAATGACATCTTCAGTGTAGCGGGCTCGGATACCAACCGTATTATCATGGTGCATTAAACTTCATCTGGGAAAAAGTGCGTTCCCTAAACGGCGTAGTATAAGTAGGGGGTTCAACTCGATTGCGTAGGAAAAAAGAGAATGGTACTAGTAGATTACTGGAAAATAAAATAATTTCATTTGCACCGTCTCTTTTATCAATGTGATGTTAAGTTGTGGTAAGGAGTTCCCAAAGAAATTTCTAATAAATTTTCCAACCCCTCCCCCACTTTCTCCCTTGTCCCCCGCAGGTTTGAATCCCACTGTTTGAATACTATAGCTACGCCCTCGAATCCTGCAATGAGCCATGACACGATACTTACCTATTTAATATCATTACTTTATCAGCTGGATGACACATCAATGGCTCCGTATTAAACGGAAACAAGTCCGTTTAACTATAAATCACAAGGGTAATAACAATAATGATGATATGGGTGAAAAGGGGCTCTACCCATTTTCAAACAGCAACAAAATAAATGTTTGACCCCTTAAGAGTCGAAAAACCTGTTTTGAATGTACTCATACCCAGTGGCGGCTCGTGACTTTTGGTTGTGCTAGGGTTCTAATATTAAAAAAATGGCATCATGGATGTTATCGTATGCGAAAAAAAAATTTTTTTTTCAAAAATCGGTGTTTTGTATGAAGATTTTTCAGGAAATCGGTGCGGCGCACCACCAAACTGAAACTTCCTGAAATTTTTCGTACAAAAAACTGATGTTCAAAAAAAAATTTTTTTTTCGGCTACAACAACATATATAATGCCATTTTTTTAATATCAGCACTCTAGCACACCCAAAAGTAGTCATACCCTGGGTGTACCCAGTTTTATACAAACTTTTTCGTATAATCTTCATTTAAAACTGACAAGATTGTTTTAAAAACAAAGGTTTGCGTTTGAGAAAATTTAGAAACATTAGTGAAACCATTGAAATTAGACATTTTTACATAAAAACATAATATTGATTTTCTCGAAACAATAGATTTGGACTTGCTGTAATTTAATACTGACCATCTGATAAAAATGTACGTATATCAAAGATTTTGCAACAAGCAGCTTGGAATCAATGATCGGAACAATATAAATAATAACTTCTAAACATCGTGAATTAGAACAACAGATAAAAAAGGAAAGCATTTTGTCCTTTCTGTGTATTTTTAATTCACGCTATTTGAATATTATTATTGTTAACAATTATTATAAGTAATAATTATCAGCCTGAAATACTCATCTACATTGAAAAAATCTCCCGAGAAAAGATGCATGCCGCCAACGGGACGTGAACCCGTGTCCTTCTGATTCTGGTGTTTCAGGCTGATAATGATTGCTCATAATAATTGTTACCCTTTGTGCTATGCATACAAATCTTGTCTTAAACGTTAGTTTATCAATTAAATATAATAATAATTATTATTGTTTTGATATTGATTAGTAAATATCACACGAGTGTGTAATTATAGATTTTAATATAGATTTCTTATATTGTTAAAATAATCTACATGTTTTCCATTTGTTTCATCAGTCAGTGTGTTGTGGCAATCAAATAATTAAATATTTGTGATTAATAGTATTCAGGTATCTATAGTGGAACAATTAAATAGTCAGTTTCATAAAAATCAAAGGCAAAAATAATTTTATAGATTGGTTTATTATCGATGACCAAACAAATACCGTTTAGAATGTATATTCATTTGGTATTGCAATCCATTTTAATTATAATTATACAAACATTGTTATCAACAGGCCATCTTATTAAATATACATTTTTAAGGCTATGTGCAAAATTTTTGACTAAATAAAGAAGGTTTTTTTGGAAAATCTTTGATATGAAAAGGATATAATTATTTAAGTGAGTGAATTTGTGATCTATCTATTTACTATTTCCAACAATTGTATTTAATTTTGAATTTGATAAAAGGGCGTGAGAAAGAAAATGTATTTAATTTTGAATTTGATAAAAGGGCGTGAGAAAGAAAATGAGACATTTTTACTTACAGGAATTGATCTACTTTCTCTAATTGAATACGTATGATTTTACTGTTTACATATAATAAGGATTTTCCACAAGACCAAAGGCACTAAATATTTCAAGGGGAAACCTTATTTCTATAACGCCAATTGTCAATTGAATCGAAAATATTAATTTAATATTTTTCAATCGCCATTCAGTGAGAAAAGATTCCACCATTTGTATAAAATTGTTTGCAATGCAGTCTTTTCAACTAACTTTTCTTACTTTACAACAATGTTCAATAAGAAATTGTTTCTATATTCATTTTACCTACTCTGTCAATTCTTTACTAGAAATCTACTCTTCTTACAATATTATGAGAGGCTTGCACGCGGTCATTATCACAAACTATTATTTTATCACAACTGAACAACAGTGTCGTGAATTTTCCTTAGTTTCAAGTTGGTCCAATTCTAACAATTTCTTTTGATACAAAAATTGTAAGTAAAAACTTATCACAAAAGCAAACTTTTCGTTTTCAATTTTTCAATAATTGACTTGAAATGGTTATACAATAAGACAATGCCAAGAATCAACTCATTATACTTAGATATCACTGTCAAAGTACCCTTAGAATATGTTTAGTATAATTAGGATGCTCTATCTAATGGTGAATACCTACATACACTAATTACACTTTTCTGGTAATGAATTGATCAAATTAATACATTGACATTAGTCATATTCAAGTGTTTGAGGAACCTACCATTTGACAATGTTTTCCTAACAAACAGAAACACACAAGTGAAAATTAACACGTATTTCACTAATTCATTATCTTAGGTGTTGAAAAAACTGATGCAAGCAAATAATTAACTGTTCATTAATCTAGTCAAATCTGTGTTACACAATACACAAGGCTATCATTCTCTTCAGTTCTAACTTATCATTACTTATATCGTCTATATTAAAATACTAGGAGGTGATAAAGTCTTCAATTTGATGAAATGGGGGTTTTGATGATGGCACACGGCGAAAGAAGTTTTTGGATATTCAGCGGTTTGACACGACAACCTATCGGTTCAGGCCAGAGAGCACGAGACGTGGGGCAGCATATGGGTTGCGGCCCACTGGGACTCGCTGGGTAGGCAGGCCGGATAGTCCACGCACATAGGTATAGGTCACCGGGGGGCGCAGGATCTTCTTGGGCTGGGGGTTCTTCTTGGTGGTCCGCGACCGGGACTTGTCGGAGTCTGAGTTCCCGCTGCTGCAGGAGTGAGAGCGGGAAGAGATGCTGAGGTTCTGGAAAACCTTCCTGAACGAGGTGGTGGAGCGGTGGCGTCTTCTCCTCTCGGGAGAATCGTCGCTCCCGGTGTCGCTGCTGGAGTAGGCCTCCCGGGTGTCGGGAGACATGGGGGAGCTGGTGTGGGAGTGACTAGAGTTGGAGTCCGTGCTGGAGGACCTGCAGTCCTCGTCCTGCTGCCGGAACCTGCCCAATCTCCTCCCCAGAGCCCTTAAGAGCCGGGCTCCTTTCACTGTTTCTACGTCGTCCATTGGTGGCCACACAACTATGGCCGGCAAAGGTATAATTGGAGTTGGTATTTTCTTATTTTGAAAATACTAAGTTAACATTAACACAGTCAAGTCAAATGTTTTTTAAGTTTAAAACAAAGTTTTCACAAGTTTCAAGAGTGATCAAATATATCAATTCACTTTTCTTCTGGTAACAAATCGAATTTTAAACAAACTGGTTGTAATAAAATATTCAAGTATTTGCGTTATTTATCTCGCTAGCGTAGTATCACTGAGTATTATTCAGGGGTAGTTCCACTTTGAAAGCAGGAGATAGACTGGTTAAGGGAGGCTTTGCTGCGCTTTATATAGCCTTCTGTTGGGGTGGTGGGAGGCGAATACCCCGTGTCGGGCGCGCTGTGGGGTGAGGCGGAAGTAGGTTCTGGAGGTATAATGCACGTTTATCTAGCCGCTAACCGCTAGCCGCAACCAGTTAACCGATGGAACTTTTAAATTATTTCTCCTTACTCTTTTCCCGGGCTCAAGTTGTCACTTTAGTACCACGTTTCTTCTTTAACACTTAATAGTAAGCGCGGCTAGTAAATTAAGTCAATACTTTTAAAAGCTGCTTGATTAATTTCGCGGTCCACACAAATTTTAAAGTATTTACATACCATATCAGATAATAAATGTACGTTACGAGTTATAACTTAGAAATATTTTGAAGATCTTTATTTGTTATACATAGATCACAATCCTTAACGTTCAAATGAGTTGAAAAGTGAATAATTTAACTGTTTTACGCTCCGATGTCAATAGAATTGTGAACATGTATATTGAGTAATGTTGTAAGGAAGAAAAAGAAAAAGAGAATTTTAGGTAGGTTATTAAGTCAAATTGAAAGTTAGACTTGTTTGTGGCCGAGTGGTCGAAGTTTAAGGCTTCGGATTTCCAGTCACGATGTCGTGGGTTCAATCATCCCATAGTTCTTCATATATAACGCAAATTAAAACTACCATTTTAATGAAGGAAGTAGCAAAAAACTTGTCCGTTAACTCGGGAGTGTTTGCATTGGTTTTAAGTTTTATTGAAGTGTACACAGTCGGAATAATATTTCAACTATTCGATTCAGAGTGGAAAAAATCAACCCTTAAAATCATTTTTTTACAGCACATCTATTTTCAATTTTCGGCCTAGTTACGCCATCTCTTTGGTCGGATAGCAGCCAATTGCATGGTTCCCTTGATAACTCAGGATCAAGTCAACCCTTCGTAACACCTCTTCGAAAAGTCTTTAAAACTATGAAAAAAATTTGAAAAGTAGCCCATAACCTAACCTAAAGTAATCAACCAATTTATTTCAACACTTTTTTTTCAAATAGGTGTTGAGTTGAGTTCATTCTGAGTTATCCGGTCACCCAATTGCATTTAAATATATATTTGTATTTAAATATTTACATATATATTTGGCTGTTCTTTGAACATTCCTCTCCTGGAAGAAACTCCTAACGGCTGTATCTGTAAATTTTTAAAATGTCTTAAATTTAGAATGTCTTAAAAACAGTGACGGATTGAACTTCTAAATGAATAAGCAGCGCTAACATTTAAGCAACTCTTGATTGGATGTAACCGAGATTTATGCCGTATATTAACTGCTATAAATTTTTTAAATTTTGAAAAGTTGTCTGTATTTATTACAATGTCATCGAATTTCAGAGAAATGCGTGTGTTTGCGCGTGTGTGTGCTTGAGTGCCATCAATAGTTGAATGCCAATAATATAATACATTGTCATTGACAGCATTGTATCTTCCGAGTTTCAGCTCGATCGCACTTGGAGGGGGTTATTTTCCCCTACCAAGATTTACATTCATTCATTCACGAAAATAAAATCGAAAAAAAACGCTCCAGAAAGTATTTTCCACTGCTGAACGAATCCGATCTAAAGTCAAAGATATTTTAGATATGAAATCGACTTTGTAATTAGTAAAAAGTAATACGTTAATTGTCTGGAGATCAAATTGAATATAATTTTTTCGAGCTGAATTAGATACCAATCCTTCTTATTTTTTACATTGACTCCACACAGGAGGCCCCGAGGAAAATAATTTCCCTCATGGCCTATGTCATCTGGGATGCTGTGTGGAGAGTCTTTTTGAGTAGAGGAAGGAATGAACATCGGTCTTGTAGAGACCCTTGTTGTAGGAAGAGGGAAACACAGGGGCAGCAAATCTTTCCACAGCCGAGCTGTTGAACTCAAGAACGAGTCGAAAAAGCGACTTTTAATGGAATGAATAATTTATTAAATTAATAAGTTATTCCACTTCATGTTAACTTATTTATTCGAAAAATTATATTTTTAATAACTGTTACTACAATAAATGATTGACTTTAATTTAGATTCAGTCCTATTCTTTTATTGACTGAGCGTATCAAAGCCCTGTTTTAGCTGAACCTTTTTTCATTTTGTCTGTGTGTAAATTGTTTGGACGTTTCGTTTCCGATTTAAGATAGTGGCCGTGTTGGATTCTGCCTTTTTTATTTCGCCAGAGTTTGCATGAGCGTGGATCCTTCAACGAGCTGTCAAATCAGAAATAACCAATGTTATGAAACCTACCTGCCCGAAGAAACTGTGAAAAACGATTAGTCTCTGATATAGTGACGTTTTTATGGGCAAATTGTAAAATTTTTTCTATGAAATTTAAACAAATTATTACATAAAATACATGATTTATAATGAAGTAGTTCGATATTTAAATACCTACCAACTTACAAATCTTACGATTTCAAAGAATAGTTTGGTTTTGATTTTTTATTAAAAAGAGAAAAACATAATTTTTTGAATGCGAGGTCTATTTATCATAAAATTGCTGGTTGACTTGAAAGTGAGCATAGCAGTTATATTCTGTAGTTACAACGGTAGCCATTTGAATAACATGCCTTTGTCAATCTAAAAACTGAAGAATTAATAAATATTTTCGTTATTTGTTTTTGGGGTGTTGATCTACCGGATCTGCCGGATCTGCCCTGATGATGGACACTGCAACGCTGTCCGAAACGTCGGCTAAAGAAGGAGGTAGCGCAACACGGCATAACACCCCAAAAACAAATAACGAAAATACTTTTCGCCCTGAAAATCATGAAACGTATCTAATTAATATAAAAGTTACTACACATGATTTAATACTTTAAAAATAACGCATTGTTTGCAAAAATATTCCACCCTTTAAAAATAACACGTTGAATTACGAATACCGTAACAAATTGTTTACAAAGGGTGCATAACGTGTTCTAAATAAGTTTTTTCTGTTTAAACTAGGTTATGCTTTCGAACTCTATTTATAAAACACCAGTCGTACACAGAGCAAAAACGATAATTTTTTTTAAAGAATGTATTGTTTCGTAAGAACAAAAGCAAGACATTGAGGTCTTTAAATATACACAATTTGTAAAAAAACTTAATGAATTTTCCAGTAATGCTAACAGGATTATTCTAATTAGCTCATTTGGTCCCATTTTCGTTCCAAATAAGAAACGGTACAATTTGTCTTAATCTAAAAGATACGAAAAAATGTTGACTAGACACCTCCTTTGAAAAATCATTAAAAGTGATGAAAAAAAATAATTTTAAAAATGATTAAATAGGTTACGCCTGGTTAGGTTATGGGCTAACAATTATTATAAGCAATAATTATCAGCCTGAAACACTCATCTACATTGAAAAAATCTAGTCTAATCTTCAAATAAAAAATCTAGTCTCCTTCAACGGAAGCAATCTTCCGAACAGGACCTCCATCGATATGCTTGGTGTAACTCTAAGTGACCAGCTCAGGTACGGGGGCTCCATCGAAACCAGAGTTAAGTTAGCCTCTCAGAAACTGGGCGTACTGTACAGGGTCCGCAGATACTTTAATAGTACACAAATGCTAACCCTGCACAAATCGTAAGTGCGCCCCACGGTTGAATTTGGCAGCCACCTCTGATCTGGAGCTCCAAAATACCTAAAAAAACCCTTGACTCTGTGCAGAAACGGGCGGTCCGTTTGATAGATTCTCCCATCTTAACAGACGGACTGCAATCTTTAGAGCACAGGCGTCAGGTGGGAATGCTGTCATTGTTCTACCGGTATTACAATGGAAGATGCTCCGAGGAACTAGCGTCATTGATCCCCTCGGCACCGGTGCATAGTCGGGAAACACGCCAAACACGCGTCCAACATTTGCACACGGTTGACATTAGTCACATGAGAACGGGTCGTTTCTATGACTCGTTCTTGAGTTCAACGGCTCGGCTGTCGAACGATTTGCCGACCTCTGTGTTTCCTCTCTCCTACAAGATGGGTCTCTTCAAGACCCCTGTTCATTCCTTCCTTTCCTCAAAAAGATCCTCCACACAGCATCTTCAAAGATGACATAGGCCCTTAGGGAAGTTATTTTCCTCAGGGCCTCCTGTGTGGAGTTAATGTAAAAAAAAAAAAAATCTTCCGAGAAAAGATACATGCCGCCAACGGGACTTGAACCCGTGTTCTTCTGTCCTTCAGAGAGCACCTGACCGGCAATCAGAAGGACACGGATTCACCTGGTTAGGTTATGGGGTAACAATTAATATAAGCAATAATTATCAGCCTGAAACACTCATCTACATCGAAAAAATCTTCCGAGAAAAGATACATGCCGCCAACGGGACTTGAACCCGTTTCCTTGAAGATTTTTTCAATGTAGTTGAGTGTTTCAGGCTGATAATTATTGCTTATATTAATTGTTACCCTTTGTGCTATGCAAAAAAACTTATGTCTTAAACGTTAGTTTATCAATTAAAAATAATAAGGTTATGGGCTATTTATAATTTTTTTTCTTGACTTTTCAAAGAGGTGCTGACATGAGTTTTCACGGAACTGATAGATTATATATACGTAAGTATGTCGAAATATTTATTCTCCCAATCCGGATAACATAAACCAACTTGGTGGGTGTACAGTACACCGTACTTCAAAGAGTGAATGGTGACCGGACAACTCAACAATGTGCAGCTTCATCGCTCCTTTGAAGATCCATTGAAAGCGAAAAAACCTAAGTAACGTTAGGTTAGGTTATATTTAAAAAAGTGATATTAAAAAAAAAAAAACAGAGTGTGTAATTCAAACGCGGTAGAAGTGAAACTAGAAAGTCGCTGGATGTCGCTATCTTTTGCTTGTTTTTTTTTAAAGTAGTTTGTGTATTGATTTCACAAAATAAAAATGTTTTTTTTTGGATTTCGTAAGATTCGAACCCCCGTTCGCTTGATGTCTCTCTCTCTGGCCGCTGAGACTTGTCGGGCACCTTGCCAACTACGCTATGGAAGGCACGTGCCGAGGTGCGCATTATATTGTGTAGAACTGAGTTGCGACGCATTTCCGTTTCACCCGAATTTCAAGTCACTAACGGCGCTAAAGAAGTTTCACCACAAAAATTTCATCACTTTTAACGACTTTTCAAAAAGGCTTTTAATGCCACTTTTTTGAGTTGTCATGGAACCGAATAAATAACGTGCAAATGTCACCTTAAAGCTCGAAGAAGAGTAGGTACGTACTCGAAATTCCAAAACCAATAAATGATCTTCATTTCATTTTTATCTTTCAATCTCCAATTCAATCGGCCGTTCATTTCATTTTCCATGAGAATAATCTTGATGGACATGGAGACATTAGTTTGTTACCGAATCCTTCGAACTTGAAGAAGAAACTGGGATGATTTTTGTTTGAGTGGATAAATATCGCAACGGAATAAATCTTCTGTTGCTACGCGGTTATTTATATCGAGTAACTAACTAAGTGAGTAACCTACTAAGTTCATCGCACAATACTCAGGGCCGTATTAACGCGCAATTAGCCTATGGGCCTGCTCCACAAATTACAAATTATAGGTAGCTTCAACAGTTTCCGTAGCTATAAGTAGCTTCAACCGTATCAGTTCAATAAGTACTGTCAACAGTACCAGTCTCTTTAAGACCCGGATTGAATGAAAGACGGAAAAACTTTTGCCGGTAGCTCGTTCCACATACGAGCCGACTTACACAAAAATGAGTCGAAGAAACGTCCGGTTTTCATGAAGCCAAAATTAATCGGTTGTTCCGCTCTCATCGTTTTTATTTATTAAATAAGAGACAATTACAAAAAGAATTTTTGGGCGCGAGGGATACTGATTACAAAACTACCAGTATTCTTCTTTATTTATAAAAATAAATCGCTAAATGTGTTGCTAAACGCAAATCTCGAGATCAGCTGAACCGATTTCGTTAATTATTTTTTTATATTATTCCTTGAAGTACGAGGATGATTCTTACGGAGAGAAAAATTAAGAAAATTGGGCAGGAAATTGGATAATCTCAGAAAACCTATTACTATCCTAAACGACTATCGCACGTTTGACAGTTCGCGTGTTTGAGAATGACATTTTGCAAAACAATGATTGTTAAATAAGGATTCTATTTGAAAATCTTCAAGTTGATAAATTTATTAAAAGTAGGTACTCCCCTAATAGTTTGAATCTAATCAAGAATTTTAGATATTTTAAATAAGTACCTATGTTAGGTACCAAATTTAATATACCTACATGAAGAATGGAAATTTGAATAAAAATTGTAAAAGGTGGCACGCGGGCTTTTTAAAAACTGAATGTACTGGGATTGAATTGAATATATGGAACGCGGGAGGAGGGTTGGCGGAACAAGGGAGCGGGAAAGGGAAGAGGGAAGGCGGGGAAGGTGGAAGGGGAACGCGGGAGGTGGGAGGGGGACCTGGGAGAGGGGAGGGGAACTCGGGAGGGGGGTTCGCGGGACGGGGGAAGGGGGAAGGGGGTGGGGATTGGAGTGGGAGAGGGAAGATGGAGGTGAGGGAGTGGGAACGCGAGAGGGGAAGAGGACGCAGGGGAAGAAGGGGAGGCGGAAGGGGAACGGGAACGGGACGAATGGGAAAGGACACTCAGAGAGAAACAATTTCTTTGTTAAATGGCATAGCAACGCATGCCGGGACCAGATAGTTATAAATAGTTGTTCATAGCAGTGTTGGTAAATCGTGTTGATTTCAATTCCTTTTATTTTTATCAGGTTAGAGTTCATCAACTTCTAAATTTTAAACTTTTCTGCAATTCATTTATAAAAATAATAATAAAAAAAGCTTTTTATTTCTTGCAAATAGGTATGTTACCAAGTTATAAAAAGTAGGAAAAAGTATAATGTTATATACAATCTTGTTGAAAAATGTTATACTATATGTATCTTAAATTATTCCTAAGCACGAACCCCTTTCTCAGGCGAAGGTGATGGCCTCCCCTGAAGAATTCCATTTATCTCTGTCTTGAGCTATTTGCGGCCAGCAGGGGCCAGCTATTTTTATTATTTCATCTGCCCATCTCGTGTGAGGTCTGCCTTTGAGACGATTACCGATGGGCCATTCCACTTTGTTGCCCTGCTAGTCCACCTGTCGTCCTCTAGCCTCTGATTTTGGATTTGAGGAAAATTTCAAAAAATTGCCGGGGCGGATCCTTAATTGGGAGATTTGCATTTCCTCCTCCATCCTCCAGACCCCACCAGGTAGGACCACAGCTTTAACATCGGGGTTTACGGATCCTAAATACGGCCCTGCCAACACTTATCTGGTGAATTTTATAAAATGATTTATTAATAATGGTCAAGAAATATTTAGCTACCCTTGTCTATCGTTCAAGCGTCGTCAGATCGTATATCAATTGCGATGAGCGGATTTTATTCTGGAATCTAAATAGTGGGGGTCACTAAAGGTTATTCGTTTTCAAACGTGGGTTCGTGAATTAAGCATTTGTTGAGGTAGGCCCGAGCGAAAGTTGGGTCACTAATAATATACCTGCTGTTAAATTCGATTTTTTTATTTCACTTTGTAACCGATAAAAGAATGATTGTATTTTATCGGTATGGGTTTAACTTTTTATAAGTTTTTAAAGTTTTACCAATTTTACACAACTTTCTGCTGCAAATTTCCTTTTCAGATTTTTTTAAACAAAGTATATTGATTTTCCATCCCGGGTCAACGATCCCTTGAATTTTCGATTCAACTTCAAAGGTGTGCAATGACAGTTGATCACCGAAATTATGTGTATTATAAAATTATAATTTTTTGTGCATTATTTACCAATTTCAAACCAAAAATCGACATAAAAATACCTTAATAAGAAGTTGGTATGGATATCCAATAATTTTATTCGTTGTGTCGTTTTTAGTACTTGTACGCAGGTGTGTAGAGGGTATAAACAAGTAGTTTTATCCTTAAGGCGTCATATCCGCGCCCAAAAAGAAGAAGATGGAGAGATATGTAATTACGAACGTTAGAGGAACGCGCTAATATTTAAAGCGATAAAATCGATGCGAAAATTGTGAAAATGTTTAATAAAACACGACTCGTTTAAAATAGAGCAAAAATTTCATGAAAGGCGTCTGATTTTTTTCACAACTATATCTCGCGTGATTTTTTTCACAACTATAACTTGTAAAATAACTGAAATAAACGTGTTTATAATAATTTTCAGAGCATACTTTGCGATTTTTTTTAACGAGGGAATTTCGTATAATATAATTTGCGTTTAGATATTATCTTGAAAAAAAAACATATATTTTTTTAAGAGCTTAAAAAATTCTAATGTTTAAGGGAGATATGTAAGAATTTGTTTCATACTTTTGTTATTCGACGGTAAGTACATCCTCTCTGCAATGGGAACACTTTGTTATATTTTGTCTAAGTAGGTATACCGTATTATCTCTAAACCGACTGCATATTGTATGTAAGTATGCGGGGGGCTAACCGTTGGGGGATCAACTATCTAGGAATCTGCAATGTCAACGAATAAACATGTATCTTTACGTAATTTATAAAATAGACACCCATAAATAATGCTTTTTTTGCTCTTAGAGATTTATAAAAATGTAGCTATTCGTATGTATTGTAGCACGCTTCACGATGTTCAAAATTTGAATGTTGTTTCATTTTCAAAACTGAATATGTTCGTTAACTCCTTAGTGTTTCAAACATCCACAGAACACACAGGAGGCTTTTAGTACTTTAATGTCACAAGTAATATAATTAAAGCTATAATATATAATATATAATACAATTTTTTTTACATTAGCTCCACAAGGAGGTCCTAAGGAAAATAATTCCCCTCAGAACCTACGTCATCTTTGTGGATGCTGTGTGGAGGGTCTTTTTAGGAATGGAAGGAGAGGAAATTCTGAGAAGGAAAAGGATACGAGGGGTGGGTAGGAATCTGAGGGTTAGTGTGTCCAGGAGTGACGGACGTATGAATCCATCCCTCCCACTGCGTTGCAAGGCGATATTCGAAAGAGTACGGCTGGAGAAGTCTAAGGGACTCTTTCAACCAACCTCTCTCGATCCGGCCTGCCATGCAGCTGGTGGGCAGACACACACAACTATAATATCTGCTGATTCCATCATTAAATAACGGTTGTCTGCCATTTGGGAGGGATTATGATGATTTTTTTAATTAAACTTTTTACGTTAAACGTGGCGATAAACGTGGCGAACCACTTGGGGTGATCTATTTTTTTTTTATTACATGAATACCGCACAAGAGTCCCAACTGCTCCCGTCTGGAGCCAGTAGGACTATGGCATCCCCAATTGGGTACGTTGTGAGGCTGAAGGTAGTGGGGAGGGGAAGGAGACACGGAGGAGGAAGGTGGGGAAATACCTGGCTATTCAGATTTGGTCACCAAACACGGCTAAAGCCATTTAAAGCAACGTTTCAATTCTGAATGGTGGTCTTACACCAGGGCGATACTGAGAGTATTTTCCACTCTGGAACGTGCCGCAAATATACTATATATTATTTTAAATGAATAAATTGTGAAATAACACAAATTAATCAAATAAAATTTACTTACCACGTCGGGATTCGATTCCGCGACCTTCTGAGTGCTAGTCAAGAGCCTTACCGCTGGACTACGCCAGCCGACCTATGGCAGAGGTGTTAACTAACTAACCAACTAACCATCACGCCGTTTCCCCGCAGGGGTAGGCAGAGAGGACGGACCGCCAAACAACTCGGTCTTGGCACACACTCTTTGCCTCACTCACATTCATACGGCAGAGGTGTTGGTTATCCAAAAAAATGTTCCCGCGGTGGCGGTACCACCTCCCAAATTGAAAATATATAATAATTATAGGGAAATCTTAATAAAAGATTTATTAATCCTTTCATGAAATTGTGTTTTTTTTTGGTCATTTTGGTAGATAGAATTCAGGTCGTATTAGCTTTATTACTATTTTCGTATGAAATTAGGTTTGGTAATAGAAAATATTTGTTTTGTGAGTTAGGTTGTTTGATGGTCGATACTTTCAGTATCGCACTGGTGAAAGCGGTGATTGACTGCTCTTCAGAATCGACGCGTTGCCTAACATAGCTATGATCAGATTTTAGTAACTATATCTTAGTATCCAGGTACATCCCAAACTTTTTCTCCCTATCTGATTGCTTTTCTACCAACCTTCACGAAATTTCTCCAATAAGTATTACATAATTCGTATAGCTTCGAGCAGTCCGAACTCTCATCAGAACTAACGAAAAAAATAAAGATTTGACATTAGCAGCATCATAATAAAATTACGAAATAATGATCCAAAATGAAATATTTTTTAAAAACCACAGTTTACAAAATTGTATTTATTTTCAAATCTGTTCAGATATATGAGCTAAATATTTTATCACAATCACTCATTGATTTAACAGAATTTTTTTGGCGGAAGCAAAACCTTTCATAATCAAAAATCTACCAATATCACGTAAATACTTAAGTTACCTTAATTACATACATAAATCCCGACCTATGATGACATAATTCGCCATTACTATTTTGGTACTCGTCAGCAGAACTAACACCCAATTTATTCTATTTACGGAACACCATATTTCATAACTATAAAGGCAACATCTGTTTGTCTAATTAAAAACTCGCGGCAGTGTGTTTTGGTAACATAATTTTTTTTAAATAAAGACAAACATTCCCGGATTACGAATAACCTGACAATATTTAAAAATCTTCTTCTTCCACCACAGTAAGCGGAAAATGTTGCTTGGGTCGTGATGAAAGACTTAGCCAGCTGAGGGATCGAACGTGCGATGCCTGGGTGGGACCCAAAAGCGATGCCAACTCAGCCACTGACCGGCCAGGGAACCCCTTATTTTCTTCTTCAATCTTTGCAAATTTCTGCTGTGTTTAATTTCCCCGTGTTAACGCAACTATTTTCAGTTCAAATGTTATTTTCATCGTGGACCGAAGCTTTAAAAAATCGATCGATAAAATGAGTATAAAGCTATTTTGTTGGCTGGACGTAGTAGGTCCTGTTTTAACTCGACCATTTGGCAATTCATCTGTCCATTAATTTTTTGTTTGATTCCGGTTCAAGATGGTTGCCGTCTTGAATACTGCATTTTTATTCCGTCAGAGTTCGCATGAGCGTATATCCTTCAACGGACTGTGAAATCGGAATAATCAATATTATGGTACCTTCCTACCTGAAGAAAGTTTGTTAAATTAATTGTCATCCTATGATTTCAGAGGAAATTTAGGTTTCTAGTTTCTAATCTAATTTATTAAATTAGAGAAAATCTGAAACGTACCTTTTTGGAAGCGACGTCTACTATTATCAGAACTACTTATTTACGCTTTTGAAATCCTAGGCCTCAGACGGTTCAATGATAATAATAAAAATTAAAAGTTTGATATCTGTAAATGTTTTTTTTAGTCCGAATACGACGCAAGATTCGTATGTCGGGATGTTGGATTATTTACGTAACTGTAAGTAAAATTTTAAGCAACCCCCGACTCAAAAAAAGAGCTGATAATCTTGAAACGCTTAGACAGATTTTCATGAATTGTAGCTAAGAACCAACTCGATCACGACAGCTTTCTAACAAAAAAAACCGAATCATAATCGGTTCATTCGTTTAGGAGTTACGATGCCACAGACAGACGCACAGAAAGTCAAACTTATACACTTTTGTAGGTTCATCTTGCGTTTAACCAGCCAGCGGCCGAAAATCCACATTTTGTCGAAAGTTGTTCTAACGATCGTGCAGGGCGGTTGCAATGAGAAAGAATAATTATTCTCCGTGTTTGGTTCTGAAACAGTCTTTTAGAAAACTAAATCCATTTTCCTCAAGTCCTTCAGCAATCATGCATTCCTTTCTCTTCCTCCTTTCCTCAAAAGTCTCTACCAGGAGAAGAAGATGATCCTACCTACATGAGGAAATAATTGAACAATATTATCGCCCAAGTTTGCCCTACCTACTTGGGCAATTGAATTTTGTTCGTGACATGGGTCACAGCTCTCTAGTGGATAATATTGCAAATATCGCAAGATTTCGTCTTTTTATCGTAAAAAACTGTCGTTCGTAGAAGCCTGGTGTTGTGTCAGTGCTGAAAGCCAGGATCGATCCTGCATCACCGTAGTACGCCGTCAAAAGGTAAGAGACTTCCTTTCATTTCCTATTTCCTTACGATTGAATTTCAAAACACAATTATTTGGTATTTACTCAAAACAAAAAAGGGATTTACAGTCATCTTTTCGGGTCTCGGTATCGGCCGTGACACTCCGTACCAGCTTTTTTAAATTATAACTCAATTTCGATTTTATTTACATCCAAAAATTCTGAAAGGCGTGATGATAAAACTATTAAAATAATGTACTTTTTGTAATTATTTTTTGATTATAAGTATTTATTATTTTTCAACAATGTCTAAGTAAAATAAGAATATTAAAAAAAAAATATATATATTAGTGTGCAATTGCGCAAATAAATACACAAACGGACCAATTTTCTTCAAGAAACACATGTATGTTTACATTTTTTAATGATTTTATTTAAACTAAAATAAAAATTCTAAAACATGCGATACCCAGATAATATATAGATTTGTTTTACGGCATGATTATATGATTTGAAATGGGTGTGCTGTAATACGAAATCTTTTTTGAAAATTTAACAAACTGCCAACGACCTATGGTATATCCTTATTACACTAAAAATAAATATTTTGTCTCAAAATTTAAAACATGCGAATGCTAGATAAAAGAACAATCTTTCGAAATCCATTTATAATTGTTTGTGTAAAAGAGTCGTTTCGTCTAAAATCTGATTTAAAAATGACAAATTTCTGGTTTTCTCTGGTAATACCGTCTTAAGAAAATATATGTGTCTATGTAAATACATGCATTTGTAATTTTTTTAATTCCTGACAAATCATTTTATCAAATGTTTTCTAAAAATATTAATAAAATGTATTTTGTTAACGCTTATTTTGAAATGATTGGATTATTTCTCGCAAGCGCTAATTTTTCCACCTTTTTTCAACCGTGTTATGGAACATGAAATTGATTTGCTTGTGTTGAAATCACGCGCAAAGCCGGGTAATAATACCCGTTATGTCATAAATAGTGTGGGTATAATTAGAAAGAGAGGATTGGGACGGAATCACACGATGGGCATAATCCCTCTAACACTGTGATTTTTGATCTCTTAATCCCATGAGCTTTTACGAAAACGTAACATTAATAATTTAACTTGCATGAATGAAAATTACATCATTCATAATTACTATTTGTGATTTATATTCACGTTTAGTACTATCTTCTTGTTTACATTGGCAAAGGAGTTTATTAATATGGTCCGGTCATAATAGCCGAGTGGTACGTACAGATTTGCAGATAACAAAAATTAATAAAATAAATTAATAGATAATATTTTTGTATTAAAATTAGACCGCTCACTCTGATTCATTTCAGTTTTTTAGTGGTTTAAAAATAGTTGTACGTATCTATAAAGCAGACAGCAACAAAAGTTAGCTTTAGCGTCAATGAATTTGCAAAAAAAATACAAAGTGAGAACTTCTTTAGCTCTGTGATTTGAAACTCGATTAAACGAAAAATCGACATTACATCAAAGTATAGGATTTCGCCTGCGAGAGAATGAGATAGAATAATCGGTCTCCTCTTCGTGCGGTGCTTCATAGCCTCCCCACTCTTGTCTACTTTAGTTTTCTGATTTTAAGATTTTACTTCTACCGCGTGTGAACTGCACACCTGTAATATTTTTTTTAGTCCCCGGAGCCTTTTTTTTAATTTTCACAGTCATTCCTATCACAAGCCATGGCTCTTTTAAATATTCAACTAAAGGACAATACTCCACATTGTTTGTTTAATAATTTTCATTCAAAATCACCAGGCAAAGCTAGTCTTATATAAAAATGAAAAGATACAAATATATTTTTTTTACTTCTTCAAACTTCGCAAAATTACTTTGTGGCATCATTAATTACATAATGAATAACAGATCACTTTGTATAAACCACTATATTATAAACAATATCTACATGTTTCGATAACAATGTTATCTCCATCAGGATATGTTAATATAAAGAAAAATAAATGACAAACTGTCACGATAATATTTATTTTGATTAAATAAATATTGTCTTGACCTAGTTAATCTTAAACTCACCTGGCCGCTTACATTTTATTATGATCGCCGTAAAGATTAGTTCTGAACCGCTCGCGACTAGCGCCATCTATCTCGGGAGCACTTCTTGAATTTTTGTCGTCTTGGGAGCCGACTTGGATTCGATGAGTCGCCGAATTATTTAAGTTTATTGTTAAATATGTGATAGCGTCACCTTTACGGGTTTTACCCATTTAAAAAAGAATCATGGATTATTTTATAACCGCGAGCCGTGTTGTTTCCGTGAGTGAAACGGGATTTTTAAAAGTTTAAATGGTGGAGCCGCCAATCGCCATATTGTCGATGTGCCCACCTTCACTCTCGAACTTGAGTGTGGATAATCGGTGTAATCCTTTGTTTGGCGTTCATGATATTAACGTGGCCAAGGCTTTGAGAGGGGTTATCCTCGCGGAACTCAATATTTGAGGCGGATGGAGGCCCGGCACTGATCTATGAAGGGCGCGGTAAACGGCGTCTACCGAGATTTCTCCGGTACGCACAACCGAGACTTTGAGCCTTTCCTGGTTCCTGTTCCCTGTGGAGGAGTCCCCATCCTCTGGGGCCTTTCCTGGTTCCTGTTCCCTGTGGAGGAGTCCCCATCCTCTGGGGCCTTTCCTGGTTCCTGTTCCCTGGTGAGGAGTCCCCAGGCCCTGGAGCCTTCCTCGGTTCCTGTCTATGGAGACCCGCGTGCTCCTGGTCGCCTATTAACAGTGATTCGCATCAGCGTTAGAGTCAGGATAATTTAGATAAATTACGGTCCACAGGTATGCTCTCTTGCTTATGTGTTATTTTATTATTTCTTTAGGAAATGTGGAATTCTTGACCCCTTGGAGGGCATCCATGTATACACCATACCTTTAAAATATAGGTGATATTGTACTGCTAAATTATTTCTTTTATTTAACTAAAAATGCCCGAGGATAAAGACTGTATTTCCCTTCCCACAAACTTGAGGGAGATTCTGATGCTCTACCAAGAAATACACGTTACAAAACAAGTATAGACAAATTAGAATAAACTATAACATAGAATATAATGATAATTATTCTGAATTTGTCAACCATATTTTGGAAACAAGTCATTCTTTTGATATTAATACAGGTCTTAAAATTTTACATACTAACACTACGGGCATACAAATGGATAATTTAGAAATTTTAGAAATTAGAAAAAGCATTAATACGAAATTAAATATTATAAATAACCAAACATTTTTTAAAAAAAGCCATCTTTTAAATTTATTTTCTTATTAATAATTACAATTAATTATAATTATTGATTTTTTGATTTAGACTAATTATTTTAATTATTTGTTCTTAAAAGTTTTTATTATCCAAATGAAATTTTATTTTTCCTTAAATAATTTTTATATTTAATTTTGTATAACTATTTTTTGATTTGTAAGTAATTAATCACCTCTACTTTTTAATATTTTGTCTATGTTATAGTTTATTCTAATTTGTCTGTACTTGTTTGTCATTTATTTTTCTTTATATTAACATATCCTGATGAAGATAACATTGTTAGCGAAACATGTAGTTATTGTTTATAATATAGTGGTTTATACAAAGTGATCTGTTATTCATTATATACTTTTTTAAATTTTTGTTTTGTGGACATACTCGTAGTAGTGTTGCTTGTCGTTCTCTCGTGGCAAAAGATCGTTTCGCATTTGTTTGCCTTGTGGCGACCCCTATTGAATGTCCCGTTGACAATTTATATATTGACTTTCGTTCTCCCAATCCCTAAGAAGAGGGACTGCTCCAACCCTTCCACCTACTCCCCCATAGCCATCACTTCAACACTTTCAAAAGTATTGGAAAGGGTCCGGGTGGTTAGTAATAAATTGATCACATAGTTCAAGAATAACAACATCCTAAGCGATCTGAAATATGATTTTCGACGAAATTGGTCGTGTAGCGATCTGCTCGGATATGTGATGCGTATTTAATAATAATAATAATTGGATAATTTTTATAGCGCCGTTTTTGTGAAAAATCACCTCAAGGGCGCTGTACAATTTATTAAGAATAAGGAACTCCCGTGAAAAATATTATGGCGTTAAAAAATATGTTCATATTGACGAATAATATATAAGTTTTATTTAATGATATTAAACGCAGAGTTTTTAAAAAAAAATATTAAAAGTCCATTTTTAATCGGGTCGCAAAAATACGCCGTCAAGTTGGCATTATTGAAATTTTAGTGGTGACGTCACTGTTCGACGTGTCGTGACGTCACCGTAAAGTCATTGAATGGGAATGTATGATATGTCATATTAATTTATTCGTTTATTTACATACTGTTTATAGAGATTTAGTTGTTGTGTTTATTGAAACTTTATTTAGGACTAAATAATGTTTCAAAAATAAAGGTATCTCTTATTAGTTTAACTACATTATTGAAAATATTAAAAAAACTACTGCACAAAAAAAATAGTAATGCTTCTTCTAGGGAGAATACTTCGAACAACGGAATTCAAAATGGCGGTAGTTGATCAGCTGATTGCCCGATCCTATACTAATTTTTCAGGAGTGATGACGTCACACGATTCACCATACATACGGTGGTTTTTGGGGGTGTCTTGAAAAATTAAAACTTTGACAATTATTTTAACCTTCCCATTACCGCCCAATAGCCATCACTTTCACACTCTCAAAAATATTGGAAAAGGTGGTTAATAACAAATTGATCACATACATAGAGAATAACAAGATGCCTAGAGATCGGCTGTATGAATTTCGACGAAACTGATTGTGTGGCGATCTGCTCGGATACGTGACGCGTATTTGAGGGCGTTACCAAGAGCATTTAGCGTTTACTGCAACCTAGTTGCATGATTGCGTAATCACAAGCCAGATTTACGAGCACAATTTTAAGAAATATTAAATTTACAAGCTGACGGTATGTCACCGTAAAAAGTAATAACGAGTTTCACCCTTATTTCAACCAGCACGTACACCAACTCCAAGATTCACGTTGAGAAACGCGTCAGCCGAGTTTTGCACGGGTTTGGAAGAAAGCGACAGCAAGATCACAAAGGCTTCTGTCGATAATGGAGGCCTGGTTTACATAATTATACTCCCGCCAACACCGCATTTTAAATAAATAATTTCCTTCCTCTGTAATTACATTTTTAATTACTTCTCTTTGAATTTCAATTTTTTATCGAATGAAACAATAAATGAATGCAAATCTTGGAAATGGAAATTAATCCACTTCCCGATATCCGAACGAGCTGAAAGTCGGCAGATAGATTAGTTATCGAAGACAAAGCATTCTATCAACTTCTGGTGAAACTCTCACATACACACGTCCACAAACATGCATTTCTCTGAAATTTGCTAGTAGCCGGCCCAATAGTTGGCGCAACCAGGTTGTGTAGTTTGATGCGTAGGACCTTGGCGGAAAGTCGAAACTGTTTCACTACATGAAAATATTAGGTTTTTACAAGTTGATATCTTTGCAATTTTTTTTAAATTTATATTCTCAATGTTATTAACTTTATAATTCGTGCTGTATATTTATGTTTTATTATTATTTCTATGTTATTATGTGATGTATATTTATCGCTAGTCATTATTCTCTATTTCACAATACTGTGTTTTTCTCTGGTAAAAAAATACTTAGGACGGGTGGTTTCACAGCATGTGAACGATTGAACAAATTTTAATGACCAAATTCAAGTTCTGGGAAAGTTCTATTCAAGTCCTGTAATTATTTCATCATGTGGTTGTTTCACGATGCTCGGGTAACACAATCACAGGATTTGACGACCTCCGTAGTCCAGTGGCTAAGACTCTTGACTCACATTCCGGAGGTCGCGGGTTCGAACCCGGCATGCGCAAATAAATTTTATTTGATTAATTTGTGTTATTTCACAATTAATTCATTTAAGATAATATATAGTATATTTGCGGCATGTTCCAGAGTGGAAGATACTATCAGTATCGCCCTGGTGTAAGACCACCATTCAGAATTGAAACGTTGCTTGAAAATGGCTTTAGCCGTGTTTAGTGACCAGATCTGAATAGCCAGGTACTTCCCAACCTTCTTCTTCCCCACCTCCTTCCCCTCCCCGCTACCTTCAGCCTCACAACATACCCCAATTGGGGATGCCATAGTCTCACTGGCTCCAGACGGGAGCAGTTGAGATTCTTGTGCGGTATTCACTGTAAAAAAAAAAAAAAAAATTTGGCAAATGGAAGTAGAAAGCCCCTACCTTTGGTTTCATCTGCTTTTCTGGGAAGATCTTGATGCTCTCCAGGATAAAGGCACAGCGATGGTCACAATTACCGACACTCTTTAATATATTGACGAGTATTTTTATGATTAATCAGAGAGATTTCGAGAGCAAGATGTGAACGATGTAACTGCGATTTTTCAATTAATTTGATGTAGGTTATCTTAGATTTTTTGCAATATTGTAGATGTGTTCCATGTAGGTATGTAACATCTTCTTTTGTAGTAACAAGTAGGGACTTTCAAGGACAGGAGGAAAACAAAGGAAAAAATAACAATGAAGGACTTGGGAACAACGGTTTTGTTTTTAAGCTGTTTCAGAACTAAACACCTATTAATGGTAATAACCTACCTATATTTTTAAATTTCTATTATACAGAGGTAAGCCAGGTTTTGAATCCGTTACCTAACGTATCCGTAGTCTAACTAAAACTAACTAACTAACCATCACGCCGTTTCCCCGCAGGGGTAGGCAGAGAGGACGGACCGCCAAACAACTCGGTCTTGGCACACACTCTTTGCCTCACCCACATTCATACATCGTCTCATACATACTCTTCTATTATTCTGACTTTTGACATGGCCCTTGAAAAACTGACTTTTGAAAAACTAAAAACAAAAAAAAAATCTTAACCTCTCCGCCATAGAGGTTTGTAATTACTTAAGATTATTAATCGTTTAAAATATAGGTATCCAGACCAGACCCACATAGGTTATATATTTCAGGTGAAGTGGTAATGTACCATTTAATAAAGTCACCCACCCGAGATTCCGACTGTTCCGTACAATAAAGAATAACACAAAAATGCGATGCGGACGTATTTTTCCAATACAAAAGTGTGACCATTCTGTTTACCAAATTTTAATTTAGATTAATTGGGATACTGATATACGATTTCAGGCAGAGAGAGAGAGAGAGAGAGAGAGAGAGCGTTCTAAATGGACTAGAACCAAAAGGTACTAAGTCAGTGTTGATATTGATGTTTGCATCGACATGGAAGGCTTTTCTAGTATGTTTTTATTATTTTTATTATCGTAACTGTTTCAAAATATGGTTAGACCACTTTGAGGTGACTTATTTTTATGATTCTGTTTATCCCCCCTTCGCCTAATTAAAATTTTTAAAGTGCCTAAAATGATTTACTGAATAATAGAGAATTTATTTTCATAAGTACTTATTTTCTCAATAAATCGGTTAAACCATTTTAGGCACTTTGGGCGGGAGTAAATATAATCAAATAAATAAGTCTTCTCAAAGTGGTCTAACCTCAGTAAGTCGAATCAGCTAATAATAAAAAAAAAATTAAGATAACTTAATAGTAAAATTATTAAATTTGGTTTATTAAAATGAAAAAAAAAATATATATAGTGTGCATTATCTTTTCTGTACTACCATATTTTGATTTTGAAGCACAGTAGATATCAAAGGACAAGTAATTCATCGTAATCAGTTAGTGAACAATCAGTCACGTTTGGTCGCCAGATCTGTGACGTAATACGTCAAATTACCTTCCTTAATGACTCGGCCGACAGCTCTAGGTAACACAAAGTCAATAAGTCTCAGGTCACGTAATTTTGTTGATAAAACCTACGTATTACCCATGGGACTTACCATCAAAGGGATTTAAATTAAATTGACACGTTTTTAGGTGTTTGACCAGACATTAAACGATGTTTATGAAAGGAGCATCTATAGGTTTACGTTTCATCTAATTCACGGGTGAAATAAAAACATTCACCTGAAAAGCAAATAGCAACAGGCGATAAAACATATAAAATTGTACGGTCAAATGACCGTTAGCAAAAATGAGTTGAATAAGATATCAATATCAAAACTGTGCAAGAAACCATACCCAGTTCAAAATATTCACAAAAATAAAAGGATTTCCAATGACAAATACATTTATTTCTTAGTGATTTCCTAGTGATTTCTAAGAGAAAAGCCGACGTAGCTCAGTGGACAGAGCAGTTGACCGGAAATCAGGAGGGCGCGGTTTCGAGTCCCGTCGGCGGCAAGTATCTTTTCTCGGGAGATTTTTTCAATGCAGATGAGTGTTTCAGGCTAATAATTATTACTTATAATAATTGTTACCCTTTGTTCTATGCATAGAAATCTTGTCTTAAACATTAATTTATCAATTAAAATAAATAATAATTAACATTTATATATTTTCGTGAAACCAACTTTTTACGGTAAATTCGAGCACATCAAGTTAGTAAAAAGCTCTGGGACGGATATCGACAGGACATGAAAAATATCAATTTCTTACCGATTTTTATCGAAAATTTGCGAACAAAAACAAATTAAGTATTTACTCTAATAAGTTTCCAAAAAACACCCGAAAAGGTGAAATCATAATTTTTTTTAGAGTTTCTTTGAAATTATTGTGGTTTGATGGAAACGGTGAGCCGACAGTTGATCCCCCGATAGTTGGTCCCCCAAAATTAAAATTCTAATTTTTGGTGTATTATTTAGATACTAATTTCAAACCTAAAATCGACATCGAATACACCTTTAGAAATACTCCCACTACAATAAGCGGAAAATATTGTTTGTGTCGTAATGGAAGACTTAGCCAGGAATTGAACCCAAACGCAATGCCAACTCAGCCACATACCGTTTAAAACGTTATGAAGCATTTCTGAACTGATTTATATTTTTAAAACCCCCCAAATTTGACTCATTGCCCTAGTCTGGATAATTTCGAGTTTGTTTTGAGCTACCTACTTTGTTAAGATAGAGAATTCTAAAACAGTTGTCCATTTGTGGGGCAAATTTTGTGGTAGGGCCATCTACACAATACACCCACATTTATGTACACACACACATTTATGAACCAATGAACTTGGAAGATAATATTGTTGCATATTCCTAACCATATTCCTACCCTGCTCCTGTGTGTTATTGTCATGAACCGCATTACCAATCATCTACTGATTCTCGCGATTCTCGCCTAAAGCCGCATCCAGATATGCGGGACTCGCCGAGTGCCGAGCCGATTATTTTCCGAATCGCGAGTAGTGGGGATGGATGCTCGTAAATTGCCGAGCAAAGATTGTCAGTGCTCGCCTCTGCTCGCCTCGCTCGGCATGTTGTCGGTATGCTTCCTCACTTCAAAGTCGACGAATACGAATACTTGTGCGAGTAAAATTTGTATCCACACATTCGGTAAAGTGTTCGGCATAAAGTAAATGTATTTTGTAATGCATTAGTGTGTACCCCATCTCTTTGTGTAAATAGTTATTAGTGAAGGACAGAGATATGCCAATAAAAGCTAAAAGAAAAGTCTATAACGCATGTATTCTACCCTGTTTAACATATGGTTGTCAAACATAGACACTAAAGAAAACCTTAACAAATAAACTAAGCGTCTGTCAAAGTAGCACAGAAAGAAGTGTCATCGGAGTTAATAGAAGAGATAAAGTAAAGTTAACAGAAATAAAAAACAGAACTCAATTTGGTCAAAGAAACTTCACGTACTTTGTAACAAAACTTTATAATACACTTCCACTGACCATTAGACAGCACACTAATCACGTAAAATACAAAACAGATACCAAGTTTTAGATCACTACCAAAGACAGATCATATATCAACAATATTTTTAGAACCTCCTAATGCATGCTAACCCATTGATGTGATGCTGATTGTCCTTGCACTTTTACTCTAAATGTAAATAATATTGTTGTTGTTATCCTTTATAAACAATTTTTAAACTATTTATGTTAAAATGCGCCTCTCTCAACACAGGAACTCCTAGTGAGACAGGCACAGCACAATTACCTATGTAACATTAAAAAAATTAAGATTATAATAAAATAAAAAAAATTCAAACAGGTACATTCTGTACATCGAACACTAAAATGGCGATGGACTGGACATATGTTGAGAGAAAGGAGGCAAGAGAAATGGACCAGAATAGTAACAGAGTGGTATCCAAGAGACGGTAAAAGAAACAAAGGTGGACAAACGAAAAGATGGGAAGATGATCTAAAAAAGGTGGCTGGTCCAGAATGGATCAGAGATGCAAAGAATAGAGAAAAGTGGAAATCTTTGGAGGAGGCCTATGTCGAAAGATAAGCTGTTTCTAAAAATAATGACTCAAACGCTGATTATTTAGAATAATACTTAAATATAAAGAAAAAAAAAATTAATTAGATTTGAAAAATGTTTATAATTTAACAGCAATAAAGGTTAATTTAATTTAATTAATTAGTGAATACTCACCTACTTTTATAGATTTTTTATTGTATTTTATTTTGAAGGAATGGATTGGACCTATGAAATCGTTTTAGAGTTCCTCGCATTGTACGAGACTGAACCAATAATTTGGAATGCTTCGCATCCGAATCACAAAAATCGGAATCAGGTTCATGATGCATGGAGCGGATTGAAAACAAGATGGGGCAACGGTATTCTGTGACTGATATTAAAAAAAAGATTCTTTAATGGCATCATTTAGAGCCTGCTTAAAAAAGGTTAAGGACAGCATTAAATGTGGCTGCAGCAATGCTAACTTCATCAATGTTGTCCATGATTAAAAATATGAACTCGCACCAAACGTATTTGCTCGCACGGCAAGCAGTCGGCTAGCGTATTCGCTGTTCCCATAAAAAAAACTAGGCATTCGGACAAGGCCCGCAAGTTTGTGAAGACATGCTTACTATTTGGCGAATACGAAGCCGAGCACTTGGCATCTGCTGATTAATCGGCACTCGGCAAATCCGTCTTAACAAACATCGTATCGCCGAATCACGCATTTCCACCCGCGAACAATTCCCGCGCCCACCGTTAAAGAAAAATACCGCGAACTACACAATCCGCCATAAATGCAGCAATACTCGTTAAAAGAGAATGCCATAGAATCTCGCAGTCCAATTTCTTCCTACGCAGAAAGTCCTATTTCTTCCGAACCTGTATATAACGTATTTCTCTTTATTAGGTGGTTTCAAATTGCATTATAGACATATTATCACACAAAGATCCTTCGAATACATAAAGCATTACACTAAATTACGCACCACGTTGTTTTATAAATTAGTAACGTTGTTTTTTTTTCGAAATTTTTCCTAATTTTTCCTAGCAAAAACACCTCCGAGTAATTTTTTTCGGCCATTAAATCAGTAACAGGAATTTATTAATAGGTTCACTACCCACATATTATAAATAGAAATCTCGTTAGATTTGATCGTTTCATAAAAATAAAGTTTATAAACGAACATATCGATTTCAAGTCACGGCCTACAAACAATCCTCCAGTGATTTTCTTGGAAAAGTTTTAAACCTTTTTCTGAAAAAAGAAATTGGTTTTGTAAAATAAATATTTTAAATTGAAAACATCACGGTATGGTGTTACCGAGGTCTTTCATTTTATGTAATAATTATTTTTCTCGTTTTTGTGCAACGACATAAATTGTTAAAATGTTGTTTTGGGGAACTACCCATTTTCATACAAAACCTTATTTTAGATTTGAGGCCAAAATGTTTTATTTTATATAGCTGGTACCCGGCATGAGTTGCTATGCCATTTAATAAAGAAATTGTTTCTCCGTGTGTGTCCTTTCCCATTCGTCCGTTCCCCTTCCTCTCCCGCATCCCCTTCCCATCTCGCGTTCCCATTCCGTCTCCTCCACCTTCCCTCTCCCCACTCCACTCCCCCCTTCTCCCAAGTTCCCCTCCCTCCCCTGCCTCCCTCAAACCCCCTACCCGAGTTCCCCTCCACCCTCCCGCTTTCCGTACATTCAGATTTCAAACAGCTCGCGTGCCACCTAATGCAATTTTTATACAAATTTCATAATACCAGAGTTCACTAATAGTTGTTTACAAACCTTGTTCTGACAATAACGAACACACGAAAAAATTATTATTTAATTTGGTGAAATCGTTCGGAAGTTATGCGCGTACATACATTAAGGCGATTTATTTTTATTCACGTATTATATATTATATTATATGTATAGAATATAGATAGATAGATAAATAGAAGATAGACGGAGAGATAGATAGATTTATGTGAGTACCTCACTAGAATCCCAGCTGCTCCTGTCCGGATCCAGTGAGACTACGGCATCCCCACTGGAGGTTTCCACCGCATACCCACCCCGGTATAAGTAAACTTATGGTTACTCCTTCAGGGCTCTCACAAGGAAGCAAATTTTTTTTATTTGAACGTCTCTACATTTAATTAAACAAAGCTAGACCTCCAATTTCCCCGCATACGGTGTTAACGAGCAGTATGCAAGTGCTTTATATGTACGGGTTAGTATTAAATAATTAAATAAATATATACATTACCTCTTTCTTTGGGGAAAAGCAGAGGGGATAAATAAAATTTTCAAGTGTAGGCGGTACGGCATCCCCAATTGGGGTATGTTGTAAGGATGAAGGTGGTGGGGAGGGGAAGGAGATGGGGAAGGTGGGAAAGTACATTACTATTCCGATCTGCTCACCAAACACGGCTAAAGTAATTTCCAGCAACGTTTCAATTCTGAATGGTGGTCGGGAAATGGGGAAGGTGGGAAGCACCTTTCTCCTTAGATCTGGTCACCGAAAACGGCTAAGGCCTAATTTCAAGCAACCTTTTTATTCTGAATACCGGTCATATACCAGGGCGATATTTCCACTCTGGAACGTGCAGCGAATATGCTTTATATTATTTTAAAATAATTAATTGTGAAATAACACAAATTTACTAAAAAAATATATTAAATTCGGATTGCGAGTCAAGAGCCTTACCCCTCAAACAAAAGATATAGCAGATATCTAGTACGGTGTGTGCTACTTTATTGATTGACTTATGTTTTAAATTATAAAAATATAGGTAACTAAAAAAATCATTTGTCATGATTTTAGAGGCAACTTTGGCAATTATTTGCGAGTTACCTAATGATAATTATTTTAAAAAAAGTTTTATTTTCTGTAGAAATATTATGAAACGTAAAATAAAAATGATTAAAAAGCATTTTGATGGACATAAATAATGCAAATTACAACACATTTTTTTTTAAATTACAATCTACCCAAACCCCTCCGCAACGTAAGCAGATATAAGCGTTAGAAATAGGACAGCAGTCAAGTACAATAAGCGTGTTTACACGTCAGCGCGTGTGTTTCCATAGAAATTGTTCTAACTCCGTTATTGTTTTAGTTACATTCCCTAAACTAAAAAGTAAAAGGTCGATAGTAGATCAAGCTGTACATCTCTATCAAGTTGTCTATAGAAATATATAACAGGAATCAGCTCTCAGTCGCGTAGTTGACAAAAATATTTTCCCGCGCAAATTTACTACCGGCAGCTCGTCTGCGCTCGACATTTTTAATTTTTATTAAATATTTTTATATGAAATGATAAAGAAGTGAGGTGACAAAAGTGTTTTTTACACATATATACAATAGAATAAGTATTGTCGTTTACATAATCTGTGATTTTAGTACCGTTTTCACATAAAAAACATCACGTGAGTCATTTTTACCTATTTTTAATGTTTGCATGCTAAATTTTAATATTTACAAATCTTAATATTTATTTGTAATATAATAATTCAAAAGTTTATTTTGTAACCTTTCTAAAACAGTTTTTACTATTCGGCTACGTACAGAAATGTTTCATTTATAGAGCTTTAATTGTGAAGCGGTAATAACACAAAGTTTTCGTAAAATGTCATTTTGTTTGAGACAACTCAAGTGCATATTGGTGAAAATTCGGAGGGGTTAACCCAAATTTTATATTTTCATTGTATTAACTCAATAGGCGGGGTAAGATCATTTTAAAATAATTATAAGGAAAAAAATGCCAATGTTTCCTCTAAAATCTTAAAAAGTTTATTTCTTTAATTATCTGCATTTTATAATTTAAAACTAAAAGCAATTCAACAGCACAAATCCACACTAGATATGTGCAATTTGAAAAAAAAATATTATTCAGTTTGGTTTTGCGTTTTGGCCTCAAAACCAAAATTAAATTTTGTGTGAAAAAGGTGGCGCAGCCGTTCCTCTTGATGAGCTGTGATTTTTCGAAAACTTCAGTAACAGTAAGTCACACAATACTATAGAAACTTGCGCCGATTGATTTTACGTAAAATATGGCGGTTTTTAAACACGATGTTGCTTGTGGAATTATATACAATTTAGTATTAATTGTCCTTATCGAAAAGATCATAATTTGTTTAATCCCTAGCCGGTCGCAAACCAATGCTTCGACAATGACAAAAATTTTTCAGGTGTTTGTTGTTACTTCAATGTTTAATGATTTTGCTCTATTGCATGCCCAGTCTCAAATCAAAGAGCTTGCATTGGAATTCATCATTATTTTGTAGGGCAACCTACTGGACGTATTTTCTATGTAATTGCAAATTGAACTGTGTTCGTACATTAAAAAAGGGTGAAAATCTTATTCCACAAGGGCAAAGTACCCTTTTAATCATTTTTCCTTTCTTTATAAACGCAGGTTTTATTCCTTCATATTATTCAACGCTTCCTAAGAGAAAACCAATAATCATTTAATCAATGAAGACATTATTATCGAAACTCAATAAAAAATCTGAAACAGAAAAATCAGAAAAAGATACGGTCACATCTTGGACTCGAACCCAGGACCTATGACTTGCCGGGTCGCGTATTTACAAAACCTATACCGATTCAGTCGCGGTAACGACAATTTACATTTTAAATATACCTCTATGTTGTTTATTTTTTATCACAATTCAAAAACAAAAATTGTTCTAAAATCTAGATAAAATAATCTTTCTGATGTGTATATTAGAAATTAACAATTTTATTTCTAAATATTTAAATTTTAATATTATTCCCATATATTGTGAATACACCTCTATATTGATAATTTTTTATCACTTTGCAAAAACAAAAATTGTTCTAAAATAGAGATAAAATAATCTTTCCAATGTGTATATTAGAAATGAATAATTTTATTTCTAAATATTTAAATTTTGATATTGAAAATTTAAAGCGACTGAAACGCGGTAGGGATTGTAAATACGCTGCCGGGTCAGTGCTCCTATAGTCCATGTGTCCCCGTCCGAGTCGGTCATATTTAACTGTATCATTCTTTGACTAAGAACTACCGACATTACATATCTTCACTTTCTTAATTCTATTTCACTTTCTTAACACATATTTTTATTGGCTGATATATTTATGTATGATTGCAAGATTCAACCCGAACTGCTGTCTACAGTGTCATGGATAATTTTTACATTTTTTATTTAATATGTGACATCTTTTGACTTTTCTGCAATAAATAAATAAGTGTAAGCAGTTCTTACGGCGTCCACACATACCTATCTTATCCAGTACTAACTGAAGTCGTCGCGTCAAAAAGTTCGGCCGTTCGACTATTTCAGTATTTTCTTAAAACCCATGGATTTATACAATTAGAAGTCGTTAATACCTCGTCGAAGCTGATACTGCCATGAGCATGCGAGTCGAGCGATGCAAGGGTCCGGGTTCGGATATTTCCGGTCTTTGGACTATTCACCTTTCAAATTTACTCCTCAATAAATATATAACAAATGTTAGATGACTTCTCCACATAATTTATTAACAGTGTTTTATTTATTGTATGGGCGTATGTGGAACTGGTCCAATTTGTTTTTTTAACCCTTAGGCCTCAAGCGTATTACGTCAGAAGTAAGAATAAAATCCAAACAAATGGAATATTTCTGAATATATCCGAATACTAATATCTTGATAGAGAAAAAACACACATACATATTTTATTATACAAAAATGTATTATAAACGTTATTATCGCCTTACTTTTTTGTCATTTCATGTAATGATAAATAATTATTAAAAAAAATCACAAAGTTACATATTTTTTTCTCAAATTGCGATCGGAAACTTTGTTTTCATTTATGAGTACATTTTGTCAACTACAAGAACTATGGTATACATGGGCATTTTCATTGCTTAGTTAAAATATAGTAAAACAGTAAAAGTCGAGCATCCTGCCCACCAGGCTATCGACACCATCATTTTTACACCATCACATGCATATATATATATATATATATTTTTTTTTTTTTTTTTTGGTTGTGAAGTGTTTTAATTTTCGATTTACATTTGTTACTTTATATTTTAAACTAGCAGACCCGGCCACACGTTGCTGTGGCTAACGAAACACAACGTCATTACCCAACCTTTATAAAATCCACACCATCCGCTTGCCAGCTGCCCGCTGCCTGAATTAAATATTTGAATTTCTCGGCTTTTCTCTACTACAATAAGTATGTAATATAAACCTTCCCCTTGAATCACTCTATCTATTGGTGAAAACCGCATGAAAATCTGTTTCGTAGTTTAAAGATCTATGCGCACATACATTTTGAGCGACTTCATTTTATACTATACTAGCAGACCCGGCCACACGTTGCTGTGGCAAACGAAACACAACGCCATTACCCAACCTTTATAAAACCCACACCACCCGCTTGCCAACTGCCCGCTGCCCGCTGCCTGAATTGAATATTTGAATTTCTCGGCTTTTCATATCTATAATAAGCATGTATTATATATATAAACCTTCCCCTTGAATCACTCTATCTATTGGTGAAAACCGCATGAAAATCTGTTTCGTAGTTTAAAAAATCCAAGCGCACATACATTTTGAGCGACTTCATTTTATACTATGTAATGCAATTCGAGCGATCGCCACTAATTATACAATGCTTGCAATGCAACACTGGATATTTGAAAAGAAAAAATCAAATACCTACTTACTCTAGGACACCTATTTTCCAATTTCTTCCGTAGAACGAATTTCAAAAGTGACTACAGTACGGCTCACCAGCCGTTTCAAATAGCACAAAAATATCTTTTCTTTGAATTTCTCGGCTTTTATCTAATATAATTTACATGTATTTTACATATTAAGATTCCTCTTCAATCACTCTATCTATTGGTGAAAACCGCATGAAAATCCGTTGCGTAGTTTAAAAGATTAACGCGCACATACATTTTGAGCGACTTCATTTTATACTATGTAATTATTTACTGCTACCGGTTTCGACACATCCGTGTCATTAACTATGCTTTATAAACCTTGGAAATAAACAAAAAAATTAAATAAAAAAATAATTTATTTAATAAAATAATAGCTCCTTGCAATTTGCCATTGTTAACAACATTTCCAATTATTGTCGACTCCTCACGCCTTTCTTCCCCTCCCCTAAAATCACTCCCACTACCCCCTTCAAATTAAATCTAATCGTTTTGTACTTAGTAGAATTTTTAATTCAGTTTTAACTTTGCTGTTGAATGACACGGATGTGTCGAAACTGGTAGCAAAAATTAAAAAAATATAAAGTAACAAATGTACATTGAAAATGAAAACTCTTTAAAATAAAATGTCTGGAAATTATTACATAGTTAATGCCGAAGAAATACAAAAAATGTATTTTTTTAATTATATCTTTGGGTGCAAACCAAAAATATTTATTATTTGAACTAGATTCGCGAAATGAAAAAAGAATATTTCTAAAACCGTTTTTAACGATGTGATTCTTCTCTCACGATGTTGCTACGAAAACATCCTAATTGATGTCTCGAAGGTTTTCCTCAGGTCTTAGTGTTGTTGGGGTCCACAATAGAGGGTGGAGGCATGTGCTCAGACTTACGGCCATTATTATTGAAGATCTTCACTTCCTAAGACTAAACACGTGAAGAAACTGTTCACACCTTACTCGTGCCGTGTTGCTGTGTGATAGCTGCCAGTAAAAAATGGCTCGGCGCATGTAGGAACTTATCGCAATTTTTATTATTTCTTAGATAACTGCTTACACAGTAAAATAAACAAGCCTTGACAACCACAATAAATTGGTTTCAAACCCTACATGAGCGAAAAAGTTGTAGTGTATAATATATATTTGATTTTGTTTGTGTGGGTACATCACGTGAACTTGGAACTGAAGTTTTAATAACGTCATTTTATCTAAATTATTACAAATTTTCGTACCCCATGTATGCCTGATTGTTCATTATATTATCTATCCTTCTAGTCCGTTTTTTTTGTAAGCTGCTGAAAAACTGCTCCCAAATACCTGGAGGCAGTGTGAATATGGCATCCCAAATTGGGATATGTTGTGAGGCTGAAGATAGTGGGGAAGGAGATAGAGAAGTACCTGCCTATCAGATCTGGTCACAAATCACGGCTAACGCCATTTCAAGCAACGCTTCAATTCTGAATGGTGGTCTTACACCAGGGCGATACTGAGAGTATCTTCCACTCTGGAGCGTGCCGCAATTATTGATACTATTCATAATTTTAATTATTTTTTTTTTGTATGAATACCGCACAAGAGTCCCAACTGCTCCCGTCGGAAGCCAGTGAGACTATGGCATCCCCAATTGGGGTATATTGTGTGGCTGAAGGTAGCGGGAAGGGGAAGGAGATAGACAAGAGGAAGGTGGGGAAGTATCTGGCTATTCAGATCTGGTCACCAAACATGGCTAATGCCATTTCAAGCAACGTTTCAACTCTGAATGGTGGTCTTACACCAGGGCGATACTGAGAGTATCTTCCACTCTGTAACGTGCCGCAAATATACTATACATTATTTTCAATAAATAAATTGTGAAATAACACAAATTAATCAAATAAATTTTTTTGGCTATGTCGGGTTTCGATTCCGCGATCTTCGGTGTGCGAGTCAAGAGCCTTACCGCTGGACTACGCCGGCTGTCTAAATGAATTAATTGTGAAATTAAAATGTTAATTATTACTTGTTAATTATTCAAATATTTATTCATTTTTAAACATTACAAAATAAATGCGTTTTAAAAGAGTGCTAAGATTTAAAATTTAAACAGGTTTAAGTAATTTATATTTCAATGAAGCACAATCATACTAACAACAACAAAGCTTGTTGTCTGAATTGTGCTTCATTGATATTAAACATATCGATATTCGAAGTGATTTTATTTAACAACAAGACAGCTCTCCCGACTGGCATAACCATTGGCAAGTTAGTTATGCAAGCCGGGAGATAAAACAGTCTATGCTGTCGGTGACGGAGATAACCATCGGGAACATAGAAACTAATGCTCTCCATGATAGACGAGTTTTCGAACCTTCTACGAATCAGTCTGAAGAAATGTGTTACAATGAGCACATCCCTTCTGACCCGTAGAAGGTTCACACCAAGCATGCTAACGTTTATTATGTACGTATTGCTGAGAAGTAACTAAGTTAATTAGGAAAATGTACTAATTAATTTAATTACTTATTAACAATATAACTTAATTAAAATTGAACCACGCGTTACTCGATGTTTAGGAAAACATACCAATATATATATTTTTAATAATAACAAAGAAAATAAATTGTTGTTTTGTTTGGCAGCTTATCATCCAGTCAAATTCAATCATCGGCACGCCGTACTTAATTAATAAAATACACAATATTAATTAATAAAACCGGGGCTCACTTAACATTTAATCAGAATCGAATAATATTCCATCGAATTCACGTGATCGAATATTACACCCGGTTCGAAGTCGCAACGGTGTTTGCAAGTGTTTCCTCCGCATTTAAAAGGTTTGCGGGGAAACGTGAGCAATGACGTACCGAGTAGGACCGATAACACGTTCTAGACGTTTGAGGGTTCGAGTCCAGACTTCCATGGACCTAGCCAACCCTTATGCCGAAACGCATAACACTATTTCAGTTCTTATGAGCTTTTTCACGTTCATTAATATCTATACGTTTTGGTTTTTCTAGTTAGCCGCATTTGAAAATCGTTTTCGGGTTGTCATTAAAATTTTATTCATTGGGTAAGTATCGTCAATTTATACAAATACTATTTTTTCATGCGTTAACTCTACGATAAAGTGAAAAAAATACATTTTCAAATATATAATATTAATATATTAAATCTTTTTTATTTATTTTTTATTTTATTTAATTGAATATAATAACATGTAATACAATATAAGAATGGGTAGTCCCACAAAGCTGTGACAGATCAGTTTGTCTGTAGGTTCTACCATTTAATATTATTTCATAACACACATTAGCCTAGGTCACAATTTTAATACCTAATATAAGATTTAGGATAGATAAATATGTTGTTCATTAATTAATCACTTTTTTGTCAGTTTATGGCAGGGTTCCTCAGGTTCTTCATTATTTTTTTAAATTAATGTTTTGATTTAACATGTTGCAAATCAAGGGTATCATATATTCGAGCGTTCTGCTACCATACTTATTTGATATTCGTGGTATTTTTAGGCCTTTGTTTTCGGTAAATCTTGTTGTGTGACTATGCCCAATAAATTTTTATACGTGCTTTCTCCCGAATTATCCATAATTATAATGTACCAGAGAAGCCCTTTAATTGGAAGTAGGCCCTCAGACCCATAAAGTAATCTTAAGTTGTTTCTTTGTTTGTAAATGCTAGGTTTAACCATTTTTAAAATTATAGCAGTTTGTAAATTTTGAATGTAGGTATTTAATATTAATTTTACTCGAGTGTCCCCAAGTTTGAATTCCATATCTAAGTATGGATTCTATATAATATTAATATATATATATTTTTTAGATTCTTTTTTTGTTAATACAAAGTGAAATAATGTAAAAAAAAATTAATACATTATTATCGAAGTGAAAACTTCTTTAGCATCGTTGTGATTTGAAACTCGATGAAACGAAAAATAGCGACACTAAAAAGGGACAAACACATGCATCTGAAGGATTTAGCCTTCGAGAGAATGAGAGAGTAGATTCAGTCTCTTCTTTATGCTTCGTAGCCTATCGGTCTCGTCTTTGTGCGGTACTTCGTAGCCTCCCCACTCTTGTCTACTTTAGTTTTCTGAAGGTTTCACTTCCTCCGCATGTGAATTGCAAACCCTGATTTTTTAATATCTTTATGGCGCTATTTTTGTGTTGTGCATAGGATACCAACCTTACTGTCTGGAACTGTTAATAGGACTTTGAAATTCCCGATAAGCTGATATTATTAGTTAAAGGAGGGGAAATAGCGAAAGACTGGAATATTTTGCGATTTTTGGAACCAGAGTTTTTGATTGTCTCGTTCTGCCACGATTATCGTCAAATGAAGAATTGCAATACGAAGAACACATGAATAAAGCTCCATTATTTGGGCCCTCTCTGAACAAAACCATAGAAATAGAAAGAGTACAAAAAAGGTTTATGCGTTACCTGTATATGAGGGAATATACATCTACCCATTCCTGTATCTATCGTTGTTCTTAACAGGAATGCTCGATCTTAATACCTTAGAAGCCCGCCGAAAAATATATTTGGTGAAACATTTTTTAAGCTGATCTCCGGTACTGTACTGAATCCACCTATGTTGAAGGAGATTAACCTATAATGTCCCTAACGCGTATACTCGTGGAAGATCCCACGCACTTTTTTATGCTCTGAAAGCGAGAACTTCTTCCTTTCAGAATGCCCTATTAAACAGAGCAATTCAACTGCTTAACGATTCTGCATTGAGCCAATGACATCTTCAATGTTACCTATAGAGAGTTCAGTAACTATCTTTTGACAAACGTCTCAACATAGTGAAACTGCCCCTTGGACTTTTTTTTGTCTCTTAAATTTTGTAATCTTCTCCGTAATAATTTGGCGTATAACTGTTTTATGGAGAACCTGAAAAAATAAATAATTAAATAATATTCAAAATATGTAATGTAAGATGTATATTGAAATTTTGGTTCCATGACAGTTAATCCGCCGACAATTGCCCCCCCGGCGTACTTATACACAATGTGCACTCAGTTTAGGGATAATAAGGTATATCTAATTACACAAAATATAACTAAGTGTCTCAGATGGGTATGCAGAGAGGATGTACCGCCGAATAACAAAAGTATAAAACATATTTTTATTCAAATGCATCAAGGAAAAATCTACTTGATTATATACATCAGCCTTACTAAAAACCCAGTGAAAATTTTATTCAATTGACAAACGGCCGCGGATGTGAAAACCTTACTAATTAAAAATTGTTCATGGAAAAAAAATACACTTGGTTTACACGGCCTGAGGGGGTAGTTTATCTCTGTTTTATCAATGATCTTTGAATGAAATTTGAAATTTTGAAAGTATTTTGAATGTTCTATATATTTCTTATTTTTGAAGGTGTCATAAAAACAAATACCATTTATGAAAACTAGATAAAATTACCTTTTAGATTTGTGTTATTGAAATACACTTTAGTTTTTAAAAACTGCCATATATAAGGATTCAAACGCGAAAAAAAATGGATTTTTTTTTTACCAAAACATATTTGATGAAAGTGTTAAGAAATTTATAAAAAAACAAAATTAAAAAAATACACACCTTTTATATAATGCATTTGGAACGAAACTGTCACCTCACTTTTTCCTCGTGCATACAATAAAAAAATAATAAAAAATTTCAAAGTTTTTTTAATGCCAAAAAACTAACCTAAAAAAATAATACCGACTTTTATAACAGATTTCTTGCAACTTTAAAACGTTAATTTCATTGATACGTTTAGGTACACATGTATTAGATATTAATATTTAAAAAAAACACCACTTTTATGAAATTCACATAAAATAAAATACTTTAGATGTAAGTTTGAATTTTCATGTTTCACATAAAAATACTTATTGACATTTCAATTTTAAAAGTATGATTATGGTTATTATAACTTGACTAAAACTTATTAAAAACCACAAAAAACACGGTAAATATATCAATTATGCGAATGTAATAGTGAATTAGTCATATTAATAGATATTACGATCAGATTTGTGCAATATTTCACAAACACCCGCGAAGTGAGTTTTTTTTGGCGGTTTTAACGCTAATGACGAATGCGAAGGCGCTACCATCTAGCGGTTCTGTAGGAAAACAAACAATTAAATTACATACAGTATGAAAAATTACATTGTTGCCAAACTTATAAAATACATTTTAAGAACAAATCTTATTAGTAATGTTATCTTGTTTTAGTGTATTTTTGTTTTATTCATGTTGCTGCAGCAACGCGGGTAATCGGGCGTGCTGTGGTTTTTTTAGTAAGGCTGTATCCGCTACACAACAAAAAAACCTTTGTACGAGTAGGCATGTTATTTAAAACAAAATTGGACAATTAATACATTTTTTTATTATTCTTCTAAACTAAGAGATGTTTTTATCAAGTGTTTTCCTTCGTAGCGAAAACGCACGTAAATTTTTTTTCTTTTAATTTTTTTCTCATTGGAAAGAGTTGTAAAGATCGGACATTTATTATTGTGTTATGCGATGCGTAAAATACTGAATAATACAACTGATTATATTGCATCGCGTTACGCAAACAAAATTGTGAAGTCTTATCGCGGTATAAAATTCGTTCAAGTATCAAGTACCCAATAATTTTTTAGTTACGCTATGGTGATTTTATTTAATTAAGCTGGATGGTTTTGATTTGCAGAGCAGATGAAATGATAAATAAATATCGGTAGAATGACGAGAACTATTGATAAATACGTGAAAGCGAATGGCATAAGAAGTTGGGGACGCTAAAAGAATGGCACGGTCATGTCAAGTATCAGCGTAACAGACATGTATGGAAATATAAACAAAACGAATATGAATGAAGCGAACATGAAAGAATAAATATAAATGAAAATGAATGAAGCAAGCAATGTGTTCAAAGAGTTGTGGTGTGGCAATCCACAATCTCTGCCCCACTTTGTGGCAATCCACATTCTTTGATGGGTTTTTAGTTCTACAGATAATAGAAAAATTCTATAAAAATATCTATCGCTTTCAAAATGAATATAGTATCATCGCTCTTCCACGTCATAAAATTTCGATGAACCTGGTAACTAAATAAAATATTACGAGTTAGTCGACCACTATCTTCTTTAAATTGCCATATTGACGTCATCTACGTTGAACCACGGATATTTAATTTCCTTTTTCTTCATTAAAGTTCAATTGTGACGTAAATCAAAGGCAGCTTAGTTTCTTCGTATCATTGATGCCGTGGCTTACGTTGGGGGAAGACTATCATTTCATAGATGTCTTTATTATTTCCCCGATTGTAATTACTGGTAGTTTCTTGGCAAATTTTTGTTTTTATTGTTTTAAAATTCGTGTAACAATTTACGCATGGCGTATATATAAGAAGAAACTAAAATTTAATGTTATTGTAAAAGAAAAACACTGGAAGCTAAAAAGGGAAATGTACTAAGGAAGTACAATTTAATTTATAAATCATCGAATTTAACCCGATTAATCACAGGAGACCCAAGTTGTCCCAAAACATCATATGCCGTTATAATAACAGGAGACCCAGATTGTCCCAGAGCGACCGTGCATTATTAAAAGTTAGATATCTCTCTTTCTGTAATGCGAATATTTGTGATTTCTTTTATATTAGAAACGGAAAGAAATAATGCTTCTCATTGTCTTAGAATTATATGAGCTAGATTGTTCAGATATTTTACAAACCCGATCAAAAGTGACGGTTTAATTTTGCGCCTATTTGTGACGTAACCCACATTTAATTTTAAAATAAAATTGTATGAAAGTGATAAAAAGTTAGGTGATAGTTTTATTACAAATTTTGTTTAGAAAAGGAATTTGAATTTAAAATTTGTGTAAAAGCTAAAGTTTGGCTCGCTAAAGAATGCGCTTGGTTCTTCGTGCAGGCCCTGCGCAGCTTTACCGAAGTTATTCGGTAATCAAGAATGGTAATTGAACATTGACGAAGTTTATTCTATTTTAATTACTTTAATTCAAATATTCGCAGGTATGCATTTTTTAGCCAATTTACATTTTCAATATTAAAATTTTAATATTTAGAAACAAAAATGTTGATTTCTAATAAACATATGGGAAAGATTATTTTATCTAAATTTTAGAACCATTTTTATTTTTGCAAAAGCGTTAAAAAAACCAATAAATACGAACATTTAAAATGCATGGGAAGAACCAGGAATTTTGAGCGCAAACCTTGACAGGCAAAAGTTGACAGAAAATTATTTTCTTATTATTCGAAGGGTTAACTCTTGTGCGGTGTTCACATAAAACCTTATTACGCCATAGAGTCTGTAAAGTATTAATTGGTACCTAGACTGTGCATTCGTCTTCAATCTGCAAAGCAAAAGCTTAAAATACTAGTATAATAATAATATATAATAATAGTAGTATGAAAAATGTGTTTGGGGTCTATCTTTCTATTATAAATGTACAATAAAAGAAATCGTTTCTAAACCTTCCAAACATTGGCCTATAGAATCTTTTCTTTCCATGTAGGTATCGATAACAAAGGATGTTTTGCGCTACGTGTCGCGAAAAAAAGTCTCCCTCCACATTTACATTTATTGCCTTACTCAGTGCGCATCAGCTTTTTCAAAGAATTTTGTTTTTTACGTCGGAAAAGTTACACGTGGAGCTTAAACTGTTGGGTACCTACTTCATTTGAGACCTGTGGATTATAGTGCTAATTTTCTTTCATAATTTCCAGAGCTTTTTTGTGGTAATGTAACAAATTTTGACTACCTAGCATACTAACAACATTATCAAGAGTTAAATATGGTAGGTATCGAACCGTTGTAATATCCCATGTTTTACATGGTGGAAAATATGTGACGTATCGGTTCTTACGGTACATCTACGAGTATTTTTACAAGGATACATAAACATCTAATGAAGCAGCTACGGGCACTTTATGGTTCAAGATTCAAGAAAACAAAAATTCGAATATTTAGATCTCCCACCCTTACGTAAAAACACGTTACCTTCGATTACCATAATTTAAAATAATATTTAAATTGGCAAGTTACCTTGTAATGAGTATTTTAATTCTTAATCGCTGAAGACAATATTGTCGACCCTCAAATTAAAATTTGATACAGAAAAATCAGAAAAAGATATCTTCTATGAATTTTCTGATACGATCTGAGAGTTGCTAATAGTATCGTCGATGATTTAATATTACAATTTAAGTTATTAAAAAAGTATCATTAAGTTGTTAAAAAAATATAAATAAAGTATTTTAGTTCCCACAACATAAGATTTACCTACATATTCAGCAAAATCCTTTTCTACTTCAGATAACTAAATAGAGAATAACTCACAAGAGATTTGTGAAGAGAAGTGTAATATTAACAACCTCACTGCTCCAGGCGCTCCGCGGTTGGGACTCTTGTGAGGTATTCACATAAAAAAAACTTTCGCAAGTGAAATTTATTCTAAGTCAACTGATATAGTGACTACCCAATTAAAGTATTCGGTTTAGAACAACTAGGTAATTCTTCCATTTGTCTGTATTCAGAAAATTCGAGTCACATTCATAAATTCCACTGGGGCCAACTAATATTTATTTTTATTTTCGATACAAGGACATGTTGAACTCTACCCATTCTAACAATCTGAAATATAATTTAATGAATGGATTAATTATTTTAAAATGTCGAAATTTAAATGCGAGCGCATGTTGACTGAATACATTGAACATAGTGCAAGTTGCAGCAGCATCGTTATTCACCGATATGTCGCCAGAAAAAATAATGTTACCACTCCGAAAATGAGCTATGACAAAATAATTTTACTTGTACCTATGTGGAAGAGAAAAAGAATATTTGTTACGATCATAAAACTTTAGATATAACTACTTTTACTATTTACAATGCAGTGAATCTAAAGTGGAAGTGGAAAGACTTTGTTTAAGAAAAATTTAGTTCTGCGAAAGTCGAATTGTAGGGAGTGAATTGAATTTTTTTTGGCACGCAAAATCGAATAAAACCACAATAAAGACGATAAAATCAAACGTTGAAGGGAAAAATTGTTTTAATAATAATAAGAAGTTAATTAAATAGTTTGATTTCAATACAATTTAAACAATAGAATAAAAAGATTAATTAGAATTAAGATTATTTAGAATTAAGATTAATTAGAATTAAGATTAATTAGAATTAAGATTAATTAGAATTAAGATTAATTAGAATTAAGATTAATTAGAATTAAGATTAATTAGAATTAAGATTAATTAGAATTAAGATTAATTATAATTAAGATTAATTAGAATTAAGATTAATTAGAATTAAGATTAATTAGAATTAAGATTAATTAGAATTAAGATTAATTAGAATTAATTAATAGATTTAAACAATTTAAACTACCAAGATTGAGAATGATATGATTTTAGATTTTCACGGCCAAAAGTATTTTTGTTATTTATTTTTGGGGTGTTATGCCGTGTTTCGCTACCTCCTCCTTTAGCCAACGTTTTGGAGAGCGTTACAGTGTTCATCATCACCCTGACATCATCTGTCCTGATGATGGACAACCATAGAGATATACTATCGATGTGGACAACACGTCTGCCCTGAACATGGACAACACATCTGTTCGATGATGGACACTGTAACGCTGTCCGAAACGTTGGCTAAAGGAGGAGGTAGTGCAACACGGCATAACACCCCAAAAATAAATAACAAAAAAGATTGAGAATATTATTTACAGACTAACTCGGCATGCGTTGCTATGCCATATTAATAGAAATACATTGTTTCTCTCTGAATCGCCTTTCCTGTGCGTCTCCGTTCCCCTCCCGCGTCCCCTTCATAGCTAATTTTATAAATTATAGGCTTTATGTTACTTTGATGTATGAGCTATATTATTGTAAAGTTTCATTAAAATCCATTCAGTAGTGTTTGCGTGAAAGAGCAACACACACACATACATCCGAACAAACTTTCGCGTTTATAATATTAGTAAGATAAGATAGTAAGATGATTGTCGAATTGATTTTTGTGAATTTTTAGAATTATTAGTTGTCTTCTGGCCGCTTTTTCTTTGGGGTGCATTGAGTCCAGTGGCTGCACACGTGCCAAGTATTCTGTATCTAAGGAATGTCCGCTTGCTAGAAAGGGTCCACGTGACTTGAGAGGTAAGGTGGGGTGACCTCTGGCCACTGCGATAACTTTTTGAAAATACATGTTTTTTTTTTAAATATTAAAACCATTATATTGGAAATCTTCATTAATGACGCAGAACTGAAGCTGCAGCGACAAAATAAAATGAAATACAATAAAGACAATAAACAAAATCTGCAATGACATCATTATATTTTCGCTAATTTTCTCGAAATAATTCTCCGTATTCCAAATTGATTGTGTCTATTATTAAATATTGAGAAATAAACAGCCGTTTTAGAGATACATGATTAACTTACTTCATCAATAGTTCGGAATTTCTTGGGACCTCTTCACCGCTATAAATAATTGCAATGGGTTCTGTGATTTTGACTTCTTTCAAAAGCAGGTCTTCGTTATGGTTTTGTTTGTTTTCTGAATATTGTATTTTGGTGTCTACTTTCTCTATTCTTATTATAACATTGTAATATATAGACTTTATACGATTTATTTATTTATTTTTTCAGGTTCTCCATAAAACAGTTATGCACCAAATTATTACGGAGAAGATTACAAAATTTATGAGAGAAAAAAATCCAAGGAGCAGTTTCACTGTGTTGAGACGTATGTCAAAAGATAGTTACTGAACTCTCTATAGGTAACATTGAAGATGTCAAGGCTCAATACAGAATCGTTAAGCAGTTGAATTGCTCTGTTTAATGGGGCATTCTGAAAGGAAGAAGTTCTCTCTTTCGAAGCATAAAAAAGTGCGTGGGATCTTCCACGAGTGTCCGCGTTAGGGACATATAGATTAATCTCCTTCAACATAGGTGGATTCAGTACAGTACCGGAGATTAGCTTAAAAAAATGTTTCCCCAAAAATATTTTTCGGCGGGCTTCTAAGGTATTTTTTTTTTTTAAATTTATTTATTTTTCCCATATTTACAATTTATATTTACATATTTTGAAAATCATAACAATAATGTGGGAACCCACTAAGGTGCAGCCTGTGCATAGATAATAAAGATAAAATAAGTTTTATTTAGTACCTAGAAAAAAAGATTATTAAGATTATTATTATTATTAAGATCGAGCATTCCTGTTAAGAACAACGATTGCCATGATATGGTCATGAGCCCTGTGGTGGTCGCGATTATGAAAATAAATATTAGTATAATGTAAAATTTATGTGAAAAAAAAACAATATAGGTATATACGTACATATCGAATCCAGACAACTCAATAGCTCGGTCCCAGAAATATACCAATATATAGAAATATCTTCATGCAATGCTACTGCAAAAGTCTAAATAACTTTTTTTCATTTGAATCTATTTTATTAAATTGAAATTAAAACAATTTTTTTAACTTATTTCCACAAAAAAAAAAAAAAAAAAGTCAGTTATTTTTATAGTCAGGAAAAAATCTAAAAGTGATTTGTAGGTAGTGTTGTTAATTATTTGTGACGATAATGTGTAACACGCCATTTTATTTTTATTTTTGTTGTTCGTAATAACATATTATTTTTAATTAATTTCTCTTTTATATTCGCAATTCACCCCCAAGTACCTGCATGCTTCATAATATTTAGATCAGTAACTCCGTAGGAAACATTCGAGAAATAACACACCGAGGCAACTGAAGGTGTAAGGAGGTTAATATTGTTACTTTAACTCCATTGAAAAAATGTGTGTGGTCTCCTGTCTAAGAAATACGTAATCGCTGGTTAGTTTTTAGATCAGATATGGGTGCCGTCAGTTCAAGATTCATTTATTCGATAACCTAAACCTCTGCTGTAGGTCACACTAAGTAGTTTGATACGATTGACGACTTGCAGGTACCCAGATTGATGGGATGAGGTTTTTTCGGGTCTTAGCGGTGGATGAATCTGCCTACTAGCTGCGTGGCAGGCCGGATCGGTAGAGACTGGTTGGGGAGGACCCATCGCCTTGCACCGCAGTGGGAGGCATGGACTCATACTTCCGTCACTCCCGGATTACTACCCACCCCAGAACCACCAAAAACTAGAACTACATAACTCTTTGCTAAATTTAAATGAGATCTAATTTAATTTTAATCAAATTTTAAAAAAATAAATGGAGTTCTTCGAATTAAACACAACAAAAATAATTAATATTGATCTTTCTTTAAAAAATATATTGCAATTTTGTACATTACAAAAACCCATAATATGTTTGAAGAATTTATAACTTTTTTTTCTCACTAGTAGGGTTTTTTTAATACTTTTTTAAAAGCTTCTTACTAGATCTTTTATGGGTAGAAATATGTTTTCCCGAATTTGATGTTTATTTTCCAAGGCTGCTTATATTTGTTTTGAAAAAGTTTCGGAAAGTTTATGATTTAATCATTTTGGAAGGTTTCCTTTCATGTTTGATCTATAAGGACGTAATAATCTACGAAATTTTAATTAATTCGGTTAACGAAAAATAAATCTTTTTGTATCCTTGAACTAAATACTTTTCTTTGTAATCACAGATTATCCTTTCGGCGGTTGTCGATGTTTACTGACAAATAAAAGCGATTAATTTGGGAGAGCTTATGAAATTGTAGTTATCATATACGGCCTCCGTGGTCCGGAGGTCGCGGTAAAAATCCCGGCGTGCACAAATAATATTTGATGGATTATTGTTTTCACAATTTAATCATTTAAAATAATATAAAGCATATTTGCGGCACATTCCAGATTGAAAGATATTCTCAGTGTTAGCGCCAATTATCATTGTCTGCGCTTGGCGGATAACTTTTGTGTTTATTTTGAGAGTGAATAATATATTTAATGGTAATTATTGGTCAATTTGCAATAACCAGCGTAAAGACGCATTGCATTACACGCAATACGCATTTTTTTAAGTCAAATTTCCTTAGCCCCGTTAGGTGATTTGAAATTCGGATGAAACGGAAATGACGCACTACGGCACCTGCAAAGCATCAAACTGCGCTCAAGGCTCCTATTGGTGGAGATATAAAACGGAAACGACGATGGATCTACGCTCATTGGCCGCTTTGTTTTTTTACGGGTCGTCGGAATATAACACGTAAAATCGCGCCTTGCCGTTTGCGTCCCATGGCGCAGCGGTATAGTGCGTCGCAAATCTCAGCGGCCAGAGAAATCCAGCGGACGGAAGTTCTAATCCTACGAAATCCAAAAAAAAAAAACGATTTTGTTTTTGTAAATCAATATCTAATATCAAACCACTTTAAAAAAAAACAGGCAAAAGAAAGCGACTTTCTCGTTTCACTTCTATCGCGCGTGAATTACACACTCTAATTTTTTGTTATTACTTCGTGTGACAAGTTCTCCCATGAATGATACTAATCACGTACAAAACGCGCCGCAAATTTTATTTAGATACAATACGAAGTAAAAGCAATTAAAAACATATAGTGATGAACGCCGAGGAGGAATCATACCAAAAACATCAAATTAAATCCATTAAACCTTATTCCTGTGAGTAATTTCCTTAAACATACAAAAATTTGTTATTATAAGTACATAGAAATTATTTTGCCGTAGATTCTAAAACTTCTCGCTGAAACACTCAGTATCGCCCTGGTGTAAGATCACCATTCAGAATTGAAACGTTGCTTGAAATGGCTTTGTCCATGTTTGATGACTAGATCTGAATCGCCAGGTTATTCCCCACCTTCCTCTTCTCCATTTCCTTACCCTCCCCACCTACCTTCAGCCTCACAGCGTCCCCAAATTGGGGATGCCACAGTCTCACTGGCTCCAGACGGGAGCAGTTGGGACCTTGTGAGGTATTCACATAAAAAAAACCATTCGCAACGGAAATGTATTTTAGCCTACTAATATAGTACCTATTTGTACCTACCCAATTAAGGTATTCGATTTACATCATCATCATCATCACTATTGGCTCTACAACCCCTGGTGGGTCTTGGCCTCCTCAAGAGTCTTCCTCCACTCATCTCGGTTTTGTGCCAGCTCTCTCCAGTTTGGAAGCTCCAAGATAGATATGTCTTTGAGGACGTTGTCGCTCCATCTTAGTCTTGGTCTTCCCAGGCTCCTTCGCCCTATTGGTCTTGAGTTCAGCAGGGACTTTGGATTCGATTTACAATAACTAGGTAATTCTTCCTTTTTATCTTGGTAGTCAGAAGATTCGAGCCACACTCATAAATAAATTCCACTTGAGTCAACTCCGATTTCTTTTTATTTTCAGTACAAGGATATACGAACTCTGCACATTCCAACAAAACCGAAACATAATTTAATGTGTGAATAAATTATTTAAAATGTCGAAATTTAAATGAGAGCGCATGTTGACTGAATATATTGAATATAGTGCAAGCTGTAGCAACATTGTTATTCACCGAGATGTATATCAGTAATAATAATGTTACCACTCCTCGAAAATGGACTATAATAAAATAATTTTTGGTTCCTACGTAGAACAGTAAAAATATCCCAAAAATAGAATAATTGGTACGTTCATAAAACTTGGGTTATAACTACTATTTATAATGCAGTTTAAACCAGACATGTGTACGCCGTATGGGGTATATCTGACTTATAAAGAGCCCGTAATGAATGGGGATGTGGAAAGACGTTCTTGGGGAGAGGTAAATTTAGTAAAGATTTAGTTCCTCGAAAGTCGAATTGTGGGAAATCAGTTGAAATGTTTTTGGCACGCGGAATCGAATAAAATCATAATAAAGGCGATAAAATCAACCATTGAATGGGGAATATTGTTTTAATCTTGAAAATACAAGAAACATGTAAAAAAAGAGTAATTAGAGAAAAAAAATTAATAATCACATTATACGTATTACACGTAATCCTCGTTATAAAGAGAAGAATTTCCTTCGCCTAAGGCTTGCCGCATACATCAGGTTTTTCCATCCGATTGTCTGATCAGACAAAAATCGATTCAAAAACCGGATTGGTTATAATACCGGGCCACGCCCGTTATCGGACCGGATTGGACAGCCGGCTCGACGGTAATAAAAATAGGCCACGCCTTTCCGCGCTGGTCGTCCGATCGATTTTTGTCCAATCAGACAATCGGATGGAAAAACCTGATGTGTGCGGCAAGCCTAATGGTGGGTTTCTTCATTTACCGAGAATGCTAAATGCAATGCTAATTGTAAAAGTAAACGTTGAAATGCATAGAAAATTTTAAATTTCCATCGTTTACTTTTACAAACCCACCCGTTTTCACCAATGTCCTTAAGTGGCATAGAAGTTCCGTCTTCAAATTCAAATGTTACCGGGTTTTCCGTACAGCTGTTGGGGCTGGCCCCTACTTCACAAATTTTGCACAAGGCAGAATACTTCACACCGGTTTCGCCATAGGAGCTTGGAGGAACAGTTTTCTTCGCAAGAACAATGACCTCGTATCAACTTCGGAATGGCCTCACGGCAGAATCAAGAGTTTTTCTGATTGGGTGTAAAGCATTGTTTAGACCAGTGGTTCCAAAAGTGGTCCATACGGACCCCCAGGGGTACCCAAGATCATTCAGGGGGTCCGTGGAAAATTAGAATTGAGTTGGGGGTCCGCGCAAGGTTTAATATAAAATAAAATAAATTGTGACACATTTTTATAAATAAGGAAGTTATGTTAAGTTATTAATGCTAATCAATCAAAATTGCTTATTGTCAAAACTTAACGGCGCTTAACGGGGGGGGGGGGGGCAGTGGGCCAAAAGAGTTTGGGAACCACTGGTTTAGAGGAACCCAACCCCACTATCGTGGATCCAGTTTATTTCCTTTCCATTGTTGTACTTGGTAGAACTTATTATACGTAATTTATCCGTGAATTTAGTACTTGGAGAATAAGTTGAAAAGAACATGACATGACATTACATGACTTTACATTACGTGTACATTACCTGAAATATTTTAGTGCATGACGCGAATAGGTTGAAAATGTCCTAGGAACTAATGGCATGCTCACGTAGACAGTCAACGACTAATTCATCAAATTTTTAAAGTTAAATTTAACGTTCTATGAAAGTTCTGTGATTATTGCCTTTAATGATATAGAAACAGAACTTGAATTGAACTTAATCAGAACGTGAAAATTAACCTAAAAAAATGGTAAATTGCTCAAATTCTTTGAAACAACCCGTCGATTGTTCGTTTAACGATGTCTATTGGACAACGTGTGTATTCCACGACAAAGGTTTTTTGCTTTCGATCCTCCTCGTGTACCCCTATTGAGTAATTGCGTAATTATATTGATTAAGCTTTATTTACACTGAAATGAAAGATATGCGTCAACATTTTCTATATTAAGTACTTTTTTTGCAAATTTAAGTAGAAAATTTCCCTTTGATGAATATTCGCTTGAAGACTATCTTTAGCTTTACTTGATTCAGAAAAAACTTATTTGCCTTTGCATCAAGATGTTACCGCAATACCAACACAATTATTAGAGGGCGCTGAACTAACTTTTCTAATTGATTTCCTGTTTACTCCAAGAAAAATGAAAGAAGAAACTTGTTAACAACTGAGTACTATTATAGAGCGATAAATTTTCTACAAAATATATTGCCTCTGTCTACAATTTATATTGCAGACACGTGCTTCGAAAATGATGTTACATGCGGTGAAAAATTTTCCTTTCAAGATTAATTTCAGTGTTTTAAAAATAAAACATCATCTTCTATATTTTACTTCATTCTTATTCCATCAAAAAATACTCTACTGATTTCACCGAAAATTTCAAAGTTTTTTCAAAAAGAACACTAGCAAAATGCCAGGAGTGTTTAGGGGCCGTTCAAGTATTACGTAACGCACTTGGGGGGGGGGGGGTCTGGTGAAACGTTATGGCGCGTTACGGGGGGGGGGGGGTTCGAAGGACGCGTTACGTAACATGTTTTTCTTTATTTAAATAAAAAACTAAGGAATTGAAATCTTCCAAGTTGGCAAGCATTTTAGTTTATGTTATACGGGGAATTGTATAGACTGTATTGTTCGTCATTATAATAGACTGTATTGTTCGTCATTATAATGTTTGAGGTTTCGTAATTAAATACAAGAACTGATTCATTTGTAAGACGTTTATTGACACTGTTGACAAGTTCAAGGTTATACATCAAGTGACGCGACAGACCTGCCAACTATCAGCATTTGACAGCTGGTTATATTTATTACCAACATAACATCCTTTCCTCCTTCCATTTTTTTTTTATTTTTATATCAAACCAAATAACAATGACAAAGAAACTTAAGAGTAATCACTATGACTAAATCGTACAGGGGGTTTCACAACTCTGCCAGACCTAGTTATAATATCATTATTTCCACTAGTGCTGGGTAAAGGTTCAATAACAATTTCATTTTCCTGACTTGTAAAGTCTTGCCATTTATCGGGATTCTCATAACTTGATTTTGACTTAAGACAACCTTTTTTTATTTGGTTAACATGAACCTTTTTCACCTCTCCTCCGATTAATTGTATTAGATACACCCATGAACTTAATTTCAACTTAACAGTTCCCTGAAACCATTTCATAGGACCTTTCACATGCTTTCTCAAAAGATAACGATTCGTCTTCAGATAGTAATCTTCTAGTCATTGTATCGTCTTTTAAACCACACACCAATTTATCTCTCAGAGCTTGGTCTAGAAAAGCACCAAAATTGCATGATATTGACAGACTTTTTATATCCGTAATAAAATCATCGATTCCTTCGTTAGAAAGTTGTTTTCGGTTATAAAATTTATATCTTTGCGCAATTGTACACCTTTTTTCTTCATATTTACTCCTCAGTGTTGTTACAATATCGTTGAAGGTTAAATCTTCTAGATTTTTCGGATGCACCGTTTCTTTTAAAATTTTAAATTTCTCCGCACCGATCAATATACACAAATATCCAATTTTTTCTTTCTCTGCGATATTAATAATTTTTAGATACATTTGTATGCGTTCCAAAAACATATTGAAACTTTCGCAATCTGGTTCGAAATGAGGCACTGGCAAGGTACTACTCGACATGTTGAAAAAAATGTTTTTTCCACGGCGAAATCACTGTTAATACTATTCACACACGTTTTAACTGATAAACTGATCTCATCCTCGTCGCCAATTATAATGTTTGAGGTTTCGTAATTAAATACAAGAACTGATTCATTTGTAAGACGTTTATTGACACTGTTGACAAGTTCAAGGTTATACATCAAGTGACGCGACAGACCTGCCAACTATCAGCATTTGACAGCTGGTTATATTTATTACCAACATAACAGTCATTTTTATTTTATTTTCGTTGTCAGTATTCGTTAGTGTTTTAAACACGAAATACGCATAAACACAATTTGCTGTAGTCGGTGTTGTTAATGTGAGTTTTTAGGAATTATAATGTCCTCCAAACCGGGAGATTTACATCATCAGCTGTTATTGGCCTATAAAGGCTCTTATGCTGACTTGCCAGCGCAGCGCAACCAAAAAATGCCAACCAAATTTGGAATACAGCAAAAGAAAAATTTAAAAAATGAAAAATTTATGCAACATAATATATAAATGATGTTATACGAGAGTTTTTAGTAAGAACAACACTTTTTAGTTATTACACACAGGTTAGTTTACTGCTAAAATATAATAATATTACCTAAAGCTAGGTTTCGTAGTACATGCATAGTTACACTCAGAACATGAAAAAGGTTTCTTCACTTTGAATCGTTCTGCGGATTTTTTAATCTCCCTTTCGAGAACTTGAAAAACCACGCTGGGACAAAAAATAGTTTTGTCTGCTGAAGGTAAACATGATTTTTCGTGCCTCTTTGTAGATAACGAATAGTTGCAGTAGAAACATGTAAGTGGTTTTGTAGCACTGTGAGTCAGCAAATGATTTCTAAGAAGTTCCTTTGTACAACATGAATAATTGCAGTCGGGACACGAAAAAAGTTTTGGTCCAGTGTGGGTAAACATGTGAATTTTTAGAAACCGTTTTGTAGCGCCTGAATAGTCGCACTCGGGACAAGTAAAAGGTTTTTCATCACTGTGAATTAGCAACTGCCATTTTAGTTTTTTTTTCGAGAAGAAGAATAGTTGCAGTCAGGGCATGAAATGGGTTTTTTACCACTGTGAGTAAACATGTGATTTTTTTATTTCTCTGAATAGTTACAGTCGGAACATGAAAAATGCATTTCTCCACAATGAGTAGAGTCAGCAAAAGAATTCTTGGATATCCCTTTTAAGAACACAAATAGTTGCAGTCAGGACATGTAAAAGGTGTTCTCTTCTATAAATCGCACGGTGGATTTATAATTTGTCCTTTTAAGAACTTGTATAACTGGTTATACAAGTTCTTAATTCATTATTTTCCTATCCCTTTTAATAACAGTTATACAAGTTATTAAAAGGGATAGGAAAAGACTGGACAGGAAAAATAGTTTTTGTCCACTGTGCGTTAACATGTGATTTTGGGTGACTCTTTGTAGAACATGAATAGTGCAGTAGAAACATGAAAAAGGTTTTATATCACTTTGAGTTAGCAAATGATTTCTAAGAAGTTCCTTTGCACTACATGAATAATTGCAGTCGGGACATGAAAAAGGTTTTTTGTCCAGTGGGGTTCAACACGTGAACCTTTGGATTCCTTTGTGTAGCGCATGAATAGTCGCAATCGGGACAAGAAAAAGATTTTTCGTCACTGTGAGTTAGCAAGTGCCGTTTTCGTTATTTTTTTTTCGAGAAGTAGAATAGTTGCAATCAGGACATGACATGGATTTTTCCCCACTGTGGGTAAACATGGGTAATTTTTAGATTTCTCTTCGTAGTACATGAATAGTTGCAGTCGGAACATGAAAACGGTTTTTCTACACTGTGAGTCAGCAAGTGACTTCTTAGATATCTCTTTAGAGGACACGAATAGTTGCAGTCAGGACATGAAAATGGTTTTTATCTTCTGTGAATCATACTGTTGATTTTTAAATCTTTCCTTTGAGAACTTGTATAACTGCATTCGGGACGTGGAAAAGGTTTAACTCCACTATGAGTCAGCTTGTGAATCATAGTGGAGTAAAGTGTTGCTCCACAGGGAAAACTTAGGGAAATTACTTTCCTCAGGGCCTCCTCACTAAAGCTAATGTAAAAGAAGGTATGTGTTGTAAAACCATGTAGGTTTATTCTAGGTAATACAGTGTTAAATTGTCGAGATCTGGAAGGAATACAAGGCCGGTAAAAATAATAATATTCTCAATTTTTTTCATAAATGACAATATGAATAAATAAAATGTATATAATGTATCGCGAGTTAGAAATCTCTTTTTTATTTATTACCGCAAACGCGAAAAAATCAAGAAAAAGGGTATTTAAGCGACATTTCAGTACGTTGCGCAACTTAATTGTGACTTTCAGGTAAAAATTGTTACTTGGGTGTTACGTAACGCTTAGGTGGGGGGGGGGGGTTGAACAGGAAAACGTTACGGCGCGTTACATGGGGGGGGAGGGGGGGGTCAAAAATCTTCAAAAATTGCGTTACGTAATACTTGAACGCTCCCTTACGTGGTGGAAGAAATCGAGGACACCCAAGGAAGACTAAACGAAGAACTATCTCTGCACTGGAAGGAGATACGGATCGAATTGAAATCGATATATGTAATGTAGTATGTATTTTAACAGTAACAACGTGGTATACAGTTGTGAACGGTAAAAAAAGCCGGGGATACTCGGGGAAGACTTACCTAAACACTTGCACTAAAATGAGATAGGTAGTCGAAATGAACATGATACTAAATGAAGTGAATAGTAGACAAAATAGGGGACGTCCGAGGAAGCCATGATTTAAATAATTGTTCGTGATACAATGAGGCCGTCGCGACGTGATGAATGAAGAATGAGGTGTAAGAACGTTGTAGGAAGACATGGCACGATCAAATTAATCTACTAATCGCTCCACAACATCAAGCACACACCCGTTTTTCATCAAACCTGGGTTGCGTGATCCCAAAAACTAATACCTGATTCGCTCAACGACAATTCTGGTTCATCGCTCCTAAAATATATAATGCTCTGAGTACTGACATAAAGTCAAGTAATTCTAATTCTCTTTTTATAACACGTGTACAACATTGGATTTTCGAAAGTGGACGAGCGTACTTTAAAGAATTCATGAGTTCTTAACACTACATTTTAATTATTAATTTTTGCATTTCAAAATTTTAATTTCCATTTTTATATCAATTTTTCTTAGTTTTTTTTTTAATAAATTTTATTTATTTCTTAATTTTAATTTATATACTTATATGTTTTAATTTATGTATTTGTATAGAACACTTGAGTTCTTAACATTTAATCTTTATTATTAATTTTTGTATTTCAAAATTTAAATTTTCATTTTTATTTCTACTTTTCTTTAAAATATGATCGTTTTCCTCTTTATTTTTCACTTACTTTTAAGTATATCTTTATTTTTATTTAGTATATTTAATCATCCGTTTTAATAAAATAATTTTTATTAAATCGTATTTAAAATATGAAATGTACGTCTACCATAATACGGGCATGAGCCTAGTGTGGTAGCCAAAAAAAAAAAAAAAAAAAGGTTATGTGTGGTAAAATTTTGCATGTAGTAAACAGAAAAAGGGGTGTAAATATAGTGTAAAACGTGGACGTGAATGACAGAAGATGTCGAGGATTCTCGAGGAAGACTCTCGAGGAAGGCACGATTAAGCGAAACGAATACTTTATATTCTTCAATTCTTCACAATAATATTATTTTCACCTTAAAAATGCACCCAGTTTTCAGGTACACTAAAATTCACAACCTCAAAACTTTACTCCAAATCATTCATAACCCAGAGAAATGGAGGGTACGTGTTAGCTAGTCGTCTATAAAGCTGAAAGTCTGTTTGCTTGCAGGAGAAAAACTCCAAAACCGCTAGCTCCAGCACAAAGAAATTGGAATTATTTGCGTCTGGAATTTCAGTAATCACAATAAAGTATTGCCTATAGTGAGCTAAGAAGCTATTAAATATCCATTTTTCTACGAAGACCAAGACAAAGCGTTTAAATAAAGAAAAAACTACATGCATACAGTACGGCTTCTGTGGTCGAGTGGTAAGGCTCTTGATTAGATATCCGGAGGTTGCGGGTTCGAATTCCGGCGTAGGCAAGTAACATTTATTAGGTTTAATTGTTTATTTCATAATTTAATAATTTTAAAAATAATAAAAGTTATATTTGTGGCATGTTCCAGAGTGTAGATACCAAAGATATTGAAATATAAGGAGATATGCTATGATGTCCGCCCGACTGTCGGCGGATAACGATCTAATGGTGCTAGTTTGAATACGGAATTTAGTTGATTTTTTTAAGGTGTGCAGTAGGTAGTATTGGCTAATAATAACGGCGACACCAGGAAGTACAGTCCCATCCAGTGATAACTGCCGATGGCCCATCTCCTTATAATAATAATAATAATAATAATAATAATAATAACAAAATTCAAAGTATGAAAGGGGATGAGGTTTATAAATATTTAGGATACCCGCAATCGAATAGATTAGATCACACTAGTATTAAAAATGATATTAGGATTAAATTTCAAACTAGGATCAGAAAAATTTTAAAATGCAATCTATCTGCTAAAAATTTAGTAAAAGCAATAAATACTTGGGCAATACCTCTACTAACGTACTCATTTGGCATAATTAAATGGTCCAATACAGATTTAGATAGTTTAGAACGATTAATTAGAACTACGTTAACAAAATTTAATTGCCATCATCCAAATTCAGCTATAGAACGAATTAATTTACCTACAAATTTAGGAGGTAGAGGTGTAGTCAAAATAACATCTTTGAAACACAATCAGGTAGAAATGCTTAGAAATTTTTTCCATAGGAAAACTAATAGCTCAGAAATGCACAAAATAATTTGCAAGGCAGATAGAAATATTACACCTTTAAATTTATATGACGAGAATGCCAACATTCTTATAAATACTAACCAGGAATTATTAGATTCCTGGTCAAATAAAATTATTCAAGCAAAACACTTCAATTATCTCAACCAAACGTATGTTGACAAACTTTCGTCAAACAAATGGTTGAGTATTGGAGAGTTGAGCGCAGAAATAGAAGGATTTATGCTTGCAATTCAAGATAGAGTCATTAATACTAAAAATTATAGAAAGCATATAATCAAAGATATAAATCAAATTGATGATTTATGTAGAAAATGTTTGGCTTTTCCCGAAACTATAGAACATATTATATCGGGATGTTCTATATTAGCGCCTTCCGAGTATACATTTAGGCACAATCAGGTTTTAAAAATAATTCACCAAAGTTTGGTAATTAAACATAACTTGATTGATTGCCGTAATGTAGTACCTTATTATGAATATGAACCAAATTCATTTTTATAAAATGAATTTTATAAAATATATTATGATAAAACTATACTAACAGACAGAACAATTAGTCATAATAGACCTGATATAGTTTTACATGACAAAATTAAAAAAAATTACTTATATCATTGATGTAGCTATTCAAAATTCCTGTAATATTCAAAAAACTATTTCTGAAAAAATAAGAAAATACACAGATTTAGGAAATGAGATTAAAAGAATTTGGCATTCTCGGACTATAAAAATATTGCCATTTGTTATTTCGGCCACTGGCATAATACCTAGGAATCTGATTCAAAATTTAAGCATATTAGATTTGTCAAAGAATTTGTATATAAAAATGCAAAAATCAGTCATTTTAAATACATGTACGATTACAAAGGATTTTTTAAATATTTATATTGAGGGATCGGCAGGATTTATAGGTTCAATTAGAAATGCCACAGAGCCGAACCCTCTGATATGAAAATATCTGGAGTCGGTGAATTATATTTCCATTTGGTCTCTAGTAGGTTGACATGTTGTTCTTGTATTGTTTTGTATTTATAATACTTATACACGGTGTCCGGAAACTCGTAGTACAAGCGGGAAACAGGTAAATCTACATCACATTCGGAGTCGATTTGTGATATAACTTTTTTGATTTGAGCTTTCGTTTTCGAGTAAATCGGGTCCGAAGTTGGAATTTTTTTGGTTAAATTTGAAAAAATTTTTCACTAGGGGGTTGATTTCAGCTGTGTAATGTCTTATAAAATGCATCGAAAGGTAAACCAGGCTCAAAATTTTTTTTAACCCTTTAGTTGCCGAAAAAATGGAAAAATAAAAAAAAAATATATTAAAATCGAAATGCTCAGATCGAAAAAAATAAGTTTTTTGGATTCTCTCCGTGATGTAGATTCATCAGTTTCCCGCTTGTACTACGAGTTTCCGGACACGTTGTATAGTGCAATTGCATAGCGTGGGTTGACTAGATGATCATTTGGGGAAGTGTGTGAAAGGGTTTAGTTTTTCCTTCTTTTTTTCCTTTTTTTGGGAAAAATTTAACCCGGACATTTAAATCTGGTAAGGATAATAATAATAATATAATAATAGAATGAAATTGGCAACATTACAACTAAAAAAGAACATGTTCAATATAGATTACAAATAGATTACATCCGTACAAAAAAATTAACAAGTAGAGAGTAATGTAAGATCGGTTACACAGAAGTAGCATAATTATACAATATTTTTAGTTGTGCATAGTCTGCCTCACTAGGTGAACCTGTATTGAGGCAGAATTTTTTGTAAATTGTTTCTCACAATTTTATCTATGGTTTTTTATAAATGTATAATGTAGGTTTCTATACAGAAAAAACTTTATTTTAGATTACATTATTGTTTGTATATACACCAAACAAAAACTGCAAGGTTATTACCACAATAACAACTGTCAATGACAGGGCAATATATCATATTTCAATATCTTTGGTAGATACTCTCAGTATTGCCCGATTCAGTCGAAACATTACATGAAATGGCTTTAACCGTGTTTGGTGATTAGATCTGAATAGCCAGATACTTCCCAACCTACTCTACCCCATCTCCTTCCCCTCCTCATTACATCAGCCTCACAACATTTCCCAGTTGGGGATGCAATAGTCCCAACTTCTCCTTACCAGGCGGTAGGGAGAAGTTGTGACTCTCGTGCCGCACATTTTTTTAAAATGGTGTACGAAAATGTAGATCTACATTGATATGATAAAATTTCAGACAGATACATATATCCTACTGTCACGCAACCCGAAAATGACGTCATATAACTTGAAATGGTTCCATCTATTAACCTGTTTAAAACAAATAAATAATAAGTCAAAGCTAAAATTAAGTGTCACCTTTAAGTGTCATTGAAATCAAGTTATTACTTACCTAGGTTGCAATTGAAAAAGCATTCTTATTTCAGTCAAACAATCAACGATTCGGTATCTACAAACGGATCGTTGGAAGGCTTTTCGTGGCTGTATTATATGGTATGCTTTAATTCAACCCAAAGATGTGGGTTGGTATTTGCTCTGAAATGTTAACTGATTTATTTTTGGAGCACGTTACACATTCGTTGAGACAAGGTATGTTTTTTCAGTAACTTTTCGGTTGGTATAAAAGCCTTCCGCTCCTGAAACATGGCATCAGCTGATTTTTGTGCATCACTTGACAATCAACCAACTCAAGCAAAATGTTCAAATTTGTAAGTGAACACTAACTTGATAACGCACATCAAACTAATTTTATTATGTAGATAAATTATTTTTATAAATATTCGAACTCTGATTTTTAAATATTAAACTTTAAATTTTCATACTTTCAAACAGTGAAAGCCCTCATAATTTCAAGCTGTCATATTTTCAATTTTTCTAACTTTTAAGCACTTAATCTATATAACACTTTCAATGTTCGAATTTTAAAATTCCAAACTTTTAGGATGGGTTCTTTCAAAAAATTTGACGAATTCATCAAATATTTGAAGTTATTTTTCACGTTCTATGTAAATTCCATTTAGGTTCTGTGATTATTTTAGTTTTATGAGCAACTGGCCAATGATGTTATAATACCAGAATATGGATGGAACTAACATAGTAAGAGAAAATTATCATCGAATATTTGATGATTCTGTCCAATTCTTTTTAACAACCCGTCCTTAAACTTTTTGATTATTTGGGTCCCACTGCCAAAATCCTAAGACTTTATTACGACTGCAAATATAAATTTGTCATACTTTCAAACTTTCTAACTGCAAAACTTTCAAAGATTCATACTTTCAAAATGTCATACATTCAAATATTCAATTTTTAAAACATTCAAATTATATAAAACTCCCAATGCCAAAATCCTAGGAATTTATAATGACTCCATTTCTTTGGCATTACTTCTCATCTGATGTCTTATTTGTTTTCTACGCTTGGTAGAACAGCCGATATTTAATTTCAGTTGACCGGTTTTACCTTAATTTTTTTATTATTTTGCAGTTCTTCCTCGCTGCCTGCGTGGCCGTCTGCATGGCTGCTCCTAAACCCAAACCGGACTTCATCTCTCCATTGGCTTACTCTGCCTACCCCTACGCCGAAGGAGTGGCCACCTACCCAGCCGTCTCTACTGTTGGCGTAGCTTCCGTCCCTACTAGCATCTCTACTCAACAGAATACAGTTGTACACTCTGCCGTGCCAGCCGTGTCCACCTTCCCTGCCATCCCAGCTGTGTCCACCTACTCTGCCGTACCCATTACCCCATTGGTGAAGACTGTGGGGTACACCTCAGGATTCCCTCTTTCATACTCTGGTCTCCACCACTTCTAAATGCTAGATAAACTATACACAGTTTCTTTATAACGGTGCATTTTTAGTTTTTCATTTTGATACTTCTAAATTCTTGTAAATTTTGTCGTAATAAATTGAAATTTTAATTAAACAGAAAATTGAAGGTTTTTTTTTCTGGTACCAAATAAAAGTTTTATTTTTTTGTATTTGTTGGGTACTTACATACTAAATCTCTCGATGAATCTTATTTATTTATTAGGCGATGAAATCTACACCGTTCAGGCAAAAGTATTCAAAATCCAGAATACGGCAATAAAGTTCGGATATGAAGATAAAATCGGATATATTACCTGCCTTCTTAAACATTTCATTAATTTTTTATCTACCTGCATTATAATAGAAACAATTAGCAATAAAACAAGGGTTTACATACAACATAAAAAAATTGATATGTAAAAACTTGTGAGTGGGTTAAAGCTAAGTTACACGGTTCATTTATCTTTCATTTCGTGATTTCATTCCGCCTCTTTCCCTCGAAATGAACCGTGTGAACACGAAAGTGAAGTTTACACGCAACCGGAATTTAACATCACGTGATGCGAATGATGTGTGTGAACACTAGCGAATTAGTCGACCGAGAATGTTCTGGCGTGAGGACGAGTAGCCGGAGCGGCTTAGACGTCAAAATGATCCGTTTAGTTCGCTTTTCGAAATAACTCCTACACGTCTCATAGAAATCGTTGTTTCTCCCTTACTATCATAGTGAAAAATATTATCTAAACGGTATTGGAAAGAGAAAATAATGCTCTACTCAATATAACAATTAACCACAAAATAATACGAATGTATACTCTTTTGGAACCAAAGTTTCTATTCGAATTTGAAAAAAAAATTATGAAACATTGTGAATTTTTTATGAATTATTTTTATATGGCACGACAAAAAAGCGAGGTGACAGAAACGTTTATAATTTATTTGTCTAACAAAATAATTATGTGTTTTTATTTTTTTTGTTACCTGTAGTTTTAGTTAGAATAAACGCAAGGAGAGCTATTTTTTTAACTTTTAAAAGTTTACATTAAAATTATTCTATTTAAAAAATGACGTGGTTATTTCTAATAATAAATTTTGGAAGCATATTTCATCACCTTTCCAAAACAGTTTTTAGTTTTTGGATATGTTAATAAATATTTCATTTATTTCGACGACTTCCAAACGAATTCCAATGCGCGCCGCGACTACGCTCGACGACTTCGTAGCGAGAATGTTGAGTGAACTCTTCTTTCGAAGGAACCGTCTGAACACGCGGTGAAACGAGAATGAAACATTTCATCGAGTAAACCTTCATCCGAGTGAACCGTGTGTCTTCAGCCTTAGTGACCACCTGAACTGGGCGATATTTACAATACATTATCTAGTGCCAGCGGTTTTCAACCTTTTTGATCCTGCGTACCCCTTGACTCTTACTACAAATGTGTTGTACCCCGTACCCTCTATCTATCTAGTCACCCAAAAACAAAATTAATTTTAATTTTTAATTTAATTTAAATTGGGTTCTAACTTTGCCTTAACATTTTCTAAGGTTTCAAATTGTCGAAAGACGAATTTTCGTAACCTGTTTACAATTTTAGTTTAAGTATTTTAGTTTATCATATTTTAAAGGAAAATATTTAAATATGACGTGTAAAATATTTTAAAAAAATTCTCGATTCCATCATATTTCCATTAAATGGCGGCATAGTTAATTTTGGCAACTTAACATTGCGATTCGATTTATCTAATTTTGATTGCGTGTCAGATAACACAATTGTATTGTCACATTTTTGTTTTGCGGTTAACTGGATTCACTGGATAATAGAATATAAGTCGTCAAAGAATTGCTCCATTTGAAAGTTAATCATCATTGATTTAATCATAATTGAACACTTTTCTGATCTCCAATAGTAAAGCTGCATTGGCACAAAATATGTTTTTTGAATTAAATGATTTTGAACCTTTAAGCTATCATATGTATATTCTGTGAATCCTTGCAAATTGTGATTCTGCCTCGCTTCTAATAATTTAATCTCGCGTTCAAATTTGGAGACGGCTGATTCATCCGGAATGTTGATAGTATGTATGTTTATTAATTATGTACGTTAGAATGAAGGTTATTTTTAATTTTTGTAGATGACGTACGTACGACCTACCTACGACCTTTCTCAAACTACCCAGGATAAATTTATATGCAATGAAATACGTTCGTAAATATTCCAAGGTAAAAATACGCTCTGGTTCTTTAAATTACACATCCAGGCTGGATTGGACCAAAAATATTTCAGCTAGTAGTATGATAGTGTATGGCAATATTTCTTTCATGTACTTATAAAGGCAATGATTATATATTTTACAGGAATTACACACAGGGATGCACAATTGGATAAATTCTCCGCAATTTGCTGGATTAATTCCTCTCAGCTTTCTTTATCATGGGTTTTGTTATTTTTCAGTTGGTATTAACTCGTTTCAATGTGCACTTTGCGTATTATGTTATGCGATGATTGCTGTCAAACACTTCGAACTCCGATATTTGCTAGTTGTGATGAATGACATGAAGGAATAATACGGGGAGCAGGTACGGGAGACAATCATTGATAGGACATAATATTTTAAATCCAAATAAACTCAAAAGCAATCCGCCGAGCGTAGCCAATTATACTTAGCGCTAACAACATGTAATATTTATTTATATAGGATATTTGGAAAATGTCCCGAAAAAGTTCAATATTCGAGGTGTACATTTGTTTATTCATAACATGCTACTAAACCAAACACATTTATTCCGGGTCTCTTTAAGAACCCACCCTTTGTGAAAAAAACTTCTTTCAAAATCCCTTCTCAACCTTCTTTAACCAAAAGGTGAAGTTCATATTGTCACCTAATTTTCACGGAACAGACCTTAGAGGTGTAAAGTGATGTGAAACCGGTTTACCCATATTATTTAAAAAATAAATTTATCCAAAATGGGTATAAATTTAAATTTGAATGGAATGTATACGAGTACATAAAAAATACTATTACTTTTACCTAAAGCATATTCAAGCTAGGACCACGTCACATTTTCCATTAATATATGATAAACTAAAATACTTGAACTAAAATTGTACACAGGTTACGAAAATTCTTCTTTCGACAACTTGAAACCTCAGAAAATGGTAAGGCGTGGTTAGAACCTAATTTAAATTAAGTGACGAACCATAATGCGCCTCGTATTTATGATCAACTGTCAGAGAGTGTAAGTGATGTTAAAACCTTGTAAAATAAATGATTATTTAAAATACTTGATTTTGGATCTTTGTCATACATAAATCTGAAAATTATTTTGTGTATAGAAAGGAGCAAAAGAAATACTTTGGCAAAAAAAAGTAATTTTAAAAACAATGTCAGTTAGAACCCTATCCAAATGAGATGACGCTATATGAAATTGAGCCAGACTTTGTAAAAATTTGATCTGCAAAGCAAGCTCAAAGGTCACATTGTGTGCATGTTAACATAATACGATTATACAGAGTGTAACGGGAAATCGGACTTTTATTTTAACTACTGATACATGAGAAACTTTTTTTCTATAAAACGTTTTGAGGTTAAAAAAGTTCATCGTCTCAATATACTTTGTGAGTTTGCAGTTGTGTATGCAATTATTTAGTTGTGTAGCAAAATTTTTTCAAATTCGCGTGTAGAATCGAAGTGGTGTTATATTCTGTTTAAAATTGCATTAATTGTTTTGTGTGACTTGATTGTTAAATTCATTTAATAATGAGAGTATTTAAAAAATACAAATGACCGTGTCTTTCATTACACGTGTACATAAGATAGATAGAAGGTACGGGGTGCAACACATTTGTGGTAAGAGTCAAGGGGTTCGCACGATAAAAAGGTTGAAAACCGCTGGACTAGATAATGTTATATATCGCCCAGTTCAGGCGGTCACTAAACCACACTCACAAGTTCTTACATATCAAAATTTTAATGTTGTATGTAAACCCTTGTTTTTTGCTTATTGTTCCTATTATAATGCAGGTAGATACTTATTTTAATGTAGTGTTTAAGAAGGTAGATAATTTATCCGATTTTACCTTTATATCCGAACTTACGACAACTTTTGCCTAAGCGGTGAATATTTCATCGCCCATATTATATAATTATAAGATTCATCGAGAGTATGCAGGTACCCACCATATAGGAATAAAACTTTTTTTTTGTACCAGAAAAAAAACCCACCGTGTTCAATTTAAATTTCAATTTATTACGACAAAATTTACCACAAAATTTACAAGAAAAGAAAAAACAAAAAATGCACCGTTAGAAAGAATATGTCTATAGTTTATCTAGCATTTAGAAGTGATGGAGACCAGAGTATGAAAGAGGGAATCCTGAGGTATACCCCACAGTCTTCACCAATGGGGTGGAGTACGGACCAGTCACGGCTGGTACGGCAGAGTAGGTGGACACAGCTGGGACAGCTGAATATGTGGACACAGCTGGAGCGACAGAATAGGTGGAAACGGCTGGTACGGCCGAGAAAGTAGATACAGCTGGAACGGCAGAGAAGGTGGACACGGCTGGCACGGCAGAGTGTACAACTGTATTCTGGTGAGTAGAGATGCTAGTAGGGACGGAAGCTACGCCAACAGTAGAGACGGCTGGGTAGGTGGCCACTCCTTCGGCGTAGGGGTAGGCAGAGTAAGTCAATGGAGTGATGAAGTCCGGTTTGGGCTTAGGGGCAGCCATGCAGACGGCCACGCAGGCAGCGAGGTAGAACTGCAAAATAATTAAAAAAAAAAACAAAGGTAAAACCGGTCAACTGAAATTAAATATCGGCTGTTCTACCAAGAGTAGAAAACAAATAAGACGTCAGATGAGCAGTAATGCAAAATAAATGGAGTCATTATAAAGTCTTACGATTTTGGCATTGGGAGTTTCACATATTTTGAATGTTTGAAAAATTGAATGTTTGAATGTATGATATCTTGAAATTATGAATCTTTAAAGTTTTGTAGTATGAAACTAATGTTTGGAGTCGTAATAAAGCCTTAGGATTTTGGCAGTGGGACCCAAATAATCGAAAAGTTTAGAGGAAGGGTTGTTTCAAAAAATTTGACGGAATCATCGAATATTTGAAGTTAATTCTCACGTTCTGTGTAAGTTCCACTCAAGTTCTGTTATTATATCATTATAGGCCAGTTACTTCATAAAACTAAAAAAAAACACAGAATTTGAATAGAATTTAAACAGAACGTGACAATTAACTTAAAAATTTTGATGAATTCGTCATTTTTTTAAAACAACTCGTTCAGACGACAAACAACAACAAACCCACAAATAACAGTTGGGAATTTTAAAAGTTCGAAAGTTGAAAGTGTTAGGTATATAGTTTAAATAGTGAAAAGTTTGAAAAATTGAAATATGACAGCTTGAAATTATTTCAGTGTTTGGAAGTATGAAAATTTAAAGTTCGATATTTCAAAATTAGAGTTCGAATGTTTATAAAAACAATTTATTTACGTAATAAAATTACTTTGATGTGTGTTATCAAGTTAGTGTTCACTTACAAATTTGAACATTTTGCTTGAGTTGGTTGATTGTCAAGTGATGCACAAAAATCAGCTGATGCCAAGTTTCAGGAGCGGAAGGCTTTTATACCAACCGAAAAGTTACTGAAAAAACATACCTTGTCTCAATGAATGTGTGACGTGCTCCAAAAATAAATCAATTAACATTTCAGAGTAAATACCAACCCACATCTTTGGGTTGAATTTAAACATATCAAATAATACTGCCTCGTAAAACCTTCGAACGTATCGTTTGTAGCTACCAAATCGTTGATTCTTTGAATAAACAAGAATGCTTTTTTAATTTCAACCTACTGATTTCAATGACACTGAAAGGTGACGTTTAATTTTTGCTTTCACTTATTTATTTGTTTTAAACAGGTTATCATTTTTTCAAGTTTAATGACGTGATTTCCGGGTTGCGTAAAAGTGGGATATATGAATCTTTGAAGAAGAAGATAACAATAATAATCTGAACGAAAAAATGAAAGAGAACAATACACAGAAAAACAGAAAAAATGTATGTGACTGAAATTTTATCACATTAAGGGCCACTAACCAGCCAGCGGCCGAGAATTAATATTTCGTCGAAAGATGTTTTTACGATAGTACAGGGCGGTTCCAGTGAGAAAGTTTAATTATTCTCCGTACCAGCTTTTGTAAATAATAACTCAATATCGATTTTATTTCATTGAAAATTTGCTTTAATTTATGCCTACATTCAAAAAAGCTGGAAGGCGTGTTGATAAAACCATTAAAATTTTATACTTTTTGTAATTATTTTTGTATCATTAGTATTTATAATTTTTCAATAATGTCTAAGCAAAATAAGAATGTAATTTTTTTTAAATATATTAATGTGTAAGACCGTAAATAAACAGACAAACTGAAGTATTTTCGTCACAAAACACGTGTGCTAAACTAAAATTAATTCTGAAACCTTTCCCAGATAATTTATTGATTTATTTTATTGCATGATTGTATGATTTGAAATGTGTGTTGTATAATATGAAATTTTGTTTGAAAATTTAACAAATCTTTCAACTACCTACGGTAAAACCCAAGTAAAACCATATTGTACTGAAAATAAACACATTTTCTCAAAATTTAAAACATTGCTTCACTAGATAAAATAATAGTCTTTCGAAATAAATTAATATTTTTTTGTGGAAAAGAGTCAATAGTCTAAAATTTGATTTAAAATGTCATATTACCCGTTTATTCTGGTTTTTCCCTTTTAATGTAGATCTACATTTTCGTCCCAAATGCTCCCGACCGCTCCCGGAGCCAGTGAGACTATGGCATCCCCAACTGGGAAATGTTGTGAGGCTGAAGGTAGTGGGTAAGGGAAGGAGATGGGGTAGAGTAGATTGGGAAGTACCAGACTATTCAGATCTAGTCACCAAACACCTGGTTAAAGCCATTTCAAGCAACGTTTCAACTGAATGACTTACACCAGGGCAATACTGAGAGTATCTACCACTCTGGAACATGCCGCAAAGGTAACTTATATTATTTATTAAATTATTACATTATGAAATAACACAATTAAATCTAATAAAAGTACGCCGGAATTTGAACCCCACAACCCTTGGATAACTAATCAAGAGCCTTACAACTCGGCCACAGAAGCCGTACTGTATGCAAGTAGGTTTTTCTTGATTTAAACGCTTTGTCTTAGTCTTCGTAGATAAATGGATATTTCACATGTTGTCGCAGAGACGAGAACTGAACCATATAATGTTTCTCGCCCTTATCCCCTCCATTGGGGGTGGCTTGTGACCCCGTCCCTGCATGCGGACACCGAAGTGAGGACGACCCGGAGCGATGTCTCATGGATGGCCCGCGCCTCCCCTGGGGGGAGGTGTGGGTCGTAAGGATGTCTCGCGCGAGTAAGGGGACCCTCCGCCCTGCCTCCGACAACCCGGCGCTGATCCTTCTTAGAGTCTTTGGGAGTTCTGTCACCCACATCCGTTAGCAGTGTCGTCGATGCATCACTGGGAAGTTGGCTTAGGGGCGCGGAAACCGACCCTCGCGCTTGGCTTTCCTGAAAACATGCACCTCTCAATAGGATTGCCGGGCGTACCTGTGACACACTCGCTCCCTACCAGCAACAACGTTAAAATTGAGTTATTATTTATGTACATTAAACAGTTTGAGTAGAATATCGCCTACATGTAATTATTTTATTTTCCCCTCTGATATTCTCCAATGAAAGAGGTAATGTATATATTTATATTTATTAGTTACTAACCTGTACATATAAAGCACTTGCATACTGCTCGTTAACACCGTATGCCCCGACATTGGGGGTCTAGCTTTGTTCAAATTAAATGTAGAGACGTTCAAATAAAAAAAATAGCTTCCTTGTGAGAGCCCTGAAGGAGTAACTATAAGTTACTTATACCGGGGTGGGTATGCGGTTGGAAACCTCCAGTGTTCTTAGCTCGCGATAGGCAATACTTTATTGTGATGACTGAAATTTCAGACACAAAAACCTCCAATTTCGATACGCTAGAGCTAGCGGTTTCGGAGTTTTGCTCCTGCTTTTTGAGGTTGTGAATTCTAGTGTACCTAAAAACTGAGTGCATTTTTAATGTGAAAATAATATTATTGTAAAGAATTGAAGAATATTCCTTTTCAAGTATTCGTTTCGCTTAATCGTGCCATTTCTTCCTCGAGAGTCCTCGACATCTTATGCCATTCACGTCCACGTTATTCATTCCTTGTGCACCCCTTTCTTTGTTCACTACATGCCAAATTTTACCACACATAATTACATGATTAATTAGATCGTTTGTGTACTTACCCCTCATTCTTCATTCATTACGTACGCCTCATTATACCAAAATTCCTCATTGTACCAAAATTGCGTCATTGTTTATTCCGGTTTCCGCTTTAGCTCAGTTCGGCTGTTCTACCTTCCCTCTAGTTGTTACGATTTTAACTCAGTCTATAGTTTATTTGTAAAATAACATTTCTTGTAAATATATTTGACCCGTATAACCAAGAGTTTTTATTGGCAAATTTCCACTACACACTGAGCTCAGTTTGCAGTTCTTGAAAGGGCTGTAAACTGCAAATCTTAACCAGGATTAAATACATAAAAATCACCATTAAAAGCCTTGTGATTACTTTTCTTATTGTTTGAAGACGGACTTGTTGAATTCTTAATATTCTTAGCTACGAAACCGGAGTTCGCTTGTTCAAAAGTAAATTCTATTGTATTCATTTGTGTTATTTAACAATTTATTCGTTTAAAATAATTTAAATGTAGTATATTAGCGGCGTAGGTATTCGAGAGTGTTACCTATGTACTTTCAGAATCTCCCTGGTATTAAATGTCTTTAGTTGTGTTTAGTAATCAGATCTAAGTAGCCAAGTGCTTCCCAGCCTTCTTCTTTCTCATCTCCTTCCCCTCCCCACTTCTTTCAGCCTCACAACATACCCCAATTTATTTATTTAAGTCATGTACATAATATTATGACATTACGGGATTATCAAATGGGGAGATAATAATAAATGCCAAATTTAGCAGTTGTGAATAGTTTAGCGTGTTCCCTTTTCCTTTACCACCATCAGCCATTGGAAATATTAAAAAGTAGCTTTAAAATAAATCATTCATCACCTATGGCATGTCGGCGACCACACCTAAGATAAGTAAAAGGAATAAAGTATTAAGATATTCCTATAATAAATAAATGATCACGTCTTTGAAACTTCGACTTGGAAACAAATTATATTTCTGGAATGGGGGTAAGATTTTTAGATTCGGGCTGATTATCTCGAATTTGAAATACAAGAAATCAGCGGCGTACATCTCCGCTAAAACTTTAAAATTGGTGACCGTAAATAAACTAATCCCGAAGCAGAAGTGCCAAATTCTTATGTTAGACAAAGCTAAAGTGGAGATAGGTCTGTAATTTTAATTGCTATCTCTCGCTCTCTACGGGTAACAGAAAGAGATAGTCGTATACCTACGTCACTAGGTCACTTGACCAATAGAAACAACGCACGCAAACACTACCAATGCTACGTGCTTGTTGTCATTTTTTTCGTTCGTGAGTTTATCCTACTTATTTCGATCAAAAAATCATTAAACATTGAATTCCAGAGGTTAAAAAATGATTAAAATGTCTCAAAAATTCATCAGGGAATGAGGTAATTATATAAAATATCCATATTCAGCTTAATTCATCCGTAAATTAATTTGAGGTTATGTTATTATATTAATTTGAGGTTATAAGTAAGAAATTTCAGTCGGTTCTGCGACCCAGTGTTTTGTGTGTTAATATCGGTTGTCTTTACTGAAAATAAAAATATTTAAAGTTGTACCCTGAGTGTTTCATTTGTCTAATGTAACCAGAAACACGTTTTCTGATTTCAAGCATTTTTTTGTTATTTTTTTAAAATTATTTATTGGGCTAATGGATTGAAGTAGGTCGTGTGCGATTATATTGTCTATGGTATATTAATGAATTTCCTATATCTGTGGTCTATTTAGTCATTTCGGTTCATCTTATGGGTTCATCCGTGGTTAAGTTGATGACCACATTTGTCCTTAGTAAAGTCCTTGTCCGAAGATGTCGATCTAGAGCAGGGGTGGGGAACCTGCGGCCCGCGAGGCCTTTTGGTGCGGCCCGCGGGCACTTTTGGTGCTGCCAACTGAAAGAACCACAAAAAATTACACAGAAAGGGATGGTTTTTTCACGGTGTGCATTTTTAAGACGTTATTACAAAAACGTTACTAGTAGTTTAGATATAAATAAAAGCTTGATACCACACACCCTTTTGCTTTTACTTTAATTTGTAATTGTGAAGCGATAGTGAAATTCCATCGGCACTTTTAACTTTCTTGTACCGGACAGTCCCGTATTTCAGGATTGATGGCGACTCTATTCGGAGGGGATTCCTAGGTAGTCTATCATAAACATTATTTTCTAGTTATCGTTGCGGAAGTAAAGTGGATAGTAAACCGATAAAATCCTATTAATGGCAATTACGAAGAAAAGAAAAGTTGAAGCTGAGTGAAACGTGAAATCATTTGAAACTAAATTAAGGTTGTGGAAAGTGCAACTCGAAGTTAATTTTACGGCGCATTTTCCAAAACTGTAAATAAAAGCCTTCTACATAGTTTGAATACGATGGTTAGTACGCGAAATAAAGCGAGGCATTGAATGAACGAAAAGGACGTGAAAAGTAAGCAAACGGATTTGAACATATTTGCTCCAACGTTCAACGTGGAATCATCGAATGTGCCAGATAATCTGCAGCACGAAATTATTCGATAAAAAAGCGACGATGAACTAAAAGCTAGATATAACAATCTCCCGCTGCTTGAGTTCTATAAACGCTGCATAAGAAGTGATGAGTTTCCAAATTTAAGATGAATATTTACGTGAAATCCTATTTAGATACTATTTTGATTAATCTTTACGACGAATCGGCTTACAGTATGAACATCAAAAAATATGCTACGGATAAATTGAAGCTTTAACTACTTTATCTACGTATTGGAATTACAATAAAATTATTATTTACGTAACAAAAAATATAAGCTTAAACCACTAAAAAAAATGTTTTCTCATGACTTAACTATGAAGTAATGTAAGTAACAATTTTTAAAAAATACCCCTTTACGGCTAAGACTATTTTTGACTTTATCTATGTACTAACTTTTTTCGTTCTTATAAAATTATGCACAAAATAAATAAAAACCACTTTTTCGCTTACTAGCCTCGTGCAAAAAGACACTCGATTTTAAAATTTTGCAGGCATGAGATTCGACATATTTCTAGCGTTTATATTCCTCTTAAGGAGGCATGCCCTTAAATATGCATCTATTTTCGGAACAACTTACTGCTGTGAGCAGTTCTATTCAAAACTATTCTAATCATCTGCGCTCCAGACTAACCGATGCAAATCTGGAAAATCAGTTGCGAGTAGCAACATCAATGCCAGCATTGCCAGCTAACATCGCACGCCTTTCCAAAGAATAGCAGTCCAGCCATCATATTAGGGGTGACCTACATACTATATTGTCCATCTGATATTACTGTTTGAGAATTTTTCTGTTGCTCAGATTTGAGAATTATTTGTGTAGGTTTGTAAAAACTCATACCGTGGTAAACACTAAGGAAAAAGTGCGTCGTGTTATCTGAGTTTTTAATATATTGCCAAACTTCTGCCATGTAAATAGTTAAAAAATATAAAATCATTCCATGTAAATTATTTGAAATAGTTAAATAAACATAAAATCATATTCTTGTTCTAATCCAGTCTAATTTCATAAGTAAAGTATGCTACAAAGTGCAGAAAAACCATTCACGTATCTGACTACAATTTAATTTAAGCCGGTGGACTAGTGAACTCCTATGCGGATTCATTCTTAAGGTAAAACCAATCTTGTGTTCACAATGCAAATACCTGTTGTGGATTCGTCTGCTAAGGCATTTCGAAGGAAACCGTTCTTGCGTTCCAACTGCAAAAAAAATCGGAGGAAAACCATTTTGGTATTCTAGGCGTAGTATTAATTAGGGGACTCACAATCCAGTTCACTCTAACGGTAAAACCAGTTTTGTATTTAAAATACAGTGAAAAAATTCCAGATGTGGTTTCGTCTGCTTACGCATTTCGGAGAAACCCGTTCCCGTTTTTGAAGTGCATTTATAAAATTCTAGTAGATTTTGTGCTGCCAGTATTGGAGAAAAGCCTTTTTGATGTACTGAGTGTAGTTTTCATTCCCCGCGTACAAATTCACCCTGTAACTAAAACCAGTTCTGTGTTTAGAATGCAACGAAAAAAATGCAGGTGAGGTTCAATTTTTTGACTCATTCCTCATGTTAGAAGTGCATTTATAAAATTCAAATTGCTTTCTTTGTGCTGCCAGAATTGGAAAGCCATTTTTATGTTCTGAGTGTAGTTTTCATTTCCCGCATAAAAACTCACTTTATAATTAAAACTGGTTTTGTGTTTAGAATGCAATGTAAAATTCCACGTGGGTTTTTATCTTGCTAACGCGTTTTGTAAGAAACCATACTCGTGTTCAAAATGCAGTTATAAATTTGTAGTTGCATTTGTGCTCCCAGTAAAGGAGTTTAGTTTTAGTTCCCCGCTTGCAAATTCAATCTAAATTAAAGCTAGTTCTGTGTTCAAAATGCAACGAAAAATTTCAGTTGTGGTTTCACCTGCCGATTCATTTTTACGGAAACCATTCTCGTGTTCAAAGTGTACTTATAAAATTCTTAGTGCAGACTATGTACAGCCAGAATTTGAGGAAAATTATTTGCACGTTCTGAGTATAGCTAGTGTGACTATTTATTTTATTATTATAAAACCAGATTCGAGGTGGCTCCTACCCCCCCCCCCCCCCCTCCGAGACGGAAATCGGAGTGCGGCCCGCGGATTAAAGTATGACCACCCAAATGGCCCGCGACGCTAAAAAGGTTCCCCACCCCTGATCTAGAGATTGGTTTATTTATGCAAGAAATGCAGTAGGTGAATTTATTTTCAGGCGTAAGGTTTGAGCATTGTTATTGTCACGTGCGTGGAAGGCTTCGATGGCTGGTTAATTTCAAAAGAGAATTAGCGAGACTAGACCATAAACTTTATCACTATAGTTTGCAATTAGTTGTAATTATGTAAAACTCCACGTAAGCCCTGACTCTCATTCCAGAGATTCTATTATAATGCCACATAGGGGCGAGGGAAGGAATATGTGGAAAGTTGACAGTGGTTACGCATGTAAGGTAGAGGGGTAAAACAAATCTTGCAGGAGTCTATTACGCAAAAGAAGATACCCAATGGAACCGCTGTGATATTTTAAATCGATAGAAAGGAAAACAAAGATATTCTATAAAAACGGCGTTTATTACATTACATACATACTATTTTGCTAAAAATAATTGGAAAAAACACAAAGTTTTACCATATGGCGGTTGAAATAATGCTGATTGGAGTAAGCTAAGAAATTTATTAAGTTAGAATGAATTATTCGTGGAACTATTACATTAAATCAAATTCAGATCAAATTATTGGGTGGCATATTGTCAAGGTAGATATCTCAGAAGTGTGTGAATCCTGTAGAGTAGGTTTTGATTGCGGGATAGGTTGCGGGGAAAGCAGAGTAAGTAGACACGGCAGGATAGGCCGAGTATGTGGTTGGTAGAGCAGGGTGCACTAGAGTGCTGTGATGGCCGGAGATGGAGGGTACCACAGGGAAGGCAGGCGAGCCCCCATCGTAGAGCGGCACCGCGGGGTAGGCTGGGTATGCCGGGATGGCTGGGTAGGCGGGGTAGGCAGATACAATATCGGCCTTAGGCTTCGGGGCGGCAGCGCACACGGCCACGCAGGCGGCAAGGAAGAACTGGAAAATATAAAGTTTTATTATTTATGGGCAAGTCTGGCAACGAAATATGAATTTTTCAACCTACGTGAAATCTGCTGTTAACATTACGCTATTTTGTAATAATAGATAGCTTTTGACAACATTATATTAAATGTTAAAAAAATTATATATTTTTGAATGTAGCTATTACTTTGTGGTTATCCATTATAGAAAAATGAAATAATTCAACTTTGTATAAACCACTTATATGATGCGCAAATCCGACCGGTTTCGGAACAAACATTCCTTCGTCAGGGAAAGCTTATATTTTTTTTGTTAAAAAAATTATTTCTCTAACAATAATTTTCCACTTTTAGGTCAGTAAGGTCAAAGGGTCTTCCCACAGGTGTGGGGAGACACTTTGACCTCTCCAGATGGTCTCTCTTGACCCATCGTCTTGCGCCGCATCGAGAGGGAAGGATTCACATGTCCGTCACTCTGGACACACTGAACCTTAGATTCCTACCCACCCCTCATATATTTTCTTTTCCAGAACTTCCCCTCCTTCCTTTCCTCAAATAGACCATCTCCACAGCATACCTAAGGATAACGCAGGCCCTGAAAGAAATTGTTTTCCTCAGGGCCTCTTGGGTGGGGCTAACCTAAGAAATATATTAACACAATTAAAGAGCATGTCAGTATAAGTCGTATAACATTTTAAAACGCTACGTATCAAAAGTAAAAATTATTTTAAGTGCCTTGAAATTTTAATAAGATAAAATTTAAAGGAACCTACAATTGAAGTGTAGTGGATAAAACAAAGTAATTTATTATCATATGATTAAAAAAACACACAAGTAATTTTTTATTTAAATCGATAAAAAATATTTTAAATTAATTTATCAGTTTCTAAAAGTACCGAATTAATAACACATCTCCTGTGTACCACTATATACTTATAATATCATGTACTCACCTGAATGTAAAAGCCATGCTATGGCATTTAAATAAATAAATAAATATTTTTTTAAAAATTCACATATTTTATTTTCGACCGTCACCGGGTCAAACATAAAATTACTGGTTTCAGCCTACCGTGGCCATCTTCAGACTGGTATAGCGTTAAGTTTGCAAAAGGTAGCTAGATTCCTGGTTGGAAATGATTTTAAAAAAGGGTCTCTCAGAATAGGTACAGGTACTCACAAATTTGTACATGTTGAAAGGATTGTTGATTGTTAGTTCGAAGATACAAACTGGATGATACTACGGTTCCTGCGAATGAGGCTTTTATACCATGTCTCCTTGCAAAAGTTGAAAAACTGCATTACTTATTGAAAAAATAAACCAGAGTAAAACTTTACGGTGCAACTGTCATACAAACAACCTTTAAAATTCAAGTTTAGCTAGCTGAATGACCACGTTCAAATAGAAAAACAAAAGAAACAACAAGAAACAACAGGGTAACCATTTTGAAGGCACTGCGCTTCCATACAAAACCTAGTACAAAATAAAAATGAGTACAAAAATCATTGTTTTGAGAAATTATTAAAATAAGAATTTTAAAACTTTTGAAAAATAATTATCTAATGTTAGTTTTATTAACCCGCCTGCTTGGTTCAATATCTTCGCATCTCACAATCCGGATGCCTCGATTTCGCGCGAAAATTCTGAAACCGTCACTTTGGATCGAGATTGTAAAATATCTATGCAAGATAGCTTTCATATTTCAAAGACAATAAGAAGCATTATTTTGTTCTTTCTGGTTAAAAGAAAAATACTTATGTTTGCATGAGAGGAAGAGAGAAATACAGCTTTTAAAATGTAAGGTCGCTCGGGACGTTATTGGTCTTATTAAAGTATAACGCAATTACGTGTTTTGGGATGTATTTATTCCTAAACAAGCAGACGGGTTAAGATTGCCGCATTAAAAAGGGCATTTTTGTGATTTACGTGTTTGTCTCTCTTTAGTGTCATTTTTGTTTCATTGAGTTTAAATTTTATCATTCGTATAAATCGTTCGTAAAAAACATTTTTATCATTCGTATAAATCGTATATAAGCGTATTAATGGATACAAATTTGAAATCACGATTTTATCTCTCGATGTACATAATGTATTCCGAACAATAGTAACGTAGTTTGATAGGAGTTGAACTGTATGATTTTTTTCTTAAATAAGTTTGTAAAGATAGTTTTACACATTACTACTGTCAACCAAAAACCTTTAAATTTTTAAAATACCAAATATCTAAATATAGGTTTCAGAAAAAAATTCACGTTTTAAAAAATCTCGCCTAAAAGAAACGTAGTTTGAATTGTCACATTATTTTTAGTGACCGACCCAAGGTTCGGTTTCGGTTTCGGTAAAAAGGCAAGTTTCGGCAAAAAAATCTAGTTTCGGCATGAGTTTCGGTTTCTTCTTCGGCATCACCTTCGGCCGCACCGAAACTCTGCGTTCGTGAATGATCGCGCGTTGTTCAGCTGACTTCGGGTGAGTTCGTGGCTCGTGTATCTACTCAATTAAATGAGGTCCTTTCTTTATAATGTAAGCGTTGATTATTGATATATTTTTGTTCCAAGAAGTAGTTAACATGTGTTTAATGTTTGTTTGTTTTATAGTAGTAATATTAAAAAATAATATTTTTTTCTCATACTTACTTCAATTATTGTTTTTTTTTTTTAATTTTATTTCATAAAACTCGTGTAATAAGAATTTTAGATTTGAAACGCAATTAAAATTAAAATACTCAATTAATGAGGTCCTTGCTTTATAATTTAAGTGTTGATTATTGAAAAAAAAATTTCAAGCAGTAGTTATCATGTTTTGTAAAGTTTTGTAATTTTTGTTCGTTTAAAGCAGTAATAAAAAAAATATATATAAAATAATTATGTTTTCAAATACTTCAAGTATTGTTTTTATTTCATTTAACACGTTTTAACTGTCTACATAAGTGCAAAAAAAGCCAAATTTCAGTAAACAATAGATATTTAACATGTCCAAAAAAGTTTCGGTTTCGGCCGAAACTGAGACGGATACCGAAGATTCGGATTCGGTGGAAAGTCCTGTTTCGGTCGGGCACTAATTATTTTACTAAAACATTTTGTACCTTCAGTATTTGTAGTAAATGCTATAAATTGTTGAAAGCCCGGTATACACTTATAGCAATTCACCGTACTCTTTAGAATACCTTATTAAAGGAATAAATACCTTTACATTCTTTCGCCTTCAATATTTTGATCTAGGTTCGATATTGCAAAGTATCATTGATATAATTAATAAAAAATCAAACGAGTTTCTTTAGAAACCTGAAATCAGTTCTACAAGACCCCAAGAACACCAGTAGATAAATAAACAGAAAGAAAAATGTCAGCTCCGAACAGGTTTTCTAACTTTTCGTCGAATTGTTTCAGATCAACTGACGATGAATTTATAGTAATCGAATAGAATTTTTAAACAAAATATATCAGGAACACGAACATATTTACACTAAAGGGATAGGTAATTCACATGCTTTTTAGAATGGAATCCGTAAAGTTTTTATTACACAACAAATTCCGACCCATTGTACAATGTTTCCAGACCTATCCGCTATTTTCATATATCCCACTGTACAAATTTGTATCTTTTGTCAGATGATCTTATCATGGCATAGTCCATAAATCTGAACTCTTTCACAGCCTGCGAGTTTATGTAGCGGCTGAGCGGTGGAATTTCACAAAAATTGGGTTTTAGAAAATTTCACCGCACAAATTGATCTTATTATCCCCAAACCATCGAAAATAATTCAGGTCGACAGTTTTTTTTATGCAATCATTAATTTTCTTCTGCAACATACAAACCAAACCAAACCATGGTTTGGTTTGTATGTTGCAGAAGAAAATTAATGATGGCATTAAAAAAACTGTCGACCTGCAACTGCAACCATCACACAAACAATAATCTCTTTCTATCTCAATTCTACAGTACTGAAAGCTCGTATATTGTTTAACCTTCTTACCAGCCCAATTATTATCCATTATGCTGTCATAAAAGCAGAATGGACTGAATCAGAAGAGGTTATGTAAGTAAAGCTGTGGTTAACGTAATACTTCATAAACTGGTAAAGGTCCTCTCATTTCACAAGAAATAGGTTCGCAGACCCGAAACAAAGGAAGATTTACATTGTTTATGTAGTTATTTGCTTAACAGCTAAAAGACATAATGGGTTTCCAATGGTAAGATGTTGATTGTCTTTTATTTTAAACGTATTATTCTGTTGTTATTTATACTTCTGTTATAAACTGCGCCTGCTCTCAACACAGAAGTTCCTTCTGAGTTGGGAGAGTCTTCCTTGTCTCGTATACCAATTGTAATTGAATTAATAATACGAAAAAATAAATAAATGACCTCGGAATCAATCACGGACATTGAAAACATTTTATAATTTACAGAGGAAGAAAATATCCTTTTTACATTATGGGGCCATCCATAAATTACGCCTCACGAATTTAATTATTTTTGACCCCCCCTCCCGTTCCTGTCACACAACATCACATTTGTGAGACACCCTCCCCCCTAGTGTGACGTCATATCTAAAAATAATTAAAACGGTAGTTTAAGTTTTGTGTTTTAATAATTTAGATTTTTACGTGTGACGTCACAGAGCTGCTGACCCCCCCCCCATATCCCCTGTCACAAATGTCACACTTCTCTACTCCCCTCCTCCCCATTAAGTGGTGACGTAATTTATGGATGGCCCCTTAGCTCCACATAGGCTTGTTGCTTTGAGTCGAAGAAACGACCCGTTCTCATGTGACAAATGTCAACCGTGTACAAATGTTGGGCACGCGTTTGGCGTGTTTCCCGACTATGCACCGGTGCCGAAGGGATCAATTATGCTAGTTCCTCGGAGCATCTTCCATTGTAATACCGGTAGAACAAGGATAGCATTCCCACCCGACGCCTGTGCTCTAAAGCGCGCCTTTCACTGCGAGCGGAGCGGACTCATTACGGAATCCGTTCGACTAGCAAACGTTAACTGCATAACTGCATACAAGTGCTTCCATCAAGAACGAGGCCAGCGAAGCGTACTAAACGAGTTAAATAGTTTCGAACGAGTCCGCTCCGCTAATGCGAGCGGAGCGGACTCCGTACGATCTCCGCTCGACTCGCACACGTTAACTGCATACAAGTGCTTCCATCAGGAACGAGGAAAGCGGAGCGGACCGAACTTGTTAAAATAGGTCCGAAAGAGACCGCTCGCGCACACCATCGCCGACTAGTTTCTAGCGGACTCCGCTCAAGAACTGTAGCCAATTCAATTGCCTCGCTGCGTTTTTGTCGAGATGGAGGTGTTTATTGAAGCCGTTTGCCAATTTCGTTTATAGGATACGACTAGCAAAGATTGTCAACATAAAGGATTCGGCTTAGAAAACCATTATTGAGATGATATTGGCGGAAATAAGAAAGTAAATTATTTTTTTAAAGTTTTTACATATTTGAGATGAGATTCTTTTTATAAATGCACATTTAATTCACACGTAACATTTTTTTTCATTGCATACATGCTGTCAGAATCATATTCACTAGAATCAGTACTTGACATCACAAAAATCACTCCGTTCACTTCGAAACAAAGCGATACTGACTCGTTTTCAATGGAAGGGCAAAACTATTTCTCATTTTTCATTGACCTCGCTCCGCTCGCCCCGCTCATTTCTCTCGCACAGGCAGTGGAAGGCAAACACCTATCTTCTAAGTGACTCTTTTTTGGTGGAAGGTCAAAACTATTTCGCTCAGCTCCCACTCCGCTCCGCTCTACTCTTTTCCGCTCGCAATGGAAGGCGCCCTTAAAGATTGCAATCCGTCTGTTAAGATGGGAGAATCTATCAAACGGACTGCCCGTTTCTGCACAGAGTCGAGGGTATTTTTCAGGTATTTTGGAGCTCCAGACCAGAGATGGCTGCCAAATTCAACCGTGGGGCGTACTTGTGATTTGTACAAGGTTAGCAGTTGTGTTCTATTCAAGTATCTGCGGGCCCTGTAAAGTACGCCCAGTTTTTGGGAGGCTAACTTTACTCTGGCTTCGATGGAGCCCCCATACCCGAGCTGGTCACTTAGGGTTACACCAAGCATATCAATGGAGGGCCTGTTTGGAAGATTGCTTCCGTTGAAAGAGACTAGATTTTCATTTCGATCCCTTTTAGACGTAATCAGACAAGATTGGGTCTTTGAAACATTAAATTCAACGAGATTATTTTTACCCCAAGAGAAAACACTCTCGAGGTAACTGTCCATTCTTTGCTTCAAAGCCCTACGAGCTGATGGAGTTTGTGAGCCCTTTGGGGGATTGTCAAACAAAAAGCTATCATGAACTGTACTGTCATACTGCATAACAGTGAATTGGTGCACATGACAAAAGGTCGTTGATGTGCAACAAAAACAAAGTCGGAGACAGAACCGATCCCTGCGGGACGCCAGCATTTATCGAGTGTGAGGAAGAGGTGAAACCATCGACTACCGTCTGAATCGACCTCTCCCTCAAGAAGTCGGCAATCCACGTACACAAGGATGCGGGAAGTCCGTAAGAATGCAGTTTGTTGACCAGTCCTCGGTGCCAAACCCGGTCAAAGGCCTTGGAGATGTCCAGTGCAACCGTTTGGGTCTCACCAAAACGTTCCAGGCATCGCCCCCAAACATGCGTCATATACGCGAGAAGATCACCGCACCAACGATTCTGCCGGAATCCGTATTGACGGTCGTTAATAATTTTGTTCTTCTCGAGGTATGTGAGCAGTTTGTCGTTGATCACACGTTCCTTAGACAGAACTGATGTGATCGCAATGGGGCGGTAGTTGGCCGGGTTGGAGCGGTCACCCTTCTTTGGAATAGGATGAATAACCGCTTTTTTCCAACCAGAGGGCACAGAGCCAGTCTTCAGGGACATTTTAAAAAGCTTCGTCAAAATTGGAGTTATTTCTGCCCGCAGACCGAACCAATCTGCTGACCTATAGTGCCACACTTCTCTCTTCAGCCTCTCGTTTGGTGGTCTGAAGTTTACAGGGATTGATGTCGTCACCAGGCAGTGGTCGGACGATCCTAAAGGCGCTGTGACTTCAATCCTGTAACCGTGTGGCACAGTAGTTAAAAATAGGTCTAACAGATTGGAACGGTGAGTCTGGACATCAGGAACCCTTGTAGGCTCCTGAACTATTTGCTCCAATCCGTAGCAAAGGGCAAAGGATTCCGCTTGGCGTCCAGCCGAGTCTGTTGATCCTGAGAACTTCAACCAAGGTTCGTTATGAACATTAAAGTCCCCCAGGACCACAAACTCTGCCGTAGGGTAGCGGGGCAAGAGGTCATCAGTGTCGCTTAAGTGTTTGAAGAGCTCGGACGTGTCTGATTCGCTAAGGTTCGGTGAGCGGTATAAACACGCGTAGAATCTTACCGTACTGGCAAGATTGACGCGTACCCACATTACGTCGAATCTGGAGTTTTCCAGATTCAACAGTCGAGTTAAAGAGTTAAACTTCAACAGCAGTTTTTCAACCGGTTCTCAATAACAACAGTACATAATATATTACATATTTTTTTATCAAAAACATAAAAATGCAATAACCAAACATGAACATAGAAACAGAAAAAAAAAACAAAAAATGAAATACAGAGAAAATCAGCGAGAAAACAAAAGATTTGTACAAAAAAATATTTTCACATAACCATGTTTTCAAAACCTTGTGTAAACTAGTTCAGATTTTAAAAATTCTGTTCTTTTATCATGACTTGCGTTTGGGCGCGTACCGCGATATTAAGATTTATGCATGCTGACTCACAATTTTAAGCCACAATATAGCATGAATAGGTAATAAATAAATTTTCAAAATTGTAAATTTATAACCATTTTATGTACATTTGTTACATTTGACAAATCATAATCGCAAATATTCTTTGGAAACATGTTTCCATTGAAAACATATAATATGCATTTCCTTCCTAAAGATTTTTTCTTCTCCGTTAAATATTGACATGATGATTATTTTCATTTAGTTCTTTAAAACATTGAAATTTTTCTGATTTAGAGAAGAATATGTAACGGTGTTTATATTTTATCACTTGACCCAAAACGGCTAATGTTGTCGGTTTGAGACACGATATTATCTTAAAATTTAAATTCTGATTATTTCTTCAGATGCGAAATTTCTAAAAATATTTTTTGTAGCCGCTCATCCTTCAACAGATTAAAAACTCTCACCTTCCATAAATCATTATTTCTATTCTTGGGTCGAGTAGTCTTACATTGCGAAGAATCAGGTTACATTACCAAACAATTGTTTATTTTCATGGATGGGACACGTACAATTTCGTACAATTCGAATATTTTTGTGGTATGATAGCTCAGGACCCGTGAAAAAGCACGGGATTTTATAATGAAGGATTTGAGCGCTGAAAGTTTTTATAAAATACTAGCTGGTTACCGGCATGCTTTGCTATGTCATCCAAAGAAATACATTGTTTCTCTCTACATGTCCATTCCCATGCGTCCCCGTTCCTCTCCCGCGTCCCCTTCCCCACCTTCCACCTTCCCCCCCTCTTCCACCTCCCTCGTCGCCCTTCCCTTCCTTCCCCCTCCCTTGTCACCCTTCCCTTCCTTCCCCCTCCTTCGTCGCCCTTCCCTTCCTTCCTCCTCTCTCGTCACCCTTCCCTTCCTTCCCCCTCCCTCGTCGCCCTTCCCATCCTTCCCCTTCTCTCGTCACCTTTCCCCTTCCTTCACCCTCCCTCGTCACCCTTCCCTTTCTTCCCCCTCCATTGTCACCCTTCCCTTCCTTCCCCTCCATCGTCACCCTTCCCTTCCTTTCCCCTCTCTCGTCACCCTTCCCTTCCTTCCCCCTCCCTCGTCGCGATTCATTTCCTTCCCCCTCCCTCGTCGCCCTTCCCGCAAACCCCCTTCCTTCGTTACCCTCCCCCTCCCGCCTTCCCTCCCTGCCGCTAAAATATATTCTCGCGCACCACCTGTAATATTTTTTTATACAAATTCCATAACGCCAGAGCTTACCATTATATATAGAAACACTCTGCTGCTAAAATGAATGTTCTGCAAAACTTTTGAGTCAATCCGTCGATAAGTTCCCGAGATTTGCTGACCCAAACGTACGGAACCTGAATAATATATTTTTTTAAACAAATTTCATAACCCCAGAGCTTACCATTATGTATAGAAACACTCTTCTGCTAAAATGCAATGTTCTGAAAATTTTTTGAGTCAATCCGTCGATTAGTTCCCGAGATTTGCTGACCCAAACGTACTTAAATTATAATTTTTTTAAAACAAATTTCATAACGCCACAGCATACCATTATATATAGAAACACTCTTCTCCTAAAATGCAAGTTCTGTACAAATTTTGAGTAAATCCATCGATTACTTTTTGAGATTTGTGGACCCAAACATATGTAACTTAAACTTTTATTTTTTTATATACTAATTTCATAATGCCAGAGCTTACCGTTATAAGTACAAACATTCTTCTGCTAAAATGCAAAGTTCTGTACACATTTTGAGTCAATTCATCGACTACTTTCCGAGATTTGCGAACGCCAACACACGGAACTTAATTTTTTATATATTAGATATATATTGACTGGTCAGTGGTTGAGTGGGCATAGCACTTGGGTCCCACCCGAGCGTCGCGCGTTCGATTCCTCGGCTGGCCAAGTCCTTCATCACAACACAAGCAACATTTTCGACTTTCTGTGGTGGTAGTAGGAGATTTTCAAGCATTGTTGGGTTATTCGTAACCCGGGAATATTTGTCTTTCTTTAAAAAAAAAACTAAAAAATATAGATTTGCCCGTGGATTATAGCCTTTGAAAAACAAATATAGTCTCTTTTCCTTATAATTTAATAAAATATACGTTGTGATTACAAATTAGAGAAAATACGAATAGAAATTTACCTTTTGAATGAACACCATTAGTAAGTAAACTTCGGAAATACTGAAATCTGTAAAAATTTCAACAAAAAACCTACACATTTTAAATACGTATGTTTAAATTTTAAATAAAAACAGAATCACCTATTAATTAATTTTTTAAAAAATGGTGTTTACCTTCTTACTTTATCGCTTGTCTGAATTATTCTTCAAACAACTGATTCCAATTTTAAAAATGACAGTTAAATTCAAAATAAATTTGAATTAATTAAACGTGAAAATTTTCCCATAGGAGTATATGGAAAAACTAGTCCCGGTGAGAGATAGTACATTACGTCATCGTTCTTCGTTTTCAAACATGTATCGTGATTAAATTGAATTTGAATACTGATTTCTTTTACTAGAAAAGTTGAAATAAACAAGCGGTGACCAATTACGTACATTTATTTTCACAGATAGTCATATTCGATTTTATAATGATATTCAACTATAATTTTTCAAAAATATGAAATCACTCTATTGGTGTTTGTTTTAATTTAGAAGTGGTGGACACCAGAGTAGGACAGGGGGAATCCTGATGTGTATTCAACAGTCTTCACCAGTGGGGTGGAGTAAGCATGGTTGAAGGTGGACACAGCTGGTACGGCAGAGTTGGTAGAGACTGCAGGCACAGCGTGATTGAAAGTAGGCACCCCATGGTTGATAGTAGACACAGCAGGTATGGCAGAGTAAGTAGAAACCGCTGGCACAGCGTGGTTGAAGGTAGACACAGCAGGTATGGCAGAGTAAGTAGAAACGGCTGGTACAGTGTGGTTGATGGTTGAAACAGCAGGCACGACAGCGTAGGTAGAAACGGCTGGCAGGGCAGAGTTAAAGGTAGACACAGCTGGAACTGCAATATTGAAGGCGTCCACTGGGTAAGTAGTGCGGACAATAGTTTTCTCATGAGCTGTGAAGGTTGGGAGGGAAGCCACTTGCTGGATGGTAGAGACGGCTGGGTACTGGTAGCTGGGAACTCCATGTAGGGTGGACGTTGCGGGGAAGGCAGAGTACGTTAAGGGAGTGAGGAGATTTGGTTTGGGCTTTGGAGCAGGCTTAGCTGCGCTGAGGGCCACGAGGACAGCGAAGAAGAAGAACTGGAAAAATAATGAAAATAAAGTCCAACATGTTTCATGAGCAACGCTCGAGGGTTTACTTAAAACTTTTTGAGTAAACCCTGAAGAATAGAGCGTTTTTCATGAAATTTGTTGGTTTTTATAAACAAAAAAGTGGTAAAAACTAAGTATGCTATTAATTTTGAATTAAAATGGTGCCACAAAATAAGTTTGCTATGTTAGATGAAGTTAAATATTGTTGCAAAAAAAGTTTAAAAAATTCATTATTTTTAAGATTTCACACTTACAAACTTGAACATGATGATCGAAAGAATTGGTGATTCTTTTGAGAAATGCAAAAGTCTACTGGTAATAATCTTTGAGTTTTGGGAGCTTTTATATCTGCCACATGATGCCGTCTAGTGTTTGTACTACATATGAAAAAACTTATTATATTCGTTAGTTTTACTATCTTAAATGGTGTCCAACCAGCGCGGCAGAAGCAATATATTAATCTAAGCGACGGATTCAATATGTCACACTTGGTTCTTTATTGGTCTTTAAAGCTGCTCCTCGAAAACGGGTAAAATGTGTATCGTATTTCGTCACCGACGAAATTAATAAATTCTTTTAAAAAATCAGTTGCAATAAATAATTTTTATGGTAGTAAATATGACATGCCACATGATTTTTTTAGTTTTAATATGTCAAAAATGTCAAGCAAATGTTGATTTCGTGGGTAGAAGAACATATTGTGCAGAACTAAAAAAATAAATAATATCTATATCAGATTGAAAAGCATACGTGGAATACATCCCGAGATTATTAATTAATTCTCGTTTTCTGTTGAAACGTAGCTTTGTAGACACCTCTTTATTTGAGCTCGTTTCAAATTAATTTTTAACACCATCGTACATATTATGGCAAGACTTTTAATTAATTTTTAAATGATTTTCTCTTTTAGTCGACACTTAAAAAATCTGTATTTTTTATTTTAACCTCATTTTTACCTTAATGTTATAATTTTCAAACAGAACGGAATATAAGATTAAAAATATGTTATATAGAAGTATAGAATTATGTAAAATTTTATTTTGAATTTAATTTTTTTATTAAGCGTTATCGAATGCAATCAATGACCCACTGAACATAAATATTAACCCTTTGGTCTCAAACCCCGACGGCCTGGCGGAGCGCGAGGTGTATCGCTATGTCCAACACATAGTCCAGTCAAAATAGACAAAAAAAAGTGCTGAGCTAGCATTAATTCCGGACAAGCTGAATTTTTTAACAGATCTTGAATAGGTCATCATAAATGCTATGTCAAAAGTCCCCATCGATCTAGCATTAGCGTTGTTTTTTATCCGAGGTCAAAGGTCACAAATTTTTGTTTTTTGCGTATATCTCTGAAACTAAATTAAAAATTCAAAAAAACCAAACTTGTCGATCAATCGCAGTTTTTTCGGAGCTCCATGTGAAGCAAGGAGAAAGCGAATTCCGTGTGTAAGGATGACGTCTGCTGAAGAGTTAATGTTTGTAAATACTTCTGCGTTATCAATCAAATCATTACGTTTTTCAAACAATTTAAATACTGCTGTTTTACCCCCTTTGAAAATTGCTGATGTGGTATCGCAGCCAGTTATTGCATGTAGTAATAAAATATGAGCTCGACATTTTGGATAATATGCAGTTAAACTTTGTGACGAATATATTTTTGTTTGAATCCGAAAAAAATGGAATCGATAGACAAATATAGATTTTTGAATTTCACGAAAAATACAAGGAAATATAAAAGGGTTCGGTTATCTTGCCTCCCTCCAACATCCACTTCTGCTTATCAACACTTGTTTCGTGTGTTCTACCAAGTGCAAGAGTGGCTGGGCAATTAACCGAATCCTGAAGACTGGGACTGGAAATTGATGAATAATAGTTTGGAGCCAATCAATTTGGGAGGCGGGAATGGGTACCGCCGCCCCGGGAACCTTTATTGGATAACCAACACCTCTGCCACAGATCACCCCAAGTGGTTCGCTACGTTTGGTGATTTAGCAGGGGTGCCCGGGTTCATGGGGTGAGGTTTGTCTAGGTCTTGGAGGCGGATGACCAGGACATACTGAACCCCAGATTCCTACCCACCCCTTAAACCCTTTTCCTTCCCAGAACTCTCCTCTCCTTCCTTTCCTTAAAAAAACCCTACACACAGCATCCCCAAAGATGACATAGGCCCTGAGGAAAATAATTTTCCTCAGGGCCTCCTGTGTGGAGCTCATGTAAAAAAAAAAAAAAAAAAAAAAAAAAAAAAAAAAAAAAAAAAAAAAAAAAAAAAAAAAAAAAAAACTTACTTTTTACTTCCACCTGCTTTAGAGAAACTGCTGAATACAATTTTTTTATTTGCAAGAAAGGCTGCACAAACAATTGTGGATGCAGAAAAATTGGATTGTTTTGTTCACCAGTCTGTACCAATTGTTAAGGCCACTCTTGCACTAATGCTGAGTCAAATGCGGAAGAGAACGAGGAAGAAGACACGAGTGATAATGTAGAATTTGAAAATGAATAATGTAATTTTCATTTTATTAATAAAATATTGTCTCACTAAATTTCCCCGACTGAAATACATCGTGGAGTATTCCTAATTGAGAAACCACGTTAAAAAAAAGCGCCAAGTATACTTCCTCAGAGGTGGTGCGGAAATGTGTGCATACCTACGGTCTGAAATTGTGATAATTCGAGAACGGTGCCGTACGGTGCGGTACGTAGGGGAAAAGTACTTATACCTTTTTTGTAGAAAATTTAACGATATACAAACTCTTCTCATGATTTATTTCGGTAGCCCTCACCGTTATACGCCAAAATAAAAAAAAATGTGACCTTTGACCTTGGATAAAAAACAACGCTAATGCTGGATCGATGGGGACTTTTGACATAGCATTTGTAATGACGTATTACGTAAGACCTGTACAAAAATTCAACTTATCCGGAATTAATGCTAACTGGAATGTCTATTTTGTCTGGATTATCAGTACGGCAGGCTTGAAGTATATCGGCTTAAAAACGAAAATCGGACATACAAGTGATATCTAAGTGTCGTAAATAGTACGTTGGTAAAGTTTTTCCCTGATAATTTATTTTTATTTTTTTATTTTTATTTTTTTATTTATCAAAAGTATACAATACAGAAAATAGTATATTATATAAAGCATTGTACTCCCAGGAGTTAATAAACTCATTGCGGGAATGATACGCATTACATGAAACATATAGCTGTATGTATTAAATGGACATATGATGGGGACATACACAACATTATTATTTCAGAAAGTCATTAATAAGATGAAGTTTGAGCATGTTAGTTTGGGTCTTTTTACATTGACTTGCACATTTGATCTCGTTGAGTAGTTGATTATATTTTGTGTGAGCTATGTATTCTAGGGATCTTAGTCCATATTTTGTTGATTTGATTTTTGGTATATGAAGTTTGTTGTGATTTCTTGTGTTGTGTTGGTGTACGTCGCAATTGTAATATAGTGTAGTGTTGGAATGTGCCGAGTGTTGAATTACTTGTAATATAGTTTTCGTTATTTCAAAAGTGGGAATGGTATTAAAAGGAAGTATTTGGGTGTTTCTGTAGATGTCTTTGACATGTGTGTCCCAAGGTAAACTGAAAATATTTCGCAGGGCTCTATTTTGGACGACTTGGACTTCTGAAATCATTTTTTTTGTAGAAAATCCCCAGATTCCGGCGAGATATATTAGATGTGAGTGAATCATAGCATGGTAAATCGATTTTAATAGAGAGAGAGGAAGTAACCCGCGAAGTCTATATAAAACACCAGTTATAGGAGTAATTTTGGATAGAACATGTGAGTTGTGAATCAATGAAAAGGCCAAGATATTTTGTAACATCAGCCCTTTCAAGGCGGTTATTATCAAGACTTATATTAAGACTTACATTTTTTTTTATTTGCAAACAGTATGTAATGTGTTTTTTTTATGTTTAGGCTAAGTTTGTTTAATCGCAGCCAGTTTTCCAGGCAAGCTATATCCCTTTCCATTTCCTTTTCAAGTTCGTTTAAATCATTATGGTGATAAAGAATCACTGTGTCATCTGCATAGAGTTGTATTGTACCCTTAAGTCCCCATTTAGCAATATAATTTATATATATTAAAAATAGTAATGGTCCAAGTACGGAGCCCTGAGGCACGCCACATTTTATCGTTCCCATGCTGCTTGTCCCTTTTCCAACAAAGGTCTGACAGTGTCGGTTAGAGAGGTAGCTACACAGTAACTTCAGGGGAGTGCCTACTATGCCTAGGTGTTCTAGCTTCTTTAGTAGTATCCCATGGTCAACCGTATCGAAAGCCTTTTTTAAATCTATAAATAAGCCTGCAGCATGCTTACCCTGGTCTATATGCTTTTGGAGGGCGTATACAAAATCGAAGGCAGCACATTTTGTGTTAGATTGGTTTCTGAATCCATACTGTTGGGATGCGAGTAAGTTGTTTGATAAGAGATATTTAGTGAGCCTAAGCTTAATAACCTTTTCAAAAACTTTAGAGACGACAGAGAGGATGGATATAGGACGATAATTAGAAGGATTTTTTTTGCAATCATCTTTGTAAATCGGAATTATTTTTGCTATCTTTAGTTGATCTGGGAAGATTCCACTATCCAGGGATTGATTAATAAGAAAAACAAGGTGGTCAGCTAATATATCTTTGCAAAAGTTCAGATACACTGGTGTAATTCCATCTAAACCTGGAGATGCATTAGACTTTAGTTGAGAGATGATACTGAGAACTTCTTTTTTATTTGTTTTGGCCATATATAAGGACTGGTTTGCTTTTTGATCCGTGTTTATAGTGATAGAATCATCTGCATATGATGCAATTGTAGCTGCTAAGTTTTCCCCAACTGATATAAAGAAGTTGTTAAAAGTTGAAGCTATCTGTGTTGGGCATGTTATTTCTTCATTCTCAATGAGAAGACATTCAATTTCATCTTTCTGGGGTGTCGAGCTATTTGTTAGAATTGCATTTATTATTTTCCATGTCTGTCGCGGATTACGCAGGTTTTCCTTAAATATAGTCGTGTAGTATTTGGTTTTAGCATATCTTCTATAGTTGGTAACTTGATTTCTTGTTTTATTTCTCAGTGCTGTGAATATATCACTTTGCTGTTTTTTTTTCCAGAGGTTAAACGCATTGTTGCGCTGTTTGATAAGTGCATTTAATTTTGCATCAAAACATGGAGTATTACCCCTCCGTTGGTCTTTAAATTTAATTAATTACGAATGAAGTTCTATTATTTAATTACGAATGAAGTTTTTTTAAGATAAGTCTGCATAATCTTATAAAACCAAAATAAAAAAGGTATCAATTATGTTTCAATACCACTAAGCTATTTTATAACAAAATTAATTATTATTTTATTTTAACCTTTTTTAAAGGTTTCTAAATATATTTGGATTTAAGTTTTATTGCGTTAAAATATTTATCACTCACAAAACTCAAGAACATTTTTAATCTTTTAAAATTCAACCACATTATTTGTTTCGATCAGTGGTTCTTACCTTGTTGGAGGTACTGACCCCCACCAGTTTAATATGCGCATTCACCGAACCCTTCTTAATTGGAAAAATAAAATATGATTTTTCAAATTCAAAACATAGATATATATGTATACATAGGAGCACGAAATGAACAAAACCATTAAACAACAAAACCATTAAGAACAAAGAACCAAACCATTAAAACATGATTTTCACACAAAAACATAATGAATATTTACTGCAAATCAGTGTGACTTCTGCTGTTGCTCTTGACCTCCACCGAACCCACGAGACTGACTCTTAATAAAGTTTTTTTTATGTTAAAAACCAGCTGAGTTACATTAAAAAAACATTTTATTTATTTATTTACCATGTTCTCAATAAGACGATTACTCTTCCAATTTTTAAAGAGATCCAAGTTCAGTGTATCTAAAAAATCAGAAGAAAAGAAATAGCATAAGATACAATAAACAAATAGTAGAACTTGTGCTTGATACCAAACCTATTAGAAACTCAGAACATAATAGCTACAATAAGTTCTATGCCATATCAAGAACACGCATTGAAATTTGTTAGATCAATATTCAATGTTAATTTTTAGAAACAGGACTAGATAAATTTTAAATAATGTACATTATAATGACAACGTATTAAAATTGTAATTTAAAAATAGATACGACAAAAAATTTCAATCTTATGTAAGTCAGAAGTCCTGATAATATATTTGCACGATAAAAAAAGCATTAGAACTATTTTTGTGATATGAATATGCACAATTGAAAAGTTAATAGAAAAATACAACAATAGATAAATGTACGAGGGTCGTGGGGACATTTTTACGACTTCTTGGTAACGTGCGTCAAAAGTAATAGATAAACTGACTGAAAGTGATTTCATCTCATCATTTGATTCTCGGTCACAGTTGTCCTGGTCGATGAAAATATATCACCAATGGTCAATAAAGAGATAATATAATCACAAAATTTTTTAAATGTGTCTGTAAAGTTTTGACAACCTGTTGTCGCCAATTTACAACAAAATTTCTTGGCTCCTAGATCACAGATGGGCCAATAACATTTTATTTTTTTATTTTTTATTAATAAAATTCCTTTATTATTTATTTACAATTTTACATTTTTTTTAAATTAAGTCCCGTTAAACTGATTGATATCAGTTTGTCAACGGGTTCTTTTGACAATTACTTTTTTAAATTGAGACAGGTACATAAAATAAACAGGTACATGAAAAAAAAAATGTTAATAAAATTTATAAGAAATACAGAACAGAGAAAATGAAAGAAAATAAAAAGAAAAGACAAGAGAAAATAATAATGGAAAAAACATTAAAACGAAAAGCGGAAATAACAGAAATTAGTACAAATTGATATAATCAATGAAAAAATTTCGATGTTTGAATTTTTTATCAATTTCACTAGACATAAATTGCCGTAAGGAAAGCAATTACACTTATAAATTGCCCCCCCCCCCCCAACCCCTCGTAGCTAATGGATTTGTTTGTAATATCTTGAATGTATCATGTTTGTATGTATGTTTATGTTCATCGGTTCATCTCCTCGGTTATCGCAGAACTCTAATAAAACACAAAATATTGATTTACATAATATATGATACTGATTTAGTGAATACAAGGAATAATTTTAAAAAATACATGGTTCGACAACGCATTTCTTTAACGGGCAAAATATCATCTAAAAACATAATTTCGCACTCACCACAAAACAAGTTTTTATCACAAACAAAATTGATAGGCAAGGTCGTATATATTTTTATTCCAAGAGCTTTAATATCAATATCCTGGCAAGTTGGTTTAGGTTACATTTCCAAGGAGGTCGTTACCTCCAGTTTTTTTAAATTCAGGTGAACTCTTGTTAATTCTCTGAATAGCAAATTACAGTTGTTTAAGTACTAATTGGCGGTTGTTAAGTACTCACAATTTAATTGGAATTTTTTGATTTATTCAAAAAAAAAACTCAGTAGTCAGTAAGTAGTGTAGCACAATAACCCAATACTCTGACTCGGCACCTGTCCAGGGTTCGAGTCCCAGATGTGATCGTATCTTTTTATTGTTTCAATATAGTCTTCATCAATAAACGAGTGTTAAATTTTACACATCTGATGAAAACCGTTTACCTTTTGGTTATTTATTTTTATTTATTGTTTCTTTACATGGTAGACATTATCGTTAACATTTGAATTTTTAATCTCACTAGGACAAGCTTGGGTTGAGGTTAATAATTTTATAAAGTAACTAGCTGATCCGGCGAACTTCGTACCGCCTCAGAATCAAAAACTGTTGTCAACTTATTAGCCGAATTGATCTAAATTGTTTCTTCCTGCGTATACCATACCTTGATTTAAATTGTTTCTCCCTGCGTATCCTTTCCCCTCTCGCGTTCCCTCTCCCTCTCCCCACTCCACTTCTCCCCTTCCCCCGTCCCGTTAACCCCCTTCCTGAGTTCCTTTCCCCCCTCCCCCCTCCCCCCTCGCCCCTCCCCCCCTTCCTTCCCCCTCCCCCGGTTCGCAATTCAATATTATACCCCTTACAATTGCTGCAGTTCTTTCAAAATAGGAGAATTCGTTCCATACAAAATGTATGGGAAAAATAATTTTCTTCGGAGTGGAACACCCTTTACTTTTAGGGGTATGAAAAATAGATGTTGGTCGATTCTCAGACCTACCAGATAAGCACACAAAATTTCATCAAAATTGGTCCAGCCGTTTCGGAGGAGTATGGTAACAAACACCGTGACACGAGAATTTTATATATTAGATTAAAATTACTTGGGTATTGTAAGAACAATATTGATTATTATTTAATGTTTAGTTGTGTCAAATTTAAAACACGTTAATTTTAGAAAGGCCCACGCACATTATTCTTAAAATTTTGAATAACGTTGTTTTATACAGGGCGTTAAGTTAAAAGAGGTAGGTACCTCTCCGATTTACTTCAACCTGTGATACAAATGGATGACATTTTAAATTTTTTTATTTATTTGTTAGCTCGCCAACAGAATATATCACATATAATTATTACATTTGTTAACCATTTTAATAAGGTAACAGTGATAATTCCTATGAAAAGTGAGCACAACATTCACATTCACAACATTCTTAATTAGTTGTAATAATACATGATGATAAATTAAAGTACATAAGTACATAAAACAAGAAGGATCAATAATTACAAAATAAATTCAGCAATGAACATAAACATGTTGGTGTCTTGTGATTTTTTTCTCTACTTAACGAGAGGGGTTGGTCTCGAGAGAGCGAAATGAGATGACATGTAAAGGATTGCTTTTGAAAAAAAAAACAAAAAAATTTCACCAAAATTACATCCAACATTTGTTTACTCCAAATTGTAAGGAATCACTTGTCAAAGTAAGTCAGGTACCTCTGTAATAACCTGGTTACATGTTTGGATGTAATATGGATCTGATAAAAACCGGTGATTTTTAAATAATAAATAATTTTGATAATGTATATAATAGCCGATTTCTTGTAAATATAGCGCTATCAAAAGATTTTTTTAACGTTAATAGTACCGCTTAGTATTTGTTGAATGTTTGAAGTAAGTCCTTCTTTCAATAAAGTCACGTAATAGAGGTTATCGTGATGTAAACATTTCTGAAACGTTATTTTTACTAAAGCTTTTTTTAATCAACAATCCTGTGTTTGTATAATCTTTAAAAGCTATTATCCACACTTTTGTATAGTTACATAAATAACTGGCTTATTTAATTTGTAAGACTCCTTTCAGTTGCTTTAATTAATAGAGGCGCTATATTTCCTCAAATTGAAAAGTAAAGTTAACAATTTCGAAACTTTTTAATATTAGGAATACATAACTTCGTTATTGATAATTGTGTAAAAGATTGTTCATGTTCAGATTTGTTTATTTTTCTAAGTAATTAATCAATGCTTCAATAATATTATGTACATTTTTTGTTTGCTATTGGATAATGTTGATAGATAAAAGTGCGAGTGAAGTTGGTTTTAGGTTAAAATTATTTAAAAATGATGTCCAGAGTATGTAACTGGATGTCCAGCGGTATAGCCGACAGACTTGACAAGAGGAGTAGAGTAGGCGGATACAGCTGGGTATACTCCTGAAACTGATGGATACGCAGAGTAGGCTGACACGGCAGGGTAGGCACTGTGTGTGGACACTGCGGGGTAAGCGGAGTGGGTAGACACCGCTGGGTAGGCAATGTGTGTGGAGACTGTAGGGTAAGCGGAGTGAGTAGACACCGCTGGGTAGGCAGTGTGTGTGGACACTGCAGGGTAAGCGGAGTGGGTAGACACCGCTGGGTAGGCAGTGTGTGTGGACACTGCGGGGTAAGCGGAATGAGTCGCCACAGCGGGGTAAGTGGAGTAGGCAGTTGGCACTGCGGAGTAAGTGGAGACGCCGCCATGGTGAGCAGGGTAGCTAGCGGCGATAGTGGGCACTTGTTGGTGGGTGGTCGTCACAGCTGGTACGGAAGATACTTGCTGGTGAGTGGTGGTGGTGACAGCTGGCACGGAAGAAACCTGTTGGTGAGTGGTAGTCACTGAGGGTACGGCGGCAACTTGGTGGTGGTGTGGAAGCGCAGAATAAGCAGCCACTCCATGGTGGGCAGGGAAGGTGGCTACTCCATGGTGAGCGGGGAAAGCGTTGACTGCGTGGTGGGCAGGGAAGGTGGCTACTCCGTGGTGAGCGGGGAAAGCGGCCACCTGGTGCTGGGTCGGCAGGGATGTGTAAGTTGGTACTGCAGGATAGCTGGCAACTCCTGGGTAAGAAGCCACCTGGTGTGTGGCAACTGCGGGATAGGTAGCTACGCCTTCAAGGGTGTCCACGGCAGGAACAACTTCGTGCTGAGCAGAGAGGGCGGGGTAAGCTAGTCCTTGGTTGGCAAATCCAAAATCAGGGTAACCAAGTACGCTAGCTTTTGGTTTTGGGGCAGGTTTGGGTTCCGCTTTAGGGGCGGCCTTGGGATCAGCCACAGCCAGAGCCATAAGGGCAGCGAAGAACAGCTGGAAACAAATATTATAAGTTTAAAAATTATTATTGAAGAAGAAGATAACAATAATAATCTTAGAGAATATATGAAAGAGAACAAGACGCAGAAAAAGACAATGGTCGCCACAGGGACTCGAACCCAGACCTCTTGTCTAACCGGGACATGGACACTCTCGAAAACCTGAGAAGTCAAAATGGTTGTCGTCGTTGTTTTGAAGAAGAAAAAAAACGTTGAAGTTTAAAGTAAAATAAAACTACTAAGATCTTACCTCTAATTTAAGTCTGACATTTGAAATCATTAATTATTTTAAACATTTTTATCATTCACCACATAATAATTAAATTGTTTTCACGGCGGGTTATTTTTTTCCACAAAAAACGTTTGTCACACATTCAAATGTTACCTGTACCCAATAAAACTAAATAATATAATTAAACATGATAAATAAGGATATCTCCTTTGGAAGACGTAATTGATGTTTTCAATAATTTGTTTGATAAAGGATTGCATGGAAATAATATTTTTTTTGCATAAACGCCGCACGGGAGGCCTCGAAGAAAGTAATTTCCCTGAGGGCTTACGTCTTCTGGAATGCTGTGTGGAGGGTCTTTTTGAGGAGAGGAAGGAATGAACATTGGTCTTGAAGAGACCCAGGAAGGAGGAAAGTAGGAAGTAGGAAACACAGAGGCCGGCAAATCATTCCACAGCCGAGCTGTTGAACACAAGAACGAGTCGAAGAAGTGACCTGTTCTCATGTGACAAATGTCAACAATGTACAAATGTTGGGCACGCGTTTGGCTGTTTCCCGACTATGCACCAATGCCGAAGGGATCAACGACGCTAATTCCCCGGAGCATCTTCCATTGTAATACCGGTAGAACAAGGATAGCATTCCCACCCGACGCCTGTGCTCTAAAGATTGCAATCCATCTGTTAAGGGTCTGCACAGAGTCGAGGTTATTTTTCAGGTATTTTGGAGCTCCAGACCAGAGGTGGCCGCCAAATTCAACCGTGGGGCGCACTTGTGATTTGTACAGGGTTAGCAGTTGTGTACTATTAAAGTATCTGCGGGCCCTGTACAGTACGTCCAGTTTTTGAGAGGCTAACTTTACTCTGGCTTCGATGGAGCCCCCATACCTGAGCTGGTCACTTAGGTTTACACCAAGAATATCAATGGAGGGCCTGTTCGAAAGATTGCTTGAAATTGGAATGGGTGGCATGTATTTTTAAGCCATTAAATATTATTGAAAGTGTTACTGAATTGAAAGTGAAAACTTACAATCTTGAACATGTTGATTATGTTCAGTGGAAGACAAGAATTGAATGATGACAGGATCATCGCTAAGGAGGCTTTTATACTGAAAGGATTACAAGACAAATTAAAAAAGAGTAAAATAATTAATTTTATGACTGGTGACTATTTCAGCATTTATTAGTTATTCAAACTAAAATATAAATACCAACATCTCTTTTTTATAAAGGGCACGTCTTTCAAGTGTATATAAAGAATTGAGTTTTAAATATGGATGCTCAGTAGCAGGTACCTACCTACTAAAAAAATGAGATTGAAAGTTATTTCACATTAATTAATAAGAAAATCCTGTAATCTGATCTGAGAATACATTTAACACCTACCTCTTGAATAATGCTTATGGAAGTCTGCAGAAATAAAAGGTCAATTTAAATTTTGTGTTTGATTTTTTAAAATAGTTAAAATGGGTATAATGCCTGTTTTATATTGTGTACGCAAAAAGTAAAAAAAATATATATTACTAGCTTTTTCTTCGCTCGCATGGTATTACGGGATTTCCACTCAGCCTCCTCCACCTTCCCTCTCCCCACTCCACTCATCCATCAACCCCCCTCTCCCTCCCCCTCCTTCTCCACCCACCCCTCCCCCACCCCATACCCTCCCCACTCCACCTCCCCCCACCTTCCCTTCCTCCTCTTCCACCCCACTCCGCCTCCTCCACCTTCCCTCTCTCCACTCCGGTCCCCCCATCAACACCCTCCCCCTCCACCCACCCCTCCCCTAACTCCCTACCCCTCCACATTCCCTCTCCCCACACCGCTCCCGCCCATCAACCCCCTTCCCCCCACCCCCGCAATCCTTCCCCTTTCCCCTTCCTTTCCTCCCCCCTCTCGCTCTCCTAACCCCCTCTCCGCACCCTCCTCCCCTTTCCCTATCCCACTCCACCAACATCCTCCCAACACCCCCTCCGCCCCCCTCCCCACTTCCCCATCTCACTTTTCGCATTCCACACATTCATTCCCGATACATTCAGTTTTCAAACTGCTCGCGTACCACCTATTATAATTTTTTTTACAAATTTATAATGCCAGAACTCAACGGTAGTTTTATACAAAATAAAGAACTAAAAAAAAAAAAAAGAATTATCTAATGTATGATAGTTATTAAGTACGACGCCAACAAAGCACTCTTTTTAGGGTGAATTCTCTAATTAAAAAATAATAAAAAACATCGTTTCCAAGGCGACAATTGACGGTTGACGTTAGCAATAAATCGATTTTGTTATTGACAGAAAACGTATGATAAATAATTTCTTAACGCCAGAGATTATTCATTATGCCAGAGCTTACCAATATATATAGCCTATAGATCTCGCAAATAATGTAGCTTTCTATTAGTGAAAGATTTTTTAAAGTCCATTCGGTAGTTTTATGTGAAAGAATAACAAACGTACATCCATGCAAACTTTCATCTTTATAATATTAATAGGATGATAGGTATTTAAAAAAAATAATTTGAAGTATCAATTAACCACTGGAGCGCTTTTTGCCACATAATGACACTATTTAAAATACCTCTGATCGCTTTGCCGCCAATTTTTGCAAATTTTCCCTTATTTGTGAGTAATTCAGTAGAAGGTTACGATTTTATAATATTTGTTCTATAAATCCAACGAATACGTGATAAAACGTAGATAAATTCTCGAAATTGCTCCATGTTGGGTAAAGGCCTTCAAAAGTGCGGAAACTGGTATGTTAGAAGTAAAAAATTGACTAGACAAAAATCTACTTCCCTTAAACCTCTCCAAAACAAAATACGTAACATTCTGCAAAATCATCACTGGGCAACCAAAAACCCTTCCGCCTTTATACATACACCCTTATATTGCCTCAAAACCCTCAAATCACAACTGCGAAAAAATAGAACATACTAATATATAATATTAAGTATCTAGGCTTAACAGTGGACTATGAATTAAACTGGGAACTTCACATTAACTTGCTCATAAAAAAAATCTGTAAACTATCATTCATTTTTAAAACGATAAGAAACATCATGTCTTTAAAACAACTAAAAAATATTTTAAATAAATTAGATTTATTTAAAATGTAAAAAAATAAAATAGATTTTTTTTAAATGTCATGTCACAATGTGTTTGATTCTTTTGAAAAATTAAAAAATGTTTACTTCGCTCTATGTCAAAGCCTTTTAACTTATGGTATTTCAGCCTGGGGGGGAGCCGCTGACAAGCACATTAAGGCACTTAACACAACTCATAAAACATTAATTAAGATCATGTTAAAAAAACCTTATCTTCATCCAACAGAAAACATCGTAATAACCAAAGATTTTCAAATACAAATAGATATGCTATGGTTTCCGCGCAACTGTCGCCGGACTACGCGCTAATTAGCGTAGTTTTCATACAAAAACAATTTGTTCATTTCGTTGATTTTTTGAAAATGTTCATTAATATTGGTTAACAATATATTTTGAATAAGGAAAGAATTCGTTCATTTAGTTAAACGTTCGTTTGGTTTATTCGTTAATTATTTGTTCTTTTAGTTTATTTGTTAATTGGTAAACAATATCGGCGACACCCGGAAGCGCAGACCCACATAGTAAAAACAGCAGATAGCACATCTACTTATATTTCAATATCTTTGGTAATAACTAATAACATACTAGACATCAGGAAATTCTTCATTGAGAAGATCATTCAAATAAACTGCATAAAATCCTCACCATGCCACATAACACAGCCACAAAACACAAGAGCGAACTCGCACAATTATCTTTTAGTGCCAATAACTAAATCAACTTTTGCCCAAAAGCACGAATCCTACCTCGCACCTCTCATTTTTATAAATCAAATTAGGAATCTCATCTTAATCTTTATTCCCCATTCTTAATAAAAGTATACATAAATAAAATATAAATATGTGTTATTTACATGTATAGAGATTAATTCTTACTTATTACGACTGTTTATGTTTTACGCCATCTTATATTATTATTACTGCCTATGTTTATTTGAATTATTTTGTTGAATTTTTAATACTTTTAGTTTTAGATGCTTGCACTACTACGTGAATCTATAATTATTTTTGGTTATACGATACTACGTCAATTCGAACAATTTTATTGTTCTTTATATTATTTCGTTGAAATTTTAATAGTTTTAGTTTTTACATAAGATACGCATATGATACTGTATTACTAGCTGACTATCGATGACCTCCAAGACCTATTAAATCTTGTTAATAATGCTGGTGAGCAGCTGGGCCTAACAATCAATGTCAATAAAACTAAATGGATGACATTTGGACGACTAGATCACTTTGAATCAGTGATACAGTTAAATGGTTGCAATGTCGAAAAGGTGTAAAGATTTAGATACCTCGGCAGTATTTTCACGGCGACTTTTGACCCAGATGTAGAGGTTAGGTGCAGAATTGAAGCAGCAAGAACTGCGTTCATTAAAATGAAATCCCTCTTCTGCAATGACAATATCAGCTTAAAACTAAGGCAGAGAATGCTAAAATGTTATGTGTGGTCGGTCTTGCTCCATGGATGTGAAACATGGACCTTGAAAGTAAATACCATGAACAGGTTAGAGGCTTTTGAAATGTGGCTTCAACCGGAGAATGCTCAAGGTCCCATGGACCGACATGATCACCAACATAGAAATTCTAAGGCGGGCTAGAGCAGATAGAGAACTGCTTACATTAATAAAAATCAGGAAAATTTCATATCTGGGAGGGGAGAAGTATCACTTGCTCCATTTAATATTGAAAGGCAAGATAGAGGGTCGCCGAGGGCCTGGTAGGAGACAAATGTCTTGGCTGCGTAATATACGAGAGTGGACCGGCATTGGAAGTGTGGAGGAGCTATTCCGGGCAGCGCAAGACAGAGAGACATTTTCAAGAGTGATCGCCAACGTCCGGGGGACCTGATACGACACACAAACAAGAAGAAGTTTTAGATGCTTGCTTTACTATGTGTATCTGATGAATTTTGGTTTTATGAAACTGAATACGTGTGTGTGTATCAGTGAACATATGCGTATATATATGAATGTATGAGTATATATACATATATGTGTAAATATAGTGTATGCATCTCTAAATATAGGTATGTATATGTACCCGTCTCAGAACAGACATAGTCTGGTGAGGCGGGTTTACTTTACTTGTTTATATACGACACTTTAAAACAATAAACGCCCGGGTTGCCGGCAAAAAAAAAATCATTAGCTATATAGAACTTCAATCAATTTGTATGTCTCCATATTAAAATTTGGAGATATGATTTTTTTATGTGGGCGAAAAATATTCAAAAATATCGTCAAAAAATCTCGATCAATCACAGAAAAAAGTTTTAAATTGGGCTCTCGCTCCAGTGGTTAAAGTACCGTAAATTATTATTTTAAAATTTTCAAGTCTGGCAAAAAAGGGTTCGGTTTAAGGTAAATCCAATGATGTCGTTGATGATATAAGTGTCAGATATAAGTAACCGATATGGAAAAACCGTTACATAAATGTAGGGAAAAAATGCATGCTTTGTTTCAATAAAAATCAGAGTGTGCAATTCATACGCGGCAAAAGTGAAGCCTTCAGAAAACTAAATTAGACAAGAGTGGGGAGGCTTTGAAGCACCGCACGAAAAGGAGACCGACAGGCTACGAAGCACCGCATAAAGAGGATACCGATTATGCATTCTCATTCTCCTACAGGCTAAATCGTATAGACCGGTTGAATGGGCATAGCGCTTGGGTCCTACCCGGGCGTCGCGTGTTCGATTCCTCGGCTGGCTAAGTCCTCCATCACAACACAAGCAACATTTTCGGCTTTTTGTGGTGATAGTAGGAGATTTTCAAACTGTCTTTAAAAAAAAAAAACTAAAAAAATTGTGTTTGTCTCTTTTTAGTTTCATCGAGCTTCAAATCACAACGGTGCTAAAGAAGTTTTCACTTCAATAAGTGCCGATTTTCCTGGCTCCAACTCACCGACTGGAGTGTTTTTTTTAATCATACGCCTTGGCGTATGATTAAAAAAAACAATAAATTTTATTTGATTAATTTGTGTTATTTCACAATTAATTAATATAAAATAATATAGGTACTGTAAGTTTGCGGCATATTCCGGAGTGGAAGATACTCTCAGTAACGCCCTGGTATAAGACCACCATTCAGAAATGAAACGTTGCTTGAAATGACTTTAGCAGTGTTTGGTGACCATTCTGAATAGCCAGGTTTTCCCCACCTTCCTCTTCCCCGTCTCATTCCCCTCCGCACTTCCTTCAACCTCAAAACATTGGGGATGCCATAGTATTACTGGCTCCAGATAGGAGAAGCACATTATATCGTTTAATCTCTTCTTTCGTTCTAATTTCACCTTTAACCCTTTCTGAAATCGCTTCGCTTTACAAATAAATTGAATTTTTTTTTAACATATACAAAAACTAAAAACTGTTTTTGAAAAGTGATGAAATACGTTAAATTCAAAATATTATAATTCAAAATAAACATATTATTTTTGACACGTAAAAATTTTGCATGCAATCATAAAAAACGGCTCACCTCACGTTTTTTCTAACTAAAAGTTTCGCTACAACCGTAGCTTCTTCAGGGCAGTATAATACACTACTAACATTAAGTTACATGTGTGTTACAGATAATATATGATTTAACAAAATGGGCAGAACTCCTCAAGTGAAGGAGGAAGAAGGCATATGTGTAGATGAAAATTAGGATGGTAACGGGAGTGTTCTTTGTCAACAGGGAACAATCTTAGTATATGACTTTTATTTAAACTTATTTGGTTATTAATTACCCTACTATTAGTGTTTATGGCTTTCCTTAGTTCAAGTGCCTCTAAGTTATCCAACCTGATACCTATAGTGTTTTTATAAATTAGGGTGACGCCTGAGTTTTTATAAAATTTATGGTCTGTTTCGATCAAGTGGTTTGCAAATTCCAAAAATCCAGTGCTGTGTAAACATCTAAGATGTTCTTTGACACGGGTGTTATCGTTTCGTGCTGTTTTGCCTACATAAAAAAAGGATGGTGATGGCATTATTTATTTAAGAGAAATAACTTTGTTAACATCACTTTATTTTATACACAATCTAAATGTTCACATATCAGGAGTAAATGTACACTGAAGCCATAAATTAAATACAGATTACAGATTAAATAACAAAGTAAGAGGTAGAAGGAAGGGGGAGGGTTAAAAGTGGGGGAAGTTCATTAGAATTAGGGATTACAAAACCATTAATAATAATAATAATTATATCTTTATTGGACAAAAAATTTAAAGATTTATAACTACAAAGAAAAGTACATCATAAGTACAGTAGAAGTACAGTTTAAAAGTAGCATAATTACAAAAGTTAGTAACACAAAACAATATACATGTAAACAGTAGGTACTTAAAGAATAGAGATTTATAATTATAAATTTAATTTTCTCGTAACCTGCCTCACTGGGCTAGCCTGTGTTGAGGCAGTAATTTTACGTCAATTTATAATACTGTGAACATACCTACACTTATATTAGAATAAAATCACAGAATAGATTTGTTGCCTTAATAATAACAATAACATTAGTATAATAGTAACAGAATTGGTTCAACTAATTTCGAATTTGGGTGAGTGCACCGGTAAATGCTCTTATCATTATTTTTCATCCAAATTTTTAAGTTTTTTTGTGAATTTTTTTGTGAATCACATTTTTTTATACTGATTGGAAGAATGTTGTATAGTCTTGTTGCAAGGTATCTGAAGCTTCGTTGACCAAAAGTAGTATAAGTTAAATGAAATTGTAGTAAATCTTTGTTATTGTTTCGAGACAGCGAGTATTTAATCTTTTTTTATAGTATTTATGTATATTTGTGTATAGATGAGTGAGGATTGTTTTTGCATATATCTGCCGAACGTCAAACACATTCATAATATTGAAGATTAAGTTCGAGTCTGTAATTAGAGGTAGTCTAAGAATTAATTTTATAATAGTTTTTTGTGCCTTTATGATTGGGTCTAGTGCTGATGCAGTACCGCCTCCCCATGCTATGATACCATACTCAATAATACATTGACAGACTGCAAAATAAATCATTTTCAAGTGTTGTAAGTCGAGAAAGTTTCGTATCGTTCTGAAAAAGTGCATGGTTTTTCTTATTTTGTTTGCAATTATTTGAGTGTGAATATTCCATTTGAGATTATGGATCAATTGTGAGGCCGAGATACTTCATCTGTGCAGTGCGCTCAATGTAGGGACGCTGACAAGATTCATCGGAATTAAAACATTTGTGTATTCTAATAGAGGCATCATCATGAGGCTGACCTGTTTAATTTATGCTTGATTCAATTCAATTCAATTCAATTCTTTATTAATTTTAAAACATTACAAAATAAAATTTCAATGCGTTTTAAAAGAGTATTAATTTAAAATTAAAAATTTAAACAGGTTTAAGTAATTTATATTTCAGTGAAGCACAATCACACTAACAACAACAGAGCTTTTTGTCTGAATTGTGCTTCATTGATATTAAACATAAATATCGATATCCGAAGTGATTCTATTTAACAACAAGACAGCTCTCTCTCTTTGATGTGACATATTTAGTTTTCTCGGTGTTCAAAGTGTTCGTATTTGTATCTAACCACTTTTTTACAATGTTTATATCCGTTTCATTAGCAGGGAAAGACCGTTTAAGGGCCCGCAACCCGGATTTGTACCGATTTATTACATATTTCCCTTAAACACGGTAAGTTTTAAAGCTCTTAAAAAAATATATGTTATTCTTGAAGATAATATCTAGACATTACCCGCGCCGAAACGCACATTATATAAAATTCCCTCGATAGAAAAAAATTGTAAAATATGCTCCAAAAATTATTATTAACACGTTTGTTTCAGTTATTTTACAAGTTATGTACAAGACCTGTAGGCCTGCACAAAAACTGTAAACAATAAGCGCCGGTACACAGAGACGCCTGACAATTCCAATGTCTTGATAGAGATGTATTCTCGCTTTGACAGCTGTTGAAGTTCCGCAGTAGAGTATCTGGTTATCGAAGCATCCATGCTGGGTATCTTCCGCCACGCATCGTGAGATGGAATGCTCTTGCATCGGAGTATGTAGGCTGCGCTGGACGCTGGTTGTGTATTATGTGAGATGGGCTGCGCTCCAGATGATGTATATTCTCGAGTTTGTTATGTATCCAAGGGAACAGAATCTAGGCGGGGGCGGTCACAGCAACTCTTAAGTAGGCCGGCTTTTCATTGCATGGCGGTGGGTCGCTCGCATCCTAGGCTAGGGCGGTCGCAGCAACTCTTAAGTGAGCCGGCTTCTCATTGCATGGCGGTGGGTCGTTAGCATCCTAGGCTAGGGCGGTCGCAGCCACTCACATTTTGATTGGCTCCAGGGTATCGGTCTGCATTCTATTGGGCGTGCTGCACGTGGCATCATGATCAGGTAGGTCTGCGTTTAAAGGAGCCCAAGGATGGCCGTGGGGCTTAGGAGTTATCATCAGGGCAGAAAGATGCAAGGGGGCCCCGGGCTAGCAGCCCGGAGCCAGATGGTCAAGGGTAGCGCAGCGACTTCAAGGGCTTGGTAAGAATCAGCAAGTTCAAAGGAGTCCAAGGATGGCCGGGGCTTCGGCGTTGTCTTCAGGGCAGAGAGATTCAAGGCTCGATGCAAGGGGGCCCCGGGCTAGCAGCCCGGAGCCAGATCGTCAAGGGTAGCGCAGCGACTTCAAGGGCTTGGTAAGAATCAGCAAGTTCAAAGGAGTCCAAGGATGGCCCGGGCTTCGGCGTTGTCTTCAGGGCAGAGAGATGCAAGGGGGCCCCGGGCTAGCAGCCCGGAGCAAGATGGTCAGGGCTCAGGCGTCAGCGTTTTGTAGGTATTATCCCATCGGGTGCTTGAGGTGAAAGATTTGCGTCCTGGAGCCTCGAAAGGTGATGGCGAGACTGACGTCTTGAGGTTCCAACCGGTGTCGGCGAGACTGACGTCTTGAATTGAGCAGCAGCGTTTCGATGTCGAGGATCTTGTGGTAGTAACTGTGTAGAGATGTTATTCCGATCGCTGATGGTGAAGACTGAATGTCAACTGCTTTCTTCGCAGACCTTTTATAGTGGCAGGTGAGTCGGTTTCACAATGTTTTAAATATAGTGAAACCATTGTGAAACTATTGTGAAATAATTTCTATTTCCGCGTGAGTCATCTCAGATTGTAATTTCACGTTGTGCAATAAAATAATTTATATTTTTGGGAGCATGAATCACCTCATATTAAAGTGTTGAGAAATCAATATTTCGGGGACGCGCCGTTCAAATGAAGAATATTTCCTCTTCGATAAAAATGCATGATATGAAATAACACGTTCGATATAAGTTATATGTATGAAATTCACAGTGTTTCTTTAAATGCTGTTTAAGATAATGACCACGAGATTTTTGCTCTATTTTAAACGAGTCGTGTTTTATTAAACATTTTCGCATCGATTTTGTCGCTGTAAATATTAGCGCTCTCCTCTAACTTTCGTAATTTTGTACCTCACCATCTTCTTCTTTTCGGGCCCGATTGCAGAGCCTTAAGTGAGAAAATATTCAAAGGAGAGTTCATAATTTTTTTACTTATTAATTATATATGTTTTTTGTACCATTTTTCCTATTTATATTGATTTAATTAATAGAGGCGATATGATGATTTCCTCAAGTTGAAAATAAAGTTAACAATTCGGAAAAATTTTTGTTGTTGAGAATTGTATAAAAGATTGTTCATGTTCAGATTGGTTTATTTTTCCAGGTAATTAATCAAAGTGTCAATAATATTATGTACATCGTTTGTTTGCTATTGGATAATTTTCCTAGATAAAAGTGCGAGTAGAGTTGGTTTTACGTTAAAATTATTTAAAAATGATGTCCAGAGTATGTAACTGGATGTCCAGCGGTATAGCCGACAGACTTGACAAGAGGAGTAGAGTAGGCGGATACAGCCGGATATACTCCTGAAACTGATGGATACGCAGAGTAGGCGGAAACGGCAGGGTAGGCTGTGTGTGTTGACACTGCTGGGTAAGCCGAGTGGGTAGACACAGCGGGGTAAGTGGAGTAGGCAGTTGGAACGGCGGAGTAAGTGGAGACGCCGTCATGGTGAGCAGGGTAGCTAGCGGCGATAGTGGGCACTTGGTGGTGGGTGGTGGTCACAGCTGGTACGGAAGACACTTGCTGGTGAGTGGTGGTGGTGACAGCTGGAACGGAAGACACCTGCTGGTGAGTGGTGGTCACTGAGGGTACGGCGGCAACTTGGTGGTGGTGTGGAAGCGCAGAATAAGCAGCCACTCCATGGTGGACAGGGAAAGCGTTGACTGCGTGGTGGGCAGGGAAGGTGGCTACTCCATGGTGGGCAGGGAACGCGTTGACTGCGTGGTGGCCGAGGAAGGTGGCTACTCCGTGGTGAGCGGGGAAAGCGGCCACCTGGTGCTGAGTTGGCAGAGATGCGTAAGTTGGTTCTGCAGGATAGCTGGCCACTCCTGGGTAAGAAGCCTCCTGGTGTGTGGCAACTGCGGGATAGGTGGCTACTCCTTCAAGGGTGTCCACGGCAGGAACAACTTCGTGCTGAGCAGAGAGGGCGGGGTAAGCTAACCCTTGGTTGGCAAATCCAAAATCAGAGAAACCAAGTACGCTAGCCTTTGGTTTTGGGGCAGGTTTGGGTTCCGCTTTAGGGGCGGCCTTGGGATCAGCCACAGCCAGAGCCACGAGGGTAGCGAAGAACAGCTGGAAATAAATATTTTACGTTTAAAAATTATTAATAATTTTTGGTTTTAAATAATTTACATACTTAACTTCTGGTATAAACACACTCGAAAACCTGAGAAGCCAAAATAGTTGTCGTAGTTGTTATAAAAAAAGAAGAAGAAAACGTTGAAGTTTAAAATAAAATAAAACTACTAAGATCTTGCCTCTTATTTAAGGCTGACATTTAAAAACTTTGATTATTTTAAAATTTTAATCATACACCACATAATAATTAAATTGTTTTCACGGCGGGTTATTTTTTTCTAGAAAAAACGTTTTGTCACACATTCAAATGTTACCTGTACCCAATAAAACTAAATAATATAATTAAACGTGATAAATAAGGATATCTCCTTTGGAAGCTGCAATTTATATTTTCGATAAACTGTTTGATAAAGGATTGCACAGAAATAATTCAATTTTTGGATTAATTTGCAGTTGGAATGGGTGGCACTTTTTTAAAACAATTAAATTTTATTGAAGAACGTTAACTTACAATCTTAAACATGTTGATTAGAACTCTGTTATTCTTCAGTGAAAGACAAGAATTGAATGATGACAAGATCATCGCTAAGGAGGCTTTTATACTATAAGGATTAGAAGACAGAAATAAAAAAGGGTAAAATAATAAATTTTATGACTGGTGACTATTTCAGCATTTATTAGTTATTCAAACGAAAATATAAATACCAACTTCTCTTTTTTATAAAGGGCATGCTTTTCAAGTGTATATAAAGAAGAGAGTTTTAAATATGGATGCTCAGTAATATGAACCTGTTAAAAAATTGAGGTTGAAACTTATTACACATTGATTATTAAAAAAAATCGAGTAATCTTACCTCAGACTTCATTTCACATCTACCTTTTTAGAAATGTTGATGAACGTCTCAGGAAATAAAAGGTCAATTTAGTTTTTGTGATTGATTGTTTAAAATAGCATAAATGGGTATAATCCTGTTATATGTTATACGCCTATACAAAAAAATTAAATTAATAGGTTTTTACCAATTTCCCCGAGAAAGACACGGAAGAAAGCGCCGCCGGGGGTAATTTTGATCGGTTCAAGGTGAAACCAGTGATTTTATTGAAAAGATTGATGGTCTCAAGACGATCCAAATAAAAAAAATCAGACCGATGTGGAAAAACCGTTACATAAATGGAAAAAAAATACAAGCTTAGGTTCAATAATAGCTGCCGATTTCTCTGGCTTTATTTAACTCGTAGATTTGAGATTCCTTAATAAATTATTCACAGTTCATATACATTATACACAGTTATTTATGCCGAAATATGCAATGTTCACCACTACATCGTCCTATCTCGTCTTTCGTTCTAATTTTGGGCGTGTAATACCTAGTATTACCTGTATACGATTGACGCCCGAAGTTTAAAACATGTCTCCACCATGAAGGATCTTGGATTCATGTTTGGTAGTAAGGCTGACGTTTCGTGCTCACATTGAGATAGCTTGTAGCACTTCATTGAGAATGCAGTGATTTGTTCTGCGCACTGCAAGGAATTTTAGAGATATCCGGGTTCTCATAAATCTATTCAATTCCTTAGTAAGGAGTATTCTTGAAAGTGGGTCGGTAATTTTGAATCCGCACCAAGTAAAATATTCCCACAAGTTGGATAGAGTTCATAAGAAATTTCTGATATTTCTCTGCACGACGTAGTACCCGTGGCTTATCCTATCGACTTTCTTTTGGGTTCGCTTGGAATGAACCATCTACGGATCAGAAGGGATGTACTCATTGCTATGTATATCTTCAGATTGATTGGCGGATGGTTTGAATACTCGACTATCACGAAGAGCATTTATTTCTGCTGTTCCCGATGGTTATCTTCACCGACAGCACAGACTGTTCTATTTCCTAGCCTGCAGAACTAACTTGCCAATTTTCATGCCGGTCGGGAGAGCAATCTTACTGTTTAACAAAATTAATCCGGATTTCGAGTTAGTGAAGTTGCCTTTAAAAAGCAATCTCTATTTATGCTAGTATAGTTTGTGTACCTACTACTTGTGTTTAATTTTAAAAAAAAGTTTAATAATTTTGAAGCAATAAATTAATTTAATTGAATTCTATATAACCTCCATCCTTGCAACTTGCAAAATATCGTGGTAGCGGTTCCGCCACTATTTTACGAAACTTCTCATTATCAGTGCCACAAAGCATCCATTGGTTAATTCAGATTGGTTTGCAGCATATTGGCTTACGGTTCCACTGGACGTCATTTTTTGTGCTGTTTCAAAAATTCTTCGGACTTTGGATCTTCCTATCAAGTATATTCAAATACCCTTTCGCTTTTGTAATACATTGACAACTAATTACGCCATTTTCCATCAGGCATATGCAGATGGCAGGATGGACTCCTACCAAATTCGTCTCAGCACACACTTCTTGATTTATTCGCATTCACCTATTGTCCATCAAATACACTTCTGTTTTACTGACTCTTAACACGACCTTACTCAGATATTTGATTCACCTAATTGTAGCTTCTCCAGGTGTTAATGTACCTACGCATACATCAACTTCCAACCACACGATTTTTTTCAAGGAACATCTATCGAAACTTGGGACAGTTCACCGATTTTGTTCTTTATTCTATGAAGAGAAAGAAAAAGAAATTTTATCTATACCGATTTTTCTCAAGGTTTTCGACAAGTGAAACAATCTTAAATAATTTCGAAAAAGTTAGTATACGCGGAAATCTTCTCATCTTACTTTAAAAAGAGAAGTCAAGTCCTCAAAGGTTAAATATCACATGTATTAACCGTTCCCTCGGGGGTGCCTCAAGGTTCCCATTTAGGGCCCGTACTCTTTGTTTTGTATCTCAATGACATCAAACATGTCATCACAAATTCTGATTTCATTCTTTACGCTGACGATACAAAAATATATAAATACATAAGCTTAGCAGATGATAGCAAAAAAATCCAAGAAAATACGAGTATAGTAGAATAACATATGAGTATAAGTAGTAGAATAAAATAGAAGTGGTCTACAACAAATTTATGATTTTTTTTATTGTATAAATAGATTTAATGAATATTTCTAAATACAAATAAATGAAATGCGATAAAATTTACACGTAAATGTCACCCAGTCATCCATACCTACCATCTGAGCCATGCTCCTTTTCAAAGAGTAGAAAAAATCAGAGACCTTGGAATATTGTAATGACTGGAATTTACTATTTAAAGATCACAATGAACACATCGCAGTAATGACCGGTCAGTGGCTGAGTGGGCATCGCGTTTTGTCCCACCCGGGCGTCGGGTGTTTGATTCCTCGGCTGGTTAAGTCCTCCATTACGACACAAGCAACATTTTCAGCGTACTATTTTTCGTAACCCGGGAATGTCTTTCTTTTTTTTTAATCTTAGAAAAAGCCTAGGGACGACCTCCGTAGTCCAGTGGCTAAGACTCTTGACTCACATTCCGGAGGTCGCGGGTTCGAACCCGGCATGCGCAAATAAATTTTATTTGATTAATTTGTGTTATTTCACAATTAATTCATTTAAAATAATAAAGAGTATATTTGCGGCATGTTCCAGAGTGGAAGATACTATTAGTATCGCCCTGGTGTAAGACCACCATTCAGAATTGAAACGTTGCTTGAAAATGGCTTTAGCCGTGTTTAGTGACCAGATCTGAATAGCCAGGTACTTCCCAACCTTCCTCTTCCCCACCTCCTTCCCCTCCCCACTACCTTCAGCCTCACAACATACCCCAATTGGGGATGCCATAGTCTCACTGGCTCCAGACGGGAGCAGTTGAGATTCTTGTGCGGTATTCACTGTAAAAAAAAAAAAAAAAAAAAGGGACAAACGAATGGACTTCATTCGATGCATCACAAAACCATTAAAAAAACCTTTTACACTTAAACACACGTACTACTTATTATAACTGGCTTACGTTAGATCTCATCCCAGTTCGGTTAGACTCCACCAGTTCGATTCCACGATAACTCAGAATCGTGCAAATTCAACACCCGTTTGAAAAGTCATTAAAGTTATGAAAAAAAATGAAAAATAGCCCATAACTTAAACTAACGTAACCAATTTAAGTTATTTTGTATTTATTTTTTCATCACTTTTAATGAATTTTCAAAAGAGGTGTTGAAATTGCATGATTCTGAGTTGTCCGCTCACCCTAGTCCTATTAGAAAAGACTGCATTTCGTTGCCCTGAACGCAATACCACATCGAATACGTTTTTTTATACAACATTTCACATCGAAACATGCACAAAACTCCTTGCTCGGGCATATCTGCAAATTTTATAATGCCCTAAGAGGTATTGATATTTCCAACCTTGAAAAGTTTCTCTTGAAAAGTTTAAAATCCAAACAGTCTTACAATATACTGAAATCAAAACCAATTTGTCTGTATTGTCAATTTTACTTTTTAATCATTTTTTACTTATTATAATTTTTAACGACTACTTGCTTCCTGATCAATAACCATAACAAAATCCCACTAATATTATAAAGGCGAAAGTTAGTGTGGATGTATGTTTGTTGCTCTTTCACGCAAAAACTACTGAATGTATTTTAATGAAACTTTACAATAATATAGCTCATACATCAGAATAAGATGTAGGCTATAATACAATTTGTATAAAAAATGGCTATGGGTGGCACTATTAGTACCTAAGATATCCATAATTCTTCATTCGATTCAAATTACTAGGGAAGTACTTTAAATAAATGCGGGATTGGGGAGGGGAGGGTGGAGATGGGGAGGCGTTGGTGGTGGAGGGGGGGGGGGGGGGGGGGGGGGAGGAGGTGGAGTGGGAACCCCCCTATACCATGCGAGCGAAGCCGCGGGAAAAACCTAGTGTATTATAAATGGAACTTAACTAGTGTATATTATGTTCACCAGTAAATGTACAATGATTTTTTAAACAACTGTGTATTTCCTAAATAAACTTTTTTTTTTACAATAATAATTAGGAGGCCCTGAGGAAAATAACTTCCCTCAGGGCCTATGTCATCTAAACTTAAACTTAAATCAAACGTACATAATGATAATCTATAAATTTGGGTAAACTTTACCCCATGTAAGTAGGGGGGGGGGGGGGGGGGGGGGCCGCCCCCGGGGCCACCCGAAAGGGGGGTGACACTCGGCCGTGGAAAAAAATTTACGAAGGATATTGTCACCAAAGTATTGTTTACATGAGCACGGTCGTTATTTTCTTTCGTATGTTCCCCGCGGAGTGCCCCGAATTTTGTGTTTAGGTCTTTTTATAGGCGAACATACCATAGAAATCTGAAATTCTCTAGCCACATCCCCCCCCCCCCCCCCCAAGATGGACCAATTTGATGAAGTCAAAATAAAATTAGCGTTTTGAATTTTTTCTCAATTCAACTTTAATAGGGGGGGAGGGGGGGAGGGGGGGGGGTGAAACCACGCCCCAGGGGTTGACATCCGCCCCGGGTGCCACCCATGCTAGCTACGCCACTGAGTACCACACTAACTTTAAGGAAACCATAAAATATCCTTAAATTGAAAGAAGATCTCTGAGCGGTACGTAAAAAGAAAATATAACATAAATGCGATTCTATAATCGTTATTCTAGTATAAACTAGTTTTTTGGTAGTGACATAAGAAATACTATGTCATCCTATGCTAATCTGTGAGCTCGTCGATGTTTTTTTTACCAAAAAAAGCGAATGAAAAAACTGCCTTTTCTTACAAAAAAACACATTCACACACATCGGTGATACATTATAATTCAGACTGTCTTGGAACCGGATGCCATATCGGTCCATATTGCTCGGAAGGTCGATGCATGTATAAAAAATCACATAATTTTGAAATTCCGACAGAATTGGCTAACTTGGTGAGTTAAATACATACATTAATCGAAATAAATTCGTATTTAACGATGGCACGATTAATTCACGGACTGGAAGACCTCTTGAACTTATGTTTTCTCAGAAGCGATCGTAGTCGCTCATAATAAGGCGATTACTTCTTGTGAAATAACTTTAGTTTATTTTACTAGTAAGTTAACTTTGGTTTATTATGGTTTTAACTTTGCTTTGCCTTTACTATTCTACAACATCATTAATCTTTTAGCACAGGTTATTATGGGTAATGTTAGACGCCCAGCAGCGCTGTACTCTCTTAAATAATGTGGGTCTGGTCAGTTTCACCACATTTGATGAGAGGATAGCGGTTGTGCGTAACTAGCATAGCGTAGGTACTTGGGATGAACTATCAAAAAACGCTTGAAACAAATTCATTGTTATTTTCATTATCGATATTCCCTTAAAGTGCGAAATAGAGGATTAAAACCAATTTTAAAGAAATTACTATCATTATACTACCTAAGACTTTATGACTCCTATGCGCCTAAGAGAACCATCATTTTTTAATCACTGAAGACAATATTAGCGACTCTCAATAGAAATTCTGAAACAGAAAAATCAGAAAAGATACGGTCACATCTAGGATTCGAACCCAGAACCTTAGCCTTGCCAGGGCAAAATTCTGGGTTCGATTCCTAGATGTGATCGTATTTTTGTCAAATTTTTTGTTTCAGAGTTTCGATTAAAAATCGCCAATATTGTCTTCAGTGATCATTTACAAAACTGTATCAAAACTTCACATCTCCACATACCTCACTCGCAAAACACAAGAGCAAAAATTAATAAGCACTTTCAAGTTCCCCATATCAAATCAACTTTTGCAAAAAAACACGAATCTTACCTAGCACCACACATTTTCAATACCTTCCTAACACAAACAAAAACTTACGTCACCCCAAATAATTTGAATTGGCTTTTCAAAAGATTTGTAATATGGTTGAATGAAAAGGAAAGAACAGACATTCAAAATATTCTAAATAAATAACATTTCATACAAGTTCTCACGAAATTATATAATATTCAAATAAAACAAATACGAGAAACTGCAATTTTGCAATATTAATTATTATGATTAATTATTAATTATTACTTCTATTATGTAACCGCTATATTCAACTGTCACAAAATTTTAATTTACTTTTATCTAAAAAACAAAGTATGTATGTAAATATTTAATATACCAACATATAATTTATCTTTTTTATCTTTTTACATACATATATATATATATTTGTTTAAATACACACATTTCTTTTGGAACAAACATAATATGTGATTTACTCGCCTCGGAACAGACTCTAGTGAGGCGGGTAAAAGAAAAGAAAACAATGTAAATAACCATGAAACTAAATAAACGCCCGGGTTGCCGGCACTGAAACTGAAAAATATGAGTATGGTTATTTCCTTTTGGGGTATTATGCCGTGTTGCGCTACCTCCTCCTTTAGCCAACGTTTCGGACAGCGTTACAGTGTCCATCATCAGGGCAGATGTGTAACATCTGCCCTGATGATGGACACTGTAACGCTGTCCGAAACGTTGGCTAAAGGAGGAGGTAGCGCAACACGGCATAATACCCCAAAAGGAAATAACCATAAAATTTTTGGCCGTGAAAACCTAAAATCATATCTGAAAAATATGAGGTTTTACCCATTAAGTTACAATAAAATAAAAACATAAATAAATATAAACATTTCTTTTTTTGGTATTATGTACCAACATATAATGTACTGTGTTGGTACATAATACCTGTTACGTACCAAAAAAAAAATTAGACAAAGATACGATCACATCTAGGAATCGAACCAAGAATCTTGCCCCGGCAAGACTAAGGCCCTGGGTTCGTTTTCTACATCTGACGGTTGCTTTTTCTGATTTTCCTGTTTCAGATTTTTGATTGAGAGTCACTAATATTGTTTTTAGTGTTAAAATAAAATTGTCATCTGTATTTATATAGGCGAATAACAGATCAAACCCCAGCGAGGTGTTGCCCATAAAGAGATCCATGAAATTGAAGTATATTGTAGCGTGTCCGTGTGTCCGAAGTAAGATCAATTTTATTTGAAATTTGTCAAAAACCAGAATTTGGCATATTATGACAAGTCTTGAGCGATCGCTTGCAATTTATCTCTAAAAAAACTTAAAATTGGCATTTTGTGGCAAGTGGTCGCTCAAGACATTTTGCAAACTTGCCATAATGTGTTAAAAATCGTTAGAGTGGTTAACATATTACGTCATTCTAATGCCTTCTGATGTTAAATGTGTATTAATCTTGAAGTATTCAAGACGTAGGTCGGACGATCTAAGATGGTCACATAGACCACATTTGAACGATAAGTCTTGGCATTTTCTGAGCCTATGTTATGTAATGTGGACTCCAAGTAATGTTTCCATATTCCAGTTTTCTTCTAAGGCATTTTAAATTATTAGAATTGATTAAGGGCCCTAGAATGGAACATGTCCATATTCTGTAAATAAATCCCATCACTTTAAGTGATTTGTATTAAATGTTATCAATGCCTAGATCAAATAATATGAATTCAGAAACAAGAGCAATTCCTGGAGTTCTTGTGGAAAGCAATTTTTAAAAGCATTATATTATATTGTTAATGCAATTATAATAATAAGCTCTTAAAAATATATGTTATTCTTGAAGATAATATCTAGACATTGCCCGCGCCGAAACGAAAAATATATAAAATTCCCTTGACAGAAAAAAATCGCAAAGTATGCTCTAAAAATTATCATAAAAAAGTTTGTTTCAGTTATTATACAAGTTATGTGTATGAAAAAATTCACAATATATCTTTAAATGCTTTAAGACAATAATCGCGAGATTTTTGCTCTATTTTGTTGTGCGACCTTTGCGTTTTAATTTGCGGTGTTAGTAAATTTATTTAGTGATAGTTTTTGCCTTGTGTGAAGCGGTTTCGACTGCAAATTTGGTGAACAATTTTTTTTAGGCGATTATGTTTTTAATCTGAATAAAAAAAAATGTCGGGGGGGGGGCATTATATTATTAGAAGAAGATCATTGTATCACTGCGCTCTGCGGTGAGAATCGAACCCGCGACCTGCAAACTAAAAATAAAATAAGTGCTATTGCACTACGAAGGTCTGCTAAAACTTTTAGTAAACTTTAAACCAATCTATTCATGGCCGTGATTAAACGTTAAAAATGGACACTGGTGCGTCAAAATGAGGTAGATGTGATTTAATTACGCTATCCTACGCTATTCTGGGCTACATAAAACTGTCTATTTATTATCGGGCGAAATGGCAAATAATGTTTTAGTATATTGTCACGTAAATAATTATCAATTTGTGATATAATTATTTACCTGACCACTAACCTGATAATTTGAACAGCACGGAATGGATTGGCAACACTTTTTTTTCTCTCTGGTTTTTACTTTTTGAATTGGCACCGTACGGGAAGCCGGTGTTGATTCGACTTGTCACTTTAGTGATAGTTTTGGATTTAAAAAATGGGATAATCTCTTCGTTACAAATTGTTTTAAACGATTTTAATCGCGAGCCGGGCGATGTACATTTTGCAAACGCTTCTTTCTGATGTGATCGGAACGCTGTTTCTAATGTGATTGGTCGCCGCCATTGGGACCGATATTTATCCGCGAAATAACGGTATTGTAAATTACCTACATAATCGCGACTGGCATATTGAAAAGCTTTGCGAGGGAGAGTCCTTATGACCTGGTACGGTTATTGCTGCTCATATTTGTGACGGATGGTCACTCGGCGTTCATTTCCTGATGAGGTGTGCTGACGGAAATCGTGTTTCATCCGGTGGGCTCAACCGGAGCACTGGTGCTGATCTTGGATACTACTCCCTAGCGGGGAGTCCTCATTCTCTGGCCTTCCTGGGGGTCTTTCCTGGTTCCCATCCTGGAGATTGCGAGAGAATATGGCCCGCGGTTCATCAACGCGCTATATTCAAGTAAATTAAGAGTTCGTGTCAGTGTAGAATTAGATAAAGATCCATGGTCCGCAGGTACGATATTTCTTTCTGCTTAATAATATTCCTGTCAAATCTGTTATGAATCTGTTATGTTTCAGAATCTGTTATGTTTTTGGGGATGTGAAACCCGGCCCCTCAAAAGGGCAACATTGTTATGTTCTTTATAAAATTATACTGGGCTTTGGTTGTTTTGGAAATGAACTCTTTTATTACTGAAACCAATTTAACCTCACAAGTAGAAACCTGTTTTCGTTTATTCCCAAACATTCTTGTTCTTTTTTTATTCTGGAACAAAAAAAGCAGAACCTTCCTACATTACGGATCGCTAGGACCCACATAACCTGAGAGAGAGAGAGATAACCTTATATTTGGCGCTCCAACGTTTTAATTGAATATTCTGCTTTTGGTGCCCGTATATTCTAACGGTCTGTTATGTTTTAAGTTTCTGCTTCTTTTTCCGAATTTTCAAGGTTGGATATGTATTATTCATTAATATCTTCATACTGTTATAATGGTACCAGTGTGTGTGTGTGTAGATGCGTCATAATGGATTATATGAAATATTTCGCGGTAGTTTGAAATTTTGTGCATATTATTATGTCATTTTTTTGCTTTGCTTTAAATTGTATTGGTTTCCGGTTGAGCTTCGTTCGCTCTCAAATTTTGTGTAACGTAAACATAAATATACCTACTAGAACAGCTTCGTTCTTTTTTTTCGGATAATATTTTTGGGACATTTTTGTAGGCTGGCAAGTTTGTCTATGGTTATGTCAGTTGTTATTACAGATCAGCTGATAGCGATTTTTGTTGACATGTGTCAGATGTCAAACGATCATTATTATACTTCGATTATGTTATCGTAATAACTTTATAAACAATTTTTCAGACTTAATATAGTGTTATTCGGTTTATCTCATAAATATTAACTATTTCATATGGAATCATTTGGAATATTTTCTTCGTTTTGTTTCATAAATAAATTCCATTTTACAAAATGACGTTGTCTAACATCAACGGGGCCTCAAAAGAGGAAATGATTCAGATGCTTTCTGACGTTAATATTACTCCAGAACCTACGGTGTCCGGTACTTAGTGCAATAAAAATTTTACGAATTTAATTCATATTATATTATTTTATTTGTCTTTTTGCAGCGACAACAACTTTTGTCAACAATAACAAAGATGCGTTATTACTATTTTGAGGGCATTTTAACAACAATTATGGAAATTGTTTTGAATAAATTGAACACTTTTATTGTCAATCGTGACATATTCATAGGTTTGTTAAATTTTATATAATTCAAGGCATTATATTTTTGCAGTTTTGTGGACTTAGAGAATTCATAATTTTTTCTTTTTTGAAAAAATTTTTTTTTTTGGTGTGGACATTGATGCTGTTTATCTTGGGTTCTTGTGTTTCCTGCCGTGCTTTAAGTACCGCAAGATTCATTTTATAACACCCAAGTTAAGACATCATTTTTTTTGGATTATGGGAGTATACGGCCCCGCCACCCTTCCTAATCCTATTTTTTTTGTGTTCCACCGTGTAATGTCGCGAGTTCGTTCGGGAATTGTCGATTTGTGTTTTTTTTTACAATCCCAACAGCACGCATCCAATCATATTACTCCTTTTCTTTAAAACGAGTTATGGTTGCATATCACATTACTACTGAATTCTCGAATCAAGTCTCATTATACATAACCTCGCCTGTAATTTTTCTATACCTATCGAGCTATTGGAAAGACCAGTTCATTTTTGTTTTGCCCTATACATCCAGTAAACTCAGCTTTTGATAAAAAAAAAAAATTCACAAAATTTCCTCATTCTTACTATCTCATAATATATTTTTTTTAGGAAGCGATGTTTGTAATGAATGTCGTTTCCTCTGATCTGATGATCAGTGGCGCCCAAACCTTAAGTCATTATTTTTTTTTTCTCTCTCCTTCACATGACTTATTTTTTTTTTCAAGTGATATATATAATTAGATTGGATATGAGTATTTCTCGTTTTTTTTAGTAGACACCCTGTCTATATTATTTCTGTCAGTATTATCACTGCAATGCACACACGCACACACATTGGTATCGCATCTCTACTCCGTCAGTTAACGGATATTTTGTAATGTTCCCTACTTTTAAATCTAAATCCATTTTTTCTCTAGTTCAGTGGAGCTTTCTTTCCATTTTGTCGTCCCTCCGACATGCCTTATAACCAAAGATCCTCCAAGGAACTAGAGAACAAAATATATTCTTAAGTGTAGTTCTTTGTGTAGCAGAGATTTGAGCAACTTTCTGGTATACAAAATGTGTATATTTTCATAAATAGATTATATTATATAATAAATAGATTATATTTAGCTAGTATTTGTTACAATTAAGTTTGGTTTAGCTTTCCTTAAAGTGAATAATGTTAAGTCATAGTTTATTAACAACATTGTTATGTCTTTCTAACAAAGGTAGTACTGCTTCGGCGTACTTTCCTATTAAGTAATTCCAGCATGGAATATATAATACTCTACCTCTAGCACAGGAGAGCGTATTTTTGTATAGCTTATAGTCATAAGTAAAATATTTATATTAGTCTCACTGCTGAAACACCAGTGTTTCTCTACACAATTTTGTACCTAGTGTCATTCAAATGTTTTGATTGATCACCAATTTAGATAGTGTCGATTATCACAATATATTCGATCACCAATACATATTGTCTGTTCAAGAAATTTTGCCTTTTGCTTACTTTTGAAGTAATATTTTGAAGGATCTCCGTCTACGGTGTGATCTCAGTCTTTTTCTTGTGCAAACTATGTACACTGTTTTAGTTATTAAAATGGCTTGTACTCTATATATTTTTTCATAGTGGTTCACTACTATTAGCTAGGTTTTTTTTGTTAAATTGTAATCCCTATGCATTCAGCTAAACATTCTAGATTCTGTTTCGCTTGTCTTTGTGTTCCTACTGATACTCATTGTTACCACTTGTAGACAGGTATATCTTTGGTATTGTAAAACCTGATCTAATTTTTTTAATTTTGAAACATAGGTATTTCTTATTATGTAAACCCTATTGTAACCACCTGTACGGATAGGTATTTCTAAAAAATGTAAACCCTAATCTAACCACTTTTAGTAGACAAGTTTTGCAATCTTGGTCTAACTAATTCATTAATACACAAGTACTACTCATATACTTATGGTTCTACATTGTTATAAATCTTTTTTTTAAAACTTAATTAAACTAAGTTAAATATCTGTGAAAGATATTCCTCATTCTAGGTTTAATGTCTGTTCTGTATTTTGTTGAATAAAATTCTATGTTAACCTATTAGACCTGTTGGACCTAGGTAGATAGAATAGTTACCTTTTCGCTATTAATAAATAGCCTAAATTCAGTGAAGTGAGGGATGGTTGACCACCCTAAAGTGAAGCCTCTTTTTTAATGGCAAAATTTCCTGCTGAAGGAAAAGTGATGCTTTGTGCATAATTTTTTTTCTTTTCATTGATTGTGTTCTTTATTTTTAAGATGTTCCCGATGTTAGGATGTCATGAGAATAACAGGTCTGGACTTCAGCCAGTAATGCCAGCACCCAGCTCCATCGTTGCTGAAGGTGTTGTAGACTCCTTATTCTCGTACCATCCTATTCTCATTGTTCTTTCAATCTATCTAGATTTATATGATTTATTGTTTATGATTGCTAATGGTTACTTGTTGTAAAATTTCTAGATACCTGATGGACCTATCTTCTAGTTAGTTAGTTAGTTAGTGTACCTTTATTTTTTTATTTGTTTATTTTTTTTTTACATCGGAACCGTGGATTTCATGTTTGGGGCCAAACATTTTCGTGAGAAGGGGGGAATTGTCACGTAAATAATTATCAATTTGTGATATAATTATTTACCTGACCACTAACCTGATAATTTGAACAGCACGGAATGGATTGGCAACACTTTTTTTTCTCTCTGGTTTTTACTTTTTGAATTGGCACCGTACGGGAAGCCGGTGTTGATTCGACTTGTCACTTTAGTGATAGTTTTGGATTTAAAAAATGGGATAATCTCTTCGTTACAAATTGTTTTAAACGATTTTAATCGCGAGCCGGGCGATGTACATTTTGCAAACGCTTCTTTCTGATGTGATCGGAACGCTGTTTCTAATGTGATTGGTCGCCGCCATTGGGACCGATATTTATCCGCGAAATAACGGTATTGTAAATTACCTACATAATCGCGACTGGCATATTGAAAAGCTTTGCGAGGGAGAGTCCTTATGACCTGGTACGGTTATTGCTGCTCATATTTGTGACGGATGGTCACTCGGCGTTCATTTCCTGATGAGGTGTGCTGACGGAAATCGTGTTTCATCCGGTGGGCTCAACCGGAGCACTGGTGCTGATCTTGGATACTACTCCCTAGCGGGGAGTCCTCATTCTCTGGCCTTCCTGGGGGTCTTTCCTGGTTCCCATCCTGGAGATTGCGAGAGAATATGGCCCGCGGTTCATCAACGCGCTATATTCAAGTAAATTAAGAGTTCGTGTCAGTGTAGAATTAGATAAAGATCCATGGTCCGCAGGTACGATATTTCTTTCTGCTTAATAATATTCCTGTCAAATCTGTTATGAATCTGTTATGTTTCAGAATCTGTTATGTTTTTGGGGATGTGAAACCCGGCCCCTCAAAAGGGCAACATTGTTATGTTCTTTATAAAATTATACTGGGCTTTGGTTGTTTTGGAAATGAACTCTTTTATTACTGAAACCAATTTAACCTCACAAGTAGAAACCTGTTTTCGTTTATTCCCAAACATTCTTGTTCTTTTTTTATTCTGGAACAAAAAAAGCAGAACCTTCCTACATTACGGATCGCTAGGACCCACATAACCTGAGAGAGAGAGAGATAACCTTATAATATTCAGTTAAAATAAAGCATTTCAAATTTATTAGGCACAACCATTTTTAGATTTGACTTTTAAAGGCCGGATTCCGCGTACCCGGTAATATTATGTCCACCAAATTTGCAGATGTCCTGGGCTACCTAAAAATACGACCTCTCACAAATTTTCATAAAAGCAATCACTTTGTGGGTTAATCAGTATTATAAACTCAATAAAAATATTTAAAAATTATATTATAATGCTCACTGTAGTTCTATTTTTAATTTGGTGTGATGTATTTATGCAACCTTGACGAATATTCAGGATGAACCGAAACCGGTTGGTTTATATATTCAATAAAGTGGTTCAACCAAAAAAACAATGAATAATTGATTTTAATGAGATACAGTTCGTTTTACGTGCAAAAAGTGAGTATTTTAGGAACTCCTCATTAATATTTACTAGCGGTTGAAAACCCGCTCCGCAGGTTTTTACTACTAGGCCCCGCGGACGGCTTTTGGTTCGGCTTCGCCCATTTTGAGTGTGACTGGTTCCAAAAATAGCCGGTTTCTCGGATTTACTGAGATCCAGAGACAGCTAGTCACCGGGACACCGTAACCGTGACAGGCAGTGATGTTATATATAATTACAATAATAATCCCTTTACAAATATATCATATTATCGCCAATCTATCCATATCCGGAGAGATTCACGAAGTTACAAATCACGTTACATTATATTCTCGCCTTCCAGGCGATGCTATTCACGTAATCTGTTAACGTAAGTGGCGCCGTCTTTTGGCATTGCTTTAATTCGGTTCTATTACGAAAGTAGATTTGTATACAAACTCTACTTACGAAAACTGTTTTGCGTAAGGCGCGGCGTCAGAGTCGTATTCTGAGCTGGATTCTGAAATTTCAACCGTATAGTCTCAAGGCTATTAATACTGTTTGATGATTATTATGTGTCTTAATTATTTTAGTGATATAATATTTCCACATTATTCTTGTATTCTAATACATAACAATAACAATTAAGCATTAGTTACTTCTAACGCACAAAAGGTGTCTTAAAAACAGGCAAAAGTTTGTACACTTTATTTATGTAAGAGAAACCCATTTTTGTAAAATATTGAATATATAAAAAAAGATACTAACTTTGCTTTTCGCCGCACAAGTGAAGTGATGTTTTTTATTATTTTCATTTTATTATTTATTACAAATTTTTTAAATATGTATTACAATTCATTTTATTCTCTCTACTCTATTCTTATATACTAGGCTCTTGTCCGTAATACGGTAATTGTGCACAGGTTATATATTGTAAGGAAATAATAAGAGTAATAATTTTATGCGGAAATAAAAAATAAATTAAAAAAAAAACTAAAAAAAATGTAAGTAATATATTAAAAAAAACTATTGAAATTAAGCTGAATTGGAAACATAAATAAACGTATCCAAATAAAATTTCAAAAGTAAGTTGAAAAAACGTTTATTATACCTATAGTAAGACGTCCTTACCGAAAAAAGTTAAAATTACAGAACAATTTTTTTTTGGCATTTATACTACAAAATCCCTCAGGGTCTGTGCCATCTTTGGGGATGCTGTGTGGAGGGTTTTTTTAGGAAAGGAAGGAAAGACATTGTGTGAGGGATGGGTACGAATCTGGGGGTCAATGTGTCCAGAAGCGACGGACGTATTTTTTTATTTTTTTTACATGAGCTCCACACAGGAGGCCCTGAGGAAAATAATTTTCCTCAGGGCCTATTACATCTTTGGGGATGCTGTGTGGAGGCTTTTTTAAGGAAAGGAAGGAGAGGAGAGTTCTGGGAAGGAAAAGGGTTTAAGGGGAGGGTAGGAATCTGGGGTTCGGTATATTCTGGTCATCCGTCTCCAAGACCTAGACAAACCCCATGAACCCGGGCACCCATGCTAAATCACCAAACGTAGCGAACCACTATGAACACGTATGAATCCATCCATCCCACTGCGGGTAAGGCGATTGATCTAGGTTTTATCTCCCTCAACCAATCTCTCCCGATCCGGCCCGCCACGCAGTAAAAAAAGCAAACGCATTTGCCGCCAAGACCTAGACATACCTCGCCCCGTGAACCCGGCCAACCCTGCTAAGTTACCAAACGTAGCGAACAACTTGGGGTGACCTATATGGCAGAGGTATCAATCTAAAGATTAATTTCTGATGTCTTTCTAATTTGTCGACAGAAAATGTTGATACATGTTTTTTGAAAGGCATTGATCCTGAGGCAAGTATTTTATAAACACACAAATCAAATCCTAAAACTTTAATATGGACGATATTAATTAAACAATATATTTTCCCAACGCGCACGTGCGTGATACTTTCAAACTTGGTATATATGTGTTAAGTATTGTGAAAATGATCAATAAATAAAAAAAAATGAAACCAACAACATATTTTATATTTTTGAAGGCTTTTGTTTTTATTCCATAATAAAAAGGAATTAAAAAATATGAACGAAATTTCGCATTTTCATCTTCTCTAGAAAAGTTACATTTCGTAATTTTTCATGGTAACAAAATGCAATGAATAATTTTTTCAGCTTGTTCAGATACATACTTTTTTTAAATGTTCCGGAATTACTTTTTTTCTGTTATATTATGATGAATTAATTATGTAAAATTTGAAAAGCATTGTAAGTTGACACTTATTTTCCAACATCTTTGATTGATACCGATGGGAAAAGGGGTTCAGCGATCACCGTTACGGCTGAGGAAGTCATTGTAAGTTGAAAAACCTAAAACAACATTGTAAGTTGACACCGCTCCAATGATAGGTCTGGCGGTCACTGTTGGAAAGGTATTTGTAGGTAATTTATGTATAAATCAACAAGTAAACGACAGATTTGAGTCGAGTAAGGTAAAGAGTCTGAATCACATATTAATAATAAGAGAATTTTTAGAAGCAAGCAAGTAGGTAGTGCATGATACCTTGTCAGGATGGTTGGATGGTTTTCCACCATGTTTTCCTACCGTTGTGTACATGAGAATAATATTCATTTTGTAGGTGCTAATGTGCATAGAAAAAAACACAAACTTAGTTCGGATTCGTGTCTTTATTCATTTTGATAAAATTATAATGGTACTATAATACTGCGCTATTGTGAAACTTTAAAAAATTAGTGTTGCAGATGGTATTTACAATCAATTACGAGATAGGTACAGTGTTTATTAACGGATCCTGGCGAAGGATACTGGATGTCCAGCGGAGTAAACAGACTTCACCAATGGACCGGAGTAGGCAGACCCAGCTGGGTAATTGGTATAGCCGAACAGACCTGATTGACCAGAATAGGTTCCTACTGAAGGATAGGCGGAGTATGTTGATACGGCTGGGATGATGGGTCGGCCAGTCACCGCTGGGAAAGGGTGGTAGGTCGACACAGCTGGTAGGGGCTTGGCAGTCACTGTGTGGTAGGAATTGTACGTAGATACAGCTGGTACGGCATTGTATGTTGACACCACTGGGGTGGCATTGTAAGTTGACACCGCTGGGGTAATAGGCCTGGCGGTCACTGCTTGGAAGGCGTTGTATGTTGATACTGCTGGGACAACAGACCTGGCAGTCACAGACGGGTAGGTATTATATGTTGAAACTGCTGGGAAGGCTTTGTATGTTGACACCGCTGGGATGGAATTGTAAGTTGCCACCGCTGGGATAATAGACCTAGCGGTCACTGTTGGAATAGCATTGTAAGTTGACACCGATGGGAAAAGAGGTCTGGCGGTCACTGTTACGGTTGGGTAGGAATTGTATGTCGATACAGCTGGGATGGCATTGTAAGTTGACACCGCTGGGATAACAGGTCTGTCAGTCACAGTTTGGAAGGTATTGTATGTTGATACAGCTGGGATGGCATTGTAAGTTGACACCGCTGGGATAACAGGTCTGTCAGTCACAGTTTGAAAGGTATTGTATGATGATACAGCTGGGACGGAATTGTAAGTTGATACCGCTGGGATTAGAGGCCTGGCGGTCACTGTTGGGAAGGCATTGTATGTTGATACGGCTGGGATGGAATTGTAAGTTGATACGGCTGGGATGAATGGTTTAGCGGTCACTGTTGGGAAAGAATTGAATGTTGATACAGCTGGGACAGCATTGTAAGTTGACACCGCTGGGATAACAGGTCTGTCAGTCACAGTTTGGAAGGTATTATATGTTGATACAGCTGGGACGGAGTTATAAGTTGACACCGCTGGGATAAGAGGCCTGGCGGTCACTGTTGGGAAAGAACTGTATGTTGATACAGCTGGGATAAGAGGCCTGGCGGTCACTGTTGGGAAGGTATCATATGTTGATACGGCTGGAATGGAATTGTAAGTTGATACGGCTGGGATGAATGGTTTAGCGGTCACTGTTGGGAAAGAATTGTATGTTGATACAGCTGGGATAAGAGGTCTGGCGGTAACTGTTGGGAATGCATTGTATGTTGATACGGCTGGGATTGCATTGTAAGTTGAGACGGCTGGGATAAAAGGTTTAGCGGTCACTGTTGGGAAGGAATCGTATGTCGATACGGCGGGGACAGCATTGTAAGTTGACACCGCGGGGATAATAGGTCTCGCGGTTACAGTTTGGAAGGTATTGTATGTAGATACAGCTGGGATGGAGTTGTATGTTGAAATCGCTGGAATGAAAGGTTTGGCGGTCACTGTTGGGAAGGAATTGTATGTTGATACAGCTGGGACAGTATTGTAAATTGACACTGCGGGGACAATAGGTCTAGCGGTCACAGTTTGGAAGGCATCATAGGTTGGTACAGCTGGGAATGCATTGTATGTTGACACCGCTGGGATAAGAGGCCTGGCGGTTACTGTTGAGAAGGAATTGTAAATTGGTGCAGCTGGAAAGACAGACCTAGCTGTTACTGCTGGGAAGGTTTCGTACGTTGACACGACTGGGATCTCAGGGCGGACAGTAACGGTGGGTGGCAGATACGTATTTGGAACAGGTTTAACTCCTTGGCTGGATGGGGATATGGCTACTCCATCTTGAGAGGCATTGGTGGCTACTTCCTGAGTTTTTACAACTGGAACTGCAACCTTTGCCTTAACAGACACAGATGGTTCAGCAACTTGATGTTGGATGGACAAAGCTGGAAGGGCAGGGTAACTGGAAACTTCATGTTGGACGACAGGGTATGTGGTGATTCCATGCTGAGAGGAAACTGCAGGGATGGCAGAGTATGATGACACTCCATGAGGGAAGGGGTAGGAGGCCACTCTATGATTGATATTGTAAGCTTGTTCAGCGGAAAATGCTGGGTAGCTAACAACTTGATTTCCGTAGTGAGTTGGATGGGCAGAGTAAGAAGATACTCCGTATTGAGGTACAGCAGGATACGTGGCGAATCCATGGTTAGCGGCATATGTTGGAATAGAGTAAGCTGAATATTCTTGCTGAGCATGCACTTCCGGGTAAGACGCCACACTGTGCTGACCGGAGACAACTGGGTAAGATGCCACACTATGTTGACCGGATACAACAGGGTATGAGGCCACACTCTGTTGAGCGGAGACAGCTGGGTAAGAGGCCACTTCGTAATGTGAGTCGATCGCAGGGTAGCCTACTTGATTGGTTACAGTGCGATAAGAAGACACTTGCTGACTTGCGACGGCTGGGTATGAGGTCAACCCCTGATAAGCAGAGACGACAGGCACCAACCCTTGTCGAGCGTATCCGGGATACGATTCATAACTGTAGAAGTTCGGCTTTGGCTTGGGTTCTGGCTTGGGTTCTGGCTTGGGTTCAGCCTTAGGTTCGGCCTTGGCAGCAGCAAGGGCCACAAGGGCGGCGAAGAAAAACTAGAAATTAAAATAAATTTAAAAAAACATTAATAATTACCAAAACACTTTTAAACAAAAAAATCTAGATCAGTTTTTATAATTTCGTTTACATCCTTTTCGAAAATATTTAACTTGTCTCTCTTTCTTCACTCACTCACACATTACTTTTATAATTTCTGAATTAAAACTTTTCCCATTGATATTGAGATAAATTATCACAATGCTACTTACTATCTTCAACATGATGATGAGATAATTGTCTAGGAGAAGACTACTATTGAATGATGCTAATATTCCCATGTGGAAGCTTTTTATACGTCAAGAATACATATGTTAATTTAAAAATAAATAAATTATTATTAAAAAAACACGTATTTGTGAAACAGGTGACCATTTTTTTTTTCAGCTTGCCTTGAAAATTAAACCTCCGAGATGATATTTACCGCCTTTTGATTTTTTATCGGTTTTATTTCCCAGTGAACTCATCTACAAACTGGTATTTAAAATCAATCTCAGACTGATTTACGAACCAAGCTCTAAATAATTTTAGGTAAACGAAGATTTCGGGTATGCTGTTCCTTCAACGTAAATATGGTTGGAGGTTATAATTCATCACTCTAAATATCACTGTAAAAACTCAAGATATACCAATAATTTCAACGGTTAGGATACCGCAGAATTTAGGTTATAACACACTCAATCCAATTACCTACTGTTTATTTATTTATTTAAGGAACATAAACAGCCTTAGTAACATAATATACATAAGAGGATGACAAAAAACAGACCAATTATTAATGTTCACAGATAGGTATTTAGAAACATAAAAGTAACTGAATTTAAACTAGAATATTTAAGAAAAGAAAAAAAAAACAGGACAAAGCAGCAATTAAAAAAATATTATTATACAGGTGTAGATTCAACAAGTGATAAACCTAAATATAAAAACACAACAATAAAATAAATGCGACTATAACTATACTTAAATAGGCTGCGAAATAGGTATTTGGGATGGGTAAGTGGAGGACAGGGATAAGGAAAAGTTGCCATGCAGGTAATTTAAAAATATTTGGTACAATTAATTTAATCATCATGAATATGTGTTATTCGCACCTAGAATGCGATACAATGAAATTCTGTAGCGACAGTAACTAGCAGTGAATATGTCAGCAAGTGTTTCTATACGTGCAAATTTAATGTTATAGTAGTTACATGTTACATGTCCTTTGCATAAATTCATTTTGGTTGGAATTGGTGTTGCATCTATCAATGTAGAAAAGGGTATTTTGTCTGCTATATCGAATCGGCGAATGGAAATTTATTTTATTTAGCAACTCCGGGCAGTCAACTTTCGAGTTAATAATTTTGTACAGGAGCATCTGATCAGCGACAAGCCTCCTGTTGAGCAGTTTCGTGATTCGAAAATGGTTCTCGATTTCATCGTAAGAGTTGTATACATTGAATGATTTAAAATTGAGGAATTTGAGAAATCGCTCCTGAACTCTTTCTAACCTGTTAACATTAACAATATAGCACGGGTTCCAAACCTGTGAACAGTATTCCAGGTGAGGACGAACATGTGAATTGTAGAGAACCAGATAAGTCTTGGTGTTTTTAACTATAATAAGGTAATACACCTCTTAACTAACTAACTAACCATCACGCCGTTTCCCCGCAGGGGTGGGCAGAGAGGACGGACCGCCAAACATCCCGGTCTTGGCACACATTTCTTGCCTCGTTTACATTCATACAACGTCTCATACATTCTCTTCTATTATACTGACTCTTGACATGGCCCGACTCAAGTATCTGATTCACTTGGTCGTGCCATGTCTTTCTTGGGCGTCCTCGACTTCTTCTACCATTCACATTTGCGTCATATATTCTCCTTACACTCCTTTCCTCGTTCATTCGCTCTACATGCCCAAACCATCGGAGCGTTCCTTTCTTGATCTTACTCATTACGCTTACATCAGCCTTGCATTCTTTGCGGATTTCCACATTTCTCACACGATCATACATAGTTTTACCACACATACGCCTCAGGAATCTCATTTCTACAGCGTTCAGTCTACTTTCATCCTTCCTCTGCCAGTTCCATGCCTCACTGCCATACATCAGGGTAGGTACCAGTATGGACGGCTAGTTTCGCGTCTTTGGACAGTTTTTTGTTGGTGCCAATGGCGTTTAGTCCTCCATTAATAGAGTTACCTGCATTCACCCTTCTTTCAATATCTCTATCAGCCTTACCATCTCTCGTAAACATACTTCCCAAATAAACAAACTCATCCACCTGCTCCAAGTATTCATCATTCACAACTATATTGCATATCTACTGTTCGTACACTCTTTCAATTATTATTAGTGATGTAACCTTTACATTTAAAACTTACTACGATGTGATGAACTCAAGATTTTAACTAAAAAAAGTTTATGAAATATAACTGGAGTATTTGGTTCCTCGGAAACGGCATTCCGCCTAGCTATGAACTAAAAACGACCTATAATATCATTTTTTAAATTAAACGCATTGGGCTCAGAGGAAAAAAATTTCCTAGGGGCCCATGTCATCTTTGGGAATGCTGTGCAGAGGGTATTTTTAGGGAAAGGAAGGAGAGGAAGTTCTGGAAAGAAAAAGGTATAAGGTATGTATGTATATGTATGTATGAATCTGGGAGTCAGTGTGTTCAGGATTAACGGACGATGAATCCATTCCTCCCATTGTTGCAAGGCGATGAGATGAGAAATTTGGCTTGTGAGATCAAAAGAACTCCCTCAACCATTCTCTCTCGATCCTGCCCGCCGTGCAGACAAGACTCCTAGACAAACCTAATCCAATGAACCCAGGCACCCTTTCTAAGTCACCAACGTAGCGAAACACTTGGATTGACCTGTGGCAGGGATGTTTGTTATCCAATAAATGGTTCCCGGAGTGGCGGTACCCATTTCCGCCTACCTAATGTTTTCACATAATAAGTATTAAAACATAAACTAGGTTTTTAGATAGCCCTACCATCATCAGGTCTACGATATAACAAAATCTCTATGATTATTGCTTGTTATATTTTCCATAAAAACCTTGCAGCCAAACCAGACATAATCTTCTAGAATCTAGATGTATGTTTTTGAGTAGTTTTTTGCTCGCATCTTTATTTAGCCCAAGAATGGTAAAAATTAAAATAAAGCACGTAACTCTACAACATATCTATTCTAATTTACTCATCAATTTTGATTAGAATTATTAACATTTGCATAGCTGCGTAGTTTTTTGCTCGCATCTTTATTTAGCCCAAAAATGGTAAAAATTACAATAATAGCACGTAACTTTACAACATAGGTATCTATTCTAATTTACTAATCAATTTTGATTAGAATTATTAACATTTGCATAGCTGCGTAGTTTTTTGCTATCATCTTTATTTAGCACAAAAATGGTAAAAATTACAATAATAGCACGTAATTTTACAACATATCCATTCTAATTTACTCATCAATTTTGATCAGAATTATTCATATTTGCATAGCTGCCTACTATTTGAAGATCTCATTATGTGCTAAGAAATGCATTTTTAGAACGTAGAAGTGTAGTGTTTTTCAAAATTTCACATACGTCCGATGTTACGACCAAATTTTGAAGGTTGGAGATTGTAATAAATAATAGGCAAAGTATTGGGTGAAAATTTCACATTTTTTGTGTACACGATAATGACTTTTAATTTTGTTACACCCCCTTTTTAACTTCGTGAAGAATGGAGAAATTGTGTCGAAAGTTTAATTAATATTTAGTAGTTTTTAAGTTTCAATACACTAATACAGTAATTACGTTCCTCGGCTACGAATCCGGAGGTTGCGGGTTCGAATACTGGCGCGAGTAACATTTCATTTAGTTATTCCACAATTAATTCATTTAACGTAATATATTAGCAGGCATCTTATATTCTTTAAGTTCCAGAATGGTAGAGTCTTTTATTATCGCCCCGGTGAAAGTTCATTGTTACTTCATTACTTACTGTACTTACTTCAATAGTTTCTTGAAGAGCGTTTAACCAGCCAGCGGCCGAAAATCCACATTTCGTCGAAAGTTGTTCTTACGATCGTACAGGGCGGTTCCAATGAGAAAGATTAAGTATTCTTCGTACCAGCTTTTTAAAATTATAACTCAATATAGATTTTATTTCATTCCAAAGTTGCTTTAATTTATACCTACATCCAAAACTGCTGAAAGGCGTGATGATAAAACTATTAAAATTATGTACTTTTTGTAATTATCTTTTGATTATAAGTATTTACCATTTTTCAATAATGTCTAAGTTAAATAAGAATGTTAAAAAATCTGAAATACATTAGTTTGTAAGTGCGCAAATAAATACACAAACGGACCAATTTTCGTTCAAAAACACATGTACGTATTTATTTTTTAATGATTTTATTTAAACTAAAATTAAAATTCTAAAACATGCGATACCCAGATAATGTATTGATTTATTTTACTGCTTGATTATATGATTTGAAATGGGAGTGGTATAATACAAAATCTTTTTTGAAAATTTAACAAATCTGCCAACGACCTATGGTATAACCTTATTATACTAAAAATAAATATTTTTTCACAAAATTTAAAACATGCGAATGCTAGATAAAAGAACAATCATTCGAAATCCATTTATAATTTTTTGTGGAAAAGAGCCAATACGTCTAAAATCTGATTTAAAAATGACATACAATTTGTCAAATAAGAGTAGAAAATATATGAGGGCGCCACTGTTGATCAAATGGCAATACTAAACACATGACTCATGGTGTTAAAGTAAAGCTGTGTAACCTACAATTTTATAAAAAATTTAAAAGGCTTAATAGTGGAAAAAATATTTTTTCATTGCAGTATAGGTACCCGCCGATCTCTAAATTAGAATTGCATATAGGTATATTATTATTATACCTTTGCAATTTTGTGTTAACATAATGAAGAATAACTATAATGTAATAAAATATAAAGCACAGTTTAGAAATTGCTCACATTTATTTAATACTTGATAAAGTACCTAGCGTTGCCTGGGCTTTAGATCATGTCTCTAATTTTAGATCTGAATATATTTAACTCATTCAGATCTAAAAGTAGTGTAACTAAACTCACCATTAGTGATTCTTCCTTTCTATCTATTGTTAAATTCAAATTTATGTTAAAGCAAATCGCTTTATAAATCACCTTTTAATCAAATTTATGTCATGAAGAAAAAATGTTTTTTAAAATGCGGTTTACTGTGTTCTATTCATTCAGTATCATTGCCCTTCAAAAAAATATTTGACAGTTAAATTGGTGTTGCCAGTCTACAAATTTAGTAGTTCCAGTTTTTATATTTTCTACTCTTTTTTGACAGACTATATTTCTGGTTTTCTCTGGTAATAGGTACCCTCTTAAGTATTTGGTGATCGGATGTGAATAGCTAAATAATTCCCCTTCCTCATTCCTCTTCCCCATCTCTTTTCCCTACCAACTATTTATTTTCTAGATTCTTATTTGCCATTAAGTGGAAATCATTTAAATTACTGAATATAAAGCTAGTGTTCTTTATACAGATAGAACTGCATCAAATGCACCTAGCAATTTTTACATCTTTTGGTGTTTTTTTTTATTTACTTTTTATCTCTTTGGATGTTTAAAATATTACCTGGCTTTTATAGTCTTCGATAGTTTTATAGTGGATATTTTAGAGGCCTTGTATTTTCTCGGTAGGGAAAAATTGTTACTTAAAACCCTACTAAAATTGCATTTCTTACCCCAATTGCGATGCCATAGTCTTTTTGGCTCTAGACCTAGACGCAGCACTTGAGATTCTTGTGCGGTAGGTAGTCACATAAAAAACCCAAGTAAGGTGTAAAAAAAATCACCTAATCAGATGCTAATTAGGCTATTTGATTTGACACGTAACGACATCATTTGATAATGAGAGCAGTTAAATAAATATATCGGTTAAAATTAAGCATGATAAATTTTCTTTCATTCGTTTTTACGTTGATATGCAAATATTCTAAATATCTTGACATTATTTTTCAAATATTATGCTCGAATTAAAATAGAACATGGAAATTTATATTCAAAAAGTTTTTTAGCTTGAGAATCACCATTTAAAGTTCATTTAGTGCGAAAAGCCAAGATATTGATCCGGAAAGTAGTTTCCGTGAACTTATTCGTTCGTTGATATTTAAAAGCGGATCAGTTTTTTCAACGTTTGGCGTGTTTTTAACCGTGCTAATGAAGGTGAAATATTCACAAACAGAATTTTACCATATGAATGTAGATTATGTCACTTTATCACCTCATTCATCTTTGATTTTTGGTATTTTTGAGATATTGACAACAAACTTTAAAAAAATTTTTAACTTTTTGTATGTGAAAATCGATCAGCATAATTATTGCTCAATTTCATGGCGCTGCAGTGTTTTTGGTAGTTCCATGCCAACTCAGAATGAATCCAACTCAGAAACACCTAAGAAAGATCATTAAAAGCTATGAAAAAATAATTTTAAAATAGCCGGTAACTCTAACTTAACTTAACCTGTTTAACCAATTTTTTAAATATTTTTTTTTATTATCACTCTTAATGACATTTCAGAGGTGCTTCTGAGTTGGTTTCATTCTGAGTTGTCCGGTCACCGTTTTCGGTCACTCAACAATTGCCTCAAGTCCTTTTCCTTCCTTTCTTCTGCTTCAACCACGGACATATGAATATATCTACACCTGCCCTAAGTGATAAAAATGTATTATTTCCCCCTCCCCATGGAGCCAGCTGAAGCTCCTCCTTGGAGCCAGCTCGCTCCACGGGGAAGGGAGAGAGCCTCGCTTGAATTTAAAATATGTGACGTCATAATTCTTGTCCTGAACAGCAAGGAAGTAACATCTATACATTTTTAGAAATAACACGCCAAAAACGGTAGCTTGTGCTATACATTTTACTCACATATTATATGGACATAGCGAATGTGGGCGGTTCTCCAGTGTGCTCGTCGCTGGTTACAGGGGTAAGTAAATTATGAAACATTTGTAAAAGTGTCTTAACTAAACACGGCAACAAAATATTGCTATGTGAATTGGGGCGAATCTTTTCGCGGCGAGCATTTGGCCTTAGCAAATATGTTATTAACGTGGCAAGCAATTCGCGCTCCCATGTAAAAAGGTCTATTCATTCAAAGCAGATTTTGCTTTTAAGAACTAAATGGTGATTTTATAATGCGAGATGCCTATATACTGTCAGATTGATTTTTTAACGAATCACAGTCATTTTTCCCCTCTTCGCCCCCCATAGTTTGGTTTTACCCCTCATCTGTACGTTCTGGTCTATTGAATTCTGATGTCTATGGCTTCAACAAACCTCCACGCAGTGAATCACTTCTTCCATCCTGTCATAAAGCATTCCAATATATCACCTATTACAGAATCTAACGATTAATTTATGCAATTAGATTTTAGAGTTCGTGGTTTGTTTTATTTATGTAAATTTCCTTTTCTAGCGAAGGCCAAAGACTGTTCATTTGTTTCTTTGTTATACACCAAATCAGACATCGCTATAAGCAGTTTATTTCCTTTATTAGAGTATTCTATCCAGTAGTACCTCACAGGTTTGAAAGATCCGGCTTCTAGCTAGTACGTAGATGTTTAACTCTTCAGTAATGGACAATAAATTATTAACATTAGTGGCTACCTTTTAAGGATCTAACTTCTTTGTTCATGTACCCACGTTACACTTTATTAAAAACAACATTTCTCATTTTCCACATTCCTGTGTGACTACACTATCAACGGACAACGTCGCGATTGGTGGTCAAAATAGGTTTATTACACTTTATTAAGATCGCGTTATTGGTAGGGAAAAATAAACAGATTCCTTATGATAAGACAGGCTTATGGTTTAAGGAGATTTTATCTTTCGGAATTGGTGAGATTAATGTCCACAATCTGGACGCTAGATGATTAATAAAGAATTCGTTAATATAACTTAGATATCATCGGGAATACCACCTTTGGAGAGTATGAATTCGAAGCTTCTAGCAACCACCTCGTTTTCTGCTGGTCTCTAAAAAGACTCCTGTTTCCTTACAGTCTCTGAATTGGAAGGGTGTGGTCCTGGCGTCCATACCACCCAGCTACCCAAGTACAGTCAGTCCAACCATTCTTTGTCGTGCGGACTTACTATAGAGTGGTCCCTTTAACTATCGGCTAAATACTTACTATTCTAGCTACAAGTCCGGCCCAAAGGAGGAGTCCCAATTGTAAATCTAAAATAATACATACCTGTCCCTATGGGCATTTTTCAAAGCCTATCAATATCAAATCATTAAAAAAGTAGATCTTGTAATAGAATATTTTTGTTACCTACCTACCTTTCTGTTTTTTACATTAGCTCCACAGGGAAAAAACCACAGGGCCAATGACATCTTTGGAGATACTGTATGGAGAGGTCCTTATAGGAAAAAGAAGGAGATGAAGTTCTGGGAAGGAAAAATGACTAAGGGGTGAAGGAATCCATCCCTCCCACTGCGGTGCAAGGCGATGGGTCGGGAAAGTCCGGTTGGAGAGATCAAAAGGTTTCCCTCAATCAGTCTTTCCCGATCCGGCCTCACCCCATAAACCTTGGCACCTTTACCAAGTCACTAAAAACTTGAGGTGACCTATGGCAGAGGTGTTTGTTATCCAATAACAGGTTCCCGGGGCGGTGTACGCATAACCGCTCCCCAAATGCGGATTCACACTGAAATTAAATTAGAAACATTATTATTTTTGCATACAAAATATTAATTTTAAATACAGATTACAGATTAAATAACAAGGGAAGGGGTAGTAAGAAGGGAGAGGGGTAAGAGTGGGGGAAGTTCATTGGAATTCGGGATTACAATATCATTAGGAGGGAAAGACCGGTTAAGTGGGAAAATATTCAAAAGAGGGTTCGTAAATTTTTTTTACTGATTAATTACCTCTGTTTTGGTATTAACAAAGTTATTTGTCTTTTAATAAAATATTATTTATCGTCAATTAGACTAAGATTTTAATTTTAAAGTTCTCATTTTCTTCTCTGCTGTAGGTACATAATAGCACTATTATTGTTAATTTTTTCTCATATTATTATTTATATACACACTGTATACTTTTTATGTCGTGTTATTTGATCAATATTACGTAAGGAGAACTGTACTGTAAGTAAATATACAGTAATTTAATTAAAAATAATTTTCCAGAATCAGGGGTCAAAGTTTTGCGATTTGGTTTGACCTTTTAGCATATTTACGAGTAAAATTGGCCGAATGTATTGATTTTTTGTCAAAAGACTCGTAGATACTTGTTCTAGATTATCTTTAAAAAATGTAATAATATCTTTTGAAAATAAGCGATTTTCTGTTTTGACTTACCAGTTGTGAACGTTTTACGGTATATACGGTACGAGAGTCGTAAATACTCTGAGCCAGTAACATTACATCCTCGATTGGGGTATGTTGTGAGGCGAAAGACTGGGTAGGGGGAGGAGATGGAAAGAAATATTCTGGAATTACCTGGCTATTCAAATCTAGACACCAAACATGGCTAAAGTCATTTCAATCTAGTTTATTCAATCTATAATCTTCAGTTTCAACGTAGGAACTGCGTATTTACTTACAGAAACAGGAATACTACGTCTTTACTAACCAAGAACGGTAAAATGGTGATAACATCAAAAACAATTACTTAAATCTTTTTTTTTACAAAAAAAAATTATAAATGTAAATTTTTTGGTAAAATATAAAAAAATCGATATTTAATAACTACCTATACACGACTCATTCTTGGTAATTACTGTGTTTTCCACGCGTTCGTGTTCGTAGATGTACAACGCTTTCGTTTATTGATTGTGTAAAGATGTTTAATAAGTGAAATTTTAAGGAGTTTAATTAAGCGATTTTCTTTTTATCATTAAATATAATTTTTTGTACATTGTAATTCTATTCAGTAATAAAAAATAAAAAAATTTAAACTGGCAGATTATGAAAATCCCTCCACATAATTGTTGGATTATAGGTCGGCACAACAAGGACATCACGCTCAACCGTCAGTATAATTTATTTTTTTTACATTTTAAAAAATCAGCCATGAGTTTAGATTACGTCCAAATCGTCAGGCTTTTAAAAATGTCACCTTTTAGGGTTCACTTAACATTCCTACTGAATATCTGACAAGCCTAAATATATTTTTTTCAATTTTCTGCCTCTCATACGGCCGCCCCCACCAAGCATTAATATCTCTCCGTAACCAGAAAAACGTATGGCTATGGCGCATACGATATTAATATCTGACGTGCTCTAGTATGTCATTGTGACGATTTTTTTTACATTTTTTTAAATTTATACTCGTTCCCACCACCACTGAAAGGGCATACATCAAATAACTTTTTTTCTTAAATAAATAAAAAGAAAATACTTTGTTTTAAGTCACCTTATTGTTATTTTTTTCGTCTACCGGTTTCGGTACCCCCGTACCATCATCAGGACTGAATATAAAAATACTAACAAATACAGAATAATACACATATATGTATACAAATTGTGAAAGAAAGAGACAGTAAATTAGAGTGCGACAGTGCGTCAGTTGTGGGAGGGAAGAGGGGGAGGAGAGAGTGGGATATCGGGAAACATACTTATAATAGGGCTGAATGTTCAATTTAGTTGATTATTAATGATTTCAGCCTTTGTATTAACTGATTTTTTTTTTATTTCCAATGCCTCTAAATTATTTAAACTTAAGCCTATCCCATTTTTGTGTATGACTTTAATATCCGTATCCCGGTTAAAAGTGTGATCTTTATTAATTAAGTGCTCTGCGAATTCTGAAAACCCTGAACTGGTTAGGCATCTTATGTGTTCCTTTACTCTAGTTTCCACTTTGCGTGACGTTTGCCCAATGTAGAACGCTGGACAATCGTTACAACTAATTTTATAAACGTCCGAGTGTCTTAGTACGTCCTCTTTGTCCTTGGCATTAATTAATTTTTTTCCTATGTTGTTATTTGTATAAAATGCCGGTTTAATTTCTGGTGGGAATTTAAATGTACACGAAGAGGAGAGGTCATTAATGTACAAAATACTTCGCCATTCATGATTAAGGTTATTATTGTTAAAAGTTATTGGACTAGGGTAAATGTATTTATTTATGGATACATATTTTTCTTTTTATTTATTTAAAAAGTCAAGTCACAATGTGTTTGCTTCTTTTGAAAAACTTTTTTTCTTTTTAGCATCTAATCTTTGCAATCCAATAGGTCCCCACAACGCTCGAGTAACTACCCATTTAGCATCTCGGCCTTCCCTACTAATACAAATATTTACAAAACGACGCCATACAAATGTTATATTTAAATTATTTAAAATTTGAATAATTCAAATACAACATGCTATCACCATGGTAAAAAAAAACTTGCCACATAATATTATAACGGTGTTAGCAATAATTATTTATTCTTACGAACAATTTACTACTGAATGATAACCATTAATAAAATCAATGCACCTAAATATTGTAATTCAATTCAAGGTTATTTTGGTAGACAGTGTGACGCATTAATGCATTTTCATAGAATATATTATTTCAACTGCAAAACCTTGAAATCATAGACAGAATATTGTCTAAGATGCGGCTTAAGTGCCTTGAACATCTCGAGATTTTTTTCGTTGAAGAGGTTTAGATAATTGAAACCTTACTTCATCAAGATTGTTTTATCATGAATTTTTTATATTGAAGAGGTTAAGATAATTGAAAACTTACTTCATCAAGATTTTTTTTATCGTTGAAGAGGTTAAGATAATTGAAACCTTACTTCATCAAGATTTTTTTTTATCGTTGAAGAGGATAAGATAATTGAAATCTTACTCCATCAAGATTTTTTTTATCGTTGAAGAGGTTAAGATAATTGAAACCTTACTTCATCAAGGTTTTTTTTATCGTTGAAGAGGTTAAGATAATTGAAACCTTACTTCATCAAGATTTTTTTACCGTTAAAGGGGTTATCATAAATGAAACCTTACTTGAAATAACTATGGCCGTGTTTGGTGACGAAATCGGAATAGCCCAGTAAATCCCCACCTTTCTCTCCCATCTCCTTCCCTTCCCAATACATTCAACCTAACAAGATACCCGAGAAACCATAACCATAAAAAATTGGGAATGCCATGGTCTTCAGACGGTTAAGGCTATTGCGTGGTAAGAATGTGAAGATGGAGGGGTTTAGGGAGATCGCAACCGGCATCTAGATGGTAAGAATTTTGACACTTGGCATAGCCAAAAATTGCCATATTGAACCTGATATAAAGGGAATAAATTCAAATAGCTTGGTCATATTATGTACAATACCAGCTGACCCGGAAAACGTCGTTATGCCATATAAATTATTTCTAGTGAATATTTTGGTTGTTAAATAAAAAATAACGAATGTATTGTAAGTATGTGGGGATGGGATCTATGACAGAAAGAATTATGTGCTCTGTAGACGATGACCGCCGATAAAAACAAAAAAACACCAACCATTTATTTTCTCAATTCAATGTAGGTATTTCATTAAAGTAACGGACATATTCATTGTTTGAAAATCTCTTAAAAGTTAAACGTAAAGTAAAAAAAAGTAATATATTTTTTATCCTTAAGTAGGAAATTGAAATAAAGAAAATCAATATTGATTTCGAAGAGTAATTAGCAGTAGCGCCATCTGTCATTCAACAACATAAATAATTTCGTTCTGTTCAGCCGGGTCGGTTAAATTTGTTCATATAAAAATACTAAAATCTGGGAATTAAAAAATGGGAGGGTCGCAATTAAAACGTGGGAGGGTGAGGGTAGGAGGGTGAAAATTTGGGGTTACAGGTATTTTTTTGATACAAAAAAAATACAACAAAAAAATATTTAAAAATTCTGGATAGAACACCCTTATCACCTAGCGATATGAAATATACTTTACGACCTATTCTCATACCTACTAAATATACAAACCTACCTACCTACCTACCAAACAAAGTGTCGTGCCACTGTCATCTCCTAGTTTATTAAAGATAATAACAGAAAAAGCTAAAGTGATCGAACCGTTAATTGCTGAAGTTACTATATTCGATATCGCGCATCGACTGTGCCTATTTTAAACTCAAATTAGTGTATTTTTTCGGATTTATCAGCCGTTAAAAATCTCATTCACAGTGACTAAACGAAAAATATAAACATTCATAAGAATCTCTGAAACTCAAGTGAAAATTTAACTAATATCAGTGAAGTAGTGTATATACCACTTCGGTGGAATACTCAACACAAAAAACAGTGCCTAAATTGCCCAATTAATAAAAATATAAACGTTACAAAGTTCGATACGGATCACTGCTATTCAATTGAAAACAAACAAACAAGTCAAGAAAGTTAGCCCTATTGCGGACTTTACAGCAGACAGGCGCAAAACACTGAAAATAATTCTTATAAAAATTTAATAAGTCACCAAGAGTCATTCCACTAAATTCAACATGAGTGAGTGCCGTGCCTGCCCAGAAAACATTATCTCCGACGATTCTATGTTCGTTTGCTCAAAGTGCAAAGGGACATATCACCTCCACTGTGGTGGCGTGACAGAGAACACACATCGCCGCCTCACCAAAGAAAGACGCGCTCAGCAAAAATGCAAGCAGTGCATCAACTCGATGACGGGCAGTGATAGCAAACCATTGGAAGTACTATCCAATAAACAAAACAAGGATACCACCAAAAACTTAACCGATTTGAGTGTATATAACTCAAACGAGCTCCTTCAATCTCAAAATGCTATTATTAAACAAAATAATAAAATTCTAGAAACGATATCGACTATGAGTAAGCAATATGAAGATATACTCATAAGAGTTCATAATTTAGAAGAACAAAATGAAGAGCTGAAAAACAAAAACACTAAACTTGAAACCCGAATTGAATTTTTGGAAGGGCAAATGGATAGTATAGACCGTGCAAATAGGTCTAAAAACATTGAAGTTCGGGGAATCCCTGAACTAAAGGGTGAGAACTTAAAAAATGTGTTCTATAACATTCATCAAACTACAAAGTCTAATGTAAATATAAACGAAGTTGAAGCAGCTTACCGAATTTCTCAAATAACTAATAAGGAACATAAACCCATCATCTTCAAATTCAAAACTAACATGGACCGTGACCAATTTCTTTCCGATGTCAAAACCTACAACAAGCAAGCATCCAGTCCAGCCGAAAAATTAAATACACAACAACTGGGGATTGCTGGCACTAGCTCGAAAGTCTACGTTTCCGAACACCTGACTTTTCGAGCCAAACATCTATGGTACCTGGCCCGTAAGGCAACAAGAGACGACAAATTTAAATACGCGTGGATTAAACAGGGACGTATATACGTGCGTAAGGAGTTCGGAACGCCTGCAATACTCATCAGTGAAACAAACAAAGATCGATTGCTGTTATCATTACCCGAAATGCCATCGACAAACTAAATATAATGTACATCTGTTTGTAAATATTAATATCCTCTTTCTACATAATATTTACCCCCTTTACACGATCATTTATAGAATCAATATCACTCCAATGACTACCTCTTTGAAACGAAATTCTTTAAATTTAATTCTTCATCTTTTTCGCAAGCTTATGGATGTATGTCTCTCATTTTTAATTCTCTGTATACCACAATACATTATGTTTTATTTTATTTATATGCTTATGTCTTATAATCTTTTAAAGCTTCTTATTTATTTTCTTTTCAAGCTTATATTTTATATTCTTTATAAGCTTATGTTTATAATTTATATGCTTATGTTATACATTCGCAGCAACTATAAGTACATTTTATACACCTATGCTTATATTATAAATACTTTATATGCTTATGTTAAATATCCAAAACAACTTAATCCTTATATCACTGGTATATTATATATACTTATGTTTTATTTTCTTTATTTGCTTATGCTTTATAATCTTTTTAAGCTTATGTTTTATTTTCTTTTCACACTTACATTTTATATTCTTTATGTGTTTATGTTTATAATTTATATGCTTATGTTATACATCTGCAGCCACTATAAGTACATTTTATACACCTATGCTTATATTATAAATACTTTATGTGCGTATGTTAAATATCCACAACAGCTTAGTCCTTATATCACTTGTATATTTTATATGCTTATGCTTATGTTTTATTTTCTTTATATGCTTATGTTTTATAATCTTTTTAAGCTTATGTTTTATTTTCTTTTCATACTTACATTCTATATTCTTTATGTGCTTATGTTTATAATTTATATGCTTATGTTATACATCCGCAGCAACTATAAGTACATTTTATACACCTGTGCTTATATTATAAATACTTTATACGCTTATGATAAATATTTGCAACAACTAAATCCTTATACCACTTATATACTTTTTATGCTAATGCTGATGTTTTTTACTGTTTATAAGCTTATGTTTTATTTACAGTTTATTATTTACATGCTTATATTTTATATTCTATATATACGCTCGTATTATATATTATCTATACGCTTATACTATATTTTCGCAACAACTATTTGTATACCTTATATACCTATGTTTGTGTTATATATACTATATATGCTTATATTATAAACTCACAACAACGAAATCCTTATTTAACAAAGCTAACACTATATGCGAATGCTTATGTCATATATTCATTACGTACTTATATTTTATATTCACAACAACTATATTTACACTTTATATATTGTTGCTTATATTATATATTTATATCAACTAAATCTTTATCTCATAAACATACCAATGCCACTACAACTTGGCTGTTATTAATTTATGCAAAACAAAAAACCAGAAAATGGAAGACATAGCAGATTTAATAGATAACACAACACCAATCCCATGTATATCTACCAATGATTCCGAAGTAGTACGTCAATTTTTATTAACTAATTCAACCCTTACGATATTCTCTATGAACATAAGAAGTATAAACAAAAATTTTGATGAACTCCTAATTCTCCTCACTGACCTTGCTTCAGATTTTGATATAATTGTCTTGAGTGAATGCTGGATTCAAAAAAATTTCATCCCTAAAACGATAAGAAACTACAATCACTATAATACTCTACACAACCAAACTCAGAACGACGGAGTCATTGTATACATTAAAAATCACATCTCACACTCAGTAAAAGAGATCAAAATAAAATATGCAAACTGTCTACAAATTCAAATTGATAATCATATAACACTTCTTACAATGTACAGATCTCCGAATACACATAATATAACCCCATTCATACATTCACTGCAAGAAATTTTATCAAACATTGAACACCGCCAAAATACCTTTATAATTGGTGATCTTAACATAAATATTATTAATAAAATGCACCCTCAAGCAAATGAATACCTAAACGCACTAACTTTATTAGGATATTTTCCAGCCGTTACAGCACCAACTAGAGAATCAAACTCAAACACTAGCAGTTGTATAGATCATGTATTTGTTAAGAGTGAACTAGACACCAAATCCATTGTCTATCAATCAACTGTTACAGATCACTATTCAATCATCACTTCTCTCTCGCATAAAAATCACAAATCACCACAAAATACTTCCCCTCAAGAAAAGATATCATATGAAACTCTCCTAAACAGTGTCTCTAAAGAAAACTGGGAACTTGTCTATTCTTGTACCGATGTCACCTCTGCATGTGAATTATTTATAAATACCGTACGTAACCACTTAACCGATGCTACATCATATACAAAAAGTAAAAAAAAACGATCTGACACAAAACTCAAACCATGGATCACTGCAGGAATTCTCTACTGTATCAGAAAGCGCGATAAGATTCATAACTTCTGTAGAAAAAATCCCCACGATTATGCATCTCTCTTATTCTACAAACGTTATAGAAATAACTGCAAAAAAATAATTGACAGTGTTAAAAGAGATTACTACCATAAACAAATCAGTGAAGCCACCGGTGATAGTAAAAAAATTTGGAATATCGTTAAAGATATAGCCAATATTAATAAAACCAATACACCCATTGTTAAGATTAACATCGAAGACCAAATATTACATGTCAATTCTGACCCCGAAAAAATTTCTGACCATTTCAATCAATTTTTCTCCAATATTGGATCTAACTTAGCAAAAAATATTTTAGACAGACACAACGTCTCGGACAAAGATCTTGCAAACAATATACCCCTCACTAATCTTAGCTATAACCCTTTCCACTTCACTCCCACTACTGACACAGAAATTTTAGAACTAATCTCATCCCTTAAAAACACTAACTCTGTAGGTATAGATCACATTTCAACAAAAATCATCAAACATATCCAAAAATATATAGCCTCACCTCTGAAACATATAATCAATCTAAGCTTTAAAACTGGTGTATTCCCCAACTCCTTAAAACAGGCCACAATAATCCCAATATTCAAATCAGGAGACAAACTATCTGTAAATAACTATCGACCGATATCTTTACTTAGCACAATATCTAAAATCATAGAAAAAGCGGTGAAGAATAGACTCTACAAGTTCCTTGAAGATAACAAAATATTATCGGACAACCAATATGGTTTCCGCAAAGGTAGGAGTACCGCAGATGCAATAGCCGCCCTCCCAAAAATAGTTTCCTTTAATCTCCACCTTGGTCGAAAACCGCTTGCTGTTTTCCTAGATCTCTCAAAAGCATTTGATACGGTCTCCCATCCCTTACTGCTTAAAAAACTTCAACAAATCGGAATAACTGGGATACCCTACACATGGTTCGAAAACTACCTAACAAACCGAACTCAACAAACTCTTATCCACTCTGACAAAATAAATAAAAGCAAAAAATTATCCATGTCTTACGGTGTACCGCAAGGCAGTGTACTAGGACCTCTCCTATTTCTTTTATACATCAACACACTATGTACCATGGATATTGGAGGTAAGATTTTATCATTTGCCGACGATACAGTCTTAATATTCGAAGATGAAACATGGCAAGCAGTTATCAACAAAACTAATAATGGCCTAATAAAAGTGAGGCATTGGCTTGACACAAATCTCCTTACACTCAATATTGACAAAACACAATATATGACGTTTTCCATACGCAAACATAATTTTCCCAACAACTGCCCTAAACCAAAAATTCACTCGTGTTCACTAAACATGCACCCACACCCACCCGGAACCCCACCTATTACAAATTGCACGTGTCCTACCCTTAAATCATCTAAGGAAGTTAAATATCTGGGCATAATAATAGATGATCAACTACGTTGGGAAGCACACATAAGTGACACAGTAAAAAGACTCCGTAAGCTCTGCCATATATTCTGCTCTCTTAGATCCATCTTAGACCTAAAAACCCTTCGAAGCGTATATTTTGCCCTTTTTCAATCAATTGCATCATATGGTATTTTGGGATGGGGTGGTTGCACAGAATCCGTCATTTATCCAATAATTACAGTTCAAAAACTAATACTGAGAATCATATTTAAATGCCAACCTACCCACCCCTCTAATGTGCTATTTACTAAATTTAGGGTCTTAGATATTCGCCAACTATTCACTAAGACAAGCCTATCCTACATACGGAAAAATAACCTACTGGTGGCTCCACAACATCAAGCCCAAACCCGCTTTTCATCAAACCTGGGATGCGTGGTTCCAAAAACTAGAACCACATTCGCTCACCGACAATTTTGGTTCATTGCCCCCAAAATATACAATGCATTGAGCACCGATATAAAATCAAATATTACCATACCTCTTTTTACTATTCGTGTTCAAAATTGGATATTCGAAAGGGGACGAGATTTCTTTAAAGAATATATGACTTTCTAACCATTATAAAAGAAAAGAAAATAATTAAATTAACTAAATAAAATATCATACTTCACATCTTTTTCCAACCTGACTTCACTGAAATCTAATCTAACCTAAATATATACTCTTCTAGGCGATTATTTACCTACCTTGATAAACTTCCAATAAAAATTTTAGCTTTCATAAATTTTTTTTATAGATTAACACTTTTAAATCTTACTTCTTAGTATTTTATATTTTATAGTATTTTATTTTTAACTTCTTTAAAACATTTCCTTTTTTATTATGTATGTATATATTATATGTGTGTTTTTATATGTATTTATATGTATATGTATATATATATATATATTTATATGTATTTGTATATGTATATGCATATGTATGTGTATGTGTTTACGTATACACATATCTTGTTATATTTTACCTTAAATATTTTTATCTTTTTTCTTTCTCTTGTTTCTAATATCTTATAATTTCTATTTCAAACCTATATTTTGTTCTAGTTCTCACACTGTATAACTTATATCATGTATGATTACCTTAACACGGGCATTAGCCTAGTATGGTAATCAAGAAAAAAAACAAAAAGTGTACTTTCAAAAATTGTATGAAATAAAAAAAAAAAAAAAAAAAAAAAAAAAAAAATTTCATAAAAATCGGTCTAGTCGTTTCGGAGGAGTGTGACCACAAACACCGTAACACGAAATTTTTATTTAAATATATTGATGTTTTTTTACATGAGCTCCACACAGGAGGCCCTGATGAAAATAATTTCCATCAGGACCGGATGGAGGAGAGAAGAAGAGGAGGGTAGGAAAGGGGTTTAAGGGATGGGTAGGAATCGAGGGTTTGGTGTATCCTGGTCATCCGCCTCCAAGACCTAGACAAACCTCACCCCATGAACCCGGGCACCCCTGCTAAATCATCAAATGTAGCGAACCACTTGGGGTGACCTATGGCAGAGGTGTTGGTTATCCAATAAAGGTTCCCGGACGGCAGTACCCAATCCCGCCTCCCAAATTGGCGGTATTTTATGTACATTCATGTAACCAATTGGCAGGTAATTCAAGAAAGATTAATGAAATAATTCGTATGGAAAGTTGTTGCACTCATGGCCTTGAAACCTACCATTATTCTCGACAGCAGACTTGATCATAGATTAGAGAAGAACACAAGAAATGCCTTGTGGACGTGTTTCGTGATCCAAAAGTCTGACCATTCTTTGCTTAAATTTTATGCGAAGAGCTGTGCTTTGTCAGCAAAATAGAATTCAAATGGGATGACGATGTACGACGTCAGGCAAGTATATAATTAGTGTAAGAGAGACGGAGCACTTGCTGAATGGGCGACATAGGTTTCCTTTCATATTTATATTATGGGTAGGAGAGAGCACTAGAAGAAGGAAAATTAAATATAGACAAATATTCGCCGTAGAAGAAAGGCTGATGATTATTGAGTTGTGCTTATTATAGTGAGTAATAAGAAATATGGTGTTTCAATAAATTATTGAAAAATTCTCTAGATTCATAACTTATTTGCCTATTTTGGATATTTTTATATGTTCATACACAGTGTGACCAAGTTGTTTGGCGGTTCCTCCTCTCTGCGAGAAGCGGCCTAATGGTTTTAGAGTTCGTTGCCATGATAGAAATGATAGGTATAGACTTGTGTACATAAGACCATATGTGTATATTCTGAATAATGGCCTGGACTCGCCAAAACATACCAATTCTTATTCCGAAAAGATCAACAAGACAATCCAATTTATTTTATTTGCTCACATGTCGAACTAACATTAGAAAAAATTCCCCAATTACCCGTATATGTGCGCAATATAATTCAAAATTTTACGATATTGACATTTTTAACAGAACCCTTCAGAAATACCGAATAGAAGTAACGCATGAGATAGAAAATTAATACAACAGTGTGGAATGTATCGGGGGCATCTCCTATCCTTATCCTATTTTCCTCTTCTTCTCCTCCTCACCAAAAAAATAATTTTAAGATATAATAAAACTCCATCTCCAAGTAATTTTAACATATGAGACCTTTTTGGCTTGACTTAATTAACTTTGTATATATACTCGTAAGTACCTCTATAGTTATATATAAGCGGTGTGTCTCTTACCAATTGATCAATTCACCTACCTGGGCTCCAGTCTGACAGAAAACAATGAGGATCCAGCAGAAATCAGAAGGAGAATCACAGCAGCCAACAAAACATACTTCTCTTTGCTGCCAGTGTTTAAGTAACGTAGTGTCTACAGAAAAACCAAAATAACCATATATAAGACCATTGTTAGAACTGTATTGGCATATGGATGTGAGGCGCTGACCCTGACGGTAAAGATGGCTGAAATGCTGGATACTTCTGAAAGAAAAGTGCTGAGAAGAATATGTGGACCCGTGAAAGAGGGTGAACAGTAGCGATCCGGCACAATACAGAATTGTATGATATATATAAGGCACCTAGCATCTCAACACATATGAGACTCCTCAGGCTGAGATGGGCTGGGCATGTACAGAGAATGCCGGATACACGCGTCCCAAAAAGAATTTTGACTGGACACCCAGGTGGAAAGAGAAAAGTGGAAAGACCCAGACTGAGGTGGGAAGACGAAGTAAGAGGGGATGCAGCACAGCTTCTCCAGGTTCCAAATTGGAAGTCAGTCGCTGAGGACAGGAGGAGTTGGAGGCGACTGTTGCAGGAGGCCAAAGCTTGATATGGGCTGTAGCGCCATCGAAGAAGAAGAAGTCTCTTACCAATAAATAAATAAGTAAGACGACGAATGAATGTGATTGAAGCAAGCAGTGTGACCGAGTTATTTGGCTGTATATCCTATTTAGGATAAAGAACTTCATTATCTTTACATAGTATAAGATGAAGTCGCTCAAAATGTATGTGCGCGTTAATATTTTAAAATACGCAACGGATTTTCATACGGTTTCACCAATAGATAGAGTGATTGAAGAGGAATGTTTATATGAATAATACATGTTAATTATATTAGAGAAAAGCCGAGAAATTCAAAGAAAACATATTTTTGTGCGATTTAAAAAGGCTTGCGGGCCGTACTATAGACACTTTTGAAATTCGTTCTACGGAAGAAATTGGAAAATAGATGTCCTAGAGTAAGTATGTAGGTATTTGATTTTTCCTTTTCAAATATCCAGCGTTGCATTGCAAGCATTGAATAATTAGTGGCGATCGCTAACTTTATTATTATATAAATTAAAAAAAATAATATAGTTGATTCAAGAGGAAGGTTTATATCTATAATACATGCTTATTATAGTAGAGAAAAGCCGAGAAATTCAAATATTCAATTCAGGCAGCGGGCAGCTGGCAAGCGGGTGGTGTGGATTTTATGAAGGTTGGGTAATGGCGTTGTGTTTCGTTAGCCACAGCAACGTGTGGCCGGGTCTGCTAGTTTTAAATAAATAAAAATGTCGAAGTAAATGCACAAACAAAAGCTGCTCTATTACAACTACCGTTGTCACTGCGTTTGAAACGGTATAGGCTTTGAAAATGATTTCACTCGATTGTTTGTAGATAGACACGTTGAAAATATTAAGAATTCATTGCTTAGTATGTTTTAAAGTCCCGATAATGCATCCTATTGCTCTTTGGCATTGTTGTTTGGAGGCACTAAGTTACAAGTTCGCCCACTTATCCTGCAAGGCTAACAAACTTTTGTCATCTCTTTTTTTATTTTGTTAATAAACTAGATTGTTGAATCCATTTTAATGTCGCAGCGATATTGAGATCTATTTCATGTATTTGATTTTTTGTGCTACTACCCACATACGCTGTAAATATTAAATAATTATAAGATATAACAGATACTTACAATACGTTGTTGAATAAGATTATAATTATAAGATATACCGTATACTTACAATACGTTGTTGAATAAGATTATAATTATAAGATATAACGTATACTTACAATACGTTGTTGAATAAGATTCAACAACGTATTGTAAGTATACAATACGTTGTTGAATCTTTCATACTTTCCAATAATAAATGAATAAAATTTGAAAATAAGCGATTTAATTATGCCATTCAATTTCTTAAGAGGGAATAACCAGACAAAACCGGAAATATGTCATTTTTTTAAATAATTTTAGAAGTTTTGACTCTTTTCCATAAAAAATTATAAATTGATTTTGAAAGACTGTCATTTTATCTAGTAACGCCATGTTTTAAATAAAAAAACGTTTATTTTTAGTTCAATAAGGTTTTACCGTAGGTCGTTAACAGATTTGTTAAATTTTCAAACCAAATTTTGTATTATACAACGTTCATTTCAAATCATAAAATCATTGCTCACAAACTACATAAGGGAACGTACCCATACTACGTGACCAACTTTTTGCAATTTTTAACCCCCCCCCCCCCCCCACCCCCTCGGTGACAAAAAACCTAAGCAAGCCGCCGCTCATTTGTACCGAGCGTGACATTTTGAAGACCCCCCCCCCCCCTAAACGTGTCACGTAGTATGGGCACGTTCCCTAAGTAGTTTAGCAGGATTGAATGTTAATAAATAAATAAAAAATAAAATAAAAAACTTTTTAAAAAAAATGCAGTAAAATAAATTAATAAATTATTTGAAAATAAAATTATAAAAAAATGTCCACTCCCTTGTTTTGTAACGAAAATACTTCAGTTTGTCTATTAATTTACGGTCTTACAAACTAATATTTTTTTAAAAGTACATTCTTACTTTGCTTAGACATTATTGAAAAATTATAAATACTTATGATCAAAAATAATTACAAAATGTACGTAATTTTAATAGTTTTATCATCATGAGTTTGAGCATTTTTGAATGTAGATATTTATCAAAGCAAATATTGAATGAATTAAAATCTATATTGAGTTATTATGTTAAAATGCTGGTGTGGAGAATAATTAACCTTTCTCTTCGGAACCGCCCTGTACAGTTGCAAAAGTACGATCGCAAGATCATCGTTCGACGAAATTTAAATCCTCGGCCGCTGGTTAATGTCTCTTAAAGCGTACCTATTCAATAGAGAAGTGAAATTCATACAACCGTCAAAACTATTAAACAGAAAAAAGTATTCTTTTGAAGTATGTGTTATATATTAAAAAAGGAAATTTAAAAGCATTAATGACATTTTGGATATCAACCAGTAGGATATGAGTATCTAGCCATTTAACCTGAGACTAATTTAAGAACATTTTTTTTTAAACGATGGAACCATGGTGATCATGACAGTATTTTCCTTTATAATTTATTATACCGATTTTTTAAAATACATCTGACTCTGACTTTATTTATGGTCACATAAGCCACACAAAGAATTTATATACGTGCCTTTTTTTGCTTTCTGAACGAACGATTCAAGTCCAAGAATTATTCAATAATGGTTTGTTGGACTAATTTATAAGAATTTATTTCGTGTTTTATGGAATTTGCATCCGATAACCAGTGTTAAATTTAAATTAAATTAAAAAACCCTCTTAAACAGGCCATGATCTTACTATCTTTAGCAACTTTATCAGGCACCGACGATGCGTCACTGCGTTCATTAAATTAGTGCATTATATAATTCGACCTAAATGACATCAAATGCTTTTTTGTGTTAGTTGTCCTATCCAACTTACAGCAAAGAACAGGTATAAAAAGCCAGATTTGGAAATTATTTTTATCAGTTCAATTTTGTCTTTTGCTCGACAATCATCAAAACCCTCACAAAATGTTCAAGTTTGTAAGTTAAAACAGTACTCAAACACCTTTAAAGATTCAAAGAAAGTTTCTTGAATGACATTGTAATTGTAATCTTTTCGAATTACTTTATTATTTGTTTTTTTTTTTCAGGTCTTCTTCGCTGCCTGCGTGGCTGTCTGCTTAGCTGATCCTAAGCCTAAAGCCAAGCCCAGCCTCATTGCTCCCCTGACATACTCCGCCTACCCTGCAGTCTCCACTCTTGGTGGGGTTGCCACTTACCCTGCTGTCTCCACTCTCGGTGGAGTTGCCACCTACCCCGCCGTCTCCACTGTCGGAGTAGCCTCCTACCCAGCTGTCTCCGCTGCCCATGGAGTGACCACATACTCCGCCTCCGTTCCATCCACCATCACCACTGAGAAGAAGACCGTTGTGACATCAGCCCATGTCCCCACCACGTACGCTGCTACTTACCCTGCTGTGACAGCATACTCTGCGTACCCAGCTGTGGCTTCTCATGCTACCTACCCAGCTGTAGCATCCCATGTTGCCTACCCAGCTGTGGCTTCTCACGCTACCTACCCAGCTGTGTCAGCCTACTCCGCCTACCCAGCTGTAGCTTCCCATGCTACCTACCCAGCTGTATCAGCCTACTCTGCCTACCCGGCTGTGTCTGCCTACCCCGCTTACCACGGTGTCCCAGCCGTATCAACCTACTCTGCTGTCCCCGCCTACTCCACCCCATTGGTGAAGTCTGTCGGCTACACCGCTGGAGTTCCCGTCGCCTACTCAGGGATCAACCACTTCTAAGCCAACTTTTATTATTTGACATGTTAAATACCTGTTTGTTATTAGATTGCAAATTTTCATCAAACCTACATTTAGTAAACTTTATGACGATGTTTTTAATTAGGCAATAAACTTTTCTGATAATGCACTATTGACTTTAATTATACAGGTTTTTTTCATGTTTTCTAATGCATTTTACTGATATTGAGAAGGCTCCAATTATCTTGAACAACTGAAATTTTACATAAACACTCTTTAAAATAACATTTACAGTATATATTTATATTAATGCAGATATTCTCATAATACGCAAATAGACAAAAGCACTTCGTTAACATAACATACATGCATCTAATTTAGAGGCATGTCAAAAAGTCAGGTTACAAAAAAAATCTTACGATATGGATCAAAACAAAAAATGAAGTGAAAGTGAAACACTCAAACTCATTTTAATAATAGAACTCGTTAGCGAATAATAGAGTGTTGTGTATATTTATTTTGTTTTTTAAGGTCACTGCACCGATATCACGGTAGCCTACACCACTATTTAGTGCTAGCACAAACCCGTTAAAAATTATAGGATATAATTTTTTAAATTTTTTATGTACATGTTGATACTTACACGTACATATAACAGAACTTTAAAATTTAGAATAAATTGCAATAATAATAATAATAATAAAATAATAATAAAAAATAATCTTTATTGAATGAAATATGCAAGATTATATCTAAAAAGTACATATTCAGTGTTAATGTTTACAGTGTTTTAAAATTACATAAGTACAAAAGGATATCAACAGAAAAAAATATAAATATGAACAGTAGATAAATGAAGAATAGAAAATAGTTATAAATTTTGGTTTTTCAGTAATCTGCCTCACTAGGCTAGCCTGTGTTGAGGCAGTAATTTTTAAATCAATTTATGATACTTATTGTGGATGTTAATCACGGACAACAATGCTTGGAAGGCAACTCGTTACACCACCTACGTAAGAACGGCGGCATATATAAAATTTATATAAACATATTACGTTAACTACCTACTGAAAATTTTATGACCTTTAAAATGCTCTTCAAAAATACGCGTGTAATATTTATTACCAGCGAAGATAAAAAAGTTTAAAAACGTTTAATTTTTCCTACACCTGAATGATTAAATATTTATTTGCACCATGGTTGCTGTTCTTTTAAGATTTACATATTTATAATAAAATTATTTTATTCGTGTTTTTAAGTTTTTGATCGATTCAATAGTCAATATTCAATAGTTGGATGAAGTTACAAGACAAAGATGTTATGCCTTAGGCTTGTTGAATGTACTTTCCATCATACGAATGTGATATATTTGTGTACATTTGAACTAAAAAAATGTAATATTCATTTGTAAAAAAATATTGTGTAGGAATCGTACAAACAAATTCGTTTGCGATGTTTTCATATTGGCAAATACCTATTAATTTACAATAAGAGTTTTCTTTAAAAGAAGTCAGTGAAAAATAATAAAAAAGTTGGGATTGATATTTATTTTAATAATAAACAAGAGATTTAGTTAGTCGTGGGAACTAATGAAGAAATGGTTATAAGATAATTGGATCGTGCAGATTTGGAGAGGTGACATATTTAAAACAAATTAATAGTGGTTGAGTCCTGAATATCCCACTGGAACTCCTGCATTGTAGCCGATAGATCCGACCAACGGGGTGGAGTATGCAGGTCCAGTATGAACACCATTGTAGCCGGACAAACCAGACAGACCAGAGTAAGCAGATACAGAAGGAACACCATGATATGTGGACACACCGGACAGTCCATTGTAGGCAGACACCGCTGGAACACCGTGGTATCCGGAGAGACCGGACAGTCCGTTATAGGCGGACACCGCTGGAACACCGTGGTATCCGGACAAACCGGACACACCGCTGTAAGCAGATCCAGAGGCTACACCATGATAGGTGGATGTTCCGGAGAGTCCATTGTAGGCAGATACTGCTGGAACGCCTTGACCTGGGTAGCCGGATACTGCTGGATAGGCAGAGTAAGCAGATTCTGCTGGGTAGGCAGAATAGCCAGATACTCCTGGATAGCCAGCGTATCCAGTTTGTACAGCTCCAGAGTGCACGACTGTTCCCTGGTGAGATGATATGGCTGGAACGCCAGAGTAGGCAGACAGTCCATGGCCAGTGGAGACGGTAGGGTAGGCGGTCAAGCCTCCGAGGGAAGTCACTCCGGAGTAACCAGAATAAGCCGATGGAGACAGGATGGCTGGCTTAGGGTTTGGATCAGCCACGCACACAGCTACGCAGGCAGCGAGAAAGACCTGCGGAATAATAGGTCAGTCATGTTAACATTATCAAATGAAAACATTTAAAAATGCAGACAAGTAATTATAAAATGGCAAATCATAAGTATCTTAATTATAAATTTTACCACTGGCAGAAATTATCCCAGCACAGAGGTTCAAAGCATGACAGCTAAACTTAGAAGGTGGATATTAATTTATTTTGAACCAAATAAAAATAAAAACAGAGTTATAAAAAAAAATTATGCCAAAATTATTTCCAATTAATCTATCTATCTATATCAAAATCTAAAAATCTAAAAATGTTCATATGTCCGCTGTGCGTTGCTAAACCATTCATTCGATTGCGATGAAACTTGGGGGATTTGATGTATGTATGCCCGCGATGGTTCCTATATACATAATAGTGAGTTTTGGCATTATGAAATTTGTATAAAAAATTGCAATAGGTGGCACGCGAGCTGTTTGAAAACTGAATGAATCGGAACTGAATGTATGGAATAGGTGAGTGGGGAGGGGAAATCGGGAGGGGGGTTCGCGGGACGGGGGAAGCGGGAGAAGGGAGTGAGGAGAGGGAAGGCGGAGTGGGAATGCGAGGGCGGAAGGGGCCACGGGAGAGGAAGGAGAGGCGGAAGGGAACGGGATGAATGGGAAAGGACACGCAGAGAGAAACAATTTCTTTATTGAGTGGCATGCCGGGAACTCGCTAGTATATTATATATTTAGCGCACAAACGGGTAATATAAACCTTTTACAATACAATCGAAAATATTTATGTAGAAGCAAGAAATTAGTTTGTAGAAAAGTTACTGTATTTAGGGATTTTAACTAAAAACAGAGGTCCTTGAGTGAAACTAGACTCAAAATGTATAGAAAAATGAAGGACTGTTTACGAGATTCGAGATAAATACAAAGGCATCTCCGGTAAAGGCGAAGCCAGGCATAGAAAATGACGGAAAGATACCGTTTGTAAGAAATTTTCAACGGGCAATATTTTTAAAACGTTTTTTTTAGTACATTAATATTTGAATACTTACAAAGTTGAACATGTTGATGTGGTTTAGTTGGTGATTGTCAAGAGAAAGAATGATGTTTACTGATACAAATAATCACTCATAACAGCCTTATATACCTTTGATATGGTTATAAGACAGTGGTGATCATAAAAAGATTATTGCTACTGAATAAAAGAAGTTACAACATCACTATTGGGATAAAAAATGTAGATCAATAGTTTTATTGCTATCCGGTAGATGATTGGCTACTAAACCCTGACAGTCCAATATACAATCCTAGTTATCTATATGGTTTGCAATTGTGTTTTAAATTTTCTGAAGACATGCTGTAATACTAAGCTTCGGGCTGTTATTTGTTAAAGGAAGGATAAAGCCCAGTTTTTGCATGCATCGCACAAAGACAGACAATCTTAAAACCTACACTAGATAACTCCATTATATTAAAACAAGACTGTAATATGTTATTTTATTACGTTGACAAAAGCAAAATAAATCTTTATGTAGGAATCCACTATGTTTTGTAGTGATTTTTTTGGTTCTTTTATCATTATTGTTATTATTATTAAGGCCGGTATAAACTAATGTGAAGACATTTCAGATAAATAAGAACCAACAAAAATATTATTACATTGGAGGTTATCCAATACTTACCCGCCCTGGTATAATGTTTTTGAATGAACGAATCTACATTTAATTTTGAACGACTCTAGACCTCCAGTGTTCCTGCGTACGTTGTTAGTAAGCAGTATGCTAGTGCTTAGCGGGAAATCAAGACACAATAAGTGTTAGTATGACTATAGACAAGACAATGGGTCGGGTTGGTGATAGTCCACGAGTAGGCAAGCGCTGGGTGATTGTATCCAGCGTATCCTGCAAGCACCTGTAGGGAGGAAGACACAGAACATAAATAATAAGGGTGTAGCACTGGAAAACGGGTGGAATTCCTCTCCAATCGATTGGCAGTCCCAACAAGAATAAGCATGACGTTCGGTCTAGCTGTAAATCACACTCAGCTTCCGCGCCCCTTAGCCGGTTTCTCGGTGGTGCCTTAAAGAAAAGTAAATGGTAGATTGGCGAAATGCCCGACGACTCTAAGGAATTCAGCGTCGAGAAGCCGGAGGCAAGGCGAAGGAGAGACGAGTTCGCCCGACCGAACCTCAAACCTGCACATGTTGCAGGGGGTGGAACAAATGATTTTAGAGGGCACCGTGCCGTCGTCGTTCGACTCCTGTCTATGTAAGGACGAGATCTAGTGCACGCCCAAATGGGGAAAAAGACAATTATACAAAACAGGTACAGAAACGATAGATTTCGAATTAATTGATTAAAACTAAATGAATATCTTATTCCAATAACCTTATTAGTAGTATGTGGTTCACATTAATCGCCATGAATTCCTTGAAGGATCTTTATCAGCTTACTACCTGGTAAATTCGTAATTAAAAATCTCATGTTATTGGCAAACAGTATTATTTGTTGGTTAACTGCTTAATCCATCGATGATACCGCTAAGCTCTCTGAAGGTGGATCAATATGACAGGAATGGCAATACGGCTCTACCAAAGAAGAAAAAAACAAATACATTATAAATTTAACTAAAAAGATTCAAGGTTCCAAGGAAATGGAAAAAAATATCGCAAAACCAAAGAAACAACCGTAAACATAAATAAAGAAACCACTGAAATACAATATGTTTCTAAACATTTTATGATCGTAGGTATGCTAATTCAAACAAAAAAGTTTCTCACTGACGTACTTTTCACCTCGTAAAAAAAAGTAAGACTAACTTTTTGTTTAATTATGTTTATTTAGTTATTTCTTCTTCATTTGTGGCTACTCTAGGTACTTGTTTTGTCACGTAGGTGACGGTCTAAGATACAATAAGACATTTGATCGTTTGTAATAAGGGCACAATAATTCAATACACAGTGGTCTAATTACATTTCCCTAATGCAATTCCAAGATAGGGCCACGTCTTATTTAAATATTTTCCATTAAAATATGATGAACTAAAATACTTAAGGCCCTGCAACCGGGTTCGAAAAGAAGAAGATGGAGAGCGCTAACATTTACAGCGACAAAATCGATGTGAAAATTGCGAAAATGTTTAATAAAACACGACTCGTTTAAAATAGAGCAAAAATCTCGCGGGCATTATCTTAAACAGCATTTAAAGAAACACTGTGAATTTTTTCATACATATAACTTGTAAAATAACTGAAACAAACGTGTTAATAATAATTTTTGGAGTATACTTTGCGATTTTTTTCTATCGAGGGAATTTTATATAATTTGCGTTTCGGTGCGGGCAAAGTCTATATACTATCTTCAAGAATAACATATATTTTTTTAAGAGCTTTAAAACTTACCGTGTTTAAGGGAAATATGTAATAAATCGGTAGATATCCGGGTTGCTGGCCCTTGCTAAAATTGTTAAATAGATTGCGAAAATCGTCTTTACAAACTTTACACCTTAAAACAGGTTAGAACCCCATCCCTCCTTAATGAAGTACCATAAAGCGCCAGATACAAACAAAATAGAGAGTGACGTTAGAACTTTGTAAAATAAATGATTATTTATTTTACAAAGTAATTTACTTTGTCATGCATATATCTACGAAAATACAACCCAGATGGTTCAGAAAATTATTTTGGGTGTAGAAACGAGCAAAAGAAATGCTTTGGCATTCAAAGGAAAAAAATGTCTGAACTCTATGCAAATGAAGTGACTTAGTTGAAATATTTTATTAGAGTGTTTAATTCAGAAAGACTTGATTGATGGTGCCATTTACTATAATAATAATAACAATTTGATGATTTAAGTTGTTTTTTTGAGAAATCATCTGAAGGGCGCTGTACAATTTATTATGAATTCTTAACTCTATATAATTTTATTATTTTACAAATATAAACCGAAAACGTACTTACAATGTTGAGTAAATATTTATTTTGAAAGACTGGAGAATTTAGAACTCTTTAGGAATGAAGATTTTTTTATGAAATTACTTTTACATATAAGAATTTACTTACATTTTACACAATTATTTATTTACAATGTCGCGGGCTGTGAAGGTGAAGGTGAAAGATTTTGACTTTGTGTACAAAGTCAGAAAAGGTGAGTTTTAAGTTTAGCTCTAATTTCCGCCGAGTCTGTGATCATTCTAGGCCCGCAACCCGAATTTCTACCGATTTCTTACATATCTCCCTTAAACACGGTAAGTTTTAAAGCTCTTAAAAAAATATACGTTATTTTTTAGCTTAATATCTAGACATTGCCTGCGCCGAAACGCAAATTATATAAAATTCCGTCGATAGAAAAAAATCGCAATTTATGCTCCAAAAATTATTATAAATACGTTTGTTTCAGTTATTTTACAAGTTATATGTATGAAAAAATTCACAGTGTTTCATTAAATGATGTTTAAGACAATGTCCGCGAAATTTTTGCTCTATTTTAAGTGAGTCGTGTTTTATTAAACATTTTCGCAATTTTCGCATCGATTTTGTCGCTGTAAATGTTAGCGCTCTCCTCTAACATTCGTAATTTCGTATCTCTCCATTTTCTTCTTTTAGAGCCCGGTTGCGGAGCCTTAATCATATGGCAGTCCATTTCAGACTTTAGGTCCTGATACTATTTATTTATTTATTTATTTATTTATTATTACATTTATTACATACAAGATATAACAATATAAAAGGAAGCTTTGACTGTCCAACTAGGAAGGTTTCCCGTTTTAGGACAGTCAAATTGGCAGGTTGCGTGTACATAATTTCACATTAATGGATTAAATAATAATTAACAATAATGGTACATACATATTGGGGGAGTTACTTAGATATTAGGTACAATATCAGATATAAGTTGTGTTATTCTAGGTATACATCAGTAATAAACAATAAAATCCAGGTAGGTACATGTAAAATATAAAATAAAATAAAAATATAATATATAAATGTAAGAAAGAAAAAAAAAATAAAATAAAAAAAAGTATTTTTTAGGAAAATACAAATTAGCAGTAATAAACAATAAAATCCAGATAGATACATGTAAAATATAAAATTAAAATATAATATATAAATGTAAGATGTATACTATGTAAGCATTATCACCGAACTTAGTATCTGGTGTGTACTTTGGTTCCTTTAACTTTCCGATAGCTGATGGCGCTGCTGACCTAAGTACATAGGTAATATGAATGACCCAGGTCAGCAGCACCATACAACAGAAAATGAAAAAGCGTGCACGTCTTTAAAATAAATATAATAGTAATAATAGGTTTATAATGACACAATTTCATACATAAATTAACAGAGTGTGATTAAAGGTTGTTGAGGTGTCATCTATAAGGTTAGTTGTTCAGATATAGCCAATGCAAAGATATAATTGTTTCGTGTCCCGCCCCAAAAACCGGAAAGTCGGTACTGGCGAAGTACAGGAGGTAATAAGTACACCTTTCTTCCATAACCAAATAGATGCAGAGCTTTAATGTTTACAATATTTAAAAAAAAATAATATAATTATAACTTCTATGTGTTTAAAAATGAATCCCTGTTTCCCTTGGTCACGCCATAACTTCAGAACGACTTTACCTATTTCATTCGTCTTTTTTATTTAAGTTTTCTACTACTTTGTAGAAGGTTCTTACGGAAAGAAAAATTAAGAAAATTGAGCAGAAAATTAAATAATTTCAGAAAACTTAACGACTATTTTTTAACTTCGCGCGTTGATTAAATTGAATTTAGCAGGCATCTTTTTTTGCATTAAAAGAAATGTCCATGGATTTTTTAAATTATAGATATTTTAAATATGTGTCTATTTTAGGTACCAAATTAATTGATTGTTCTTATAATGTACACAAATGAATGTTTGTAATATACGAAAAATGAAAAAAAAAAATTGTAATAGGTGGCAAGCGAGCTGTTTGAAAACTGAATGTATCGGGACTGAATATATATATATGGAACGCGGGAGGGAGGTTTGCGGGACGGGGGAGCGGGAGAGGGGAGAGGGTGGGCGGGGAAGGCGAAAGGGGAGAGCGGGAGATTAGGGGATGCGGGAGGGGAACGGGGACGCACGGGAAAGGACATGCAGGGAGAAACAATTAATTTCTTTGAGTATAGCATTGTAACGCCCGCGGAGAACCAGCTAGATGTTTATACAAACAAGATTTAGATGTAAAAGTTTTGAAATGAGCAACTGGAACGACTTTTTATTTAATATTTCTATTTTTGTCTGTATATATTTATTTGGTTTCGTTTGATACCTTTATTAAAGCCGTTTTAGACATATGGTAATTCCACTTTTTCGCTGTCATAGTACGACGTCGTAAAAGACGGCAGAAATAAAAAAAGTGGAAACAATGTTAAAAATTGTTTCGTATTGTCGGAACAATTCATAATGCTTGGAATAGTTATTAAGTGTTAATTTGTAAATATGTATAAACTTAATTTTGGACAACTTGTGTGAACCATTAGGAAATTTGTACCTCAGGGTAGCTTTAAAATTGGTTCCATACGAACTCAGAATCAAATCAACTCAACACCTCTTTGAGAAGTCATTTAAAGCTATGAAAAAATAATTATTATATGCAATAATTATCAGCCTGAAACACTCATCTACATTGAAGAAGAAAAAAAAATTCCGAGAAAAGATACATGCCGCCAACGGGACTTGAACGGTTCAAGTCCCGATGGCGGCGGCACCAATTCATACTTAAATCCAATGCTATGTCCTTATTCAAAACTCTACCATACCAAGTACTAAAAATTAAATTAATTTACAGTTTACTGAAACTTTGCAGGGTATTTTATTATAGAAGTATGAAGACCAAAGTGGCCCAAAAATTAAATCTTAAGCGTCAGGGTGGGCAACGCATTTGCACTAGTGAACTTGCGTTTGAGTTTTAGTGAGTGAGAGTGGGTGGTACAATAGGCGAAGGGTCCACTTAAATAGGGCGCAGTTATAGAAGCTCGCACAGGGCGCGGAAAAGGCTATTTACGGCACTGCTTGAACCTGTGTCCTTCTGATTGCCGGTCAGGTGCTCTACCACTAAGATTATTTTTATTTGATAAACTAACGTAGATGAGTGTTTCAGGCTGATAATTATTGCTTATAATAATTGTTTCCTTTGTGCTACGCATAAAAATCTTGTCTTAAACGTCAGTTTATCAATTAAAAATAATAATTAATATTTGACAAGTTAAAGTATTTCAATAAAAAGTGCAGACATAATTTGTCTCCACGCCACCTAGCGAGAGATTTAGCACTAATAATGCCTCTCTCACAAAAATAAAGTTGGTTGTTTTCAGGTGGAAAAATGTAATAAGCAGTAATTGTTGAATTCAAAACTAGTACCTATATATTGAATTATTTGGCGGGTATTAGATAAGCCGATATAGCTCAGTGGTAGAGCACATGACCGGCAATCAGAAGGATACGGGTTCAAGTCCCATGCGGCATGCATCTTTTCTTGGAAATTTTTTTCAATGTAAATGAGTGTTTCAGGCTGATAATTAAAGTTAGTTTATCAATTAAAAATAATAATTTTAAAATAGCCCACAGCCCTAACGTAACCTATTTAACCAATTTTTCATATATTTTTTTCATCCCTTGTAATGAATTTTTAAAGGAGGTTCCGAGTTGATTTCATTCTGACTTATCCGGTCACCGTAAAATTTATAAGAAAAAATGTAACCCAAATAAACTTCATAATAAGAATTTAGTTTTTTTTGGCTTAGCTTAATTCTTCGTTAGCTAACTTTTAGGAAAAGCATTACAGTATTCATCATCAGGCTGGATGTGTATATTGTGGTAAAGTATGTGTTTATTTTATAGAAGTAATACTTCAAAAATAATAATTCATGATAATACTTTTGGCCTGAAAATCTTTAGGATCAAACGTATTACTGTAACCACAAATAAAAAAGAAATAAATAATTAAACACTAGCTGGGCCCGTTGCAAAAGCAACTAACGGGTTAAAACACTATGCGATTTGCGTGTGAACGTGGATGAAGCGAGGAGTGTGCGTTAAATCAAATATCAATCGGTTAAATATCAAATATTATAATGTAGTTTCCCGGGACTTGGGATGAAACCATTACAGTTTAATTGACCCCGAGGTTAAAGTAGCCTTGTAACTCATGCCGGGTACCCGTTGTATATAATGTTTCAAAGTGCAGGTGCTTGCATTATAATGTAATTTCCCGGGACTTGGGATGGAACCATTATAGTTAAGTTGACCCCGAGGTTACAGTGACCTTGCAACGCATGCCGGGTATAATGTTATATAATGTTATATAGTGCAGGTGCTTGCATTATAATGTAGTTTTACAGGATTTGGGATGGAAAGAATACAGTTTAGTTGACCCGAGGTTAAAGAGACCTTGCAACGCATGCCGGGTACCCGTTGTATATAATGTTATATATTGCAGGTTCTTGCATTATAATGTACTTTTCCAGGATTTGGGATGGAACCAATACACTTTAGTTGACCCGAGGTTAAAGTCGCCTTGCAACGCATGCCGGGTACCCGTTGTATATCATGTTATATAGTGCATGTGCTTGCATTATAATGTAGTTTTCCAGGATTTGGGATGGAACCAATACAGTTTAGTTGACCCGAGGTTAAAGTCGCTTTGCAACGCATGCCGGGTACTCGTTGTTTATAATGTTATATAGTGCAGGTGCTTGCAATATAATGTAGTTTTCCAGGATTTGGGATGGAAACAATACAGTTTAGTTGAATCGAGGTTAAAGTCGCCTTGCAACGCATGCCGGGTACCCGTTATATATAATGTTATATAGTGCATGTGCTTGCATTATAATGTAGTTTCCCGGGACTTGGGATGGAATCATAACAGTTTAGTTGACCCCGAGGTTGCAGTGAGTTTGCAACGCATGCCGGGTACCCGTTGTATTTAATGTTGTATAGTGCATGTGCTTGTATTATAATGTAGTTTTCCAGGATTTGGGATGGAACCAATACAGTTTAGTTGACCCGAGGTTAAAGTCGCCTTACAACGCATGTCGGGTACTCGTTGTTTATAATGTTATATAGTGCAGGCACTTGCATTATAATGTAGTTTCCCGGGACTTGGAATGGAACCATAACAGTTTAGTTGACCCCGAGGTTACAGTGAGTTTGCAACGCATGCCAAGTACCCATTGTATGTAATGTTATATGGTGCAGTGCTTGCATTACAATGTAGTTTCCCGGGATCTGGGAAGGAACCATTACAGTTTAGTTGACCCCGAAGTTAAAATGGTCTTGCAACGCATGCCTGGTACTCGTTGTATATAATGTTACAAAGTGCAGGTGCTTGCATTATTATGTAATTTCCAGGGACTTGGGATAGAACCATTACAGTTTAATTGACCTGAGGTTAAAATGGCCTTGCGACGCATGCCGGATACCCGTTTTGTATAATGTTATATAGTGCAGGCGCTTGCACAGGCATTGAGTTGGGATGGAACCATTACAGTTAAGTTGACCCCGAGATTACAGTGGCCTTGCAACGCATGCCGGTACCCGCTGTATATAATTTATTAATTTACGGACAAATAGTCCATTAAAAATATAAAAAAAACTAACTAACTAATATCTCCATCTCCCTCTTATCCTTTTCCTCCTCATCCCCTTCCCTATCCCCATCACCATCCCCGTCCCCGCCCCTGTCCCCGTCTCCGTCCCCATTCCCGTCCCCGTCCCCGTCTCGGTCCCCGTCCCAGTCCCGGTCCCTGTCCCCGTCCCTGTCCCCATCCCCATCGGCATCCCTATCCTTATCACTCTTCAAGTCAAGCGTGCGTAAAGGCCCGACCGTTCGCCTCACCCGATCACCATCGATTCGCATCGATTACCGTTCGCATAAAATGTATAATATTTATATTCTCTTTCGTAACGCATTCACCAGCTTACCCCCCATGTCGAGGGTGCGTAAAGAAGTTTTATCGCAATCGGATGAACGGTTTAGCAATGCATAATTTCATGAGGCCAGAGCTTACTTTTTTATACAGAAAGAATCGAGGGGATGCGCACATCAAATTCCCAAAGTTTCATCACAATCGGTTGCACTGTTTAACACTGCAAAATTTTATGATGCCAGAGGTCACTCTTGTAGTTGTATTGTATTTCATTTTGCACGGCTAAGTACTAAGTAGGTACTTTGTTGTAATATTTCACCAAAACGACGCCATTATGTTGTTGAGTATAAAATAATTTTATAAATTTTCTTTTCAGCACAAATAAATTTATTCAATATCATGTTTTGATTTTTAAAGGAAAAAAGTCCCTGCAAGTAAGTACCTACCTAGAACACGCGTAAAATATATATTTTTTTATTTAACAATGTCCAATAGAACCATGCTTCATTCATAATCAACACACCAATAAATAAAATAAAATAATAAGGCTGGGTTGTTTAAGAAAAAAATGTCAATTCTTCAAATTTTTCTAGTAAATTTTCAGTTCTAGATAGTTCCGTTCGAGTTCTGTAATTATTTAAGTTTTGTAATGTAACTGGCCTTTAATGATAAAATAACAGAACTTGAGTAGAACCAATACAGAACGTGAAAATTAACTTAAAAAAAGTTGAATTATTCAGTATCATCGAAACAACCTTACCTTAGTTGTTAGAATGTAATCGTATTTTTGTTTCATATCATAGTGTTTCCATACAAACGAAGTATTGAAAATCTGTAAGGCGCAGATGCCAATCAAATACTTCATCTCACCTCCGCTCACCCCAAATCAACTTTGATTCGAATGGAACCTTGGACGCCAATCTTCGACTATACAGTCGAAGAATGTCAATCTGCGGCAAGCATGAGACTCACCCTTCACGGCGTGGGCATTCCTAATGTATCATCCCTGGAAAGGAGTGGGGTGTTGGGCTATTGCCATTAAAACCCACTTTTAAATGAACATAAGCATAGTATATTGTTTAAAGGAATAACTGTTAATAAATGACATAAAAAGGACTCACCCGGGACCTTGAATCAACCTAATTCTAACTATCTACCAATTTACCCCCCCCCCGGACTGCAGCTGCGAGTTGGAGGCCCTTGTGGCCTCTCCCGGAGACGCCTGGTGTGAATTTCTACCGATTGGGAGGCCCAAACTCTCTCCATCAATCGGTAAAACTCCGCTCGACTGTGGCAGGCGGAATCCTATGACCCTCCGCGGGATGCCGATCCTCCTGCTTCCTCTCCTGGCCTCGGCTCTGGAGCCGAACGATCACCGATGGTGGGGACCCATGAACCTCTCCTGACTATCGGTCCTATTGCAAATGGTGGCGACACTCTTACTCCTTTACGGCGCGAGTTCTCCAAAAATGGCGAGCACCACGGGATTGTCGGCCGCGGGAAAATGATTATTGCCAGCGTACACTACTTGTTACCGACAGGATGGCTCTGCTCACTCCCGATTACTCTTTGTGAGCCCCGGCCACAATAACATGCCGCCGAATTATTCCCGACTCGATTAAACACGATCTCACTCGCGATTTTTGAGGGTTTTTCTTTGAAAACCATTAATAAGATTACACTAAAAATCCATTGTCGCCCGCGTATACTTTCTTAAATTCTTTTTCGTACAATTAGCTCATTTTACTCGCAATGTGTGACTCGTCGATTCCAAAGCGGGCCGCTCTTCTCGCTTCGAAATCAAAGTGTGTGGAACCGGAACAACGCCCTCTCGCGCCTCGCCTAGACACCAAAAATCCTGAGAGTGTCGCCAACATTATCATTTTTTTAAAGTACTTGACGGAATAATACATTTTTAAGAATTGCTTCATAACATAGTATTGCATTAAAACCTAATTAATTGTTTATCTACGTATTCGGGTAGGTACCTGCGCATTTCCTTCAATTCCTGCAATCTTTGCTTTTTTCATCATATTTGCAATACTACCGAAATAAGTAGGTACCTACCCCGAATGAATAACGTGTTAATTTGAACTGGCTAGCAAAATTTTAACTTCCGATGGAATCTGTAAGCACGTGTTTTGATGATTTTTTTTCGGAAAATGTCGAGTTTTGTCAGCATCTGCTGAAATTTTTTATATGGGATGGGCATGTAAAATTGGTATTAAAAGTTGAGGAATTCTCTACTGTATTAGATTTTTGAAAAACATCCGAGCCGGGATCGGTTTTGGGGCCACAATGCCGCGTACCGTAAAACCACTACCGAAAACTGTGAAAAGTCTGTTTTGTTAGGCTAAAAATTTGACGTCTAAGATCCCTGACCTGACTCAAGATTCCTAGCATTTTCATTTGCATTGAAACTGATGGCCAAAATGACATCTTTTTTTTTGGAAACGCGAACCTGTCGGCGGGAAATGTAACCTGGCCGAATTGAGTATAATTTTACCGTTGGTTCTAGTTTTCGCCGTTGATTCGCGTCAGTTTTTCTGTGAATAAAGCGCTAATTTTGTCGAAAAAAATTGACCTCGCAAAATCAAAGTACTGAGGGTGAAACTGATGGCCAAAATGACATCTTTTTTTTGGAAACGCGAACCTGTCGGCGGGAAATGTAACCTGGCCGAATTGAGTATAATTTTACTATTGGTTCTAGTTTTCGCCGTTGATTCGCGTCAGTTTTTCTGTGAATAAAGCGCTAATTTTGTCGAAAAAAATTGACCTCACAAAATCAAAGTACTGAGGGTGGCTGAATGTGACTTTAAGCGAAAGTGAACCTTAAGGTGGGAGAAACGCAAGGGGCAGAGTGGTCGGTTTTCGCGTAAAGTCGAAGAGTGAGCGGTCGATAAACTGTGTATTAATATATAAGACTAGCTGGGCCCATTGCAAAAGCAATTAACGGGTTTAAATACTATGCGATTTGACGTGTGAACGTGGAAGAAGCGAGGAGGAGTGTGTGTTAAAATAAATATATAACGAAAAAACGATATTTGTGTCTGGATAAAGCGAGAGAAGTGCGCCTACTTCGGTCGCCCGGTTCACGGCTTTCAGAACGGGCCTTTTCTCGCGTAATTTCGTGATGCCAGAGCTCATTATTGTAGGTATTCAGAAACCATCGCGGGAATGCACACATCAAATTCCCAAAGTTTCATCGCAATCGGATGAACGGTTTAGCAACGCGTAATTTCATGATGCTAGAGCTCTGTTGTAAGACCACCATTTACAATTGAATCGTTGCATTTGGTGACCAGATCTGAATAGACAGGAACTTCCCCACCTTCCTCTTTCCCATCTCCTTCCCCTCCCTACTGTCTTCAGCCCCACTACGTACCGTACTATATGTGCCATAGTCTCATTGGCTCCAGTGGTTGGGACTCTTGTGCGGTAGGTATTCACATGAAAATTTAATTAAAAATGTACATAACAATTACAGAACAAATTTAGTTCCAGTGCATTACTCAAGTAGGTATCTACACCATTTGGCAAAAAAATTGGACCATTCTTAGTTATTAACAATATATTATTACCTCAGCAAAATCAAAATCACAGAAATGATAATTATTTTAGGTACCTACATCTTTTCGCAATTTTTTTTTTTTCAATATTTTTTTAATTTAATTCAAATCATTTTTATATTGTAACTACTTCTATTTCTGTGCTCTTTGTATAGAGCACTGCGCTCTTTGTGTGATGTTTTGCAGAAATGGCGCTGCAGAAATTAATGTAATGTTGGGAAAAAATGATTTTATCGAGTGTATTTAATTTCTTAACAAATTAGCGCGATAAAGAGTACTAAAAAAATGGCAACAATCTTTGTTATTCCTAATGAAAAAATAATTATATCGACGTACTATGTTCAAGTAGGCACCTACAACATTTGGAAAAAAAAGGGACCATCTTTAGTTATTTAAATTAACTCATTTTATTATTTTCTCATTATTTGACCTCAACCTAAGTAGGTACTTCTGGCCCATTTGTAATTGAATTTATAGAAATTTACCAAACTAAAGCGTTTGACAAAAATGTGGAGGCAGCATTAAAAAAAAATAGCAATTTATTTGATTTTCGAAGGAATTAAGTAGGTACCTACCCATCTGATCTGAAATCAATATCATAAAACGTCTAATTTATATGAATGCAGCATTACCTGAATATTTTGAAGTAGGTACCTACCCGTCCAGTAAAATAAAAACAAAAAAAATATTCTTTCATAGAGGGTAGGTACCCAGCTTCCTTGTAGTCACTTTTCCATTTATCTGAGTAAGAAAATTACAGAAAAAATATTATTTCATAGTAAGCACGTAGGTACTTAGTGGGTACTTTGTTGTATTTTTTCACAAAAACGATGCCATAAAAATGTATCCTTCAGAATTTATTAGGGACAAAATTTTTGTTTTATTTCAGTTAAAAAAATTACAGAAAAAAAAATATTCCATAGTGCGCGGGTAGGTACTACATGCACTTGTAGTATTTTTTTCAAAAAAGGCGCTATACAAATGTGTTATTCAGATTCTTTAAAAAAAAAAGTTTTTTTCCAGTAAAAAAAACATAAAAAATATTCTTTCATAGCGGGTAGGTACCCAGCATCCTTGTAGTCACTTTTCACAAAACGGCGCTATAAAAATGTGTTATTCAGAATTTCTTAGAAACTGAAACCTTGATTTATCGGAGTTAGAAAACTACAGAAAAAATATTATTTCATGGTCAGCACGTAGGTACTTAGTGTGTACATTGTTGTATTTTTTTCACAAAAATGACGCTATAAAAATGTATCATTCAGAATTTATTAGAAACAAAATTTTTGCTTTATTTCAGTAAAAAAATTACAGAAAAAATATTCTTCCATAGTGCGCGGGTACGTACAACATGCATATGTAGTATTTTTTTTTCAAAGGAGGCGCTTTAAAAAATATGTTATTCAGATTCTTTTTAAAACAAAAATTTTGTTTTATTCCAGTAAAAAAAAAACAGAAAAAATATTCTTTCATAGCGGGTAGGTATCCGTGGGTATCCTTGTATTCACTTTTCACAAAACGGCGCTATAAAATTGTATTATTCAGAATTTCTTAGAAACTAAAACCTCGATTTATCGGAGTAAGAAAATTACAGAAAAATCATTATTTCATAGTGAGCGGGTAGGTACTTCGTGGGTACTTTGTTGTATTTTTTCACAAAAACGACGCTTCATACTTAAATGTATTTGTCAGAATTTTTAAGAAACCTAAATTTATTTTTATTCCAGCAAAAAAATTACAGAAAAATATTATTCCATAGTGCGCGGGTAGGTACTTCATGCACTTTAGTATTTAAAAAAAAATGCGCTAAATGTATTATTCAGATTTTTTTAGAAACCAAAATTTAGGTTTATTCCATTAAGAAAAAATATTTTTTCATAGCGTGCGAGTAAGTACCCAGCGTCCTCTTCCCCTCTCGCGTTTCCACTCCGCCTTCCCACCTTCCATCCCCCACTCCACTCCTCCCCTTCCCCCGTCCCGCAAACCTCTCTCCCGAGTTCCCCTCCCCCCTCCCAGTTTCCCCTCCCCCCTCCCTGGTTTCCCCCCCCCCCCCCTCCCGCGTTTCATTCATTCATTCCCGGTACATTTAGTTTTCAAACAGCTCGCATGCCCCCTATTGACATTTTTCTATACAAATTTCATAATGCCAGAGCTCACCAGTAGTTTTATAAAAACCTTGTCCTAACAATAACGAACACAACAAAAAAATAATTATCCAATTAGGTGCAGTCGTTCGGAAGTTATGCGCATACTTGCATTTCGGCGGTTCATTTTTAAACAAATTTCATTTTGCCAGAGCTCACCAGTAGTTTTATACGAACCTTGTCCTAACAATAAAGAACACAACAAAAAAGTATTATCCAATTAGGTGCATTCGTTCGGAAACTATGCGCGTATGTAGATTTCGGCGATTCATTTTTAACCAAATTTCATAATGCCAGAGCTCACCAAAAGATTAATAAAAACCTTGTCGTAACAATAACAAACACATATCAAAAAGAATTATGCAATTCGGTGCATGCATTCGGAAGTTATGGGCGCACATTCATATCGGCGATTAATTTAATAATATAATATAATATAATACTTTATCAGCGTTCGGGAACCTACCTACTATTTCATTTGCAGACATAAAATTATCGGCAAATTATTTTCTCAATGCTGGCAAGACCGACCCATAAATATCACCAAAACACCTCTAATCTAAGGCTGAAAAATCGATTCCCGCCATCTTCTTTTATATTTTCCATACAAAACATGAGAGCGGTAGGGCTTCAATTATTTAGTCGGTATTGCTTAAATTATCCATCGTTCCTGAATTCAGTGTTGCAAAGTTCGTGAAAATTTAAATATATCTGCCGATTTAATAGGCTGAAAACGATGTGCATTATGGATTTTGTTGGATTTTTCGCAAATGTCAAATATTATTGCAAAGTTTGACGCGACATTGTGAAACATTTTAAATGAGAAGCCACACATGTTTTTATTTTAAAAGTTTCTAAATCTTGTATAATTTATGATAATTAAAAAACATGTCTCGCAAAAAGTTTTTTTTCGTTGTATTTTACCACCCCGCAAAGGGCCTTTAAAATGTCAATTTTTCTCCGCTATTTTCGAAAACGCCGTTAAAAAAATTCGAATAAATCCCTAGAAAAATCAGTTTTGTATGGGAAATCTCTTTACTAAACGATTTGACGTTTTTTAACGGGTGAACCTGTCGGCAAGAAATATAACTGAGGTCGAATTTCTTCTTCGGTGAGAGATCTAATTGTAGTTTTCGCCGTTTGGGAGCGCTGTTGACCCTGCGTCATCTTTTTTATATGAAATCTGGTCTGACCCGCAGAGAACGCCGTCCGTGCCCCCTTTCGGGCCAAATTGATCTCTGCGGTCGGCGAAACTCGAGGAGCTGAGGTCGATTATCGCCTGCGGGTCGAGGCGGGCGACGGAAATCGAAAGGGCGTAAGCGTCTTTTTCGTTTTTAAGCGACAATACGCCGTGAGGTCTTGCGGATCGAGGGGGAAAAGAGTCGATTATCGGATCACCAAAACGCGTTTTTTTGGAACGGCCGTTTGTATGAAATCCCGGTCCACAAGCCTTGCTCGGCCAAATCGACCTCTGCGGTCGGTGAAACTCGACAGGCAGAGTGGTCGATTTTCGCCTGTACCCGGAGGGCTAAAAAAAAAAGTGAGTTTTCCTGACCTACCCCAAAACCAAACATTAATATATATACTAGGTTTTGCCCGTTGCAGAAGCAACTGACGGGTTAAAACACTATGCGATTTGACGTGTGAACGTGGATGAAGCGAGGAGGAGTGTGTGTTAAATTAAATATACGAAGAAACCTGAGTTCACAGTGACCTTGCAACGCATGCCGGGTACCCGTTGTATATAATGTTATGTAGTGCAGCGCTTGCATTAAAATGTAATTTCCCAGGAATTGGAATGGAACCATTACAGTTAAGTTGATCCCGAGGTTACAGTGACCTTGCAACGCATGCCGAGTAACCGTTGTATATCATGTTATATATTGCAGGCACTTGCTTTAAAATATTATTTGCCGGGAATTGGGATGGAACCATTACAGTTAAGTTGACCCCGAGGTTACAGCGACCTTGCAACGCATGCCGTGTACCCGTTGTATATTATGTTATAAATTGCAGGCGCTTGCATTAAAATTTTATTTCCCGGGAATCGGGATGAAACCATTACAGTAAAGTTGACCCCTAGGTTAAAGTCGCCTTGCAACGCATACCGGGTACCCGTTGTATATAATTTTATATAGTGCAGGTGCTTGCATTATAATGTAGTTTCCCGGTACTTGGGATGGAACCATTATAATTAAGTTGACCCCGAGGTTACAGTGACCTTGCAACGCATGCCGGGTACCCGTTGTATATACTGTTATATAGTGCAGGCGCTTGCATTATAATGTAGTTTCCCAGGACTTCGGATGGAAACATTACAGTTTTATTGACCCCGAGGTTAAAGCGGCCTCGCAACGCATGCCGGGTACCCGTTGTATATAATTTTATAAAGTGCATAATTTTATAATGTTGTTTCCCGGGACTTGGTAGGGAACCATTACGGTTTAGTTGACCCCGAAGTTAAAGTGGCCTCGCAACGCATGCCGGGTATCCGCTGTATATAATTAATTTATTTACGCACAAATAGTCCATTAACAATAACAATCGGTTGCACGGTTTAGCAGTGCAAAATTTCATTATGCCGGAGCTCACTATTGTAGTTGTATTGTATTTCATTTTGCAAGTGTAAGTACTAAGTAGGTACTTTGTTGTAATATTTCACCAAAACGACGCCATTATGCTGTTGAGCATAAAATAATTTTCACTATAAATAAATTCATTCAATATCATGTTTTGATTTTTAAATGAAAAAAGTCCCTGGAAGTAAGTACCTACCTAGAACACGCCTAATTATTTTTTTATTTAACAATGTCCAAATAGAACACACTTAAAAATAAAAAAAAATAATTAATAAAAAAAAGTTGACAATTCTTTAAATTTTTCTAGTAAATTTTCAGTTCTATAAAGTTCCGTTCGAGTTCTGTAATTATTTCAGTTTTGTGATGTAACTGGTCTGTAATGATAAAACAATAGAATTTGAGTAGAACCTTCACAGAACGTGAAAATTAACTTAAAAAAAGTTCAATTATTCTGTATCATCGAAACAACCTTACCGTAGTATTTATTGCATTAAAACCTAATTCGTTGTGTAGGTACCCGTTCAGGTAGGTACCTGCGCATTTCCTTAGATTCCGGCAATCCTTGCTTTTTTCATCATATTTGCAATACTACCGAAGTAAATAGGTACCTACCCCGAATGAAAAACGTGTTAATTTGAACTGGCCAGCAATAATTAAACTTCCGATGGAATCTGTGAGCGCGTGTTTTGATGATTTTTTTTCGGAAAATTTCGTGTTTCGTCAGCATCTCCTGACGTATTTTATATGAGAATCATATGTTTTATTGGTGTTAAAAGTTGCGGAATCTATCCGGCTATCGTATTTTCAAAAAACATCTAGCCCGGAATCGGTTTTTTCGGCGGTAATGTCGTTTTCCGAAAAACAACGACCGAAACCGCCGAGAGTTCCGTTTTGTTAGGCTAAAAATTTGACATCTAAGATTTTGACCATAGACCTAGCATTTTCCTTTGAGGAAAATGCTAAGTCTTTTTTTGTCATTTTTTTTTTGAAACGCTATCTGTCGGCGGGAAATACAACCGAGCCGAATCGAGTGATTCGAGTAGAGCTTCTAGTTTTCGCCGCCGATTCGTATCGGAGAATAAATCCCTGTATATATTTCATTTTGTCGAAAAAAATTTGCTTACAGTTTTCAGTCCCAATTTGCTTCAACCGAAAGTGAACCTTGAGGTGGGTGAAACGCAAAGGGCGTACTGGTCGTTTTTGCGTCAACCAAAAAGTGCGCGGAAAAAGACCTCTCCCAAAACCAAACAATACTATATATACTAGGTTTTGCCCGTTGCAGAAGCAACTGACGGGTTAAAGCACTATACGATTTGATGTGTGAACGTGGATGAAGATTTAAAATTTTTCGGATTTTAAAATTTTTTGATTTTTAAAATTTTTTCGATTTTTAAATTTTTTCGATTTTTTAATTTTTTGGATTTTAATTTATTTTCGTTTTTTTAAATTTTTTGGATTTTAAATTTTTTGGATTTCAAAATTTTGTGATCTTTAAAATTTTTTGGATTTTTTAATTTTTTTCGATTTTGGAATTTTTTGGATTTTTAAATTTTTTCGATTTTAAAATTTTTTGGATTTTTAAATTTTTTGGATTTTAAAATTTTTTCGATTTTAAAATTTTTTGGATTTTAAAATTTTTTGGAATTTAAATTTTTTCGTTTTTAAAATTTTTTGGATTTTGAAATTTTTTTGATTTTAAAATTTTTTCGTTTTTAAAATTTTTTGAATTTTAAAATTTTTTGGATTTTAAAATTTTTTGGATTTTAAAATTTTTTGGATTTAAAAATTTGTTGAAATTTAAATTCTTTTTTGATTTTTAAATTTTGTTGTATTTCGAAATTAAAATTATTTTGAAATTGGTTATCAAAATAACGCTATATAATTTAGGGCCCTCTAGGTCAAGAGGTAAGACTCTCGACTCGCAATCCGAAGATTGCGGGTTCGAACTCAATCCCTTAAACCCTTTTCCTTCCCAGAACTCTTCTCTCCTTCGTTTCCCTAAAAGACGAAGCGAGCAGGAGTGTGTGTTAAATTAAATATATATGAAGAAAAAACGATGTCTGAATGCGGATGAAGCGAGGAATGAGCGCCTACAAAGGGAACACGTAGTTGACCGCACCCCCAAAATTTCATCGCAATCGGATAAACGGTTTAGCAATGCACAATTTCATGATACCAGAGCTCACTATTTGTAGTTGTATTGTAAGTACTAAGTAGGTACTTTGTTGTAATATTTCACCAAAACGACGCCATTATGTTGTTGAGCATAAAATAATTTTATAAAAACTTCTTTCCAGCACAAATAATTTTATTCAATATCATGTTTTATTTTTAAAGGAAAAAAGTCCCTGCAAGAAAGTACCTACCTAGAACAGCGTAATATATATTTTTTTTTGTTACTTCACAATATCCAAATAGATAATCTGCACATTTAAAAATAACATAACATAAAAATAATAAGGCTGGGTTGTTTAAAAAAAATAATTGACAATTTTACAAATTTTTCTTGTCAATTTTCAGTTCTAGAAAGTTCCGTAATTATTTCAGTTTTGTGATGTAACTGGCCTTTATTGAGAAAAAACAGAATTTGAGTAGAACCAACACAGAACGTGAAAATTAACTTTAAAAAAAAAAATTGAATTATTTAGTATCATCGAAACAACCTTACCTTAGTATTTATTGCATTAAAACCTAATTCGTTGTGTAGGTACCCATTCCATAGATTCCGGCAATCTTTGCTTTTTTCATCATATTTGCAATACTACCGAAGTAAGTAGGTACCTACCCCGAATGAAAAACGTGTTAATTTGAACTGGCCAGCAATAATTAAACTTCCGATGGAATCTGTGAGCACGTGTTTTGATGATTTTTTTTCGGAAAATTTCGAGTTTTGTCAGCATCTCGTGACTTTTTTTACATGGGATGGGCATGTTATATTGGTTTTAAAAGTTGCGGAATCTATCCGGCTATCGTATTTTCAAAAAACATCTAGCCCGGAATCGGTTTTTCGGCGGTAATGTCGTTTTCCGAAAAACAACGACCGAAACCGCCGAGAGTTCCGTTTTGTTAGGCTAAAAATTTGACATCTAAGATTTTGACCATAGACCTAGCATTTTCCTTTGAGGAAAATGCTAAGTCTTTTTTTGTCATTTTTTTTTTGAAACGCTATCTGTCGGCGGGAAATACAACCGAGCCGAATCGAGTGATTCGAGTAGAGCTTCTAGTTTTCGCCGCCGATTCGTATCGGAGAATAAATCCCTGTATATATTTCATTTTGTCGAAAAAAATTTGCTTACAGTTTTCAGTCCCAATTTGCTTCAACCGAAAGTGAACCTTGAGGTGGGTGAAACGCAAAGGGCGTACTGGTCGTTTTTGCGTCAACCAAAAAGTGCGCGGAAAAAGACCTCTCCCAAAACCAAACAATACTATATATACTAGGTTTTGCCCGTTGCAGAAGCAACTGACGGGTTAAAACACTATGCGATTTGACGTGTGAACATGGATGAAGCGAGGAGGAGTGTGTGTTAAATTAAATATATGAAGAAACCTGAGGTTACAGTGACCTTGCAACGCATGCCGGGTGCCCGTTGTATATAATGTTATAATAGTAGTTTCCCTGAACGTGGAATGGAACCATCCCCGAGGTTACAGTGATCTTGCAACGCATGCCGGGTACCCGTCGTACATAATGTTATAATATAGTAAAGGCATTTGCAAGGCGCTTGCATCATAATGTAGTTTCCCGGAACTTGGAATTGAACCATCCCCGAGGTTACAGTGATCTTGCAACGCATGCCGGATACCCGTTGTATATAATGTTATAATATAGTGCAGGCGTTTGCAACGCGCTGGCATTATAATGTAGTTTCGCGGAACTTGGAATGGAACCATCCCCGAGGTTACAGTGATCTTGCAACGCATGCCGGGTACCCGTTGTATATAATGTTATAATATAGTGCAGGCGTTTGAAAGGTGCTTGCATTATTATGTAGTTTCACGGAACTTGGAATGGAACCATTACGGTTAAGTTTACCCCGAGGTGACAGTGATCTTGCAACGCATGCCGGGTACCCGTTGTATATAATGTACTGTAGTGCTGGCGCTTGCAATAAAACGTAATTTCCCAGGAATTGGGATGGAACCATTACAGTTAAGTTAAGTGGACCCGGAGGTTACAGTGCCTTGCAACGCATGCCGGGTACCCGTTGTATATAATGTTATAATATAGTGCAGGCGTTTGCAACGCGCAGGCATTATAATGTAGTTTCGCGGAACTTGGAATGGAACCATCCCCGAGGTTACAGTGATCTTGCAACGCATGCCGGGTACCCGTTGTATATAATGTTATAATATAGTGCAGGCGTTTGCAACGCGCTGGCATTATAATGTAGTTTCGCGGAACTTGGAATGGAACCATCCCCGAGATTACAGTGATGTTGCAACGCATGCCGGGTACCCGTTGTATATAATGTTATAATACAGTGCATGCGTTTGCAAGGCGCTTGAATTATAATGTAGTTTCCCGGAACTTGGAATATAACCATTACAGTTAAGTTGACCCCGAGGTTACAGTTATGTTGCAACGCATGCCGGGTACCCGTTGTATATAATGTTATGTAGAAATACAAATCCCCAAAGTTGACCTTCATTGGTTAACCAACACCTCTGCCATAGGTCACCCCAAGTGGTTCGCTACGTTTGGTGATTTAGTAGGGGTGCCCGGGTTCATGGGGTGAGGTCTGTCTAGGTCTTGGAGGCGGATGCCCAGGACACACTGAACCCCAGATTCCTACCCACCCCTTAAACCCTTTTCCTTCCCAGAACTCTCATCTCCTTCCTTTCCTAAAAGAAATCCTCCACACAGCATCCCCAAAGATGACATAGGACCTGAGGGAAATTATTTTCACCACGGCTTCCTGTGTGGAGCTCATGTAAAAAAAAATAATTAAAAGCATATAAATTCACCTTTCCCAAAAAGCCAGAAATAATTGAAAAATACATGTTCTTAATATATTTTCCCTTGCTTAGTTCTGCACTCCTGGTATTTATCCTTTTAAAATTTTGTTTTATTCGAGTAAAAAAAAGAACAGAAAAATATTCTTTCATAGCGTACTCTACTCCCCCCCCCCCCCCCCCCCCCCTTCCTCCATCCCGCAAAACCCCCTCCCGGGTTCCCCTCCCCCTTCCCAGGTTACCCTCCCCCCCTCCCTGGTTTTCCTCCCCCCTCTTTTTTAACCAACACCTCTGCCATAGGTCACCCTAGGTGATTCGCTACGCTTAGTGATTTAGCAGGGGTGCCCGGGTTCATGGGATGAGGTGTGTCTAGGTCTGATGATCAGGACACACTGAACCTCAGATTCCTACCCACCCTTTAAACCCTTTTCCTTCCCAGAACTCTTCTCTCCTTCGTTTCCCTAAAAGACGAAGCGAGCAGGAGTGTGTGTTAAATTAAATATATGAAGAAAAAACGATGTCTGAATGCGGATGAAGCGAGGAATGAGCGCCTACAAAGGGAACAGGTAGTCGACCGCTCCCCCAAAGTTTCGTCGCAATCGGAAGAACGGTTTAGCAGTGCATACTTTCATGATACCGGAGCTCACTATTTGTAGTTGTATTGTAAGTACTGAGTAGGTACTTTGTTGTAATATTTCACCAAAACGACGCCATTATGTTGTTGAGCATAAAATAATTTTATAAAAACTTCTTTTCAGCACAAATAATTTTATTCAATATCATGTTTTATTTTTAAAGGAAAAAAGTCCCTGCAAGAAAGTACCTACCTAGAACCGCGTAATATATATATTTTTTTGTTATTTCACAATATCCAAATAGAACCACGCTTTATTCATAAATAATCTGCACATTTAACATTAACATAACATAAAAATAATAAGGCTGGGTTGTTTAAAAAAAAGAATTGACAATTTTAAAAATTTTTCTTGTCAATTTTCAGTTCTAGAAAGTTCCGTAATTATTTCAGTTTTGTGATGTAACTGGCCTTTATTGAGAAAAAACAGAATTTGAGTAGAACCAACACAGAACGTGAAAATTAACTTTAAAAAAAAATTGAATTATTTAGTATCATCGAAACAACCTTACCTTAGTATTTATTGCATTAAAACCTAATTCGTTGTGTAGGTACCCATTCAGGTAGGTACCTGCGCATTTCCTTAGATTCCGGCAATCTTAGCTTTTTTCATCATATTTGCAATACTACCGAAATAAGTAGGTACCTACCCCGAATGAAAAACGTGTTAATTTGAACTGGCCAGGAATATTTAAACTTCCGATGGAATCTGTGAGCACGTATTTTGGTGATTTTTTTTTCGGAAAATTTCGAGTTTTGTCAGCATCTCCTGACGTATTTTATATGAGAATCATATGTTTTATTGGTGTTAAAAGTTGCGGAATCTATCCGGCTATCGTATTTTCAAAAAACATCTAGCCCGGAATCGGTTTTTCGGCGGTAATGTCGTTTTCCGAAAAACAACGACCGAAACCGCCAAGAGTTCCGTTTTGTTAGGCTAAAAATTTGACATCTAAGATTTTGACCATAGACCTAGCATTTTCCTTTGAGGAAAATGCTAAGTCTTTTTTTGTCATTTTTTTTTTGAAACGCTATCTGTCGGCGGGAAATACAACCGAGCCGAATCGAGTGATTCGAGTAGAGCTTCTAGTTTTCGCCGCCGATTCGTATCGGAGAATAAATCCCTGTATATATTTCATTTTGTCGAAAAAAATTTGCTTACAGTTTTCAGTCCCAATTTGCTTCAACCGAAAGTGAACCTTGAGGTGGGTGAAACGCAAAGGGCGTACTGGTCGTTTTTGCGTCAACCAAAAAGTGCGCGGAAAAAGACCTCTCCCAAAACCAAACAATACTATATATACTAGGTTTTGCCCGTTGCAGAAGCAACTGACGGGTTAAGACACTATGCGATTTGACGTGTGAACGTGGATGAAGCGAGGAGGAGTGTGTGTTAAATTAAATATATGAAGAAACCTGAGTTCACAGTGGCCTTGCAACGCATGCCGGGTACCCGTTGTATATAATGTTATGTAGTGCAGCGCTTGCATTAAAATGTAATTTCCCAGGAATTGGAATGGAACCATTACAGTTAAGTTGATCCCGAGGTTACAGTGACCTTGCAACGCATGCCGAGTAACCGTTGTATATCATGTTATATATTGCAGGCACTTGCTTTAAAATGTTATTTCCCGGGAATTGGGATGGAACCATTACAGTTAAGTTGACCCCGAAGTTACAGTGACCTTGCAACGCATGCCGTGTACCCGTTGTATATTATGTTATAAATTGCAGGCGCTTGCATTAAAATTTTATTTCCCGGGAATCGGGATGAAACCATTACAGTAAAGTTGACTCCTAGGTTACAGTGACCTTGCAACGCACGCCGGGTACCCGTTGTATATAATGTTACATAGTGCAGGCGCTTGCATTATTATGTAGTTTCCGGGGACTTGGGATGGAACCATTACAGTTTAGTTGACCCTTAGGTTAAAGTGGCCTTGCAACGCATGCCGGGTACCCGTTGTATATAATTTTATAAAGTGCATAATTTTATAATGTTGTTTCCCGGGACTTGGTAGGGAACCATTACGGTTTAGTTGACCCCGAAGTTAAAGTGGCCTCGCAACGCATGCCGGGTACCCGCTGTATATAATTAATTTATTTACGCACAAATAGTCCATTAATAATAACAATCGGTTGCACGGTTTAGCAGTGCAAAATTTCATTATGCCGGAGCTCACTATTGTAGTTGTATTGTATTTCATTTTGCAAGTGTAAGTACTAAGTAGGTACTTTGTTGTAATATTTCACCAAAACGACGCCATTATGCTGTTGAGCATAAAATAATTTTCACTATAAATAAATTCATTCAATATCATGTTTTGATTTTTAAATGAAAAAAGTCCCCGCAAGTAAGTACCTACCTAGAACACGCGTAATGTATATATATATATATATATATATATTTTTTTTATTTAACAATGTTCAAATAGAACACACTTAAAAATAAAAAATAATAATTAATAAAAAAAATTGACAATTCTTTAAATTTTTCTAGTAAATTTTCAGTTCTATAAAGTTCCGTTCGAGTTCTGTAATTATTTCAGTTTTGTGATGTAACTGGTCTGTAATGATAAAACAATAGAATTTGAGTAGAACCATCACAGAACGTGAAAATTAACTTAAAAAAAGTTCCATTATTCTGTATCATCGAAACAACCTTACCGTAGTATTTATTGCATTAAAACCTAATTCGTTGTGTAGGTACCCATTCAGGTAGGTACCTGCGCATTTCCTTAGATTCCGGCAATCTTAGCTTTTTTCATCATATTTGCAATACTACCGAAATAAGTAGGTACCTACCCCGAATGAAAAACGTATTAATTTGAACTGGCCAGGAATATTTAAACTTCCGATGGAATCTGTGAGCGCGTATTTTGATGATTTTTTTTCGGAAAATTTCGTGTTTCGTCAGCATCTCCTGACGTATTTTATATGAGAATCATATGTTTTATTGGTGTTAAAAGTTGCGGAATCTATCCGGCTATCGTATTTTCAAAAAACATCTAGCCCGGAATCGGTTTTTCGGCGGTAATGTCGTTTTCCGAAAAACAACGACCGAAACCGCCGAGAGTTCCGTTTTGTTAGGCTAAAAATTTGACATCTAAGATTTTGACCATAGACCTAGCATTTTCCTTTGAGGAAAATGCTAAGTCTTTTTTTGTCATTTTTTTTTTGAAACGCTATCTGTCGGCGGGAAATACAACCGAGCCGAATCGAGTGATTCGAGTAGAGCTTCTAGTTTTCGCCGCCGATTCGTATCGGAGAATAAATCCCTGTATATATTTCATTTTGTCGAAAAAAATTTGCTTACAGTTTTCAGTCCCAATTTGCTTCAACCGAAAGTGAACCTTGAGGTGGGTGAAACGCAAAGGGCGTACTGGTCGTTTTTGCGTCAACCAAAAAGTGCGCGGAAAAAGACCTCTCCCAAAACCAAACAATACTATATACTAGGTTTTGCCCGTTGCAGAAGCAACTGACGGGTTAAAACACTTTGCGATTTGCGTGTGAATGTGGATGAAGCGAGGAGGAGTGTGTGTTAAATTAGTTATATGAAGAAACCTGAGGTTACAGTGACTTTGCAACGCATGCCGGGTACCCGTTGTATATAATGTTATAATATAGTGCAGGCATTTGCAAGGCGCTTGCATAATAATGTAGTTTCCCTGAACTTGGAATGGAATACAGTTAAGTTGATCCCGAGGTTACAGTGATGTTGCAACGCATGCCGGGAACCCTTTGTATATAATGTTATAATATAAAACAGGCGTTTGCAAGTCGCTTGTATTATAATGTAGTTTCTCGGAACTTAGAATGGAACCATTACAGTTAAGTTGACCCCGAGGTTACAGCGATCTTGCAACGCATGCCGGGTACCCTTTGTATATAATGTTATAATATAAAGCAGGCGTTTGCAAGGCGCTTGCATTATAATGTAGTTTCCCGGAACTTGGAATGGAACCATTACAGTTAAGTTGACCCCGAGATTACAGTGATGTTGCAACGCATGCCGGGTACCCGTTGTATATAATGTTATAATACATTGCATGCGTTTGCAAGGCGCTTGAATTATAATGTAGTTTCCCGGAACTTGGAATGGAACCATTACATTTAAGTTGACCCCGAGGTTACAATGTTGTTGCAACGCATGCCGGGTACCCGTTGTATATAGTGTCATGTAGAAATACAAATCCCCAAAGTTGACCTTTATTGGATAACCAACACCTCTGCCATAGGTCACCTCAAGTGGTTCGCTACGTTTGGTGATTTAGTAGGGGTGCCCGGGTTTATGGGGTGAGGTCTGCCTAGGTCTTGGAGGCGGATGCCCAGGACACACTGAACCCCAGATTCCTACCCACCCCTTAAACCCTTTTCCTTTCCAAAACTCTCATCTCCTTCCTTTCCTAAAAAAAATCATCCACACAGCATCCCCAAAGATGACATAGGACCTGAGGGAAATTATTTTCCCCACGGCCTCCTGTGCGGAGCTCATGTAAAAAAAAAATTAAATGCATATAAATTCACCTTTCCCAAAAAGCCAGAAATAATTGAAAAAAAACATGTTCTTTATATATTTTCCCTTTCTTAGTTCTGCACTCCTGGCATTTATCCTTTTAAAATTTCGTTTTATTCGATTAAAAAAAGAACAGAAAAAATATTCTTTCATAGCGTACTCTACTCCCCCCCCCCCTTCCTTCATCCCGCAAAACCCCCTCCCGGGTTCCCCTCCCCCTTCCCAGGTTACTCTCCCCCCCTCCCTGGTTTTCATCCCCCCTCTTTTTTAACCAACACCTCTGCCATAGGTCACCCTAGGTGATTCGCTACGCTTAGTGATTTAGCAGGGGTGCCCGGGTTCATGGGATGAGGTGTGTCTAGGTCTGATGATCAGGACACACTGAAGCCCAGATTCCTACCCACACCTTAAACCCTTTTCCTTCCCAGAACTCTTCTCTCCTTCGAAAAAAACGATGTCTGAATGCGGATGAAGCGAGGAATGAGCGCCTACAAAGGGAACAGGTAGTCGACCGCTCCCCCAAAATTTCGTCGCAATCGGATGAACGGTTTAGCAATGCATAATTTCATGATACCAGAGCTCACTATTTGTAGTTGTATTGTAAGTACTAAGTAGGTACTTTGTTGTAATATTTCACCAAAACGACGCCATTATGTTGTTGAGCATAAAATAATTTTATAAAAACTTCTTTTCAGCACAAATAATTTTATTCAATATCATGTTTTATTTTTAAAGGAAAAAAGTCCCTGCAAGAAAGTACCTACCTAGAACAGCGTAATATATATATTTTTTTGTTACTTCACAATATCCAAATAGATAATCTGCACATTTAAAAATAACATAACATAAAAATAATAAGGCTGGGTTGTTTAAAAAAAATAATTGACAATTTTACAAATTTTTCTTGTCAATTTTCAGTTCTAGAAAGTTCCGTAATTATTTCAGTTTTGTGATGTAACTGGCCTTTATTGAGGAAAAACAGAACTTGAGTAGAACCAACACAGAACGTGAAAATTAACTTTAAAAAAAAAATTTGAATTATTTAGTATCATCGAAACAACCTTACCTTAGTATTTATTGCATTAAAACCTAATTCGTTGTGTAGGTACCCATTCAGGTAGGTACCTGCGCATTTCCTTAGATTCCGGCAATCTTAGCTTTTTTCATCATATTTGCAATACTACCGAAATAAGTAGGTACCTACCCCGAATGAAAAACGTATTAATTTGAACTGGCCAGGAATATTTAAACTTCCGATGGAATCTGTGAGCGCGTATTTTGATGATTTTTTTTCGGAAAATTTCGTGTTTCGTCAGCATCTCCTGACGTATTTTATATGAGAATCATATGTTTTATTGGTGTTAAAAGTTGCGGAATCTATCCGGCTATCGTATTTTCAAAAAACATCTAGCCCGGAATCGGTTTTTCGGCGGTAATGTCGTTTTCCGAAAAACAACGACCGAAACCGCCGAGAGTTCCGTTTTGTTAGGCTAAAAATTTGACATCTAAGATTTTGACCATAGACCTAGCATTTTCCTTTGAGGAAAATGCTAAGTCTTTTTTTGTCATTTTTTTTTTGAAACGCTATCTGTCGGCGGGAAATACAACCGAGCCGAATCGAGTGATTCGAGTAGAGCTTCTAGTTTTCGCCGCCGATTCGTATCGGAGAATAAATCCCTGTATATATTTCATTTTGTCGAAAAAAATTTGCTTACAGTTTTCAGTCCCAATTTGCTTCAACCGAAAGTGAACCTTGAGGTGGGTGAAACGCAAAGGGCGTACTGGTCGTTTTTGCGTCAACCAAAAAGTGCGCGGAAAAAGACCTCTCCCAAAACCAAACAATACTATATACTAGGTTTTGCCCGTTGCAGAAGCAACTGACGGGTTAAGACACTATGCGATTTGACGTGTGAACGTGGATGAAGCGAGGAGGAGTGTGTGTTAAATTAAATATATGAAGAAACCTGAGTTCACAGTGGCCTTGCAACGCATGCCGGGTACCCGTTGTATATAATGTTATGTAGTGCAGCGCTTGCATTAAAATGTAATTTCCCAGGAATTGGAATGGAACCATTACAGTTAAGTTGATCCCGAGGTTACAGTGACCTTGCAACGCATGCCGAGTAACCGTTGTATATCATGTTATATATTGCAGGCACTTGCTTTAAAATATTATTTCCCGGGAATTGGGATGGAACCATTACAGTTAAGTTGACCCCGAGGTTACAGTGACCTTGCAACGCATGCCGTGTACCCGTTGTATATTATGTTATAAATTGCAGGCGCTTGCATTAAAATTTTATTTCCCGGGAATCGGGATGAAACCATTACAGTAAAGTTGACCCCTAGGTTAAAGTCGCCTTGCAACGCATACCGGGTACCCGTTGTATATAATTTTATATAGTGCAGGTGCTTGCATTATAATGTAGTTTCCCGGTACTTGGGATGGAACCATTATAATTAAGTTGACCCCGAGGTTACAGTGACCTTGCAACGCATGCCGGGTACCCGTTGTATATACTGTTATAAAGTGCAGGCGCTTGCATTATAATGTAGTTTCCCAGGACTTCGGATGGAAACATTACAGTTTTATTGACCCCGAGGTTAAAGCGGCCTTGCAACGCATGCCGGGTACCCGTTGTATATAATTTTATAAAGTGCATAATTTTATAATGTTGTTTCCCGGGACTTAGTAGGGAACCATTACGGTTTAGTTGACCCCGAAGATAAAGTGGCCTCGCAACGCATGCCGGGTACCCGCTGTATATAATTAATTTATTTACGCACAAATAGTCCATTAACAATAACAATCGGTTGCACGGTTTAGCAGTGCAAAATTTCATTATGCCGGAGCTCACTATTGTAGTTGTATTGTATTTCATTTTGCAAGTGTAAGTACTAAGTAGGTACTTTGTTGTAATATTTCACCAAAACGACGCCATTATGCTGTTGAGCATAAAATAATTTTCACTACAAATAAATTCATTCAATATCATGTTTTGATTTTTAAATGAAAAAAGTCCCCGCAAGTAAGTACCTACCTAGAACACGCGTAATGTATATATATATATATTTTATTATTTTTTTTTATAAACAATGTTTAAATAGAACACACTTAAAAATAAAAAAATAATAATTAATAAAAAAAATTGACAATTCTTTAAATTTTTCTAGTAAATTTTCAGTTCTAGATAGTTCCGTTCGAGTTCTGTAATTATTTTAGTTTTGCAATGTAACTGACCTTTAATGATAAAATAACAGAACTTGAGTAGAACCAATAAAGAACGTGAAAATTAACTTTAAAAAAAGTTGAATTATTCAGTATCATCGAAACAACCTTACCATTGCATTAAAACCTAATTAATTGTGTATCTACGTATTCGGGTAGGTACCTGCGCATTTTCTTCTCTTTGCTTTTTTCATCATATTTGCAATACTACCGAAATAAGTAGGTACCTACCCCGAATGAATAACGTGTTAATTTGAACTGGCTAGCAAAATTTTAACTTCCGATGGAATCTGTAAGCGCGTGTTTTGATGATTTTTTTTCGGAAAATGTCGAATTTTGTCAGCATCTCCTGAACTATTTTATATGGGATGGGCATACAATTTTGGTTTTAAAAGTTGCGGAATTCTCTATTGTATTAGATTTTTGAAAAACATCCGAGCCGGGATCGGTTTTGGGGCCGCAATGCCGCGTACCGTAAAACCACTACCGAAAACCGTGAAAAGTCTGCTTTGTTAGGCTAAAAATTTGACGTCTGAGATCCCTGACCTGACTCAATATTCCTAGCATTTTCATTTGCATCGAAACTGATGGCCAAAATGACATCATTTTTTTGGAAACGCGAACCTGTCGGCGGGAAATGTAACCTGGCCGAATTGAGTGTAATTTTACTATTGGTTCTAGTTTTCGCCGTTGATTCGCGTCAGTTTTTCTGTGAATAAGGCGCTAATTTTGTCGAAAAAAACTGACCTCGCAAAATCAAAGTACTGAGGGTGCACTGAATTTGCTTTAACCGAAAGTGAACCTTGAGGTGGGTGAAACGTAAAGGGCGTACTGGTCGTTTTTGCGTCAACGAAAAAGTGCGCGGAAAAAGAGCTTTCCCAAAGTGAACAATACTATATATATATATAATTAAACAAAAGTTTGTCTTACTTTTTTTTACGAAGTGAAAGTTGTCAGTGATAATTTTTTTCTGTTTGAATTAGTATACGACCATAAAATGTTTAAAAAAAATACTGTTGCATATGGTTCATTTTGCGCGTTTCGCTATGTTCTAAAATGTTAAGTACACGTCCGATTTAAATATTTTACTTCAAAACATGTTCAATAAAAATACTTTACAAAAAGATGAACCTCAAAAACGGAAATTGATAAATAAGTTATAAATTATAAGAAAATGTCTTTGCAAACTTTGACTCCTTATATCTCAGAACAAGGTACCTAATGTGAAGTTTGAACGCTATCCAAATGAAGTGACGTAAATGATGGTTTCGCGTATATGTATCCAAACATCCCTGGATAATCACGTTGCCCCCATTAATTTTTCGGGAAGATTTTTGTCTTATTAGTATTTTTAGTGCACATAAAAATCGTTAAAAAAAATCAATGAATTGTGTCAGATTGAAGTTTATTGTGAAAATAAACAAACATTTCATAAGTATTACAGGTAGGGAGAAAATTGGAGAGATACTAATTTGTTACATAGTTTATTGGTAATGCTGTACTTAGAAGTGGTTGAGTCCTGAGTAGGCGACGGGAACTCCAGCGGTGTAGCCAACAGACTTGACCAGTGGGGTGGAGTAGGCAGATACTGCGGGGACACCATGGTAGGCGGACAGGCCTGAGAGGCCGGAGTAGGCGGATACAGCTGGGACACCAGAGTATGTGGACGCAACTGGGACACCAGAGTAGGCAGACACAGCTGGGACAGCAGAGTAGGTAGATACAGCTGGTACTCCGTGGTAGCCTGACAGGCCTGTGTATCCGGTCACTGCTGGGTAGGCGGAGTAGGCAGACACTGCTGGGTAGGCAGCCGCAGCTGGGTAGGCAGCTGGGTAGGCAGCCGCAGCTGGGTAGGCAGCTGGGTAAGCAGCCGCAGCTGGGTAGGCGGCAGAGTAGGTGGTGGGCACAGCGGCTGAGTGCACAACGGTGTTCTGGGTGGAGACGGCTGGGTAAGATGCTACTCCTCCAAGGGTAGACACGGCTGGGTAGGCCAGTCCTCCGAGGGAAGACACTCCGGGATAACCAGAGTAAGCCAGGGGAGCAACAAGGCTGGGTTTGGGCTTAGGATCAGCCACACAGACGGCTACGCAGGCAGCGAGGAAGACCTGAAGAAAAAAAATTATAATGCATGCGTAATGTAACTTTCGGGACCATGTGATGTTATTTAAGTCTATATTTAACCATGAGATAAGAGTTAAAGAGCTGTCCAAATGAACGAGCATAAAAATATGTTTAGTAAGTACAACGTATTTCTGAGCAAGATCGATCAGAAAGACAAAGCACATTTTTATTCGACAAAAAAACTCGTATAACGGTTTCAACTTACAAACTTGAACATGTTGATAGAGTTTGGTGAATGTCGGTTGAGAGACAAAAATTGACTGATAAATTGATTCACGACCTGTAGCCTTTTATACCTACCGTTAGAAAAAAATAGTCGGCTAATCTGCAATCGAATAAAGTTATTGTTGAATCATTAAAAAAACGATCGGTAAAAAAGATCGAGATTACTGGTTTTGCTCTGAACTTTGATTGTATTTTTAACACCATGAGGTTTATTGGAACTGTCAAACATGTCTGCTTTGAAGATGAATTTCATCAATGCATGAAACATTTTGATTTATGTCCATCCGCGTTGGGAAAGGATTTAAATAATTTAAAGGCTCTGTCAAGTGTTGTCGGAAAAAAATTTACAATGTCTTAGGACAATAGGTACTCGATAAAAAAGTGATAATTTTTTACATAATTAACAGGGGAGATTCTGAGATATCACACTGTTCCATGACAAAATATGTGTCATAAATTTCATTTAATCTATTTATTTTATTAGGCTTTAATTAAATCACGAAAGTTAAGAAATAATGTTAGTTTTTTTACTACATTTAATAACAGTGGTTTCTAGTACCTAACTAATAAAATTAAATCTCGTGTCACGGTGTTTGTGGTCGCAGTCCTCCAACACGGCTCGACCGATTTTTATGAATTTTTTTTATATATTATAATAAATCAAATATAAAACATTTTTCCACTCTTATTTTATTGACCATAACCGGTTTCAGCTCGTTAGAGCCATCTTCAGACTGACACAAATAATTCTTAGTCTACGGTTTATACTTGTAACATGTGGAGGAGGGGGAGAGGGGTAGTCTGCAAGGATTTTAATCAATTATATTAATTACATTTGTTAATAAGTCGTTTTAGACTGTCGAATTTCTAAATATTTTGGTAATTCCAGTAGGCTAATTACCTTGGGTTTGTAGCTCACTGCAATATTGTTTAAGGAAAAACCTTACAAGCATTATGAATTATTAAAGACCTACTTTTATTGTCAAATTGTTATTATATTTCAAAAAGCAATAAAAAAAATCCTACACGTCATAAATATATCATCATCATTATCATTACATAGTATAAAATGAAGTCGCACAAAATCTTTGTGCGCGTTAATCTTTTAAACTACGCAACGGATTTTCATACTGTTTTCATCAATAGATAGAGTGATTGAAGAGGAATGTTTATATGTATAATACATGTAAATTATATTAGAGAAAAGCCGAGAAATTCAAAGAAAACATATTTTTGTGCGATTTAAAACGGCTGGCGGGCCGTACTGCAGCCACTTTTGAAATTTGTTCTACGGAAGAAATTGGAAAATAGATGTCCTGGAGTACGTAGGTATTTGATTTTCCTTTTTCAAATGTCCAGTGTTGCATTGCAAGCATTGTATACCTAATTAGTGGCGAGTCAATTAGTTTATATGTATAATACATGCTTATTATAGTAGAGAAAAGCCGATAAATTCAAATATTCAATTCAGGCAGCGGGCAGCGGGCAGCTGGCAAGCGGGTGGTGTGGATTTTATAAAGATTGGGTAATGGCGTTGTGTTTCGTTAGCCACAGCAACGTGTGGCCGGGTCAGCTAGTTTAACTAATAAAGTTGTCTTTTTGATTTTGTTAAGGCGAATGGAACGCATTTTAATTTTTAAATAACGCGTTATATTCTCAAATAACCTCTTCGGTTATTTGAGAATATAATATATTACCAATTTTATAATACCATATTATGGTCAATTTTTAATATGAAAATGGAAGTCTTTTCATCTTCGGATTTCTATTCCGAAAGCCTGTTGAAACTGTTGTATTTCAAATATTCTATGGAATGGAATGTATCAGGTGTGATCCCGAAAATACTTTAACCATCGGCGTTTTGTCCATACAAACGTATTCCCCAATTTCCTCTCTGGATTTTGAAACTAGTGCAAATATTTTTTAATATAATATAGTTATCGACCACCAGCGTGTCAGAACTTTTTCCTTTTCTTGATAAGTTACTTCCTACAGGGGTTAGATCCCTCCAAAAATCCAATAATTGTCTGGTGTGAACGCCACGTCAGCATACAAACTAGACAATGTATATAAAAAAAAAAATCGTTCAGAGATATAGTATTTTCTTCTAAAACAGTTGGCACAAAAAAAAACACTCTAGTTTTGAAGGAGAAAAATATTGTGTCTTTCGCTCAGTATTCGGGGCAGTAAGAGCGACAGTAACAGCAGCAGTTTGGTAAAATATCCTCAGTAGGATTTCCTCTTAATATCTAGACATACATTTTTCATAAATTCAGAATGTTTTTTAAATTATTTTTTTTTTTTTTTTAATACTTTTTTACCACCGTTGTGATTTGAAATTCCATAAAACGTAAAATAGCGACACTAAAAAGAGACAAACACATACGTCTATAGGATTTAGCCTGAAAGAGAAAGAGATAGACTAATCGGTCTCCTCTTTGTGCGGTGCTTCGTAGCCTCCCAACCCTTGTCTACTTTATTTTTTTGAAAGTTTCTTTTCTACCGCGTATGAACTATACACCCTGATTTTTTTTATTATTTCATAAAAATTTCACATTACAATATTAATTTGCACTCTCAATTTGGGAGGCGGGAATGGGTACCCAACATCTCTGCCATAGGTTACGTTAAGTGGTTCGCTACGTTTGGTGATTTAGCAGGGGTGCCCGGGTTCATGGGGTGAGGTTTGTCTAGGTCTTGGAGGCAGATGACCAGGACACACTGAACCCCAGATTCCTACCCACCCCTTAAACCCTCTTCCTTCCCAAAACTCTCCCCTCCTTCCTTTCCTTAAAAAAACCCTCCACACAGCATCCCCAAAGATGACATAGGCCCTGAGGGAAATTATTTTCCTCAGGGCCTCCTGTGTGGAGCTCACGTAAAAAAAAAATAATTTGCAATACCACGACCACCATTGGTACTAGGCTTACGCCAGTATCATGGCAATCGTATATATGCTATATTAAATTTATTAATAACAATAGTATACGAACACAAAAATAAAAAAAATAAAAATACTTTAAAAACAAAATACCATACCATAAAAAAAAACCAAAGCTAAAATTAAACTGAATGGTGAATAGACTTTTCGAAGAAAATGATATTAAAAAGCAAGAACAAAAAATACAAGCAAAATTGAATTATAAGACCTTTATTTTGAAAGAAGCGTAAATCACATAACTCATTACAATCGTATAGACCGGTGAAGACGTAAATCACATAACTCATTACAATCGTATAGACCGGTGAAGACGTAAATCACATAACTCATTACAATCGTATAGACCGGTGAAGACGTAAATCACATAACTCATTACAATCGTATAGACCGGTGAAGACGTAAATCACATAACTCATTACAATCGTATAGACCGGTGAAGACGTAAATCACATAACTCATTACAATCGTATAGACCGGTGAAGACGTAAATCACATAACTCATTACAATCGTATAGACCGGTGAAGAGCCGTCAAGAAATACTGACTAATGCAAAATATGAGTAAAATGTATTCAAATTAAATATGTATTTTTTTAATAGAATAATGAAATACGTGAAGCGTAGTTTTCAATTGACCTAATCTTTAAAAATGCCCCCTTTCAAATATCCAATGTTAGTTAAACGGGAAGCAAAAAGGGATAAATAAATTATTTTACTTTATGACGGTACTCAATGCTTTGTATATTGTAGGAGTCAATGTGGTTCTAGTTTCAGGGACGTCGCAACCCGGTTTTGATGAAAAGTGTTTGCTTTGGGTGTGATTGATATTGTGGAGCCACCGGTAGGTAATTTACTTATTTTTTGGAAATAGGCAATTCTCCCTAAACAGAATGCTTTGTAATTTACTTTCATATCACTGTAATAGTACTTCTCCATTTTTTAAAAGTGTCACCCCAAGGGCGCTATAAATGTATTCGGTTACCTTCAAATCTTAATGTTGAATATTCGTGTGCGTATTTTCATTTCGATTTCTAATTGTATTATAGGTATCCACCACTAAAAAATAATAAAAATATTTTGGAAAAAAAAATTGTGTGGTTAGTGCATACGTAAAACACATTTGGCTTAATCAATACACTAAAATGTTGCGGTTAAATGTCGTCCTGAACAAATATTTATCTAATACCGATTACTATTTGCCTGCAATATTTTAGAAAGCTTTGCCTACCACAGGAAAATGGGTCGGGAACTTTTTATGATGATGTAATGCATGAGTGTAAAAAAAGAAAGACAATTTCGTTGATTAAGATAAGCTCCACATGGGAGGCTCTGAGGAAAATAATTCACCTCAGGGCCTATGTCATCTTTGGGGATGCTGTGTGGAGGGTTTTTTTACGAATGGAAGAAGAGGAAGTTCTGTGAAGGAAAAGGGATTAGGATAGGCTAGGAATCTGGGGGTTTGTGTATTAGGAGTGAGGGACGTACGAATCCATCCCTCCCACTGCGTCGCAAGGCGATGTTCCGAGAGACTACGGCTGGAGAAGTCAAAGGGACTTCCTCAACCATTCTCTGCCGTTCCGGCCTGCCATGCAGTTTGGTAGGCAGACGCATCCACCGCCAAGACCCGGACAAATCTCACCCATTAACTGCTAAGTCACCAAACGTACCGAACCACTTGGGGTAACATGTGGTAGAGGTGCTGGTTATCCAATAAATGGTTATGGCGGTACCCATATCCACCTTTAATATTAAATATATCGGTAAACTATTTTTATTCTCATTTATCAACCTGGCCACAATCATCAACTACTTATAGAATAATGAAAACGGCTTAAATCGAAGTTAACAAAATATTCAAGTCATGCATTTACAATGGAAAAAAAGCGGCATACTCTTGGTAATAGAGCAATGCACACCACTGCCTACTACCTATTTTTTGTGTTTCAAATAAAGTATTGAGCAGAAAAAATATGCTTTCCGAAGCAGCAAAAAAATATTAAACCAATGAAGACTTCGTATGTTTTCATGTAATAAGAAAAAAATGGCATCAAGACTCTGGCGACGCCGGGTAGCTTCTTCTTATAATCAATAATCTGAAAACTCTTATATTATACACTTATGTAATGTTCTTTAATTTAGTGGCTCACTAGCCCACAATAATAAGGATTACAACGTAAGTTCGATATAATGGATTCAAGTAGTATTGTATTTATGTCAATAGTAGCGATTGTTTACTAAGGCTTCTAGAATGGATCTCAGAGCGGCGGGACCCGTCAGCTGTTCTCTTGTACTGAGAGCCCGCTCGTCAATCTTCGGAAACCCGAACGTTTCCGGGCGGCGTGATATCCGAACACACCTACATTTACATACACTACACCTTAAATCATATTTTCAACTACATAAATGTTTGAAGATGAATGTAGAAGTCTTAAAGGTGTAAAAATATAGAATGTCTGACGTAAACAAAATATTTAACATGCTTGATAAACTTTAGTAAACTACAGTTTTGACCAAAAAAATCAATTTTAACAAATACAAACTATCATTATTAGACCAGTTTAGTCAAGCGTGCAAAAAAAAACATAAGCTTACCTTCGACGGTAAACATAAGCTTCGGACAAAGACATCATATATTACCCCACTTCTAAATATTAGCATAAGGAATAATTCTATTGGTGGACTAACTATACCACACGTAAGAACCACAACAGCACATAATCACTATGTATATAAAGGAATAAAATTATTTAATCAATTACCCGCTAATATGCGAACAGAAAAAATCACAACAAATTTAAAAAAAAATTAAATCTTATTTTGGTAGTTCCACTATATAATTTGAACTTTCTCCTATGTAGATATATTTTTGACTGTCTGTTATTCCTAATGTTTTATGTACATCCTATATACATTTCTTGTTTAATTACCCTTATACACTTTAAAAATATATTAAGTCTAAATCTCTCCGTAAGTTAAATTCTTAAGTTTGTGATAAGGATTTTTTTAAATAAGTTATAAACAAGTTGTCCTCTCCTAAACACAAGCATTTGCTTTATTAGGAGAGTATATAAATATGTAAGCTTTATTATGTTATATAAAATATAAATATTAAAAAAATATTAAACAACATGTTACCAAAATACTTCACAAATAAAATCGTATACAATAAGGACATTCACAGACATTACACAAGGACTTGCAAGGAAATAAGATTAAACAAAAAGGACAAAACGAATACGCAAAACAGTCTGCTGTACAAAGGAATTAAGTTATATATATAACACACTACCAGAAACTCTTAAGTCCTCACCAATTGAAAAGTTCAAGATGGATTGTAGGAGCTACATAAAACAAAAACAAAAAATTTTGTGATTTCAAAAAATTTTGTGAATTTAAAATATTATAATTAAAAAAACTGCAATATGAAATATTATAATCAATTAGAAATTTGTAAACTTAAATGTACAAATTACTAAAATAAAATTCAAATAAATATTATGTAAATGTAAAAGATATAAATATTAATAAAAAAAAAATAAAATAAATATATATATATATATATACCAGACAATAAAAGCATTAAAAAATAAAATAAAAAATAAGAACCATTTCAGAAATTAAAAGATGGATGAAAGAACAAATATGACAACACTATAAAAAAAATTATAACGTAAAAAGTTAAACATATATACATAACACAACACACCACTACAATAAATGTAATTGGGTGGGCTGAGATTTTAACCCACGGTCTCAGGATTAGTAATCGAGAATCTAACCCCTCGACCACGGAAGCCGTCTAAAAGATTTTCCTGATATCAGCTAGGTATATCTGTTAAAATTAAGATTAAATTGCTTTCCCTAACATTTTAGGCTTCAACCAACAATGCAGGAAAGGTATCGCTTCACCTAATGGGCATTGTGCACCCTAATGAATTTTGGTGATAGCCCTACAAACAAGTAGAATAAAAAAGCACCTGTTTTGACAGACTAATTAGCTTCAAGAAGTTCATTATCATTAACTCCAGGTAGTTCATTTGCCGCATTCCTTGAAGTAATTATTGTTGTATTTTCCCTACTTAGCTGTAGCTTTGGAACTAAAAAGATAACTGAGATCATTACTTAAAAAATCTTGAAATTGTGAAAGAAGTCAGTTTATTGAAAGAATACATTATTAACTTAACAATCTTGTATCAAGTTACAAATTCGGTGTGAAAACAAGTGGTTTGTTTGTAAGGTTGTGTTTAAAAGTGATTGAGTCCTGAGTAGGCGACGGGAACTCCGGCGGTGTAGCCAACAGACTTGACCAGTGGGGTGGAGTAGGCAGACACGGCGGGGACACCTTGGTACGCGGACAGGCCTGAGAGGCCGGAGTAGGCTGGGACACCAGCATAGGTAGACACGGCTGGGACACCATGATATCCTGACAGACCGGAATAGGCAGACACAGCTGGGACGGCAGAGTAAGTAGACACAGCAGGTACTCCGTGGTAGCCTGATAGGCCGTTAAATCCGGTCACTGCTGGGTAGGCGGAGTAGGCAGACACTGCTGGGTAGGCAGCGGCAGCTGGGTAGGCGGCAGAGTAGGTGGTGGGCACAGCGGCTGAGTGCACAACGGTGTTCTGGGTGGAGACGGCTGGGTAAGAGGCTACTCCTCCAAGGGTGGATACGGCTGGGTACGCCAGTCCTCCGAGGGAGGACACTCCGGGGTAGCCAGAGTAAGCCAGGGGAGCAACAAGGCTGGGTTTGGGCTTAGGATCAGCCACACAGACGGCTACGCAGGCAGCGAAGAAGACCTGATGAAGAAAACAAAGAAAATAATTATTACTCCAATTTATTCTAAACATAAACCGTTGAAGACGATAGACCAGCCGTTGAGCCTGGGAAGGCCAAGACTAAGATGGAGCGACAACGTCCTCAAAGACATATCTATCTTGGAGCTTCCAAACTGGAGAGAGCTGGCACAAAACCGAGATGAGTGGAGGAAGACTCTTGAGGAGGCCAAGACCCACCAGGGGTTGTAGAGCCAATAGTGATGATGATGATGATGATGAAGACGATAGATGAGTGTGGTACATTAAACGTTTCTGAAGTCAGGAGGAATTTTAACAGTTTTCAATACAAATTTGGACCTTGAAAGCACGCCCAATTAAACTCAATGCAACAGCATTTGCTATCCGTAGTTCAGAAAGGTGTTGCACATTATTTTGTGATAATATTTGATTAAATAAATCAAAAATGTAATATTTTAACATACAAACTTGAACATATTGATTGAGTTTGGTGGACGTCGTTTGAGGGACAAAAGTTGACTGATAAAATGATTCACGATCTGTGGCCTTTTATAGTGTTAGAAAATTTGGTCGGCAAAAACTGCAGTTGTATAAAGTTATTATCTATTCATAAAAAATGTTACCCCGTGGAGCTGGGTTCGTGGCATAGTCGGTGTCGAGTCACTCATTTCCAATTTACCTGTTTTTTTTTATCGTAAAGAATCTTTAATACGACTGTCAACAAAGGTGTCAAATAAGAAGCTATTAAAGATGTATCACTTTACAATACGAACGATTTCGGTTCCTCAACATCTGCGTAGAAGAATTCAATAATATGAAAAATTATGTCGTCATAATCTGAAGACAAGGTTCGTGATACAATGACATTTCACAGTTTATTTGGTTACCGAAAGCCGTTGGGGTAAGAAAACTACACATGGATCACGATGCCGTGCGAATGTTCGATGTTCATTTTATAACACTAAAGGTGATCTTGAGTACGAGAAGGTATGACATAAATTTCTGACCCTATTTTTAACAATAATAATCATAACATATATTTTTCATTACTATTTAAATTTACTAAATTACTTCTGTAGTTTGTCAGAATTTTTGAATTTTTTTTAATAACATTTAAAATAAGTATTATAGGACAAGCAAGAATAAATGAACTTCAAGGTTCCAAATCGAGCTAGTCAAAATATTATATTATTCTGCAAACAACTACCTACCTCCTACATGCACCTATTCCTTGCTTTCACACACTTGGTAAAAAATTCACCTCACATATACCTAATATATATAAGCTTATTACCAGTATTAAGAGATACCTGAATGATAATTTTTATGTAGCATAATTTTTATGTAGGAGCATCGCATTGAACGATTTTTTTACATTAACTCCACACAGGAGGCCCTGGAGAATATAATTTCCTTCAGGGCCAATGTCATCTTTTCGAGGAGAGGAAGGAATGAACATTGGACTTGAAGAAACCCATGTTGTAGGTAGGAGGAAACACAGAGGCCGGGAAATCGTTTCACAGCCGAGTTGTTGAACACAACAACGAGTCGAAGAAGCGACCAGTTCTCATGTGACAAATGTCAACCGTGTTTAGGCGTGTTTCCCAACAATGCACCGATGCCGAAAAGATCAATGACGCTAGTTCCTCGGAGTATCTTGCATTGTAATACCGATAGAACAAAGGTAGCATTCCCACCCGACGCCTGCGCTCTAGATATTGCAATCCGTCTGTTAAGATGGGAGGATCTATCAAACGGATCGCTTGTTTTTGCACTGAGTCGAGGGTATTTTCCAGGTATTTTGGAGCTCCAGACCAGGGGTGGCTGCCAAATTCAACCGTGGGACGCAATTGTGATTTTTACAGGGTTGGCAGTTGTATACTATTAAAGTATTTGCGGACCTGTACAGCACGCCCAGTTTTTAGGAGGCTAACTTTACTCTGGCTTTGATGGAGCCCCCGTACCTGAGCTGATCACTTAGAGTTACACCAAGCATATCAATGGAGGGCCTGTTCAGAAGATTGCTTCCGTTGAAGGTGACTAGGTTTTCATATTCATCTTATTGTTAACCTGTAAATTATATATTTTGAACTGAAATTATTATATTTATTATCTTTATGGTATACATCTAAATTCAACTATACGTATTTCATGTATTATTTTTATGTTTATATGTACTATGTTAAGTTTTTTGTAAAAAAAATTATCTTCACATTATCAACTCTTGCTGCATCCGTATCAGGCAATAATCATGTTAAAATATATTATATTGTAAAAGCCCATCAGGGCGTTTACAGTGAAATAATAAATAAAATAAAAATTAAGAAATATTGAGTATCAATTGATTAATTTTTTTATGTCATTACCGCACAAAACTCTCAACTAATCCCAATTGTCTGTAGTCAGTGGGACTATCGCATCCCCAATTGGGGTAAATTATGATTCTGAAGGTAGTGGGGAGGGAAGGAGAAGGAGAAAGAAAGAAGGGAAAGTACCTGCTATTCAGACGTTTCAATTGTGAATGCTGGCACTGGGGCGATACTGAGAGTACGAGTATATTTCGCTCTGGAACGTGTTGCAAATATACCTACCTACTGTTTATTATTTTTAATTTTTGTTTCTATTTATTGTCATTTAAGCCTACCAAACTATTTATGTAGTTTGTCAGCAGGTACACAATTTATGTAATAATGAGGTACATTTTCAAACGGTATTATATATGCTTAATAAATTCTAAATTCATATTTGATGTACACATTAACGACATTAAGTGCAAATCATTTAAAATGATGGGATTTATTCATAGAATAAGTAAACCATTCACAGATCTTCTATCAATTCTAACCCTTTACAATGTCTTAATTAGAAGTAAAGTTGAATATGGAAGCACTATTTGGAATCACATTACTGCTAATATGAAAACATTGTAGAATCAGTTAAAAAAAATGCTAAGTTTGTTATCTTTTAAATGTGGATTACAAGAACATCTTAGATCATACGACATGCGTCTCGAATACTTCAAAATTAATATACTTAAAATCAGAAGGCAATTGACTGACCTAGTATGTTTACATAAAATAATTCACAGCCATCTCGATACTTCACTGTGTCTTGGCAAAATTGATATAAATGTTCCCAATTCCCATCGCCAATATATGTTTCACCTGAACACATTTAAAAATAATATCGCCTATTGTGTCCTCTGACACAAATGTGTCGATTATATAATAATATAGAGTGTGTTGAAGTAGATATTTTTGCCGATAATTTATATGGATTAAAAAAAAAATGCTCTGCGATTGCTGAAAAACATGTGCTAATTTTTTATGTATCATTTGTGTCTTTAATTATGTATATTGTTTTGCCTCTCTTTAATTTTCATTTGAGTAAACTTTGTATTTTTGTGATTTTCTATTTTTAAATGTTTTTTTTTGTTTTATTTTATCAAATTTTTATTTAAACTGTTTCAAAATTTAACCATTTTATAATTGGGTGATTGATTTTATATAAATTTTTACCTATTTTTCTTATTTGTATAATTAACTGAGTTTTTATAACTGGGTTGTTCTCATGTGTATGAGAACAATCTGTAAAAACACAGTATAAATAAATAAATATATATTAATAACGAAGATTTGGTTAAATTAACAGAATGACGTAAATATAAATATAAAAAAACGTTAGCGTTTTACTCGTTATATACGTTATATTCGTACATATATCAAACAAGTACAATTGAATAGTCGCATCAATAGTTTCATAGGTAAGTCTATGAGGTATTACAAAATTATTAGTCGAAATGTGAATACCAATTAGCAATACAAGGGCTTCAGTGTAATCAACTGTATCTAAAAACCATTTTCTCAGATTATATTTGACGTTAGCAATTTAAATGATATTATTTTTTATTGTCATTAGTAGTTTTTAAATATTTTGGGTACAATATAGTGTACAATTATTTAACAGTATTCATTGGTACATTTCGGAACCACTCACACTTCATTCATAGTTTTTTTTTACATTAACTCCACACAGAATGCCCTGAGGAATATATTTTTCCAGGGCTTACGTCATCTTTGGAGAAGCTGTGGGAATCAGTGGAAGGTGTGCTAATTTCGAGGCTTTTTGCGAGATGTAGCTCAAACTGTGCATCTCAACCTGGACGACCGAAGTGGCTCATCTGCAGGTGTTACTGAATTCGAGCGGTTAAGTCTCTGGGACCTTATTTGCGAGATGCGGCTCAAACTGTGCGCCTCAATCTGGCCGACCGAAGAGCCTTAGTAGTAGGTGTGTTCAAGATGAGCGGTAAAGTCCCTGGGACCTTTTTAGTATGCTGGGACTGAAATCGAACGTCTTGAGTTACCTGACGACAACACGTATCTGTCGCGCAATACAACACCCTCGATAAGAAAATTTCTTCAAGAAATTGGAAATTTACAAACCTTTCGAAGTTATATCATGCCTACGAATATTATGCAGCCATTAATAAATGGTTTTTATTTGAATAGAAACGTGAAGGTGATTTTATTTCAATAGAAACATGAACCCATGTAATAAGTAAATTTACGCACACATTCTAATTGCCTCTTGCCTCTGGGAATGTAGTAACTTTCCCAGAGAGTGAGCCCAACAAAAAAACACCTGCAGTATAGATTTATAGCAGGATTTACTGCTTCATATTTTTCAACTTTGCTCTTACTTTGTAAAGTTCAAAATTTAAATGATAAATTCTTTTAAAAATCATGGAATTTTGTCAGATATCTATTTATTGTGAGAATATATAACACGTCAGGTTACAAATTAAAAGAGATTGAAAAGTGGTTTGCTTGTAAGATTGAATTTAGTAGTGGTTGAGTCCTGAGTAGGCGACGGGAACTCCGGCGGTGTAACCAACAGACTTGACCAATGGGGTGGAGTAGGCAGACACGGCGGGGACACCTTGGTAGGCGGACAGGCCTGAGAGGCCGGAGTAGGCAGGGACACCAGCGTAGGTAGACACGGCTGGGACACCGTGGTATCCTGACAGACCGGAGTAGGCAGTCACAGCTGGGACGGCAGAGTAGGTAGACACAGCTGGTACTCCGTGGTAGCCTGACAGGCCATTGTATCCGGTCACTGCTGGGTAGGCGGAGTAGGCAGACACTGCTGGGTAGGCAGCCGCAGCTGGGTAGGCGGCAGAGTAGGTGGTGGGTACAGCGGCTGAGTGGACAACGGTGTTCTGAGTGGAGACGGCTGGGTAAGAGGCTACTCCTCCAAGGGTGGATACGGCTGGGTAGGCCAGTTCTCCGAGGGAGGACACTCCGGGGTAGCCAGAGTAAGTCAGGGGAGCAACAAGGCTGGGTTTGGGCTTAGGATCAGCCACACAGACGGCTACGCAGGCAGCGAAGAAGACCTGATGAAGAAAAGGAAATTATAAATAATTTTACTGCAATTTATTATCCTATCATATTAATTAATAATTGAAAACGTTTGATGGGTATGACGCGTTGAACGTTTCTATAACCAGGAAGCATTTTAATAGTTTTCAATACAAACTTGGTCACTGCAAGGACTCCAGATACTAATATCTACAGCCTGTATGTCTGACTAATATCTGCAGCTCCTATGTTGAACTAATATCTACGAACTTCAGAGTGTGGACTAATATCTACAGAGCGTAGATTGAACTTATATCTACAGAGCGTAGGTTGGACTAATCAGCTAAATGTGTCCAATAGTCCGATATTAGGGATTTTTACATACATACTTACATAAATTAAGTTTTTTAAACTGCATACGCAATATTACGTTATTCCAATATGCTATACATAATTGCAAATCCAACCTCTGCCAGTGCTGTAGATATTCGTCAACACTTTGGTTCTCATAGATATTCGTCAACACTTTGGTTCTCATAGATATTCGTCAACAGTTTGAGCTGTAGATATTCGCCAAAACACTTTCCTTCTCATAGATATCAGTTCGATTTTTTCAGTTTTTGGAATTCCTGTAGATATTAGTAGACGCCTCCAGTGCAAGCACGCCCAATTAAACTCAATGCAACAGCATTTGCTATATGCAGATCAAAAGTGTGAAGTACATTATTTAGCAGTAATAAATAATAAAATCGATAATATAATATTTTAACTTACAAACTTGAACATATTGATAGAGTTTGGTGGTCGTCGTTTGAGGGACAAAAGTTGACTGATAAAATGATTCACGATCTACGGCCTTTTATAGTGTTAGAAAATTTGGTTGGCAAAGACTGCAGTTCTATAAAGTTATTATATATCCGTTAAAAATGTTACCTCGTGAAGCTGGGCTCGTGGCGTAGGCTTACGTGTTAACAAGTTTACCTGTTTTCCGGTGAACTTTGATTTTGTTTTTTTATCGTAAAGAAGCTTTAATACGTCTGTCAACAAAGGTATCAACTAAGAAGCTGTACAAGATGTACGAGTATCACTTTACAATACGAATATTTCGGTTCCTCAACATCCGCGCAGGAGAATTATGTCGTCACTATCTGAAGATGAACATTTCATTATGGAGCCTGATACAATGGAATTTTACAGTTTATTTGGTTTACAAAAACCATTATGGTGAGAAAACTCCACATGGGTCGCGATGCTGTATAAATGTTCGATGTTTATTTTAAAACACTAGATGGTGCTCTTGATTAAGTGCGAATAGGTAATCACAATAATAAACATATTTATTTGTATTAATTATCTTTTAAAATTTCTATTTTGTAGTTTGTCAGTAGTTACATTTAAAATAAGTATTATATAACAAACAAGCATAAACGATCATCAAGGTACCAAATCGTGCAAATAGAAAAAATATGTTATTCTGAGACAATAATTCCGAGACCAACTTCCACATACGTGAACCTATTCCTCACTTCGAAACAAATTCGCCTCAAATAGTGACGTATCTGATATAAGCTTACCAGTGTTTAAGAAGGTTCCACGATAACTCATACTCCTTCGATAAAAGTTTTTTTTTTAGTTAAAAACTATTAAAAAATTAAAAGTTTTGAAAAAAATGATAACTAGTCCATAAACTAACTTAACGAAACTTATTTAAACAGTTTTACATATTTTTTCATCACTTTTAATGACTTTTGACTGAAGTTACAAGATTCTGAGTGGTCCGTTCACCATGATTTCGAGATGCCGGAATGATAACTTTTATGGTGCACAATATCATTGATTTTATGAAAACAAAAAAAGTTTATAAACACCACCATAATATTATTAATATTATCTACATGTTTCGATATATATAGGGATATATAGGATATGATATTTTCATATTCTGATAAAGAAAATATAGTTTTCGAAACATTTAGATAATATTAATAATATAGTGGTGTTTACAAAGTTATTTGTTTTCATTGGATTAATAATGATGCCAAATTAATAATGATACAAAGTGTATTTGCGAAGTTTGAAGACGTAATATTATTATTGGAGCATCGCATAGGAACGATTGCACATTTTTTATGTTTATCTGCAATTGAAATTTATTATCATTGATAATACTCTATTTTTTTATAATATATTATATACATTTTAATTCAACTATATGTCTGCCATGTATGTTTATTTTATTAAAGTTTTCTAATTAAAAAAAAAAAATTATATAAACATTTTAAATTCTTGCTCTCTATCTTACGGTAATCACGTAAAATATATAATACTAGCTGGTACCCGGCTTGAATTGCTATGCCATTTAATAAAGAAATTGTTTCCCATGCGTGTCCTTTCCGCCTCCCCTTCCTCTCTCGCGTTCCCACTCCGCCTTCTGCACCTTCCCTCTTCCCACTCCACTCCCGCCCTTCCCCCGTCCCGCGAACTCCGCGAACGAGGAGTTCCCCTCCTCCCTCCCAGGTTCCCCTCCCCCTCCCGCGAACCCCCTGCCCTAGTTTTCCTCCCCGCTCTCCCCTGCCTAATTCCATACATTCAGTCCCGGTACATTAAGTTTTCAAACAGCTCTCGTGCCACCTAGCGTGGGACAGAAAACGTGTAATAATATATTAATATTTATAATTTCATAACGCCAGAGCTTACCATTATATATAGCCTATTTTACTCGCATTTAATGTAGCTTTCTATTTGTTAAAGAATTTTTTTAATCTTTTAGTGGTTTAGGCGCGAAACCGTAACAAAACAACACGAGCACTTTCGAATTTTTAATAGTAGTATAGATTCAAAAACTCACGAAGGTTATTAAAATAAATTAATAATAAATCAACAGTTGTTTCAATAGATTCATTTTTTATTGTTTTATGTCAATACCGCACGAGAGTCTCAACTACACCCAATCGTCTGCAACCAGTGAGACTATGGCATTCCCAATGGGGGTACGTTGTGAGGCTGAAAGTAGTGGGGATAAGTATGAGATCGGGAGGAGGAAGGTGGGAAAGTACCTGCCACTCCGATCTGGTCACCAAACACGGCTAAATCCATTTAAAGCAACTTTTCATTTCTGAATGCTGATTTTACACCAGGGCGATACTATGAATTATTTTTAATTAATATTATTATGTAATCATTCAAAACCGCGAAACTACTTATGTAGTTTGTCAGTAGCATAATGACAACATTTTATGTAATAATATGGTACATTTTCAAACGGAATACATATGTATAAAAATCATGATGATAAATTAACAATTAGATTAATTGCTTAAGAAAAGTATAAATAAAAATATTTAAATAGCCGTACAAAAAATATAAACGAATAGTCACATCAATAGTTTCGTAGCTGTAGTAGGTAGGTCCATGAGATATTAAAAAATTATATATCGTAATGTGAATCCTATTTACCAAAAGTAAGGCTTCAGTACGGAATCAATATGAATATAAATGAAAACAATATATTTTGCTCTATGTCAGTCTATAATAGATTATGGAATAATTGCTTGGGGAGGAGCAACAAACTCAGTTATCGAATACCTGGAAATTGCGCAGAAAACGATCTTAAAGGTAATACTTAAAAAACATAGACTTACTGGTACAGACCAAATATTCAACGTTTGTGACGTACTAGACATACGACAATTATACGTTAAATCGCTACTAAATTACATTTTTGACCAAAAAAACAACCTTCAACAAACACAAAATATCACAAACAGACCAGTTAGACAAGCATACAAAGAAAACTTAAAAACTCCGACGGTAAATACAAGCTTTGGACAAAGACACTACCAATATCACGTTATAAAAGCATTCAACAGTCTAACACTGAAAAATAAAATTGAGGAAAACAAAATTAAATTCCGACACAAAATTACAAAATGGATTAAAGACCAAAATAGACAATACTACCAAAATATCATAGCATAAAATAAAAATAAAAACACACATAACTAATATAAAACACAATCACCCACAAACACACAACACTTATCAAAAATATCATTTTTAACCTTATATAATATTATGGTTATTTCCTTTTGGGGTATTATGCCGTGTTGCGCTACCTCTGAGACAGACACATCTGCCCTGATGATGGACACTGTAACGCTGTCCGAAACGTTGGCTAAAGGAGGAGGTAGCGCAACACGGCATAATACCCCAAAAGGAAATAACCATAAAATTTTTGGCCGTGAAAATCTAAAATCATATCTTATATAATATTATTTATTTTTAAATTTACGTTTATTTTAAATCTCTACTTTTTAAGTCTAATTTATCTTAATCGTATGTTTTTTATTTACTTTTTTCCGTTTTTTTCACCAATATTATATATATATGTAATATGTAAAATGGAGGCCTCAGCACGGGTAAACCACCCAGTGAGGCCAACATCATTGAATTGTGTATAAAATGTAAATATATTGCATCAAATAAATAAATAAATAAATATAAATCATCTGTATTTAATAGTCATTTTCTCAGATCATATTTGACTTCAGCAATGTAAATATTTTTATTTGTAATTGGTAGTTTATTAAATATTTTAGGTACAATATAGTTTAGGATTATTTCACCGTATTTTTTTGGTACATATCGGAACCTATAGAAGAATTATTACAACTTCATTTTGAGCTTTTTTAACATTAACTCCACACAAGAGGCGCCGAGGAAAATAATTCCCCTCAGGGCCTATGTCGTCTTTGGAGCCATTTTATCCTTTTTGCTTGGGTACTTTTTGGAAGATGCAGATCAAACCGTGCGCCTCAACCTGTCCGACCGACATGTCTTAATAGTAGGGGAGGCATTGACGCTAAATGGGTAGTTACTCGAGCGTCGTGGGGACCTATTGGATTGCAAAGATTAGATGCTAAAAAGAAAAAAAGTTTATATGATGTATGCCATTCCAGTGGTGGGGAAAGCGAGTATAAATTTTCAAACATGTAAAAAAAAATCGTCACCATGACATACTCGAGCTCGTCAGATTTTAATAGGGTATACGCCCTACGTGTTTCTGATAACGGGGAGATATTAATTTGACGACTTGAGTGGTGGGGGTGGCCGTATGAAGAGGTAGAAAATTGAAAAAAAAAAGATTTTTTCGAGCGTGTCAGATTAAGATAATGTGAGTTAATTACGTGCAGAAAAGTTTACATTCCAATAATCTGACGATTTGGACGTAACCTAAGCTCATGGCTGATTTTTAAAAATGTAAAAAAAAATCGTGACCTTGACTTACTCGAGCTCGTCAGATTTTTATACAGAAGGTTCAGCGTGATGTCCTTGTTATGCTGACCAATAATCTGACGATTATGTGGAGGGATTTTCTTAATCTGACGGTTTAAAAAAAAAAGAATTTTTTGTTGTTGTTTTTATTACTGAATAAAACAATGAACAAAAAATAAATACAATGAACAAAAAAACTCGCTGTATTTCACTTATTAAACTTCTTTACAAAATTAATTAACGAAAGCGTTGTAAATCTACGAATGCGAACGCGGTCGCGCGACCATTGACGTAATGGCTACGACAGAATATATCTACCTAAAGAACAAGCGCCTATAAGAATTGAACCGAAGCGCGGAGAGGAAAATACAAAGTTTAGCCACTTCGGCATGTGGAAATCGTCAGATTATATTATTTTCATGATCTTTACATTATTTCCTTCAAAATAAAATAAAAATTAACCGCGCTCGAGTAAATCCACGTGACGTTTTTTTTTTGCAACTTTGTGACTTGCTAACTTTCTTACGTTACGTTCAAATCGTCAGATTATTGAAATGTAAACTTTTCTGCATGTAATTAACTCACATTACCTTAATCTGACACGCTCGAGTAACTACAGGGATCGATTTTTTTTTACTAATCTGATCGGTTGTCCTAGCCGCACCCACCAATATTATGGGTTCATATATGGTGGTAGTCCATAACAAGGTCGTGAGGTATCTCCCCTTAGTTAATCTGACGCGCTTGAGTAAATCCCAAAATCCCCGCTTCGCCTCCCCTACTATAATAGTAAGTATATGTTTAAGATAAGGGAACGTACCCATACTACGTGACCAACTTTATGCAATTTTTAACCCACCCCCCCCCCCGGTGACCAAAAACCTAAGCCCGCCGCCGCTCATTTGTACCAAGCGTGACATTTTGAAGACCCCCCCCCCCCCTAAACGTGTCACGTAGTTTGGGTATGTTCCCTAAGGGTTAAATTCCCAGGGAACCTTTTTTACCTGGGATCTGACGATAACACGTATATGTCGCGTAATACAGCACCCTCGATAAGAAAAGTTCAAAAAGAAAAAGAAATTTACAAACCGTTCGAAGTTATATCATGCCTACGTATATTATAAAGTCATTAATAAATGGTTTTTATCGGAATAGAAACGTGAAGATGAATTTACTTGAATGGAAACATGAACCTATGTGATAAGTAAATTTATGCACACATTCTAATTGCTGTTGTTAAAGGGGAAAACTCTACTTTCGAACTTAACTACGAGTACATTTCCAGAGAGTGAGCCCAACAAAAAGCCGCCTGCAGGGCTAAGCAGCAAAAACCTCGCGCAGGTTTATATCTGCTAGTATGGAATTATAGCTGGATTTGATGCTTCATTTTTATCAACTTTGCTCTTACTTTGTAAGTAAATACAAAATTTAAATAATAAATTTGGAAAAATGCTGGAATTATGACAGATATCTGTTTATTGTGAGAATATATAACAAGTCAGTTTACAAATTAGACGTGATTGAAAAGTGGTTTGTTGGAAATACTGAATTTAAAAGTGGTTGAGTCCTGAGTAGGCGACGGGAACTCCGGCGGTGTAACCAACAGACTTGACCAATGGGGTGGAGTAGGCAGACACGGCGGGGACACCTTGGTAGGCGGACAGGCCTGAGAGGCCGGAGTAGGCTGGGACACCAGCGTAGGTAGGCACGGCTGGGACACCGTGGTATCCTGACAGACCGGAGTAGGCAGACACAGCTGGGACAGCAGAGTAAGTAGACACAGCTGGTACTCCGTGGTAGCCTGATAGGCCGTTGTATCCGGTCACTGCTGGGTAGGCCGAGTAGGCAGACACTGCTGGGTAGGCAGCCGCAGCTGGGTAGGCGGCAGAGTAAGTGGTGGGCACAGCGGCTGAGTGCACAACGGTGTTCTGGGTGGAGACGGCTGGGTAAGAGGCTACTCCTCCTAGGGTAGACACGGCTGGGTAGGCCAGTCCTCCGAGGGAGGGCACTCCGGGGTAGCCAGAGTAAGCCAGGGGAGCAACAAGGCTAGGTTTGGGCTTAGGATCAGCCACACAGACGGCTACGCAGGCAGCGAAGAAGACCTGATGAAGAAAACAAAGAAAATAATTATTATATTTTTGAATGTAGCTATAACTTTGTGGTTATCCATTATAGAAAAATGAAACAATACAACTTTGTATAAACCACTTATATAATGCGTAAATCCGACCGGTTTCGAAACAAACGTTCCTTCTTCAGGGAAACCTTTGCTAATTTGACAGTTTTATTATGGTAAATTTATTATTAATAATAATTATTACTCCGATATACTCTGAATATAACAATACTCGTAACCATTGAAGACGATTGATGGCTGTGGTACCCACGTAAGACGTGTCAGTAACCAGGAGGGATTTTAACAGTTTTCAATACAAACTTGATCATTGCAAGCACGCCCAATTAAACTCAATGCAACAGCCTTTGCTATTCGAAGATCAGAAAGGTGTTACACATTTACGATAAAATTTTAATAAATATATCGAAAATGAAATATTTTAACTTACAAACTTGAACATATTGATTGAGTTTTGTGGTCGTCGTTTGAGGGACAAAAGTTGACTGATAAAATGATTCACGATCTGTAGCCTTTTATAGCGTTAGAAAAGTTAGTCGGCAAAAACTGCAGTTGTATAAAGTTATTATCTATTCATAAAAAAATGTTACCGCCTGGAGCTGGGGTCGTGGCATAGGCGGTGTCGAGTCACTCATTCGCAAGTTTACTGGTTGTAATGGTGAACTTTGATTGTGTTTTTTTAAGACGACTTTTAAAAGAAGTTTTAATTAAAAGAAATAAGTTTTAATGCGACTGTCAACAAAGGTGTCAAGTAAGAAGCTGTTCAAGATGTATCACTATATAATCTGAAGATGAATAATTCATTATGGTGCATAATACATAGGCATTTAAGAGTTTATTTGGTTTACGAAAACAGTTTGGTGAAGAAAACTAAGCATGAGACGATGGGACACGGTGCTGTACCAATGTCCAATGTTCATTTTATGACTATAATAATAATAATAATTGGACAATTTGTATAGCGCCGTTTTTGTGAAAAATCACCTCAAGGGCGCGTGACAATTTTCGGACTGTTTTTGTAGTTTTAGACTCCTTGCAGTCTGGGCAAACCTTTCTTACTCCAGACTTGGTAGCTCCTCCACCCAATATTTTTGCAATTTCTTCGTATGTGTAGCCTTCTTCACAAAGTGCAACAGCTCTGCTTCTCTTTGGGCGACCGATCGGCACGATTTGGCACCTTAGGAGCCATTTTAATAATATTTATAAAAAAAAAACAATATCACTTTTCTTTAATGGATGACTGACTGACACGGCTGAAAAACTTAATCGTGTTGCATCTTAAAGTGTCCTGATTGGAGCACACAACAATCCTCTACACTTTGTGATTGGTTTAGACAGAAGACGACACATTGTAGGGTTGCCAAAACTCAAAAACATTATTCTCAAAAATTGGTTGTTTTAAAGGCGTTTGCTCCCATTTCTCATAAAGAGTGATAGGAATTTTGAATCACTATATGGCGTATCGTATGGTACTTTTATTAATCAACTATACCAAACGACAAGATAATAACTAAGGCAAACGACAAGATACGAGAAATCTCGAAAAGTGTCCATACTTAAGTCCACTAGTGTATATTGTTTGTAATGTAATGTGGTAACTTCCAAATCATTTGTTGTATATTTAAAAAAAAAAACGGTTGTAGGTATATTCGTAGATTTTATTTTGAAGATTTTAGTATTGGTACTATTAATTTATGTATTTATGTTAAGAATATTGAAATGTTTTATAGTGCAAATATTGATCTAGATAACTTATCTTCTTGACGAAAAAAAGAGAAAGGATTCATTTAATTTTATTTTGAAATAAACGTTGCGGTCAAGAAATCAATCATTTTCTACAGTGTCGTATATCGCATGTGGGTCAGAAAAGTCTTTACAATATTTAATTTAGATAAAAACTGATCCTCTTAAAATTTTGAAGTAGGTTATAAATAAATGTAAGGGTTGTAGGTATTTACTATGGTTTATCGTTGTACATTTAAATTCTATTACAATTTTTTTTAACTGCTTTACAAACAGTTGCGGAATTTTTTTAGGTTTAGGTAATACTTAAAAAAATCATAATCTGTGAATCTTTCTTGAAAAGTTTAAGTTTGTTTGTGGACAAAACTAATTATTTAAATTTATGCGTTTGTACCTACGGGCACAAACAATTAATTGATCTTAATATTTTAAAGCATAACCAGCAAAAAGTTTTTTTGTGAATAATTAAACCAGCGCCATGTGGGAAATATATTTCTTTTAAGTATCACCTTAACTTGTCGTAATGGCTAAGCATAATTTGAAAAACATATTATGTTTCGGAATGCAGAAACTTTGTAACGAACCATTTTACAATGAAATGGAAATATGTTAGTGATTCAATTATAAATATAATTAAAAATTATAACACAATTGTTGGTAAAAGGTTATTTATTTAAGAAAGTAAGTTCACAGATCACATAATATGGTAAAAAATAGTCACAATGTATCAATTCACTAATTAACTGAGCAAGGGATCGGAGGTAACCTTGCCGTTAGGCTTTGGGAACAACAAAACTGACTGTGGTTCTGCTTAGAGGGTCGTACCATAGGACGAAGCGCAACTAAGGCAGCAGTCGGGGGTCTGGTTGGTGCTTTACTTATGGTAGTAGAATACTCCTTAGAGGGTCGTGCCAGAGGACGAAGCGCAACTAAGAGAGCGTACTAGCCAAGAGCGAGCTGCAGACGAACTGACTAATTTAGGGCGCGCAGCCTGTTATATAGCCCATTCCTTGTTGCGGGGTGTGGTTTATGTAGCGGCTCGAGGGTGGGAGATGCGCAGAAGGCGTCGGCGCATCCTGGTTTGCTTAGGGGTGGGTGAGCAGGATGGCGCTGTACGGGGGAAAGAGATGGTGTAGTGGCAAGCGTAAAAACGGCGCGCTACAAAATTAGATATTTATTTCAAACTGGTGGTTTTCGTAATAATAAAAAAAGGACTATAATATTTCGATGGATCTCACCGAAAAGATTGACATTTAGATAAAATGGAGCTTTCCGTCATAAATAAAATAAACGTTGACGTTATTTATGGAATATTTTGAAAGAACTCTTGACAATTTGTTTATTGTACAAAATTTACTTTAAAATGTTTCAAAGTTAACGAAAATCTTAGTAAAATCTTATTGTTTATTATATCTGTCTACAACTCTGTGAAAAACGGTGTTCGGACAATTCAACAATTTGCGACTTGAATCGTGGCTTGGGAGTGCATATAAATCATTCCTACTTCCACTTGAAGCAATTAAAAAATACAAGTGCAATCATCTTAAAAAAACAATTACTTCCAAACAACAAATGTGTTTCAAGATTTCCGACTTCCCCCACTTACAAAAATTTACGAAAAAATTGCTCTACTTGAGTTACGTAAGATTTCTTTTTAAAAAATCCCATCTTTAAATCTTAGCAAAAGAAATAGTTCTATTGGCGGACTAATTGTACCTACGGACTATAACAGCACAGCATCACTATGCGTATAAGAGAATAAAAGTATTCAATCAACTATCCCTTTATATACGAACAGAAAAAAAAAACTACGACAATTATAGAAATTAAATTACAATTTTGAATACGATTTTTACTTATTCTTCGGTATATTGTGTTCTGATTACCATTTCGTCGATATGTTGTCGTCTTTATTGCTATGTACGATGTAATTTTAGATTAGAAAACCACATAGGTTTTAAAAACATCCAAAAGGTACTAACTCAGTGACGAATTTGTTTCCATGCACATTTATGCGGAAGGCGCTTCTAGTGTTATATTCTTTAATCCATGGCTAGTTTTTTATGAAATGTTGAACTTAAACATGAATTACTCTAATTCAAATATATTTCTTCCTAAATTAGGGGTTAGCGATATTTTTTTTTTACAAATTAATGGCAAAGAATATATTTTTAACAAATTAACATTTAAGTAATCTATACACGCATCACTGTTTTTGAACGTTGCCTACATTTTTTTCTTAATAAAGAAAAATTTCTTACGTCTTTCAATCTTTACTGATTTAAAATTTTAATAATTACTGTTAGAATTAAAATAATTACTGTATATAATATTAATGCTGTTTTTTTTATAACTTATGGAACATTGTTAACTATCATCTTCATCTTGCTTAGAAGTTACTAAATAGTAAAATAGGAAGAAATTGTGTTGGTTGAACAGTATTACGCAAATAAAAAATAAAGTATTGATAATGCTAGATATGGACATATTTTCTTAGATGATCAAAATATTTCTGCTTTACAGTAAAATTCAAATAATTAAAAGATTTCTCAAATGCGATAATTCAAAATACACATATAATTTTTGAAATATATATTTTTTTTTTATACAAACTTAAAATGTTTTACAAATGGCTCACTTTACGTTTTTTCTAACAAAAATTAGTGAAAACGAAAAAAAAACATAAAAGTCCACACCTATTTTTTTTAAATCAATATATTATGAACTCGTTTTTATTTTTGTCGTTTCGTATAAAAATAATTAATAAAAAATTACCAAAGTTTCATAATTTTTTTCCAATTGCGCTCGGTAATTTTAGTTTCATAAAGGTATGCATTTTAATATTGTGTAGTTAACTTTTACATTTGAATATAAAGTGTGGTGTTTGCTGTTTTTCTACCAATGTTTAGATTATATTTCACACCATGATAATAAAGGAAACTCAACGATCAAGTGACCTGAGTTGTTCCCAAAAGCGTACAAATTAACCTGACGGGTTAATTCTCCGCTGAACAACTCCCCAGACTAGTTCAGAATTCAAATCCAGTGGACTCCAAAAACCCCACAAAGGAAGTATTTTTTAATCCTAAAGTAAAAAACTTCTCATTTTGTCAAGATTAAATTTATTTTAAATAAATAGTAAGATTCCAGAAATACATTGACATATAATAAAATACATAACAGGTAAAATTTGAAGAGCAAAATTGGCTTTAGCTTTCTTTGTCAATTTTTAAAACACGCTTAGAAATGATTGAGATGGTTCAGTCCTGAATAGGCGACGGGAATTCCAGCGGAGTAGGGAGACACGGCTGGGACACCGTGGTATCCTGACAGACCTGAGTAGGCGGACACAGCTGGGTAGGCGGAGTAAGCAGACACTGCTGGGTAGGCAGCGTGCGAAGCTACAGCAGGGTAGGCGGAGTAGGCAGACACAGCAGGGTAAGCACCGTGAGAAGCCACAGCTGGATAGGCGGAATAGGCAGACACAGCAGGGAAAGCACCGTGGGTAGCCACAGCTGGGTAGGCAGAGTAGGCGGACACAGCGGGGTAAGCTCCATGAGAAGCCACAGCTGGGTAGGCGGAGTAGGCGGACACAGCGGGGTAAGCACCATGAGCAGCCACAGCGGGGTAGGCCGCGGAGTAGGTGGTGGGCACAGCAGCTGAGTGGACAACTGTGTTCTGGTGAGAGACGGCAGATACTCCAGGGTATGCGGAGTACGTCAGGGGAGCAACGAGGCCTGGCTTGGGCTTGGGCTCAGCCACGCAGACGGCCACACAAGCAGCGAAGAATACCTGGAAAATAATACAAAATGATTTTAGATAGCGAACATCAGGTGGTATACAGGAGTAAACGAAAAAAATCAGACACAAAGTTATTGCAGCCACTGGGATCTAAAGCTTTCACGGAAATTGCTTTAACCACTGAGCTTTTCCGTCAACCTTTTATGTTGTATATTATTATCGTTAAAATTTCATCACGTTTTAACCACATCCAAATAATATTGATGGTGAGGTCACATATGAAAAAGAGTTCTTATGACATTTTGGTAATTTTTAAAAACTGACAAAGAGTATTAAGGCCCAGTGTTTTGCAGAAATTCATGTGTGATGAAGTCATCAATTGGTCATTTAGCACCATTTTGTTTTTTGACAGTTGAAGTTGAGGTTCCCGTCTCAGCTTTTGAATAAATTGTAATCAGCAGAAGAGGATCATTCTCCTGTTCTTAAGCTTGTCAGCTTGTTACAATTTGATAGAAAACTGAAATGCACCTAGAATCGGCGTTCCAAATATTTAAAAAAAATACAAAATATCGCTAAATGGCCATTTCATGACAATGTTACATTAGCAAGTGCTTGTGCCTAGCATGGTGGTCGAAAAATCCACAAATTATGTAACCATCAAAGCAATTAATAAATAACAAATTGGTAAAACAATTCAAGCTATGTTACAGGATCTCATCTAATCAACAAATTAAAATAGATTTATAAAGCGCACTCCATTTTTTTCTTATTGAAAATAACATCGCAACTGTGTTTTTGTTAGCTAATTATATAATCCAAACGGTGGTTTGATCTGAGATTTACTTACAAACTTGAACATGTTGAAAGAGTTAGGTGATTGTCGAGTGATAGACAGAAGTTGACTGATACAATGGATCATATTTGGCAGGCTTTTATACTAATGAATAAGTTTCTGGACAGTAGGTATCGTTAACCACCTCAAAAAGGTCCCTCGAATTATAAGACAGCAATCACCGCAAAGTTCAATAAATTATTTCGACAATCATGATATCAGCTTTGTATTGGGCATTACAAATAAGGCTTTTAAATTTTAAACGATAGTTTAGCTTAGATTAACAATGCGGTTTTAGTTATGTAATCGGTATATTAAGTTTCTACCTGGTAATATTTTTCTTTATTGTATTCAGCATTCTGATATAAGCGATAATTTGGACATAATATCGCTTGACATTATGTCCAAATTATCACTTTTAACATGACCTCCATCATCTTTTAGATACTGTGTAAAGGGGTATTTTAAGAAAATTAAGGAGAAGAGGTTCTGGGTTGGAAAAGGTATGAGGGGTGGTAGGAATCTGGGGTCAGTGACGCCAGTGTGTCCTGGAGTAATGGATGCGTGAATTCGTCCCTCCTACTGAAGTTCTGTATGGTAGAGTCCGGCTGGGGTGGTGGAGATCTCTTCCTCAACCGATCTCACCCCATCCGACCCGCCACACAGCTGGTAGGTAGACGCATCCGCCGCCAAAACCTGAACAAACCTCAACACATGAATCCGCTTAACCCTGCTACTATATACTCATTAAATGGGAGAGGAAGAGCTGATGCTAGTAGTTCGTTCCACATTCGACATTTTAGATAAGAACGAATCGGAAAAACGAACCGTTCTCAAGCTGCACAGGTCAACCGTGAAAGTTTTGTTCTTATTGGAGCTACTTGCAAGTACCTACATCAGTGCTCAAGTGATCAATCGAAACGTTGTTTGAAATGACTTTAACCCTGTTTGGTGACCAGAAATGAAGAGACATGTACTTCCCAACCTTTCTCTTTTACGTCTCTTTCTATTCCCGATTGCCACCAGTCTCATTAGGTACCCCAATTGGGGATGCCATAGTGCCCCTGACTTCGAACGGTTGGGACTCTTCTGCAGTACTGACCTTTAAAAATATATATGTCAATTGATACACGCCAACAAAGGATTTGAAATCAGAACCCGTTAACTTTAATAAGTCAGATACGCCTCAATAGTCATACGTATGTCTGGTAACGTTATATTATCGTGAAAAAAAACTTTTGAATGCGAGTGGATAATTTCATTTATTTAGTTTAAGATTATAGATACATTTAAAATACATTATTTATAAAATGTTTGACTGCCCAACTAGGAGGATTCCCGTTTTAGGACAGTCAAATTAGGATGAGTATGAACATATGGAACATGTTTTGTACAAAGGAAAATGGAGGAAATAAAAAGAAGAGAAAAAATAAAGAATAAAATTTTTAAAAATAAAGTATAGTAACTGTTGTTTGTTTAGCATAGTTTAGTTTAGCAACTGTGCTAAAAAAATATATATTATGTACCTCTTTTACATTACCTCCAAACAGAAGACCTAAGGAGAAAAATCCCTCAAGGCCTATGTCATCTTTGGGGATGTAGTTTGGAAGGTCTTTTTGTGGAAAGAAAGGAGAAGACGTTCTATTCAATATTCTAACGTCCGTTGGACAAACCTTGCATAAACCCGGGCACCCCTTCCAAGTTACCAAATGCAGCAAATCACTTGATATCTAGATCAGTGCGGTAAGTTAATCAGTCAAAAAGCCGCGCGCAGATCCGGTTTTAGTAACCGTGAACTTTAACGCAAGCTCCAACCGTCGTGTTTAGTAAGAATGCCTCTTTTTCATATAACAAGGCATAAATTAGTACCATTATGCTAATAGATCTTATCCAATTTGTATTTTTCTCTTCGTGTTCTCAACACCTATAAAAATAATTGTTTAAACCTTCGCAAATTTTCGAAGGAATTATGGAACCTCGTAAAGAATTATGATAATATTTGTCAAGGATTATCTCAAGACTTTCATTCTTTAAAATGTGTAATTTATTAATATCTTAAATATTTCATTTTTATTTATTTATTATCTTAATGGTACAATAACATATACATACATTTTTTGAAAGGTGGAGAAACCTACATAAATAACATGTTATTAACACGTACTTAGACAACATGTTTTTAACATGTTATTTACATACGTTTTCTAAAATTTAACAATGAACTTGAACAAATAGTAGATACGAAAGAGATAAAAGAATAAGAGAGAAAGGAATATCAAATTTTATTATTGAGAAATAGGATAATAATATATAACTCAGTCCAATAATTGTGATATAGTAAGAATGAGTTGTTTCAAAAAATTTGAACAATTCATCAAACATTTGAAGTTAATTTTAACGATATGTGAAGGTTTTATTCTAACTAACTAACTAACCATCACGCTGTTTCCCCGCAGTGGTAGGCAGAGAGGACAAACCGCCAAACAACTCGATCTTGGCAGACATCAAGTTCTGTAATTATTTCAGTTTTATGAAGCTACTGGCCTATATTGATATACTCGTAATAACAGAATTTGAATAGAATTTACACAGAACGTGAAAATTAACTTCAAATATTTGCTGTATTGTTCAAATTTTTTTAAACAACCCGTCCCAAGAGTTTATCCATTATTTTTTTGAATTATGTATAATTTCTGTGGTGTATCGTAAAAGCTTCCGCCTTGTAGAGACAGATGGAAGTGACATCAGCTTTCGGTAGAATCCGCTAGATGGCAAGCCGTAGTGCTTAAGCTCTCCGGCAGGGGATCAGGGGGGCTCAGAGGCGGTGTTTCAATGATCACTCGCCAGAATCGGCCAGAACCATTTTAGCTAGTTCCTAGTTAGGTTGACTACCGTAGTCCCTTTTGTATACGCGAAGTATAAATAAACGCAGATAACGAACCAGATTCTATTTATTCCAAAGTAATCTCCATCCAAGTATTTGGAGACTCTGTTAGTGTGTTCACTAAAATATCAGAACACTACAATTTCTTTACAATCTTATTTTAACGGGTAATTGGTTAAACCATTTCACTCCGATATATTTGTACTCATCGCTCAGGGAGTGGAAAAACAAACCTGCAATAGCCAGCCCAGGCCAAGGTGTGAGCTACCGTGCTCAGGCTGAATGCCTGGGGAACAGCGTCACGAACGGTGCCTTAGAGAAACAAGGTCGCATCTCGGAGTATTTAGACCTCACTCCAGCACTCGGGGCTCTGCTGGAGTGGACCATCTATTTCCCTAGTAACTCGTGGAACAAAAAAAAATTTAATCATTCGAAAACTAGGGGCCTTTTGGGAACCTAGGAGTGCTGAGGCCACCTCTGCGGATTTCCTTCCTGGGGCCGTAGGAGGTACCAAGAGGAGGAACCGTGGAGAGGTGAGCTGAGGCCACCTCCATGAACTCTTCCCTTGTGGGGCCTTCAAGGAACCAAAGGGGAAGGGCACCCTTCCAGCGCAGGGTTTTTGTGGAACCAAGGAGGAGTGAAGTCGAGAGAATCTCTCCACTAATCTGATGATGTCCTCTTCCCATGTTGGGCCTTCGAAGAACCATGTAGGAATGAAGAGGAGAGATGAGGCCATCTTGGTGAGCTCTTCCTCTGTGGGGCCTTTAAGGAACCAAGGAGTAGAGATGAAGTTCTCTTCCCTCCTGGGGCCCTCAGGGAACCAAGGTGGAGTGGACTCTTCCCTTGTGGGGCCTTTAGGGAACCAAGGGGAGGTAAACTCTCCGTCGTCGTGGAGCCTTCGGGGAACTAAGGAGTGGAGAGGAGAGATGAAGCCCTCTTCCGTCGTGGGGCCTTCAGGAAACCAAGGCGGAAAGAGAAGAGGGGAAATGAGACCTGGGAATACACATTGTCGAACCAGAAGATATGGCTTCATTTCCAATGACAATCCTTTTGAACTTTATAAAACGGACTGGGTTACTGTCAAAGGCATGAGGTAAAATGGGAGATAGTACGATGGGTCTATGGCTTAAGTGCTCACGGGAACTATATACCTACATGTAAACCGTCTCCGATTTAAAAAAAAAAAAAAATGATGGGCTGTGATGTGTGGTATTACAGAACGGGCGGGATAGTTAACGAGCCAAAAATACTTGGTCTGTTGCTATTCGAAAAAGTGTTAAGTTTTCATTGTTGGACCAGTTTTTGTGAATTAGTAAAACAATTATTTTTTATAAATAATTTGCAGTGAAGGGACTCTAAATTCTTGAAATAATCTAATGGTGAGGTAATCACAAGGCTTTTTAAAAATTATTTAGGTATGTGAATATTCTTCGGATGATTTACAAATATTATTTACCGTGGGATTTTTTATGTGATATGTAGGGGAAGATTTCATTTTACGTTATTTCTTTAAAACACATTAAATTCGCTTAGTGCCTCGAAAATTAAATATTTTTTTATTTCCATTTTATTGATTTCAAGCTAAAAAGCTGATTATTATCAATATGTTCTGATGGGTACCTAAAACTGCAAATGACATTATAAAAGTGGTTTTGGGGGAATTTCACCTTTTCCACAGCTGTGCCCACGATTATGTCACATCGGTACCTACTTATCTCCTTCTCAAAACTATCTGACTGCATCAATTTTATCTAAAAATTTTGATAATATTATTATTTTATTTTATTTTAAACTTATAACATTTTTTCACGTCAACTCCACACAGGAGGCCCTGAAAAAACCAACTTCCCTAAGGACTTATATCATCTTTGAGAATGCTGTGTGGAGGGTCAATTTAGGGAAAGGAAGGAGAGGAAGTTCTGGGAAGGAAAAAGATATTAGATAGAAATTTGGGGGTCAGTGTGTCCAGGATTGACGGACGTATAAATCCATCTCTCCCAATGCGGCGCAGATTGGCCGAGAGAGTGCGGCTGGAGATGTCTAGGTTAGGTTAGGTTAGGTCCCACAACCAGTATCTTACGATCCGGCCCGCCACGAAGCAGGTGCCGTGGTATCCGCGCCGCCAAGATCTAGACATTTCTCACCGCACGACTCCGGGCAACCCTGCTAAGTTATCAAACGTAGCGAACCACTTGCGGTGACCTAAGGGTGTTGATCATCCAATAAATGGCTCCCGGGGCGGCGGTACCCATACTCGCCTCCCAAATTGTAATATATATGATCTACAGCTGAGTATAAAAACGTACATTTTTACTAAGCTGTAGATATATTTTTTATCACAAGCAATTGGGTGACGTCTTTGATCGGTGTATTTAATTTTTATTTAATTTTTATTATTTTATTTATTTAATTTTTCATCTCGGTGTCGTCTTTGATCCCGAACTGACATTCTCTTGCCATATATCGCAGCTCACTCAGTCTTGCTACAAACTTCTTGGGTTCATCATAAGGACTTGTAAGCAGTTTGATAACCATGAAGCTATGCTATTTTGATGGCATACTAAGCAAGCTGGAGTACGCGAGCGATGTTTGGGCACCGTACCACCAGAAGTACATTGATATGTTAGATCAAATCCAGAAGAAATTCCTCAGGTATGTTTATATGCGGAAGCATGGAACCTATCCAAGGTTCATGTACCATATTGACTTACTTGAGAAAACTGATTCTGTGAGTCTAGAAACTAGACGGAAAGCAAGTCTTGCTATTTTGTCTTTCAAAATTTGGAACAATTTCATCGATAGCCCATTTCTCTTGGGATGCTATGATTTATATGTACCAGACCACTACAGCCGAAGTCGACATCAAGACTTATTTAAAGTACCGAACGGCAGAACAGACGTCTTGGCAAAGCATAGCATGACGAGGAGAGTGGTGCTGTTAAATGAAATTGCAAACCATTTGGATGTAAGTGACTGTTCTTTATATGCCTTAAAAATATTATTGAAGAGTCACTTGCCTAAATGCTGATAGGGTAACTAAATTGTACTGTAATTGGAATTATTCTGTTGTACAATAATAATAATTATAATAATAACAGAATACTTGATACTGAAACTTGTAAATTGCTTTAAAACAGTTACAACAAAGAGTTTTTTGGTATTGCTGTTCTTGTATTCCCTTCTCTTCTGAACAATTTCAATCAATCTCACCTTTCAAATTACAAGAATAACTTATTTAATGAGAAACTAAATACCAGAAAGATCATTCCAGTGAAAATTGTTCAGTTGGAAAACTTATAATTAGCGCCAAAAAATCAAGAGATATAAGGAATGCTATGGCAAACTTTAACTTAAACGAAATTAATTTAGTCAATGAGCCTTATTCCGAACATACTATCAGAATTACGCCAGAGCTCAATTGAGAGATTTTCTGCTGGTTCTGGTTACGTTCTGAATAGGTATATATAGCAAGTAGGTACAAAGGTAATCTAGAAGAGTACAGCTTCAAAGTTTTTTGAAGTAAAACTTATTTACGCACGCTTGACTTGGGGAGTAAGCTGGTGAATGCGTGACGAGAGCGTTACGAAAAGCGAGGCGAGCGGTAGTTGAGAGGGAGATATAAGTTAGTGAAGATAGAAAGAGAGAGAGTTACGTTTCGTATATTACTGTAGGGACATTTTCTTTCTCTCTTTCTCTCATAGCCAGTTACGTTTCGTACATCTAAGACACAGTGCAGGCCTATTGTCTGTATCACACTGTAGTAGCAAGTAGCAAGAGAGATCAGTGCGCGCGCACATTTTCTTTCTCTCTTCCTATCGTATAGATGGAGCTAAAGAAGTTTTACTTCAATTGTGTGGTCTAAAGCACACTCGTTTTGTTTTTGTCTATACACAATGGATCGAATGACAAAATAAATAAATAAATAACATATATTAACGGATTTTATTTCAATTTTGTAAAAAATAACAACATAAAATCTAGTCTTATTATTTGGTGTAAACATAATTAATCCTGGAATCTCATAACTGTAACAAAAATGTGTTGAGAACCCAGCGTCTTTATTCGTAATTATTTAATAGTTGTTCAGTCCGGAATATCCAACGGGAATACCAGTGGGGTATTCTACAGATTTGACCAATGGAGTAGAGTAGGCAGACACCTCAGGGTAGCTGGAGAATCCTGTCAGATCGGAGTATGAGGATACAGCTGGGACACCGTGGTAGCCTGACAGACCAGAGTACGCGGGGTAGGCAGAATAAGCTATTGGGTAGGCAGCTTGTCCAACAGTCTTCACCAATGGGGCGGAGAACGCAGACAAAGCAGGAACACCATTATATGCAGAAACTCCCGAAAAGCCCGAATAGGTAGGCAATCCTTGGTAAACATATCCAGGGTAGGCGGAATAAGTCGCAACTTCTGGGTAGGCAGAGTGAGCTACTCCTGAATAAGTGTTATGGGCTGCTGGGAATTGTTGGTAATTTTCAGGCAGACCAGAGTAGGCTTGAACTCCTCCCAGGTATGATGCAGGGTAGGTGGTGACTCCTTCCAAAATGTTGGCAGAGTAGGCCAGAGGTGCCAAGACGTCGGCTTTAGATTTTGTTGCAGGGTCGGCCATTGGTTTTGGCGCAGGATCTGCTTTGGTTTTTGGCGCAGAATCTGCAGCGCACAATGCTACCAGAGCGACGAAAGAAATCTGTTAAACAAAGCAATATGAGCTGAATAATTACGTAAGAATGTTTTTTTAATTGATTTGATTGTTTTAAGTGTTCATTTTCTAAACAATACTACCAACGGATAAGTTTTAAGATTTTCACGGCCAAAAGCATTTTCGTTATTTGTTTTTGTGGTGTTATGCCGTGTTGCGCTACCTCCTTCTTTAGCCAACGTTTCGGACATCGTTGCAGTGTCCATCATCATGCCCGACACATCTACCGGATCTGCCGGATCTGTCCTGATGATGGACACTGCAACGATGTCCGAAACGTTGGCAAAAGAAGGAGGTAGCGCAACACGGCATAACACCCCAAAAACAAATAACGAAAATGCTACCGATATTCAAATAAACAGGTTAGAAAAACATACAGAAAAGAAAAAAACGTTTAGGGTGCGGTCGACAACCGAACGAGTGAACTTTCGTTTTTCGGAAGGGTGCAATAACTAGCTACCTTACCATTATCTTGCAATAATGTTTTTTTTTTAAATGTCATATTGTTTGTTCTTGGCTTACCGGGACAAAGAAACGTTAACGGTTTCATGTTTCGTTTGGATTCATTAGTATTAGGTATCATTTCTTCAATGATATACCAATGGGTATAACTGTCGAAAGTTATTAAAAAGTTAATACAATAAAATACTTTTTTTTAACAGAAAGATAAACCTTCTATTTGTAAATTTCCTACTATCACCACAGTAAGCCGACATGCTTGTGATAAATTGGAGCTCTTAGCTCGCCGATTAATTGAACTCGCGACGCTTGTGTGCGACCCAAACGCCAAATCAACCACTGACAGTCGACAAATATATATATTGAAAAACTATGGTTTCAACGAACCTAGTACCGTCAAAATAATTTAACATCTTAACTTGTGTTAAAGTTAAAAATAATTATGGAAATGTTAAAAATATGTACATGTATAAAAAACGTTGCGTTCCTTAAGAGGCGTCTACATTTTTGGAAGAATAATTCATTACATGAACAAAATTTCAAACTCCGATAGTTTTAGGCAGGGACAATATACAATTTCATTGAAAAATATAAATTTAGAATCATTTATTAACTAAGTAGTTATTAATACTAGAGTAAACGCGTGGGCTACATATGTAGCCCGGGGTATTGTTTTTGTTCGTAACTTCGTGAAATCGCGTGATTTAACTTCGAGTCTCTAGCTAAGCTTCGATTGGTTGTTGCTCGACGCATTCAGTGTGTGGTGAGCGATCGACACTGGGGCACTTGTGAAAAATAACGATTTAAAGTTGTTGGCTACGTATGTAGCCCATGCGTGCACTGGCGGAACACAAGAAAACACAAGGAAAACTGTATAAGGCGTGTATGTAATGGTCACCAAATTTTAATTTGTCCTTATGAATGATCACCAAATTGTTATTTGTCCTTCGTGTAATGAAAATTAAAAAAAAAAGTTTAAAAAAAAATGTAAGAATTAAACCAAAAGTTGATTGATCTCAAATAAGTAAAAATTTGGTGATTTTTTGAGAAGTCTGAAGTTTTGTTAATAGTTTAAGAATGAGAAGATGTATTTTTTTATTTCGGTTTACTTAAAAAATGTAATTTATTATAATAATTGTGTTTTATTTAAAAATTAAACGGTTATCTTTCAGTACATTTCAATTTAAAATGGGCTACAAGTGAAGCCCACGCGAGCACTCATGAACGTTTTAGAGGCGCGTGTACCGTAGTGTTAATCGAATAAAGATGATTAAAGTAATCTGTACTTACAATCTTAAACATGTTGAATGTTGAAAGTGGTGATTGTTTTGTGAAAGACGAGAATCTAATAAAACCAAAATTAATTGAAGATGGCTTATATACAAACACAGATTTTTAAATTGTATAAATTATATGAATACATCAATATTTTTAAAAATTAGGAATAAGATGACTCTTTTCTAAACTTAGATTGATTTGAAACAATGGACACAATGTGAAAAAAAAAATCTAGTTTTAGGCGTTTTACATTAATTTGTGAACTGGTTTAAAAACTAATAATGTGACGCATGTGATAAATCATGTTGAAGGACAACGTCAATTAACTGGTTGATTTATGTTTACCAAGTATGTGAGAATTTCAACCAATAAAACAATCTCTTTTAACTATACGTAAATAACGGAACAGAAAAATCTAACGCATTGATTTCATCGGTTGGATAATTTTTTTATTTTTTTTATTTCATAATTTTTTTTATTAGTTACAGATATTTTATTTTTTTGGCTACCACACTGGGGACATGCCCGTGTTATGGTAGTCGTATATTTAATATTTATTTAAATTAATACAAATACTATTTTTATTAAAACACATGATTAAATATACAAAATAAAAATTATGAAATATTTAAAAGTAAGTGAAAAATAAAGAGAAAAAAAGATCATATTTTAAAGAAAAGTAGAAATTAAAATGAAAATTTCAAATTTTGAAATACAAAAATTAATAATAAAGATTAAATGTTAAGAACTCAAGTGTTCTATACAAATATATAAATTAAAACATATAAATAAATAAATTAAAATTAAAAAATTTATTGAAAAAATTAAGAGAAAAAAAAATAACTACATTTTAAAGAAAAATAGAAATACAAAATAAAAATGGAAATTAAAATTTTGAAATGCAAAAATTAATAATTAAAATTTAGTGTTAAGAACTCGGGAATTCTTTAAAGTACGCTCGTCCACTTTCGAAAATCCAATGTTGTACACGTGTTATAAAAAGAGAATTAGAATTACTTGACTTTATGTCAGTACTCAAAGCATTATATATTTTAGGAGCGATGAACCAGAATTGTCGTTGAGCGAATGAGGTTTTAGTTTTTGGGATCACACAACCATAATAACACATAATATCTATAATATACCTTTATTATAAAAATGCGTGGTGTACACATTGTTTTTTATATTGAGAATTCATCATCTACATTTGATAACTTCTGTGAAAGTATCATTATTAAGCCCTAAAAAAGTATCTATTAAATTTTCTCTCTCTATCTCTTCTTTTTCTTCTTTGTGTGCCGTATCAGGTCCCCCCGACGTTGGCGATCACTCTTGAAAATGTCTCTCTGTCTTGCGCTGCCCGGAATAGCTCCTCCACACTTTTAATGCCGGTCCACTCTCGTATATTTTGCAGCCAAGTCATTTGTGTCCTACCAGGCCCTCGGCGACCCTCCATCTTGCCTTTCAATATTAAATGGAGCAAGTGATACTTCTCCCCTCGAAGTATATGACCCAGATATAAAATTTTCCTGATTTTTATTAACGTAAGCAGTTCTCTATCTGCTCTAGCCCGCCTGAGAATTTTTGTGTTGGTGATCATGTCGGTCCATGGGACCTTGAGCATTCTCGGTGAAGCCACATTTCAAAAGCCTCTATCTCTTATCTATTTTTAATATGAACACGCTGTTTCTGTTAAAACCAAAACATTACAAACAAAAAAATGTACTTGATATTTTTTAGCCAGAGATTCCTGACATTATTTGTGTTAAAAAATAAAAATCAAAATTTGCAAACCGCTAACTTTTGTGAAAAATATATATTTTTTTAATTTTTGATTTAAAAAAAAACTTCCACATGTCATCACTGGTCAATCTACCAACCCCACTGTCCAATACCTACTGATTTTTTTTATATTTAAATTGAAAAAAAAAACATCACAAATGTAGACCAAAATTTCGTTCTCACTTTTTACTCCAAATATTATCCGAATCGCATGTTTAAGTAAGTCAAGTATGTCCCTGATCTCGTTGTTTATAAGTCCCAAGTTTACTATTGCTTTTCTTACTATATTTCTCACACCTTTTTAATATTCATATTAAATTTGTGTATTTTCCTACTTAAATAATGTATATAACGAATATATACTTAAATGCACGACCAATGCCTTTAACTTTACCTAAATGATATCAAATTTTAGTTTTCTTCATGCATTCAATATACGTTTATTTATCCTTTTTACTAACCATTACAAATTGTCGTAAATTAACCTAACTCTACGATTATTTTACGATAATTCTAAGATAATTCTACAATTATTCTACGATTATTCTATGCAAAAAATTTTGAGGCACATCTTCGGACCGGTTCTAGAAAATGGATTTTGGCGCAGACGTTATAACAATGAGCCTATACTTTGTTTAAGGAGCTAAACGTCGAAAAAATTATAAAACTGGGAAGACTTCGGTGGCTAGGTCATGTGGAGAGAATGACCGATTATCAAGCACCAAAGTCCCTGCTGAACTCAAGACCAATAGGGCGAAGGAGCCTGGGAAGACCAATACTAAGATGGAACGACAACGTCCTCAAAGACATATCTATCTTGGAGCTTCTAAACTGGAGAGAGCTGGCACAAAACCGAGATGAGTGGAGGACGATTCTTGAGGAGGCCAAAACCCATCAGGGGTTGTAGAGCCAATAGTGATGATGATTCTATGCTCTCTTTCCATCAACAACATTCCACTCAAAACAACTGCTATGTGGATTGTGGGAATTTCTGTATTCAAAATTTTAAGATAGAATACATTTTTTTATGTAGTGAACATGCAATTATTATGGTCATCAAATATCAAAAATAGTAAGATATCTTTTTTTTATTTTTTTTTTTTAGATTTTCACGGCCAAAAGTATTTTTGTTATTTATTTTTGGGGTGTTATGCCGTGTTGCGCTACCTCTTCCTTTAGCCAACGTTTCGGACAGCGTTACAGCATCCATCATCAGGGCAGATGTGTTGGCTAAAGGAGGAGGTAGCGCAACACGGCATAACTCCCCAAAAATAAATAACAAAAATAGTAAGATATCGTTTGCATTTATAAAGCAGCATCGAAAATGGAATATAAAAAAACTTTTATTTATTTATTTAAACATAAAGTACAGAATACATTATTAGAAAGCTTTGACTGTCCAACTGGGAGATTTACCGTTTTAGGATAGATATAATATGGCATAGTTAATTGCAACGAAACTGCCAATTTCCATTAGCAATCAATCAACCAAACATATATGATAGATTAGATTAAATCCGTTACGCAACTTACCGACAAATCACAGTAGTAAAATAATACTAAAAAGTTATCTTTATTTTTGTAAATTTATTTCATAACATTTAAGGAAGTGTAAGCCATAAATAAACAAATACATCTAATAATAAATATTCTCTGATTCTATAATTGCCCCTGATCTGGTTAAAAACATATCCCTGAACTTTAACGCAGGTAGGTTTAAATTAAGTAGCCACTTTTTATACATGGATTATGTCACACCTACTGTGAAAATCTATAAATCTAGAAGTTTGCGTTGTTCGTCACCTCCGTTGGACAAGATTCTAGCTGACATTATATTTTTGAACATTTCCAAACCATTTCTTTTGCTCATTTCTATAACCAAAATAATTTTCAGAGCCATCTGTGTTGTATATCCGTAGATCGTAGTTCTAATGTCAAGTTTTTAAAGCTCTCATTTATTTTACGACGTTTTAATATCATGAGTTGAACCTTTTACAATGGAATTGTAAAAGGTTCAACTCATGCATGAACCTTTTGCAATGGAATTGTAAAAGGTTCAACTCATGCATCTCTTTAAAAACAAACATGCGCTTTACGAAAAAAAATAAACTTAAGATTTACACGTAACTCCAACAAAGACATATTGCAAGTTCCAGCACTCTCTTCCACCTTTGGTCAACGTAGCTTTAGATACTTTGCCACAAAAATATTCAACATTCTCCCAGAAAACATAAAACTGAATCAAACACAGAGAGAGTTTAAAAAATATGTTAAAATATGGATACATTCTAATGATCGAGCCTATACTGGTGCCCTCACCCAAACGACCAGTCATTGACAGTTGTTATTGTAGTAATAACCTTGCAGTTTATGAATTGTGTAGGTATATGCAAACAATAATGTTAACTAAAATAAAGTTTTTGATGTATGGAAACCTACTTTACACATTTATAAAAAAACCATAGATAAAATTGCGAGAAACAATTAACAAAAATTCTGCCTCAATACAGGTTCACCTAGTGAGGCAGGCTATGCACAACTAAAAATACTGTATAACTATACTACTCCTGTGTAACCTTTCTTACGTTACTTCCTATTTGTTAATTTTTCTGTACTGATTGATGTAATCTATTTGTAAACTACTTTGAGCATGTAATTTTTTTAGTTATATTGTTGTTATTTCATTGAAAAAAGATAATTATTATATTTTATTATATTATTATTATATACAAATTCTTTGACAAATCTAATATGCTTAAATTTTGAATCAGATTCCTAGGTATTATGCCAGTGGCCGAAATAACAAATAGTAATATTTTTATAGTCCGAGAATGCCGAATTCTTTTAATCTCATTTCCTAAATCTGTGTATTTTCTTATTTTTTCAGAAATAGTTTTTTGAATATTACAGGAATTTGGAATAGCTACATCAATGATATAAGTTATTTTTTTTAATTTTGTCATGTAAAACTATATCAGGTCTATTATGACTAATTGTTCTGTCTGTTAGTATAGTTTTATCATAATATATTTTATAAAATTCATATATTTATTATAATATTATTATTATTATTATATTATTATTATATTATTTTGTTTATGTAGGATAGGATTCTAACTTCGCTTTACCATGTTCTGGGGTGTCAAAGTCAACAAAGACCAATTCTCATAATCTATTTAACAATTTCTACTTGAATCATGAGTAAAGTATTTTATTTTAACATATTTATAAGGACAATATTTAATTAGAACTCGGCTCAGCTTGGAATGACACTGACGTAGTTAAAACCTTATGCATTGAATTGCTTGCGGTTCTATCTGCACGCTTAGATGTGTTTTAAAATGGCGTATTATTATAATACGTAATATTCAAATATTTTCCTTTAAAATCTTTTAAATTAAAATACTTTACACCAGATTCAACCTCAAAATCATAAATCGGTAAACGGATAATGAGAAATCGTTTTTGCACCTCATGTCTGAGAACAAAATAAAGTGCAGTTAGAACTCTGTCTATCCAAAGTGACGCTGTGGCGCAAGCTTGTCCTAAATACAGTCTTATCTGATATAAAAAATCTACGTAATATATTCCATTGTATGAATATAATACACATAACTATCAGTGGCGGTCCGCGAGTTTTCAGTGAGCTAGAGCGCTAAGATTGAAAAATATGACGTTATTGACATTGTTGTAGCTGAAAATGATTTTTTTTTTCAAAATTTCCACTTTTTGTATGAATATCTTCTGGATTCTTTCAGTCAAGGGATGCGCCGCATCCACATACTGAAAGATCTTCATACGAAAAGTAAAAATTAAAAAAAAAAAAAAAAACATTTTCAGCTACATCAGTAATGTCGTATTTTTCAACCTTAACACTCTAGCTCACTGAAAACTCACGAACCGCCACTGATAATTATTTACAGATGTAGACACGTAATACTAGGAACTTTGTCTAGGCTCGGTATAAAATAAAAGAATTTTCGAAAAGGAACTAAACGGATTGATACCATAAATATAACGTAATGTATTCCATTATATGAATATGATTACATGATTACATTATGTGATCATATTAATAATATCGTAAATAAATCAATTAAACTTCTCGGCTTCATTCATAGAATTACCTCTGACTTCAAACATATAAGTACACTTAAAAATCTTTACTGTTCGCTGGTTCGCCCTTACCTTGAATATGCTAGTGTCATTCGGTCTCCTTTCTATGCTGTCCACATTTGTCACATCGAATCCGTACAACATCGTTTCCTAAGAAGAATTACTTGGAGGTTGGGTCTTGAAAGAGGCAAGTACTCATATGATGAAATTGAACTCATTTTAAACATCTCTTCTTTAGAAAAACGTAGAAAGGACTCTGATCTAATTTGCATATTTAAAAATTATCAACAGTATTACTTATACACCTCCATTGTTACAACTCATCCAGTTTAACATCCCTTCCCGTAGACTTCGAAATAATGAATTGCTGTTCCTCAATCAACATACTACTAATTATGGATACCATTCTCCCTTATCCAGAATGTCGAGACTTGTCAACGCAAGTCAAAGCATTGATTTTTTTGGTATAAAACTAAATAACTAGGCAGTCGATACGCAATATTTAAATGCTTCTTCATGCTTTGACTTGTAGTGTCTTTTATATGTAGATACTTTTTATATTTTATATTATCATTGCTATTAATTTATATGTGCTCTCCCTTTACTGTCATCTCTGTTTTTTATATTCGTTTTATTATTTTGTTTTTAATGGACTGTTGTCCGTAAATTAATAAATAAATAAATAGGTAAATAAATGATTCAAATACATACATTTAATTTTTTATAGGAAAATTCTCTTTTTATAACTTTTGAAGATTATTCCTGTCAGTGTAATTGAAGAAGAAGTTAACACTAATAATAATAATCTAAACGAATATTTTCGTATTTCATATTTTCGCTTAGATTATTAGTGTTTTATCTTTTTCTTCAATGGTATATAACATAGGTAGGTACATTTAATCTGAAGAAGTGTGATCTAGACCGATTTGAAAGTAAACTGATGTCGAAAGCTCACATAGGACCTGTAGGTAGGACCTTGACCGATAGCACCGTGACAGACGAATGAATTGATAATCTGTTTAAGACAATATTTCTGTACCTATTTGACAATGTTTGATGAATTTCACCAGAAGTAAGGAAAAAATGAGCTTGTGTTTGGCACACGGACACGCCCACCATTCTCTCCTATCGATTTATCTCTTTAGTGATTCAATGAATACTTAACATATGGACATATCGTCGCAGTCGCAGGCGTCGCAATATAATGCTACGTATACATTTGCGAACCGAAACGCGAACCAAGCCACAGATTATGAGAAAGGACCAAAGCAACCGCAAACAGTCTAGGTAATGTGCACGCAACCTTACATATTGTGGATACCAGCGCAAAAATACGGTCGTTTGTTAGTTCCTCTTTCACGTACATATGGACATCATGCTTTACAAGCTTACCAAGGGAACAAGAAGTTATAAAAACAATTACAAAGCCATTTATTGATAGTAGAAGATATTCTACATATGTAATTGAAGGCGCTATCAGATTTAATGGCCTTTAACCGGCCAGCGGCCGAAAATCCATATTTCGTCGAAAGATGTTCTTACAATCGTACAGAGCGGTTCCAATGAGAAAGATTAATTATTATCCGTACCAGCTTTTTAAATTATAACTCAATATCGATTTTTTTTCATTACAAATTTGCTTTAATTTATACCTACATCCAAAATTGCTGAAAGGCGTGCTGATGAAACTATTAAAATTATGTACTTCTTGTAATTATTTTTTGATCATAAGTATTTATAATTTTTCAATAATGTTTAAGCACAATAAATGTGCAAAAAAATTGAAATATATTAATTTGTAAGACCGTAAATAGATAGACAGAATAGAGAAATATTCGTCGGATATTTTTTTTACTGATTTTATTTGAACTAAAATTAATATTTTGAAACATGCGTTTACTAGGTAACTTATTGATTTACAATAATGAATGATTAATTAACAAATCTGCCAATGACCTATGGTATAACCTTGTTATACTAAAAATAAACATTTTTTCTTAAAAATTTGGAAAATGCGTTTACTAGATAAAAGAACAATCTTTCGAAATAAATTTATGATTTTTTGTGGAAAAGAGTCAATATATCGAAAATTTGATATAAAAATGACATATTTCCGGTTTTCTCTGGTCATACCATTGTTACGATATACGAAACGCCTCCTCTCAAATTGGAGCGCACGCCACTGTACGGACAAACAGTTTCGCTCCCTCGCCGCAAGTGCGCCGCGCGCTGACGGCGGCGGAACGCCAGGCTCGGTCGACCAGCGAGCCCGCCATTCTCCTCCCGAGCCCGCTCTGGGCGCACGTGTATCGTGAACCACGCTGCACTGTTCCGGAACATTCCACAACGCCGCTATGGCGGTTGTTATTTTGCCTACTGACTGGCGGGTATGCCAAGAACGGCTAAATCCCCCTCCACATAACCGAATCTCCAAGAGACCAGCCTGCTGCTGTGAGTACAATGAGCTATTTAACCCCTCTTTATTGCGTGTGTTCCTTGTAAATTCAACGCGAAGATAAATGACCGCCCCCAGAGAGATTTTAGGGCCAAATTCACCCGATTTATATAGAATTACTGTTGCTACCCTGTACTACTCTGCTTGCATTATTGTATCATTGTGTTTACGAAAGAATTCTACCCAATACAACTATTATTTACCGTAGCCACTTGTTTCACTGTCTCCCCCAGCCCGTAGGATTTCAGCTTATTTCAGGGATGCCACACAAACGCCTCAGAGATCCTACCACCCTGATGATAGTCTCCTCCGCTATGCTGACCATTCTGAGCTAGTCTGTCGGCAGAAGGTAGGCACCTCAGGTAGGTGTACTTAGCACCATCTTAACTGAAATCACAACATTACTGAGGTTACAGACGGCCTGGTGTGTAAGACGTTCGGCTGACAGTTAGATGGATCGAGTTCAATACTCACTATAATTTTTTTTAAACATCAAAACGTTCCATGTAAAAATATGTGTGCTTACCATAAACCACATACGTGAGACGATTTATTAATGGGAATGAAGCAACGAGTTTGGGCCGAGAAAGAGATGTATGGCGATATATCCTCTTTTCGTACCTCTGCGTGGAAACGGTTTGATAGTTGTTAGTTCACTAATCTTAAGGGATATACTTTTTTTTAATAACGTAGAAATTGGTTTCGATTTCAAATTTATTCATTCATTCATTTAGTCAATGGTCATTTAGCTTTTAGTAAACCAACAAATTTCAAAACTGGTCAAAACATGATCAAATTTCTACATCATTAAACTTGAATAAACCAAACTTTGTACTATGACAATGGAAGGGTAACTGAGTTAGTCAACTATTCCGGAGGGAACGTGAACGTTTTAGATATGACCTTTAGGCATTCATTTTACTAAATAGGTATCAAAAGATGTCCTGCTTTACTAATAATAATTTGACCTTTCCAGCGGGACTCTCTCGAACTTCGCCTTGTACCGCAGTAGGATGGATGGATTCACCTCTGGACTCATTGACCCTCATTGATTCCAACCCACCTCTCATACCTATTTCCATCTCAGAACTTCATCTCCTTTGTTTCCCTAAAAATACCCCTCAATACAGCATTCTCAGAGAAGACATAGGCCCTGAAAGATTTTGTCTTCAAGTCCTGTGTGGTTTTGATTTAAAAAAATCATTTTTTTTATTAGAAAAAATTTAAAAGGGTTTTTTAATCAAAAAGATCACATTGAAAAGGAATTCGCCATTAATTATTTAACAACTTGTTTTAAATTAGGAATAACAAAAACTTTTAAATGCCAAAATATTCTCGTATTCGCACGATTCGAAACCGTATTATCCATCCATATTTTCTTATATATAAAAATGAATCGCTGAATGTGTTGCTAAGCGCAAATCTCGAGAGCAGCAGAACCGATTTCGCTAATTCTTTTTAAGAATATTCCTTGAAGTACGAGGATGGTTCTTACGGAGAGAAAAATTAAGAAAATTGCGCAGAAAATTGGATAATTTCAGAAAACTTCGCACGTTTGGCAGTTCGCGTGTTTGAGAATGACATTTTGCTAAACAATGATTGTTTAATCAGGATTCTATTTTTGAAATAAGTTGATAAATTTATTTAAAGTAGGTACTCCCCTAATAGTTATGAATCAAGAATTTTAGATATTTTAAATAGGTAGGTACCTATGTTAGGTACCAAATTTAATATACATGAAAAATGGAAATTTGAATACAAATTGTAAAAGGTGGCACGCGGGCTGTTTAAAACTGAATGTACTGGGATTGAATATATGGTACGCGGGAGGAGGGTTGGCGGGACGAGGGAGAGGGAAAGGGAAGAGGGAAGGTGGGGAAGGTGGAAAGGGAACGCGGGAAAGGAATGGGACGTGTGAGGGGGGAGGGGAACTCGGGACGGGGGTTCCTAGGACGGGGGAAGGGGGGGGGAGTGGAGTGGGGAGAGGGAAAGTGGAGGTGACGGAGTGGGAACGCGAGAGGGGAAGAGGCCGCAGGAGAAGAAGGGGAGGTGGAAGGGGAACGGGACGAATGGGAAAGGACACTCAGGGAGGAACCATTTCTTTATTAAATGGCATAAAAACGCATGCCGGGACCAGCTAGTACCTATATAAAAATCGAAATACGTTTGCTTCTGTCTGTGTATATATGTGAGTACGTGAGTACGTGAGTAAATGCGATGTCTATATATTGCTATTTTAAGGATATAAAATGTTTGAAACTTTCAAAATATCTTCTTTAAGTTCTCGCAAAGGTTTTTGGATTATCACAACCATGACAATACATCTGAAAAGCTTTTTAATCACTTCAAAATCTCTTACAAAACTGTCAAAAATGTCAAAATTTGGGAATGACATTTTGCAAAACAATGATTGTTAAAACAAAATTCTATTTTCAAAATTCTTTAATTTAATTTATATATTTGAAGTACTCGCCTCATACTTTGAATCGAATCAAGAATTATAGATGTCTTAAATAGGTATCTATGTTAGGTACCAAATTCGACTGATTGTTCTAATAATATACAAATTTTAATAAAAAAAATTGTAATAGGTGGCACGCAAGCTGTTTGAAAACTGACTGTACTGGGACTGAATACATGGAACACGGGAGGGGGGTTGGCGAGAGGGTAAAGCGGGATAGGAGAGCGGGAAGGTGGAAGTGGAAATCGGGAGGGGAAGGGACATGCAGGGAGAAACAATTTATTTCTTTGAATATGGCATTGCAACGCACGCTGGGTTATTAATATATCAATGTCAATTGTATATTATGCTTCAATGTTATATATCTCATGCCATAAGTTTTCACACGTGTGATGTTTATTCACACACAGGTTGGTTGTATATAAGGTAAAATAATATCTACAGTGAAAATCAAATATAATCCGGATTACATTAATGTTTTGTTTCTTGTTTAAGGCAATTCACCCTAAAAAGAGTGTTATGTGAAAAATGTAAATAAACCAAGAAAATGATTTCTGTTGTTATCTTTTTCTTGGTTGAATTTGGAAGTTCATGGAATAGTAGTTTTGTTTTTATCGTGCATAAATACATTCTCGTGCATAAGCTAGGTACTCGATAACTTGTTGTACAAAGGTGAAATGCCTCTGGCAATTAAATAACAAATCACGTTTGGTTTAACAAAATTAATACGAATGAGCAAACAGTCAAAACAGTTAAAACAGAAAAACACTTGTTTTTAAATTTTATTATTATTATTATTTTTCTTTGTTTTACAATTTTGTGGACAAATTAATCCTTACTGGGGTACCCATTCTAAGTTCACATTGTAGTATTAACAAGATTAAAACAATTTTAAACTTTTTTCTATTCATTTTACTTTTGACCGTAACAGGTTTCAGCCTATTAAGGCCATCGTTAGACTGGTTCCCTATACTATGGTTTAAATATATGACTTTTGGGGGAGGAGTGTTAACAGGGGTGGTATACAAGAATTTTATTCAAATTATATGGATTTTCCTATACTTGCTGCTATTTCGTGTTTCACAATTAAATTTCCAGTTATTTGGTTTTTAGGTATAATAGGCCACTTGCATGGATTTCATAACGACTTGGAAAAAATCGTGTGGATAGATTTTTTTACTAAGATTACGAAAATGTTAGTAAAAATTTTTAGAAATGTACAGTTTACTTTTTATTTTTAAACAAAAAAATCCATTATTTGGGCCCGTGACGTCACTAAATGAAAATGTGCCGTCTCCGAAAATGTTCCTATTAATTTCGTAAGATTCCATACTTATTTTTTTTATATGGCAACACTTTGATTTCAGGCGAATTTTTGAATTTGACAATTAACGTTCACTAGATTTATTGTTTGTGCTCTGCGAACTTGGTCATTTGGTTTGACTTTTTGACAGATGTTATTAAGAGAACCCTACACATTTTACGCTGTCGGTACGTGTTTTAGAGGTATAATGGTAGTGGTGCTGATTTTGACTAAATCAAATTTTATAATATTCTTATTATTATTATAATTTACAAGTACAAGTATGTCTTAGAATATTTGCCTAAACCAGAAAAAAAATTAAAAAATGTGATGCAAGTGGCCTATTATTTGAGGAGTAGGTACCTTAGATGAATTATACACAACCCATTTTACTGTTATCATGTAATTATTATATATTTATTCTAACATTTTTTTATTGATACATCCAATGTTACATTTTAAATATATCAATCATTAATTCCGTGTTATTGAAGTGAAACTTCTATAGCCCCGCTATGATTTGGATTTTGGATGAAACGGAAATGACGATTACTGCACCTGCGACGCATCAACTGCGTTCATTGACTGCTTTGATTTTGATCACTTTTAAAGCCTCTTATTGGGTGGAATATGAAACGAAAATTACGCTGGTCCGCGCTCATGGTCACTCACTTTTCAAGTATCGGTTGAGATTGTTTTGGTAAAGTTTCGCTTCTACCGCGTGTAAACTGCACTCGATTTTTTAATAAATACGAGTATATGCTATGTATAATGTCGTAGACCGATCATAAAATCAGGCAGATCGTGTGCGCCTCGACACATCATGATCTGCCGCCATTTTACGATATGCGAAATCATGATGTGGCGGGGCGCATCATGAACTGCCTAATTTTATGATTGACCTGCGACATATATAAACGATAGTTTAAGGCTCTGCAACCGGGCCCGAAAAGAAGAAGATGGAGAGATACGAAATTACGAATGTTAGAGGAGAGCGCTAACATTTACAGCGACAAAATCGATGCGAAAATTGGGAAAATGTTTAATAAAACACAACTCGTTTAAAATAGAGCAAAAATCTCGCTGGCATTATTAAACAGCATTTAAAGAAACACTGAAATACACATAACTCGTAAAATAACTGAAACAAACGTGTTAATAATTATTTTTGGAGCATACTTTGCGATTTTTTTCTATCGAGGGAATTTTATATAATTTGCGTTTCGGCGCGGGCAAAGTCTAGATATTATCTTCAAGAATAACATATATTTTTTTAAGAGCTTTAAAATTTACCGTGTTTAAGGGAAATGTGTAATAAATCGGTACAAATCCGGGTTGCGAGCCTTAAAGCTCCTTGTGAAAATGGCGTTGCAATATAAAATATTTGCGTTTTTGTATTCCCAACAGAAAAAAAACGAGTGTGCTTTAGATCACACTACTGAAGTAAAACTTCACCAACTTATATCTCCCTCTCAACTTCCGTTCGCCTCGCCTAACCGTTCGCGTCGCCCGATCACACTTTTCATAACGCTCTCGTCACGCATTCACCAGCTTATTCCCCAAGTCAAGCGTGCGTAAAAAAGTTTTACTTCAAAAATGCAAGTTTCATAATGCCACAACTTCGAAAGTTTTTGCTACCTCATGATTTTATGTTGATTTACCTAAAAATCATGCATCAGAACTTTTAAAGTCTATTATTTGTTCAGTATTTACTGCAATCGAGTTTAATATCATTTTTTTGTCTTTTTTTATTTTTTTTATTTATTTATTTCTATATATTACAGTATTTACCTATTTATTATAATTTTTACATAATATATTATGAAAACATTTTTACATAATATATTTTGAAATTTAATTATGTTGGGTGTAAGGTAGGTTTGAGAAGGTGAAACTGTGGATGGGTAATTTTGTATGTTTCGTGAACACCTCACTAGGAGAACCTGTGCTGAGGTGTTTACGTGTTTGTGATTAAGTTTGACAAGTATTTATGTGTGGTAGTAGAAAGTTTTTAATTTTTGTTTTAAACTTTAAGAGAGATAATATTAAGATATATATATATATATATATATATATATATTTGAAAAAATAAGAAAAATATGTATATACATAAACATACATATACATACACGTACATGCATATATACATATAGATATATATATATATACATACATTACAATACACACATATACAAGTTGTAAGTCTATGTATAGTTGGTGAATAAATTTTATAGTATATAGTTTTTTAAATTTACAGATTCTTTACTAAATGAATATTTAACTAACTAACTAACTAACCATCACGCCGTTTCCCCGCAGGGGTAGGCAGAGAGGACGGACCGCCAAACAACTCGGTCTTGGCACACACTCTTTGCCTCACTCACATTCATACATCGTCTCATACATACTCTTCTATTATTCTGACTTTTGACATGGCCCGTCTCAAGTATCTGATTTACTTGATCGTGCCATGTCTTCCTCGGGCGTCCCCGACTTCTTCTACCATTCACATTTGCATCATATATTCTTTTCACACTACTTTCTTCGTTCATTCGCTCTACGTGCCCAAACCATCTGAGGGTCCCTTTCTTAATTTTGCTCATTATACTTACATCAGCCTTACATTCTTTGCGGATATTCACATTTCTAACACGATCAACGATCATACATGGTTTTACCACACATACGTCTCAGGGATCTCATTTTTAAAATTTACAGTGTTTAAGGGAAATATGTAATAAATCGGTACAAATCCGGGTTGCGGGCCCTTAAGGAATAATTGTAGTCTGAAGATGGCCTTAATAGGCTGAAACCGGTTACGTTCAGAAATAAATTAAGTGGAAAAACATGACAATATTTTAACACATTGTTACAATGGAATTATCAAAAATAGAAACATAAGAAATAAGAATAATAAATTCATTCGGAAAAAAACAATTATTATTATTTCTACACAATGTTCCGATAAAACAACGCATTCGACAGATTACTCGACTAACTGAGGAAAACAAACTCTTTGAAAATAATTTTATCCAATCTGTACCCAAGTAAAACTATTAGGACTTATGCCACAATGCCAACTACATATAAATTATTGTGTGTACGTATATATGTATAGTCTGAACACCCAAAGCTTCGAGGAAAATTTCGAAGAAAACATAGAATTCATCGATTTAATTATGTTAAATTATATCGATAAGTAAATTATGAAAAAAATATCTATGACGGACAAGGTCAAACACGGGCATAGGAAACATTTTGTTTGTTAATTTATTGTGTAGGTACATGGAAAATGCTGTTTTATTAAATCACTTTATGATTTGAAATTATTGCGGTGTCCAAAAACTTTTTTTAAGAACATTTGTATGTTAAATATTTATGATAATTTGGTGCACATTTCATTCGGGCCGTGTTTAAAGTTACCCACATTTTATCATTAGGTGGGATTCAATGGAGATGTAGCACAATCGGTAAAGTAATAACAACTACATAATATCATCGGAAATACTATTTATTTTTGATAAATTCATTAAGGCATTGATCAATTGATTTGCGTGAAAACATGAAGATAACTCTAAGATGAAGATAACTCTAAGATGTGATAACTCTAAGTTTTATGACTGGTGAAATTCATTTGTTTATTTAGAAGTGGTTGACTCCTGTGTATGTGACAGGAACTCCTGCGGTGTAGCCAACAGACTTGACCAATGGGGTGGAGTAGGCGGATACAGCGGGTACGCCATGGTAGGCGGACACAGCTGGGACACCGTGGTAGGCGGACACTGCTGGATAAGCGGAGTAAGCGGACACAGCTGGGTAGCCGGAGTAGGCAGAAACAGCTGGGTAAGCGGAGTATGCAGACACAGCTGGGTAAGCGGAGTAGGCAGACACAGCTGGGTAGGTAGCGTGGGCAACAGCGGGGTAGGCAGCCTGAGCAGCGTATGCGGTCTGTACTGGCAGGGCGGAGTAGGTGGCTACACCGTTAAGGGCGGACACTGCGGGGTAGGTGGCTACTTGTTGCACGGTGGAGACAGCGGGGTAGGTGGCGACCTGCTGCACGGTGACGAGGTCAGCCTTGGGCTTTGGTACAGGTTCGGGCTTGGCGGCGCAGAGGGCCACGAGGGCAGCGAAGAACAGCTGGAAAAACAATCACATTTAAAAATAAATCGAAAGAGAAAAAAAAGAACCCTAATTTTAACATACATATTGTTTATCGAGTCTTAGATCGCACGCGATCAAAAAAGATGATTTTTTTAACCGAAAGACGGAATTTATTATTGAGCATGTGCCTGCCGTAAGGATCTTAACAAACGGTTTGCAATATATAGAGCACAGGTGTCAGATAGGAATACTGTCCTTGTTTTGCCGTTATTTCAATGGAAGATACTTCGAGGAACTAGCGTAATTGATTCCTTCAGCACCGGCACAGTCGGCAAACACGCTATACGCGCGCTCAACATTTGTACACAATTTTGGTCACATAAGAGCGGATCGTTTCGACAACTCATTCCTGATTTCAAGACCTCTTTCAAGTTCAAGACAAGCTCTTCAAGATCAAGGTTCACTCTTTCATTTCTACGCAAAGAACTTCATAACAGCATTCCCAAAGGAATGAACAGACCCCGAGGAAAAATCTTTTCCTCCGGGCCTCCTACGTGAAGTTAATGTAAAAAAAGGATCAACATTCTAATTATTCCGAACAGAGTGAAACACGTATAAAAATACTGTAAAATATTATAACTAAAAGAAGCATAGAATTAATAGAGAATTTGGTGCAGAGCAGAAGGTCTAGAATGAATGAATTAATAAAAAATACATGTTTAAATTCTGATACCAAATTCTTAGGCAACATCGCTTCATGTCTACAGAACTAATAAATAAGTAGTCGAATCTATACAACAAACTCAAAGCATTTTGTCGATAAATCACTAAATATTTGTTAATGGTTTTTGAAGAAGTACGTTCGTTCATTCTCATGCTAATTATCTAAATCGTTTGTCTACCCGCACAAATTTCAATATTTAAGATGTTTTGACCTTGTTTATTAACAAAATCCTCGAACTCGGTTTAACCGAACGTAATAATTTACGTCAGCGAATTGAAAGACAAAAGAAAATCTCCATAGTATTTCGCGTATACCGAAATTCAAAGATTTTAAATATTTCAAGATGCGATGTCCGCGAAAATATTACAATCAGTTCCTACTCAAAATATTTAGCGAAAATAAAAAAAAAATATCAAACAAAACACAACGATTTTCAAAACAACAAAATAAGCGTTTGAATTTGATATCAAATTCTTTTATGAAAACTATACTCACAATCTTAAACATGTTGAGTGGAGGGTTGGTGATTGTCAGAAGGAAGACAAAAATCGAATGATAAAAACCTTCATTCGAGGAAGCTTTTTATACTTTGACAAAATGCTGCAAAGATCCAGAGTTATAAAATATTCTTAACGCCTCTGCACAAAATAGTCGACCAACTGCTTTTAGGTCGAATTTCACAACGGAACAGAACACATCAATAAATGATCTCAAACGAAATTCAATGAAATTCTTATTAATTGCCTAGTATGTTTATGATAAATATTCGGTATTCTAGTTAAAATTTTAGAATTCGTTTTGTAAATTTAGAACTTGCGTGAGGATGAACATGTTTTGCGTAAGTTATTGTCAGTTTTTGAAGTAAATTTTTAGTCTCACAAAACACTCATTTGATTTAAATACATCTTAAGTGACTTCACCGCGTTTTTTGTCAGCAGGGGTTAATGAAACGGACTTGGAGACTTGCAAAAAATTGTCGGTATCGATAATTCTTAGTTTATCATTTTCTTAACTTTTAACAGTAGATTGTTTTATATTTCTTAGTCAAATAATTTTAGCTGCGAACTGCGATATGTATTATCTGTAAATGATTTTTATCGTTTTTATTTGAAAAACTTTCAGAAAAGATTCAATTTTAATCGGACACATTAACATGTATTAAAAAACAGGTTAGCCTGTTAAACAAATCTCGTAGTACCTACCTCTAAGCATAAAACGAATACTACTGTCTATAGGCCCATTGAACCCGCGGACATGTGGATTGTAGACAATCGCAATGTACTCCAGATTTCGTATGTCTTATTCAAAATATTTGTTTATTAAAAAAATAATGTAAAGTTAAAAAACATAGGTCATTCCTTTATCGAGATGTGCATCTTTACAATTATGGAATTTTAAAAAATATATATAAACTTAATAACGCAGGTAATAATAGAAAAAATCGAGTGCAGTTTACACGCGGTAGAAGCGAAACTTTACCAAAACAATCTCAACCAATAGGAGCCTTCAAAATTGAGGTCATAATCAAAGCGGCCAACGATCGCAGACCTAGCATCATTTCCGTTTCATATCTCAACCAATAGGAGCCTTGAAAAGTGACATCATAATCAAATCGGACAGTGAGCGCAGTTTAAAGCTTCGAAGGTGCTGTAGTGCGTCATTTCCATGTCATCGGAATTTCAAATCACAACGGGGCTAAAGAAGTTTCACTTCAAAATACTCTTACAAAGGAAGCACTAAATACAGTCGTCATTCGAACATTAATTACAGTAGGTATTACATTTATTTAGGTTAATGAAAGAAAAATTCTGAGGCGCATCTTCGGATCGGTTCTAGAAAATGTATTTTGGGGCAGACGTTACAACAATGAGCTGTATACTCTGTATAAAGAGCTAAACGTCACAAAATTTATAAAACTGGGAAGACTTCGGTGGCTGGGTCATGTGGAGAGAATGACCGAGCATCAGGCACCAAAGTCCCTGCTGAACTCAAGACCGATAGGGCGAAGGAGCCTGGGAAGACCAAGGTTAAGATGGAGCGACAACGTCCTCAAAGATATATCTATCTTGGAGCTTCTACACTAGAGAGAGCTGGCACAAAACCAAGATGAGTGGAGGAAGACTCTTGAGGAAGCCAAGACCCACCAGGGGTTGTAGAGCCAAGAGTGATGATGATGCTTATATTTATAGTTGGCAACAATAACGCTCTACTATAAACTATTTTGTAGACGGTACCTGTGGTGGTTTATCAGATGCACAGGGAGACCATTCTGACAGTGACAAGGGATATAACTTGAATAATAAATTATTAACAAAAAATATATCAAAATAAAAACAAATTAATTAAAGATAGGTAAATAATAACAGGTAAGTAATAATAAGTAAATAATTAAACAATTTTGTAATAGTAACTTGATAAAAGAATGTTCTGGTATATACTCTACCGGCTGATACATTAAAGAACCCATTCTAGTGTTGCGCACTTGTGGTATCTATTGCCAGTAAAAATGTTGTTGAAATTTTTTACAGAGCCTGTATTATGTACAATTGCCTTACTGTCATAATTTGGCTTTCACTGTATAATAACTGTGATGAATACATAAAACTTTTCTTAAACATTATTTTTAAAGTAAATTTTTGTGCAACTTTTAAAGGCTCTAGATATATGTCTTCTTATAATTACACATAGGTTAAAGTTTTACGTACGGAGGCGTGTCTCATTGGATTGCGGATGCAGTACCGAAAAGTACTCCATCCCCCGCAAGTGAACCAATTGGCCACAGGCACTATTAAGTATGTATGTAAATCATCGTGTTGCCTAAAATATTAATAACTCAGGTACGCCTTATACGTCATACGGATGTCTAGTAATATTACATTGTTTTGTAAACAAGCTTATGGGTCTGAGTGGTTAAGATAACTTACAAGAAGCCAATCTAACGAAAGGTTTACTAAAAAAAAACATTAAATAACTCTGTTACTGAGCAGAGAAAAGAGATTTTAATAGCCTAATTTATATCTTATTAATCTTTTAACTTCCAAATTCTTTCAGGTTTTACTTAGAATCTTTCTTAATAATATTTTTGTTACTGAACCTGTGAACAATGTAAACCAACAATATGGCGTTCATCTTATTTTTGGACAGTTAAAAGTATTTTAAAGCTTCTAAACTCATGGTTGAAACTAAAATTTAGGCGGAAAGTAGTTTCGTTAATTTAGAATCTTGAAAGAGAAAAATTTTGCAGATCCAATGATGGCAGAACTGAATTTAAGAAGTCTTATTATATTGGCTCCATACAGGAGACCATGAAAAATTGGGAAAATCAATTATTGCATATGATTTAGGATCATTTTAGAAAAAATATTTTTATTTATTTATTATATATTTATTACAGAATTTATTATAATATCATAAATACAATTACGTTTATTAATAAAGTCAGCAAAAGATTCACGTTTATCATGAAGTGAGAGTTTAAATATTTGATTAACATGAATTATAAGTAGCGTGGTTCCAATGACAATATGTGAATGGTCTATTGACACAAAATTATCGTAATTCAACAAGTAATTAGGCCATTTAGTCTGTTTGAGACGTTCAAATGGTATTCAGCGTTAATATTTTAGAAATTATGAATAATTTGTGTGGTATAAAACCAATAAACACCTTTTCATAATTTTTTTTAAATTAGCCAAGTATGTTATCTTTCGGGATGCTCTATGCAGAGTCTTTTTAAGGAAATGAAGAATTGGAAGTTCTGGGAAGGAAAAAGGTATGAATCTGGGGATGAGTGTCCATGAGCGACGAACTTATGAATCCATTCCTCCCACTGCGGTGCAAGGCGATGGGACGATAGTCAGGCTGGAGAAGTTTAGGTTAGGTCACCCTCAACCAGTCTCTCGATCCGGCCCTTCCACACAGTACATGCCGAACCTAGATAAACCTCACCCCATGAACCCGGTAAGTCACCAAAAGTAGCGAACCACTTGGGGTGGCCTACGGAAAGGGTGTTGGTTATCCAATAAATGGTTCCCGGAGCGCCGGTGCCCATACCCGTCTCATAAATTGGAGAAGTTATTTTAATATTTATGTTTCTTAGCTTCAAAATAGAGGAATGCTACCACAAGTATTCTTAAGAACTTATTTTCAGTACCTTTTATATATGTATTAGGGCCGGTTTTATAACCATTCGATCGTCACGCTTGATACCATTTTAACAAATATTTGGTCTACCGCTTGATTTTGCCGTTTTATAAACATTCGCAGGGCTACCGGTCGGTTATACAGCGGTTAATGATTTACGGGCCGATTTTGGCCAGTTAAATGGATAACAATCCGTTTGCTGACGTTTTTTGACAATTTTAAGTGGGAAGTTGTTCTTGGAGCTCGGTTATTTATTTATTATCTAAATCAGTCAGTAACGCCAGCCCAGCTTTATTTCTTTTATATATTCAATAATATTATTATTCAATTTATAAAAACAGTTTATTTATTAACAAGTTCTGCTATGTAATTGTTATTATGCGCGACAGCTGTTTCGCCTAGTTTGGTAATGCCTCCAGAAGGCGAAATAGCTGTCACGCGTAATAATAATTACATAGAAGAGCTTGTGTATAAATAAAAAAAAAAATTAAATTGAATAATAATTTTAATATTTATAAATTGGATAATAATATTACAAATAAAAATTAAAATGGGGATCCACAAATTAAACTTAATAAAAATAAATAAGTTATTATTAACACTACGTTTCTAAGCTCTGGGATCAATGATGCAAGCAGCTGGCGATTTTACAGGAATCTCCAAGTCGACGCATCTGTATAAATAACAATGCAAGTAGTGGATTGTTTTTTTTTTAAATTTTATGCCGACAACCCGGGCGTTTATTGTTTTAAAGTGTCGTATACGGAGAGTGACTCAAGTAATAAAACTTTCGGACTAAATGAAACCGATGACCGCTAGTAATGCACATTTGTTTATAATACGTAAAATAAGATAACTAACGGATAGCGGTCCGTTTACGAAAAACGGTTCGTTACGTAACTGAAATTTACTTCGTTTATAAAACCGGCCCTAACTAACTTAAGTTTGGTCTAAAATGTGCACCGTTGTAGCAAAACTATTTCTAACTATAAAACTCAAATAATGAGCATAATGTCATAGAGTTGGTCACCGGACAACTCAGAATGAAAACAACTCAGAAGGACCTCAGAAAGGTCATTAAGAGTGATGATAAAAAAAATACTTTAAAAAATGGTTAAATAGGTGAATAGGTTAAGTTAGATTAGGGTTTCCGGCTATTTAACAATTATTTTTTCATAGCTTTAATGACCTTTCTGAGGTGTTTCTGAGTTGGTTTCATTCTGAGTTGGCATGGAACCCATAGAGTTATACACAATGTCATAGTTTGTTTGTTAACATAACAATGATCTGTTTTGCTTGTTTTACATTAAAGGAGTTGGTCCAGCAACGATATTAAAATTTATGAATGTTGATTCAAACTGGTCACAAGATTAATCATTAATCAATTTGTTAAAACCTTGATTAATAGCGTCACGAAATTTAATCATTAAAGGGGTTATCTATTCATAAAGCCACTTTTCTTTCATTGTTAAAAATGAATAGTTAATGCACCCAATAAAAATGAAATGTCATGATTATCTTTGCAAGATAAATGAACTAGTTGCATTGATTGGCAACAAAAGAAATTTCATATTAATACCTACAGCAAGTCTAAAAATACACTATGATAACGATCTAGTTATGATAATATAAACCGTAAAATATAGCACACGTTTTCATTATGATCTAAAAATAGAGCCATTTTCGTTACAAGTTGTTACTTACGTCAATAATGATAAGTTAATTATTTGAATTAGAATAGTGTTCCGCACTAATTAGACACGTCTACAAAGGTCTTACAAATACATTTATGACCTTCTTGGTCCTCTTACATAGAATACACCAAACACCCTTTTGGATACAAACAATATTATTTTCATCCAAATATAGTCCACATAATTACTGTTACATAATTAACTCTGTATCTCCTGAAATAATGTAACATTAGGAAAATATCGAACTTCATGTAAGCAATGATCAAAATAACAAGGGCAATTTAATAACAATATTCATTTAAGAAGAAGATAACACTAATAATCTAAATGAAAATATGAAAAAAATTGATCAACTGGGACTCGAACTAAGAACGTCTCGTCTAACCGGCACGTGCGCTTTTTCCAATTGCCATTGCCACCTTCCGTCAAACCGTCGTACCTGGGTTTGAGTCCCGAGTCCTCGAGTTGCGACCATTATCTTTTTCTATTTTTCTGTGTTTTGTTCTCTTTCATATTTTCATTTAGATTATTAGTGTTATCTTCTTCTTCAATGATATATTACCATGTTGGGAATAACCTTAAAAAAGTATGTAAAGAGAGTTGTTCTCATAAAAAAAAAAAAACTGCAATATGAAATATTATAATCAATTAGAAATTTGTAAACTTAAATGTACAAATTACTAAAATAAAATTCAAATAAAAAAAAAAAAAAAAAAAAAAAAACAAACTTCAATTCAATTTCAATGGCGTTAAATCGACGTTATTTATTAATCATTGAAGATATAATTTTAACAACTCTCAATGTAAATATAACACATAAAATTAGAAGGTAACGGTTGCAACCGGGAGCCGAATCCAGGTCCTCTTGTCTTACCGGGACACGCCGACTACAAAAATAATAATTTAATAATTTGTAGAGCGTCGTTTTTGAGAAAAATCACCTCAAGGGCGCTGTACAATTTATTTTGAGTTCTGAGACTCTATCTAATTTTATTATTTAGAAACAGATACAGAAATCAAAATTGCCTGGCAGGTCACATCCGATAAACTTTAATTAGAAAATTTATGCTTGGAGAATTCTCTTATTCTTTTTTTCTCTTTTGCCTTTTCTCTTTTAATTTCCTTTGTTTTATCTACACATAGGTCCTAAGGAAAAAAAATCCTCAAGGCCTATGTCATCTTTGGGGATACTGTGTGGAGGGTATTTTAAGGGAAAAGAAAAGGAGGGGTATGAGGGGTATAAAGGTATGAGGGGTTTAAAGGACTTTGAGGTTCAACGTGTCCAGGCGTTACGGACGTATGAATCCATCCCTCCCAGTGCAGTGCAAGGCGATTGGTCGAGACAGTCCGGCTGGAGAGGTCTAGGTTTTAGATCTCCCTCAACCAGTCACTCCCTCAGCCAATCCGGTCCGCTATGCAGTAGGTGGACAAACGCATTCGCTGCGAACACCAAACCTCGCCCTATGAACCCGGAACCAAATGTATCGAACCACTCGGGGTGACCAATGGCAGGGGTCCAAATGTTTCCCGGGGCGGTGGTACCCATATTTGCCTCCAAAAAATGTATATATATTGATGAGGATAATTGAAAGGTCTAAGTTTATTGCATCATTAACATTACCCACCGAGATAGTTTTAAAAATAACGTTTTTTTAGATAGTTGAGTACTATATAATATTAAGATATAAAAATTGTTCTTCAAGCTTTTCAATCTTCTTATTATATAAAACAAAGTAGGGTTGGTTACCCCATTTATAACTCAAGAACGGCTGAACCAATTTTTATGATCTTTGAATGGTTGGATTTGTCTCCGCCCCGAATAGCAGAATAGCTATTAAATTATCGGAAAAATTCATAACAAAAATGTTTTGATAAAAATTCTTTTCTGAAGAGCTGCAGTAATATTGTGATAAGTACCTATCTACAATATTGAATAGTGGATAAATTCCAAAAAATCAAAAACATCAAATGTCAATGCGTTGATTGTTTTGCTTTTGTTCTTAAGCATATAATGCTGCCCCTCTTTCTTACACACTAAATGTCAATAGCCGAAAATGAGACAAACGGTGAACGTATGTCTGAACCCCTCCAAAGAAAAATACAATAATCATAATAAATCTCCATCACGCGTATAAAGAAAATGAATTGCAATTCCGTAAGTAAGTGGAAAAGTAGGAAAATCACATAAATATAAAACCATACACAAAGCCATCTCTGATACTGACAACAGTTGCGCATCGATAATTGCTTCATTGTATAATTTTTAACTTAATAAAAAAACCGAATTTAAGTCAGCTAATAAGTTAAAAAAACAGTTATTGATTCTGAGGCGGTACGAAGTTGTCCGGGTCAGCTATTAATGAATAAAATCAACAATTTTCCTCATTTAGCGTTTCAAAGGGAATGAACCCAATTTTCTGACCCAGAGTCATGTTAGTGTAGTAATCTATGTGTGTAGGTACTCGTACATCTCAGTAACGGATCCTGAAGAAATACTTACATGCATGGCGTATTTATTTTCCTTCACCAATAGTGATTTTTTGATGTGGATCCCTATTAAGGAAACTAAGGAACATCTTATTCGTGATTTTATTAAAAACATTAATTGTTAGATTACGGGATTATCTCCTAAAAGTGTAATTGAAATGCAAAATTAAGATGTTATTCAAATTTATGTTATATTTTAGCCCATTAAGGCACTAATAAAAATCTTAAAAACCAAATATCGATAACGTTTGTTGTGTTAGTGTTGGTTGTATCTTCAGCGAACCCTTGAACGTTTAACCTGTCAAAGGCCAGGGTTTTTTACCTTACCTTTTTTAAATTACCTTAAGAACAAGAATGGAGGAAGCTATTTTAAGCTTTATTTTATGTTATATATTAATGGAATAAAATTTAAAATCTCATCCAAATTATTTGAATTAATATTCAATTTTGAAATTCGATTCTCGCGCGCCGGCGCGTTCCTGGCAAATGACAGGTTAAAGGGAACATTTCTGTAAGACGACCAAGATAATTCAGATAGCCTAGAGCTAAAAGCCTGCCTATTTTTGGATTAGATCATATCGTCGGTAACATTTTGCCCTTCAACACTTATCCGCAAAATCAATATCCGAAGTTGGGACCACATAACAGAACCACGTACAGACCATAATTGGTTTTCACTTAAATAGAGAACCTAACCTAACCAAACTGTTAATCTTAATAACACTTGGATAAAACAATTTTATGTTGTTAAGTAAATCTCTCTTGATGAATTCACGGTCAAAACATATGAGCTGTCCATTTGTTATAAATAAAATTACAATAGCCACACTTCACAAACAACCTGTTACAAACGTTTAGGAATTAAACTAAAAAGGTTAATATTTAAGGAAAAAATTTATTTAAAATTCGGAGGTTTTTAAGTCCGATTTATAATATAGTCTCTAAATGATACATTTGATAATAATGGGATGAATAAATAATGTTTGTGTGATGGTTTCGGCTAGCCAAACATTTTATTTTAGCAGTTTTCCATTTTGATCTTTTTAAATTGGAAGATTTGTTGCACGTTTTGATTGCTAAATATGGTGTCTTTGTTTAAAGGTCGTGTTTTGTGTTTTGTAAAGTTGTCTATTATTAGGTTATATCTAGTATTATTGAAATGTATTTAAAAAAATGAGAATTTAAGCAGTAATGTAAATGAATACATTATTTTACGTTTCCCATCAATCACTCTCATTCAAAGGCACATATCGAAAATAAAAACAACGTATATACTTCGGATTTTAGTTTATTCAAAGTTTTTTATGAATTCGGTTTAGATAAATTGAAAGCAACATGTTGAAGATTTGCAAGTGTCAGTTTAGTAGTGGGCATATCCGGAGTATCCAACAGACTTAACCAGGGGAGAAGAGTAAGCGGAGTATGCGGGGTATCCAGAGTAAGCAGACACGGCTGGGTAAGCGGAGTAGGCAGACACGGCGGGGTAGGCGGAATAAGCAGACACTCCGGGGTAGGCAGAATAAGCGGACACTCCGGGGTAGGCGGAGTAAGCGGAAACCCCGGGGTAGGCGGAGTAGGCGGACACTCCGGGGTAGGCGGAGTAGGCAGCTACTCCATGAGAAGAGACGGCGGGGTAGGCGGAGTAAGTAAGAGGAGCCACAAGGCCGGGCTTAGCTGCGCAGAGAGCCACGAGGGCGGCGAAGAAGAACTGGAATATTAAAAAAATCAATAAATTAGAATAGCGAAAAAACACAATTTAGTAATTTCAGTAATATATTTTAAATCGTTTGAAACAAACCAATAAATTTACAAAAAAAAATTCAACGTAACAACCTTGAACACCGAAAAAATATTCCGGAAAAATATTTTATAAATTCGAGTATTAAATACTGATAAAAATTGAGCGATCTTTTCGTCGTTAAATGATGTCAAATGGGAAACTATTGGTAAACAGGCTGTATTGTACTAATAGTCAAACACAAAAGGATACTTATTTGTATTATCAAAGCTCAATCATTATTGCATTTAATTCTTTTTCGCGTTACACTGAATTGATATTCTTTTTCTATTGTATTGATGAAACATTTTAAATGTATGCTCTTGGTTCGACAACGTCGAAACAACTGAGAAAATCGATAGGCCGAAGTCGTAAGAAAAACAATTTTCAGATTCACAATTTTTTTGGCGATAGTTCCATAACTTGAATTTTACTGGAAGTTACAGGCTTGACACACTTGACTTGACGAAATTTCACTGATTTATATACATTTTTAATAACTGGATCACATAGCTATACTTACAATCTTGAACATGTTGAATGGAGGGTTCGGTGATTGTCAAGAGAAAGACAAAAGTTGAATGATACCAAAATTCACGTACGGAAGCCTTTTATACTATTACCGAGCAGGTTTAAAGAACTGTACATGCAAAACAAATGCCTGCCAATGTCGGAACAATTGCGACCAACCGCCGAAGGTCGGATTTCAAACACCACACCATCAAAGTAATTCTACGCCCAATAGAGGAATTTGTACGAGATCTTGATGTAAATTTCAGAAGCCAGGAAAGAGTATGGTTTTCCAGTTTCGCGTTAGCAAAGGACGAACTGGTTACCGCCTTAGTTAATGACGAATTTTGATCCACCACTATCATGACACGAACTGATTTACGAAATCATTCAAATGCTCTGATTACCGGTTCTCAATCTTGTACTATTATTTTTTTATATAATATTTAACATTTCAAATCATTGAGTATTAAAAAATCAGAGTGTGCAATTCACACGCGGTAGAAGTGAAACCCTCAGAAAACTAAAGTAGACAAGAGTGGGAAAGCTACAAAACACACCTTCGTGTGTCCTCTTTAGGAGACCGATTATACCAGCTAAATCTTATAGATAATATTATATAATTTGTCTCTTTTTCGTGTCGTTATTTTTGTTTCATCGAGTTTCAAATAACAACGGTGGTAAATATTTTCATTATTTATTTTTGAGATGTTATGCCGTGTTGTGCTATCTCCTTCTTTAGCCAACGTTTCGGACGGCATTGCAGTGTCCATCATCAGGGCAGATCCGGCAGATCCGGTAGATGTATCCGGTAGATGATCCGGTAGATATACCGGAACCTCCTGATGATGGACACGACAACGCTGTCCGAAACGTTGGCTAAAGAAGGAGATAGAGCTACACGGAACAACACCCCAAAAACAAATAACGAAAACACTTTTGGCCGTGAAAATCTAAGATGTTTTCGCTTCAAAAACGGTAACATAAAAATTTGATACTATGATAAATGAGGAGATCAGCGAAAGAGTGGCCCAACCCACAAAAAGTCGTAATGAGCGGAAACATCATTTGTTACATATTTTTGTCACGTCTGTGAAGCCACAGTGGCCCAATTTTAGTTTTCATTATTTCAAAGATCATTTTAAATCAGTGAAAACTAAAATTGAGCCTCTGTGACTTCATAGATATGACAAAAATATATAACAATATGATATTTTTGCTGATGTGGGTTGGGCCACTCTTCCGCTGAGCGCCTGAAATGTAATTCTCATTTGACAAAAATAGCAGCAGATATGCATCAAAACAACATGTAAATTATACAAAAGTATGTTCTTTGAATAAACTGATCATTTAAGACAACTTAATTATGTAACATTTCTAAAATACTTTTCTTGATTCATTTTATGGATCGAATGCAAAAAAAACTAAAATAATATAACATTTTTGTCGAAAAGGTTACACATTTTTTTCTGTTAAACTAACACTGTATATAATTAACATTATAGCCTACCGATTCATGAATTGCGTATTAATCTATAATAAAGTCAAGGTATTCATTTTTGTTAGTCTCACATAGCACTCTTTTTAGGGTGATTTTCCTTAAGGTTAAACGTCACGTACGTTACGTTACAATCTGCTCATTCACAGAATTGCGCCAATTAAATAATGTAGGTTTTTAATACTTTTTGCACGTTTTGCTTTAAAATATTGAGGTGAATTAATTGGTTGCGCCCGTATATATTTAATATGAATATAAATAAATAGTTTTATCCATAAACAAATACAAATCTTTAAAGAAAATCTGAAAAGTACAATATTGGATTGAGTCACCGATACAAAATTGAATTTTTCAGCCTTTCTTGAAAGATTTGGATTTGTTCATGGACAGAACTATTTATTTATATTCATGTTAAATATGCACGGGTGCAAACAATTAATTCACCTCAATATTTTAAAGCAAAACGTGCAAAATGTATTAAAAACCTAACATAATTTAATTAGCGCCATCTGTGAATGCGTAGATTATAACGTACGTGACGTTTAACCTTAAACAACAATACTTAGTCTGTAGGTAATTGGTGTTAATTTTTCCTTAGCAGTAACCATTAATTTAAGAGGGTGTTACCAGAGAAAACCAGAAATATGTCATTTTTAATTCAGATTTTAGACGTATTGACTCTTTTCCACAAAAAATTATAAATAGATTTCGAAAGATTGTTCTTTTATCTAGCATTCGCATGTTATAAATTTTAAGAAAAAATGTTTGCTTTTAGTATAACAAGATTATACCATAGGTCGTAATCATACAATCATGCAGTAAAATAAATCAATACATTATCTGGGCATCGCATGTTTTAGAATTTTAATTTTAGTTTAAATAAAATCAATAAAAATATATATCGTATATGTGTAAAATATATGTTCGTTTGTGTATTTATTTGCGCACTTACAAACTAATATATTTTAGATTTTTTTTTAATTCTTATTTAACTTAGACATTATTGAAAATGATAAATACTTAAAATAAAAAAAATAATTACAAAAAGTACATTATTTTAATAGTTTTATCATCACACTTTCAGCATTTTTGGATGTAGGTATAAATTGAAGCAAATTTGAAATGAAGTAAAATCGATATTGAGTTATAATTTTAAAAAGCTGGTACGGAGAATAATTAACCTTTATCATTGTAACCGCCCTGCCCGATCGTAAGAACGACTTTCGACGAAATGTGGATTTTCGACCGTTGGCTAGTTAAACGCTCTTAAGTTAATGGCTTACGCATAAAATGAAAACCGTTCAAAGATTTCACGCAGAAAATACAATTGAAGAAAAGTTGAAGGGTTGCATGTTTTAAGATCAGTTATCTAAAAGTAAGTAGGGAACAGCTTTATTTTTTTTATTAGCGTTTGAGTGAATGTACGACATAAAGTAATTTTATTGTTTAAACGTTGGAAATTATAATATTATGTAACATACACACGGATGCTGCCCACGCCCAAAGCCGGTTTTACTAACCGTGAACTTCTTCTAACAGAACGTTAACCAGTGTTTGTGTTTAAACTACACATATTACAATTCAACTCTTTTTTCATCGATTTGAATTGAATTTTTAACATTGAGAAATATTTGCAAAGCAAGTTATGTGAATGTTTTTCTTCTCTGCTGGTGTACGCTCTTAATGGGGGTTGATTATAATTAGAGCAATCTTTACCAGCTGATGTGCAACTCATTTCAATTTACAAAGCGTTTATTACAAAAATAGAACTTGTTATTGGAATAAAATTGGAATATCTTAGTCACCACATACGGAGCAACAATTAAAATACTATCTGGATAACTCTAATATGCAGTCTAGATGCTAGACGGTAGTAGCCTAAATATGTATCTGTAAACTAATCCCTGCGAGATCTCGCACGCTCGCTCGCTTCGTTTGTAAACGAATAAGACAGAAGATACTAGAACTACTACTACGATATATATTTTTTTAAATTGGAGGATTTATTGCATGTTTTGATTGCTAGATATGGTGTCTTTGTTCAAAGGTGGTGTTTTGAGTTTTGCAAAGTTGTCTTACAGATTTATTTATTAGTGTTTTTTTAAATGTGTTTTAAAAAAAAAAGAATAAAGGTGCAAAGTAAATAAATACATTATTTTATATTTCCCTTCAATCACTCCCATTCAAATGGTACACATCTAAAATAAAAACTACAGATAAATTTCGGATTTTAGTTTATTCAAAGTTTTTCATGAATTCGGTGTGGATAGGTTGAAAGCAACATGTTGGAGATTTTGCGGTGTGTGAGTTTAATAGTGGGCGTATCCGGTGTATCCAACAGACTTAACCAGGGGAGATGCGTAAGCGGAGTATGCGGGGTATCCGGAATAAGCGGACACGGCTGGGTAAGCGGAGTAGGCAGACACGGTGGGGTAGGCGGAGTAAGCGGACACTCCGGGGTAGGCAGAGTAGGCGGACACTCCGGGGTAGGCAGAGTAAGCGGAAACTCCGGGGTAGGCGGAGTAGGCGGACACTCCGGGGTAGGCTAAAGAGCGGGCAGCGACGGCGGGGTATGCGGAGTAGGTAAGAGGAGCCACAAGGCCGGGCTTAGCTGCGCAGAGAGCCACGAGGGCGGCGAAGAAGAACTGTAAATTAAAAATCAAAGGATAAATTAGAATCACGAAAAAACACATTTTTGTACTGATATATATTAAATCGTTTGAAACAAACCGATAAATTTACAAAAAAAAAATCACTGATAATTTCAACAACCTTGAACACTGAACAGGATATTTGACATTTAATTAAATGAAGACAATATAAGCCAAAGTCAGTCGAAAATCTGAGAACAGAAAAATCAGAAGAAGATATTGAAACCTCTGGGACATGAACCCAGGAGTGTCAATATCTAGGTATACCCAGGAGTGTCCCGGAAGCGTCAATATCTTTTTCTGATTTTTCTGTTCTCAGATTTTCGACTGACTTTCGCTTAATTTTCGCTCTTCCTTTAATTAAATATTACAATTTGAGGTTTTACTCATTAAGTTAAAATAAACAAAAAAAAGGATATTTGAAGTTTACCTACCGGAAAAATATTTTAAAAACTCGAGTATTTAAATACTAATAAAGATTGAGCGATCTTATTATTAATACTCAAAATGTCAAACTCAATATGATTCTTAGTAGTATTGTCACTGGTGTATCTTTATTGAATTAAAATCTTTTTCGCATTACACTAAATTGATTATTTTTTCGACCGTATTAATAAAACACTTTAAATGTGTGCTCTTGATTCGACAAATGCGAAACAACACGAGAAAATCGATAGGCCGAAGATGTATAGGTTCACAATTATTTTGGTGATAGTTAAATAACACGATTTTAATGAAAATTAGAGCTTTTAAACACTTGTTGTAGGAGATTTCACTGATTTATTAACATTTTGAATATCTGGATCACAAAGCTATACTTACAATCTTGAACATGTTGAATGGAGGGTTCAGTGATTGTCAAGAGAAAGACAAAAGTTGAATGATACCAAAATTCACGTACGGAAGCCTTTTATACTATTACCGAGCAGGTTTAAAGAACTGTACATGCAAAACAAATGCCTGCCAATGTCGGAACAATTGCGACCAACCTTCAACTGCCCAAAGTCCGATTTCAAAAACCATGCCATCAAAGTAATTCTAAGCCTAATGCAGAAATTTGTGCGAGATCTCGATGTAAATTTCAAAAGCTAGGAAAGAGAGTGGTTTTCTAGTTTGGCGTTAGCGAAGGACGAACTGGTTATCGCCTTAATTAATAATGAGTTTTGACTACCACTACAATGACACGAAGTGATTTACTAAATCCTCCAAATGCTCTGATTACCGGTTCTTAATCTTGTACTATTAACTTTTATATAATATTTAACATTTCAAATCATTGATCATTTAAAAAAATCAGAGTGTGCAATTCACACGCTGTAGAAGTGAAACCGTAAGAAAACTAAAGTAAACAAGAGTGGAAAAGCTATAAAGCACCGCACAAAGACGAGACCGATTATGACATCTCATGCAGGCTAAATCCTATAGATGTATGTTTGTGTTTGTCTTTTTTTAATGTCGTTATTTTTCGTTTTAATCGAGTTTCAAATTACAACGGTGCTAAAGAATTTTTCACTCCAAAAATGGTAACGTAAAAAATTTGTTTCTCTGATAAAATAATGTGAATCTCATTTGAAAAAAATAGCAGTAGGTAGATATGCATCGAAACAACTTGTAAATTATGCAAAAGTATGTTCTTTGAATAAATTGATCATTTACGACAACTTAATTGTGTAACATTTCTAAAATACTTTTCTAGATTCATTTTATGGATCGAATGCAAAAAAAAACTATAATAACATAAGATTTTTGTCGAAAAGGTTACACATTTTTTTTGGCTGACAAACTAACACTGTATAGAATTAACATTATAGCCTACTGATTCGTAAATTGCGTATTAATCTATAATAAAGTCAAGGTCTTTATTTTTGTTGATAATAGTTAGTGTGTATCTAATTGGTGTTAATTTTTCCTCACATTAACCATTAATTTAAGTCAATGGCTTACGCATAAAATGAAAACCGTTCAAAGATTTCTCGCGGCAATCTAAAAATAAGTAGGGAACACCTTGATTTTTTTAAAATAGCATTTGAGTGATGTACGACACAAAGTAATTTTATTGTTTAAACGTTGGAAATCATAATATAACGTACACACGTATGCTGCCCACGCCCAAAGCCGGTTTTACTAACCGTGAACTTGTGTTAAAACTATACTATTACATTTTAACTCTTTTTTCATCAATTTGAATTGAATTTTTAACATTGAGAAATTTTTTCAAAGCAAGTTATATGAATGTTTTTCTCTAGTGGTGCTCTCTTCTCTTTATTTTTTTTTATTATTTTATTAGGAAAATCAACAGTTACAATTATTAATAATGTTTGATGAAATACCTATGTAAAAAATTTAACCAATAATAGGTTTTTCGCTGAAGTATATTAATTATTTAGTGAGTAGGTATAAAGAAAAATCGAGAAAAATGGTTAAATTATGTTGTGGGGATGGGATGGTGGAAGGGAGTGGAAAAGGATGGATCTTTTCTGTGTAAATAATGGTATGTATGTGTAAATGTTATTAATTCATTTTAGTTTTGAAACGTTAGGTACTGTGTTAAATAAGTCGAATTCACTGTATGAAATGATAAACCTGTGTAAAGCGCGATGAATGAATGTATTTTGTTTAGAGTTAGTGTTGCATTGAGGAATGTTTATTAAACATTTTTAATGCGTGGTTTCTTCTCTCTTAATGGGGGTTGGTTATAATTAGAGCAATTTTTACCAGCTGATGCGCAACTCATTTCAATTTAAAAAGCGTTTATTACAAAAATACTACTTGTTATAGGAATGAAATTGTTATATCTAGGAATGGGCTCGTGCGCTCGGGTCCTTTGCGGGAAGCGGTTCCTATTCCTACTCCTTTTTCAAATTGACTACTCCAAGAGAACCCGGTGCCGGAACTTGGGCTCGGTCCCGAACCTGAAACGCGGAGCCGTACCGGGAACCCGAATGCCTCCACCGGCCGCCGCGGCGTGTCGCGAGTTCTCCTGGTACTAGTGAGTAGTAAGTCCTGGTGACACGTCACGGCAGCGTTTGATTTCTAGCGGTCGATTCTGTTGTTGTTTTTGGGTTATGTTGGATTTCTTTCCGTACCGATGAGTTAACTAGTTAGACGATAATATCCACTGCCACACACTAATAATTCAATATAGCAATATATTATTTGAGTGATATTAAAAAATATATATTTTTGTTTACGAAATTTACGGTGAGTGGAAGTTTGGTTTTTTTGTTCAAGACCAGATGAGTTGATTACATAAATAATAATATCCACTGACACGCACTTATCAATGTGATCGTTCAACACTAGCAATAAATTAAATTATAGGGTGAGATATGTATTTTTAGTGTCAGTTAATATTTGATTGAATTAGGCGTATCATAGTTAGAGGTTTGCTGTTAGGCTTACTGTATATTACTGGGGTTTTTCTTTAAAAAAATGATTCTTTCCTCATTATTTGTCGATAGTATAATGGATGCAAGGAAATTTTTGATATTTTTTACACATTACTTTATTGTTTGAAAGATAATGTTATTTTGAAATTTGGGTAGGAATATCGAGGTTATACATACCTAGTGATACAGTCTATAAAGTAGATTTATAGGTTACCTATTTGATTAAAAATAGTTATATTACACTGAGGCTTTCAACAAGATAAAAAAGGGGAAGCTTAGATGGTTTAGGCATGTGGACTTGTGGATCGATCCAAATCGGAGTCAGAAGAATACGCGACACGAACCTGAATGGTAGGGGAAGTCGGGGACGCCCGAGGAAGACTGCATGTTTAAATTAATCAAATACTTCGTCGGGTCATTACAAATAAAAAAAGTCTGAATAATAGAACAGTGTATACATTTTTCAATCAGCTCCACACAGGAGGCCAGGAGGAAAAATTTATCGGGGCCTATGACATGAATTCTGTGTTGACAGTCTTTTTAGAAAGGAAGGAAAGAAAGTTCAGGGGAGGATAAAGGACTCTGGGGTCATGTGTCCAGGAGTGACGGACGTCTGTAACCATCCCTCCCATTGCACTGCAATGCGATGGGTGGAGAGAGTCTGCTGGATCTAGGTTACATCTCCCTCAACTAGTCTCCCAATCCAGGCCGCCACGCAGTAGGTGGGCAAACGCATTCGCCGCCGAGACCAAGACAAAGCTCACCCCATTAACCCAGGCGACCCTGCGTAACAAAGTCACCAAACGTAACAAAACACTTGGGTTGACCTATGGTAGGGGTGTTGGATATCCAATAAATGGTTCGCGGGGCGGCGCGGGCGGTACCTATACCTGCCCCTCAAATTGAAAATTATATAATTATACCTATGAAATAGTGCATTCTTGTGTGGTATCCGTCAAGTGATATTTCACTAAATATGGAAAATTTTGAAAAAACTATGTGTCATGCGTATTATTATAAGTTGTTTATTTCTTAAGAGTTTATTGCAATAGAAAGTTATTTATCTCACAAAAACATACGCCACTAAAAGGCACCTTGCTTATTATTTTTTTAGCGGTTCCCAGATGGTGAGACTGGATCAAATAAAAACTGTCATAATTTAAAAAAAAATTACATTCATCATCATCTCACAAAAAAATATTATCTTCTTTTGTTATGTATTACGACTCTGAGGTGATTTATTGACATAGAAAAATTCGAATCAATGTCCTTAACGTATTTTTGAACGTCTTCATTTTCCATTGTTCAAATAATAATGTTGATACCATAAACAGTGATATGAATAAAAAAATTCATAAAACAAAACACAATAATATCTATTGATTCCGAAAAATTAAAAACATGTATGATAAGGAAAAGTTGTAAATAAACCCCAGTTACCGGCGCGCTGAAACACGAGTATTATAAAATATATAATGGATCGAAAGCATAAACAAACACATCAAATGCATGGCGTCCACGGCGTAGATAAGAGATTAAAATTAAAATCTCCGATTAAAAGTGAAACACTAACTTCATCCGTTGTAGCCGCGCGTTACTCGTCACCCAGTGAGTCGGACCACCGGGATCACGTAAAAACACGAATGGATTTCGTTCAACTTCGACAAAATGTACATGTACAATAGTTCCGAGTTCTTGTGCGGGTTCTACCAGCAGGTACAGGCTCCGAATTCTTTGAACCCGCGCGTCCTGTCTCGGAGCGCCCTAACGGCACCAAGTGCTCAATCCGCACCTAAGAACTCGGACCCGGGACCTGCTCCTAGAACTCGAGTACTTTTAAAAGGCAGCACGTCTTGGAGGCCTCCGGCAAAATGCAGAACTTACCCATCTCTAATCTTAGTCACATCATAAGGAGCAACAATTAAAATACTATCTGGATAACTCTAAAAAACGGTCTAGGTGCTAGATGGGAGATGTATGTAGTAGTCTATGTATATGTAAACTAATCCCTGTGAGATCTCTATAACTCGATACTAGAACTACGACTACGAATCTTTTTTTGTTAATAGGAGGATTTGTTGCATGTTTGGATTGCCATGTATGGTGTCTTGTTCAAATATCGTGTTTTGAGTTTTGCAAAGTGTTTTTACGGATCTATTATTATTAGTGTTCACTTGAAATGTATTTTAACAAAAAAGGAATTCAGGTGGAAAGTAAATAAATGCGTTATTTTATATTTCCCTTCTATCACTCCCATCAACACTTCTAAAATTAAAATAACAGATATATTTCGGATTTTAGTTTATTCAAAGTTTTTCATGAATTCGGTGTGGATAAGTTGAAAGCAACATGTTGGAGATTTCGCAGGATGTCAGTTTAGTAGTGGAGTCCGCCGTATCCGACAGACTTAACCAGGGGAGATGCGTAGGCGGAGTATGCGGGGTATCCAGAGTAAGCGGACACGGCTGGGTAAGCGGAGTAGGCAGACACGGCGGGGTAGGCGGAGTAAGCGGACACTCCGGGGTAGGCAGAGTAGGCGGACACTCCGGGGTAGGCAGAGTAAGCGGAAACTCCGGGGTAGGCGGAGTAGGCGGACACTCCGGGATAGGCTAAAGAGCGGGCAGCGACGGCGGGGTATGCGGAGTAGGTAAGAGGAGCCACAAGGCCGGGCTTAGCTGCGCAGAGAGCCACGAGGGCGGCGAAGAAGAACTGGAAAATAAAAATAAAACGATCAATTAGAATCACGAAAAAACACATTCTTGTAGTTTCACTGATATATATTAAATCGTTTGAAATAAACAGAAAAATTAAAAAAAAAACATCACTGATAATTTCAACAACCTTGAACACTGAACAGGATATTTGACGTTTACCGGAAAAATATTTTATAAACTCTAGTATTTGAATACTGATATAAATTGATCGATCTTATTATTAATACTCAAAATGTCAAACCCAATATGATTCTTATTAGTATTATCACCGGTGTATATTGATTATATTTAAATCTTTTTCGCATTACACTAAATTGATTATTTTTCGACCATATTAATAAAACACTTTAAATGTGTGCTCTTGATTCGACAAATGCGATACAACATGAGAAAATCGATAGGACGAAGATGTAAGAAAAACAATTTTTAGGTTCACAATTATTTTGGTTAAAGTTAAATAACTCGATTTTACTGAAAGTTACAGCTTTTTAACACTTGTTGTAGGAGATTTCACTGATTTATTAACATTTTTAATATCTGGATCACAAAGCTATACTTACAATCTTGAACATGTTGAATGGAGGGTTCGGTGATTGTCAAGAGAAAGACAAAAGTTGAATGATACCAAAATTCACGTACGGAAGCCTTTTATACTATTACCGAGCAGGTTTAAAGAACTGTACATGCAAAACAAATGCCTGCCAATGTCGGAACAATTGCGACCAACCTGCAACCGCCCAAAGACCGATTTCAAACACCATGCCATCAAAGTAATTCTAAGCCCAATGCAGGAATTTGTACGAGATCACGATGTAAATTTCAGAAGCCAGGAAAGAGTGTGGTTTTCTAGTTTGGCGTTAGCGAAGGACGAACTGGTTATCGCCTTAGTTAATGATGATTTTGACTACCACTATCATGATACGAAGTGATTTACTAAATCGCTCTAATTATCGGTTCTCAATCTTGTACTATTAACCTATGTATAACATATGGTAATATGTAATATTTCAAATCTTAGTTTGATACTATGATTTATGTTAATATCATTTGACAAAAATAGCAATAGATATGTACAAGTATCAAGACAACACAAAAATTATGCAAAAGTATGTTCTTTGAATAAAATGATCATTTACGACAACTTAATTAAGCAACATTTCTAAAATACTTTTCTTGATTCATTTTATGGATCGAATGCAAAAAAAACTAGGATAATATAACATTTTTGTCGAAAAGGTTACACATTTTTTTTCCTGACAAACTAACACTGTATATAATTAACATTATAGCCTACTGATTCATAAATTGCGTATTAATCCATAATAAAGTCAAGGACTTTATTTTTGTTTCATAATCATTCAATAATAATAGTTAGTCTGTAGGTAATTGGTGTTAATTTTTCATTAGCATTAACCATTAATTTAAGTTAAGAGCGTTTAATCAGCCAGCGGACGAAAATCCACATTTCGTTGAAAGTTGTTCTTACGATCATGCAGGGCGGTTACAATGAGAAAGATTAATTATTCTCCGTACCAGCTTTTTTAAATTATAACTCAATATCGAATTTATTTCAATCCAAATTAACTTTAATTTATACCTTAATCCAAAAATGCTGAAAGGCGTGATGATAAAACTATTAAAATAATGTACTTTTTGTAATTATTTTTTGATTATGAGTATTTATCATTTTTCAATAATGTCTAAATTTAATAAGAATGTTAAAAAAATCTGAAATATATTAGTTTGTAAGTGCGCAAATAAATACACAAATGGACCAATTTTCGTCAAAAAACACATGTACGTACATATTTTTTAATGATTTTATTGAAACTAAAATTAAAATTCTAAAACATGCGTTTGCTAGATATTGTATTGATTTATTTTACTGCATGATTATATTATTTGAAATGGGTGTGGTATAATACAAAATCTTTTTTGAAAATTTAACAAATCTGCAAACGACCTATGGAATAACCTTATTACAAAATTTATTACATGCGAATGCTAGATAAAAGAACAATCTTTCAAAATCCATTTATAATTTTTTGTGGAAAAGAGTCAATACGTCTAAAATCTGATTTCAAAATGACATATTTCTGGTTTTCTCTGGTAATGTCCTCTGGTTTACGCATAAAATGAAAACCGTTCAAAGATTTCACGCAGAAAAACAAATTGATTGTTTATTTTTTTTAAAGTTGAAGGGTTGCAGGTTTTAAGACCAGCTATCTAAAAATAAGTAGGAACAGCTTGATTTTTTGTAGATAGCGTTTGAGTGGATGTACAACAAAAAGTAATTTTATTGTTTAATCGTTGGAAATTATAATACAACATACACGCGGATGCTGCCCACGCCCAAAGCCGGTTTATTAACCGTGAACTTCTTCTAACAGAGCGTTAACCAGTATCGGGACATTTGCAGAATGTCCGCCATCGCAAGCCTATAATGGTCATATAATAATAAATGTTGATATTTTGACATGTTACGATCTGAATCATGATAGATTAATTGCGTATGACATTTGATTAGAGTGCTTCTGTTGAAACTATACCTGTTACATTTCGACTCTTTTTTCGTCGATTTGATTTAAATTTTTAACATTGAGAAATATAATATGCAAACCAAGTTATGAGAATGTTTTTTTCTCTGCTGGTGTACTCTCTTAATGGGGGTTGGTTATATTAGGTCCTTGCATATGAAATTGGCGTTTTATATGGGAGGAACATAATGTCGATTTTTTTATTTAATATAATACCTCTATTTATTTAATCAAAGTATGTACCATTGCTATCTATGCACTTTTTCCATCTCATAGGTAGTTCATCGATCCCTTTACTAAAAAAACCATTCGGACGGGAATCAATATAATCTTTGAAGGCAGTTTGGACTGCCCCATCGGAGTTGAATTTTTTCCCTTGCAAGAAGTTATCCAAATTTAAAAAAAAATCTTAATCTGTTGGGGCAAGGTCCGGAGAGTACAGTGGATGTCTTTGACATTCCAATTGAAGCTCCTCTAATTTGGTAGCCGTCTATTGTGCAGTGTGTGGTCTAGCGTTCTAACGCGCGTTTATTGATTTGCTTCACTCAATTCGTGAGGTACCCACCTTTCAAGCTTTTTCACCTTCCCAATTTGCTTCAAGTGGATTAAAACAGTTTTATCACTAACACCGCAGCCTGCAGCTAACTCGGACGTGGTTTGCGATGGATCCGCTTCCACAGTAGCCTTCAATTCTTCATTATCAACTTTGGTCTCCGGCCGTCCACGGGGCTTGTTCTGCAGGTCGAAATTTCCAGAACGAAAACGTTGGAACCAAAAACGCACTGTGTTTTCTTTTGCGGCACCGTCGCCATACATATCATTAATCCTTCGAGCCGTTTCTGCAGCACTGGTGCCACGGTGGAACTCGTACTCGCAAATAACGCGATATTTCAAGTTTTCCATTTTGTAAACTAAGTGACGCAAAGAAAAAAAACAATTAAGGAAAAAACAAATTAGTTATAATTTTCGAAACACAAATACTTGTGTAAATAGCTGTATAAATTTGAATTTGGAATTCCTAACCAAAGAGAAGATATTTGAGATCAAAGTTGCCAGTACGGCAAAACGCCAATTTCGTATGTAAGGACCTAATATTTAGGGCGATTTTTACCAGTTGATTGATACGAAACTGATTTCAATTCACGGAAGATTGTACAACATCTTGTTAAAGAATAAAATTGCTATATCTTGGCCATATCATAAGGAGCAATAATTAAAATACTGCCTGGAAACGTTTTTTTTTTTATTGAATACCGAGATTCCCGACTGCTCCCGTCCGGAGCCAGTGAGACTATGGCATCCCCGATTGTGGTATGTTGTCAGGCTGAAGGTAGTGGTCAGGGGAAGGAGATAGGAAAGAGGAAGGTGGGGAAGTACCTGGCTATTCAAATCTGGTGACCAAACACGGCTTAAGTCATTTCGAGTAACGTTTCAATTCTGAATAGGGTCACCAGGGCGATATTGAGGTTTTCTTCAACTTTGGCAAGTGCAAATTATTATTTATTTTTAATTCTGAAATACTTTGGCAATATTATTATTCATTTTTAATTCTGAAATACCATTAATTAATCAAATAAAATTTATTTGCGGACGCCGGGTTCGAATCTGCGACCTTTGTACCTCGCTTCGTTTGAAAACGAAAAAGGCAGAAGAAACTAGAACGATGGCGGCTGGAATTCGGTGGATTTGTTAGGGGATAGAACATAATTTCCCCAGGAGTCTCTGTCAAGTTTGGGGAAGGAAAAAGTAGTGAGAAATCTGCGGTACAGTGTGTCCATGTCATCCGAAGCCAAGACCCAGACAAACCTCACCCCATGAACTCGGTCACCCCTGCTAAGTCACCGTAGCAAACCACTTGGGGTGAGCTATGGAAGAGTTGTTGGTTATCCAATCCTGATTCCTGATTCAACCCCGATTCTGCTAAAATGAATCGAGATTTATATCCATATTACGAATACCACAATGTTATGAAAAAATGTACCGGGAAACGGGGAAGCATTGAAATATTCAAATTTGCAATAAATTTACTTAAATTAAAAATACCATCCTTAAAAGAAATGAGAAAAAAGGTACCTGCCTTTACATTTCTCATGGTTGTGGAAACAAATAATTATGCTTTATGTATATTTACTAGAATCTTCCCAATTTATTAGAATTACAATACCTCTTCACCAAAAAAAAACAATTTTTCTTCTATTAATATCAAGGTAATTTAATTTTCATCATTGAAGTTTTTGAAGATCTCTCGTGGGTACATGAGCATATTTTTTTGCCTCTTGAAGACATTGTCAAACTATCTAATTAACACAAACATGTAATTTCACCTGAATAATTTATCTCAAACATTAATGGCTAGGTTTCCATGGTGTTATCCAAGAAAAAACGTCTTTGTTCCCATCAATTATGGAGCCAGTTACGTATACATAAATATTATATTATGTCTTATGCAAATTGTATCCGCTTGCAAAACTTGTTGTTTCATGTATATTATTAAAGATCTGTAACAACTTTTTTTTCATGTGACGCCCACGTGTATATTCTTGTTTAGTATGGGGCAGATACGACAACTGGATATTTATGTATACTCCTCTGACATTGAGATCGCCAAAACAATTCATCTCTTTTTGGCACGGGCAACAAATTAAACGAAAAAAATCTAGCGTATAGGTGGCAATTTAAATTTTCGATAATGCCATCAACGACTTTTTTCATTATAACTGTGCGTGGAGACTTGGAGATCTAGCACGGACCATCGATAAAACCCTATATAAGAACATCGATATAAAATGTCAGAAGTTACGCTTATCGATCCTATATTTTAAAGTTATCTATTTCACTGTGTCCAAGTATTGTTTATACGTTCAAGTGTTATTTATTTTATGCATTTTCGAATGTACTTCCACCGAATTGAGTTATTGATATCATATCCTAAGAAAACAAAAATAAAAAAGATTTAAAACTGTTTCTGTTATTCGGTTGCATAGATTCTCAACCTTTTTTTGCCCACCCCCCACTTTGAGAATATTTTTTTTTCTAGCGCCCCCAAACTCGAGAATCTGAAAATCTGAAACAGCAATTGTCGTCACGATTATATTTACTAAACGGAGAGGACGTAATGGAATATGGGATGGGGCAAGATGGGATGGGGTGGGATGGATTTCTCTGAGTCTCCTACCGCCCCACCCCCCTGAAAGTCTGAAACGCCCCTTAATTTTCTCTCGGTCTTCTACCGCTCACCTGAAGGTCTGCAACGCCCCCAAAAGTGCGTTATCGCCCACGTTGAGAACCTACGGGTTAGTGCAATACCATCACATTTTTTTTCTTTATTTCGCTATGTACAGCAACAAAGACTTTCCTACATATATTTTTACATTGAAATTTCGACACTTTTTGTTCTGAAAAATAAAGTATTAAGGTGATTGCACACAATTCACACCTATGGTAACTCCATACATCGACCAACTACGTGCCAATAACCGGATTTGAGTAAGATTCAAATTTATTGTATTTGAATGTCAATATATCAATATTAATATTACTAAAAAATATATGAGGAACTGGATGATAAGCATCCTTCATCATGAGTTTATGTGAATATGATTTTTAATTGGCAATTCAATTTTGGTTGCTTTTGCAATATTCAACAGGAAGAGATATTGACGGAAAATGAACTCTAATATATATTCCAAATTGTGCCATGCATCGCTCCCACAGTTATGGTTCTTAAAAGAGCAAGGCTGTCAAAATAGAAAAACAATGAAAGCAACTAAACAGTTGCAACGTTCCCAGTTAAGTTTTTATGCGGCCCTAGAGTTCCTCGGTTTTGAACCCAGAGGAGTTCAACGAATGTTCATGGTTTGAAAAATATGGAGTACTTGACCTAAAGCAATTTAAATAAATTAAAAACGATAGCTCCAACTTTGGTGTCGCCCAATAAATTGACCAACACTCAGTTACTTGAAATGGTATGTGCTTAGTAGCCTAAATAGTAAGGTGCCGTCATACTAAACTAGACCTAGAGAGTACCTTCTGTTTTTTTCGTTTTCGTATAAGACGCATAAGAAAGAAAAGGAGGATCGTTGATGACGTACGTACGAGCTCTCGCTGGGACTATTATATTTCCTTATCGGCTTCTTCACTTTTCTATCCGCCCTACAATATTCCAGAAAAATGATTTTATAAATGGCAGGATATAAAAAGTAAATAATTTATTTCGTATATTTTTAAATCAAATCAAATCTGCGTAGGGTATTATACATCCTGAATAATAGAAGTTGTGACGATATGTTCTATCCCCTTTGCATATCCTCAAGAGAAATGGGTTGATTATAATTATTCCATCCGCGGAAGTCTTAGGTTAGTTTTTGGTTCACCCTAATAATTATTTTTATTTGAAAAAAAAAATCTTTTTTATATCCAATAATATTATTATTAAATTAATAAAAACAGTTTATTTTTACACCAGTTCTGCTGTGTTTAAAAATATACTGTTTTTATTAATTTAATAATAATGTTATTGAATATTATAAAAGAAATAAAAATTAAAATGCAGTTTTACAAAAACAGTTTTATCACTAAAAACCGCAGCCTGCAGCTAACTCGGACGTGGTTTACGATGGATCCGCTTCCACCATAGCCTTCAATTCTTCATTATCAACTTTGGTCTCCGGCCGTCCACGGGGCTTGTTTTGCAGGTCGAAATTTCCAGAACGAAAACGTTGGAACCAAAAACGCACTGTGTTTTCTTTTGCGGCACCGTCGCCATACACATCATTAATCCTTCGAGCCGTTTCTGAAGCACTGGTGCCACGGTGGAACTCGTGCTCGTAAATAACGCGATATTTCAAGTTTTCCATTTTGTAAACTAAGTGACGCAAAGAAAAAAAAACAATTAAGGAAAGAACAAATGAATTATAATTTTCGAAACACAAATACATGAGTAAATAGCTGTATAAATTTGAATTTGGAATTCCTAACCATAGAGAAGATATTTGAGATCAAAGTTTCCGGTACTGCAAAACGCCAATTTCATATGTAAGGACCTAATATTATGTTGTAAAATTGTAACTTTAACAAATGATTCAATAAAATTTAAAAAAAAATGTAGCTATCAGGTTAGGCTGGGTTGTGAGGCTGGTTAAGGTAGAGCTGTGGGAAAGGAATTATTAATGCGGGTCTTAAAGAGACCCGGTATATATAGGAAAAACAGATTTCACCTACGAGCCGACTTATACAGAAACGATCCAAAGAAACGACCCGTTCCCAGGAGGCCGACATCAACTGTGAACGGGTGTTTCGCTCGGGGATCAATGCTGCTAGCTCCTTAGAATACATTAAAATGCACGTGGAACAGACTTTACAGGTATTTTAATGAAGCATGGAGATGGCAATTGTTCTGTTAAGAACGGATTGTCAATCAGACGGACCGCCCTCCTTTGAACGGAATCAAATAGGTATATCAAGTATTTTGGGGGTCCAGCTCAGCTGTGGCTCCAAAATTAATTAGTGTACATACTTGAGATTTGTTCAGGGTTACCACTAACACCATTGAAGAAACTGCTAGCCCCGCACGAGTGCAAGACGCCCAGTTTCTTGGAAGTCAGATTTATCAGAGCCCTGATTTTTTTTACATTATCTCCACTCCGGAGGCCTTTAGGAAATAATTCATTGGGGGCTTGTCATTTTTTTTTAATTTTTCTTTGGGGGCTTATCATACAAAAAGCTATCACGGACTGTACTATCATCTGCGTAACAATTAATTGGTGCACATGACAAAAGGTCGTTGATGTGCAACAAAAACAAAGTCGGAGACAGAACCGATCCCTGTAGGACGCCAGCATTTATCGAGTGTGAGGAAGAGGTGAAACCATCGGCTACCCTCTGAATCGACAGGGCCTATGTCATATTTGGGGATGCTGTGTGGGGGGTATTTTTAAGAAAGGAGATGAAGTTGTGGGAAGGAGAAGGGTATTAGGGGTGGGTAGAAATCTGGGAGTCAGTGTGTCCAGGAGTGACGGACGTATGAATCCATCCTTCCTACTGCGGTGCAAAGCGTTGTTCCGAGATAGTACGGATGGAGAAGTCAAATGGACTCTCTCAACCATTCTCTCCCAATCCGGCCTGCCATGCAACTGGTGGGCAGACGCATCCACCGCCAAGACCCGGACAAACCTAACCCCTTGAACCCGGGCACCCCTGCTATGTCACCAGACGTCGCGAACCACTTGGGGTGACAGAGGTGTTGCTTATCCAAAAAAAAGTTCCCTGGGGGGCGGTACACATACCCGCCTCCCTGATACTCGAGACGGTCTGATATACTTATTCCAAGCATTTCAATGGAGTCTTTATTGGAGAGGGTGTGCTAATAAAAATTTCAAGCATGCATTTCTCACAGTAATATTTTCCTCGTAAATAATACCTATCAATAAAATCATTATTTGTATCCACACATTATTTGTATCCACATTGCAGTGTGTGTTCGAAATTGGCGAACAGGTCCGCAGACCTACCTGTTCCTTAGTTATCCTAACGGTCTGTCAGGAGATAACTCGGACAATAAAAACTGACGCCATATTATTTACAGAAATAAATCACTTTTCGATAAAACCGGACCTGTCGTGGTTTAAAGATTTATGACTGACACTGGCAAGAGTACGTTCGGAATTTTTTTTAACAAATATCTAGTCATATAACCTTCCAAATTGTCAAAGTTGATACATTGACAGTTTTGCTTTAAAAATAAAATAAATAAATCATTATTATTCAAATGTTTAAAGCATGACAACTTGATATTGATTAGACGAAGAGTTTTTTGTTACAATTTACCACTGAGAAAGCAATGACTGCTTTAAATATATACAGGGTGTTAAGGGACGTACTTGACTTACTTTAACCAGTAATTCCTTTCATTATTTGGAGTAAAAAATGTGAAAGAAATTTTAGTCTCCGCTGACTTTTTTAAAACTTTTTTTTTCAAATCTTTTTTCTTCAACATTAAGCAAGTCACTTATCAAGCAAGCAAGTTACTCAGCCGAGTAACCGACCAACCCCTTACCCCGCCTCCAATTATCTAACACCAACCATTTTTTGGTTTTAGTAAAAAAAAACATCAAAAAGTAAAAATCAAAAGTATGTAAAAAGTCAACAAGTTTATAAAAAGATTCAAAAAACTTTTTAATCGGAAGATTGCTGCTTAACAAGTGTTGGGGATTGCTGCTTTTGCTTCATACAACATTCGATTTTGCTGTGCTTGCTTCTAAACTTCACAAAAACCGCGTTTAAATCTTTGTTTATTGTTGCTTGGCTTCAAGAAATACTTCATAACTCAATAATGAATAATTGAATAAAAAGTAAAAATTATTATGGAAAAAATTTAATACTTAACATATTATAATTTTTTTTCCTGCATTAATTTGGTTTATTCCGAATCAATTCCAATTGTCAATTTTGAAAAAATTTCGAAAAAATTTAATACAAAAAATATTATAAAATTTTTACCTGTGTTAATTTGGTTTTTTCCGAATCAATTCCAATTATCAATATTTACAGAAGTTTTGTGATTTAGAAGGCGACATAATGGTGTTTTCTCACCTGATCTATTCTATGAGTCTCTATAGATGGTCAATTTATGGTAGGAAATTAGAAGTATATTCAACATAACAACAGAAGTACATTAAATGTTGGCTGAAGGAACTACCGGAAAATGACCTTACTAGTATACTTAAAACATCATAGAAGTTTCTGGAAAACCTTATCCAATAAAGTTAAACCATAGAAGTCGCTGAAAAACTTATCCAAAGCATAGTCCCCCTCAGCATAGGATCTCCTAGTGAGGAGGACTTCGAATATATTTTCTATTTTATACATATATACATCTAACTAACATGTTTCATATAAAAATGTAAAAAATATTATATAGCTACTAAATAAATAAATAAATAAAATAAACTTCAGATTTAGTTTTTTTTTATCACAGATTCTACGAAATACATAGATAAGGTGAGATCCCGGCTTAAGCTGACTTAATTTATTTTTTCTTAAAAGATCTCTTTTATATGCAATTCCCCTGTTCCCCAATCCAAGAGACAATGCAGTTACTATCTAAATACCTTTAGGTGTAGTGCTCGTCTAAAGGATACGATTGATTGATTATCCTATTTTGCATACATAAATCACCATAAGATATATTATATATAGATAAGCAGCATTCACAAGCGGAACTACATTGCCCACTCTCCTATACAACGATTTCACACTATGGGGGATCAGTACTTAGGTGATGTCGACATATTTAACATCAACTTGGCGAATTTTGTGGATGTTGTAAAAAACATATTCCAAAACTATTACTAAATATATGTGTATTTTTTTAAACTTATCAAATCGCTGTATTTTTTTTTTGTATTTTTGTGACTTGTGTTCATTTTTTATCTAATTTTATTTTTGTTATTTCATTATCTATTGAAAAATCATCTGTCATCATTGTACTACCAAACATGTAAAAGCCCTCTGGGCGTTGAATAAATAAATAAATAAATAAATAATAAATATATATTATATTATTTTGATTAATGACATTATACTCGTAGGTAAGATACCTTATGTTATATTCCGTTGATTAGCTTCACATAGCGTTTTCATAGAAAAAAAGATACACGCTTTGACACATATAATTCAACACCTTTGCTGTTAACAAAAAAAGATTTTATTACAATATTAATCATTACATAAACTATGCACTAAATTTTCAATAAACCTTGTTCTAGGAATCTCTATCCAATTATCAATCATTGACATTAAAAATAAGCAAAAAATCCTGATTTTAATTTTGAATACGTTACCATTTGCCACATACATTTTAATAAATGCCCCAATAAAACCGGAGATTCTAAAAAAACTTGTGATATAAACACATTGATTTAATATCTGCTAAGAAGAGCTACGCGTTATTTAGTTTTGCACAAAATGGCGGAAAAAAGATCACACTCAAATCACAATTTAAATGTTATGTATTTATGTTTAGCAATATTTTTTTTAATTGTCATCACTGCAACCAACACATGAACCATACTGTTTGCTGTGATGCCAACTGAAATCGTAGATATGAAAATAGAGATAAAAATAGCGATCGCGTAGAGCGAAAAATGTTGACTTTTGTGTCTAATTGGAATTAGGCTGAAAAAAGATGTCATATATAATGGCTATTACTAATTGAACACTGGCTGGATGGACAGGGTCACAAATGAAGATGTTATGGTTCGGATGAATAAAGAAAAGGAAGTAATTAAAACCATAAAAATCCGAAAACTTCAATATCTTGGACACGTGATGAGACATCCAGAGAAGTATGAGATTTTGCATCTCATAATGCAGGGAAAGATTGCCGGAAGACGGGGCCCTGGAAGAAGGAGAACCTCATGGCTGAAAAACCTGAGACAGTGGTTTGGCCAGTCTACCGTGGAGCTGTTCCGGGCCGCAGTAAACAAAGTCCGCATAGCCAACATGATAGCCAACGTCCGTTGAACGGACTAGGCACAAGAAGAAGAAGAAGGAACATTATCTCATCTTTTGCTTATTATAAGCTCAGTTTTGCACAAATCGATTCATCTGACTAACATAAACTTGAGCATGGCAGTTTATGCCAATTTTAATTCATCCATTTACTTTACATAATATTTGTGTAGGAGTGAACATGATAAAAATATGCCGAAGGGGCGAAACCATTTTGAGAAACATAAATATTCATTTACCCAGATAAACAAACTCACTGGGTAGTATGTTTACGAGAGATGGGAAGGCTGATAGAGATATTGAAAGGAGGGTAAATGCCGGTAACTCCATTAATGGAGGACTGAATGCCGTTGGAGCTAATAAAAAACTTTCAATAAAACCGAAGCTAGCAGTCCACAATGGAGTCCTGGTACCTACCCTGATGTATGGCAGTGAGGCATGGAACGGGCAGAGGAAGGATGAAAGTAAACTGAATGCTGTTGAAATGAGATCCCTGAGACGTATGTGTGGTAAAACCATGTATGATCGTGTTAGAAATGTGGATATCGGCAAAGAATGTAAGGCTGATGTAAGTATAATGAGCAAAATTAAGAAAGGGACCCTCAGATGGTTTGGGCACGTAGAGCGAATGAACGAAGAAATTAGTGTGAAAAGAATATATGATGCAAATGTGAATGGTAGAAGAAGTCGGGGACGCCCGAGGAAGACATGGCACGATCAAGTAAATCAGATACTTGAGACGGGCCATGTCAAAAGTCAGAATAATAGAAGAGTATATATGAGACGATGTATGAATGTGAGTGAGGCAAAGAGTGTGTGCCAAGACCGAGTTGTTTGGCGGTCCGTCCTCTCTGCCTACCCCTGCGGGGAAACGGCGTGATGGTTAGTTAGTTAGTTAGTTAAATATTCATTAGGTAAAGAATCTGTAAATTTAAAAGACAAAAAAATGATATTAAACTCGATTGCAGTAAATACTGAACAAATAAGAAACTTTAAAAGTTCTGATGCATGATTTTTAGGTAAATCAACATAAAATCATGAAGTAGCAAAAACTTTCGAAGTTATGAAACTTGCGTTTTTGAAGTAAAACTTTTTTACGCACGCTTGACTTGTGGAGTAGGCTGGTGAATGCGTGACGAGAGCGTTACGAAAAGTGTGATCGGGTGAGGCGAACGGTCGGGCGAGGCGAACGGAAGTTGAGAGGGAGATATAAGTTAGTGAAGTTTTACTTCAGTCGTGTGGTCTAAAGTACACTCGTTTTTTTTCTGTTAGGAACGCAAAAACGCAAATATTTTATATTGCAACGCCATTTTCACCAGGAGCTTTAAGGCCCGGCTTCCCGTATTTCTACTTAACTACACAATTTCCCTTAAAAAAATAAGTTTTAAAGCTCTTACAAAAATGTATGTTATTCTTGAAGATGATAATCTATATTCCGTACGCCGAAATGTAAATAATATGAAATTCCCTCGATTGAAAAAATCGCAAAGTATGCTCAGAAAATTATCATAAAAACGGTTTTTCACTTATTTTACAAGTTACATATATGTATGAAAAATTCACAGTGTTTCACTATATGCCATTTTAGACATTCCCCACGAGATTTTTGCTAGTCGTGTTTTATTAAACATTTTCACAATTTTCGCTTAAATATTATCGTTTTTAATATTAGCGCGCTCCGTCTAACGTTCGTATTTACGTATCTCTCCTTCTTCTTTTTGAGCGGTTACTACCGGGCCTTAAGGGCCCGCAACCCGGATTTGTACCGATTTATTACATATTTTCCTTAAACACGGTAAGTTTTAAAGCTCTTAAAAAATATATGTTATTCTTGAAGATAATATCTAGACTTCGCCCGCACCGAAACGCAAATAATATAAAATTCCCTCGATGGGAAAAAATCGCAAAGTATGCTCCAAAAACTATTATTAACACGTTTGTTTCAGTTATTTTACAAGTTATATATATGAAAAAAATCAGAGGGTTTCTTTAAATGCTGTTTAAGATAATGCCCGCGTGATTTTTGCTCTATTTTAAACGAGTCGTGTTTTATTAAACATTTTCGCAATTTTCGCATCGATTTTGTCGCCGTAAATGTTAGCGCTCTCCTCTAACATTCGTAATTTCGTATCTCTCCATCTTCTTCTTTTCTGGCCCTGTTGCAGAGCCTTAAAATATTCCTCTAACATTTTAAAGATCATACAACAGAGTTGAAAAGAGTGTTGAAACTCTTGCGGTAGTGCTGAAATCGGGTAGTAACTACTAGTTAAAAATAAATAGAAATTTTAAACCACTTTGATTAATTATTTTACGTAATATTTTAAAGTTGTTTAAAGAAACCATTGAAAGATCATTAGAGTATTTCAAACACGATTCTGCGAGACACGAGGAGGTATGAGATGAAGGATTAGCGTCGTATATTATTTCTTAATTATTGTCATTTATTTTTTTACCATTAAGATTTAGCGTTGGAGGCTTAATATATGATGATAGGAAGCATTGACGAAGGACGCTTCGAGAGGACAACATAAATACATAAATGTTTTAAGATTTCTAGATACCCACAGCCAGGATGTGGAAGGCTTGAGTAGAATTGAATAAACACGAATAAATTTATGCTTTAGAGGGCATTACCAGAGAAAATCAGAAATATGTCATTTTCAAATCAGATTTTAGACGTATTGACTCTTTTCCATAAAAAAATATAAATGGATTTCGAAAGAATGTTCTTTTATCTAGCATTCGCATGTAATAAATTTTGAGAATTTTGTTTTAATTTTTAGTATAATAAGGTTATTCCATAGGTCGTTGGCAGATTTGTTAAATTTTCAAAAAACATTTTGTATTATACCACACCCATTTCAAATAATATAATCATGCAGTAAAATAAATCAATACATTATCTAGCAAACGCATGTTTTAGAATTTTAATTTTAGTTTCAATAAAATCATTAAGTACCTACATGTGTTTCTTGACGAAAATTGGTCCATTTGTGTATTTATTTGCGCACTTACAAACTAATATATTTCAGATTTTTTTAACATTCTTATTAAATTTAGACATTATTGAAAAATGATAAATACTTATAATCAAAGAATAATTACAAAAGTACATTATTTTAATAGTTTTATCATCACGCCTTTCAGCATTTTTGGATGAAGGTATAAATGAAAGCTAATTTGGATCGAAATAAATTCGATATTGAGTTGTAATTTAAAAAAGCTGGTACGGAGAATAATTAATCTTTCTCATTGTAACCGCCCTGCACGATCGTAAGAACAACTTTCGACGAAATGTGGATTTTCGTCCGCTGGCTGGTTAAACGCTCTTAACTAGTCTTGAGGCTTACTAGCTTACTAGGATTGAGAGTTATTTCGTATTGCTTTGGTTGATTTTTATAAAATTTATAAGTAAGATCGAATTTAGAAATATTTTCGGATGGAAGACGTCCAGCTGGCAATCTAAGTTGGGTAAAGTAGCTCTAGATGCTGTTCGAGGAGAGACTGCATTTGTCCGAGTCCATTGAAATATTATAGTCAGTAAAAGTACGCTCGGAGTTGCATTGTCTTAAGCCTCGATTAAGCGTGGATGACACGTGGCGAGTTTACAAGCTAATATCTGGGAAATTCACTATCTGTTAGTAAACTCGCCCAGTGTCATCGTGTTACTTGCTAACTAGCAGTGACTAGCAGATTGTTGACAATCTACGAAAAAAAGTTGAAAGGTCGTCAACTTTACTCGCCTACACGCTTGTTACGCTTGCTCGTGATTGGTTTATTTATGTTTCCATTATGGCTTCCGATAAACAGCTGATTTCGACTGTCAAACATCTGAAGAATTAGTTCACACAGGCGTCGTTATTCTTATTACTGGCGCTAGCAGCGGCCTCAGTTTCCTACGCTTCTGAGCAAGTGGACAGTTTTGTCTGTCATCATGACAATCTCACTCGCCGATTGACCCGCTTTTAAACTTGATAGTAGCTTGTAAACTAGCCGTGTGTCATCGACGCTTAAATTTAAAAGATGGTGAATCGGCGAGTGAGATTGTCATGATGACACACAAAATTGTCTACTCGCTCAGTAGCGACAGTAGCAGCTAAAATAACGACTCCCGCGCGAACCTATTCTGTCGACATTTTGTAAAAAACTTGAGCTCGCACCTAGCATCACACGCTAGACAGTAGCGACAATTACGACTCCCGCAAGAACTAATTCTGTCAGTTACAAAATCAGCTGTTCGTGGGCAGCCATCTTGAGCGATTAGCGAGTAAAGTAGTAACCTTTTTCGTCGATTGTCCACAATCTGCTAATGATCTGCTAGTTAGCTAGTAATACGATTACACTGAGCGAGTTTACTAACAGTTGGTGAATTTCCCGGATAGTAGCTTGTAAACTCGCTCAATGTAATCGAGGCTTAAGCTAAGTAATGGATCCTATATTACATTATGTAAAAAAAATGAAAATAATAATGCAAAACCTTGAAAATTATCCCTTTTTATTTACATAGTCGAACTCGTTACACGCTTTAGGTGCTGCCCGGCTTCACCCGGCTTAAAACGATATTATTCTTACCAAAAGAAAAACATGTTGGACCGCAAACCGCTTACCTCAAGTTTCGCAAAGCCCTGGCAGAGCTTGAGATAAGCGAAACCTGGTTGGCTGTCATGTAGTGATTCATTAAAAGTAGTGTATTAAATTAATATTTACGTTTACTTGTTCTTTTAATGTTTGCTTCTTTCGATTATTTAAAAAAAAAAAATTAAGAATTGAAATGTGGAACAAGCGGTATGAGGATCTGTATTTTTTCTTGATAGTGCTCTAGAAAGCTCCGTAGCCCACGATAGAAAAAAAAAGCGGGAAATCAAATCTAACCTAAACTTGCATTCCAAACATTATTATCATGATGTTTACTTTATTTACAACCCTTAAATATGACTTTTTATGTGTCTTGGGCAAAGATATTCAAATAGAGCTTATATTTCAATATCTTTGGTCTTGGGTATATGTTTTAATTCTTTTGTTTTTTTAAGATCCAATTCCTAGTGAATGCCTAAATTACGATAACGTACTTTGTTCATTAAATTTAATAAAATTATCTGATCGTAGAATCATTTCCGATTTAACCTGTTTGTATAAAATCATAAATTCAATGTTTGACTCCAGGCAGGTCAGTCACAAGACAGTACCTACCATATTATTGTAGCAATTCTAAGTCAACAAGCCAATATTACACTCCTACGCGACGGATTCAACAACTTGGAAACAAATACTCCGATGTTGTTGATATATTTAGTACATCAATTTTATTATATAAGCATACCTTATTGAAGTTTTTTTCGTCAAATAGGGGAATATTTTGATAAAGCTATTAAAATTGACTAACACATTGACAGTATTTTGTTGGCTGAAAGAAAAAAAACTATTTCGGTTTTTTTGTATTTTGTACCTACATCCTGTGTGGTTCAAATTGAATACCTAATATTTTTACTTTGTATTTATTTTTGTGCAAGTGTTTTAAACAGTAGTTTCCTGCACTATTTACTAGTATAATTTCGTTAATATTGTTATATGTATATGTATGTAAAAGCCTAAATAGGCGTAAATAAGTAAATAAATAAACATTCCCGTACATTACGAATAATACCAATAAATCTCTTACTACTATTAAGCGAAAAAATAATTTCTTGTTTCGCGATGGGGGTCTTAAACAACCTAGAAAATTAACTCATGACGCCTGGGTGGGAACCAGACGGGATGATAACCCAGCCACTGACCGGTCAGTCAATTTAATTCATCATTGCCATTCAAATTCTTGTTGCACTTTGTGTTAATATTTGTCCGTCATTTACGTGAGCCAATTCCATCAAGATGACTAGTGACTAGACACACGTGACGTGAAATACTTTGCCGGTCGTCGAGGACAATCCGTCAAAATATAGATATATCTTTCAAGTAAATTCCACGTCGCGACAGACTAGAACCAAAATCACATCAAGATAGGCCAGGACATCGCATCAAATCGGCCTCTTATTTTTTATAAAAGATAAAAAATAATATTTTTATTTACTAAACATTTAAAATATTTTAATACAAATAATATATGATCTTAAAGAAGTTGAGAGGTAGATTGTTGTTGATGGATTGTTGTGGATTCATTGTTCTGGCCAGGCTTGAGGAGGTTTTGGCCGAAAATACATATGTCGTTATTGATGACATTTCGAGTCTGGTGTATCGCTCGCTTGAAGCAACGACCTTGTGACGTCAATGCAGTGAGAATTACATAATAATTCATTATGTAGATTGGTAATTTTCTAATTTTCGGGCCCAAATGCCGAAATCTGATGTGAACAAACTAAAGATTGTACGGGTTATTCTACTTTGAAAATAACGTAAAAGATATTCTTCCTCAGAATACAAAGTATGCTTCGCATGACGAATTATTTGGTTCTAATTTTTTATTAATAATTGGTTTAAACAAAGTTAATTATTTTTCATGTATTTAAAACGACGCCAAAAAGTGGATGTACAATTATTAAAGAAGTAAAGATAGTAGCTAAGGAGGTATAATATTTCTACGTATACTCGTACCTCCACTTTATATTGGAAATAAAAAAAAACTTTACAAATAAATTTGAAAGGCCAGAATTCTGAATCGAGAAGTTGCTTTAAATATTTGTAGGTATGTTGATAACTATTTCCGAAGAGCCAGGTAAGTATTTTCCAATGATAATCTATGTTGTTTTTTTTAACTTTTTTTTTTTTTTCACTTTTTTAACTTTTTTAGGAACTTTATTTTAGACTTTTAAAACTTTTTAACTATTTTGTCATTTAATTATTTTTAGTTTATTTATATGCTTGTTTAATTATTTATTGACATTTATACATTATATTGACATGATCTGTAGCTATTCGAAAACGTAAAAAGAAATTAAATTATTGTTCACTATTAGCCCGCTAAAATGGACGGAAGTTTTGAAAAAAAAAACAAAGGGTTCATATTTTATACCAAACTTATTTTTCATTCCATAAGAACCCAAAAAAATATTTTAAACACATGTGATGTGTTGGTTAAAAATATAAAAGGGGAAAATAATACTTTTTCTGGATAAAATCAGAATCTTGTTGACTTACTTGTATTTATAAACTTGAACTGTTTTTCATTTTTGTCAGTTATACGCATTTTTTTATAATAAAAAAACGTTAAAAAGTTAAATTGCTGGAAAAAAAATTATTAATAAATTTAAAAAAAATGGTTTTAGGTTTGTTTTCTGATTTTCAATGCATTTTAGCGGGCTAAAATGCATTGAAAATAACTATTTAAAAATAAAATAAATGCAGTTCTCATTTTCTTTGTAAGACGCATCTTTTGAGACCCCGGGCGTTTCTGAATTCAAAAGTTGAAATAACCGACACACCCTTTTAACACTCTTGAACAAGGAGTCCAACATTTCTCTTCTCCTTACCCTCATCACCACCTCCACTATTTACTTCAGCCTTTCATCATCTCCCAAATGGGATTCCAATATCGTGAATAATTTTTTACTTGAATTTTTTGGAACCTCTTGAATTTTTTTGATCCTTTACTCTTTCGAGTGTTCAAATTCGGTTCTTCGGATAAATAAGCAATTGCCGAGCACTTAATTGAAATCGGCCATTGCTTTGGATTTGTTTCTGAAGACCTGGGAAGATCCAAAACGCATTGAGAATGCGGAATTATGGAGGCAATTGAAATACACAAAACCCCATTAATATTATTAATAAGGGGGCATATATTAATTACGTGAACTCAAAAGGGTGGGGGATCCAGAAAAATCACACATTTCTTGAAGAGAATATACGAAGTGGCCCAAATTTATCTCACCAAGAGGGGGGTCTAGATTGGAATAAAAACTGCTCACATAATTAATGTATGCCCCCTAAAGGCGACGGGTCTAAGTTTAATAGTTCTTGGTTTCTTTGCAGCTACACCAAAATTAAATGGGGAAAACCACATTGATTTTAATAATTATTATTCTGAAATACTGGCTCCAAGAGAATTAAAATGTACGGAACACGGTATCACTTCTAAATATCTATTTCACCACACTTTATCTGATGATGTGCATTGTAACTCTGGTTAAAATAAGGAGGAAGCGCAACACGGCATAATAACCCAATTGTTAATCATGATCATACTTTTCACCGAGAAAATCTTAAATCATAAAACAGGATTTTTATAGTTTCCGTGTCTCCGACCAGTAGGAACAAATGCGGAATAAAAACGACAACAAATGACTTTGTTTGAAACATGTCTAAAGTAAATCGATTAATTCTCGATAAATCGAATAATTAATGGTAATCAGATAAGAATGTGAATGACTCGTCTGACCCAAGATCTGGAACCGTTTCAGGAACTTTCGCTTCTGTCATCTGCTTAGCATTGCTGTCAGGTATTTGCAGCCGAATTGTGATCGCGTCCAAGTTATTATCTATTTCACATAACGCATAAACATCGAGGTGGTAATTGGCTCAGCTGTCAACTTGTGATGTAATGGATGTGCGCTCTGTACCACTGCTCCTTGGAACTGTTCTAGAAGGTCGGAGAACAGCCTATTTCCTAATAATTCGAAGACACGTGAATAACACAAGCACTGAACAGATAAAATCGCTAGAAATGTGATTTATACCAATGTGAAAGAAAACTTTTATCAATAATAATTTAAGTTAAATGACAGACAAATTAAATTTCAATTTGATAAAATAAACAGTATTATTAAATCTTTTTATCGTCAAGCTATACTACCTGCAAAGTTATATGTTCAGATAATATAAATAGCATTCCAATGGGACGTATGTCGTATCTTCTTTATCATAACATTGAAGGGGACAGTGACTATTATTCTTCTACGATTATCAGAATCTTTAAGATTCAGACGCGGACGAGTAAGCGTGCAAAGGTATTCCTAATTTACCGACTCCTTATCCCATAACTTATGTTTATAAATCTATTTATATAATATTTCATGGTATGTATTTACTCGTTTATGTATGTTTATTATTTATAACACACACTCACACCTCACGATGCACGACATCATATGCCGATGTCACTGAGGGCCGACCTATGTAGTTTCAAGTTGACACTCGGCCCCATCTTCCCGTATTAGGTTTTTTTAAGGGTTCGCTTATACCCGAAGGCGAAAGCGGAAGAATTCCAGGACATGACCGACTCCCTCCCACTCCCAACAACACAAACAGATACGTGTGTATATAGTGGTGACCGGACAACTCAGAATAAAACCAACTCAGAAGCACCTCATAAAGGTCATTAAGAGTGATGATAAAAAAAGTTAAATAGGTTAAGTTAGGTTAGGGTTACCGGCAATTTTAAAATTATTTTCTCAAAGCTTTTAATGACCTTTCTGAGGTGTTTTTGAGTTGGTTTCATTCTGAGTTGGCATGGGACCGTATATAGCATATATGGCCGCAGGCAGCTGATGCTGAAGGTTGATGATGATGAAAATAAGCAATTTTAGTAGGGTTTTTAGGTAACAATATTTTCCCTACCGATGAAATTTTAAGACCTCTAAATCTATAATAACCTGGTAACATTTTAAATAATTACATAAGGTAAAAATTGCGAAGCTCAATGACGCCATTCTATTTGTAAAAAAAGCAGTAGTTGATTCCCTCTTCAAGGCATGTAAGAAACTAGTGAACCAAAAAAAAAATAGAATCTTTACGGCGTCTCTATTAATGTTAATAGGATTTTTATGAATTTCAATTGCCTCTGTAATTAGGACGGAGCTAAGCTCAATAGTTCTTGGAATCCGTTAATTGACGGCTACACCAAAGCTAAATGCAGAAAACCACCTTCAAGTATACTGTAGTGACAGCTCGCAGTGGAATGGAGCTGGCAACACGGTATTGCTTCGAAATACTTAAGCACACATTTCACCACTAACATTTACATATCTGCCCTGATCATGGACACTGTAACGCTGTCCGAAACGTTGGCTAAAGGAGGAGTTAGCGCAACACGGCATAACACCCCAAAAACAAATAACAAAAATACTTTTGGCCGTGAAATTCTAAAATCATACCAGTATACTGCTATTAAAAACTGGTGTTTTCAAATTAATTAATTGGTGCATTTTTCGTTATGCCGATTTGAAAGATAACAAAGTATGCTCCAAAAATTATTATTAACTATAATTATTATTTGTTTCAGTTATTTTACAAGTGGTATGTGTGAAAAAATTCACAGTGTTTCATGCTGCTTAAGATAATGCCCGCGAGATTTTTGCTCTATTTTAAACGCGTCGTGTTTTATTAAACATTTTCGCAATTTTCGCATCGATTTTGTCGTTGTAAATGTTAGCGCTCTCCTCTAACATTCGTAATTTCCTCATCTCTCCATCTTCTTCTTTTCGAGATAGCTTGCTTCAGGAACATGAACACGCCCGCGACACACTTCAATGAGCCTATCTCTCCGGTGATCCTGTGTCGCTGTACCTTGGAAAGGTTCTAGAAGGTCAAAGAACCTGCCAGTTTCTCGTTCAAAAACACGTGAATAATACAAGTGTACTGCGTCACTGATTGACTACTGACTTTGACTGCCGACTTTTCATGAATAAGGTTGGCTTAACTATATTGTTATCGGTTATTGATGACGTGCAGAAAAGACGATTAACGAGAAGGACGTATGAAATCTGTAGAAGCTTTTATCCAGCATCTAGTCATTAATTTTAAATCCGTTTTAGAGTACATCCGCTAACGATACAATATTATGGACCATAAAGAATTGTTGCAATATCTATATGATGCAACCAATATAATAAACCATTAAATCAAAACATTATAACGTATTAATAGATAACTTCAAGATTATTTTTGTCTGACTCATATCCTTTTCCTATTCATTCTGATAAAGATTATGATTTATTACCTAATTATTTTTGTTTATATGAAATGTATCTAAAAACGTGGGATTAGAGCATTTTTTGATCGAAGACTTTGAATTCTTAAGTATAACCTAATTCAGGATTATTGTTTAGCCTTAAAATTTATTTCCGTATTGATAAAATCTTTAAACTTGATTAATAATGATTATTCGTTATTATTTTGTTTATTTTTTATATTTTGTGAATTCCACCCAAAAGTCTCAACTGCTCCCAACCGGCTGAAGTCAGCGGAACTATGGCATCCCCAAATGGGGTAAGTTGTGAGGCTGAAAGTAAGTGGGGAGGGGAAGGAGATGAGAAAGAGGTCGGAAATATGGCTGAAGCCATTTCAAGCAACTTTTCAATTCTGAATGGTGGTCTTACACCAGGGCGATACTGAGAGTATTTACCACTATAGAACTTGCCGCAAAAGTACCTTATATATTTTTTAAATGATTAATTTGTGAAATAATACATCAATTAAATAAAATTTACTTATAAGGATTTGAACCGGTGACCTTCGGAATGCTAGTCGAGAACCTTACCCTTGGACCACGGAGGCCATTGCGTGAACAAGTGTCTTGATGTTGTATCCAACTACCTACATATTATTGTTTGCGTATATTAAGGTTAGGTGACATTTTTATAAAATTGATACGTTTTAAATTAATAAAAACAAAAAAATGTTCATGACAAGCACACCTCATTTCGAAATCAGTCATTTTAACACAAGAGGAAGAAAATACTTATGTGATTCTAAATTATTACGTTATTACTAAAAATGGGGTAATATTCTACCAGAAATAATGAGTTATTAATAGGTGCATGACCATTTTTAAAACGTTGACCGGTTTATTGCATTATAATTCAATCGCGATTCTTAAGAGGAAACCGTGCGACGTAAAAATAAAAACGTAATGCCCGATTTCTGAATTTTGACACTATAGCAAATATTTTTTAATATAATATACAGGGTGTTCCAAAAGAAAGTTTATATTTAGTGGATCGATTTAAAAAAAAGTAAGGATTCTATCGAAAAAATGTTTGTTAAATACTAAAATACCCAATTTGCGAATTTATTTCATAAAAATAATATCGTCCAAATGTAAACCCTCGCGTTCGCGGCATTAATTTAAGGCAGGTTTCATGATGGCTGCCATTTCGTGACGGATGTTTTCTTTTAATTGAATCGGGGAAGTCGGATTTTTGGCGTACACTTTAGATTTGAGATAACCCCATAGGAAAAAGTCCATATGGGGTAAGTCAGGCACACGAGGAGGCCAATTCATATTACCTCTCCTGGAGATCAATTTGCCAGGGAAAATTTCACGAACTGATGGCAGAGACGTATTGGACATATGTTATGTTGCTCCGTCTTGCTGGAACCATGTTCTTTGGTTATAGCCAGTAAGTTTGTAGGGGTGCAGAATTAGGTATTTGTGCAAAATGCTGTGTAACGATGATCAATGCATATTTAAAGTACTTGCGTGAGTTTAAGTCGTCACGAAAAGACTGACACACACTCTCTACGTTTTCTACCGTTCTCGATGAGCTTGGTCGCCCGGATTTTGGTTTTGCCAGCATTGTACCGATCTCTTCAAACTTTTTAACCCATTTTCGAATGTGAGGAATGCTTGACGCATTATTGAATTGACGAAAACCTCAAATATTGAAGAATCTTCTACGCGCTACAGTCGCCGAATCACCATTTTTGTAAAACTCACGCACGCACAACGCGCTGTCGCTCCCGAGAAATGCTTCATAGCGACTAAATTCCCAAGAACCAGACTACTGATTGACATACCCCCGCGCCCCTCGGAAAAGTTGCGTTCACACAGAAAGCAAAACAAGTATAAACTTTCTTTTGGGACACCCTGTATATACTTATCGACCACCAGCTTGTCGGTAAGTTTGATAAGTTACTTCTAATAGGAATTAGGACACTCACATCTAGTTAAAATTGCCTGGTTTGTACGCCATCAATAGACGTACAATATATAAACTAGATATATAATAGCTCAGTATTCGGGGTAGTAAGAGCGGCAGTTACAGCAACAGTTTGGTAAAATACATATTTTTCAGATTTGTCGACGACCGGGTTTCCTCTTAAGAAATAGATTTTAATATAATATCTTAGATCAGTAATGCATGCAAAAGCTTAACAGCTGTCGGTAGGTTTTTATTTGATTAAATTCACGACATGTGTTAATTACTATGTAAATGCGATGATTAATTTAAAAGCGACTTACATTTTAGAATAACATAAATTTGGGAGTGCAACGTAAAAAAATTCGTAAATTGTGCGCATTATATGGGTAATGTTATTAAAAGTTCTTCTTTAAACCATAAATACATCAACTTGTTTGTAGTTAGATACAAAAAGATCCTGTTCAGAAGGAAACTAATTTATTACCATTGAAACTTATCATTGAAATAAATATAAATTTAAGGCTAGAACATTATACCTACTGAAAATATAATAAATTTAATTGCTTCCCTATGATTAAGTGCAATATTATCTCCTCAAAAATGTCGTAATATAATGGATTTAATTTATGTCATTGTAAATACCTGCCCATTACGAAATGAACAGTTGGGTAGTGTAAACTAGAATGTAAAATGCAAAACAGAGTTTAATTACTAATCTGATTCTAGAAAATAGTAATTGATGACTGAAAAAACTGAATGTTGATTAATTGAAATAAATTTACTTACTAATATGACTTTAGAAAATATTATCTCGATGAATTACAAAAATGCAATTACATATAGATTGTTTTTTTTTTAAATAATAATGGATCGTGACAATTTTTTTTAACAATTTGATTTTACATTTTCAAGTTCAGGTAAAAAAAATCAAATGAAGCCCTTCTTCAGATTTGCATTATTATTTAAAGCCATACAAATATGTAATACCCACGTAGACTTTTTTTAGGTTTTAAAGGTTTAATAATCAAAGTATTGGGCGATTTATTTATTTTCATGCAAAAAGTAATAAACACCATTTTAAACCTAAATTTTAATTTTTCCATTGACTGCTTTAATACTAAAATATTTTTCGAAAAGTATATACGAATTATACTTACTCATCACTTAAAGTAACAATTTCTCAAATACTAAATACGTGTTTACACTTCTGATTTCTCAAGTGAAATATTGCTTCTTTACCTACATATGTATGTATTTACCTTTTTTTGGGGGACGGGAATGGGTACCGCCGCCCGCCTTTATTGGATAACCAACACCTCTGCTATAGGTCACCCCAAGTGGTTCGCAACGTTTGGTGATTTAGCAGGGGTGCCCGGGTTCATGGGACGAGGTTTGTCTAGGTCTTGGAGGTGGATGACCATGACATACTGAACCCCAGATTCCTAAACACCCCTTGAACCATTTTCCTTCCCAGAACTCTCCTTTCCTTCCTTTCCCTAAAAAAACCCTCCACACAGCATCCCCAAAGATGACATAGGCCCTCAACGAAATAATTTCTCTAAGACCCCCTGTGCTCATGTAAAAAAAAAAAAACCTATTCATATAAGGAAGAGCATCTGTGGCGGGCGGTCGGCGTGGATTTGATTTTTATTATACAAATGTAGTTTTATTTCTAAATTGATGAAATTTCACCCGTTTGATCTTTAAAACAAGAGATGAAATTTGGAAAACCACGCTATCACTTTTTTTCACCCCTTAAAGTAAAATTTTGCATACTGACGTTCAAAATTAGAAAAAAATTATTGTCTCCATTGGATATCGAAAAACTTACAAAAAAGCTCGGGAAATGCCGGATATTTCAGTTAATTGTAACACAAATCCAAGTTGTTTAATATTTTAGGTATTATTTTTCTTATGTACCTATTATTTTTATTTTGGTAATATGTATTATTTTTCTTTTGGTTTATTTACAAGTAAACTTATAATTTTACATTTCTTTCTTTATTTTATATTGAAAAAAAAACATGTACGTAAAGGACACTTGTGCATAATTATAAATAATTAATAATAACTAAATTAGTAAATAATTAAATTATGCATACATTATAAATAATTAAATATTTTTGCCTGAGCTTTAGTACATAAGATAAAGTTTTTTGGCGATGATTTGTTGATTTGTGTCCCAAATTGGTCATTTCTAAATTAAATTTACGCCTATCAAAATGTTTGTCATTTCACTGTCCTATAACGGGAGACCTTCCTAGTTGGACAGTCAAAGCTTCTTTGTACTGATGTATTCTCTATAACTTTTTTTTTTATGCACCAGATTTAAATGTCCGGGTTAAATTTTCCCCAAAAAAAAAAAAAAAAAAAAAAAAAAAGGAAAAAAAGAAGGAAAAACTAAACCCTTTCACACACTTCCCCAAATGATCATCTAGTCAACCCACGCTATGCAATTGCACTATATAAGAATTATAAATACAAGAACAACATGTCAACCTACTAGAGACCAAATGGGAATATAATTCACCGACTCCAGATATTTTCATATCAGAGGGTTCGGCTCTGTGGCATTTCTAATTGAACCTATAAATCCTACCGATCCCTCAATATAAATATTTAAAAAATCCTTTGTAATCCTACATGTATTTAAAATGACTGATTTTTGCATTTTTATATACAAATTCTTTGACAAATCTAATATGCTTAAATTTTGAATCAGATTCCTAGGTATTATGCCAGTGGCCGAAATAACAAATGGCAATATTTTTATAGTCCGAGAATGCCAAATTCTTTTAATCTCATTTCCTAAATCTGTGTATTTTCTTATTTTTTCAGAAATAGTTTTTTGAATATTACAGGAATTTGGAATAGCTACATCAATGATATAAGTTATTTTTTTAATTTTGTCATGTAAAACTATATCAGGTCTATTATGACTAATTGTTCTGTCTGTTAGTATAGTTTTATCATAATATATTTTATAAAATTCATTTTCTAAAAATGAATTTGGTTCATATTCATAATATGGTACTATATTACGGCAGTCAATCAAGTTATGTTTAATTACCAAACTTTGGTGAATTATTTTTAAAACCTGATTGTGCCTAAATGTATACTCGGAAGGCGCTAATATAGAACATCCCGATATAATATGTTCTATAGTTTCGGGAAAAGCCAAACATTTTCTACATAAACGTTTTATTATTATTATTATTATTATTATTCCCAATAAAAATCACAACACGCATTTTAATTACCTACCGATTTTTTTCCAAATCGGACAAATGATGACCAACAATATCTATCATTCTATTTTAGTATCTACGAGTAATTCTATCTATGTAATATCTATATTACATTTGGTTTTGCATACGCCACAAAATATTATATTGTCAACATAATTAGTAACTTTGCGGTGGAACAGCATTAAAACCATAAAAATAAGTAGTATAACAATTTCTTATCTACCAATCTAGAGTATTACGGTCTACCAATAGGATTTCACAAAGTGGCTTTTATGATGGCGCTTTAGGCTTTTAATATCGTTAAATGGTTGCGAGGATTGCGTGACCATACCTGGCTCTAGATACGTAGATTACAGTAGATAATTGAATGGACGAATGCGATCACATTCCACTTCTATTTTTTATTTCGACATTGGCCTTTGCGAAAAAAGTGGCCTGAACCTTATCGACTAGTATGACCGGTGTTGCGTTAATTTATTTATGTTAATTTATTGTCTTCTTGTGCGAGGGACCAGTTGACGGAAGAGTGCAATGTTTTGGTTGGGCGTTTGTTTCATGAATCCGTGCATTATTATTTCCTAACCGACAAGTATAAAAGCGTATCGTCGTTACCGAGTAATCATCACACGCTCTTTGTCTTCCGACGAATCAACCCAATCCTACAAAAATGTTCAAATTCGTAAGTGTTTACTTTTTGGTGGCCTTAGATTGGATATGAGTACATTAAAAAAATTAAATAACTAAATTCGTAACTTTAAAGTTAAAAAAAATATTATAAATTCACCTACATTTTCTTACAATAATAGTGACTAGACTGCTCGAATTAGCTTCATTATAATTTAGGTGATTGCGAAGAATTTTGATACAATTTGTAGAGTTTAAAAAAAAAGTTTCAAGGACATCTTCCGACATACCACTATTAAGAAATCTTCGACCTCCCGAAGTCTATCTTCATAGATAATAGTTTAGTAAATTCAGTTCAATGAAACCTTCAGACGCCATCAAAATTAAAAAAAAAGACTACCGTAAATATATTTTAATATGTATAGCAATGAAGCTAATTATATATTTTTTACAGTTCTTCTTCGCTGCTTGCGTGGCTGTATGCGCCGCTAAGCCCGGATTAGTGGCTCCATTAGCCTACTCCGCCTACCCCGGAGTGTCCGCCTACTCCGCCTACCCCGCTGTGTCAGCCTACTCCGCCTACCCCGCTCTGTCTGCCTACTCCGCCTACCCCGCTGTGTCCGCCTACTCCGCTCACCCGTCTTACGCCGGCCTTCCCGCGGTGTCTTCTGTGTCTTCCTACAACGCACCCCTGGTCAAGTCGGTTGTTGGAGCTCCCCTTGCCTACACCGCTGGATTCCCCCTCGGATACAACGGAGTTCAATATGTTTAAATATAACTGAAAAAAAATGACAACACCTGTGATTTTGTAACAAAGAAATGTTTCAAAACAACCAACCTCCCTCTTTTGGCAAGCGACAAACCATGAAATTTGAACAAATAATGCAATAAATCTATATATACCAAAATAATAATTCTTTTGTATACTAATTTCAAAAAAGATCACACAACACAATTTATTTTTCAACACTATTCTACGCCTGATATTAGTCAAGTCAAATTTATTATTCTCCACATAAGGTTGTGTTAAATTAAACTTACCTTCCAATTATTTTTGACATAATAACTTAAATTATCATGCAATGAGATTGTACACGTGGGGTTCCATTGATTGATTCCAGCATGATGTGCTCTGACTGCTGCGAGATTTTATGTTTTTATGCTTTCTTCTCAGCAATCTACAATGTGCTACGGTTAATAGCACCAGCGTCCAATGGGTAATTTTGTAAAATGGTTGAAACAGAACCAAAATTTATGACAATTTTCTATTTCACGTTTGATTGTAAAATGGTTTTCCCGCAAACAAGAATTTTATACACATATGTACAAGTTTCTTAAATTTTGATAAGTTCTGGGGAAATAATAATAATATAATAATATATCTTTATTAAACAAAAATTTGAAGATTTATAACTACAAGAAAAAGTACATCTTACAATATTTTAAAAGTAACATTAGTACAAAAGTTAAAAACAAAAAACAATATACATTTAAACAGTAGGTACTTAGAGAGTAGAGATTTGTAATTATACATTTAGGTTTCTCGTAACCTGCCTCACTAGGCTAGCCTGTGTTGAGGCAGTTATTTTACATCAATTTATAATGCTGTGGACATACCTACACTAGAATGTAATCACATAATAAATTGGTTGCATTAACAATAACAATAACATTGGTAATAATAACAGCATTGGTTCATTACTAATTTCGAATTTGGGTGAGTGCACCGGTAAATGCTCTATCATTATTTTTTATCCAAATTTTTATGTTTTTTTTGTGAATCACATTTTTTTACACTAATTGGAAGAATGTTGTAAAGTCTTGTTGCAAGGTATCTGAAGCTTCGTTGACCAAAAGTAGTATGAGTTATGGGAATTTGTAGTAAATCTTTGTTATTGTTTCGAGTACAGCGAGAATTTAGTCTTTTTTCATAGTATTTATGTATGTTTGTATATAAATGAGTGAGGATTGTTTTTGCATATATCTGACGAACGTCAAACACATTCATAATATTAAAGATAAAGTTCGAGTCCGTAATTAGGGGTAGTCCAAGAATGATTTTTATAATCGTTTTTTGTGCCTTTATGATTGGATCTAGTGCTGATGCAGTACCGCCTCCCCATGCTATGATACCATACTCAATAACAGATTGACAGACTGCAAAATAAATCATTTTCAAGTGTTGCAAGTCTAGAAAGTTTCGTATCATTTTGAAAAAGTGCATGGTTTTTCTTATTTTATTTGCAATTATTTGAGTGTGAAAATTCCATTTGAGATATGGATCAATTGTGAGGCCGAGATACTTCATCTGTGTAGTGCGCTCAATGTACGGACACTGACAAGATTCATCGGAATTCATACATGTGTGTATCCTAATAGAGGCATCATCATGAGGTTGACCTGTTATATTTATGCTTGATGTGACATATTTAGTTTTCTCGGTGTTCAATGTGAGTGTATTTGTATCTAACCACTTTTTTACGATGTTTATTTCCGTTTCTGCTTTATTGTAGACAGCTAGCCAAGTGTCAGCTTCGAACAGTAAAATAGTATCATCGGCAAAACTAACTATTTTTCCCTGAATGTGGTTGAATGGTTGTGCAAACCGATGAGCGACAAAACGCCGATAGGCTTGTCGTGGTGAATTCATCAAAAGTGTTTTATCCGTAACGTGCTTGCTAGAGTGCGTCATGAGGACGGTTGATGCAATGGGCTAACTGTTGAAATATATGATGCCAGAGCGATTAAAGTATCTTCGCCATATATATAGATGTTTGGGTAGAGCCAGTATTGTGATCATTAAAAAATCTATAAAATAAAAAAATCATTAAAGAGTCGGTCATTTCAAGGGTCAGAATAAGAAAAGAGATGGTGTATGAATGTGGATGTGCCAAGGAGTGTATGCCAAGACAAAGTTGTGTGATAGTCTATTCTCTCGATCTACCGCTGCGAGAATATGATACGACGTGCAAATTTTTTTTTTTTAATTTCTGATATTAGGTCCTACTTATTATGTACCGAAGAATAGTCTTAAATGCATATTTTTAATCCTTGCCAGAGCATTTAAAAATATCTTTCACAAAAACACAATGTATGGGTTGGAATGTATTTTAAAACAGATATTTTTTTATTAAATGCCTGTCGAGCTTTTACAAATACAATTACATATTGAACAATAATAATTAAAGACCGGATTTTATGGAAATGCACTATAGACCCTTCTCAGCGGTAGTTGCATATTTAAGAAAAAAGTTTGAAATCTTGCATATTTACGCATGATCTCGTTCATCGTTTAGATGCCTCACATAGCGACACTATAAAATTCAAATAGCTAAGCGCGCGGCTAGCGAACTGATCACTTCGGCGCGGCGGCTGTAGGCCGCCTCTTCTTCGCCTTAGTATAAAAACACTTGAAACTCATGGATTGGCGTTGAATGAATCTATTCAGGTTATGAAGAAAATTCGGCTTATGTATTCCTCGTTGCCAAAGCTATTCCTGAGCAAGGGCGGCTGGTTGCACAGTGTGTTCGTGTGCAGCACTGGTAAATTATATCGTCTAATATTACTTTATAATATCTTACCGAAAAATATAAAATCTATGAATCTCATAAAAAATATCACCTACCAATATAATGCCTAATATAACATGAATCAGGGGAGCAAATTCTCAAAGTTCCGCGCGAAGTTATCCTGTCCCGGTGTGCAGGCCGATTGCAAGCGGAACGGATTATGTTTTTGTATCGAATATCCCAAACATCGCCAGCGGGCAACGCCGGCCAAATGTATGAAAAATTAAGCTATATTGGTGTGCCACCCGGCGGCCTTTGTCATACAAACTTAAATTTGGATTTAAGGCAAAAATACTTAACCAAACTAAATAATTCTTTTTTTAATCAAAAGGTACAGCAAATACCTAAATTTTACATATATTTGATTTTTTTTTGGTTGGTGTTTTAATTTATAAAACGCAGATCATTAAGGAATTCAATTTTTGACAATTTTGCCCTCATGCTGTTTATACATTGTTTATAAATACTGTTTGTATCATATTTATAATGAAATATAAAACTAACTAACCAACCATCACGCCGTTTCCCCGCAGGGGTAGGCAGAGAGGACGAACCGCCAATTAACTCGGTCTTGGCACACACTCTTTGCCTCACTCACGTTCATACATCGTCTCATACATTCTCTTCTATTATTCCGACTTTCGACATGGCCCGACTCAAGTATCTGATTCACTTGCTCGTGCCATGTCTTCCTTTGGCGTCCCCGACTTCTTCTACCATTCTCATTTGCGTCGTATATTCTTCATTCTTTTCAAATACTTACTTTCAATTTTTTTTATTTTATGAAATTTAAAATAAAATAAATTAAAATTGTAAAAAAAGAGATTTTTGGGTTGAAATTTAAGATTTATTTACGAAAAAATTGTATTGTGTTTTTTATTTCCTTATTATAGAAAAAAAATCAGTTCAAAAAAAATTAAATTTTAATTAAAAAGCGATGTGTAGACCTTCTCTCCAAATAAGATAAGTGGAATCATTTTAACCTAATGTTGCTTAGTAATCGTTATCTCATAGTTACGGATTATCAGTGAACCACCACGTTTTCAGGTCAGCGGCCGCCACTGTTCCTGAGCAAACTCAAAAGAAGTTTGAAAACTTACTGAACAATAACCAAGCGTTTGAACCCTTGTGCCAAATTGATAGCTTCATCAACGGGTCAGGTGAAATTTTGCCCGACACAATAGGTAAAAAATCGAACCCAAATTTAAATTCTGTCCAGTCACATCAGTAGATGTAGAACGTTCCTTTTCCGCTTACAAAAAAATATATAGCGATCGTATGCATAATTTGTCCACATTAGAACAGTTCTTAGTCGTATACATTTTTAAAGGTAAATTGTAAATTTCATTTTGTAATCGATATTATCGAAAATACGATTGTTATCCTTGAGAACTAATAGCTTACTACAAAGGATTTTTGTTATTAGTTTTTGGGATATTATGCCGTGTTGCGCTACCTTCTTCTTTAGCCAACGTTTTGGACAGCGTTACAGTATCCATCATCAGGGCAGATGTGTAATAGTTAGGGGTGATGATTTAGGAGCGATACCGTGTCGCCAGCTCCACTCCTCTACGAGCTGGCGCTACAAAAAACTTCAACATGTTTTTTTTGCGTTTAGCCTTGATGTAGCCGTCAATTACCGGATACCAAGAACTCTTGAGCTTAGCTCCGTTGTCTCTATTAATATTTATAGGATTTTTGTGAATTTGAATTGCCTCCGTAATCAGACGTGCTCTATGAGTTTTGGGTCTTCCCACGACCTCAGGGACAAATCCAAAGTAATGGCCGGTTTCGATTAAGTGCTCGGCGATTGCCGATTTGTCAGGGTGGCCAAGTTGGCCAACACGTAAAATTACAGAAATACACATCAGATCGGTGAAATCGCGGTAGTTTTAAGTTATATGAATAGTATTATAATTTAAAATATGATTTTTGGTTTCACGGTCAAAAGAATTATCATAATTATGCTCAGTTGATCTGTACATCTGCAAAGCTGCCCGGATAAGAATAATAATAATAATAATAATAATTGGACTTCCATAGCGCCATTTTCGTCAGAAAATCACCAGTATCCATCAGGATGATGGATAATGAGAAGAAAGTGGTGCGGAAAGGTATTAAAAAATTGTAGAACCACCACATAATTTTTACTCATTCTTCGTTACATTATGTTTTGCTTTTCATTTCTAATGAATTTATTGAAAAATTTCGAAAAAAGTTATTTATATTTTTTACTTGTACTATCATGTAGAATCACCTCCCGAAATTAATGCACTTTATCCCGAACACCCTGTTTATTAGAGGACTTAAAAGTTGTGAATGACCATTTAAGGCCGCAATAAAAATCATTCAAACATAATTGTTAAATAAGAATTCAATACAGGAAAATATATTTGCATGGGAACTTTAGCGAAATTTTAGTATTCACAATTCTCGTATTCTCATTTTCTTTCATATTTCCCAAGTCTCGCTTATGTTGGAAAAAGCTTCTGCTGTTCGATCAATTATAAAGTGTATTGTTTGCGCATTTGGCCCTGCAAAAACTTGCAGGCTAAACCTTTTGCGGTACTGGTATAGCTGCAGTTGCGTTAGTTTATTTATGGTAATTTATTGTCTTCTTGTCCGAGGAACCGTTTGGGCGTTTTATGGATATGTGCAGTGATATTTCCTAATCGACAAGTATAAAAGCCTATCGTTGTTACCGAGTAATCATCACAAGTTCTTTGTCCTCCGACGAATCAACCCAATCCTACAAAATGTTCAAATTCGTAAGTGCTTATTTTTTGCCAACTTTAAGTGTACCTTCACCCTACGCTACATATTATCTAAAAACATTTCTACTAAATTAATTTGTTTCGTGCATTAACAAGCTTTTCGCTGAAGTTAGTGATATTGATATTCTTAAAAGGTGTTATGTGTATATCTACCCCTGTAGATTATTTAGCGCTCGAAGGTTTGTGAAGAGTTTTGTTCAAAAAGAGAAAAGCTTCGTTGACACCTTCAAATATAAATATTAAGAGGAATCGCCGCAAACAATTTCACAATTCGACAAACATATTATATAACTGTGTTTATTTTGTATTTAACAACAGACACACAGTGGTATGGAAGTGGTGTGGAATTTCACTCCATTAGTGGTCGAATATTGATAAATCTCGACAAAGAAAAAGCATGTAAAATCAGTTCTGAATTTCCATCACATCCTGAAGTATCCTTCAAATGCTAACTTAACACAACACAACAATATTACATGACATTTATGCTAGAGAAATTTTTTTTTTCAACAGTTCTTCTTCGCTGCCTGCGTGGCCGTATGTGCCGCTAAGCCTGGATTAGTGGCTCCGGTAGCCTACTCCGCCTTCCCCGCTGTATCTGCCTACTCCGCCTACCCCGCTCTGTCTGCCTACTCCGCCTATCCCGCTGTGTCCGCCTACTCTGCTCACCCATCTTACGCCGGCCTTCCCGCGGTGTCTTCCGTCTCTTCCTACAACGCCCCCCTGGTAAAGTCGGTTGTTGGAGCTCCCCTTGCCTACACCGCAGGATTCCCCCTCGGATACAACGGAGTTCAATATGTTTAAATATAACTGAGAAAAATGAGAACACCTGTGATTTTGCAACAAAGAAATGTTTCAAAACAACCAACCTCCCTCTTTTGGTAAACGACAAACCATGAAAATTGAACTAATAATGCAATAAATCAGTCTACACCAAATTAATAATTCTTTTGTTTTCTAATTTCAAAAAAGATCATCAAAAACATTTTGTTTTCAACATTATTCTACTCCAGACATTAGTCAGGTCAAATTTATTATTCTCCACAAAAGGTTGTGTTAAATTAAACTTATATTCCAATTATTTTTGATAAAATAACTTAAATTATCATGCAATGTGATTGTACACGTGGGGTTCCATTGATTGATTCCAGCATGACGTGCTCTGTCTACGTGCTGTGGTTAATAGTGTCAGCGTTCAAAGGCGAATTATATAAAATGGTTGAAATAGAACCAAGATTTAAGAAAATTTTCTATTTCGTGTTTGAATGTAAAATGGTTTTCCCGCGAACAAGAATTTTATACATATATGTACAAGTTTCTTAAGATTTTGATAAGTTCTGGGGAAATGGTTGGCAAACCGATGAGCCACAAAACGCCGATAGGTTTGTCGTGGTGAATTCATTAAAAGTATTTTATCCGTAACGCGTAATGCTTGCTAGACTGCGTAGTGAGGAGGGTTGATGCAATGGGCTAACTGTTGAAATATATGATGCCAGAGCGATTAAAGTATCTTGGCCATATTGAATGTAGATATTTGGGTAGAGCCAGCATTATAATCATTAGAAAGTACTAACGTCAGGTCAAGGGTCATAATAACAAAAGAGATGATGTATGAATGTGGATGTACCAAGGAGTGTGTGTCAAGACAAAGTTGTGTGAGTACATCCTCTCTATCTAAAGAAATGATATCCCCTGCGAGAAATTGATATGACGAGCAAATTTTATTTGTTTTTAATTTCTGATATTAGGTCCTACTTATTTTGAACCAAAGAAATATCTTAAATGCATATTTTTAATCATTGATAGAGCATTTAAAAAATATCTTTCACAAAAACACAGTGTTTGGCTTAGAATGCATTTTAAAACAGATATTTTTTTATTTAATGCCCGTTGAGTTACTAACACAATACATGTTTATAATGAGATAAAAAGAGAAAGAACATGCAAAAACATTTTACAAAATATTTACAAAAATGATAGTGGACACTTAAAATTATAGAAATACAGATCAGATCGGTGAAATCGCCCTTGTTTTGAGTTATACGAATAGTGTTATAATATGATTTTTGATGTCACGGTCAAAAGAATTATCAGAATTTATTTTGGGGTATTATGCTCAGTTAATTTGTACATTTGCAAATCTGCCCTGAATAATGCCCTCCTAAAGGCTGCTGGAGAAGAAATAGCGCGGAAGGGCATAAAATAAAAATGTGTAGACACACCTAATAATTTTTACTCATTCTTCGGTTGAAAATCTTTGGTATATTATGTTTTGCTTATCATTTCTAATGGATCATGTACAACTTATTTTATTTTTTTTACTTTTAATTTTCTTACATAATTACCATATCTCTTCTAATGAATATGTTGTCTTCTTTTTTACAATGTAAAATGTAATTTTATTAGATTAGTAATCCACCGTGGAAATTAATTATTATATTTTACTTCAGACTGCAACTTTTCAATTAGTTGCAATAATATATAAGTTTTCCTGTCTTGAGCACAAGCATCTGATTTATTAGGAGAGTGTATTAACAAAATGTCAAACAATTTTATTGTGTTGTAAAAATTTATGGAGAAATAATAAAAATAACAACTATAAAAATATCACCCAAAAATATCACGGTAAAAGTTACTGTTATGGTTGTTACAGTAGAAAATATGATAAAGTCGAGTAAATTTAACAAGGACACGGATATAATACATTTGAGCGTTGCCTTTTAAATTTAAAAAGAATAAGTTTCTATGTCGTTAATTGCTCTCCGGGTAGAAAGTAATGGTGGTTTGGGATTAGACATTAATGTTTTGTGGCAGGTTTCATGTACAGGTTTTCTCGACCTATATTGAACATATTTAACAAACCTCCGATTTAATTTTCAAAGTTAAATGTATTAAGTATTAGGAGCATTAAAGTGATTTCATTGACTCAACATTATATAACGTTATCATAACATAAATGCTTAAATTGAGCATCCTCTAGTGTTCTCCTACTTCAACTGACAATTTGTGGAAAACTTGTCATATTAGAGGTAATGTCAAAAGTTGGAAATCCGTAATTGGTTTTATTTTTATATACAACACGCGTACGAATTGATAAAATGTCAACTGTCAATTTATCGAAAATTCCCTTACGATGTATAGTTAGGTCATTTATGATTTTATAGACATGATAGTTATACTCGTATAAAGATAACACCATCAATCTCTCCATTGAATAAAAAATGTTAATGTTTTCAAGTTTAGAAGGAAGGAAGTCTTTTTATTATCATTTGAAAGTATTTGCAATACCGATGTCAAGGCTTTGAAAGATTGTGCACATAGAACCGATGAATCTTCTCAAATACGCTAAAACATATGAACAACGTTTTTTAACACATCTTACTTTTAACACATTTTACTTTTACAAATTTTTGTGTATGACTTCTTCTTCTTCTTCTTCAATGGCGCTACAGCCCATTTCGAGCCTTGGCCTCCTTCAAAATAAGCCTACACCGCCCTCTGTTCTCGGCCGTCGTCTTCCAATCTGCAACATGGAGTAATCCTCTTGCATCCTTCATCCTCCCATCTCAGGCTAGGTCTGCCCGCCTTTCGTTTTCTTCCCAGGTGTCCTGTCAGAACTGGCGGCCTTATAGTAATTTTAATATCTTGAGATCATTTTTAAATTACGACAAGCTATCAATTCATTTATTAGGTTTTTTAACTATTTAGTTTCTGTAGTATATGTAATTGTCGATGTATTGGATATCATCATCGGAAGCTTGACGAGCGGCTCGCGGTACGCACTAATCTAGAAGCCCTTGTGGCCAGTCGCTACAATAAGACATAAAATACATTACTACTATAATCCATTATAAAGTCCAAAAAAAGAAGAAAACGAACTTACGTTGTACATATTCTTATTGTGGGCAAGTAACCCACATTAAAAAACATTACAACTGGCGCAGCCGTATATACGTACAAGTTATTGGATGGACATTTGTTAAATTGGATTACCAAAAAAAAAAATACGGACAAAGCGGGGAGAGCTACATCACCCCGAGAAATTTTTCAAGGCTACCTACAGCCGAGGCGGAACATTGGAGTACTTTTTGGGTTTTTTCTGACCAAGAGAAAGGACCGGAAGAACAAAACCAAGGATATCTCTGGCTATTCCTGGAGTCACAGTCAGAGTTCTGGAGTGCCGATCTAAGGGCACTCAGAAGCAAGAGGCAGTGGTCGTTTTGGGGCTCAGCAGAGCCTTTCCACGAAGGTAAATTTCCGGAGTGCTGAGGGAAGGCATTCATACAAAGACCAACAATGCTAGTGTCGAGGAAAGGTCACTCACTCATCAAGAGGAAACAATTTGGAGACGTAGCAACCGCAATTTCTAAGTTATGTTTTATTTCTTACTTGTGGAGGATTTGTCTGATTTTTGTAATTTTTTTTGTGGGGTAGTATTGTTGTCGTTTGGGTAGCTTCGCGTGTTATTTTTTCTCCTTATCGTGAAGATGGAATCGGCGAGAATTCCACCGTTTTCTCACATAAGCGGAGATTGGGATGTCTTTCAACTCAGATTAGAGCAGTTCCTTGTTTTGCGTGATGACATAACCGAGATTAAAAAAAAGACTTATCTGATAAACTCGCTTGAAACTGAGACCTTGAATCTTCTGTCTAACTTATGTTTCCCGATTAATATCACAGATGTTACGTTTGAGAAATTAATTGAGCTGCTAAAAAAACATTGTGTTAAATGTAGATCACTTTTTTAAGAGCGGGAATTGTTTTTTCAAGCTAAACAGGATCATAACGAATCAATTAAAGATTTTGCCGCCAGGCTCCATGGTCTGAGCATGTATTGTCAATTTGGAACCAGGCTGGAAGCGAATCTTGTAGACGCGTTTGCAATCGGTCTACTCCCGGGTCCAGTACGGGTAAAATTGTTTGTTGAAGGGTCTAAGCTAAACTTTAATCAGCTAGTTGAACTAACAGTAACCGCGAAAGGCCCTGAAGTCGATTCAGCCAAGTTGAAGTTAGAAATAAATGCGTTAAAGAGATTCAAAAAATCGTCTTTTCCGGCGCGCAAACAAAGAGATCGGACTGATAGTACCAACTCACGTACCGAAAACTAGGACGATTTAATAAATTCAAAGTGAATTTTAAAGTGAAGAAAGATGCGAATCCTTTTTTCTGTAATGCTAGACCGGTACCTTCCGCTATTAGAGATAAAATCGAATGTGAACTTAAATCCATGGTGAGAGATGGTATTATTTCGCCAGTGAAAAGCAGCGAGTATGCATCTCCTATCGTTCCGGTGATAAAGAAAAACGGCGAGATTCGTATTTGTGTAGATTATAAACGAAGTTTAAATCTTATTACAGAGTTAGAGAAATACCCGCTACCTAGGATCGAAGAGGTTATCCATAAGGTTAGTTCGGGAAAAGTTTTTGCAAAACTGGATTTAAAACAAGCTTATTCACAGTTAGAACTGCAGGATAGCTGTAAGAAATTTACATCTATTAATACGCATTTAGGATTGTTTGTTTACAACAGACTAGTGTTTGGGTTTAAATCTGCTCCAGCAATTTTTGCTAGAACAATTGCGAGTTGTTTGCAAGGATTAAAAGGCGTGGCATTTTACTTAGATTATATTATCATCTCAGGGATTAACGAAAAGGATCTAATGTATAATATCATGGCAGTTTGTAAGCGATTACAAGATTGCGGATTATGTGTCAATACGGAAAAATGTCAATTTTTTGTAAAAGTGTGTAGATAATTTGCTTCTGATGAGAATTCTCCGTGAACATAAGAATATTCCAGTACTAGCCGCAAACAGATTGCAAAGGTACGGAATAATTCTAGCAGGTTTTTCTTATAAAACGGAATTCGTAAGATCTTGCAAGAATCAAGCGGATTTTCTGTCTCGACTACCTTTAGAATCATCGGTTGAGGAGTTCAGAGAAGATTACGTGTCAGATTTCGTAAGTTTTGTTAGCAATTGTGAGCATCTAGACGTGAATTCGATCACCGAAGCCACCAGAGAAGACGCTGTCATTCTTTTTTTTTATTTTTTATTTTTTTATTTATTTATTTATTTATTTTAGCATATAAAATATAATATACATTTAGATAATGTAGTAATTTGCGTACATGTTCATTTTAAAATACGTTAATACCACTCTTCCATGGAAGCATTAGCTTGTGTCTGGAAGAGTAGTGTACATTTTTAATGCTATATTTAAGTTCTTAAATTACAATGTGAATGTAAAAAACAATAAGTTGTAAGTTCTGTGATATGTAATTAGTTGCTAAAAACAATACAAAATTTAACTTATTTAAAGAACAAAGTATCACTTGGAAACTGAGTTATAAGTAGTTGTTCTTGAGATTAGTTTAGTCGGAAACTTTTTTTTTAGTTTTTTTTTTTATATTATCTTTAAAATATTTTTTAACAGTGTTTATTAATTGGATTTTATCATTAATTTTTCTAATTTCTAATTTCTAATTCAAAGCGTAATGACTTGTTTAAGGTAGGGGTGGCCCAAGCGCATTAGTCGCGAAGATAATTTATGGAAATATTGGATAAAAAGAAATGAACTTTCGATTGTTAAGGATTGTTTATTTTGGCAACATAGGATTATTGTTCCAAGTTCGTTGTATAAAAAAGTTTTAGAGCTCGTGCACCGTTCACACTTAGGTATTGTGAAGATGAAAGGGTTAGCAAAAAGTTATTTTTGGTGGACGTCGCTGAGCAAATATTTAGAGAAAATTGTTCAGGAATGTCCAGAATGCGCTTCGACGAAACAATCTCCTCCAAAGAGTCAATTATCGGTATGGCCTAATTCTGGGAAGGTGTGGGAAGGAGTAGGTTACACCTTGCTTACAGTGGGCCGCTGGCAGGTAAAATGTTTTTGGTCGTCTGCGATTCGTTCACTAAATGGGTCGACTGTATTGAAGTTCAAAGGGCAGATTCAGCTAATACTGTATTTGAACTGAGAAAATTATTTGCAAATTTTGGCTTCCCTGAACTCATAGTGTCGGATAACGGAACATCTTTTACGAGCGAGATTTTCAATCAATTCCTTCGGGAAAACAATATCAAATTCATGTCATCCCCAGTTATGCACCCAAAAAGCAACGGTCTCGCTGAAAACTCAGTGAAAACTACTAAGGGTTTTCTTAAAAAAACTTATGGTAGGAAATAAATTTCAGGTTGATTACAAGGATAAATTGTTACAATTCTGGTCCGATTATAGAAATACACCACATTGTACTACCAGGAGTCGAGCCAGCAGTTTTACTTTTTGGTAGGAAACTTAGATCTACCTTTGACAGTCTCATTCCGAAAGAGAATGAACAGTTTGTGTCAAAACAACATGATTTGGCGAATAAAAATATTGAGTACAGTCAACGTAAACAGGCTTAGAATTATGGTGGTGTAAAAACTAGAAATTTTATTGTGGGACAAAAATGTCTAATTAAAGATTTCAGGAAAAATAATAAATTTACATGGGTAAAGGTAATAGTTACACATAAAATTGGAAAAAAATTATATTTGGTTAAAACTTGTGATTCTCAATTAGTTTGGAAACGTCATGTGGACCAGTTGAGAAACTTGTCAGTGAGTTGGAGCGATGTAGTGTCAGATTTGCCAGATTCCGCGTCTGATGATATGAAGACTGAGCATTCTGAAAGGGAATTGTGCGATCTGTGGAGTGAGCTAACGGTGTTTACTCCTGATTTCACACTAGCGGAGGGAGGAGAGAGGACACCGGAAGAGGTCACAGACGCGGCAATACCCGATGCAAGGCCGGAGCCGGCAGTACCCAGTACATCGTACAGTCCCTGGTCGGGAAGACTCCGACCAAGATAATTCTCCACAACGAAGGATTCTTCAAGGATATAATTATGTGTATAAAATAATAACATGTGTAAATAATAAAGTGTATAATATTTGAGATGTATATGAAATAATTAGAGTCCTGAAATATTTAAGATGTAAATGCAATATTTGAAATACTTGATTCGTAGCGACTGATTACAGGGGAAAGGGTGTAGTATATGTAATTGTCGATGTATTGGATATCATCATCGGAAACGTTCGGGTTCCGACGAAGTTTGACAAGCGGCTCGCGGTACGCACAGCCGACGGGCTCGTTGCCGCGCTCAGATCTAATCTAGAAGCCCTCGTGGCCAGTCGCTACAATAAGACATAAAATGCAATACTACTGTAATTCATTGTAAAGTCCAAATAAAGAAGAAAACGAACTTACGTTGTACATATTATTATTGTGGGCAAGAAACCCACATTAAAGAACATTACAGTTTCTTTTTGTAAGGACTAAACACGACCCTGAAGTATTTAAATATTATTTTGTTAGAGTCTCATGTTCTCATTTGATTATTTAATAATATAATTTGATTATTGCCACAACTCTTTCATTTATAACTATAAGTATTCTGTTGTACTTATTTTTTTACGCAGTGTTACACTAATATTATTAAAAAGATTACATTGGCGCCCCACGTTTTGCGCCAATGTAATGGTTTTAAAAATAATAATGTAACACTGCGTAAATGAATAAGTACAATACTTAATAAGACTTATAGTTATAAATGAAAGAGTTGTGGCAACAATTAAATTATATTATTAAAAATAATTAAAACAGAACTTGAGACTCTAACAAAATAATATGTAATACTTCAGGGTCGTGTTTAGTCCTTAGAAAAAGAAACTAAATATTTAAAAAATCCAATAAATGAATTGATAGCTTGTCGTGATTTAAAAATGATCTGAAGATGTTAAAATTTATAAGGACGCCAGTTCAATAGAACAAAATATTAAATGGTAAATCAATAAACTCAAAACTAACAGAAGTTATAGCTCACAGGTAATTACGATTTCACCGAAGTATGTGCCTTCCCTCTCTTGTTCCTAGTATGTTTTGGGCAACAAACGAAAATCTGGATTCGACTTGCTCGTAGAATAATTTCAATTAGTAATTTCAATTTGAATTGTTACGTAGCAACCTACTTATTGGGTGATTATTAATTGGTGCTTACTTCATCGAGTGAATATTTGGCCAGTATAAATCCAAACTGTTATAAGATCTAATACATGCAAAAGCTTACCAGCTGTCGGTAGGTTTTAATTTGATTAAATTCACGATATGTGTTAATTACTATGTAAATGCGATGATTAATTTAAAAAGGCTTACATTTTAGAATAACATAAATTTGGGAATTCAACGTAAAAAAAATTGTAAATTGTGCGCATTATATGGGTAATGTTACCTATTACTTCCATGACGATGTCTATAGGCATCAAAAAAATTGATGAAAAGTATGATTTTTTTTCACTATGAATAAAGCTAAATCCCACCAAGTTGTTATCCAGCATTTACAGATTGGTATGTTAGCTTTCAATAATTAACATAATTAAATAAATTTTATTAATTATCCTATTTTTAATTATTTTTTTACTAAAGCCCTGAAAATAGACCCATTTTGACAAAAGAAAAAAATTAAATCGGAAAAAATAAAACATGTGTGAATCACATATCGTTATCAAAAGATTAAATGGTCGGCAACACTGTTTCAACACAGTATTATATGCATAAGATGACAGCTAGATGTCACTGAAATCAGGTGATGCATGCGCGCAACCTTTGGAGGTTAGCTGTGACAGTTACATACATACGCTTTTGGTTAGCTTGCCTTCAAATAATACGGTTTTGTAGTTTTTGTTATTAGTTTTTGGGATATTATACGTTGGCTAAAGAAGGAGGTAGCGCAACACGGCATAATACCACAAAAACTAATAACAAAAATATTTTTGGCCGTGAAAATCTAAAATCGTATCCGGTTTTATAGCGTTTTATGAGTGATTTTTATTGAAATCAATTGTTTGACTGCGGTTTTCGTATACTTTTTTTATCAAATATGTCGAGAATACCTACTTCTCCTATACCTAATTCGTCGATATAAAATTGAATCACGATGAAATGATGGCAGAATTGCAGCGCTCTTTAAGCCTAAGTGAAAGTGATGACAATAATGTTGTTAATAACGCGATATTGTTGTGATTCCTTCAGAGAACGTTGATGAATAGATGAACGAAGAGCATATTGACGATAATTTGATGACATATAATGAAGATGCGGAGGTAGATAACTTTCGAGATATTGCCGGCACATTTGTTATCGAGCGCAACATCGAAATTGAGAAAATTGATGAATCATGCCTTGACGAGCATGAACCAGATGAATTCGCTAATGACCTTCACTGGAATCAGCGTTCGACATCGTCCTGTGTGAGTCGTAATACCTTGCGAATATCTATTTCAAATGCACCACCAGCCAAAAAATCAAAACTACAGTACAAAAAGAAGTCTCACTATAAACAAAAGTGGTCTAAGGCTACCTGTTTCAAGCAATGCCGTATTCCGGGGCATCTGATACATATGACCCCAAATTAGATCAGGGATTACCCGTCCTACTTCTATGATGGAATATATAGAGTTCCCCGCACGCCATGAGCTATTTATGGACAATTTCTTCACATCTCACCATTTGATGTGTATCTTGAAGGATAAGAGAATGCGTGCTACTGGCACATGTAGCTTCTTGCCCTTGAAGCTTCAGGCAAGTTGAAGACAGGAAAACAATTGCCTAAAAGTAACATTTTCTTTTATATTTCCCTTGCGCATAGCGTTCATTTACCTAGCCAAAGTGTGACTCTCATCGCTCTTATATTTATAGGTAAATTTGATGCAGTGGTAGACGTAGAAAACCAAATCCTCGTATGCCGTTGGTAGGACAGCCGAGTAGTAACAGTGGCCACGAACTATCATCGAATGGAGCCAGTAAGTCAAGTGCAGCGTTGGCAGATATCAAAGAAAGACAAAAAGGCAAAATTTTGGAGAAAGCATGCAAAAAAATCGATTGCCCGGCGGCAATACAAAATTACAATTTGGGAATGGGTGGACCTCCATGATAATAGTATACAAAATTATCGAGTCAACATTCAGTCAAAGAAGTGGTACTGGCCTTTATTTGTATCTTGCCTCAGCAGCGCTCTTGTCTCTTGTAAATGGATGGAAGTTGTAATGCTTCTTGAGGAAGTACGAGCATGATATGGGAAACCAGAAGATGACTAGGCAACGGAGAAACCCTTCCCAGAAGGCATTGCATGTGGAGTTTACCCGTACTCTTTTATTGTCTTTTCCAAATCAGGTCAATGCCGAATTTGGAGAACCTCCTGTAAAGGAAGACCATGACGCAGAAGATGGGAATTGTGTGCCTCAAATGCAAGAATTTCATTTGCAATATCGTGGCAAATCTCGTATTCGTTATGCTCTGTGTAAAAAAAATCCAACAGGCTATCGGTGCCGGGCCTACAACCGAGCCCTTCATTTTGACTACTTCGAACGGTATCACCTAAAGAATAATTTGCTTAGTTTTCCACATTCTTGAATGGTTTTTTTTATAGTGTTTTTTTTTTTATTTTGCGTATTTTCCATTAATAAATATTTATTTCATTGATTTATAAACAAAGGGAATCATTTATTTTATATTATCAATATAAACCATACAGTAGACTGCACTTTACTCATAGTTGACATACATTTTGCTTCGAGGGGTTGGTTACCTCCAAGGGTTGCGTTTAGACATCAATTTTCTAGACACTCTGGTGAGAGAGTGGGCGGGCGGAAAATTCTAAAACTGATTTTGGGCTCTTCTTTAAGTCTATACTATCGGGTTATAATGATGATTCAAGTTTATAAAACTTTAAAAAAATTCATGGAGGTAATGGGTTAAAAGTTCTTCTTTAAACCATAAATACGTCAACTTGTTTGTAGTTAGATACAAAAAGATCCTGTTCAGAAGGAAACGCTAATTTATTACTATTGAAACTTATCATTGAAATAAATATACATTTTAGGCTAGAACATTATACCTACTGAAAACATAATAAATTTAATTGCTTCCCTATGATTAAGTGGAATATTATCTCCTCAAAAATGTTGTAATAAAATCGTGTTATGAATTTAATTTATGTCATCGTAAATACCTGCCTATTACGAAATGAATAGTTAGGCAGTGTAAACTAGAATATAAAATGTAAAACAGAGTTTACTTACTTAACTGATTCTAGAAAATAGTGATTGATGACTGAAAAAACAGAATGTTGATTAATTGAAATAAATTTACTTACTAATATGACTTTAGATCGATGAATTACAAAAATGCAATTAAATATAGATTTTTTTTTTAGAAAATAGTAATGGATGGTGAAAATTTTTTTTTACAATTTGATTTTACATTTTCAGGTTCAGGTAAAAAAAATATCAAATGAAGCCTTTCTTCAGATTTTCATTATTATTTAAAGCCATACAAATATGTTATACCCACGTAGACTTTTTTTAGGTTTTAAAGGTTTAATAATCAAAGTATTGGGCGGTTTATTTATTTTCATGCAAAAAGTAATAAACAAGAATTTAAATCTTATTTTAAACCAATTTAAACCTTATTTTTAATGTTTCCATTGACTACTAAAATATTTTTTTCGATAAGTATATGCTATATAGAAACACTTAAAGTAACAATTTCTCAAATACTGTTTACACTGAAATATTTCTTCGTTTTCTATATATGTATACCTATTCATATAAGGTAGAGCATCTGTGGCGGGCGGTCGGCGTGGATTTGATTTTTATTATACAAATGTAGTTTTATTTCTAAATTGACGAAATTTCACCCGTTTGATCTTCAAAACAAGAGATTAAATTTTGAAAACCACGCCATCCACTTTTTCACCCCTTAAAATAAAATTTTGCATAATTGACGTTCAAAATTAGAGAAAAATTATTGTCTACATTCGATGTCGAAAAACTCGCAAAACTGCGCGAAGTTCGGGCAATGCCGGGTATTTCAGTTAATTGTTACACAAATCCAAGTTGTTTAATATTCCTAATAAAAATCACAACATGCAGTTTAATTACCAACCGATTTTTTTCCAAATCGCACAAATGATGACCAACAATATCTATCATTCTATTTTAGTATCGACGAGTTATTCTATGTAATTAATATCTATATTACGTTTGGTTTTGCGTACGCCACAGAATATTACATAAAAGTGGCCTGAACCTTATCGATTAGTATGACTGGTGTTGCGTTAATTTATTTATGTTAATTTATTATCTTCTTGTGCGAGGGACCAGTTGGCGGAAATATGCCATGTTTTGATTGAGCGTTCGTTTCATGAATCCGTGCGACAAGTATAAAAGCGTATCGTCGTTACCGAGTAATCATCACACTCTCTTTGTTTTCCGACGAATCAACCCAATCCTACAAAAATGTTCAAATTCGTAAGTGTTTACTTATTGGTGGCCTTAGATTGGATATGAGTTCATTTAAAAACCTAAATAACTAAATTCGTAACTTCTAAATTAGGAAATTTTGTAACTTCAGTTCAATGAAGCCTTCAGATGCCATCTAAATTAAAAAAAAACTACTGTTAATGTATTTTAATATGCATAACGACGAAGCTAATGATATATTTTTTACAGTTCTTCTTCGCTGCTTGCGTGGCCGTATGCGCCGCTAAGCCCGGATTAGTGGATCCAGTGGTCTACTCCGCCTACCCCGGAGTGTCCGCCTACCCCGCTGCGTCAGCCTACTCCGCCTACTCCGCTCCGTCAGCCTACTCCGCCTACCCTGCTGTGGCAGCCTATCCCGCTCACCCCTCTTACGCCGGCCTCCCCGTATTCCTGTATTAGTGTATTCCTTTTCTTCTTACAACACACCATTGGTCAAGTCGGTTGTTGGAGCTCCCCTTGCCTACACCGCTGGTTCCCCTCTCGGATACAACGGAGTTCAATATGTTTAAATATAACTGAAAAAAACACCTGTGTTTTGTAACAAAAAAATGTTTCAACACAACCAACCTCCCTCTTTTGGCAAGCGACAAATCATAAAATTTGAACAAATAATGCAATAAATCTATTTATACCAAAATAATAATTCTTTTGTATTCTAATTTCAAAAAAGATCACACAACACAATTTATTTTTCAACACTATTCTACGCCTAATACCTATTAGTCAAGTCAAATTTATTATTCTCCACATAAGGTTGTGTTAAATTAAACTTACCTTCCAATTATTTTTGACATAATAACTTAAATTATCATGCAATGAGATTGTACAGTATTGTACACGTGGGGTTCCATTGATTGATTCCAGCATGATGTGCTCTGACTGCTGCGAGATTTTATGTTTTTATGCTTTCTTCTCAACAATCTACAATGTGCTACGGTTAATAGTACCAGCGTCCAATGGGTAATTATGTAAAATGGTTGAAACAGAACCAAAATTTAAGACAATTTTCTATTTCACGTTTGATTGTAAAATGGTTTTCCCGCGAACAAGAATTTTATACATATACATATGTACAAGCTTCTAAAAATTTTGATAAGATCTGGGGAAATGGTTGGCAAACCCATGAGCGACAAAACGCCGATAGGTTTGTCGTGGTGAATTCATCAAAAGTATTTTATCCGTAACGTGCTTGCTAGAGTGCGTCATGAGGAGGGTTGATGCAATGGGCTAACTGTTGAAATATATGATGCCAGAGCGATTAAAGTATCTTGGCCATATATATAGATGTTTGGGTAGAGCCAGTATTGTGATCATTAAAAAATACTAGAGTCAGTCATTTCGAGGGTCAGAATAAGAAAAGAGATGCGTGCCAAGACAAAGTTGTGTGATAGTCTATCCTCTCGATCTACCCCTGCGAGAATATGATACGACGTGCAAATTTCATTTGTTTTTTTTTTTTAATTTCTGATATTAGGTCCTATTTATTATGTACCGAAGAAATGTCTTAAATGCATATTTTTAATCCTTGCTAGAGCATTTAAAAAATATCTTTCACAAAAACACAGTGTATGGGTTAGAATGAATTTTAAAACAGATATTTTTTTTATTAAATGCCCGTCGAGCTTTTACAAATACAATACATGTTGAACAATAATAAGTAAAGACCGGATTATGTGGAAATGCACTATAGATCCTTCTCAGCGGTAGTTGCATATTTTAGCAAAAAATTTGAAATTTTGCTTATTTACGCATGATCTAGTTCATCGTTCAGATGCCTCACATAGTGACACTATAAAATTCAGATAGCTAAGCGCGCGACTAGCGAACTGATCACTTCGGCGCGGCGGCTGTAGGCCGCCTCTTCTTCGCCTTAGTATAAAAACACTTGAAACTCATGGATTGGCGTTGAATGAATCTATTCAGGTTATGAAGAAAATTCGCCTTCTGTATTCTTCGTTGGGAAAGCTATTCCTGAGTAAACTCAAGAAAAGTTTGAAAACTTACTGAACAATAACCAAGTGTTTGAACCCTTTTGCAAAATTGATGGCTTCATCAACGGGGAGGGTGAAATTTTGCCCGACACAATAAGGTAAAAAATCTTACCAAAATTTAAATTCTGTCCAGTCACATCAGTAGACGTAGAACGCTCCTTTTCCGCTTACAAAAAATATATAGCGATGTTACGCATAATTTGTCCAAATTAGAACAGTACTTAGTCGTATACGTTTTTAAAGGTAAATTGTAAATTTACTGTCTTTCTTCTCAGTATCCGTCAGTATCCACATAATAGGAAAGTAGCGTGGAAAGGTAATAAACAATTGTAGAACCACCACGTAATTTTTACTCATTCTTCGGTACATTATGTTTTGCTTTTCATTTCTAATGAATTTATTGAAAATTTTCGAAAAAAGTTATTTATCTTTTTTACTTGTACTATCATGTAGAATCAACTCCCGAAATTAATGCACTTTACCCCCGGACACCCTGTGTATTAGAGGACTTAAAAGTTGTGAATGACCATTTAAGGCCGCGATAAAAATCATTCAAATATAATTGTTAAATAAGAATTCAATACAGGAAAATATATTTGCATGGGTACTTTAGCGAAATTTTAGTATTCACAATACTCGTATTCCCATTTTCTTTCATATTTCCCAAGTCTCGCTCACGTTGGAAAAAGCTTCTGCTATTCGATCAATTATAAAGTGTAGATATTGTTTGCGCATTTGGCCTTGCGAAAACTTGCAGGCTAAACCTTTTGCGGTACTGGTATGGCTGCAGTTGCGTTAGTTTATTTATGGTAATTTATTGTCTTCTTGTCCGAGGAACCGTTTGGGCGTTTTATGGATATGTGCAGTGATATTTCCTAATCGACAAGTATAAAAGCCGATAGTTGTTACCAAGTAATCATCACAAGTTCTTTGTCTTCCGACGAATCAACCCAATCCTACAAAATGTTCAAATTCGTAAGTGCTTATTTTTTGCCAACTTTAAGTGTACCTACACCCTACGCTACATTTTATCTAAAAACATTTCTACTAAATTAATTTTTTTCGTGCATCAACAAGCTTTTCGCTGAAGTTAGTGATATTGATATTCTTAAAGGGCGTTATGTGTATATCTACCCCTGTAGATCCTTTAGCGCTCGGAGTTTTGTTCAAAAAGAGAAAAGCTTCATTAACACCCTCAAATATAAATATTAAGAGGAATCGTCGCAAACAATTTCGCAATTCGACAAATGTATTATATAACTGTGTTTATTTTGTATTTAACAACAGTCGCACAGTGGTACAGAAGAGTTTCAATTAGCGAAACCTTCAATAAATTTCACTCCATTAGTGGTTGAATATTGATAAATCTCGACAAAGAAAAAGCATGAAAAACAGTTCTGAATTTCCAACACATCCTGAAGTATCCTTCAAATGTTAACATAACACAACAATATTACATAACATTTATGATAAAGAAATTGTTTTTTTTTTCAACAGTTCTTCTTCGCTGTCTGCGTGGCCGTATGCGCCGCTAAGCCTGGATTAGTGGCTCCAGTAGCCTACTCCGCCTTCCCCGCTGTATCAGCCTATTCCGCCTACCCCGCTTTGTCTGCCTACTCCTCCTACCCCGCTGTGTCCGCCTACTCCGCTCACCCATCTTATGCCGGCCTTCCCGCGGTGTCTTCCGTGTCTTCCTACAACTCACCTCTGGTCAAGTCGGTTGTTGGAGCTCCCCTTGCCTACACTGCTGGATTCCCCGTCGGATACAACGGAGTTCAATATGTTTAAATATAACTGAAAAATATGATAACACCTGTGATTTCGTAACAAAGAAATGTTTCAAAACAATCAACCTCCCTCTTTTGGCAAATGACAAACCATGAAAATTGAACTAATTATGCAATAAATCTATCTACAACCAAAATAATAATTCTTTTGTATTCTAATTTCAAAAAAAGATCACCCAAAACATTTTTTTTCAACACTATTCTACTCCAGATATTAGTCAGGTCAAATTTATTATTCTCCACATAAGGTTGTGTTAAAGATTATACACGTGGGGTTCCATTGATTGATTCCAGCATGACTGGAGCCACTAATCCAGCTAAGCCTGGATTAGTGGCTCCAGTAGCCTACTCCGCCTTCCCCGCTGTATCAGCCTACTCCGCCTACCCCGCTCTGTCTGCCTACTCCGCCTTCCCCGCTGTATCAGCCTACTCCGCCTACCCCGCTGTGTCCGCCTACTCCGCTCACCCATCTTACGCCGGCCTTCCCGCGGTGTCTTCCATGTCTTCCTACAACGCACCTCTGGTCAAGTCAGTTGTTGGAGCTCCCCTCGCCTACACAGCTGGATTCCCCCTCGGATACAACGGAGTTCAATATGTTTAAATATAACTGAAAAATAAGATAACACCCGTGAATTCGTAACAAAGAAATGTATCAAAACAACCAACCTCCCTCTTTTGGCAAACGACAAACCATGAAAATTAAACTAATAATGCAATAAATCTACACCAAAATAGTAATTCTTTTGTATTTTAATTTCAAAAAAAGATCACCCAAAACATTTTTTTTTCAATACTATTCTACTCACGATATTAGTCAGGTCAAATTTATTATTCTCCATATAAGGTTGTGTTAAAGATTATACACGTGGGGTTCCATTGATTGATTCTAGCATGACGTGCTCTGTCAACTCCAAGGTATTATTTTTTTTATTTTGCTTTCTTTTCAGCAATCTACAACGTGCTGTGGTTAATAGTGTCAGCGTTCAAATGGTAATTATATAAAATGGTTGAAACAGAACCAAAAGTCAGGACAATTTTCTATTTCATGTTTGATTGTGAAATAGTTTTCCTGTGAACAAGAATTTTATACATATTATATAATATATTATTATGTACAAGTTTCTTAAGATTTTGAAGTTCTGGGGAAATGGTTGGCAAACCGATGAGCCACAAAACGCAGAGAGGTTTGTCGTGGTGAATTCATTAAAAGTATTTTATCCGTAACGTGTAGTGCTTGCTGGACTGCGTCGTGCGGAGGGTTGATGCAATGGACTAACTGTTGAAATATATGATGCCAGAGCGATTAAAGTATCTTGGCCATATTTTATGTAGATGTTTGGGTAGAGCCAGCATTATAATCATTAAAAAGTACTAACGTCAGGTCACGTCAAGGGTCAGAATAACAAAAAGAGATGATGTATGAATGTGGATGTACCAAGGAGTGTGTGCAAAGACAATGTTTTGTGGGTCTCTTCTCCCTACCTACCCCTGCGAGAAATTGATATGACGTGCAAATTTTATTTGTTTTTAATTTCTGATATTAGGTCCTACTTATTATGAAAAAAAGAAATGTCTTAAATGCATATTTTTAATGCTTGCTAGAGCATTTAAAATTTGATGGCCGGCATAGTCCAGCGGTAAGGCTCTTGACTAGCACTCCAAAGGTCGCGGGATCTAATCCCGGCGTGGCAAATAACTTTTATTTGATTAATTTGTGTTATTTCACAATTTATTCATTTAAAATAATATATAATATATTTGCGGCACGTTCCAGAATACTCTCAGTATCGCCCTGGAGCGATACTGAGAGTATCTTCCACTCTGCTTGAAATGGCTTTAGCCGTGTTTGGTGACCAAATCTGAATAGCCAGGTACTATCCCCATCTTCCTCTTCCCTATCTCCTTCCCCTCCCCACTACCTTCAGCCTCACAACATACCCCCATTGGGGATTCCATAGTCCCACTGGCTCCAGACGGGGGCAGTTGGGACTCTTGTGCGGTATTCATGTAAAAAAAAAAAAATCTTTCACAAAAACACAGTGTTTGGCTTAGAATGCATTTTAAAACAGATATTTTTTTATTAAATGCCCGTCGAGTTACAAACACAATACATGTTGATAAGGTAAAAAGAGAAGGAACACACAAAAAACATTTTACAAAATATTTACAAAAATTATAGTGGACACTTAAAATTACAGAAATATACATCAGATCGAAAATCGAATACACAGAAATCGCGGTAGTTTTGAGTATGTGAATAGTGTTATAATACATATGATTTTTGATGTCACGGTCAAAAGAATTATCATAATTTTTTTTGGGGTATTATGCTCAGTTGATCTGTGCATCTGCAAATCTGCCCTTAATAATTCCCCCCGAAAGGTTGCTGGAGAAGAAATAGCGCGGAAGGGTACAAAATAAAAATTTGTAGAACCACATTATAATTTTTATCATTCTTCGGTATATTATGTTTTGCTTATCATTTCTAATGGATCATGTGCAAGTTATTTATATTTTTTTTTACTTTTAATTTTCTAACATAATTATCATATCTCTTCTAATGAATATGTTGTCTTCTTTATCGCAATGTAAAATGTAATTTTATTAGATGAGTAATCCACCGTGGAAATTAATTATTATAATTTTACTTCACACTGCATCTTTTCAATTAGTTGCAATAATATATAAGTTTTCCTGTCTTGAGCACAAGCATCTGATTTATTAGGAAAGTGTATTAACAAAATGTCAAACAATTTTATTGTGTTGTAAAAATTTATGGAGAAATAATAATAATAACAACAAATAATAATAATAAAAAGAGGGATTTTTCAAGGAGACTCATTGAGCCCTCTTTGGTTTTGCTTAGCATTGAATCCCCTTTCTAAAATGTTAATTAAAAGCAAGTTTGGAATAAAAATTAAGGGTAACACAAGAGAGAGTAGTATAGTTTCACATCTATTATATATGGATGATATAAAATTATTTTCAAATTCTGAATCAAATTTAGAGAAAATGATTAAGGTAGTTAAAATTTTTTCAGATGATATTAAAATGACTTTTGGTTTAGATAAATGTAAAACTATCCATATAGAGAAAGGCAAAATTGTAGATGGAGACGAGGGTACATTTAGAAATTTCAAAATTCAAAGTATGAAAGGGGATGAGGTTTATAAATATTTAGGATACCCGCAATCGAATAGATTAGATCACACTAGTATTAAAAATGATATTAGGATTAAATTTCAAACTAGGATCAGAAAAATTTTAAAATGCAATTACTGCTAAAAATTTAGTAAAAGCAATAAATACTTGGGCAATACCTCTACTAACGTACTCATTTGGCATAATTAAATGGTCCAATACAGATTTAGATAGTTTAGAACGATTAATTAGAACTACGTTAACAAAATTTAATTGCCATCATCCAAATTTAGCTATAGAACGAATTAATTTACCTAGAAATTTAGGAGGTAGAGGTGTAGTCAAAATAACATCCTTGAAACACAATCAGGCAGAAATGCTTAGAAATTTTTCCCATAGGAAAGCTAATAGCTCAGAAATGAACAAAATAATTTGCAAGGCAGATAGAAATATTACACCTGTAAATTTATATGACGAGAATGCCAACATTCTTATAAATACTAACCAGGAATTATTAGATTCCTGGTCAAATAAAATTATTCACGCAAAACACTTCAATTATCTCAATCAAACGTATGTTGACAAACTTTCGTCAAACAAATGGTTGAGTATTGGAGAGTTGAGCGCAGAAATAGAAGGATTTATGCTTGCCATTCAAGATAGAGTCATTAATACTAAAAATTATAGAAAGCATATAATCAAAGATATAAATCAAATTGATGATTTATGTAGAAAATGTTTGGCTTTTCCCGAAACTATAGAACATATTATATCGGGATGTTCTATATTAGCGCCTTCCGAGTATACATTTAGGCACAATCAGGTTTTAAAAATAATTCACCAAAGTTTGGTAATTAAACATAACTTGATTGACTGCCGTAATATAGTACCATTTTATGAATATGAACCAAATTCATTTTTAGAAAATGAATTTTATAAAATATATTATGATAAAACTATACTAACAGACAGAACAATTAGTCATAATAGACCTGATATAGTTTTACATGACAAAATTAAAATAATAACTTATATCATTGATGTAGCTATTCCAAATTCCTGTAATATTCAAAAAACTATTTCTGAAAAAATAAGAAAATACACAGATTTAGGAAATGAGATTAAAAGAATTTGGCATTCTCGGACTATAAAAATATTGCCATTTGTTATTTCGGCCACTGGCATAATACCTAGGAATCTGATTCAAAATTTAAGCATATTAGATTTGTCAAAGAATTTGTATATAAAAATGCAAAAATCAGTCATTTTAAATACATGTAGGATTACAAAGGATTTTTTAAATATTTATATTGAGGGATCAGTAGGATTTATAGGTTCAATTAGAAATGCCACAGAGCCGAACCCTCTGATATGAAAATATCTGGAGTCGGTGAATTATATTCCCATTTGGTCTCTAGTAGGTTGACATGTTGTTCTTGTATTGTTTTGTATTTATAATACTTATATAGTGCAATTGCATAGCGTGGGTTGACTAGATGATCATTTGGGGAAGTGTGTGAAAGGGTTTAGTTTTTCCTTTTTTTTTTTTTTTTTTGGGGAAAATTTAACCCGGACATTTAAATCTGGTGCATAATAAAAATATCACCCCAAAAATATCACGATAAAAGTTACTGTTATGGTTGTTACAGTAGAAAATATGATAAAGTCGAGTAAATTTAACAAAGACGCGGATATAATACATTTGAGCTTAGCCTTTTAAATTTAAAAAGAATAAGTTTCTATGTCGTTAATCGCTCTCCCGGTAGAAAGTAATGGTGGTTTGGGATTAGACATTAATGTTTTGTGGCAGGTATCATGTACAGGTTTTCTCGACCTATATTGAACATATTTAACAAACCTCCGATCTAATTTTCAAAGTTAAATGTATTAAGTATTAGGAGCAGTAAAGTGATTTCATTGACTCAACATTACGTAACGTTATCATAACATAAATGCTTAAATTGAGCATCCTCTTGTGTTCTCCTACTTGAACTGAGAATTTGTGGAAAACTTGTCTAATTAGAGGTAATGTCAAAAGTTGGAAATCCATAATAGGTTTTATTTTTGTATACAACACGCACACGAACTGATAAAATGTCAACTGTCAATTTATCGAAAATTCCCTTACGATATATATAGTTAGGTCATTTATGATTTAATACACATGATTGATCTACTCATATAAAGTTAACACCATGAATCTATTCATCGAATAAAAATATTCATGTTTTCAAGTTTATAAGGAAGAAATTAATCTTTATTATAATTTGAGAGTATCTAGAATACCGATGTCAAGGCTTTGGGCGAATGAGCACGTAGAACCGATGAAGCTTCTCAAATACGCTAAAACATATGAAGAACGTTTTTAATACATCTTACTTTTAACACATTTTACTTTTACAACTTTTTGTGTACGACTTCTTCTTCTTCTTCTTCTTCTTCAATGGCGCTACAGCCCATTTCAAGCCTTGGCCTCCTTCAAAATAAGCCTACACCACCCTCTGTCGTCGGCCGTCGTCTTCCAATCTGCAACATGGAGTAATCCTCTTGCATCCTTCCTGACATCATCCTCCCATCTCAGTCTAGGTCTGCCCGCCTTTCGTTTACTTCCCGGGTGTTCTGTCAGAACCTTCTTCGGTACTCGTGTGCTTGGCATTCGGTGCACATGTCCGGCCCATCTTAATCGTTGGAGCCTTAAATGGAAGGAGAGTCTGAGAGCTTGCTAAATATCATATAGCTCATTATTGTGGCGGATTCTCCATGCCTCTCCCTCTCGCACCGCTCCAAAGATTCTTCGAAGTACCTTTCTTTCGATGATGTCCAGCTGTTCCGCTGACTTCAGTGCTGTCAGTGTTCCCGCCTCACATCCATAGGCCAAGACCGTTCTAATCATTTTTTTATTTTTATTTTTTTATTATAGCGACTATATAAAAAAAAATTACATACAAAAAGTAATGTGAAATTAAGTATAAAATATTGTATTTCTTAGTCCTCCTCACTAGGGGGTCCTGTGCCGAGGCGGACTAAAGTTATTTAAATATAGTTCATTATATGACCGAGGGGACAAACGCTAGGGGACGCCCACACCGAGAGTACCTGGAGGACCTGCTGGTGGACGTGCGCTGCTCATCATATGCAGACTTCAAAAGAGCCGCACAAGGCAGGGAAGAGTGGAAGAAACGAATAGATGACATTGCTGCAAACCAATCTCAGGATTGAAACCAGAGAGAGAGAGTTCATTTGTCTTCTATGTCGTTTATAGCGTCTTCGCTAGTGTTCTCTCATTGACCTCTTTAAGCCATATTTTTATTCTTGATTTGTATTCAATTGGTTTTTATTAGTTTTATGTCTTGGGGAAGGATGTTATCGAGTTATGTTGCAAAGTATGTATAGTTTCTTTGTCCAAATGTGGTTTTATAACTTGGAATATTTTTTATATAATTTTTATTCGATCTAGTGTTATGCATACACGGTCTAGTAGAGGATTCATTATTTTTGAAGAGCTTCAATAATATATTTTTGGCATATATTTGCTGTACATTTGGTACGTCAAAGTTATTGAAAATTTCAATTGAAGGCGTTCTAATTGGTACTTTCAATATGGTCTTTATGATTCCTTTTTGAATGGTATTCAGGCTGTTTAGGTACGTATGTGTAGCAGATCCCCATCCTATGATTCCATATTCAATTCGAGAATAACATAACGCGTAGTAGACCTTTTTCATATGCTTTTTATTTAACATATTTCTTAGATTATAATTAAATGTTTTATATAAGGTTATTTTGGTTTTCCTATGGGGATTCCTTGTGGATTTGAACATCGATTTTTTTATTAAGGTCTAAATGGTCATTTATGTGTGACCATTTAGGCCGTAATAAAAAAATTTATATCGAAAATGATATTAGCGTGTGTAGGTACTTTCGCAAAATTTTAAATATTCATAATACCTATTCAAGTTTCAGTGATTGTAGTATGGATATCATTTTCTTTCATATTTTCCACGTCTCGCTCATGTTGGAAAAAGATTCTACTATTCGATCAATTACCAAGCGTATTTTTTGCGTAGTTGGCCTTTCGAAAACTTGCAGGCTAAACCTTCTGTAGTACTGGTATAGCTACAGTTGCGTTAGTTTATTTATGGTAATTTATTGTCTTCTTGTCCGAGGAACCAGTTGGCGGAAAGTGCAATGGTTTAGTTGGGCGTTTTATGGATATGTGCAGTGTTATTTCCAAATCGACAAGTATAAAAGCCGATCGTTATTACCGAGTAATCATCACAAGTTATTTGTCCTCCGACGAATCAACCCAATCCTACAAAATGTTCAAATTCGTAAGTGCTTATTTTTGCCAACTTTAAGTATACCTACACTACAAATTATCTACAAACATTTCCGCACTAAATTATTTTTTTTCGTGAATTAACAGCGCTTTTTGCTGAAGTTAGTGATATTGATGTGCTTAAAAGGCGTTATATGTATATCTACCCCTATAGATCCTTCTTTTAAAAAGAGAAAAGCTTTGTTGACACCTTCAAATATAAATTTTAAGAGGAATCGCCGCAAACCATTTCGCAATTCGACAAACATATTTTATTGTGTTTTTTTGTATGTAACAAACCGTCGCACAGTGGTATGGAAGAGTAACAATTCAAAAAATTTCACTAAAATTTAATTAGAAATTGATTATTGACGAATCTCGACAAAGAGAAAGCATGTAAAATCCTAGTATCCTTCAAACGCTACATTTACACAACAATATTATGTGACATTTATGCTAACGAAATTGTTTTTTTTTTAACAGTTCTTCTTCGCTGCCTGCGTGGCCGTATGCTCCGCTAAGCCAGGATTAGTGGCTCCAGTAGCCTATTCCTCCTTCCCCGCAGTGTCTGCCTACTCCGCCTACCCCGCTGTGCCAGCCTACTCCGCCTACCCTGCTGTGTCTGCCTACCCCGCTGTGTCCGCCTACTCCGCTCACCCCTCTTACGCCGGCCTCTCCGCAGTGTCTTCCGTGTCTTCCTACAACGCACCCCTGGTCAAGTCGGTTGTTGGAACTCCCCTTGCCTACACCGCTGGATTCCCCGTCGGAGTCAAATACGTTTAAATCTTACCGATGAAAGTGAAAAAAACCTTGTGATTTTGTAACTCTGACATGCTTTAATACAAAACTCTTCTATTTGGTAAACAAAAACTTTTGAAAATTCAACTAAAGAAATAAATCAGCAAACTTTAATTCAAATACTTTGTTTTATTGCATTGCATATAATTCCACAAAACCAAACTATGTTCTCACCACTGAAACACTAAATTATATTAAAATAAAAATAAAACTATTTTAAAATAATCAAATATCAAACAAAAAAGGTTGATAGTCCGACCGGAACTCTAATGCACACGATTTGATGATATCTTATATTTTTTCAACTTAATATCATGTAGAGCTTATATTTAAAATCCTTGCCATGTATTAAACAAAATTGAAATATTATTCATCCTGAGGTATTAGTTTTTTTAGTCGATGGGTCATAATGCTTAACCAGGATACATAAAAATAAATTATGCGCTAATTATATTTGATTAATCTACTTAAATCATCATGCATTAAACGGTAAAGACTAAAAGTCTGCCGATGTTCCTATATATTAGATCGGACATTCGATAGGTTAGACGCGAATAAATTTTGGCAAAAGCTGGTCTGGATTTTTTTTGAGCTCGTAAATTGTCAAATTCGTGAACGTGGAGTGATAAATTTTCGCTAAAAAACTGGTTCGATCGTTTTGAATACACTTTTAGACTTCAGATGAATAAAAAAATGGATAAATATATGCTCACATGGTGTTTATCAAACCTTATACTTTTTATACGGGCTACGTAATTTCCATGTTCTTGAAATATATTATGCAATTAATTGCTAGTGATTCGATTTTGGAAGTCGACATTGATATTGTATATGTATATAAACGATCTGCCTGAATCATGAACATAAATCACTCGGATATTTGATCATTTCTATTACACGTATCGTCCTGAAGTCAGCCATTGTTTAGAATAAAAATGTTGCTTAGTAAGTCAGATAGGCCTCATACGTCATACATATGTCTGGTAATGTTATATTATCGTGAAAACCATCTTATGGGTCCGAGTGGTTAAGTCATTTTTATGACCAGATCAGAATAGCAAACGTCCTTACCCCTATGCCCTACGCACTTTCTTCAGCAGCATAAAATTTATTTTGTATGATTTTGGGCCATGGTCGCATTGCCTCAGGGAGGTTGGGACTCTCCTGCAGTAATACAATAGAAAATTTAAAAAATATGTATTTTGTACGGAACTCTCGTACAACAATCAAATAAAATCTCTACACTAACCCATAATATTGTGATTCATCATATGCCTGTAGCCTGTAGCGTTGTTGTCCGTTAATAAATCTATTTGCAAATCTATTTAAAACGATCGAAAATTGCATCTGTTAGCTTTCGTAATCTCTGTAAAGGGGCTTTTTAAAAAGGCCTTTTAAGTTAACCGATGTTGTGATATTTTGACTCAAAAATATATATATACCTACATGCATTTTAAATGTTTTTTTATTGCATGCAGAGAAAAAAAAACAAAAATCCTCCTAGGTAGGTCCTGTACGGTCCCGGGTGTGGTATCCAGACACTCTGCCGTCAGGCGTAAATTGAACAGCTTTTGTTAGACTTCTTAGTTTCCTAAGTACAGAGAGGTTGATATAGTTTGATGTTATCCTTTGTAGTAAAAAATAGGGATGTGAAAAAAATAATCGATTATGAAAAAAATCGATTATGATTAATAATCTATTTTTTTCCAACAAAAATCGATTTTATTGAACCATTTTAATTTTCTAAAAAAATCGATGAATTAGTTATCGATTTTTTTTTTAAGAGCCGATTTATTCATTCGCAGCCCTGCTGTCGAACCCTGCGAACCTTTATTATGTTTATAAACAAAACATGACATGAACGCCATCTGTGCGTCTACGATGACATTTCTTTTGTGCTTTGAAAGCAGTTTAGTTGAAGTTTCTAATCAAACTTGTCACTAGATGAAGTCAGAGTCAACGAACAATTTGTAATTTGTGTTGATTATTTAAAAAAAAAATCGGTATTATTTTAAAACTTATAATTTCTGTTGAATATTTTTTAATTAATAAAACTGTGATTAAATATATTTTACGCGTTTATTTTTATTTATATATAAATCTTTATAAATATTTTAAATTTAGATTATTAGAATATTTTAAATTAGATTTATTTATAAATCACAGTGCAAAATATAGTGAACTTAAAAAAAAATATTAATAACAAAATATTAAAAACTTTTCAAAATAAATCCTGTGTCACCAATCTTAAATATATGAGTAATATCCACCGTCGAACGTAACGGGTCGATAGCTCTGTGGGTAAACACATCATTCCCAAGGCGGCGCCCTCGGTTCGATTCTCACACCGGCCAAAGTAAAAAATAAAAAAAAACTTTTTGTTTTTATTTTTGATAGCAATAAGCTATTTTCATAAAGATAAATTTTATTGTTAATAATAATAATTTCAAAATATACACCTATCGACACAAAAATAAATATGGAGAACTTCACCTGCAGCAAGTGTCCAGAACCAATAATCACAAAGGAATCAATGTTTTGGTGCTCCTCCTGTGAAGAGAGTCTTCACTTCGCCTGCGGCGGCATTACTGAGGGTCAATACCGGAAGCTCTCCCAAGAAAAACGCGCTAACATCAAATGCAGTGGATGCAAGACGGAACCTCGTCGAACGGCGCGATCAACTTCCACATCGAGTAAAGAGAACGCACCTCCTCCTGCCAACGTCAGCAAACCAGGCCTAACTCCGGGGGAAACTCTTCTTATGGAGGAACTGCGCCAAATCAAGATGGAACTCCAAGAGTACAAGAGCATCCAATCAAAAGTGACTGTATTATATGAAGAATTCAAAGACTTCAAGAAAACGATGACCTTCTTTAACTCAAAAATGGAGGGATTTGAGGATGAATTGAAAAAGGCGACGCACAAAATGAAAAACATAGATTCCATCCAAAAGAAAAATATGGAACTTGAAGCTAAAGTAACAATGCTCGAGTTCAAACTCGACGATCAAGAACGCCAACAAAAAAATTTCGTGGCCGAAATAAGAGGGATACCAGAGGTTGAAGGAGAAAAGTTACAAAATATTATTTTCAACATTAGTCAAGAAATACGCACAACCACCACTACAAATGATATCGAGTCAACCTTTAGAGCTCCTGGTAGGCCAACCCCAACCAAAACCCGGCCTATAATTGCGCGGTTCAAAGAAATTCACCTAAGGGATGAATTCTTAAGTTGCGTAAAAAGATACAATTTGAACGCTACCACGAAGGAAGATAAACTCAACACGAGCTCCATAGGCCTCTCCGGACCGCGTACACCCGTTTATATATCAGAACACTTAACATCGACAAATAAACGCTTACTTTACCTGGCGAAGAAGACGGCTACGGAAAAAAAGCTAGCTTACGTATGGGTGAAAGCGGGACGTGTCTACGTACGCCAAACAACAGAATCACGAGCTATCCACATTACCTCTGAAAATACCCTTCTCACACTATGACTCACTTATACAAGCATACACATACTATTTTACTCAAACACCACACACACATCTGTATATTCCCAAAGTTTATCATTGTGGATATACTTAATTAACTTTAAAAAAAAAGAAACTATAAATGATTCAAGTATCTTTTGACAGACCCGAAGAAACCTTGCTCACATGTACCAAAAATGTGATTGAAAATCCTGAAGACATGAATAAATATTGTTGGGAATCGTACGGTCTGAAAATTATTCACCAGAACATAAGAAGTATTACCAACATTGATGACTTTCTCGTATTTCTGGACGAACTTAATTTCACATTTGATATGCTAGTTTTAACTGAGTGCTGGATTAATAAATACTTCACCTCCAAAGAGATACAAAATTATACTGAGTACCACACAACGAGTATAATAAATAAAGCTGGTGGTATTGTAATTTATGTCAGGGACGGTATTCAGACGCAAGTTGACGAATTCACTTTATCACAAGCTAATTGTCTAAAAATTGTGCTTAACAAAAACCTATGCATTTTTGCAATCTATAGATCACCATCATTTCACAACATCGATTCCTTTCTAAATTCACTCCACTCTATCATTAACAACACAGATAACCCAGAACATCAAATAATCATTGGAGACTTAAATATTAATACAATTCTAGACAATCATCGCCAATCCGATGATTATTTATGTTTTCTCACTGAAAACGCTTTTACTCCGATAATTGATACCCCAACTCGAGTACAAGGTACATGTAAATCCTGCTTGGATCACATCAATGTTAAAAACATTGATTTTACTGACTCGTTTGTTATACACACAACAATTTCAGATCATTACACCACAGCGCTCGGCCTAATAAATAAGCCTTCCTCTGCTTCTAAAAATAAATATATTTCTAAAATAAATTACAACGCACTGGTTGAGGAGCTGTCTACAGAAAAATGGCAAAACGTAATAGATCAGACTGACACTGACCAAGCAATGCAGCAATTTATCACAAAATTACAATATTACATATCCAATCACACTGTCAACAAAGTTATACCGAACAAACAATTTAAACTCATGCCATGGATCACCCCTGGTCTAGTCAAATCCATCCACAGACGTAATCAACTTCACAAAAATGCTAAAAGACAATCAGATAATATTCTAGTTCAAGAAAAATATAAGAAATATAGAAACTTATGTAAAAAACTAATTAATTCCACTAAAGAAAATTTCTACAAAAAATATATATACGAAAACACCATAACTCCAAAACATTTCTGGGAAATATTTCGTAAAATTACCAAAACAAAAAAAAGCAAATCGTCTTTCATACAATCATTGGATATTAAAAATACAAGTACTACTAACCCCAAATTGATGGCTAATTTTGCTAATCACTATTTCACTTCAGTAGGAGCCTCTCTCGCAAATAAAATCCTTAAAAAATGTCAGAAAACTGAGTCTGAACTAGCCAACATACCTACAAATGTTCTTAATCATAAAACAGACGAGATTCAAACAACGACCAATGAAGTCATGAAAATGATAGATGAGCTTAAGTCATCTAATGCCTGTGGGCCAGACAAAATTTCCTCAAATCTGTTGAAAGTATTAAAACCACTCATAGCGAATCCTATTGCATACATTTGTAATCTTAGTTTCAAGACAGGAATATTCCCAAACCACCTTAAGCAATCAGCTGTTATATTGATTCACAAAAATGGAATCAAATCGGATATACATAATTATCGGCCAATATCTCTGCTCAACTCGTTCTCAAAAATTATTGAGAAAATCGTAAAAAATCGTCTCACCCTTTACCTAGAAACTCATAAAATCTTATCTAACAACCAGTTCGGTTTTCGACCAGGTCTAGGAACAGAAGATGCAATTGCTAAACTGGCAGATATTATTTCCAAAAATATTGACAGGGGAAATAAGTCCATTGCTCTCTTCTTAGATCTTGCCAAAGCTTTTGATACCATTTCCCATAAAATACTTCTAAAAAAACTAAAGGCTATAGGTATTCAGGGACAGCTACACAAATGGATGGGTAGTTACTTAGCTAACAGATACCAAAAAGTTAAAATTAACGATTCTATTAGTGATCCGGCCCTTGTAGAATTTGGTGTACCCCAAGGGAGTACCTTAGGACCTATTTTGTTCAGTATTTATATAAATGATTTGTGTAACAGCAATTTTTCCAATCACATTATAACGTTTGCAGATGATACAGTCTTAATATTTGAAGGAAGAACATGGAACGATGTACACTGCAAAGCAGAGGATGGAATAAAACAGCTAAAACTTTGGTTAGACTGTAATCTCTTAACACTCAATTCGGAAAAAACAAAATTTATACGATTTAGTGCGACAGAAGCCGGCCAACCCAAGGAAGCATATAATATTTTCGTACATAAATGCAGTGACTCAACTACCTGTAATTGTTATAAATTAGAATGCGTGGACAGTATAAAATACCTTGGTGTTATATTAGACAAATATCTTAGATGGGACGGTCACGTGGATCTAGTCACCACAAAGGTTAGAAAGCTCACGTACATGTTTATGGCAATCAGAAACATCTTACGTAAAAAAGAATTGAAACTCATTTATGATGCTATGTGTGGGTCACTTTTAGACTATGCATCCTTAGGTTGGGGTGGATGTGCAAAAACTGTTTTGGACAAATTAGCAAAAGCTCAAAAATCACTACTAAGGGTAATCCTCAAAAAACCATTTAGATATCACAGTGATGCACTATTTCAAGACTTACAAGTTCTAGATGTTAGGCAACTGTACATGAGAAAATTAATTTTAAACACCCATAAACAACGCCACCTCTACCCATCTATTAACCACTCTCACGACACCCGACACTCACGGAGAAATCCAATTGTAACTTCCACAACCAAAACATCTCTCGCTCAAAGACACTTCTCTTTCTTAGGTCCAAACCTATACAACTTCATGCCTGATGCTTGGAAAAAAGAAAGCACAGGTGTTCTTCGTAAATTGACCACTACTTGGTTTCAACAATTAGGGAGAAAGGAGAGTGAACTTTTACTACACAAAAAATGAAATCAAATACAAACCAAAAACAACAACAAAAATTCTCAAAAGATACCCTTTTTTTTCTAATCTATATTATTATATGTATGTATGTACCTACCTATTACTTTTAAATTAGAAAGCTAACCAAGCAGCTGTTAATCTTATGTTTTAATTGAATATTTTATTTTATTCTTTATATCTCCTCTCTTTTATATTAATATTTATACAAAATATGTACATATATATGTGGGCTTATCAATAAGCAATGTAAACATCAGTTTTAAGTACATATATATACCTATTATTTTAATAACTGTGCTAAGCAAACAACAGTAATAATTAGGTATTAATTGTTTATTTTATTTTACTATATTTTTTCTGTTCTCACTATATAAAATGTGTACGTAGGATTATAATATGAAAGGCAAACACCAGTTACCACCTTATATTTTAAACATTTGCTTTTAAGTACACACATATATAACTTTTATTTATTTTTATTATCTTTTCAACAACCATGCTAAACAACCGACGGCTATTATATGTTTTAATTGGTTATTTAATTTTAATTTTATTCTTTCTCTTCTCCTTTTCTTTCTTTTTTTTCTACAACACATGTATGTATGACTATAATATGCAATGCATACAAAAGTTACCTAAATGTTTTAACCCTCTCAATTTCTATTAGTTACATACATGTACCTATTTACCTTTTCTTTTTTAAATTTATATTATTTTAATAACTATGCTAAACAAATAACAGTTACTAGGTTTTAAACTTTTTTATTTTATTTTATATTCTTTTTGTTCTTTTTATTTCATCAATTTTCTTTCTTTTTTGTACAAATACAAATCATGTTCCATTTTACCCATAATAATTCGACTGTCCTAAAACGGGAATACTCCTAGTTGGGCAGTCAAAAAAAAATTAATGAATTATGTATATACATGTATAATCTTGTACTAAATAAACAAACAAATAAATAAAAATAAATAAAATAAATATATATATATTTTTTTAAATCCTTTATTTTTCCCAATTTAACATTTTATAGTTACATATTTTAGATATAATAAAAATAATGGGAACCCACTAAGGCGCAGCCTGTGCGTGGGTAATATTATAGTAAAATATATTTTATTTTAGTACCTAGAAAAAACAAACAGTGGTATATGAAGCAAAAAAATTATTAAAATTTGTTTAAACAGTTTGTACAAAAAGTGTGTTCAATAGTGTACAAGGTAATAATTAGTATATAGTGTAATAACAGTTATAAGTGTAATAATAAGTGTAAAGTTTGTGAGAAACATAAACTGATGTAAAATTAAATAAATAGAGTTTTTACATCTGTGTGGTATAGCCATATTTTTAACTCTTTTATGTAATGCTGAAGTTTAGTTGCAACTTGGATATTTTTTTGGTAAAAGGTTAAAAGTGCGAGGTCCAATAAAACTGCTGTGAGTTTGCATTTGTTTTGTGTTTGTTTGAGGGGTATAGAATACATTATTATTTGTAATGTTTGTTCTGTTTTCATTTTTTTTCGAATTTGTTTCTGTTTTTATAGATATATTTCATAGTTTGCAGTATAAATAGTTTACGGAGACTGAATAGTTGAGATTCTTTGTATAAAGCATGTGTTGAAAATGTTTTAATTCTATTAAACTTAACTTTGACAATATAATTTTGAGTTGTTTGCAAAGGTTTTATAAAAACATCAAGCCCACCACCCCATTCTATTATTCCGTACATGAGTGAAGATTGCACCAAAGAAAAATAAATCATTTTCAATTTGTCAATATTCAGCACTTCTTTAAGTCTGTAAAATATGTACGTAAGATATCTTAATTTAGAAACGGTATTATTAATTTGTGATTGCCAATTTAAATTTGTATCAATATATATACCCAAGTATTATTATCAATTTTTCCAAGTTCAAAGCAAGATGAACATGTTACTTGATTACAGTTAGCAATATGTATTCTAATTTTAAGGTTATTGGGTGGTTTGTTTTTACTGTTTTTATAAAATGGTAGGTAAAATGTTTTATTGTAGTTTAGGAAGAGTTTATTACTATTTAGCCAGGATGTGACATGTGCCAAACATTTTGATGCATTTAAGAAAGTTTCAAGCCATGATTTTCCATTTACTATTATTGCTGTATCATCAGCGTAAGATACAATATTACCAGGGATTACAAAATTACATAAATCATTTATATATATTAGAAACAGAACTGGGCCTAGCACAGTACCCTGTGGTACTCCATGTTTTATACTTGTTTCAGAACTATAAAAATTCCCAATTTTTGTTTTTTGTTTTCTGTCTTTGAGATAGTTAGTGAGAATTTTTAATGTATCTTTTTTGAAACCTATTTGATTAATTTTTTTTATAAGTATATTGTGATTTACCGTGTCAAAGGCTTTTCTTAAGTCTAAAAATATAGCTAGACTTTTTTTGTTTTGATCAACAGAAGTGTATAATTTTTTTGTCAAATCGAATATTGCATCTTCAGTGCTTAGCTTACTTCTAAAGCCATATTGATTTTGGGACAGAATTTTGTTTTGTTCTAGGTAATTCAATACTCTACTTTTGATACATTTTTCAAATATTTTTGAGAGGTTTGAAACTAAAGAGGTCTATAATTGTCTAATATGTGCTTTTCACCCGATTTGTGAATTGGTATTATGGTGGAGATTTTAAATTGTTCAGGAAAATGTCCCTCTTTTAGGGATATATTAAAGATGTGTAGCAAAGGAGTTAAAATATATTGTTTAATTTTTTTTAGTGTGTTACCTGATAAACCGTCCATTCCTGTAGAATTTGTTGATTTTAGACCGTCAATATGTTTATCAATTTCATTTGTTGTGATGGGTGAAAAATATTCTAAGGAGTTAATTGTGTCGTAAGTTGAGATTGAATGCAAAGATGAGTCTACGGGCATTGTATTATCAATTTTACTAGAAGATTCAAGTACTTGATCTACTACATTTGTAAAGAAGTTGTTAAAATTTTCTGCAATTGTCGATTTGTCAGTAATAGTATTGTTGTTTATTTTAATCTCATTCACATCAGCTGATATTATTTTTTTTTTGTTCATTATTTCGTTAATTATATTCCATTTTTTTTAGTTTCATTTTTTGCATTATCAATTTGTTCACAAAAGTATTTCTTTTTACAACTTCTTATTAACCTATTGAGTAAATTCCTGTACATTAAATATTTAGTTTTCATAAAAGACATTATTATTACATTATTTTTTGACAGGCTTTTTGATAATTTAACATCTCTCTGTATAGTTTATCTCTTTGTTTAATGGAGACTATTAGTCCTACAGTGATCCATTGTTTAATTTTTTTATATTTTCTATTAGTGATAACAATTTTATTAGTGCATTTCGAAATGTAATATTGTAAGGTTTTGTAAAATAGTTCTAATGCTGAATATGGGTTATATGTTAATAGTATATTGTCCCATTTTTCTGATTGAAGTAGATTGTTTAGTGTGACGTAATTAATATCATTTTTTTCAACAGAATCAGAATATTCTTTTAAATTTGAGTTTAAGATGTTGTGTCCGTAAAATGTTGGGTAGTGGTCAGTAATATTTGTTTTTAGAGTTGAGGAAGTAGTTTTAACGTGTTTGTGTGTTTTTACAAATATGTAATCTAGAGTCGTGGAATTATTCAGATTTTCTCTTGTTGGTGAGTTTATATATGACTGATAACCTGCACATGACAAACAATCTAAGTATTCATTTATAGAATTTGTTATTTTGTTATTTTCGTTAATGTTTATATTGATATCCCCAGTTAATATTGAAAAGTTGAAGTTATTTCTGTTAGCCGTTTTAAAAAATGAATTAAGTTCGTTAGTGAAGAGTGATTCATTTAAAAAATGTGATCTATATATAGCTAATATCAGATAATTACAGTTATTGTGGTTGAATGTTAATTCAATTGCATTAGCTGTTTTAAAATCTAAAATTTTGAAGGTAGTTTTCTTAAAACAATTTTTCACAAATACAGTGATTCCATCGTGCCCAGTATGTTTGCATACAGATGAAATAGTGACATATCCTGGAAGGTTATAGGGGATTACCTCTTTCATCTGTGTTTCTGTTAAAATTACAATACTCGGAGAAAAATCTAGACTTTCGAGAAGTACACAGAGTTCATCAAAATGCTTTCTTAAGCTTCGTATGTTCATATTAAGAACTGAAAAGTTTATATCTCTAAAGTGATTATTTAGTTCATTAGTATTATTACAAATATAATTTTCATACAAAAAATTTTCGTCAGACATGTTGAAAGAAAAAATTTACACGTGCAATATGGTTACTTGATCCTCTATTCTGCGGGAATGTCTGCCGGCTGTCTTATTTGGATGATTGGGGCTGATTCATCTTTTCTCATCATAACGTGTCCATTTTTAGCCCAGATAAATTTGTATCCATGTCTTGATGATTTTGCCAGGAACAGTAGGTGTTTATTTTGTGGTGTCAGTTGTTCATTAATGTATACTTTGTTATCTTCTGGAAAGTTAAAGTTTTTTGTGGACAAAAAACCGTATTTTCTTTTTTTGTCGATGATTTGGTCTCTAATTTCCTTATTTTGAAATGATACAACAATGGCTGGGTATTTGTTTAAAGGATTTCTGTTTTTGATTCGATAAATATTGGTTATTTTTGAGGATTCTGTTTCGCCTTTCATAGTTTCCATTATGTTATTCACTATTTTTGTTATGTTTTCATTATCTTTAAACGGAACTCCCTGTATTTCGATGTTATTTTGTTTGTGCATTTGTTCCAGTTTGTTTAATTGTAATTTTATATCCTTATTTTTTGATTGCAGTTGTTTAATAAGTGTATCTTTTTTAAAATTATTTTCTTCGTATTCATCAATTTTATTGCAGCAGAATTCTACAGATGTTTTAAGGTCTCTAAGTTAATTTTTTATTTGATCTTTGAAAGATTTCAATAGTTTTTCTGACAGATCTTCGAATTTTTTTTCCATGAATTTAATCATTTTGTTATCGTTGTAATCGTCCTCTGAATCGGTAGATGGTGCTTTTTTTGTGGCTTTCTTCTGTCTATTCATCTTAAAGTTCTGATTTAATGCACTAGATGGCATTTAAACTTAAATATTGGCCGAATGTCTTATTATAATATTAATATTGTTTACGCAAATTCGATAAATTTGAGGAAAAATCGATAATTACAACAAATTTTCAAGAAAAATCGATTTTTCATGCTAAGAAAAAGAATCGATTAATTATTTATGTAAAAGTCACATCTCTAGTTAAAAAAATTGTATTGTACTGGATATTGTTGTAAAAACATTAATTATTCGGATGAATAGCAATTTTGCAGAGATTTTATTCTAGTTCTACTAGGAGTTAAAATTGGATAATGATTTGACACCCAACGGATACCGTCTGAAATTTAACAGTAAACAAAAAATTAATGGCGCTACGGTCGTTTAAAAGACACCAAACGCTATCTAATTAATGAAAATACTAAGATGCCTTATAGGACAGAGAAAGTAATTTTAAAAAGCGGAATGGTTCATGTGTGTATTTTTAATTACATAAAACAATTACTTTATTTATAACCACTATTTTTTTAATACCGACCGGTTCCGCTTAGCACACTTCAGGTGGGCGATTTCGAGAAAATTGAATTTGTTTTAAACCGATATATCTTTGAAAATAATAAGTACATTTGAATGATTTTTTTACATAGTGCTCACCATACCACAACTATGAAGGTATTGTCCAAAATCATAACCTACTTTGTAAAAGGACTCATAAACAGAATTTAAAGTCAATGATGGGCCATTTTGTGACGTTTCGTGTGTAAAAAATGTATCTACATATTTTTTTACATAAAGCGTTTGATATAATTGATCACAGTCTTGAGACTGGGAATTCACGGGGATTTGCATCGATGGTTAGTCTCTTATCATAATGGGCGCATTCCATGAGTAACAATCAATAGCTTCATCTCTGAGTATACCTTCCGGTGTACCCCAAGGATCTCACCTGGGACCGTTACTATTCACAATTTTCATCAACGACATTATAAAATGCTTTAATTATGCAAATGTTCTACTCTTCGCTGATGATATGAAAATATATCTTCAGATTAACTCTATAATTGACTGCATTAAATTGGTGATTGGAAAAAATTAAAAATTTTCGCTTTGGTACAAATCATTTAAAAAAATAACAATTTGCTCATCTCCAGTGCCAAAGCTTCCTTTTGATAAAATATTCTTCCACACAACAAAACAAAAAGATAATAATAAGATTTCCCTATCTTGGATCACATACCCGCCTCGGAACAGACTGTGTCCAGTGAGTCTATCTACCAATAAATCTGTCTACAAATTAAAATAAAATAAACGCCCGGGTTGCCGGCAGTGAAACTGAATACACATATACATTTACATTACTTATATTTTTTTATGTTACTTACATATACGTATTTTTTTACCCTTACAAAGGGTTAGTTACCCTTACAAAAGAGATTGGTGCACAATAATTTATAAAAGTATTTGAAAGCAACGGCCTTCCAGGCATTCAAGTAGCACTCGCCCAAAGGGTAGAACTACCCTTTCCGCATCTAGGACTGGGTTGTAGGACTAGGACTCTTGTGTTAAGCGAAACCGGTCGGAATTTAAAAACAAATCGTGGTTACAAACACTGTAATTGGTTTATTTCATTAAAAATATCAAACCACAAAGTGACTGCTTTCTATCAAAGAATATTTTTTATTTTCCGAACGGTGCACAGAAATTGGTGGTACTTACTATCCAAAAGGACATGATTCTACATCGCATTCTAAGATAATTTTGTGTCAACACTTTTTTTATTATTCAACGCTTTGCAAATAAGATAATTACATGAAAAGGCGATTTTTGTATTCATGAAATGAATGTATCAAAATAGCCTTTCATTACTTAAATGTTAAATCTAAATAAAATATGATTCACAAAATCAAAATTATGAAATTAAAAAAGTTAAAATATCGAATTATGTTTTTTTCTCATTGTTTTTTAAAACGAACTATCTGACTCGAAAGTGAAGAAACTAGAATGTGAAGAATATAGTGAGTAGCATTGGTTCGCCATAAATGAAAGTGTGGTTCCCATTGAATATTTTTTTTAAATATTTGATAATTATCGATACCTTATCGTAGAAAATTTATAACGATCGTCTACATATGTCTATGGTTTAGAGTTTAGATATAATTTGGAAGTTGTGTCACGACACAAACAAATAAAGTTAGTGCTTTATTGAGAGACAAAATTAAAAACTTTTAACAATAAGATAAATTGAATTATGTAACTTATTAGACTCCCCGTGGTAAAATAGCAATAAATTGACTGATAAGAATCGATTTCAGATACCTGCTACTTCAGTACCTACTCTTGTATGCACAGTGCACAGAATTAATTGTCAGGTGAAGACCACTTTTATTTCCTTATTGAGCTTAATTTATTTTAAAATACGAACTTCCTAAAATACTTAGTCATCGGCAAATGGAGTCTTGGGAAAGTTTTCTTCTATTTTTATTTAATATACTAGTTGAAGTCCCGGGCGATGCCCAGGCTTTACACAGAGTTTTCGAAATCAAATGTAGACAGTGACCTTCGTCTTGTTTTGAAAGTAACATTTGCGAAATTTTATCAACCTCGGCATAAAACTGTAGAGTTCCCATAGACATCCGAATATATTCATATTATGTCTAAGAGAGTTCCATACAATCAAATCCACACAGCCCGCTGCCAATCCGGTCGTCCACCACAATATGTTATATATTTCAACCAATTTACGCAAAACCTTGACAAATTATATACCCAAACCTTCCTCATGAATCACTCTATCTATTGGTGAAATCCGTTCGGTAGTTTTTGAGTTTATTGTGAACAGACGGACAGACAGACAGACAGCAGACACGGGGGACTTTAATTTTTAATATATAGAGATGTAGAGAAGAGAAGATCTAGGGATTTTAATTTTTTTAGAATAAACATATAATTTTTAATCCGTTCGGTAGTTTTTGAGTTTATTGTGAACAGACGGACAGACAGACAGACAGAAGACACGGGGGACTTTAATTTTTAATATATAGAGATGTAGAGAAGAGAAGATCTAGGGATTTTAATTTTTTTAGAATAAACATATAATTTTTAAATGTTATGTTCAGTGTTAAAAATGAAAATAAAATACCCTTTCCTCACCATAAAGCGACAAGGCTCTTGTGTTTGGTAAGGGAATTCTAGCTGAATTGTTTAAAATTATGTGCGTAAGCAAATAAATAATAAAATATTGCAAATAATAATAAAAAGATAGCAATAAAAACGTAAGATTTATGAAAACAGTTCAAAATTAAAGAAATAAAATAAAAATAGATATAGACTCTAATGGTAGTTTTAGGTAATTTTACGGTTGGCCCACAAATAACAAAATAAGGAATTCGAATCATTTTTTTTAATGAATGGTTACACTTCAGTACTTGATTATTTTGGTAAATGTAGTTTTCATAGTTAAAGTAATTATCAAAGTGGCGAGACACGCGTGACGTCATTCGTACCTCCAGTTTTTTGGTTACAGTAAAGTCATTCCCATACGGGTTGGTATGAAATCAACAAATCCCAAATACATAATTCGCAATAATAGGCCGCTTGCATCACATTTTTAATTCTTTTTTTCTGGTTTAGGCAAATATTCTAAGACATTCTGCATTTTTTAATCGTATTTTTGACACCCTGGCGATTTTTTGAAAATTTCAATCCGAAAAATCAGACCATTTTTTATAAACCGGAAAGACGGGACATAATTTTATAGGTGCGAAAAAACGGTAATTACATAGCCGAAAATCATTTAAAAAAAGAACGTTTTCCACACGAATGACACAGGCGAATAGCGAGGAAAATAACGAGGCATACCAAAAATATTAAATCGCATTAATATTTTTTTCTTTGATCCATCTTATTGATCGTAAATCATTATAATGTTCAACGTCTATATTACTAAATCAAATGTAATATACATGTACTTGTAAATTATAATAATAATAAGAATATTGTAAAATTTGATTTTGTTAAAATCCGTACCATTATCATTATACCTCTAAAACACGTACGGACAACGTAAAATGTACGGGGTTCTCTTCATAACATCTGTCAAAAAATCAAACCAAATGATACGTTCGCAGAAAAGGAACAATAAATCTGGTGAACGTTAAATGTCAAATTCAAAAATTCGCCTGAAATCAAAGTGATGCCATATAAAAAAAAATAAATCAGTGTGGAATTTTATAAAATTAATAGGAACATTTTCGGAGACGGGACATTTTCATGTAGTGACGTCACGAGCCCAAATAATGGATTTATTTATTTAAAAATAAAAATAAAACTGTACATTTCTAAAATTTTTTTTCTAACATTTTCGTAATCTTAGCAAAAAAATCTATCCACACGATTTTTTCCAAGTCGTTATGAAGACCATGCAAGTGGCCTATTAAGAAAACATGAATACTTCTAGGTACCTACCTATCTTACTTACCTACATATACCAGTACATAATCCCCACAAATAAACGCACAAGCAGACACGAAACCCTTTTCACATTAATAACATGCTAATTTAATCGCACGTTTTGTATAAATGGTTACATAATAGATGGAAAAATTTACGATTAGAACATACCTACAAATAAGTAAATTTCACCAAAAATAAATGTATTTTTAATAATCGATGACCTGGGAAATAACTTTCGAACAACAGTTCGGTACTAAACAAACAACCACGCAGTAATTGCCATACAATAATAATTATCTAAATTAACTCTTTGCTGAATGGTATATATTTTATGTAAGTCAGTGTACACACTGAGATTTGCACTCGATGTATCCAACTAAACCGAACCTCAATCACCGTCCATTGGAGAGGTGTAAATAATTTTAAAACATCGTGTAATAAAAGAATCCGTATTCAAAATTGTTATTAAATAGTAGTTCTGTGAACAGTGAACCTCGCGTCCAAAAAAATATTTTATAATTTTATTTAGTTCATCAATCATCAGAAATCATAAAATTTGTTAGTAGGTACTTAAATAATGATTATAAACAATAAATATGTTACGCAAGCTTTAAAAAAAATTCAAATAAGGAATTGCACAATTTGTTCGAAGAAATGTCGCCATTAGCGGAGGCTTGTGACTTTTTGGTGTGCTAATATTTAAAAAATGGCATTATTGATATTATTGTAGGTATTTTTTTTCGAATAGTCACAAGCCGCCACCATCTCAACAACAATCCCTTATGCAAACTTTTTTTGGGCAATAGGTATTAAAATATTGATTATTTCGATTTTTGGTAGGTCGTAGTAGAAATTACCATCGTGAGAAATCTAGCGGGATAAAAGATGGTATCCAACACGGCTACCATCACCTAAATCGGATGTAACATATTTTTGACAGATGATACGTCAAATGGTCTATTTAAAATAAGACCTTGGTACCCTCGCTCAGTCAATTAAAATTGTTAAAATTAATAGAACACTTCGTTTTAACCACGTTTATTATAAAACCAATGTTGGTTTTTTAAACAATAAACGTGATTAAAACTAAGTACTCATTCTATCAATTTTGAATTAAAATGGTGCCACAAAATAAGTTTGATGTGTTTGAAGAAAAAGTTACATATTTGATTAAATACTTACAAGGTATTACGTATTAAATCACGGCCAATCATAATCCAACCAGGACATCTGACTTATTTCAAACAAAGGACAAGATTCCAACATTGAAAAGTGATTAGTTATTACTTTATTGTATTTGATTGTATCCTGTAGGTACACTAATAACACATTCACGCCCACAAGATAATATTTACAAACCTCATGAGATGTATTTATTATAATAATAATATTGTTTATGGTGACTAACGTGATTCACGCTATAATACAAATTTAAATTACAATGGATATGCTTATGAAAACGAACCAATCGAATAATGTTCACCATTTGATATTTGCGTATTTATATTGAACTGCATATAAATTGCACCAATTGAATATTGTGCATTCTACTTATTGTTATCACCCTTACTAATAAACAAGTTTTCAATTTTGCACAACTGACAAACAATCATTTACCCTACGATAATGATTGTTTATCAGTTGTGTTAAATTTAAAACAAATTTATTAGTAAGGCCCGTGTGTTTAATTCCTAATGTTTCTATTAAGTTCTGCAAGTATTTTAGTTTTATTGTTGTGACAGCTGTTTCGGCCTTCTAGGTCACTTTAAAATAATAAATTGCTACGTCTTATTCATGTGCATTCTATTGATTACTGCGCATTGTATTGACTTATGTACATTGTATTTACTCACAAGTATGTACATTGTATTGAATATTGAACACATTGTACATTGCATTGAAGTTTTAAAACCGTAATGAATAGTAGATACACATTGTTTTATTTATTTTTAATTTTATGTGAATACCGCACAAGCGACCCAACTGCTCTCTTCTGGAGCCAGTGAAACTATGGCATCTCCATTTAGGGTATGTTGTGAGGATGAAGGTAGTGGGCAAGGGAAGGAGATGGTGAAGAGGAAGGCGGAGAAGTTTCTGACCATTCAGATGTAGTCACCAAACAAAATCATTTCAAGCAACGCTTCAATCTCGAATGATGGTATAACACCAGGGTGATACTAAGAATACCTTCCACTATGGTACATGCCGCAAATATACAATTCATTATTTGTAATCAATTAAATTCTAAGTAACACAAATTAATCAAATAAAATTTATTTGGGCACTCCGGGGTTTGAACCCGCCCGCTTGAGAGCCATGCCACTCGACCACGGAGCTGTCAAATTCATATTCAATATTCAAAATCATGGAATATTAAACATTATTTTGAACATACTTAATTATAATAAAGTACATACAGTAGGAGACATGTAATGTTTTGGCTGCGAAATGTACGAGAGTGGACCGGTATTAGAAGTACGGAGGAGCTATTCAGGGCAGCGCAAGACAGAAATACATTCACCAGAGTGCTCGCCAACGTCGCGTCGGGGGGACCTGTTAAGACACACGAAGAAGAAGAATAATTATAATATATTTTGTGATACATAACGCGTGAGCTAGTATTTTCTTGCATGGTAGAGGTGCGCATTTGTAAAAATTCCTTGAAAAAAAATTATTCTCAAGATTCTTATGAATCCGGGAACTATTTATTGGTTGATCAAGGTCGCCGCAGTGGTTTTCCACGTTTGATGAGTTTTGTCTAGGATGCATTTGCCCAACTACTGCGTGACGGACCAGATTGGGAGATTGGTTGATGGAGACCTTTTGACCTCTCCAGCCGGATTCCCTCGCCCCATATCTCTAGGGATGGGTTCGTACTTCCGTCACTCCCGGATACATTGATCCCCAGATTCTTACCCACCCTTCATTTGATTCTTCTATCCAGAACTTCCATTTCAGAAAAACACATAGTTACCCCAAAGAGGACAAAGCTAATGTTAAAAAATTAATATAAAAGGAAAACTTTTAGATAACTTAGAAGCCTTGGAAATTAAAAAAAAAATCCGTTAAAAATAATGAATCTATTATCAACAAACAAAAAATATTGTCTTATAGCCCGATCATGGATATGTTCCCCTACCCACCCACTCTTCATTAATACCTAGCAACAGCTCCACCCCTACCATAATAATACATTGTTCCCATTCATATTTTGTAACTGTCAAATCAGTATACGTTTGCCCTGAAGAAGGAACGGTCGTTCCGAAACCGGTCCGCTTTACTCAAATATATAAGTGGTTCAAACCATATAATATATAGATAGCCACAAAGTTATAGCTACATTCAAAAGTATATAATATAAAAGTGTTTATTGGCTTTATTTTGATACCAAAAATATTATTCATAATTTCTGAATATCATTTGAATGTCTCAGACAGACTAAATGGCCTAATTACTTGTTGAATTGCGATAATTTTGAGTCAAAAGAACATTCATACACCGTCTTTGGAACCATTTTACTAACAATTCATATTAATGAAATGTTTAAATTATCACTTTCGTGGTAAACACATATCTTTTGCTGGTGACTTTATTGATATAATTTGATTTTTGTGATATTTTCTGTAATAAATATATAACAAAAAAATACAGTTTATCAAAACGCGATTCTTAAATGCGTGCTCTAATTGATTTTAATGGTACCAGTTCGTTCCCAGGAAAATATGTGATCGACTCCATTTTTGGTACCACATTCTTTCACGTCCATATGATTGACTTTACTCGATACGTTCAACGCGTCTTTGTTAGTCTGACTCATTTAAAGTCACATACCTACAACATTTTTCACCAATTCAAAGAAAACCAAATAAGAAAATCTAAAATTTCACATATATTATTATTGTAGATATAAACACCCTCATGGAAGTAATTTCTTTTTTAAATATAATTTTTTTAATACCCCACATGAGTCACAACTATTTCCCCAACCGTCTGGATCCAGTAAGCCTACGACATGCGGAAGGAAGTGGGGAGGGGAAGGATATGGGGAGGAGGAAGGTCAGAGATCACCTGGATATTCAGATCTGGTCACTAAATAAGGCTAAAGCCTTTCCGTTCTGAATTGAATTGAATTCTGAATTGTTGTATTACTTCAGGGCGATATTGTATACTTGTCTTCCAACTCTGGAACGTGCCGCAAGTATACTACGCGTACATATTATATTAAATGAACAAATTATGAATTAATGTAAATTGATCAAATAAAATTTACTTGCGCACGACGGGGTTTGAACGGGCGACCTTCTATTTATGAGTAGGGAGCCTTTCTTCTCGTCCACGGATACCGTCGAAGTACGTAGAAAAAAATATAAGCAGGGGTTTTATTTTTGGAGAGAAAGTAGTAAATTGTTCTCCATACCTAACTAGTAGAACTAAGAACTAACTAGTAAAAATACATTTTTTTTTAATTACAAAACTGAGGTTTTTGGTCCCTGTAAACCTTGAGACGATTTATTTTAAGTAAGTAATTGTTTTGCAAGCGTAACACAGTTGTAGGTCGTAGCTAAACCGGTTCTAAGTGCGGCAGCCAAATGCAGGAAAGAAAAATAATTGTGCAGTGATAATGTATGCAATACTGACACAATACAACACTCGCTTCCTCCGCGAATTGCACTTTCGGGCATATTTAAATAAACCGACAGTTTCAATTGTTGTCTAACAATGATATCGTTATATTGACGGCATTGTCAGACGTCGACACAAGTAACGAGGTGTGATTTATGAATATTAGAAACATGGATAAAATGTAACACATCTAGATTACGTTCGAAACAAATATAAAATGTTTATTCAATTTTTTATAAGAAAAACTCTTTTTTATAACTCTTGAGATTATTCCCATTAATGTTATATATCATTTAAGAAGAAGATAAAAATAATAATCTAAACGAAAATATGAAAGAGAACAGGACACAGAAAACAGTCGATTCTGTTAACTGTTTTCTGTGTCTTGTTCTCTTTCATGTTTTCGTTTAGATTATTATTGTTATCTTCTTCTTCAATGATAAAATCTTTAAGTTAAAGAGATTTTTGCCTACAATTTAATATTTAATATTTTTTTTAATTCTGCAACCTATTGTTGTTTTGATGAAGAACAGAACTTTTAAATGATAAAGTATTTTTGGTCGAATTTTTTTGTTGTTTGTTTTTATTAATTACTAGCGATTACCCGGCATGCGTTCCAATGCCACGTAAAGAAATATTTTTTTTCTCCCAACGTGTCTTTTCCCATGCCCCCTTCTCCGTTCCCGCCCCCGTTCCCCTTCTGCGTCCCCTTTTCCTCCCGCTTTAGTTCCTCTTCCACCTTAACCGTCTTCAAACCTCCCGCTTCCCCCCCCCATCCCATGAACCCCCCTTCTCCTCCTTCGTTCCTCTACCCAGTGGCGTAGCTAGCATGGGTGGCACCCAGGGCGGATGTCACCCCCCAGGGCGTGGTGTCACCCCCCCCCCTATGAAAGTGGATTTGAGAAAAATTCAAACGCTAAATTCGAAATATAGGATATGTTCGCCTATAAAAAGACCAAGACACAAAATTCGGGGCACTCCACGGGGAACAAATGAAAGAAAATGACAGACCGTGTACATGTATACAATACTTTGGTGACAATATCCTTCGTAATTATTTTTCCACAGCCGAGTGTCACCCCCCTATAGGGTGGCACCCGGGGCGGACCGCCCCCCCCCCCCCCCCCCCCCCCCTCGCTACGCTACTGCCTCTACCCCCTCGCCCATCCCTCCCTGCCGCAAAATTATAAGAAATACATATATTTTTGACATTAACAACTCGCGCGCAACCTATTTTTTTATGCAAAATTCATAACGCCAAAGCCCACCAAAATCTAAATGTCTATCTGTCTACCTATCTTTTTTTATTACTTTTTTTTATTTTTTATATAATAAAAATAAATCGCTAAAATGTGTGTATGCGCATAACTTCGAAACGACTGCACCAAATTGGATTATCCTTTTTTTTGTGTTCGTTATTGTCAGGACAAGGTTTGCATAAAAGACGCGGTGAGTTTATTTATTAAGTGGCATAGCAACGCCGGGAACCAGCTAGTGTATGTATATATATATATAAATCTTTGTAGGCTTGTGCACAACAACTCACCAAAGTTTCATCGCCATCGGATGAATGGTAAAGGAAATAATTTCGTAACGCCAGAGATCACCATTGTACATTTAAACCTTCACGGACAACAAATCCCCAAAGTTTCATCGCAATTGTTTTTATGGTTTGGGGATGCATAAGTAATAGACAAAGAAAGATTCATTTTTATATGTTAAGAGCGTTTAACCAGCCAGCGGACGAAAATCCACATTTCGTCTAAAATTGTTCTTACGATCGTGCAGGGCGGTTACAATGAGAAAGATTAATTATTCTCCGTACGAGCTTTTTTAAATTATAACTCAATATCGAATTTATTTCAATTCAAATTAGCTTTAATTTATACCTTCATCCAAAAATGCTGAAAGGCGTGATGATAAAACTATTAAAATAGTGTACTTTTTGTAGTTATTTTTTGATTATAAGTATTTATCATTTTTTAATAATGTCTAAATTTAATAAGAATGTTTAAAAAAAAATCTGAAATATATTAGTTTGTAAGTGCACAAATAAATACACAAATGAACCAATTTTCGTCAAGAAACACATGTACCTAAACACATATTTTTTAATGATTTTATTGAAACTAAAATTAAAATTCTAAAACATGCGTTTGCTAGATAATGTATTGATTTATTTTACTGCATGATTATATTATTTGAAATGGGTGTGTACAAAAATACAAAATCTTTTTTGAAAATTTAACAAATCTGCCAACGATCTATGGAATAACCTTATTATACTAAAAAATATTTTTCTCAAATTTTTTTACATGCGAATGCTAGATAAAAGAACAATCTTTCGAAATCCATTTATAATTTTTTGTGGAAAAGAGTCAATACCTCTAAAATCTGATTTGAAAATGACATATTTCTGGTTTTCTCTGGTAATGCCCTCTTAAGATTTGTTAATATATTCTGAAATTTGAAGCACCCCATCGGTATACATTTTGTGCAAAGTTTTATAAAACCTACATAATATTCACGTATCTTATACGTGCTATAGGTACGGGATTTTTAATTGTCATTACTTCAAAAGCTATCAACACCTTTACAGGTAAACATCCTGTTTCAAATTGTGATTAATTTAAACGAACTCCAAAACGTAAGAATTTTTATAACTGCTTTTATTTAATAAATCTGAACTCCGACAGAGCTTGTGCTATAACTGATTTATTTTGTCTATAGCATTTGCAAATTTATTATATTTTTGGTCAAATATCACTGTTTAGTTGTACGAATTTCGTAGAAATGTCGATTGATTCGGCATAATTATTTATTAATTATCAGTAGCTAATATCTCAGAGAGAATATTTCCAATCTGCATCCTGTTTCAAGAAGATACCATAAATTAATCCAATAGAACGTAAATTTCGTTTTCAAACATATATCGGGATTTATTGAGAATAATGCTAATTCGCTTGTTAGGATAAAAAATGTTCAATACATTAAAAGCTTTACACTGCTCCACGATTAACTTGCCAGCTAATTGTGTTGTTAAAGTAATTTAAATATTGATTTTTTATTTATTTATTTACTAATTTCCCGCTTTTTCTATTTTACGAGTTATTTGTTATTGAAAATACTTTAAAATGAAAATATTAAAGAAAATATAATAATATAATGTAATCTATTATTTAATTTAACCTAATTCAAAATTGGTTTAATTTTGAATCCTCACGTAAATAGATATTCAATATAACAAAAACAGTAGGAAATATATACGTCTATTTGTGTCTAAATTGAATAAAAAACAATAATATTGATTATTTTTATGATGAAATAAACCTCCCAGATCAGAATATTTATTTCGAATCGTGGAATTTTGATAATTCAGTGTCCTGGTGTTGTTTAATGTAAAAGGGTAATAAATGTCGGCCAGATATTTTTGGGTATATGGATGTTGATAATTGAAGCAATTCAGGACAGTCAATGTTAAATGTATTAAATCTGTGTTTATTCTTTCCTTCTGAAAGTTTCAATAGGGATATTTTATTCAGGAGTTAATTATTCAATGTATTGTACAGTATATGAAATTTATAGTTTACGCGCTTCAGAAACTTGTGTTGAATCTTTTCTATGTTGTCGGAAAGCATATTGAAAAAAGGAGACCATATCGTAAAGTTATACTCTAGTTGGTATCTGACAAGGGTTTTATATAATACGATAAATGTGCCTAAATTATTAAGAGCGTTTAACCAGCCAGCGGACGAAAATCCACATTTCGTCGAAAGTTGTTCTTCCGATCATGCAGGGCGGTTACAATGAGAAAGATTAATTATTCTCCGTACCAGCTTTTTAAAATTATAACTCAATATCGAATTTATTTCAATCCAAATTAGCTTTAATTTATACCTTCATCCAAAAATGCTGAAAGGCGTGATGATAAAACTATTAAAATAGTGTACTTTTTGTAGTTATTTTTTGATTATAAGTATTTATCATTTTTCAATAATGTCTAAATTTTATAAGAATGTTAAAAAAATCTGAAATATATTAGTTTGTAAGTGCGCAAATAAATACACAAATGGACCAATTTTCGTCAAGAAACACATGTACGTACATATTTTTTAATGATTTTATTGAAACTAAAATTAAAATTCTAATACATAACTCTGCTAGATAATATATTGATTTATTTTACTGCATGATTACATTATTTGAAATGGGTGTGGTATAATACAAAATCTTTTTTGAAAATTTAACAAATCTGCCAACGACCTATGGAATAACCTTATTATTCTAAAAATTAAAAAAATTCTCAAAATTTATTACATACGAATGCTAGATAAAAGAACAATCTTTCGAAATCCATTTATAATTTTTTGTGGAAAAGAGTCAAAACGTGTAAAAACTTTTTTGAAAATGACGTATTTCCGGCTTTCTCTGGTAATGCCCTCTTAAAGTCTTTTGCAACTCTCAAAACAAAAAAGCCAAGATTCAAACAAAGAAATAACTTGCCAGCTAATTATGTTTTTAAAATATTCTAAATATTGAAGGTATAATATTACCTCATCAATCTGTACAGGGATTACTGGTATTGCCATTTTCGAAATCCATTTAATCTAGGTCCGTAGTCCGTACATAAATCCATGGCAGTTTTTTTTACGTTAAGTCAGTTATAAAAATACCAGCCAGGTATTTGTGCAGCACTTCACATTTGAAGTTGGTTGTACAAGTACCCTTGAACAACCTTTAACATAAATACCATTTTCCTTTGTTATCTTTCAGCAAAATTAAAAACATTTGTATTGTTGAGGATAATTTTATTTTAACATATTATAAATACATCTTTAAAGTCGTTATTTTTGGTTTAAAACATAACTAAAAATGACTCTATTACAAGTTATGTGACTATAGCAAAAAATACTATGTTTTGTAAGCCACTCCGATATCCCTATGCGGTGAATTTTTCAGTAGTAAGTGTAGGCGGCATAGGGAGAGGAGTACGCGTATTGGGCGGAGTATGCGTACGGGCTGTAAGCACTGTAGGCGGCGTAAGGACTGTAGGCGCTGTAAGCGCTGTAGGGCGCGGCGTAGGCCAGGGGAGAAGCGTAGCCAGCCACGAACTGAGGAGAGGGCTTGGCGTAGACCATTGCTACGAGGGCGGCGAAAAAGAAGCACTGAAATCAAAGAAAATAAATATGAATAACATTTTATGAAGAAAAAAATATTTTTCAAGTGGAGCACGAGATGACACGCTTTGGCAACATTCCTTTATTTATGCTAATATGACAAGCGTATTCTGCACAATCGTGAAGGTATTTGTCAGGTGCATCTGTCCTCATAAAGGCATTACTGGACATTATGCTACTTCGCAAAAAAACTTTTCTTTTCGTTAAAGAAAGACGAATTGGATATTCCAAGTTTTTTTTTCTATTAACCCCACACGGGAGGCCCTGAGGGTTACAAATCACCGGAAAATATTAAAAAAAAACTACTATCATGTTTTTAAGCGAATTTATGCATGTGTAATGGTGGAGTACTTCAGCGGAGGAATTAAACTTGAAAACCCGACTCACATGTCAATCGAGCCAATGACCGCATTTTTCCGAACCTAATTTTTTTAAATGATCCGTTTTTAATCCTCCATAAATTTTAATTGAAATTCTACAAACTGAACATCTAAACGAGTTGATTAAATCAGTAGTACTAAAATGTTATTAAAAAATCTAATAAAATAGTTTTCAAAGTAAACAGACGATTATAGACTAGTGAACAATGTGTTTTTGTATCACTAGTAGCAAAGGTTAACTTTATTTTTAATTTTAATTATATTTTAAATACTTCCATAGAAACACTATTTTCAATCACTTGATTATTTCACTTGATTAAAACTAAATCACTTTTTTATAATATGATAAATAATACACACCAGCTTGAACATTTTGATAGGAGTTGTAGGTCTGGTAGGTCTCTTGAACTTACTGATGATGTGATTTGTCAATCCAAGCCTTTTATACTATTCATAATCCTGAAGATGGCCTGCCGACATGCCCGTAGCCTTGCTACCTCAATAAGAATTATATTATTGGTTAAGTGTTGACAAGATGGGATAATCGGTTTAATAGTATGCACATCGCGTACCCTCGCTCATGCTGGCCCATGATCAAGCATAGTTTCAATAATAGTCTGTCTGTTATTGTCTTTCAAACATCTTTATTGGGAGGTGATCGTAAGGTTTTTCCAAAATGAATATTGATCGAAGATAACTCGAGTTCAGATAATCGGTAGAAAACTGTTAAAATTTGTTGTTGGAGTTCTGAAAGTGTAAAATGAAGGTTCACGTCCAATTAAAATTGATTTTTTTTTTAATGTGAAAGAATTCACTGGCGAAACTACTAGTATCGTAATCGTGTTATTCGGTGAGCACGTTTTGAAACAACAAAAAATCAATAATATAATAGTGGTGTTCTTGTCTAGTTATACTAAGTGTAAAAACATTTGTTTGAAAATGTTAAAGAAGTGTTAGTAGGCATAATAACTTTTTTTGATAGGCAATATATTTTTCTATTCTTATGTATTAAGTTTCTGCATACTTTGTATTCTGATGAAGAAATCCTAGGTTTTGAAACATATTCTTAACTTTTGTTTAAAACAGTGGTGTATTTTATTTTATTTTATTAGGAACAGGTTAAAAACACTACATGCATTAAAGAAAACAATAAATTATAATAATTAGGTTACAACCCAATAACAAATTTTCACATCATGCCCAAATAATAAAAAGGTCAATAATTATTAACTTCTTTTTTTATTGCCTAATATTATAGAGATAGGAACTAGATAAACTATCTAAACATAGTCTATGTATATATATTTACTGTCTAATACTGTGTGATACATAAAAGATACAGATATGGAAGATAAGATGAAAAACAAGAAAAGTAGAAAATATAAATATATGTATATATAATAAACTGAACAACACCAGACGTAGGATCGAGAAATAATGTAAACATTTATTAAAAAAACAAGTAAAAGTAAGATAAAAGTAAAGTGATAGTACCTACCTACTCACAAAAAAATAGTAAAATATAGTGTGCCAGTTTTATGGCTATTTAAAAAAAAAAACAATAAATAAATATTTATAAAACAAAAAAAAAAATGAAAAACACCAGAAAACAAAACACAAAGTGGAAAAATAATATATATACACACATTTACGGATATACACATATACGTGTAAACCAAATACAACGTTATTTTCAATTAATTTTAACATTTTATTGAAATTTATCGTTTTTATCACAATTACTATTTTTAACGTATATACCATCTGTTTGAATTTTTATTTTTTCAGATAATGATAAATTTAATATAATCGGTGCAATTCTCTATTATATTCGCGTTATATTTTTTATGAAAAAAATACTGTTTCAAACTCAATGAAGTAAAGCTGTGATCACTGATAAACAAAACAATCTAATTCCCATTAAATTTACTTTTACTTCGTTATGAAAAAAATATAACTACGTAACTGCTTCGTCTGTTTTTTGTTGTTTCAAATAACGTTGGCTATTTTAAGTGTTTAAAATATTATTTTGGTCGCCTGCCTTTCAATTTCGGTGCTGTTTAAAACATTGCATTTTATCACGGTTTTGGGATTTGTAGACCTGACACTAATAAATATAAAAAAACTACGCCAAATGAATATCTTTCATGCATCAGGAACCAGAGAACTATAGTTTACAGTGGGTGATCGAACAGATCGGGTGGCAAACTCTGAAGACATCAATTGCAGAGGCAGTAAGTTTCAAAAGCGAGCCATAGGGAAATATGAATTTGTGAATAGTTTTTTACGTAAAATACGTATTTCAGAATGAGAACGGTTCTCGTTGATTTTTTATGACAAGGGTTCCTCTAAACTCCTGATGAAAATGTACGCAAATAATGTGTAAATAACAAAGCCGATAAAAGGCAATTAAAACGGTTACCTGCCATATCATTAATACGCTAAATGCATCCTCCTGTTCCCACGGTGGGATAAAACCAAAGATATTGGAATTATAAGTAGATGTGCTATCTGCTGTTTTTACTATGTGGGTCTGCGCTTCCGGGTGTCGCCGATATTGTTTACCAATTAACAATTAAACTAAAAGAACAAATAATTAACGAATAAACCAAACGAACGTTAAACTAAATGAACGAATTCTTTCCTTATTCAAAATATATTGTTAACCAATATTAATGCACATTTTCAAAAAATCAACGAAATGAACAAATTCTTTTTGTATGAAAACTACGCTAATTAGCGCGTAGTCCGGTGACAGTTGCGCGGACACCATAGCATATCTCTTCTGTATTTGAATATCTTTGGATAAAACCCATGAGCAAGAAAGGTGTCCTGTTTTAATAATAGCGTATGCAAATCATTAGTGACCAAATAAGTAACATTCAGAATATTCATCGTTAGATTGAACGAATATTTTGATCATAATTTTATTTATTAGGTATTAAGTTTTTTTTTTAAGAGGTTACTTTGATATTATTATTATTCAGAGCTTTGAAACTGTTTCATGCTTCAATGAGATAATAAAATTATAAATGAGAGTATTATTTATTAATCGAATAATTTGAAACCTGGATTATAGTTGAGACGCATAATAAAATTTTGATACAATATTCTAAACCAATCATTAGAAGTATATCTAAAAATATTATCGCTAATCCGTTTTTTCTGCGGTTGCGAATAATTTGTTAGTTTGTTGAACATAATTTTTTTCTTTTCATTTAACGAAAAATAGGTTCTCTGTTATAAAAATCTCAGCGGCTGTTAAATTGAGTTTATTGTTTTCGTGATATGAATAATTTCGAATGATTTTTTTTTTTTAAATGAAACAATTTAACTTTGTTTGAACCACTTTTATATTTGAGTAAATCAAATTCTGAAACCGGTTGGATTTACTCAAATATAAAAGTGGTTGAAACAAAGTTAAATTGTTTCATTTAAAAAAAAATTTCATTCGAAATTATTCCTATCACGAAAACAATAAACTCAATTATACTTTTGAATGTAGCTATAACTTTGTGGTTATCCATTATAGATAAATGAAACAATTTAAATTTAAATTAATAAATAACGTTGTATTAACCACTTAATTAAGTGGTTAATACAACGTTATTTATTAATTTGAATTTAAAATGTTACCACAAAATAATTTTACACTAGTAGAAGAAGTAATTTAAATTTGTTTGAACCACTTTTATATTTGAGTAAATCAAATTCTGAAACCGGTCGGATTTACTCAAATATAAAAGTAGTTCAAACAAAGTTAAATTGTTTCATTTATCTATAAAGGATATATGTTATAGCTACATTCAAAAGCATATTTTTTTTTAGTTTCGCGGTGTCCACCTCTACGCACAATGCACATACAACTTTACCGTAATAAATGGAGGTTTTCTTGTGAAAAATAAAAATTTTAGTACTTATTTTTAATTATTTATTTACGCCGAATTCAATATAAATATGTAGGTAGATATAATTATAAAATTATTTAAAAAAAAATAACTTAAATGACAATAATTCAATGAGAGACAGGGTACACAACAGACAAAGAGGGGGACGCAAGTAATTATATAATTAGCTTAACAATTGTTACACAGGTCCCCCATTTTTATGTCTACGAACGTAGAAAAAGAAAGAAATGTATTAAATTCAATCCTAATATCACTATTTTTTTAATATATAAATATCTCCACACAAGAGGCCCCGAGGAAAATAATTTCCCTCAGGGCCTAAGTCATCTTTGGGGATAGTTTTTTTTAAAGGAAAGGAAGGAGAGGAAGTTCTGGGAAATAAATAGGTACGAAGGGTGGGTGGGAATCTGGGGGTCATTGTGTCCAGGAGTGACGGACGTATGAATCCGTCCCTCCAACCGCGGTGCAAGGCAATGAGTCGAGAGGAGAGGGTAAAGTATTTTTTTTTTACATGAGCTCCACACAGGAGGCCCTGAGGAAAACAATTTCCCTCAAGGCCTATGTCATCTTTAGGGATGCTGTGTGGAGGGTTTTTTAAGGAAAGGAAGGGGAGGAGAGTTCTGGGAAGAAAAGGGATTTAAGAAGTGGGTAGGAATCTGGGGTTCAGTGTGTCCTGGTCATCTGGCTCCAAGACCTAGACAAACCTCATCCCGTGAACCTGGGCACCCCTGCTAAATCACCAAACGTAGCGAACCACTTGGGGTGACCTATGGCAGAGGCGCTGGTTACCCAATAAAGATTCTCGGGGCGGCGGTACCCATTTCCGCCTCCCAAATAGGATAATGCATTGTGTTACCTACGAAATACTTATTTGCGGCCCCCCTCGATAAATTTCATCCATGAGATCGGAACCTTCTGCGCAGGCTTTTTTTCATGGTACCTGGAGTACGGCCTTAATTCTGCTGCCCGACTACTTTCCTGACCTGGAACTATTCCAGTTCCAGTTTACTACTACTCGGCACGTTTTGGGGTCTCTTTTAAAGTGTTCAGGTGGGTTTAGCTAGTACCACAGGAATGTTTTATAGACTTATTTTGTTCCTCACAACTCACAACCATTTCTTAATATTGACTTAAATATCCTACGCCAATATTATTTCTACCCAGTAACCACATTTCTTTTATTTCAGAGTCGTGTCAGAAACCATCTTACAAAGAAACATAATACCCCACAATCCTGAGTTCTTGGTCTCTTAAAATATTTACATTTCATTTTGGCATCCACTGTGCCAAAAATAATCTTTATATTATCCAGTAAAGTTTACATTATAAATTATAAGTATTATGATGCTCTACCGTGTTGCAACAAGTATTCATATAATTTTTCATTATGGAACATAATAGTAATAAGAGATTTTGCCTAATCCGTTTTAAATGCAGTAGGTACTTATAAAACAAAAATATGTCTAGGAAAAAACACAGTTCAGATTCGTGTCTTTATTCATTTTGACAAAAATATAATGGTATTTTAAAACTATGCTAAAGTAAAACTTTAAAAATATTACTCGAAGGCAGATGGTATTTGCAATCAATTTTAGGAACAGTGTTTATTAGATGATTCCGGCAAAGGATGTTGGATGTTCAGCGGAGTAAACAGACTTCACGAATGGTCTGGAGTAGGCAGACCCAGCTGAATGACCAGATTAGGTTCCTACTGAAGGATAGGCGGAGTATGTCGATACGGCTGGATAGGGTGGTAGTTTGACATGGCTGGTGTAAGGGGCTTGGCAGTCACTGTCTGGTAGGAATTGTGTACAGCTGGGATGGTATTATTAGTTTATACCACTTCGGTGGCACTGTAAGTAGACACTGCTGGGGTTAGAGGCCTGGCGGTCACTGCTTGGATCTTGAGACAGTCCTGGTAGTCACCGACGGGTAGGTGTTATATGTTGAAACAGCTGGAATAGCGTTGTACATTGACAATCCTGGGATGGAATTGTAATTTGATACCGCTAGGATAATAGGCCTGGAAAAGGGGCCTGGAGATCACTGGTTGGGAAGGAATTGCAAGTTGACACCTTTAGGATAACAGGCCGGGTGGTCACCGTTGGAAAGACATTGTACACTGATACGGCTGGGATGAAAGGTTTAGCGGTCACTGTAAGGAAGGAATTGTATGTTGATACAGCTGGGCGAGAGTTTTTAGGAGGAGCCTCTTATCCCAGTTTATGCAATACCCAGTTGGTAGGTCTCGCCGTGCTGACTGGTGGTATGTCTGCTCGACGATTGCGACTGATTGCGACGTCTGGGTCTGAGGCCAACCCTTGATAAGCAGAGACGTCAGACGCCTCAGGTTCGGCCTCGGCAGCGGTGAGGGCCACAACGGCGATGAAGAAAAAATCATTTCTTTTTTTGTTCATATGAAGCGGATACTTTGTGATGTGACATTATTAATTTAAAATAAAACAATAACTTTGTAAACACCACTTTTATTTTTATATTTTATGCCGACCGGGTTTCGCTACAACCGTAGCTTCATCAGGGCAGTATAATACTCTACTAACATTAGGTTACATGTGTGTTATAATATATAATTTACCAAAAATGGGCTGGACCGTCAAGTGGAGGAGGAGGAAGGAGGCATAGATGGAGAATTGGGAAGGGAACGGACGTGTTCTTGATAACGGGTCCAGCCCATTTTTGGTAAATTATATATTTTAACACACATGTAACCTAATTTTAGTAGAGTATTATACTGCCCTGATGAAGCTACGGTTGTAGCGAAACCCGGTCGGCATAAAGTATAAAAATAAAAGTGGTATTTACAAAGATAATGTTTTATTTTAAATTAATTAATCATTTCTCCTAAATTTTTAAACAACAAAATTACATTACTTTTTTATAATTTCGTTTACATTCCATATGTTAATATTTAATTTGTCTCCCTTCCTCCACTCACAAACACATTACTTTTATAGTGAGGTTCAAAATTTCAATTTAAACAATAACACCTAAATTAAAAAGGTAAAGAAACAATAAATAAATATATATATAGGGGTTATCGTATCCCATAACTTTGTCAAAACTAAAAGATCACACGGGTGGCATTTCTAAGGTACACTATAAAAAACAATCATATTTTAATGAAAACGGGCACTTAAATGGAATGAAAACAATAATGTTGTTATCAAAACGGATTCTTTCATATTTATTTTATAATTTATTAAATATTATTTGATAGTCACTTTAATATTGTTTAAGAAAGATTCGCTTTAATGTAATTGCTTACAAATCTTAGTTTTTTCATAAAGTTATTTTTTACAGATATTTTTTTTTAAAACATTAAGGATATATATATTTTTAATTTTCTCTGTTGTTTAAAATAGTATGAACAAATGATAAAATGAATTATAACATTTTGTTTGATCTCTCAACACTTTGTTGTTAATTCATATATTATTTTTCTACAAATTTTCTACGTTGTTATCATTTTATTTTTAAACTTTATTATTTTGTTGTTAACTTTATTATTTTGTTACTTAACTGTTGGGTAATGACCGATATTTGCGTGTGTTATTTTTATTAAATTGTGAAATTATTAACCCTGATACAGGCGAACCCTAGTGGAGTTCATAATTATATCCTAAAAAAATGTTTTTAAAATGCGAAGGAGCAATAAAAAAATAGTTTCCGAATAAATCGTTAAAAGTCGCAATTTCAGGACAGCGTTTAATTAACAACTCAAACCTTTCCCTTTATATTAAGATAAATTATGAAAATGCTACTTACTATCTTTAACATGATGATAAAATAACTGTGGGGACTTTCCTGTAACACAAATGTAAATCATGTTCAATAGGTTCAAAAATCATTAGTTAAATTATTAGCGCATAAAAATTTATACGAACAAAGACATAATGTTCCGTACTTTTACCAGAATCTCAAAATTCTCTCAGTAAGAGCAATTCTGTGGTATAAAATTATATCTCAGCATATGAATAGCCCTATATACATACATAAACTGGACCACATTTACAATACCCGTTTTACACTAAATGAAGGACTAATTGTACCTAAGCACTTAAACAAATATGGACAAAGAACGCTGGACTACATGATACCAAATTTATTGAATATGTTACCTGCTGAAATCAAAAAATGTACAAATGGTAAAACAAATATTATGTTGAAGAATTGGCTCGCCGAAAGAAAAAAATTGTATTAGACACTAGTACAAAAAATGTAACTGCAAAATAAGGTAAAATAAGTTTATTTAAATCTTCAAAGTAAAAGCACCTTTTATGTAAAATATTTTTATTTTCCTATCATATTGTATAACCTTGTCTTTATTATAAATAAGAAAATAAAAAAAAAAAAATAAAAAAAGACTACTTTTGAATGTTGCTATTGTTCACGTGTAGAACCTTTTTATAGGCCAAGAAATCAAATGTTAATTTAAAAATAAATAAATATTGATTAAAATCACGTATTTGTGAAACAGGCGGCCATTTTTTCTTTCAGCTTGCCATAAAAATTCCATGATAATTTCCGCCTTTGGATTTTTATCGGTTTTGTGAACTCGTGTTAACAACGATATGCAAACTTAACAATCTGCAGAATAATATTATGTTTCAAGAAAATGTTCACAATTATCTTACGAGAAGACGCGGAGACTTTTGGCTTCTCCAAACTAAACTTTCGTGCACACTAAATAGTGTGTTTTATAATTACGCACTGATTTTGTATATTAGAGCCTACAACGATGTGATCGAACCAAGATTTTAATTAAAGTTCAGGTTATGAAGCATAACTAATTTGGTTCCTTAGAACCGGCAATCTGCCCAGCTAGGAACTAATATCGATCTGATAAGACATAATACCACTTTTAAACATTTTATTTAAAAAAATTAAGCACCCCCGACACAAAAAGAGCTGATGATCTTGAAACGCCTGAACAGATTTTCATGAATTGTATCTAAGAACCATCTTGATCATGCCAGCTTTCAAACAAAAAAACCGCATCATAATCGGTCCTCTCAAAAATTAAACGCATTATGCGCGACGGTGAAAGTTTGTTATTTTGAATGTTAATTTATTAATTTTTGGAGATCGCTGGCAACGGTTAATATGCACTTTTTAAAAAAAAACCTTTTGATTCACCTTAATTACATTAAAAGGCAACTATTTGCATTGGGGGAAGTGGAAAATATTTCATTCTAAATTTCGATTACGTAAAATTAAAATTAGCTCTCGTCTTGTGAGATTATAGGCCATTAGCTATTAGCTCATTCGCTGTCACTTTGGTATATTGGTATTCCTGATACACTTGAATGTATAACGAACGGCTAGAAGATTTTGAAGGTACGGGGCACTTTCTTTTGAATCACAAACCATGTTACACAAACCTAGCGTAGCCGCTAAACTACTTGAAAACTGGGATGTTTTTCTTGCCTTGACGCGAGTAGGCGTTATAAAGGGGCACTTTCTTTTGTATCACAAACCATGTTACACAAACCTAGAATTCCCATGAAGTCTGCTACGCTTTGCTCTAGCATCTTTTCGTACAGTAACAAGAATACCAACATAAAAAAATGACATTTGAAAATAATGTTTGAAAATGGACGGTCTCGTTTCACAGAATTAAAGCTAATTTTAATTTTACGTAATCGAAATTTAGAATTAAATATTTTCCACTTCCCCCAATGCAAATAGTTGTCTTTTAATGTAATTAAGGTGAATCAAAAGATTTTTTTCAAAAAAAGTGCGTATTAACCATTGCCAGCGATCTCAAAAATTTACCGTTAATTTTTGTTTTTTTTAAAGGTAGTAGAGTTTCTGGTTCTGGGAAGAAAAAATGTAAGGGGTGAGTAGGAAATTGGGAGGTCAGTGTGTCCAAGAATGACGTTCGACGAATCCATTCATCTCGCTGTGGTGCAAGGCGATATGTCAAGAAGTTCGGCTTGAGAGATCAAAGAGACTCCATATCGGACGTTATTATTACGTTTACGTCTGTACGGTTGAAATTTTAGAATCCGGCTAAGAATGCCAAGCCATTTTTGTACTTGAAGTTTGTTAAAAAGATACTTTTGCAACCGAACCGAATTCAAGCAAGTAGCTAATAATGCCAAAAGATGGCGCTACTTACGTTAAAAAATCGCATGAGACGTGCGCTGGCAGGTATAAGTGCTGCGGATTTCAAAATTTTGTGTATCTCTCCGGATATGGAGAGATTGACGGCAATATGATTGATATTGTAACTGGCAGTTTTGAATAAAAGTACCACACGGCAATAAATTACGTATGACGTCATGGCCTGTCGCGGTTACTTTGCCCCGGTGACTAACTGTATTACAGTGGATCCGAGGAACCGGCAATTTTTGCAACCACTTCCTATTGGATTTATATAATGGTCACCAACATGTTATGAAAATAATTTAATAATGAAATTAATGTTCTAAATTACCCCAGGGTTATTAATATTTGTTTATATTAATAACTCCAATTATTTTACTGGCCACTAATAGTTTCACTTTTTCTCCGATTAGTTAAACTTTCGAACTATAGGGGGATCATGATCGATTTCCTTCGCGGGTTGTTTCAAGTTAATTTAATATGTGAACGATAGTTTTCCTTTAATCTCAGCCGGTACAAGGTTATCGCGACTGGAGGATCTTTATTTTACGTGTATTCAAGTGTAGAATCCCGTTGTGCTACAATGGCGGCTTGATCGACAAGTTTAATCATAATCTCCGATTATATACACCATTCGTCATCGACGAGATGGATCACCAATAATACAACGGCACATAACCCGTCCGCCTTTTCCACGCCATTTATTTCTACAACCTGATGGGACCTGAACCATAATGGAGGACGCCAAGGGCATGGCGTTCCCATACTCCACAACTACCTAAGATGGATGGAGAAAATCGAAAAACCTGGCGATGATGCAATTGTGAGGGAGGTAGGGTCCCCTTGCTTTGCATCTGGATTCGTCGCAGCAACGTAATACTAGCTCGTTAGATACGGTCCACAGGTATGCTTAATCTTTTAATATATAAATCTTGTTATACATCCATTCTTTTATTTTATATTTCCAAGTATCACAACATTGAATAAAATAACAGTGCCCACGCTCTGATGGGAGTATTTCATGCCTACCGACACAGTCCAGCATATCTCGTACCCACGAGATTTGGCGTCCAAGATCCCACGGGATTATTATTGATAACTGTGTACCTTTATGTTTAACCCTGTAACTATAACATTTAATAAACCCACTAAATAAGAGGTGTAAATGTCATGATAACATGACCACAAAGTAGGTACAAATCTCAACACAACACTACCAGTGGCATTACCCATTTAACATCATTACCCTGATATTTAGATAACCCTATCAACCCGTTAATAACCTACCCTACTTCAATCCTTTCACCATAACAAACACTCAATCTGGGCGAAGCCGAACCAAAAGACGCAAAATCCGTTTTAGGTACTGAATTATACATTAAAACATTAACAGAATTTCATTTTGGACGTAGTTCCCTTAGATATTATAATCATTAATTATTCAAGATAATATTTACAACTCTCAATCGAAAAAATGTGAATAAAAAATAATGACTTACGTATAGGAATTTATTGATTCCAAATCCTATTGCCGGTACTTTGAGGTTTTAGTGAATAAGTTTTTGTTTCAAGTTTATTATAAAAATATTAAACGTTATAATCAAACGTATTCATAGATATTTGAAATCTCATAAAAGCTTATTTAAAAAAATGTTTCTGTTTAATATATATAATGTATAATAATATATAACTGTATTATTTTTTTTCCTTCTGTATAGTTATATAAAAATCATAATTTGCTTGCTTGGGTGTATATGTAAGAGTTATGAGTTGTCTGCGTATTGCTATATTAAGCGTAGAAAATGTTTGAAACTTTCAAAATACCTGGATTATTACAACCACATGACAATACATCTAAAAGGTTTTTTAATAATTACAAAAACTCTCCCGAAATTGTCAAAAATGTTACAATTTGAGAATGAAAATTTGCAAAAGAATGACAATTCAATCAAAATTCAATTTTCGAAACTATTTAAATTAATGAATTTATTTGAAGTACTCACCTACGGTACTAACCAAAATCGAATACTTTGAAACTAATCAAAAATGTATTTATTTTAAATAGGTACCTACGTTAGTTTCCAAATTTGATTGCTGATTCTTATAATATACAAAAATTAATGTTTCAAGTAATAGAAAATTTGTAAACAAAGTTGTAATAGGTGGCACGCGAGCTGTGTGAAAAACTGAATGTACCGAGACAGAGTGTATTGATCGCGGAAAAGGGGAGGGGATCGCGGGAGGGGCGAGGGAAGGCGGGGGTGGTGGACAGGTAACGCGTGATGAGAAGGGGACGCCGGAGGGGAAGGGGAGGCGGAAAGGGAACGGAAAAAATGGGAAAAGACACGCAGGAAGACACAATTTTATTTTATTTTATTTATTTATTTAACGCCCAAAGGGCTTTTACATGTTTGGTAGTACAGTTAATTCATGACAGATGATTTTTAAACTGATACAGAAATAATAAAAATAAAATTAGATAAAAAGCACAAAAGTCATAAAAATACAAAAATACAGCGATTTCATAGGTTTACAGAAAAACAGATATGTTTAGGAATAAAACAGATAAAGAAATAATAAAAATAAAATTAGATAAAAAAGCACGCAAGTCATAAAAATACAGCAATTTCGTAGGTTTACTAAAAAAACAGATATGTTTAGGAATAGTTTTGAAATAAGTTTTTTACAAGATCAACAAAATTCTGTAGGTAAGTACTGATTTCCTATAGTGTGAAATCGTTGTATCGGAGAGTGGGCAATGTAGTTCCGCTAATGAATGCTACAGTAAAATAGTGTATTATGTCGTGTAGTTACTGTCGGTATTCATAAGTTTATGAGTTACAGGAGTTCGCAACAGTCAAATTTAGAGTTAAGTATTTTGAATAAAAATGTTAAGTCATTTATTTTACGTCTGTCTTCTAGTGTGGGTAATTTTAGAATATTTAACAATAAATTATATTTTAAGTCTTCTAGTGGGATATTTAATTTAAAATTTATAAAACGCAGACATTTTTTTGTATTCGCTCAATGTTATTAATGACTTTTTCTTTATTAGTTGCTTTATTAATATTTGTGTGTTGTGGAATCAACAAACCAATTGGTTTAAAACGAAGAAATAAACAGTCGACTACAAATTAACAATAGAACAATTAGTAAGTCGCGACGTAATGTATGACATTACCAAATCTGTATTAGGTTGTACGTGTCTCGATAAGAGTTACATCCCAAACCATTAGAGACAAGGCTAAGTAATTAACAGGTCCATTGACGAGCCGTCGACGTCTTTCAGTATTTTGTTTGAGAATCATTACAATGTTTATGATCTTTAAACTACCATGAAGGTACTTCCTAATACGTTATTGTTTACTTATTTTTGTTGTGCAATGTTTTTCTCAGTGTAGAAATTTAAGCTTCCGGTCAACATTTGTATAGCCATATTAGCTTCGTCCAGACACTACACATAACGCAAATGAGCCGTTCCATGAAAAGGCACGTACATTTTTACATTATGAAATTCACAATTGATTTCCTACACTTTATTTTGCCCATTTGACTGATTTATTATTTAAATGAAAACAAGTAAAGAAGGCAATATTAGCGCAAGAATTTGGAAACAGAAAAACCAGAAAAAGATATTGGCACCAATGGAGCTCCGACCAGAGGTGTCAATATCTTTTTCTGATTTTTCTTTTTTCCAGATTTTCGATTAAGATTCGTTAATATTGTCTTCATTTAATTAAATATTACAATTTGAGGTTTTACTCATAAAATAAAAAAAATCAGAGTATGTAATTCACATGCGGTTTTCACAAAATAAAAAAGTTTTTTTTTCGGATTTCGTAGGACTCGAACCCCCGTTAGCTTGATGTCTGTTTCTCTGGCCGCTGAGACATGTCGGGCATCTTGCCAACTACACTATGGAAGGCACGCGCCGAGGTGCGAATTTACTGCGTCATATTATAATCGAGTATTTGTGTAGAACTGAGTTGTGACGCATTTCCGTTTCACTCGAATTTCAAGTCACTAACCGCGCTAAAGTTTCACTTCAAAAAAATAAATTTGTGTACACCACTTATTTTCAAAATTATCAACATATTTCGAAACCAATGGTTCCTTCGTTGGGTTAAAATGTTACGAAAATAAATAATATTCCTATTTGAAATACTTATTTTCCTAAACAAAATTTTCAATTAAATTAAAATTAATATAAGCCCTACTGAATTACCTGACCAGATAATGGTTAATTAATCGCCATACCAATAATTTGTTTATTGGCAACACCGCTTGCTTTTTCCGTTTAAGCATTTGGAATAATAGCCATCTAGGGCACGCGACTGGCATTTCAATAAGTCAAATTTATCGAGATATTTTTATTGAAATTAAGCTATCGTACCGTGGACTACAGATAAACATGCCGCGTGACGGTAAAAGTCACGTTGAACGAAACAGTGATTCTTTATTTGTTTTTTTAAAGAAGAGTGAAGTGATATTAATTCGCACGTGATTGATCGCGAGATCGATTTATTTATTGTTTATTTATTTCATAGTACAATTCAGTAATGTTGGCCTCACTGGGTGGCTTACCCGTGCTGAGGCCCCCTTTAAATCAAATTATTAGATTAAATCAAAAAGATCCGTTGTTTAAAATGTCTTGAATTGGAAGTATTAATTGTCCAGATGCATTAATGTTTCTTTTGCCCTCCCGCTAACCTAATATTTGTTTGAAACCGCTTATATTATAGCTTATATTCATGATGCATATCGTACTGCACAATATTGTATTTACTAATAAGATGTCCTTATTATTATAAGGTAGCCACTCTTTTATTTAAGAGAGGCTGATTTGAAACCCCTCTTTCCAGAAAACGAAACCAACCTCCCACATTAACCTGAAGGTGTCTCATGTCTTTCATTTTCACACGAGACAATGAAAAAGGGATAATTAATTCATTATTACTTATTATGCTGTCTCTGTAGAATTAAAGTTACAAGGAGGAAATCCATAATTGGTTTTATTTTGGCTATATAATATAAAATACTTATGTACAAACTGAAAAAATGTAAACTGTCGATTTCCCGAAAATTAATAAAAAAATAATTGAAGAAGTGATTAATTATTTACTTTTGAATGTAACTTTGCGGTTATGCATTTTAATTAAATGAAACAATATTTCTTTGTTAATACCACTATATTTTTTAATACAGGCCGACCGGTTTCAGAACAACCATTCCTTCCTCAGGGCAAAATACAAATATCGGCGTATATAAAAATACGGCGATTATTAATCAGTGTATTTTTTGTCACCGATTAATTTTATATATTTTTTTACTAGTGGCGAACGTTAACAGTCGTTACATTATGTATTTTGAAGTGTTTGATAACTTTAAGAATAGGATTAATTGTGATTATGTTGTAAATGTTTTCGAATCGGATTAAACTCCACAATTTTTTAAAAGCGGAAAGCTTTGTGTTGTTGAGGGCGGAAGGGAAGGAATCGATAATGGGAATCATTATTTTGCGGAGTGTACGCATTTTGAGATCAGGACATCAAAAACATTCAATCACCAGGACGACACTGATTACGATACCAATCTGGCGACACAATGAAGGGACGATTTTTTTAATAATTAAAAAGTGGAGACTTCTCTCGGAAAACAAAATTAAAAGCTTGAGAGAAAAATGTCAGATTGGTTAACAAAAAAAATTTAACAAAAGTCATAACTTTGTTGTTAGGGCAGATCCTAGTTCTCGAGTTATTATTGCCCAGTGAAAAAATAGCCATTTTTTTTTTGGGTCAATACCAATTATTTATTTTTATTTTTCAAGTTATGTTTAGTGGCTACATGACATTTTTTTAGAGCATCAGAGCCAAGATCAACTGCTCTTGTTCGATGGGTTATTACAACGAATGGGGTTATCACACCACAATTTGTAATATTTAATATTTAACAGAAATATTTTTAGTTCCTGAATTACTTTTTGGTATTTAAATAAAAATCTGATTACAGAATATTAATCCCTTAATCTTCTGATTGACTATGACTCAAGTGAGAATTTGTTGCGTTTGGGTCCTAGATGTATTTGAGGTCTCATTTGTTGTCTTGTTCAGTACAATGGTTTCCCAATATATCAAAAAATTGAATTTTTGAAGTGTAAAATAAATTTATGAAACATTTGCATTTAGGTAAGAAAATATTTATTTATTGTAAGAGTTTTTTTATTTTTAAATATGTGCGTTGCCTTTGATTGTCTCACTGACTAGAATGCAGCACAAGTAAGAAGATGTTGCATGTTGAAATCTGATTCATTTATTATAATATAACTCGGGTTCCTTCGATGTCTTATTTTAACGGATCATGTTCAGTAGTATGCAGGGTAGGCACTGTAGGCGGCGTAGGGAGCAGTGTAGGCAGAAGAGTAGGCCAAGGGGGCGCTGTAAGCGTAGGGGCTGTATGCGCTGTAGGGGGAAGCGTATGCCACGGGGGCGGCGGCATAGGCCAGGGGGGAGGTGTAGCCAGCCACTACGGCGGAGGGCTTGGCGTAGGCCATGGCGCACAGGGCAGCGAAGAAGAACTGTGAAAAATAATATAATACGTTATAAAATAAATATCATAGAAACCGTTTAACTATTTCGATAATAAGAAATCAAATTAAATTAAATGAAAAAGTTTTAATTTTAAATTATTATTTAACCTACCAGTTTGAACATTTTTTAAGGGTTTGATGTCTCTTCAGGTGAACAGAAGTGAATGATGCTCTCTAAGGATATGCTCTAAGCTTTTATACGGCCGGTCAATGGGACGTTTTAGCCTTGTATGCAGTTTGTACGCGTACTGATTAGTGAGTTAGTACACAGACTACTACGTTTTACAAACGTATACGAAGGGTAACTGTAATACCTCCGTGCTCCGGTAGCTACGTGCATTTACAAAACAAATGTTAAACTGACATTTATCTAACAACAATAAGTGCACAGAGCAGTGAAGAATTATAATTAAATATAATAATTTGATGGAGTTGCTACGTACGCAACTCGTACACAGTGTAAGATATAATTATTAATACTCCAAATCTACTTTATTTCGGCTACGGAAATTTGGACGACGACTATATAGACGTAATATGCTGATTTTCAGCAGAGCAGAGATTCCATCATCTAAGGTCGTGGGCACTGCATTTAAGACATTCCTGAAAAGGATGTAGGGTTTCTAGCATTGAAACAAGCTAATAAATTTAAAGATTAAATCAGGTGTATTGTAAAATATTTATACCCAGTGTACAAAGATAATACAATAAAGGGTAAACACTCACCCGGGACCATGGTTTTTTAATTAAGTTAGCTACCTAGGTTCGTACGCCGGCCTTTGTGTCCGTAGGGAAAAGGCTTAAGCCTCCTCACATTGACTATCTGATGTGTGGTCCATGGAAGGAAGAGACCCAATCTCCTCTCCGACGAAGAAAATTGGTTTTCATCTATTTGAAACAATTACAATTTCGCGCTTTACGCGGGATCAACATGAAATCTTCAATTTACGAACAATATATTACGCAGTCGCCTGATTATGTCTGACCATATGCTTTCCCCACGTGTTATTCCATTAAAACATAATTTTAATTGACTGTCGTTTTAAGACCGGTTGCGCACACACCGCCCCAAAACCAAGAGTGCGGCCGGAAACGAATGCCGCCTCTAGCCCCACCAAACACGAGAATCTTGTCTTAGTGTTGCCACATTCTTTGAAAAGGGATCAACCTAAATTAAATATAGTGCTTGAATATTGTTTTTACGTATATTGAAACAATTTAGGGATTTATCATTTAACCGGGTTTACTCTACTTTCATTCGGTATCACCAGATGAGACAGCTATTATACTTGTGGGCTAGATGATATGCCTTGATAGCCGAGCGATATTTGAAAATGATGTCAGATAAATTAGGGAGATGCCGTGGTCATACGGCTGTCAGCTGACAAGGTGACAAATCCCGTAAAAGTAAATGATGTTCCGTGCTCTCCCCTTCCTCCACAAGTCTGCTCCCCCCACCCTATGCAAGAGGGCAGAGGAAGCTTATGGCTTTTGGGTGGGACTAGAAGATATTATAATCTATAAAGGCCACGTCCAAATATGAGTCGCATGCGAGTACACCAGTGTGACACCAGCGTTAATCAAGGCCTATATATCAAAATTCGTTTTTACAGCTCTTTTGATAAGGTGTTAATGTAAATCCCCAGTGGTCATTATCTAGCAACCCAAGATATGAGGAAGTCTTGTGAGTTGTTACATAACAATACATTTATTTTTATTACCTAATTATAAAATAACGTCCATGAATTCAATCCACGTAATAAAGGTTTCAATGTCAGTAGAAGTAGATGTATGACTTGCATCTAGATTGAAAATATTTGGAACGTATCATCGAAAACCTTCACAGACGAGCTGTAAATAATTTCGTCTATCGAATGACACTTATTGTATAGAAAAAATAAAATTTTTGAACATTGTCAATTTTAAATGTCAATTAAATTCTATTATTTGGTTTTAATCAAATAAATGGTTACCTATTACATTATGACATTTATTTTTTTAAAAAGCGTTGAAGCAGGCAACTTTGCTATAACGTTTATCTAACATCATTAGTTTTTTCATCTTCTAAACAACTGAACGCTGATATTCCTGTGTGGTTTGACATTTTCTACTATTGATGGCAATATGTCAACCAAGTCAACAGCAATTCAAATTACTACCAGAGAGATCAGCGTTCCGTTTTAAATAATAATAATAATAAATGTTTATTCCGGCATGTGGGGAAAAAAGTGCAATTCCACACATTCTATAAGGGTTATAATACATACACAACATATTTTAAAGAGACAAAAAAACAGGTGAATATGATTGTACATGAAAGAAAAGCTAATAAAAAAGATAATGGGAAAATAATAACAATTGGCTTTTCGGATTCTGTGACCAATTAAAGGTAGGCAAAACCAAGTTAGTGAATCAAATGATTTAATTTATGTACCATTTATCAAACTTTTATTTAAAAAAATCGGTTAAAAAAAACACGTTACTTTTTGTATATGAATGGATTAATTTTTCATTGTGCGAAATATTTATTATTGCGTTTATTCTCTTTTCTTATTGTTAATTTGGCTTCTCTTAAAACCGGTAAAATTTTCATAATTTTTACGAGAAGTAATAATTTTATTTACTTGGTTTAAAACTTGAACCAGGTAGATATCAGTCATCGGTTATCCTGAGGTCAAAAGTAGGTACCAATTTAGTAGCGTCTGACTTATGGTCAATTGGGATACGATGCGTCATATAATCTCCGACACCCATTTCTACATTCTACCTAAACCATTTAAGTGATCCTTTCAATCTCGTTCAGTATGTTAATATATTTTTTACCCTGTAGGTATTATTTTACAGCAAACGCTTCAGGTATCTCATTTCTACAGCATTCAGTATATTTTGGTTCTTCTTCTGTGAGTTGCCACACTGTCATACATCAGGGTTAGTATCAGCACCCTATTGTGGGCTTCTTAGGCAACTTTTTAGAAGGACACAGGTAAATATAGACAAGTAGGACTTTTCCTTCAAACATCTTTTTTGACCTTAACATTAGATATGTTCAAAACTGTTCTGTTTCTTTAAAAAAAGTATTTATTAAATCAGGTAGGTACAATCTAAATGCAAAAAATCCAATCATAAATGCACGGTTCATGAAAAGAGTTCAATCATATATAATTTAACAACTTCTTCGGGATAAGCTGGTTTTATTTATTTATTTATTTATTTATTTATTTACGGACTTGCGTCCAATTTAAAACAAAGTATCACGAAATTTTAGAAAGGAACAATGTAAGGATTCGGATGGTACATGAAAGCAAAGACAAACAGAGAAAATAGAATTAAAAATAAGTATCAAGTCACGTCAAGACCTTGCAAAAATTAGGGTGAATATGAAATATCATCATTTGTTTAAAGAGCGACAGAAATCATTTAAGCTAATACCAAAAAAATTAAGGTCTTGACGTGAGTTGACCAGTCTACACATTCTGGACAGTGGTGAGTTATAACCATAGTTAGTAGAGTGCTGATTGAGGAAAAGCAGGTCTTTATTTCTGAGTCTACGAGAAGGTATATTAAATGTGATGAGTTGTAGTAATGTAGGCGAGTCGATTAAACAGTTAATAATTTTGAAGAAACAAATGAGATCAGATTTTATTCGACGGTCTTTTAAAGGAGAAAGGTTTAGAGTCTGTTCAATTTCAGCATACGAGTAATTGCCTCGCTCTAATCCTAGCCTCCAAGCAATCCCCTTTAGGAACCGGTGTTGAACGGATTCAATATGACGAATATGGACAGCATAAAAAGGAGACCATATAACACAAGCATATTCAAGATGGGGGCGAACCAAGGAGCAGTAAAGAGTTCTTAGGGTATTTATGTTTTTGAAGTCAGAAGTGGTTCTAGTGATGAAACCAAGTAGTTTGAGAGATTTATTAACAATTACATTTATATGTTCCCGGAAAGAAAGCTTGCTATCAAGAGAGACACCAAGGTCTTTAATAGATTGAACAGTTGTTAGGCAATTATTATTTAATTTGTATTCGAAAACAATCGGATTTTTAGATCTGTGGAAGGACATAATTTTGCACTTTTCGACATTTAGTTCCAAGCAATTAATTTTACACCAGTCATTGAAAGAGTCAATATCTGATTGGAAAAGAAGGCAGTCATGGTAGTTTTTGATTATTTTTAGGATCTTATTGTCATCAGCAAAAAGCCAAAAGCGTGTGTGAGAGAAAATACTAAAAATGTCATTAATAAACAAGTTGAAGAGAAGCGGGGCTAAATGTGCTCCTTGCGGTACGCCGGATGTTACTTCAATAATAATAGACTCAATGTTATTTATTTTAACTCTTTGTTTTCTATTGCTTAAATAAGAATTAAAGAAAGATAGCAATGGGTTTCGTATACCTATAGCATATAGCTTGGCCATGAGGATGGCGTGTTTTACTTTGTCAAAAGCTTTAGAAAAGTCGGTATATAGAACATCTACTTGTGATTTATCTTCTAGGCCATTGACTACGGTGTTGGTGAAGGAGAGTAAGTTTGTAGTGGTAGATTTAGCAGATCTAAAGCCATGCTGTTCCTCAATCAGCACATTTTTGAAAATAGGTGTTATTTTCTTTGTGATTATAGACTCAAAGATTTTAGGAATATGAGATAACATCGATATGGATCTATAGTTTTCTACGTTCGACTTATTACCCGATTTAAAAATAGGTCGTATATAGGAAACCTTCCAGGAATCCGGAAAAGTGGCAGATGATAGTGATAAGTTATATAATAAACAAATTGGATTAGATACAACAGATTTACATTCTTTCAATAATATTTCAGGTATACCATCAGGACCAGTGCATGTTTTGCTGGGAAGATTTTTTAAGTAATTGAAAACATCTACAAGTGTGATTTCGCAATTATTAAGGTCAATAGTATTAGCATATTTAAGTGGAGGGATGGTGCATATGTTATCAGTATAGACAGAGGAGAAATGTTCAGCAAAAAGGTTGGCAATATCGAAATCGTTGGTAGCGTGAGTTTCATTAAAAAATAAACTTGAAGGGAGATCGTTATCAATACGTTTTTGTTTAATAAATTTCCAAAATTGTTTAGGGTTAAGATTTAATTTTGTCTCAGTGAGTTCAATATAAGATTTGTAACACAAGGCAGATTCAATTTTGGATAATTCTCTTAACTGAGAAAATTTTTGATAAAGCGCTAAGTTGTTCGTTAATTTGAATAACTTGTGTGTTTTCTTTTTTTCCATAATCAAATGCTTTAGTTTCATACTGAACCAAATAGGAAATTTAGGCTGGGAATAAGTTCCCCTTGGAACGAATAAATCTATAGCTTGAGTTATACATTCGTTGAATTTAAATACAGCATCGTTAATATTGTTGTTTGATAACATACCTGCCCAGTCATATTGGGCAAGGTACCTATTCATGCCAGTATAATCACCTTTGTTAAATTTGTAGTGGTATGTAACTGCTGATTTCCGAGTATCACTTTTGAAGGGATTAGTGAAGTTAATATCGAGTGGTGGATGATATTTATCTATTGGTAATATTGAGTCAGTAGCTTCACATACACGAACGCTAGGCATATTGGTAAATATCAGATCAAGACAGTAACCTACACAGTTATTGATCGAGTTTAATTGGTACATATTCAAGAAGGCAAAGAAATTTACTATTATAGAAGCATGAAGGGAAACATTATTAGGAGTTTTCACACCATGACTATCATTAAGCCACACAATTTTAGGAAGATTATAATCACCACAAATAAGTAAGCAGTATCAAGTTTTGTTTACAGTTGGCGTAGACAGGCCTTAATTATATTCGTAACTAAATGAATGTGTACATAAACGTAACATGTACTCAATTGCAACAAGGACAAACAGTGACATTGACTGACCATATAAAAGCTAAGAACAAATTCATAGAGAGCATCACTCACTTCTGTTCCCCTGAAGAGATATCCAAACCCAAAGCAAAATGTTCAAACTGGTAAGTTTAAAAAACAAGATTTTAAACTTGAGTCGAAAGTACTTAAAACTGAGTATTGAAATATAAAATAAGTGTTCAAAAATTCTTTACACTTTTTAATTTGTTTTATATTTTTCAGTTCTTCTTCGCTGCCCTGTGCGCCATGGCCTACGCCAAGCCCTCCGCCGTAGTGGCTGGCTACACCGCCCCCCTGGCATATGCCGCATCCCCCTTGGCATACGCCTCCCCCTACAGTGCATACAGCCCCTACGCCTACAGCGCCCCCCTGGCCTACTCCTCTGCTTACACTGCTCCCTACGCTGCCTACAGTGCCTACCCTGCATACTACTGAACATGATCCGATTAAATTAGGCATCAAAGGAACCTGAGTGATATTATAATAAATTATTTCAACATACAACATCCTCATACACGTGCTGCATTCTAGTCAAGTGAGACAATCAAAGGCAATGCATATATTTAAAAACAAAACACTCTTACAGTAAATAAATATTTTCTTACCTAAATGCAAAAATGTTTAATAAAATTATTTTACATTCAAAAATACAATTTTTTCGTTTATTGGAAAACCATAAACGAAGTAGAGCTTACGACCTCCATAATAATATGGAAAAAGGGAAAGATAACATGGCCAGGTAGGTACTGCTATATCTTTTCCCACCGCTTATAGCCGCCCTAAAATTTACGACTGTTATTGGCGGTTATAGTAGATAAAAAAAAAACGTTTCCAATTAAGAAAAAAAAAAACGATTCACCTTTTGTATTATAAGCCTCCAAATAATAAATGAAGGTTATGATTATAATCATACACAAAGGGTGTTATGGGACATTAACTTTGACCAACTTGCAGAGTTTCCTAAGCTTATTTGGAAAAAATATGTAGATAATGTATTCTTTGACTTTTTAATCTTTAAATTTTTTTTTTTAAATGAATTTTTTGTGGTGAACATATGTCTTGCAGCATGAAAGAGACATGCGTGTATGAGTGAGACAGCATGAGGAACATATAAAAGGGTGTGATTTGCCATCAGACTTCCTACGAAGCACCACTGTACAATATCTCGGAATAAACATCAATAGTCTACCTACGAGTATTATTGCAATCACCCTGTACTGAGATCAATATAATAAGAGGAATCTGGATCCATCCACAAGGAGTCCAGAAGTAATGATGATAACCGGCCATGGTCTCAATTTTTTTTAAATTAAAAAAAACTTTACTTTCCGACCTTTCCGTACCTTTAGGTACCCGAAGCCATCCAATTAAAGAACATAATTTAAAAAATTTATTTAGATAAATTACAATAGGGGCCCTGAAGAAAAAGGGGTCTTTTAAAGGAAAGGATGGAGAGAAAGTTCTGGGAAGGAAAGGGGTATGAAGGATAGGTAGGAATCTGAGGGTCAGTGTGTCCGGGAGAGGTGGACGTATGAATCCAACCCTCCCACTGCGGTGCTAGGCAACGGATCGAGAGATCTAGGTTACGTCTCCCTCAACCAGTCTCTCCCGATCTGGTCCGCCGCGCGGTAGGTGATGAAATGCATTCGCCACCAAGACTTAGACATACCTCACCCCAAGAACCCTGGGAGGAATCTAGGGTTCATGGAGTGATGTTTGTCTAGGTCTTGGAGGCGGATGACCAGGACACACTGAATCCTAGATTCCCACCCACCCCTTTCCTTCCCAGAACCCTCCTCTCCTTCCTTTCCTTAAAAAATCCTCCACACAGCATCCCCAAAGATGACATAGGCCTTGAGGGAAATAATTTTCCTAAGGGCCTCCTGTGTGGAGCACATGTAAAAAAAACCCGGGCACCCCTGCTAAGTCACTGAACGTTGCGAACCACTTGGGGTGTCCTGTGGCAGTGTGTTGGTTATCAAAAAATGGTTCCTGGCTTCGATTCTCAATTGAGACCTTTACTTTCTTATTTTTCGGCGTCTTGTCCAGTTTTACATTTCGTTTAGATTTATTAGAAGTATCTAATTCTTCAATGATAATACGAGTATATCAATATCTTTGTTCACCATCTTTGACTAGTCGGTGGTTGAGTGGGCATAGCGCTTGGGTCCCACCCGAGCGTCGCGTGTTCGATTCCTCGGCTGGCTAAGTCCTCCATCACAACACAAGCAACATTTTCGGCTTTCTGTGGTGGTAGTAGGAGATTTTCAAACATTGTTGGGTTATCCGTAACCCGGGAATGTTTGTCTTTCTTTTAAAAAAAATAAATAAATAAAATAAAATCTGTTCGTAAAATTTTCTAACATAACTATGAATCTGAACTGACCAATTTCGGTACATTATATGACTGTACATATAATAAATAATATGTATACATATGTAACAATTTTTCGCAGTATCAAGCACATCGTTCAAATGCAATGCCCATACATTTGAAGTTCTGATCGATGTGCTGATGGATTCAATCTGACAGCCATAATACATAAATTGTTGATGTAGATTGTTATATACAGACTCGGAGTGTAGGCTTAGGATATTTTGTAATAATACGCGAATTGGCGAGATGGATATTTATTGTACTTGCGGCTAGAGTAACGTCCTATCTATTGTGCTGGCGGTAGGAAAAGAGAGCGAGGAGATGTCTGCATCTCCTTTTATAGTGAGATCACCTGTCTCGCTCTTGCATTAACGGAAACAGGTGTACCACCCCAAAAACCTTTCTCACATAGATATTGTAGATTAACATTTTTTTAAAATAAATAACCACATTCCCGGTTTACGAATTACCTACCTAACAATATTTGAATGTCTCTTAATACCATGTTTACAAGTAGAAGACTTTGATTTTACAATGATAGAGAATTTATCCAGCAAAGGAACTAAACCCACAATTGAACCCACCCATGTCTGGGTATATAAAGATATAGAAGTATTCTTCAATATTGCCTTTTTGATGTTTTTTTTTAACTAAAACGGAGGCAAGAAACTAACCCAAAACAGTTAATTAATATTTAAATTTAAATAAACTGTCATCAATGACGAAGTTATTTTTAAATCACAGATTTGAACAAATGATTCCTGAAATACTGATTTGAACGCGTGATACTAGAAATATATATTCATATGAAAAAATGATCATTTTTTTTTTATTTTTATGTGCCATGCAGTGGGAATCATTTAAATTACTGAATAACTACTGTTCTTTATACAAATAGAACGGCGTCATTGGGCTTCGCAATTTTTATCCTCATGTGGGTATTGAAAACATTCCTGGCTATTATAGATTTAGAGGCCTGATATTTCATCGGTTGGGAAAAATTGTTACCTAAAAAGCAACTAAAATTCCATGTTTTCATCACATCAGCATCCATCAGCATCAGCAACTAGCGACATCGGGCGTATATATTCGTGTCTGTTTCTGTTATGTTGCGAGTGGGGGTGAGTCGGTCAAGTCCTCTTAACAAAAAAATGACCCATGAAACTTACAATGGACAACACAAAACATTGGAAATGTCGTATTGTGCTTTCACGTAATTTGATAAAAGTTACATCTCATCGAAATCGATACAGTTAAATGATTATCTGGGCCATTGACAAACTGCCGATGTCTTTCATGTCAAAATTACCATAAGGGTATTTCCTTGTGAGAAATTGTTGGATAACATTTATGTCATCATTTACTAATGTTTGCGTATGCAAATAATTGTTTCCATCGTACTTCAGCTGCCCTTTGAGAAATGTATTCTACAATGAATGTATTTGTTTATCTTCTCGTAAATTATTTTATCACGGTATATATTAACCCATTGGCCACAGAATAAATGAACGAAAAAAATGGCCTTCACCACTGAATTAATTTTGTACCAAAATTTGAAACCTGCATTGGTGTACTAAATCTATTGTAACTTTTGAACCATATATTTAAATGGATTAATTTTTTTAAATTTGTTTACATATTGAATTAAGGTATTGAAAAACATAAAAATAAAAATTTAAAAAATATTAAAAAATGTGTAAATAAGGATTCAAATATAATCTTCTCTTTTTTCGTAAGTTTTTGTCCAAATTTTTATTAAAAAATTACAAAAAAACATAATATTCATAAATCGAACAATAATAATTTTTGTTTTTTACATACATGTATACTAATAACTAATAAAATAATTCGGTTTGATAGTCCTCAACGCAATCAGGGACGTTCAGGGTCACTTCCAAAAGCGAAGAACCACTCGCAATTTAGAAGAAATTAAAGGCGACTGGCTGCATACAAAACTTAGGAACACAAATATCAGGGAAAAAACGTAAGAAACATATTATTTCCAATTCCACGAAATGAATGACTAATTTCCTACAGAGCTTTCGGCATTTAAAATTTTATTAAAAAATGTCACTGTCGTCCATATTTTCCGTTTTCTAACGGACTTATTCTAGCCCGTCAGCGTGCCGGGGTTTGTGGTTAAGTACCTGAGTTGCACACCCGGCAAGCTGTCGGGGTTTGTGGCCAATGGGTTAACAAAGCAATAGGAAGATAACAGAATATTGTGTTATTAGGGAAGAGACAGGTCAAGGAAAGATGAAATAAGACATACCTGGGTATGTACTGGAATGGCAGTGGCGATAGCTAAACTTGGTGATTTGGTTTATTTTTGGAGTATTATGGAGTATTATTTTTGATTTATTTTTGGAGTATTATGCCGTGTTGCGGTACCTCCACTTTAGCTAACGTTTTGGAAAGAGTTAAAAGTCACATAATTGTGGTGAAGTGTGTGCATATATAAACAGATGCGAATGTTCTGAGGGCTGGTATTTCAATGTAATTAGATGTTTTAAATATGTTTTCGGATTTTAGTTTTGATGTAGCCGTAAATTACCGAATACCAAGAACTATTAAGCTTATCCAAAGATGGAGGCAGTTGAATGCGGCATAATACCCCAAAAATAAATCACGATAATACTTTTGGAAATGAGAAACTCAAATAATATCATCGTCAAAGCATTTCAAAGAAGGTTTTGAATATGAATGACCGAATTTTAATCAGGATTACCCAAACTAATTATTATCTTCCGTTCGATAAGGAAATATAACTACAAATTTTATTCTAGACTGATTATTATTGTATTCTAGACTGGCTGTTTAGTAAACACATAAGAAGTTATTAAAAAAATTATAATTTACGGTTTCTTTTGAATTAACTGAATTATTTTGTATATTTTAACAGAAAGATAATTTTACAATTTATAATTTAATTTTTGCTTGACTAGAATCTGAAATATTTTGCATTGGGTTCTTTATCCTTTCGGGTTCTTTATTATTTATTTTTTCAGTAGTATGCAGGGTAGGCACTGTAGGCGGCGTAGGGGGCAGTGTAGGCGGAAGAGTAGGCCAAGGGGGCGCTGTAGGCGTAGGGGCTGTAGGCACTGTAGGGGGAGGCGTATGCCACGGGGGCGGCAGCGTAGGCCAGGGGTGCGGTGTAGCCAGCCAACACGGCGGAGGGCTTAGCGTAGGCTATGGCGCACAGGGCAGCGAAGAAGAACTGTAAAAAGTGAAAAATTATATCTTAACGATTTTCTCGATGTTTTTGAACTTTACAAATATTAAACTAACTCCTTCTCCTTCTTCGTACATATAAAATTACTTTAAAAATGTTGTTGAAACAAATTTGTAAGAATGTAATTTTTACCCACCAGTTTAAACATTTTTCTGATGATTTGGATATCTCTTCAGTAGAACAGAAGTGAATGATACTCTCTGTAGATGTGTCCCAAGCTTTTATACGGTAAGACAATGATACAGAGTAGCCTTGTATGCACATTGTACAGGCACTGAGTTCACACGTACAAATATTGTGTTCACCATGGCGCATGTCTAAATAGTATCCTTGTATATTAAAAATGATTGTAATAGGTAGGTATTTGAAATAATGTTTTTCTCAAAAACTTCAAATTTCAAAGAATGGTTGCTACTCCAAAAACAAAAATGTATTTTTAAATCTCTTTTATATGCTACGTAGCTATAAAAGCTATAAGTAAATTTTGAAATGAATTGGTCAATTGGGCTTTTTTACATTAACTCTTCAGAGGAGAACTTGAGAAAAAAAAATCCTCAGGGCCTATGTCATCTTTGGGGGTGATGTGTTGAGAGTCTTTTTAGGGAATGAAAGGAGAGGGAGTTCTGTAAAGCAAAAAGGTATGAGGAGTGGGTAGGAATCTGGGGGTCAATGTTCCACTGCGGTGTAAAGCGAAAGAGTTAGGTTAGTTCTGGAGAGGTCAATGTTAGGTCTCCCTCAACCAGTCTCTCCCGATCCGGCCCGCTACCCAGTAGCAAGGCCTAGACGAATCTCCATGAACCCGAGCACCACTGCTAAGTCACAAGACGTGGTGGGTATCGGGGCGGCGGTACCCATGCCCACCTCCCAAATTGACTATAAAATTGATGGTTCTACCATTAGAAGACAACGTCGAGAGTGTGTAAGTCAAAACTTCCCCCTGAGAGATTTCCTGAATTTAAAATTATTATTTTTATATTTGAAACTGTTCTTTAAAAGGTGTAATTTATAATCTTTAAAAGACTTGTATTTTGTACACAGTTTGATAAACAGCCGTAAAGCGTAATAATAGATACAGAGCATAACTTGTTTATAAATTAGCTGTAGATGAAGGACGATAGCCGACGAAAGTATTTTACATCACGTATTAAGGATCATCTAGTTTTGTTGACATACTATCAGTAACAAAGACAAAATTTAACATTGATCGACCGTATAAAAGGTAAGGACAAATCAACAGAGAGCATCATTCACTTCTGTTCTTCTGAAGAGACATCTAATCCTCTGACAAAATGTTCAAACTGGTAATATTTTTGGTTTATGTCTCAATTTACACTTTTCACTACAATTCTTAGAATTTATTTTGTTACTTGACTTGGTTTGGCGGTTACATCTTTTTAATAACTTATTGTTTTATTTTTCGTAGTTCTTCTTCGCTGCCCTGTGCGCCATGGCCTACGCCAAGCCCTCCGCCGTATTGGCTGGCTACACCGCCCCCCTGGCCTACGCTGCTGCCCCCGTGGCATACGCCTCCCCCTACAGCGCTTACAGCCCCTACGCATACAGCGCCCCCCTGGCCTACTCCTCCGCCTACTCTGCTCCCTACGCCGCTTACAGTGCCTACCCTGCATATTATTGAATTACCCGACAAAAGAGCTTCCTAAAGGACGCCTAATAGACAAAATAATCTAAAGCTCAGATGAACACTTTATTTATGAAATTGGATAAAAATATATATTCTTACACATCAAAAATATAAAGCTTTCATTCATTCCATACATTGAAAAATATTCCCCTATATTTATTTTTTTATAATAAGCATCTTTCTTTAAAATAGAAAAAATGCATGTTGTATTTTAGTGCCATGTTCGGTTTTAACTAAATCTGCAATGATTTTTTACTTTTATTTAAATTTTCGCTTAATCAAAAGAGCTATCTATATTTAGTGCAAATAATAGAGATGTTGCAATGTCTTTATTTGTAAGTGGTGTTGATGAAAACTTGTTTCTTTAATTTTTATTAAAATTTGATCACAACTATTGTAAAAAAAAAAACCTTTTTATGTAACATACCCAAAAAATTATTACCTATTACCTGTTTAATATAATTAAACTTCTTTATTAGGGCTGAATTCATTCTAAGGCTTTTAAATTTGTGGTATGTATATTTGAAAGTTTGACTTCAAATTATTTTCTGTTCCACGCACTAAAAATCGTTAAGTGAACTGCGATCATTTTCGTTGAGTTAAAAGTGTCTGAAATGCTTTATTTAAATTCACTTCACACATCAACTAGCCTTGAACCTTTTAATACGCGGGTTGAATTCATTGACTGATTTAAAAAAAACGTTACTCAATCATTCAACACAGAGCTCAAACGTCCAAAATAAATAATAATAATGTTTATTCCAGGATGTGGGGAGGATAGAGCAATCCCACACGTCCCATAAAGTTGTACACATTTACACAACAAATAAAGTAAAAAAAGTAAATAGAACAAACAAATATAAAAGACATAAGCGATAACAGAAATAAAATAAATAATCAATTATAATGTAGGACGTGGTCTGGAGTGAGCTCGGACCCAGCGCTCGCTCAGGAGTGGGCTTGGTGCTGGAAGGCTGCGATCACCACTGTGTTATCGGAATCCATTAGCCGCATCCTGGCTCCAGTGACCCGGTGTCTCATCAGACCGACGAATCCGTGTAGTCCTAGCTCCGTAAAAATTGAAGATGCGCTGCTGTTTCTTCTGTATCCAAATATAATTCTGCAAGCATCATTATATTGGATCCGGAGTCGTTCTATTGAGCTGGTACGGTAGTGACACCATGTTTCACATGTATATAGGTTAGTGCAAAATGCATTGAAAAATGTTTTTTTTACATTGTTACTGCATTTGAAGAATCTTCGGGCAATCATATTAGACAGTATACTGATACGTCTCCGCTGTTGTTCAATATCACCGTCATCCGAGAGGTCTTCAGTAATAATGTGTCCCAAGTATTTTACATTCTTAGATGCGTTTATGTTTTCCTCATTAAGTTTTACAGGGAGCATTTTCTCGGAATTTTTTCCATGGTGGAATGCGATTAGTTCCGTCTTCTTGGGGTTGTACATCATGTTGTGGTCATTTGCATATTCTTCACAGATTTTTAATAATGTTCTCAACCCCTTGATCGACGGAGCTAGGAGAATCATATCGTCTGCATAACTTATGTGATTTAGGCATAAATTATTAATACGACAGCCCGCCCTGGTGTCCAGGCGATTTGATAATTCGTCCATATATACATTGAACAGGATTGGGGACATACACCCTCCTTGCCTTACTCCTGATCGCAAATATATCGGTTGGGAGTATGTACTTGCCCACCGTACAACGTTTTCCTGCTGAGAGAAAATAAATAATGAAACAATGATTTTGTTGGTTTTTGATTTGATTGAAAAAAAAAGAGATTTATTAAACGGTGGCACGAATTTATGTGGTGTGAAATAAATGTAGAAATTAAACGTTGAAGTATAATTTAAAAAAGCTACCTATTCAAACACTCAATGCAAAGCTCAAACATAAAAAATAAATCCCAATGTTTAATTGAAAAATGAAATCTATTTTAGGCAGTGGCGTGATCTTATCTAATGTGAATCAAGTGAAGTGTAAAAACCGATACATATTTATTTTGGGAATAGCACATATAAATTATTTTTAGTGCGTTAGTTGTTTGATAAATTTCTAATCATAGCGTGTTCAATGAATGAGTTCATAGACTTTTTAGAATGTTAGAAATTTGAATCAGAATCGAAAATTTTCTCAGAACGTTAAAAACGGAATCATTTCTAAAATCCCGGGAAACGCGTGTTAGGGTGTCCCGGTTAAAACATACATGTAATTGTTTTCTTATGTAGAAATTTTGGGTAAAAAATTCGTTCAAATAAATGGTAGTTATCGTTAAGAAAAATGTATCCAATTTTAATGAAAAAGTTGTATTCTAAAATATCCGTTACAAATGAGTATTTTATCGTTCTCGTGGAACCAAAGAAGTAAGTTTGTTTTAGAAAGAAACAATCGTACTTTTATTACAATGCAATTTTGAGTTTGTCACGTCATAATAAATATTACACTGCCTAATCCGTACTACGGATTGCGTAGTCCAGCGATAAGGCTCTTAACTCGCACACTGAAGGTCGCGGGATCGAATCCCGGCGGCGTATTTACAAAACCTATACCGATTCAGTCGCGGTAGCGACAATTAACATTTTAAATATACCTCTATATTGGTTATTTTTATCACATTGCAAAAATTTAAATTTTAATATTATTCCCATATATTGTGAATACACCTCTATATTGATAATTTTTTATCACTTTGCGAAAACAAAAATTGTTGTAAAATTTAGATAAAATAATCTTTCCAATGTGTATATTTGAAATGAATAATTTTATTTCTAAATATTTAAATTTTGATATTGAAAATTTAGAGCGACTGAAACGGTATAGGTTTTGTAAATACGCATCCCGGCGTGGCAAATAAATTTTATTTGAAATAATTAAAAACACTTTGATTTTACAACAATAATCTTTATTTAAAAGTCAACATGTTTCAAGAATGATGTTCTCTTCATCAGGACATATATTGTACTAAAACTAAATGATCGAACATAGAAAGACAGGCGTGGGTTGAAATGGAAGTAGTGGGGGAGGAGACAGGTGGAAAGGAGAGGTGCTTAGAAGATCAAAAAGGGGGGGAGGGGGAGAAGTGGAAAGGGGGGTGCTTAGAAGAACAAAGACAAAAAATTACAGTGGAAATATGTTTAAGATAGGGTTATTCACAAAATTAATGTGATTGTTAATAATATTTAAATTTCTATTGACATTTTTCCTAATTTCTAATATTTCTAAAAGATCTACGTGAAAACCACTAACGTTAGTGTGTAAAATTTTAAAACCAGTATTTATATCAAATGAATGGTTAAATTCAATTAGATGGTTAACAAATTCCGAATAATTATTGCTATTTAGACATCTCAAATTTTATTTGATTAATTTGTGTTATTTCACAATTTATTCATTTAAAATAATGTATAGTATATTTGCGGCACGTTCCAGAGTGGAAGATACTCTCAGTATCGCCCTGGTGTAAGACCACCATTCAGAATTGAAATGTTGCTTGAAATGGCATTAGCCGTGTTTGGTGACTACATCTGAATAGCCAGGTACTTCCCTACCTTCCTCCCCTCCCCACTACCTTCAGCCTTATAACATACCCCAATCGGGGATGCCATAGTCTCATTAGCTTCAGACGGGAGCAGTTGGAACTCTTGTGCGGTATTCATATAAAAAATAAATAAAAAAAAACTACTGCATCTCCGGTTACGATTAACATCCCATGGAATTAGTGGAAATACAACTCGTAGTGATTAACCAGTCTATTAACAAATAATACAGTTGTTCTTGTCCGCAGAGATTACTATGGGGAATCAAATTTGCTCTGTCAACATATTTCATTTTAATAACATTGTTTCCTTTGGAAAGCAAACATACAAGAATTTCTAAGTGTAGCAGTGTGTTATTATTTTCTTTTATTGTGATATGGAGATTATTGTAACTTTTGTTTACTAATATTCTTTTTTACTCGTCTGTGTATGCATGTCAAAGCCCAAAGGTCGTTTGAATTTAATCAGAAATATCATCAGCATGATGGAGATTACTTCTCAAAAGAACTACAAATACTTCCTTTTGAAATATGGTAATAACACGGACATATGAATATATATCTGGACCTGCCCTAAGTGATAAAAACGTATTATTTCCCCCTCCCCATGGAGCCAGCTGAAGCTCCTCCTCATCGAGTGTGCTCGTCGCTGATTACAGGGGTAAGTAAATTATGAAACATTTGTAAAAGTGTCTTAACTAAACACGGCAACAAAATATTGCTATGTGAATTGGGGCGAATCTTTTCGGGGCGAGCATTTGGCCTTAGCAAGTATGTTATTAACGTGGCAAGCAATTCGCGCTCCCATGTAAAAAGGTCTATTCATTCAAAGCAGATTTAGCTTTTAAGAACTAAATGGTGATATTATATACTGTCAGATTGATTTTTTAACGAATTACAGTCATTTTTCCTCTCTTCGCTCCCCAGAGTTTGGTTTTACCCCTCATCTATGTGTTCTGTTCTATTGAATTTTGATGTCTATGGGTAATAAGTTGTTTTTTTAAATTATCCTGAAATTTGTTACTTTTCTACGATCATTTTATTTATTTTAAGGTTATATTTCGATTCTATCGAAAAATACAATTTGATTAGAAATACATTTCATATAATGTTTTTATTCCCTTTCAATCTGATACATAACGTTGATTCCTACTTTTTTATAAGTTTGCGCCGCAGAAAAATTTTTATATACTTATTAGCTTAATATTATGCTGTCCACAGAAATCCTAAGAATTATTAATGTGTGTTTTTTTTAAATTTATTTTTAACTGCCATAGATTGTTTTTTTTTTGTCATGATATAAAAAAATAAAACTTAGTGATTGCTGTATTGTAGTTGTTTTTTTTTAATATTTTATAAAATGTACTGTATTCCGATATTATACAGCTTTCTTGAAAATATTTACATTGCCATTTATAATCTGGTTCACCTGGACTTGGGATGAGTGTAAATATGACGTTGTATTTGGCATTTGGGTCCTTGATTCCTTCGGGTTTTCATCTAGTATGCTCAGTAGTATGCAGGGTAGGCACTGTAGGCGGCGTAGGGAGCAGTGTAAGCAGAAGAGTAGGTTAGAGGGGCGCTGTATGCGTAGGGGCTGTATGCGCTGTAGGGGGAAGCGTATGCCACGGGGGCGGCGGCGTAGGCCAGGGGGGCGGTGTAGCCAGCCACTACGGCGGAAGGCTTGGCGTAGGCCACGGCGCACAGGGCAGCGAAGAAGAACTAAAGGAAAAAAGTGGGAATAGTATAAGTAACCATGTCATTTTATGTTATAATATATTATTAAAAACTATTATAGGATGATCTTTTTGAATCTGAAAGCTAAAAATGAGAAATATTATAAGGACATTTGAGTTTTTAAAAATTTATATACATTCTTATAAACTTACCAGTTTGAACATTTTTAATGAGGAGTTGAGATCTCTTCAAAGGAACAGAAGTGAGTGATGCTATTTGTTGATGCGTTCTGAGCTTTTATATGGTCGGTCAATGGAACATATTGTCCTTGTTGCATTTGGTTACACGAATGTTTGTGTACAAATGTGTTAGAGTACGAATATATTACAGTTCACCTGTGCCAATTGTAAACAAAACCAGCTGATTTCGAAGACGAGATAAAATATCATTGTTGGTAATCCTGTCACTATTCTTGACCTAAATATTAATTATTAACTTTGATAGTTTGTTTTTATGTAGGTTGATTATACATCTAATCGAAAAGTTAAAAAAAAATAGTTTTTTAAAATTACCTAATCATTTAGTTTTCTTGTTTGTGTATGATATCGTTATAAAAGCACTCCATTTAGCACAGTATACAAATAATGGTACAAAAATACAGCTAATTTAGGAATTTATCAAATGGATTGATAAAAAATAGTTGGCACTCTTCTACTTAATCTATGATCTATATGTTCGACATGATCTTTATTTGACCAGGAAAAATTATGGCTGTTGGCATTTTCCACTAATGACAGAAACAAGTACTAGTATGATTGCCTGCTTTAATGTTATTTATTTTCCATAATATTAATAACCGGTTATTTGATTAAAGCCAACGCGTAAAGATTATTATAATCCATGTATAAACGTATTAATCGAATTGACTTTGTAATTCCGCAGCATTGATACACTTAAACAAAATAAAACTTGACGATTAGTTAATACATTACATTTCATTCCATGCACAAAATTATTCAACGAGTCAGCTGTGATCATTTTTGTTGAGTAATGTCCCAAATAAGGATGCACGGCGTACCTTACGAATTAACTGCCCTTGAACCTTTTGATACGCGGGTTGAATAAATTAATTAATTTATAATTCAGTATCGATTTTTAATCGAAAGGGTGACCAAGTATGTCGGTATTTATCGTAAGTGTTTTACTAAAATCAGAAATTAACAGATAAAACCAAGTTTAAAGTGAGATTTTGCAATTATTGCATTATAGTAAATAAGTCTAGAATTCAAACTTGCCGAAGACCTATAATATTTTTGCCAACACAGGAAATCAATTCTCTCGTTGGAACCTCTATGTTTGGTTCTCCAATTTAATTCAAAAGCTTACTTAAAAAATGAAATGTTTTTTTTATATTTTCTCAAAGACAACAAAATCATATGTTAGGATTTTTTATTAAAATGCTGCACATAATTTATTAAAATTTATTTTTTAATGTAATTGATTACAACACACAAACCTGTAATCAATCAAAAAGTTTAAAAAAATGTTCATGTCTATTGCGTAGACTTAACTCATATGCGGTGTAATTATACGCATTCTGTAGAGTACGCAGTCTGATTTCAATCTGCTCTTGGGTGCAAAATGAACTAGCCTGATGCTTTCTTACGTAATGCAAATTTTTTCTCCAGAAGAGGTTAGAAGTTTATATGCTTAAATTTTTTTGACGTGGAGGGGTGAGTGTACATACCACATAGCCCCGCAATCTTACGCCCTCATAAAAACAAAATAAACTTAATAAATAGGTATTTTATTTTAATTACTCTACTCTACTCTCAGTAGTAGTAATACTGCCCCGATGAAGCTACGGTTGTAGCGAAACCCGGTCGGCATAAAGTATAAAAATAAAAGTGGTGTTTACAAAGTTATTGTTTTATTTTAAATTAATAATGTCACATCACAAAGTATCCGCTTCATATGAACAAATATTTTATTTTAATTAATTTTATATATTTTAGAGAAAGTTGACAGCAAATCAGAGATTGCAAAATGATACAATAATAAGATGTTAATTATGCCAATTATAAACTTTCCACTGATGATAGTTAATGATAAAATGTGACATTGTAAGGGTATTTTCTTAAATAATTTATTTTTTGTATACGAGAAACGCCTGACTGCACCCGTGAAACTAACATTGTACAAAAAATTGCTATGGACTACCCCGTTCTGACGCAATTGGTTACACACTAGAACCCATCTGTAAGAAACGTGAACAAATAAGAAAACTATGACAAAATAATTTGCCTGTCAAAATTTTATTTTCTATGCATGCACGACCTGCTTAAAAGAGATCCAAATCGTTACAGAATTAAGAAATGAGCGCTGGAAGCGTACACGAATTTGTAGTAAACATCGCCGCATACTGTTTGTTACCCCACATGACTCTATCTGATACGTTTTTCTTAATATCCTGGTTTCAAAGATGGTACTTAAAAAATTAGACCTCTACGTTTTGTGAACACTTTTGACTAACGGATTTTTCGTTTTTGGCAGATAATTTATTTAGGGGAAACAACATAAAAACACATTATAAGTATAATCTATACTTCAGAAGAACTGGAGAAGTCTGGGCTTAAATCTATAATGGGCTTAAATACAATGGCATAAACCACTGGAGCGATTTCGGTCGAAAAATGGACCACTTTTATTTTTCTGCGATTGATTTCGGTCCAAAAATGGACCACATTTCCCTACCATTCGTAAAACATTTATTGTAATTATTTAAAACAATTCCTGGGCCAGCCGTTTATTTTAACACGAAGCTATTGAAATGCTTTATCTATTATGACCATAGTTGTTGCAAATCTGAACTGCGTAGACTATTTTAGAACAATGTTAAAAATAAATTTTTAAAATATTTTTTTCCCGCCGAATTTTTGAATAGTTGCTTACGGATAAAATTAAGTCTTTTTTCCATAGATATGCACCTTTAATTATCAAGTATACCACAGACAATATACAGAAACCGAAAATATTCTATGTTGACCCGAATAAGTATCCCTCACGGCAGATTCAAGTAAAAAACACCCAGGATTCGCGCGATTATAAACTTTACGATTTTTTTTATATTTTTTTCATAAATTTTACAAATATGAGATAAACGGTAAAATACAGGTTATTTCATTGGCTATATAGCACTATAATAAGTTTTTATGTCTCCATGTCAAAATTCGAAGTTGTGATTTTTTTGATGTTGACGAAAAATTAAAAAAATTACCATCCGGGAAATCTCAAGCAATCGAAGCAAATTTATTTATTTCGCGTGATCGCTCCAGTGGGTAAGTATGCCATTAACACTAATTACATGTCACAAATTCATATGAAAAATACTGGTAATATTAAAAAGTGTAACAGTTAATTGTGGCGTTACATTGGGAAGTGACACCAGAGATGCAAAAATCTAACCATTAAAATTAATATTGATTTAAAAAATGTGATAGCATAGCCTTCTTGTACCTACCTTCCGTGCAGTTAAAAAGATCAGAAAAGACATCTGCATATCTTTTAGTAACTTCATGCAATCTAGGTAAAAGCGAGTGTTTCGTGCACTCAGTGCGTTGCATTTAAAAGGGATTTTAGAACGAGTGGTTCTCGTGGGAACATGAAATTCAATGAGCTTAGTTAAATCAGGACTGTGTATTCTACCATTTACAATTTTGAACATAAATATTAAGTCGGATATAATTCTTCGATCTGAGAGTCTTAATAAATTTAATTCTTTCATTAAGTAATTATAATTTATGTTTTCAATGGGAATACCAATTTAAAATTAATGTGTCCTAGGAATTTGTGTTGAATTTTTTCGATTGAATCTGAATGTATTTTAAAATGGGGGGACCAGAACGAGGAGTTATATTCGACTTGACTACTTACTAAGGATATATACAAAAATTTTAAAGTTGAAGTATTCCTGAAACCTCTGGAATTTCTAAGAATGAAGCCAAGCATTTTGATTCCTTTATTATAGATTGAGTTTATACGGGATATAAAGTTTAATTTAGAGTCGAAATTTATGCCCAGGTCATTAATTTCTTCGACAGGGGTAAGGGTAGAGTTGTTAATTTGATACGAATGAATAATTGGTTGACTTATTCTGTAAAAACTTATTGAATACCAATTATGTTCAAATCAAGTTTGTTAAGCGAAAACCAATTAAACATTCTATTATATAATACTCGTACACCATGTTGTTCATTTGATTTAAAACACCAAATAAATAATTACGTAAACAAGTGGTCAGAACTTCATTCATGCGCACTCAAAATCGGCTACCGAATCAAATTACCTGATCTGAATAAAATGAATCATTCCCACTATTGGAATACCCACTCCAACAATTTGTTGCACTGTTCAAGTGTATAGTATCGTACATAAACTTGCATTGAATGACAACCGAGGACGAATCTACATATCTTATAATCGTATTGAGTCTATAAATACTTGGGGTCGCCAATCAAAGCTATCATTCAGTTTCAGTTATCTGCAACAGATTATCTACTCCTCACAAAATGTTCAAACTGGTGAGTTTAAAATTTAATTCAAAAACATACCATTTTAATGAATTTCCTGCTTGTCGTTTGTACGTCACTGTAAAAGCCCTTAGTATGGTGAATCTTAGGATTTTTCGTTGCTGGTAAATCTTAGGATTTACCAATTTTAATGCTGATAAATCCTAAGATTTACTAGATTTATCAATTCACAGGCTTTTACGGATACGTAAACAAAGTTCAGTAAATTGTTTTATTTTTATTATTAGATAAAAACCAACGCACGAGTTTTCACGATAAAAGGCACCAGCCCTCTAAAATTGTTTTTTGTTATTTTTTTTATTATTTCATTTTCTGAATGATGCATTTGTTAAGAATGTTTCACCAAATTTAAAGAAATTCGTAAAATTGTCGGAGATACAAGCAAACGATGAATGGAATGTGAAACCGTTGGAAACAGTTTGTAAGTTGAATTATTCTTCAGCAAAACTTTGAACGCGGTTTTCTCGAAACTACTTTTTTCAACCTGGAATATATTAAAGAAACTATACATCCGATTTGCATGCACCAAGTCTTAAACTGTTCGAAAATCTTGAATCTATCTTTTTTTTTATAAAGAGTCCCCATTTTTTTATGAACGATGTAAGTTTTCTATAAAAACCGGAAATAAAATTCGCTGGTCTGCCATTTTTTTTAGATTTCAAAATTCCCCCACGTGGTGCCATAAGCCTATATATCTAGTTTTTGTACATATTTTTATTTCATTTTTCTGATGAACCGTATGGCTCAATCGCTGTCAACCACCGAGCAGCAATTTCGTCGTAGTGTCCTGTTGAAAGCGGCCTACAGTGTACACCGCAAACCTTACTTTAGATTCGTGTAGAAAAATTTTTATATAGGTACATATATTGAATACGAGTTTTAATAAAAAAAAATCATTTATCGTTTGCTTTAAAATAAATACGAAAAATACACTCTTTTACCGCCCACAGTTGGTTGCTCTTTTTTTCAACAATATTTTGTTATTAACTTCTATACTAGGTCAATATTAATATTCAACCTTTTTTTTACCCATAACCCGTTAATTTCACATTTAAAAATGCAACCTTTTGTCAATCTCATATGTCTCTCACCTGTGCAATTTAGTTGCATGTTCCATATAAAAAACGGATTTTAAATTAATAATAAAAATAAAATAAAATTTTAATGAAATAGTGTTTATTTTTTTAATCTCAGTATCTCGCAAGAGTCACAACTGCTCCCGACCGTTTGAAAACAGTGAGACGTTTATATGCTTAAAAATTATTTTTATGTAGAAAAGTGAGTGTACTCACCCCCATGGGGAGTGGAAGGAGATGGGAAAGAGGGAGATGCGGCGATTCAAATCTGATCACCAAATTAAGCTAAAGCCATTTAAACCAAAGTTTCAATTCTACATGGTGGTCTTTTACCGGGGCGGTACTGAGACTATCTTTCACTTTGGAACGTACCGCAAATACACCATATACGTAATTTTTTAATAAAAGTTGTGTTAAATATCATATGTGATACTTACCTATTTGTTCAACTACAATTTTTTAAACCCATGATGAAATAGAAAGGAGCCTTTTTGGCCCGGAGCTCTGTATGCCAGTATATCAAGAGTCAACACATATGATGTATAAATATGACGGTTTTATTTTTATAAATTTTATTTTATTTTCAGTTTTTCTTCGCTGCCTTGTTCGCCATGGCCTACGCCAAGCCCGCTGTAGTGGCCACCTACACCGCCCCCTTGGCCTATGCCGCCGCCCCCGTGGCATACGCCTCCCCCTACAGCGCATACAGCCCCTACACCTACGGCGCCTATTCTGCCTACACTGCTCCCTACGCCGCCTACAGTGCCTACAGTGCCTACCCTGCATACTACTGAACATATATTACACAAGATGATTTTTCTTCTGACGCCTTCCAATTTCGATAATTTATTTTCTTTCAAATATGTTTTTAATTTTTTGATGATTTTCTTTCCAAAATAAAATTTTATACCGATTAAGAAACGTTTTATTATTTTCCACAGAAAAATATGTACTTACTTTCCATACTAACATATTTTACAAAATGAATTTAATCCCGCCATTGTAAATTGGCGAAAAAAGAGGGATCGCTGTCGTTACTCTTTTCGAACGATGTTCAAATAATCGGTTCCTTTTACTAATATTTTATTTACAAAACTAGCAGACCCGGCCACACGTTGCTGTGGCTAACGAATCACAACGCCATTACCCAATCTTTATAAAATCCACACCACCCGCTTGCCAGCTGCCCGCTGCCCGCTGCCTGAATTGAATATTTGAATTTATCGGCTTTTCTCTACTATAATAAGCATGTATTATACATATAAACATTCCTCTTCAATCACTCTATCGATTGGTGAAAACCAAAACCGTATGAAAATCCGTTGGGCAGTTTAAAAGATTAACGCGCACATACATTTTGAGCGACTTCATTTTATACTATGTAATGATGGCAAAGAGAAATTCACCTTTTAAAATTACACTTTGTTTTAACGGAAAAATCCTTTTTATTAGTTACAAGAAATTAACCAAAAATACAAACTAACTGTAACATGCATCATTTGAATTCGAAGAACTGTAATACGAATCATCGAAAAATAATACCATGGAGACTGCTAAAGTCAAATGTAATCTAACAAATTGGCTATTAGCTGTAGATAAATAATAATAGCGTAATATGTATATAGCGCAGCTTAGTGTTACTTCACTTTAAATGCGGAAGATAGTTTATATTGATGCCCTACTGAATCCCTTGTACTGCTAATTCTTATTTAGTCTTTTAATTTTATGACTCCTCAGAATATACTTACCTACGAGTATATCTGTACAATTGAAGTGATTGTTCGTTTTAACTGGTTTATTGTGTAACGCTTATACTATGCTGCTATTTACATATTTATAATTGGATTAATCTATTTTCCAACATGTTATTATATAAAATGTTGTCACCATCTACCTGCTGGAGGTGGTGAAGGCGGAGTGGGTAACTCCACTTATACCATGCGAGCAAAGCCGCGGGAAAAGGGTAGTACGTAATATTCGTCGTCGTTTCGGTTAGGAATTATACAAAGTTTATTTTATCTAGAAAGGAATGAAGTGTTTAGAAACACGGAGGTTGAAAAAAGATTATCATTTCATAAAGAACTTAATAAAATTTATATAGTCAAATTGTATCAGCACTTTTTAGAAATATTGCGCAGTTATTGCTATTACAAATAAAATAAGAAGTTAAGCGGAAAAACGTTAATTTCTAACTTAACCAAATAAAATACATACCCAGTACGAAGATGGCTTTAACAAATAAAATTAAGTGGAATATTCTAAACATTTTTAAAAAACTTATTCACATTTTATTTAGAATTTATCATCTCAACGCACTGAGCCGATTTCAACCAAGTAAGTTAATAAATATTTTTTTAAGGAAACTGAGCGGCGTTTTGTCCGTACAAACGTATTCCCTAATTTCCTCTCTGGATTTTGACACTACTGCAAAAATTGTTTAATATAGTATCGACCAATAGCGTGTCGGTGCGTTTTGCTTTCTTTCATAAATTACTACAAGTTATATGAGGACCCTCCAAAATTCGTCAAAATTGTTCAGAACTGTTTTATAAGCCATCAGCAGGTGTTCAGTATACAAATTAGATAATGTACTTTTAAGTAAAGCAAACGAACAGTCATAGAGTATTTTGTTCTTCTGTAGTTAGTTATGTAGCTGGATGGACAGGGTTACAAATGAAGATGTTATGGTACGGATGAATAAAGAAAAGGAAGTAATTAGAACCATAAAAATCCGAAAACTTCAATATCTTGGACATGTGATGAGACATCCAGAGAAGTATGAGATCCTGCATCTCATAATGCGGTGAAAGATTGCCGGAAGACGGGGCCCTTTAAGAAGGAGAACCTCATGGCTGAAAAACCCGAGACAGTGGTTTGACCAGTCTACCGTGGAGCTGTTCCGGGCCACTAATTTGGTCTAACCGGGTCTAATTTTGGAGGAGAAAATTGGAGAAAACAAAAACTCCATTTTGATGAATTTATTTAGGTATTATCATTAGCCTGAGGTACAGTTGTCCCTTTCGCTCAGTATTCGGGGGAGTAAGATCGACAGTGTCAGCAACAGTTTGGTAAAATACCTGTTATAAAAATTTCTTCTTCACCGTTTTCCTTAACTGATGGGTAGGTAGGTGGTTCATTTCCTTTTAACATTGACCAAAGACCCAAATACGCTATTATAGATGTAATTGATTGCATACCATTTATTTCACCTTTTTATCTGTTCAATTTTTATTTGCTAGCTGGGACCGGCTTAGTACATTGTGCGGGCGTCGTGTGGATGGAACCATTGGTTTAAATATTAAAAATAATTATGATTTTAGTATCTTTGATCACATGTTGCCCAATGTTTTTTTCAACTATTTCAACAATATTTTTTTAACTAAAATGTTTGTTAATCTTGCTTAAAGGTAATGAAGTGATAATGAAAATTTAAATTCACTTGTAATTAATTCCGATTACCTTCTCTAGAGGTTCACGGTCACTATGAATTTTATTGAAATCGAAAACTTGGATCGATTGTTACTTGATAAATATTCTATCGACCTCTTAGGCGTTGCTTTCAATGAGCGCGTGGTACGTGTTTTGCATCGTAATTAGAGTATTTTCCCACTTTATATCTAGACGGAATGCAGTGTCATCGAAAGGTCAATTTACAGAATCATTATTTTATCGAACGAAATAAACCACATTTTGAATTGTTGTTAATTTTACGGTTTTTTCAACAATAATTAATTTAAAGGAAAATTATCGAACACCGACCATAGACTAGGTATGTATTAAAAAATGCTTTAAAAATAATCCTTAAATTTTTTGCATACAAATTTAAAAAAAAAAAAATGCTTATAATTTGTGTTTTCTTTATTTCAACAATAAATTGGTTTATTTATTTACCTTTTTATATTTATTTTATATTAATGAAATCAACATTCTACAATACGTTTGGTTTACGCAAAGATATTGAAATATAAGTAGATGTGCTATCTGCTATTTTTACTATGTGGGTCTGCGCTTCCGGGTGTCGCCGATATTGTTTACCAATTAACAAATAAACTATAAGAACAAATAACTAACGAATAAACCAAACGAACGTTAAACTAAATGAACGAATTCTTTCCTTATTCAAAATATATTGTTAACCAATATTAATGCTCATTTTCAAAAAATCAACGAAATGAACAAATTCTTTTTGTATGAAAACTACGCTAATTAGCGCGTAGTCCGGCGACAGTTGCGCGGACACCATAGCATATCGCTTTTGAATTTGAATATCTTTGGGTTTATGCAAATTCAAACTACTTAACTGAGAACCCTGTTACAGAATTCCTTATATGAATAACGCATTGTAACAAAAGAACGCTATATTTAGCGAATTAACAGTTTTTTTAAATATGAATACCGCACAAGAGTCCCCAACTGCTCCCGTCTGGAGCCGGTGAGACTATGGCGTACGTTTGTTTAAAGAGAAGGATTATCAAAACAGGGATTTGTGCAAGTCGGCAGTGTTTTGGTATTTCAAGATCGATTTTTTAAGCATTGAAACGACCCGTGAGCGAATTCAACGTTGACAGCGCATTTATATTGTTCATGACTATTTACCGGTCCTTAAGGAATCAAGATCACCTTACAATAAGTCAACATTGATGTGAATAATGTAGAATGGCTTGAATGATGTTAAGTGACTAGATGTAAATAGTCCAGCGTTTACGTAATTTTCCCTTCCTTATATTATGTATTACCTACCCGTACAATAGGTACTTCGCTTAATTTATTTATTTATAAACAGAAACAAATAGTACGTTAGTTACTTGTGAAAAAAATGACAATTAATAAGTTTATTTCATGGTGGGTACCTATTATATGTTTCATTGTATTGTCTTATTTATGGTATGTAATTATCAGGTGATGTGTGCAGTGGGAAGGTGTGTGTGTGATTATATGTATATGAATGTATGCAGATATGCGCATTAAACAATTCATATTATTGACATGATGCTCTTTTTATATTTGGGCAGTGAATGGGAGAAAATATCGATGTTAGAATTTAGACCAATATTATTGAACACATGAGAGTATGATTGATTGGCGAATTAGTTGCTGCATTTGTCTCGTAATTAAGCGTGTGGAATAGTTCTGTATGGCGTGTACGTCTTAATGGTATGTTAAAATTAACTAGGGAAAGAAGTTCGGTACAGTCAATGTTATTATTTAAAATTTTGTGTATAAATGTCAAATCAGCTATTGCTCGCCTTTGTTGCAAAGTTTGAAAAGTGCATTCAAAGTTATTGTTGAATTTGGAGGTAAGATTTTTTTATAAATTTATTTTGAATATGTTCTATGCTATCTATGTATACTTTGTACTGCGGGTTCCAAATTGACGAGGCATATTCCAGTGTACTTCTGACTAATCCAAAATATAACATTACTACTGTACGCGGGTTACTGATCACTTCACTTATACAAAGAACAAAATTCATGCTGCAACATCCTTAAGATTGCAATACTACTTGCTATACGTTTAGTGTAAAGAGAAATGTATTATTTTATGGCTAACTTTGTACGTCAAAGCTATTATTTGCGATAAAAAAACATAAATAAAATATTCTTATTTTCAAGAGCAGTGTAATGTAAATAATTAATAAAAGTTTATTAAGCAACACCAAAAGTTCTAGGTAAACAAAAGAATAAACAATCCAGTAAAATTCCACAATGTCCTTGAAAAAATCGTCTGTTCTTAATCTTCAAAGGTATATATGTATACCTACTTAAAACTATTCTTGTTCCATCTGTTCTGTTCTATAATAATATAATAATTATTTTAATGAAAAGCAATGATAAACATTCTTACCAGCTACATGGCCAGTATGGTAATTAAATGTATGCAAATGATATACTTGCATTCCGATACATAGAACCTTTAAAGGGAACAGGCGATACTCTATCACAATAGGTGATTGTTATATTATAACATAGCTCACTTGCTGTACTTATAACCTTCAGAAATTGCAATTAAGAAAATGCACTATTTTTAAAATTTTATTTACATGTATCAAAAAAATATGTAAAAACAAATATTGAAAAGGTTTGAAGTGTTTATTATTAGATTAACGTCACGAACTTTTGTTTTGATTAATTTTGGATAAGGAAGGTATTGGTACAAGGAGGTATTACAGTTATATTTCATGTATTTCGTATTCTATGTACGTACTCACTCGCCATGCTCAAACTGCATACAAGGCTGAAGCATCATTTGGCAGTATAAAAGCTTAGAACACAACCACAAGAGCATCATTCACTTCTGTTCTACTGAAGAGATATCAAAACCTTCCCTAAAATGTTCAAACTGGTAGGTTTTATATAATTTTTACATAATCGTAATAAAAAAAGTTCTTACTAAGTGTATACTGTACTTTAACTAAGTGTATTGAATAATATTTATTTTATAATGTATTATATTATTTTTCACAGTTCTTTTTCGCTGCCCTGTGCGCCATGGCCTACGCCAAGCCCTCCGCCGTAGTGGCTGGCTATACCGCCCCCCTGGCCTACGCCGCCCCTGTGGCGTACGCGTCACCCTACAGCGCCTACAGCCCCTACGCCTACAGCGCCCCCCTGGCCTACTCTTCAGCCTACACCGCTCCCTACGCCGCCTACAGTGCCTACCCTGCATACTACTGAATATGACATGACATATTAGATCTCAACCCGGAACCCAAAAGCAAAATATTCAAAGTTTTAAACTCTCAATCTTTCTCTTTCCAAAAAAATTTTCTAACTATATTTTAGTTTTTAAATTAAATAAACACTGCCATGCCAAAATTGATGTTATTTCATTCTAATCTGTACTAAGCATCGGAGGTATTTGATTTTGTTCACACTGAAGAACTTAGATAGAAATCCGTGAAACTGAACCGTGTTAATTTACATTGAAGTTTTAGTAAAAAATAGGTATGAAAGAGTTCTTAACGTCTTATTATATGTTAACTTTTTGCATTCAGAATCCGAATGATGACCATTTGATTTGAAATCCATCCCATAAATGAGTCCTATAATTTCAATACCCGCTATATCCGATTTTTGACAAAATGATCTGAGTATGACATCTTGTTCACATTTTTGCGGGAACAAGACCAATCTAAAATTATGTTTCAAAACCTTCTTTATCACGACCAAAAACCATGTTAAAACTGCGCGTAAGAAACAAAACCCGCTATTTCATAAATTAGTTACTATCAAAACCAGTTATTCATTCACAAGCAGTTATTTTTCCAAGATGGCGGGTGTAGAAACATGCCCCTCAGGTCAGTTGAGTTTCAAAAGTTCCATATAAATCACGAAGTGAGTATCAAAATCCGCTATATCCATTTTATTTATCCAAATAACTTAAATATTTATAGATATACATTGAAAAATGAACACTTTTCGAATGTATATTACCTACTTCAATTTATTATATAAACAAAATAAAATGCATTTTTTTATTTACGCTAAAGTTGTTATAGCGGATTTAGAAATTGAACGACTCAAATAACATCCTACCATGCTTGATTGTAAATTATTATAATCATTTATATACCATCTGAAAAAAATTTGAAAGAAAATACTTTTTCACTTATGACGCAATTAAAAAAAAACAATAGCATTGAATCTATAACTACAATCCCCAGTAGGTCTCTCTCTCTGGTTTCAATCCTGGGATTGGCTTGCAGCAATGTCATCTATTCGTTTCTTCCACTCTTCCCTGTCTTGTGCGGCTCTTTTGAAGTCTGCATATGATGAGCAGCGCACGTCCACCAGCAGGTCCTCCAGGTACTCTCGGCGTGGGCGTCCCCTAGCGTTTGTCCCCTCGGTCATACCCTCCATTATGGCATGAAAGAGGCCTTCTTGTCTTATTACATGGCCGATCCATCTTGCGCGCCTTTCGGACAAGGTCCTGAGCAATAGGTACCTCATGAGAATTCCTGAACTAATAAACACATCTTGAGTATGATCTTTAAAATGCTACAGTTTAGCCCGTGGTTAATCAAAGTAATATTTCACATTCTATTTAGACTCAAATAAAATATTGAAATACAAAATCTTTATCATTTTCTTTTGATTATTAAACGTACGATCTGCAGTTTATCAATTAGTTTTGAAGGATAGATTATAACGTACATATTTTCACAATATTATAATAACTAAAACTCTAACACTATAGAACGAGATCAGCACAAATTTCAAGACAGGTACATAAGTTTTAAGCTTAAAATTCCTGAAATGATATAAATGTATCGTCTGTAAGTGGTATAACCACAATTTGACAATGCCTTCAGAGGGCATCACGCGTAATAATAATTACATAGCATTTATATAAAAACCTTAAGATCGGTGGCTGAGTTGGCATCGCGTTGGGTCCCATCCTGGTGTCGCGTGTTCGATTCTTCGGCTAGTCTTCCATCATGACAGAAGCAACATTTTCTGCTTACTATGGTGGTAGTAGATTTTCAAATATTTTCGGATTATTCGTAACCCAGGAATATTTGTCTGTCTTTTAAAAAAAATAATATAATAATATAAAAAAAATAAAAAATAAAATCAAGTTCTATAAATTAAACTTGATAATAATTCATTAAAATTACAATTAAAAATATTATTTATGTTGATTTGATATATCAATTGCAATTAATTACGGACAGGAGAATTATTTCAGACTGGTTGTACTAGATGCTATATTTAATTGACAGCCCTGCCATCGTCGCCATTATTAAATTCCATATACTGACTATGAACACATGATAAGACATAAAAAAATTCTGTAACACATTCACGACCAACTATCAAACATACTCCCTAACCGATAGGATCTGGGCAAGAAGTTTGGCGATGCTCGTAATTTACCGACACCAGTTATAAAATTAAGCGTAATCTTTACCAACACTGCTGAATCCTATAAATTAAATTTGCACATTTAATGTCGTTTTAGTGATTTGTCTTATAGTATTATCTTCATTTCTATTTTATTTAACGTTACAGTTACATGTTTTTACAATATTGCTTCAAACTTAGTTCATCATTTTTACGCTACTACGGCTTTAAAAACTTTTGTAGAATTTCCGATAACTCGCTGGGTATATTCTATACTAACAATCCATATAAAAGCCTAAACTGATCGTAAAATAAATATAAAAAATCAGGGTGTGGCAGGCGGTGTGGCGGTGTGGCGGTGTGGCAGAATGGATATGGTGTGTGCATCAAATCAACAGTTTTATTCCGATATTGATGAAACTTTTCCCAATTGACCTTCAAAACGATGGGAAGATTACTGTCTAAAAGAAATTTCTAAAAACTACCCCATCCATATTTCCTACCTCTTAAAGCAGTATTTTGATGAAATTTTGCAAACTTTACATTTAAAGTAGGAGGAAAATTACTCTCTACATCTGAATTTGAAAAGCCCTGCGTAAACGTATGGCGCGCCGGGGACATAAAACTTTCTTCGACTTTCTTGACAAACTTACAGACTAAATGCTCAAAATTCAAACAAGCTCAAAGCACATTGCTCAAAGCTCAAAACACGCAGGACATAACTCAAAGCGCAAAGCTTGAAACCCCGAGCCCAAAGCACAAAGCTCTAAGGTCGAAGTTCACAGCTTTTGAACTCGAAGCAAAAACTCAAAATTTTATGCTCGGTGTTTAAATCTTAAAGCTCAAAACAAAACTTCAACCCACGTCATTATCGTGGTTCAGCTCTCCACTCAACGACTGGTGGATATTGGATGATGCGAAGACCACGTGTTGAAATGTAATGGCACAATTTTTTTCGAAAGTAATTTCAAATATTGGGACTGCGCCGTTCGTTCATCTGTTTAGGGTTAGGAAATTTAGCAAAATTATGAAGTGGAATTGGATTTTAGAAAAAGTTGGGTACGCCCGAGGAAGACATGGAACGATCAAGTGAAACAAATAAAAATGAGGCACGTGTGAACTAAGAAAGGGGCAATTCATTTATTACGTAAGACGATTTAGGGAGGAAGGGGGGTCGACCATGTCTTATTTTTTCTTACAAGGGGGTGGGAGGGAGTCTCGATAGTTCTTACGTAAGATCACAAAATTGTGGACCTTTGTAAGTACAAACAAACATTTCTAAAAATTGTTACTTTGAAAAATAAACATTTAAACAAATCAAACGTGTATTCATTTTTCCTTTAGATTCTTACGTAGTAAATATTAAACAGGGTGGGAGGGGGTCGGCTTCTTCTTATTTTTTCTTATAATAGGGGGGGAGACCCCAAAGGTGTGTAACAGAATGTATGACGTGAAAGAAAATGGTAGAAAAAGTCAGCGACGCCCGAGCAAGACATGGCAAGATGAACTGCATCAAATCAGAAAAAAAGGAGAAAGCCATTTTCTAAGTCTGATTTTGAAAAACTCTGTGTAAAGCCCGAAAAATGCCGGGGATTTTAGCTAGTAATTTTTTAAAACAATATAAATAACACAAAATAATATAGGTAGAGAGAACGATATTCCATTAATGTTTCTTACAGATAATGGGTACCTACTGTTACCTACTAAGGAAGCTAATACATTTTAATATAAACATGTGGAGTGACCGTGTGATGAAATTTGATTTGAAGTAATATATCATTATGCTATAATTACTAATATGGAAATAAAACAGGTCTGATTACAATATATTAAGCAAGAGTCAATAAGGGAGAATACTATGTACTGTATGTACGCAAGTATAAGGTTACAAAACGGATGCTTAGATGTAATTATATTGTAATTATTCTATTATCATTTTAATTATTATGCTAAGCGAACCACAGCACTATATAATATTCATGTATTAATTGGTTATTTTATTTATTTATTTCTGTTCTCTTTCTAGTTCTTGTCTATACAAAATGTGCACGTAGGACTATAATATGAAATGCAAACACCAGTTACCTTTTGGTTTTAATCATTGGTTTTTAAGTACGTATTAAGTATATACTATAATTTAAATAACTTTGCTAAATAAACCACGGCTATTTAATGTTTTAAATGTTTTTTTTCTCTTCTCTTTTTTTCTTATTTTATACATGTAGGTATGAAGGACTATAATATGCAATGATAATACAATAATTAATGCAATACAGGTTCACCTAGAGAGGCAGACTATGCACAACTAAAAATATTGTATAATTATGCTACTTCTGTGTAACCGATCTTACATTACTTTCTACTTGTTAATTTTTTTGTACGGATGTAATCTATTTGTAATCTACATTGAACATGTACTTTTTTAGTTGTAATGTTGCCAATTTCATTGAATAAAGATATATTATTATTATTATTAATGCATACGCTAGTTATCTATATGTTTTAATCATCTGTTTTTATGTACATATACTTGCCTTTTTTTAAATAATATTATTTTAATAACTACGCTAAACAAATAACCGTTAGTATATATAAAACTTTTTTATTTTATTTTTATTCTTTCTTTTCTTTTTATTTTCTCCATTTTACTTTTTTGTACAAAACATGTTCCATATGTTCATACTCATCCTAATTTAACCGTCTTAAAACGGGAATCCTCCCAGTTGGGCATAAAACATTTTAAAAATAATGTGTGTTAAATGTACAATCTAGTACTTAATAAATACTAAATAATAAAAATAAAAAAAATAAAATACTTTTTCACAAAAATAAAACAGGAGAACGGTCGAAAAAATTTTGAAAGTTTTACCCCAGTAAAGTCACATTTTTTTTCAATACATATAAATTACGAAAAAAAAAACTAAGCCAAAAAATCATTTACTTTACTATAAGAGTTAATACGCTTGTATATAATTTTCCATATTCATATCTTTTAGATTTGTTGCTAAATAGCCATAGTTGATTTTTCAGACAATTTCATTATTTGTTTCCTCTTTTTAACACTAGTGGTTGAATTATGTAGATTTATGGTGAAATCATTTATATTTAACCAGTGGACTTTATATACCTATTGCCCTTTGAAAGGGAGAGAGCCTTTGAAGTAATTTTGAACGAAAATGAACAACAAAAAAACGGTGCTTTATAAATTCAATATAATTAATTTTATTCTTATTTCTGATTTTCGAGCGTTTGTTGTTCAGTAGTTTAATCGGCGTATTTTAACGTAAGTGATGCGTACGGCGTGAGTAAAAAAATAAAATTCAAAACATTAACATAGCGGCAGGTTTGTAAGCGTCGGGTGGCGCGGCGTCTGGCTTAAGGGCGGCACTGAGCAGCCCTGTACATAGTTGTGACAAAAATACAAATTTAAGTATAATGTTACTCAACTAAATCAGATCCTCAACGTCGTTGTTGCTACAGTGATTAAACTGATTTGAAGCCAACCCTCTTCAAAAGTTTATTGAAAAGTCACCCTTGGGGTGAAAAAGTATATAACGATATTAAAAAATAAATTAAAAAGAAGAATAGATTCGAACATAGAAAAATAACGAATAAAGAAAGGAACTACCAGAGCTCGATGTACCTACCACGTTTATTCACTTGAACTACGTCACGTACTTACGGTGCGCACGTAATTATCGTATACCAAAATGCACTCAAGGATGTAATGTTACATTAACCGGCCGTATAAAAGCTAAGGACGCATTACAAAGAGCATCACTCACTTCTGTTCCCCCGAAGAGATAACCAAACTTAAAACAAAATGTTCAAACTGGTAAGTTTAAAAACATAATTGATTTTTCTTATTAACAATTTGTTTACAGTTGATTCAAAAAGTGCTTTAAGTTGTGTGAAATATTAAAACGATTTATGAATTAAAAATGTTTTTTTCCACAGTTCTTCTTCGCTGCGCTGTGCGCCATGGCCTACGCCAAGCCCTCCGCCGTATTGGCTGGCTACACCGCCCCCCTGGCCTACGCCGCCGCCCCCGTGGCATACGCCTCTCCCTACAGCGCCTACAGCCCCTACGCCTACAGCGCCCCCCTGGCCTACTCTTCAGCCTACACAGCTCCCTACGCCGCCTACAGTGCCTACCCTGCATACTACTGAATATCACCGCACAAAATCGAAAGAATATAGGACCAAAATGTAACCGACAGCAAAGAACTATAATGGCGATGTAAATATTTTGATGCCAACAGTACAAAATTGGAAATAAACATATTATACAGAAATACAAAAGCATAATCGGGCAAATACAAGATTTTCATTATTTATTATACTGTTAAATTACCTCTAACTAATTTATACAATGTGGTGGAGATGATAAGTTCTTTCATGACAGTTGAAAGATCATGATAAACTTAGATCTAAGATACCACCAATGATGAAGCAACCAAATACCGAAAGTCATTGGAAATTCGTTTATGGACCAGTTAGCTAGACTTACCTTTAATTCTATGGTAAGTTAACTATTACCATAAGATAAGTTAACTGTTAGCGACAAATGTCGTAATACAGGTAAGAAAATGTCACATAGATGACGATTAACCAATGGATCACCACTCTTTGTAATGTTTTTTTTCCGTAGGGACTTATTTGTCAATACTTGTTTGTCGTTTGCCACTATTGTTAATTTTAATTTCATCCTGATCCATTGGTTTCGAAACATGTTGATAATTTTGATTAAATAAGTGATGAACACAAAGTCATTTGTTTGGATTTAATTAAAATGATGCTACAAAGTGAATCTGTGAATATTAAAGAACAAATTTATGTATTTCATTCAATTAATAGTTTTCCTACCACGTAAAAAAAGGTATGTACAAATTATTATAAATTAATTTGAATCATTCGTTTTTGAAGTCAGAAGCAAATATTATATTTGAAAATCATAGGCATTTTTCACACTATATAGATTTCCTCATTCGCTGAAAGTATATGAATATTAAAACGCCGCAAAACATTTATTTAACGTTTATTTTATTTATACGGAAAAAATTATTACTTTTAATAAAAAAAAATCATGTTACGAACACTATTTGAGATTATGATATCGATCGTCCAGTTGATAAGTCAGACATTTCCGAAAAATCTAAATTTGAGTTGAGTACGCAGTTATATGTAAAAATGTACCCTCTATCTGGTACAAAACTCAAATTACTCACAAAATCAACTAAATTGGGAGACGGGTATGGGTACCATAGCCTCGGGAACCATTTATTGGATAACCAACACCTCTCATAGGTAACCTCTGATTCCTACCCACCCCTAATACCCTTTTCCTTCCCAGAACTTCCTCCCTTTCCTTTCCTAAAAAGACCCTCCATACAGCATCCCCGAAGACGACATATTCCCTGGGGGGAATTATTTTCCTCGGGGACTCATATGTAGAGTTAATGTAAAAAAAAACTTGCGGGGAAATAAACAATAAAATGATTTCTGGGTTACTAGTAGAAAATTTTAAAATGTCTTACTAATGTACCTGACCGTTATGGTCTCCCGGTGGTATTTTATAGCTTATTTAATATATAAAATAAAGACAAGTGTAATTAATATTTAATTTATTGAGAGCGTTCGAATATTGCTTTCCCCATTGTCGCAGAACTTGGTGTTTGGAGATATCTGAATAGTCAACTGGACGATCGATACTTGCTGCTCAGTGAACAGATTTTTTCTTTAAAGTTTCTTTTGTAAAGTTAAAGTTTTGAAAAGTTTCCCTTAAAAACGTAACAACGTTTTTCGGGGTGATAGTGTAAAGTTACTTACTGCTAGTTATTTTTCACTAATGGTTGATTAGCCAGTGAGTTCAACCCACTCAATAAAGGGTTCAAGGTAAGTAGAGATATGGTATGAATATAAATTTAATATTTGGGACATCATTACACAACTACTGATACTGATAATGGTTACAGAATTGTCAGTGAATAATAATATCGTATGCATGAAACGAAACTTAAGTCGATGAACAATAGTTTTATATTAATTACTAGAAAAGCAAAATGTCAAAGAGTATTGTGATTATAATGACAATTGTTTTCGTTAATAGTTTTTTCGTTGTAGTTTGGTTTATAATTTAAGTGGTTAATTTTTGTTTTTTACATTTTCTCTACACAGGAAGCCCTGAGGAAAAATTTCCATTAGGAACGATGTCGTCTTTGGGGATGATGTGTAGAGGGTCTTTTTAGGTAAAGAAAGGAGAGGAAGTCCTGGGAAGGAGGTAGGAATCTGAGGGTCAATGTGTTCAGGATTGACGAACGTGTGAGTTCATCCCTCCCAGTGCGACGCCAGGTGATGGATCGAGAAAGCCCAGCTGGAGATGTCAAAAGACAAACCTCAACCCACGAACCCGGGCACCCCTGATAAGTCACTAAACGTAGAGAACCACTTGGGGTGATCCAATAAATGGTTCTCGGGGTGGCTTTACCCATAACCGCTTACCAAATTTACAATTAAATCAGATAATCGTCCTTGAAAATAAAGCACAATCAACCAATATTATATTACATTTTGCAGTTGATCTCACTATCACGTAATGCTACAATTACCATAAAATGCCAACATCAACACTTCATGTTGCCCTCAAGCTAATTTATTTGCTTTTAGGAACAACTCATATAAAATCATTGTGTCTTCCTTACTACTATGGTGATAAAAAATATAATCTAAACGCTGCACTAAGTACCATACCATACGCGCTAGAAGGAACTAAATCACTTTGGATTTCTTATTTAAAAATGTTGTTTTTTTTTTAAATAGAGCAACAATTTTTTTACTCAAATCAGTTTCGTTATTTTTCCACACGAACCTGCATCAAGCTTATTTTGTTACATTACAGACATTTTCAGGCAGGAAGTTCGTTACATGAAGGAGTTTGCCCAGTTTACCGAAGAAAGAAAAGCTTTATGAAATATTTTATCTCCTGTGACGGTTTTGATGTTTTTTTTCAGAAATCACTGGTTAAAATGAGTCAAGTACGTGCCTTAACACTCGGATTTTTTTATGTGAATGAAAGTGGTAAGAAAAGATTCACAAACATTTATAAATCTTTTGTAAACATGCAATAAATGGCGGTTTAACCTTTTGGAAGAAATTAAAATTATTTGGAGTTGTCTATGATAAATTTTTAACTGTAAATACACTGCGTGGTGTTGTCTCTTTCTAACACTGCTCAAATCATAAATCTCACATACAAAAATCTGTATGGTGCAATCGATGTGATTTGTAAATCCATAATACAACCGAGGGGTTAACATGCCCACTCTCATGTCTGGTATAAAAATATAATGAAATAAAGGTGAAAAAATATAAATATAATGAAATAAAAATCACTTCGAGGACACTTGACAAGTATGCCGGGGGGTAATTGTCGATGGATCAACTGTCATGGAATCGGTTCAACTTTACCTCTTTAACTTTGCCCTCTTATCGGTTCAACCAGATTGTAACAACCGCTCAATCAAATTGAGTTGTAGGGCCTATTAGCTGACATTATGGAGTTATACGTACTCATAACTGTTTATTATTTATTATAAAAAAATCCACTCCAATCGAAATGTAGAATTTTTGGTGAAAAGGGGAAAATGATACACATTTAAGTTACGATTTCTTTATAATACTATTCTTAAATCCTTCTCCAGCTTCTCAATAATGTGTGTTTTATAAAAAACGTACGGAGAAATTAACGTAAATAAAAATGATCAGCTGTTTTTGTAAACAAATGGTGGAGATGGTCTTCTGCACGTTCCTATTGTAATACATTAATTAGTATACAAACATACAGTGCATCCCAACATACACACAAGGACAGAATGAATATGTTCCATTGACCGGTCGTATAAAAGCTCACGATCCATCCACAAAGAGCATCAGTCACTTTTGTTCCCCTGAATAGATAACATAACCTCATACAACATGTTCAAACTGGTAGGTTCTTTAAAACAATTTTTTGAAATATTTAAAAAATAAACTGACAATTAGTAATGCGATACCTTGTTAAAATCCGTCATTTTTTATCAATTTTCCAAAACTTTTGATAATCATTAATATTATTTTGTCATTTGTTTTTCAAAAATTGGTTGCCGTCTTTGCATGAGCATAATTTTTAATTGTTTTTATTTTTCCTTAGTTCTTCTTCGCTGCCCTGTGCGCCATGGCCTACGCCAAGCCTTCCGCCGTAGTGGCTGGCTACAGCGCTCCCCTGGCCTACGCCGCCGCCCCCGTGGCATATGCCTCCCCCTACAGCGCATACAGCCCCTACGCATACAGCGCCTACTCTTCTGCCTACACTGCTCCCTACGCCGCATACAGTGCTTACAGTGCCTACCCTGCATACTACTGAACGTTATACGATGATTATTCCTTCTGACAACATCTAGTAACATATTTTCTCACAAAATTTCACAACGATGTACGAAATGTTAACACATTTTTTAAACTGTGCAAAAACCACTCAACACAATAATGTTAAACGTTTTAAAAATACAATGCTAATTTGTAGGTACTACATTACTTCGTTCCTCTAATTATTCGTTTGAATATCTGTGATCCTGAAATTTGAATCCAATTTATTTATTATTTAATTAAAAACACCAACCAATAAACCCATTTTCGTTTTTAATTAAATGTCTATCTCAAAATATTTATTTTATCTTAGGTATTTTCTTTTGAAAGCATTCAAAATCTAGGTCAAGCAATGTTCCTTGTAAATAAGATGTCCTTGTGTAATTATATTTACACCCTTAATTTTACGCCTGAAAAAGAAGCTGAATGTAATATTATCACATTATTCAAGTTGTCTGTTTACTCTGAAGCTGAGAGCGTTAGCAGTACTTACTCGTAAGAAGAGACCGTTAAATTAGTTCAATCATTCCCAAGTGCAAAGTTTACATAGAATACATGGGCTTGCAAACTTATCTCCTATGTATTTTTTGAACTGAACATAAATATAATCCCGATAAGGGTGATATTTATCGATTTGAAAGAATTGGAAGATAATGATAAACTGATTTTACCGAAAATATGAATAAATCATTGAAATATCCACAGTTTGAAATAGACTTGAACGTGAAAACAGTTTTCACGATAATGAAAACATAATGATTTCATTGTTAAATTTGATATACCTACGCTAAATTAGACACGAAATAAGCACAATAAATAGCTCATGATATGTTATACGTTCATAAGCAAACGCGAATCATAATATTAAATTACTGTATTATAAATCAAATGAAAGAATCTGTTAGATTCCAGAATTAGAAATGAACATACGCAATTAAAAAATTTACAAGTTCGATTTCAAAAAGAGAATATTTTTACAAGTGTTTTGCCACTTGATTATTTTCCATGTAAACTGTACAAACACCACTTTATACGAAACTGGAAAAATGTAATTAAAAGTATACGATTGTATTACCAAATTTACTTACACTTCACTTATTTTCTTTCATATATACAGGATATTAAGGGACGTATTTAACCCTTTCTCAACCAAAGTCATTTTAAAATGACGTGAAATTTGAATTTTTTTTATTAAGTTACTACTGAACCAATTTATTTGCGGTTTTTACAAATAATTTAGTGAATTCTTCCTAGCAACATCGATTTTTTTCATTGCGTTGGCTGCATTGCGCACACACTTCATATCGTAAACAAGAATGGTTGATCAATGATCACACCTTTTGAAAAGCTATGATCCCAGGGAATTGCAGAATTAAAAAGGACAATGTATTTATGTTTTTTTCGTAAATTTTTCCGTTTTTATTTACACTAAAACGTCTATTCTTTCATATTATAAAGAAAATACAACAAAAACATTGGTATAATATTTGTTTTTAGCATCCTAAAGTATCGTGTCATTTCAAAACGATACTGGTCATTTGAGGTTATACTATTTGACTATTTTGTATGACTATTTTATCTGATAACACATCTATTTATTATGTGTTATATTTGTTTTGATGAGAAGAACACATCAATAATACATTCAAGTGATAAGAAGACATGATATTATCTTTGATTGATGTTTTTTTTGTTAATATTCTTTGCCGAACATGGTCCATTTTTATAGTAATACTAGCTGATCCGGCGAACTTCGTACCGCCTCAGAATCAAAAACTGTTGTCAACTTATTAGCTGAATTGATCTAAATTGTTTCTCCCTGCGTATACCATACCTTGATCTTAACTGTTTCTCCCTGCGTATCCTTTCCCCTCTCGCGTTCTCTCTCCCTCTCCCCACTCCACTTCTCCCCTTCCCCCGTCCCGCTAACCCCCCTTCCTGAGTTCCTTTCCCCCCTCCCCCTCCACCCTCCCCCGGTTCACAGTTCAATATTATACCCCTTACAATATTGCTGCAGTTCTTTCAAAATAGGAGAATTCGTTCCATACAAAATGTATGGGGAAAATAATTTTCTTCGGAGTGGAACACCCTTTACTTTTAGGGGTATGAAAAATAGATGTTGGTCGATTCTCATACCTACCAGATAAGCACACAAAATTTCATCAAAATTGGTCCAGCCGTTTCGGAGGAGTATGGTAACAAACACCGTGACACGAGAATTTTATATATTAGAGATACATCATTTACCTCTCAGAACCACTGTCGTTTTAAAACGACGTTGAATATTTCCTAAACTATCAGTTAAAAAAAACTAATATTATTGTGGAAAGCAATCACTTTGTGATTTGACATATTTAATAAAATAAAATACTTTTTTTTAAAACCACGAAATCTATTAATTTATAAACCGACCGGTTTCGTATTAATTTGTACCCTGAAGATGCTTAAGTAATGTTATTTGTATCAGAATTAATTTGTACCCTGAAGATGCTTGAGTAAAGCGAAACCGGCCGGTTCATAAATTAATAAATCTCGTGATTTTAAACAAAAAAAGTAATATTTCAAGTACACATGATCATATGTTATCAACTGTAGGAATTAATTTGGATGAGAAAGGGTTGACTAACTTTAACCAGTGATTCCTGACATTATTTGGAGTAAAAAATGTAAATTAAATAATGATCTCCTGTGAAATTGTTTTCAGGAATCACTGGTTAAGATAAGTCAAGTACGTCTCTTAAAACTCCGTACATAAAGAAAGAGGTAATACAAGATTCACAAACTTTGATAAATCTTTCGCAAACATGCAAGAAATTACGGTTAATGACTTATTGAATTACGTTACGTTTATTTCGAATTGACTATGTAAACTTTTAAATGCGAATACACTGTGTAGTGTTGACTCTTTCTAACACTGTTTAAGGCATATATCTCTTATACAAAAGGAGAGAACGACTTTTATGAGCCGTCTCAATTTTTGTACCGTAAAAGGCACAAAATCATCGATAAGAACTGCTTTCTACGTACATATTAAAGGCACAAAAACTCCAAATGGGTTAACAGTTAACATACCTTCTCGCAACTCGCATGTCTGGTATAGAAAGATAGCAAAATAAAGGTGAAAAATCCAATTAAATGATTCTATAAAATGATCATTTACACGTCTATATTCTTTGTTTCATATTATTTGATCAAATTTTGTAAAGACTCGTAAGGAATACTGTAGGATTATTTTTTAAAGTTAAGCCCACTTGTAGTGAAATAACACAAAACTGCGTTATACAAATATTACGTTATTATTATTTTTATCCTGCTAGCATTATTCGATATCCAAAGTTTTGCTAACCAGCTTTATAAAAATATTACAAGCCAAAGAATTGGCGGTCATTTGACTGGCTTTCGACCTACTCCGTATCCAAATGTGCGAGTACTTAATTTATATGGATCTTGTCATATTTGTTGTCCAAATGAATTTTTCAATGCTCCATGGCTAACGTTGGAAATGAAGCTGAAGATACGAGAGATGCCTTGATCTAAAGAAAACTTCTGCTTTATAATTAAGATCAAAAATTTTGATTTACCAAATATTATACAAATAATGGTACCTACTTAGATCATATAAAACAGTTGTACGATTTCATTATAAATTGTGTGTTTACGTGTTTAATCAATATTTTTCTGACGTAAACACGTTTTTAAAGTTGTTTGTTGTTTTCCCTACATAATTTAATGGCTACCCTACTTTTACAAACAAATGTTAAATTGGAAGTTGTAAATACATTTCCAACGCGTCAGCAATGCACTTCTATGGGTTATTTAAACGCAAGACTGTAAAATAATAATTAAAAGAGTGTATATTCTTGGAAAAAATTCTTTTATTTCATCGGAGAAAACATTTTATTTAAATGTTTAGGTTTTTTTTTAGATTTTCAACATGAAATTTTGCTTGTACTCGATATCAGAAGCATTGTAGAATATTTTAGATGAGGATAGTAAATATATTAATATCTTTTTGGATTTTCATGTTCAGAGATTCTTCTAGTGCTCAGTAGTAGGAGTAGGCAGTGTAGGGTGCGGAGTAGGCCAGGGGGGCAGAGTACGCATAGGGGCTGTACGCACTGTAGGCGCTGTAGGGCGAGGCGTATGCCACGGGGGCTGCGGCGTACGCCAGGGGGGCGGTGTAACCCGCTACGACAGCGGAGGGCGAGGGTTTGGCGTAGGCGAAGGCCAGCAGGGCAGCAAAGAAGAACTGAAAAAAAACATGTTGCTATAAGAAAAAATCTGCAAATTATTGTAACATATGTTAATAATCAGCCAAGCGATTCTATGTCTTTTGTGGGATCGTTATCGAGATAACGATCGTCAGATTTGTGTGATTTTTACATATTTACTGTCATATATTATAGTTTAGATCGTTTTAAACACGAATTCCTTCAAGTATGCATGATTATAGAAAAAGCAAATAAATCACAAAAATCTGACAGGACATCAAGTCCGTTATCTCGATAACGTTCCCACAAAAGATATAGAATCGCTCGGCAGATAACAAAGTCATACCGAACATTTTTTTTCATTAATACGGAAAATAATTTCCCTCAGGCCTATATCATCTTTTAAGGATGCTGTTTTTTTTTCCTTTACTCCACACTGGAGGCTCTGGGGAAAATAATTTCCCTCGTGGCCTATGTCATCTGAGATGCTGTGTGGAGGGTCTTTTGAGGAGAGGAAGGAATTAACACTGGTCTTGAAGAGAACCATGTTGTAGGGAGGAGGAAACACAGAGGCCGGCAAATCATTCCACAGCCGAGCTTTTGAACACAAGAACGAGTCGAAGAAGAGACCAGTTCTCATGTGACAAATGTCAACCGTGTACAAATGTTGGGTACATGTGTTTCCCGACGTTTAGCGTGTTTCCCGATTATGCACCGGTGCCGAAGGGATCAATGATGTTCGTTCCTCGGAGCCTCTTCCGTTGTAATACCGGTAGAACAAGGATAGCATTCCCTCGTTATTCGTTAAGATGTGTGGAAGGTCTTTTAAGAAAAGGAAGGAGAGGAAGTGCTGGGAAGGAAAAAGGTATGAGAGTGGGTAGGAATCTGGGGGTCAGTGTGTCCAAGAGTGACGGACGCATGAATCTATCCCACCCACCGCTTTTTCAGGCGATGTTCAAGAGAGAGAAGTGAAATGGTCTCCCTTAACCAGCCTCTATCGAGCCTACCTGCCACGCTGTTGGTGGGCAGACGCATGCCCGCCAAGATCTGAACAAACCTCACCCCATGAAGCCGGACACCTCTGCTAGGTCACCAAACGTAGCGAACCATTTGTGGTGACCTATGGCAGAGGTGTTCCGAATCGATTGACAATAAATAATCGCGATAATCTTTAGTAAAATATTGCTTAAAAAATAATTTATTATCTTCGTAATATCTACCTTTGGAAAATCAAGGTTTCAGGCGTCTTTGTAACGTCAGGCGATAATGGGATCTATAGTAAGGTACTTTAGAGTTCATTATCGCATGACGTTACCGCAACAAATGGAATCTTGTTCCAAAAAAACATATATCCTTTGACACACGTTGCATTTACAAGTATCGCATTTTCAAGAAATAAAAACAAAATTATTGATTTTAATTAACATTTCTGTTTAGGAAACCGTTAAATGTTAATGAGATGTAATGAAATTGATGAAGAAAGTTAATCCACGTCTTATTTTAGACTGAACCAATTATTCTCTAACATAATACAAATAGTGAAAAAAGAGCAAATTAGCGAAATAAATTAAATTTGAATAACACAGATTTTTGGATGATTTTTTTTTTAATTTTGAAAAAAAATAATCACAGAAAAACAATCAAACACTAACCAGCTTGAACATGTTGATTTTGTTGATATCTTCTAGTTCACAGAAACTGAATGATGCTGTTGGAGGATCTGCATTGGTCTTTTATACTTCACAAAATAACTATGACACCACCGATGTCCTTGTTTATGTTTCATGTACTTATCTGTCCACCAATTGTTTAGTATGTCCTGCATGATGCTACAAGAAGGACCATCAATGCTAATCACGCTATTGCCAATAATAATAATATTGTTCTACCACTGACCACAGGTGCTAGCATATTTTCATTTGACAAAACGCAACGTCTAAACAGCGCCGGATCTGCCATACGTTCAAAAACGTGCAAAAACCTGGCGCCAACTCCGAAGGGGCGCCGTGAGAAAATAAATATTGTATTAAAATTTTGTTATAATATTCCCTGAATCGTTTAAAAATTACCCATAGTACGAAATAATTATTACGCTCTAGCAACACTTTCCAAAGAAACAGAATGCGCACGCATCAGGTTGGTATCAACTGCTTACGAATTTATAGTCAGTTACAGAATTTTTTTACAAATTCCATATATTTAGTTTAAACGTAAGTTCTATTTTTCCATATATCTTTTACCGTCTTTTACGACGAATAGGTGCGATCCAAATTCAATAACCAATCACAGCGCAGTATTTTTGTTCGTAAGCCGTTGATACCATACGTCAGTGTTTAGTGTTTGTTCGCTCAACACAGGGCAAAAGGTACAAATTTGAGGTTATATTCTTATTATCACTGCTCACTGTCTCTCGTTGGGACTGCCTGTTGCTAGTCAGAAGCTGTAGATGCTATTCTTGTGTTGTACGTTGCCATGAGAACGTATTTATACTTGCTTTTTCTAATATTCGCGTTGGGTATATAGGTACATAAATCTCAAGAATGTCTAATGGACCTAGTTCAGCGAAACCACCCGCATTGTCTCGTAACCTATATTTTAAATCATGGTACGGGCACAAACAAACAATTCGTTGTATTATTTTAAAGCATAACTTGCAAAGAGTTTTTCCTAAAATAATTAAAATAGTACCATAATTTATGTTTACCCAATAGATTCAGAGAGTATAGGGCTCCTGGCGATCCTCTTTATAAAAAAACGAGTCTGAGAGCTACCACCAGGTCACTTGGAAAAGTTACACCCTTTATATGTCTTGATTTTATTTGATAAATTAGTGTAAAAAAAAATAATTAAAAAATAAATTAAAAAATTGGGGTGAACGAATTTTTAATCAAAATAAAAATGTAGGGGGGGCGCCATCGGTACCTACTGCACAGGGCGCCAGATTTCGTAGATCCGGCCCTGCGTCTAAACATTGAGTGTCATTTGACTAGTTGTCCCATTTAAAAATATTCCCATATTTTTAATAACAATTCAGAGCACACAATGCAACAGTAAATAAAGCATTTTTTACCCTCAGCTTCTTCCTATCTGTGAATAATTTCTACTGGTGAAAAAAATGGGAACACATTTATTTTAGTGAAATTCATTTAGAATTTGATGACGTTCTTTTTAACTCTCCGATGAGCGACAAGGTCTGGTCAGACCTTTACGATTTTAAAGCTGCTTAACTATTTTTTCTGGCTTGTTAACCAATAATTGAAAAAAACACATCAATTGATCTGTAATAAATTTATGTGTTCGTATTGCTAATTTTGGCGAGCCATAAAGTTAATGCTTTTTAGAAATACGGTTTCATGACTTCCTCAAAGTCGGTGCGGCGAACGCAAGGGGCACATTTTGTAAACTTCGTGGTAGATATTTTTATTTCATGACTTGTTTACCCCAAAAACTTTGCAGTTAAAAATACGAGTAAAAAACCCTTTCATGGTTATGTCTATCTCGCGGAAGGAATAACACCTACAAGAAAAATACGTGAGGATTTTCCGACTTTTATTGTGACTATAGATGAAACGTGGGTGGCTCATTACAGAACTGGGACAAAAAACCAATCGTCAAGTGGCGTCACACCAATTCGCTCATCTGCCGAAATCTAATTTCTAAATTTCAAATTTCTAAAATTCTTAATTTCTGGCAAAAAAATCATGACCTCAGTGTTTTGGGGCCGAAAAGGCATCATTTTGGTCGAATTTCAGCCTCAGGAGGAGACCATCAATGGATAACTATATTGTGAGACCCTAAACTCAAAAGCAGCATTCAAAACAAAGGGTGTGGAATGCTGATGAGAGGAGTGTGTTTGTTGCACGAGAACACTTTAGCCTTAACCACCAAGGCGCTATTGGACTCATTTGGTTGGGATGTTTTGAACCACCCCCCATATACCCCTGACTTGGTGCGTTCTTATTATCATCTTTTCACCTCCCTGAAGGCATACAAGGGTGGAATTAAATTTTTAACCGACGGGCAAGTGCAAAAAGAGGTTCTGAAGTGGAGGAAGGAGCTGGCGGGAGAGTTCTTCGAGGAGTTCATGAAGAAGCTTGTGCCACGGCTCACCACATACATTGAACGGGTTGGCGATTATGTGAAAAAATAGTCACCATATCAACAATAAATAAAATATCAGCAATATCCTGTAATTTATTTTCAAATACACTATTTCTAAAAAATATATAAAAACCTAGTACACTTACTTTCTGAATATGCCTCGTACATAGGTTTACAAACGAATTTATTTCCCTGGGTATTATTAATGTCCCATATGAACATAAATAATCCGGATGAGGGTGATTTATTATAATTATAAGATAATAATTATGGTAAGTACCACGCACAATTGATTTTCAAGGTAAAGCGGTTTTTACCGAAAATTTTAATAAATCATTGACATATCCACACTTGAACGAATGAACGTGAACAGCTGTCACAACAACAAAGCCTAAATACTTGTAAAACATTATGATTCATTATTAAATTCGAATTATGACTTTAACCCATCGGGTATTTTGAAATGTTGTCGTCAAGTCATTTTAAATAACATGTCAATTAATTATTTACTTAGAAAAATTTCCGGTTGACATTGATTTTCAAGTAGATTCGCCGTTTTTGAACGCAAAATATTTTTATTTATTTATTACTTATTAGTTACTCCCTAGGTTAGTCCCTTAACACCCTGTATATAAAATAAATAATTCAAAAATCCACAAACTTTGATAAATCTTTCTCAAATATACAAAGAATGGCGGTTGATGACTTTTTGGAATATATTACAATTATTTGGAATTGTCTTTGGTAAACTTTGAAATGCAAATACACTGCGAGGTATTGCCTCTTTCTAACACTGCTTAAATCAAATATCTCACATGCAAAAGAAGATATAACGACGTTCATGAGCCAGTCTTAATGTTTGTGCTGTAAAAGATACAAATACCGCTTTCGATGTACTTTGTGAAGGCACAAAATAACCCTAGGCTCTAGGGGTTAACATACCTAATCTCATGTCTGCTATAAAAAATAGCGAAAAAAATGTGAAATCCAATTAAATGATTCATCAAAATGATAACACAGTAGGCTAGCACTATTCGGGAAACCAAAGTTTTGCTAAACAGCATTCTGAAAATATTACAAGCCAAAGAATTAGCGGACATTTGACCTCCTCCATATTCATGTGCAAATGCTTAATTTATATGGGTCTTGTCTTATGTGCTGTCCTAATGAATTTTTCAAATCTCCATAGCTGATGCTGGAAGTGAAGCTGAAGATAGATGCGTTGATCTAAAGTCGAGAAAAATCTGCAAATTTTATGACACCAGAGAACGCATTTTGAGTAGTTTATTTGCTGGGACATAAAGAAAACTTTTGCTTTATAATTAAGACAAAAAAATTGAATTAAGATATACATATTATACAAAGAACGGTATACCATGTAATAAGCTTGTATGATTTAATTGTAATATGTACGTGTTTGTGAATGTGTATGTGTATAATAAATATTTTTCTGACGTGAACACGTTTTTTAAAGTTGTTTATTGTTTTTTCTACATAATTTAATGGCTACCCTACTCTTACAAACAAATTTTAAATTGGAAGATGTAAATACCTTCTCAACGCATCAACAATGCACATGTACAGGTATTTTAAAAGCAAGAATGTGATATAATAATTCAAAAAGTTTAGATTTTCTTGGAAAAATTTCATTTATTTCATCGGAGATAACATTTTACTTAAATGTGTACGATTTTTTTAGATTTCAACTTCAAACGGATGTGTAAAGGACCTGGGAGGGGTATTCAAGGACTGAGGAGAATACCACGGGGGGTTGGGAAAACCACAACTTGAGGAAGAAGCGCGAAGGTTTGGCGTAGGCAAAGACCAGCAGGGCAGAAAAGAACAACTAAAAAAAATCATATATTTTAGAGAAATTTCTGCAAAATATTATAACATTTGTAGAGAATTAGATGACAAAATCACACCGAACATTTTTTTTATATTAACACACACAGGAGGCCCTGAGCAAAACAATTCCCCTCAGGGACTATGTCATCGTTGGGGATGCTGTATGGAGGGTCTTTTAAGGGAAAGGACGGAGTGGAAGTTCTGGGAAGGAAAACGGTGTGAGGGGTGGGTAGGAATTTGGGGGTTCACGGACGCATGAATCTATCCCTCCCAATGCGTTGCAAGGCTATGTTCCGAGAGAGTTCAACTGAAGAGGTCAAAATGTCTTCCTCAACCAGTCTCTCTCTTTCCGGCCTACCGCTCAGTTGGTGGACAGACGCTTCCGCCGCCAAAATCCGGATAAATCTAACTCCATATAAATCCGGGCACCCCTGCTAAGTCACCGACCTAGAGTCACCTATGGCAGACGTATTCCAAATTGATTGACAATAAATAAATATAGCGACAATATTTATAAAATATACAGATTGTTTTTAAAATACTTACATTTACAACTATCGCATTTTAAAGGAATAAAAACAAAAGTTTTGCTTGTAATTAACATTTTTGTTTTTGTAATCGTTAATTGTTAGTGAGATACAATGAATTTTATGAAGACACCTAATCCATCTTCTAATTATTCTCTTATAGAATAAAACCAGTGAAAAAAGGGTGAATTAGCGAAACAAATTAAATTTTAATAACACATATTTTTAACAAACGACGATATTTTTTTACAATTTTGATTTAAAATAATCAAACAAACAAAGAAAAACAATCAAACACTAACCAGCTTGAACATGTTGATTTTGTTGATATCTTCTAATTCACAGAAACTGAATAATGCTGTTAGGGGATCTGCCTTGGTCTTTTATATTTCATAAAATAAATATGACACCACCGGTGTTATTGTTCATGTTTCATTTACTTTCTGTCCAAACAATTGTTTACTAACACCAGTAGTATTAGTTTGTCTTTTTGACTATTACAGCTTAGACTGTAGGCGATCCTACATTTCCGCCACCTAACAAAGCATGTAGGGACATTGAAGGTCTAGATTCGTTTTAATAAATGTAGAGTCGTTCAAAAAAAAAATTAGATTCTTGCGAGAGCTCCGAAGGGGCGACCATAAGTCGCCTATACCGGGGCGGGACAGTGGTGGGTACTTCAATGTCCAAACAATTGTTCAAATAATCAATTGATACAGTTTTAATATATTCCTGATGAAAGTAGCTTCTGAAACCTACATGGTGTGAATAAAATTAAAATACTTGTATATCCCAAATTCATGTGTTTTTTATTGTAAACTTGGCTAGTCACAAGGTAAATGCTTTTTTACAAATACGATTTCATGACTTCCTGAAAGTCAGTTCTGCGAACGCAACAGGCGTATTTTCTATATTTCGTGGTAGATTTCTTCTTTCATAACCGGTTTACACAGTTCTACAGTTCGCCCGACAGGGCGGTAATTTCACACATGGTATGATGGGCCACAAATCCAAAGGTACGACAATACCCGCATAACGAACAAGCTATGTCTTTTTTCAGTGTTCTGGTAAGCATTTGAAATATAGAGATACATCTCTCAATTACCAAATATCGATAATTTTTTATACTTATAATAATTAATAATTATATATAAGGTCTGCATAGACCTTGTTGCACCACCTACCGTCTCCTGGATATCGCCTATCGGAGGGTTAAGCTATCTAAATGCGTGCCTTTCACCAGATCAGAGGTTTGTGTAATAATTAGTGGTTATGTGAACAGTGGACTTCGCCTCTATAAGGTACTTTTCAAATTATCTCTTGTTTAATAAATGAAAACCAAAATTTCCTATGAAATATGCGATTTGTCAGTAGGTAATAAAATACCCACCAGCTTGATTATAAACCGTAAATTTTAAGCTATTTAAAAAAGAATTATGCAATTTGTCAAAAATTGTCACTATCGTCCTCTTGTTGGCCGGAGACGCGAATCGACGCGCGGTTTGTACGCATGCGCGCGGAAAAAAAATCGAAAAAAATATGTTTGTCTGCGATTTTGATCCTTCTATGTCAGAATTTGTATGAAGGACAAGGGCAGAATCGCTTGCGCCAACATTTACCCAGGATCTAGGCAAAAATTTCTTTCACCTGGTAAATTCAAAGTGGTGCTTTGTTAGGAAATTTCCGTGTTTTTTCTGGCCTTTGACGGGTTAATGACAATTCTTTTTTCAAACTTTCTTCAGGCAATTAGGTATCACAATATTGAAAAAATGAGAAAAAATTTTAAAAAGTTATGAAGACTTCACATTTGAAAAAAATAATCTTTACTGACCAATAGTCAAAGGTAGCCTAAAGGTATCTACGACAACAGAAAGACAATTTATCTCCTTAGTTCCTAAAATCTTCAAACTTCTCCCTTATAACTTAAATACCGAATCCTGACTCCTTACTTTCAAAAACATAAAACAACGCCATGGATTCTTACAACTGCGATTCAATTCAATCATAATACTCGTACATTTTATACTCAACCCACCAGCCAAGCGATTCTATATCTTTTGTGAGATCGAGATCTGCCGGCGAGATCTCCTGTCAGATTTGTGTGATTGTCTATGGCTGTTATTTGCTTTTTCTATGGGTATGAGGCCAGCTTTGCCGATTTAAAACGATCTAAACTAAAATATGTGACAGCTCACAGTTGAAATCTGACATCGGCCCACAGAAAAAGCAAATAACAGCCATAGAAAATCACACAAATCTGTTAGGAGATCTCGTCCGTCAGGAGATCTCGATCTCACAAAAGATATAGAATCGCTCGGCTGATCTACCTTCATGTATTTCCCACAATCTCTATCTAATTTTAATAAATTATTTTATTTTATTTTATTTTATTTTGGAAAACCAACAGTTACATTATTTACTTAGGTGTATTTACATATGTATATGTTATTGAACCAATAATAGGTTTTCACTGGTGTGTATTAATTAGAGAGATTAAAAAGTTATAAAAGTTATAATATAATAGCTTTTGGGATGGGATGGTGGGCGGGAGGGGAAGGGGACGGATCTAATCTGGGAGTGAATAAGTTATTTGTATAGAAATATAATAGTTTTTTGTATATGTTTAGAAGTTATTTATTGTTTATTTTTTTAGAATTTGGGGTGCTGTGTTGAATAAGTCGAATTCATTGTATGAATTGTTAAAAAAGTGTGAAGCGCGGTTAATGAATGTGTTTTGTTTAGAGTTAGTGTTGCATCGAGGAGTGTTAAGTGTGTGATTTAGTCTAGTTTGTCTGGTGGGCACTCTTAATTGAATTCTTTCAAGTAATTCCGGGCAATCTATCGCAGAGGTGGCTATCTTTGGCAAGAATATTACGTCTGCAGAATTTCTGCGATTTTCTAGTGACGAGATTTTGAAAAACGTGGCTGACTCCACATAACTTAGATGAGGACGATATCCCCGAAAATCAAGGTATCGTAGAAAACGATTTTGTATTTTCTCAATCCTTTCTATGTATGTTGTGTACCTGGGATTCCAGACTTGAAAGGCGTACTCCAGAGAACTGCGTACATACGCAAAGTACAGCATTTTCATAGTGTTTACCTTTTTAAAGTGTTTGCCGGTTCTGAGTATGAAGCCAAGTGCCTTGGAAGCTTTTGCAACTATGGATTCGATATGTCGGTCAAAAAGTAATTTCGGGTCTAGCACTACTCCCAGATCTTTGGCCTCCATCATTTTTTTAAGTATTGTGCCGTTAAGGGAATAATCAAAAGAAATGGGATTTTATTTCGGGTAAAGCTGATGACACCGCATTTTTTAACATTTATTTGAAGGTTGTGTTGTGTACAGTAGCTATTTAGGCGATTTAAATCTTCTTGTACGCGAGTACAGTCATTGATACTTGTAACAGGAGAGAATATTTTCATGTCATCTGCGTATAATAACGTTCTGGAGTGGAGAAAACATTTTCCAATGTCATTAATGTATATGTTGAAGAGCAATGGTCCCAATAATGACCCTTGGGGTACTCCTGACGGTACGGTTACCCAATTCGATTTATAGCCACCGACGACTACTGCTTGGCTGCGATTTTTCAAATATGACGAGAGCCATCTGAGGAGATCTCCGTGTACGCCGATTAGTGAAAGTTTAGTCAACAAGACATCATGGATTACTAAATCAAAGGCTTTGCTATAGTCTGTATATATTGCATCTACCTGTACGCGCTGGTCCATATTGTCTTGTAAGATTTCGACAAATGCCGTTAGGTTAGTGATTGTAGATTTTCCTCTCATAAATCCATGTTGATTGTTGTTAAGTGACGATCTCAATGCTGCAAACATCTGGTCGTACACAATTTTTTCGAAAACCTTACTGAAAATGCAGAGCTTTGATATGGGCCTATAATTTTCAACGTCAGATTTTTGGCCGTTCTTGAAAATGGGAGTTACAAATGCAGTTTTCCAAGTGTTTGGCACAATTCCCTCATTAAGGGAGCGACTAAAAATTATGAATAATGGTTTAGAAAGGCTGCGCGCACATTTGCTTATGAAGAAAGGGGGAATTTTATCTGGGCCTGCGCCTTTATTGGGATCTAAATTTTCAAGTTGTTTCTGTATGTGATGCTGGATGATTTCAATATTATGAATGCTAGCAATACAGGGCTCACTGGTGTAGTCTGGCAGGATCTGGTTAATCGGAGCATTATTATTGTAGACTGAAGTGAAATATTTAGAGAATAAGTTGCAGATGTCAGATCCATTTTCAGCTTTTTCGTCTTTGAACATCATGGTATTCGGAACGCCATGGGATTTGGAGTTTGACTTAATGTAATTCCATACTTTTTTTGGATCGGAGGATATATCACGTTCTATTTTAAGTAAGTATTTATTATGGCATTCCCAGTTAAGTTTTTTGTGACATGATCTTAGTAGAGAGAAAGTATCATAGTCAGAAGGGTTTTTATATGTCTTGAACTTTTTAAAGTATTTATATTTTTCTGTTGTTAATTTGATGAGAGCAGAGTTATACCATGGCGGGTATTTTGAATTCCTACATAATTTCATAGGAATATGGGTGTCTATAAGATGATTTAATTGTGAGTAGAATTTATTTAATGCTGTGTTCACGTCACCAAACGAAAGTAGCTCGTGCCAGTTTACCTGGTCGAGAGATGTGTTAATTTGGTCGTAATCACCGCGCTTATAGACGTAAGCCCTTCTAGGCTCTTCCACTAGTGGAGCGGGTTCAGAGAATATAACTTCCATTATTAAGGAGGTGTGATGAGGGTCTTCTAAAATTAATGGTTCATCACAAGCAGAGACCGGTACCAGGTCATTACATAGAACGAGGTCAAGAAAGTGACCGTTGGTATTTGGAATTCCATTTATTTTATTTTATTTTATTTATTTCATTATTTTCATATTACATTCATTATAATAGTGACGTATTGCCCATCTCACTAGGTGTGAAACGCCTGTGTTGAGATGGCAATTTACAGAGTGGTTATCTATGATTTTGTTTAAGTAATATTTTGAAAAATATTATGAAAGTGACAGGTTGATATAAAATCTTTTTTTTTCTTTAAATATACAATTCAAGTATGTTACATATATATAGAAGATTACAGTAGCTACATGGTTACATATATACATTACATTGATACAATCCCGAAAAATGCATGCAGTCAATAAATGATGTACTAACAGGCGATAGGCGATCACTGGGTATAAATGACGTATTATTGAGAGACTTATTTCATGAAATTTCAGTGAGGTTAAAGTCACCTAGGATAATGAATTTGTCTGTGGGAAATTGCAACGTAAGTGTTAAAATTTGTGTGAGGAAGCTTTTCATATTTTCACGATATGTTGGTCCTTTAGGGAGGTAAACACAACATATGTGGAGATTTGTGTATTTGGATCCCCTGGATTCTAATGTTATCCAGACGTCCTCAGCTTGTGAGTGCCACCCTGGGCGCTCGCGAGGTACCAGCTCACGACGAACAGCGACTAAGACACCCCCGCCTAGGCGTTGGCCTGTGCGAGTGTAGTCCCGATCTCGGCGGTGTACATCGTAGCGATCATCAAATAGCTCTTCGTTGCGGATGCCATCAACAAGCCATGATTCAGACAGAGCGATAACATCATATTCGTTGGACCGAACAGCCACCAATAACTTGTCAGTTTTAGTGCGTAACCCTCTCACATTTTGGTAATAGATATTTAAAGACATTGGTTAAACCGTGCGAATCTATGATTAAGTGCGGAATTGAAGTGAATTTGTGTCGATGTTCGTATTTTGTTTTGACGGATTTATGTTTATTTTTATGAAATTCCCAAAGAATTTTACAAAAAATGCTATAAAATTGTACAAAAGCTAAAAAGTGTGTTAGAATGAATGGAACTAAGAAATGTATTAGAGTGATTAGATCCATAGGGTAGGCGTGGGGGATAAGGGAGGGAAGGGTACATTCTATGTGAGATGAAAATATAAGAATAATTAAAATAAAATTAGTATAAAGAAATGTAGTGATTTTAAAAGGCCTTATCTGGAGGCTTGGCTCAGCTGAAGACTTTCTGCAACTACTCTGTTGGGTCCTGTGGCTGGAGGCTCGCGGTCCATTTTCTTCAAATCTACTTCCTTTGAGATAATGATGGGTGCTGACGTCGTATTTCGTCGAGCGTAAATTAGGCAGTTTTTTGTCCAGACGAATCTATAACCTTTTTCTTTGGCGAGAAGCCTTGCGCGGTAGAATAGATATTTATTCATGCTCGTGAGATGGTCACCTATGTAGACATTTTGCGGGGATCCCGTAAACCCTAGTTCCGTTGACGTGATCCCTTTGCGGTCTTTTACCGCCTGCAGAAGCTGGTTTTTTAAGCTTCGGCTGGTTAATTTTACAATCACAGATTTTAGTGGCTTAGTCTTCCCAGTCTCGCCGCCTCTGGAAGCAACTCTCGTTATGAACTCCACGTCCCTTTCACCTAGACTCATGTTGCTCAGACTGGCGATTTTTGAGATGAGGGTTATTAAATTTTCACCTTTTTTTTTCAGGGATGCCCTTGTCTTGCCCATTGGTCTTTTTTATTTGTTTCTTCAATTATGTTGCGTACTTCCGTTCTCAGATTCATTACTTCTGCTTCCAAGTTTTCCACTTTTGTAAGGCGTTTTTCAAAATCATCAACCCCTAATATTTCCAAATGAAGCGACCTCCTGGTGGCAGCTGTCAACCGATTTCTGCACACCTTGTACTTCCTCACGCAGAGATTTTATATCATCGTGCAGTCCCTTGAATGAGAACAGGTCCTTCTGAATTCTTTTAATATCTTCCATGATGGTGCTCAGGTCTTGGACGCCCACAGCAATATTTGAAGATTTGCACCTGCTGCATCGCCAAGTACTTCTCAGGTCGAGCTTCATCTTTTTGTAATTTTCCTCTGCTATACCTCCACACTTGTAGTGCAGATTTTCCTTGCAGGATGAGCATTGAACTCTTTGAGTTATGTTGGAATTGCGCACGCCGCAGATGTTCATTTTGTTTTATTTTAAATGCGGCCCACAGAAGGTTATTTAAGGAAATGTGCGGCCTCTGTGTGATGGCTGAACTACCGGACAAACTAACAAATCTATGTCTATTTAAATACTATGTAAAATATTTATAACTTAAACTGAATTGTAAAATCGAATTATTCTTATTGCCAAGCATATTATGTAGGTATAAATCCAATCTGTTAACTTCACCTGCCAAAACACAGCACGTTAGGTAAAATATACTAAAAAATGTACCTTTTTTCACGAAATAAATAATAAAAAAATTACAACACCAATGTTGATGAATCAGATTTTCAAAAACATAAACAGAAAGCACAAACCAATTTAGAGACAGGCGAATGTAAAATGGTCGAATATAAACAGGACTTTGCTGCGTTCAGTCAATAATTTTTTCTCAGAAATATTTGAAATGCGTACAATTTCACATAGACAAAATGGTAACAGGGTTGAGTGTTAAAAATGTTTTTATGAAACATTTTTAAACAACAACATTTGAAACATATTGAAACATTTATCAGTGTAAGAAATAGATCCTAGGACTTAAATGTCGAAGTTTTTATTTGAAGAGTGAGTTGCTATTTATTTATTTGTTTAAAGATCTAATGAGTATGGCTAAAGAGGTAAAATTGTTTGATGTCGGTGAAAACAATTTTTCAATTTGGACTGTTGTTCAATTTGGGACGCGGGTGTGGATACCGCTGCCCAGACCATTTATTAGATCGCCAATACTTCTGCCACAGTCCACCTCAACTGTTTCGCTACATTTGGTGACTTTGTATGGTGCCCAAATTCATGGTGTGAGGTTTCTTCAGGTATTGGCGGCGGTCTGCCCATCAAATACGCGGCGGGCCGGATCTGAAGAGGCCGGTTCAGGGAGACCTTTTGACCTCTCCAGCGGGACTCTCTCAATCATACGTCCTCCACTCCTGGACACACTGGATTCCTACCCACCAGAACTTCTTCCTTATTCTTTCCTTTCAAATACCCCTCACAGCATCCTCAAAGGCATAGACCCTGAGAGAAATTATGTTACTAAGACCCTCTGGTTTGGTCTTGGTAATGTAAAAAAAGTTATTTTTTTGAAATGCAACAGACGATAAAAAAAGAAAAAAACAATAATTATAAAATTGCAGTCCCTTTTTAAATGATCTTATTTCACTGGGACTAACTTACTTATCAAGGTGTTCAGGAACAAATATTGAACCAACTAAAGGAATGGGTTTTTTTTGCTTTGGGTCTAAATTTTTAGCTCAATAGAGAAGTCCCTCAGACAAAATTCCTGTTTATAAAGATATCGAATTTAGAGGTGGTGTATTGGCAATGATTAATGAATACATTTATTCAGTCATACGTAGGTACATTTGATCGAGACTTAATGTTATTACGGGTAATGTCATTCAGACCTGTTGGCAAATAAAACAATGCCTACTTTATTCACCGTGAATAATTTAACATTATATCATAAACACTTTGTGAAACATTCGTTTGTTTTTTGCCGCCTACAATTTATCTCCCAAACCTGAAATACTAAAGGAAAACCGGTTGCGATGAAAGACTTCTGCAGGAGATTTAAAGGGCGGATTTGGGGCGTGGTAGAGCTGTTTGTGGTATTTTTTTAATTGAAATGGTTTATGTCACTTCAAGGTGAAGTATTTTTGCAATCGAAACATCTACATCCTGGTAGTTGGGAACGACTATAAGGCTTCGGAGTGCTGTTTTGTAGGTCGGTTTTACTTGTATACAAAAAAATATTTTTCCGGGTTATTGAAATATGATTTTTTTTTGTTTATGTCATCATTTCAAGTTCGATAATTTAGAATTTAGACTTAGACTACGAAACAATACATGATTTTAATCTTCTGATCCATATCTTCTGTGGTTTCAAAATGGCATTTCTGAAGAATATGTTTTACTCTACAATAGTTTCGATTATATTATACTTGCGTAATAATCTGCAGGACGTTAAGAGACGTACTCGACTTACTTTAACCAGTGATTCCTGACATTATTTGGAGTAAAAAATGTTAATGAAATTTTGGTTTCCGGTGACTTTATAATGCATTTTTTAGTTTTTTTTTTCTTACATTTATACTTCTTTACTGGTCACCCAGCCGAGTGATCGCCAACTTTCTTACCCCGCCCCTAATTGTCCAATACCAACTGTTTTTTTAATAAGTATATTTTTAGTTGAAAAACAAATAAAAAAAATATCAAAAATGTGGTCGGAGACCAAAATCTATTCGAAATTCCTACAAATGAAGGCCTGAAAATACGAGTGGACCAGGTCACAAAAAATATTTCTTAGATAATCCACTTCAAAGTCTCGTCACTGTCTTTACACAGTGTAAAATGATGTCGCTCCCGCTGTACGTGCACTTAGATCTTTTAAACTACGCAACGGGTTTTCATGCGGTTTTCACCAATAGATAGAGTGTTTCAAGAAGAAGGTTTATGTCTATAATACATGCATATCATAGTAGAGAAAAGTCGAAAAATTCAAAGATTCGAGTCAGGCAGCGGGCAGTGGGCAGCTGACAAGCGGGAGGTGTGTATTTGATATGTATGCAAACTAACAGATGGCGTTGGTTATAAAGGTTGGGTAAGCCACAGTAACGCGTGGCCGGGTCTGCTAGTTAATTTTATTTTATCATTGAATATACTACATTGATGGGAATAACCTTCAAAAGTTATAAAAACAGCGTTTTTTCTAATGAAAAATTGAATTATATTTTATCCCCGTTTGCAAAAACAGATTTTTTTAGCAAATAAATTAGAAATTAGATTTTTTTTTGCAAATAGAGATAAAATATAATTATTAATTACAGTGATAAGACTTTGAAATGGATTATCTAAGAAATATTTTTGTGACCTGCTCTACTTGTACTTTCAGGCCACCAAATAATTAAAGAAACTGTTTGTGTTGCAACTTTTTACTTGGCGTACCTAATAAGCAAAATGTGTTCTAACTTTCGAAGAAATGGGCAATAGGTTTCAATACATGTTTGATATATTTATTTATTTAGGGCAAATATTGCTATTGACTAAGTTTTCATGGAAATATTCCCAATTTCTATTAATGACTTCAGGACCTATTTTTTGATTTCCTAGAATAGTTCGGAACATAGTTCGAAAGGCAGTGTAAATATCTGATACTTAAGTTGTATACTGGTGTAGCAAAAAAACAGTTTCATGACATTCATGACAACCCAGAATCAACACCTCTTTGAATAGTCATTAACAACATAATTGAAAAATAGCCCATAACCTAACCTAACTTATTTAATTAACCGATTTTTTTTATAAATTTGCTTATTTAACCGATTTTTTATAAATTTTTCCATAATTTTTAATGACTTTTCAAAGGAGGTGTTGAGTTGAGTTGTCTGGTTACCACAAAAAACTTATCACGCACAGTCCGTACACGTCACTGCTACTAAAATCACGAGACCCGCTACGAAATTACGAGACATTATTTTTATAATATTTTCTTCGCAAAAATAAGTAAACTTTAATTTTTCGAGTTCGCAGTTAGAGCGAGTATTTGTCCTCGGTTTAGGAACCACTGTGATTCTTTCCATTGTTTATATAAAAAAATTTTTTTTTCAGAAAATACCATATTATTTGATTTTAATATAGGATGATCTTAATTGTGCGATTGTGGGAAACGTACTATGTTCGGTGATAATCTTAAATCAGATAACGGCTTGAAAAACGTAAACCTTATTTTCGGTTCCTTGACAACTCAACAAAGTGATATTTCAGCACCCCTTTGAAGTCTTTAAAAGCGAAGAAAAAATAGCCGATTACCTATCCGAACGTCAACTATTTGACCTAGTTTTATACCATCCCTTTAAATCAGGGTTTCCCAACCAGTGGTCCGTGAACCACTAGTGGTCCGCAAGAGGCTAAAAGATGGTCCGCTATGGTCCGCCGGTCAATAAGTGAGCCAGCGCGCGGGCGGTCCCTGGTCGAGATGTCTGAATAAAAAAAATCGTGACAATATTCAATTCATCATTATTCTACCTTGTTGTCAGTGGCCATTATGATATTCCGTTTCGCCCCACCCCATCCTACCCCATTCTACCCCATGTCCCATTCCGCCCCCTCCGTTGTGGTAAATATTCTGCTAGAACCCGTCCCTCCCTATCCCATTACGCCCCTCCCGTTGTCCTATCCGCCCCGGGTGCCACCCATGTTAGCCTACGCCACTGATTGTGGTCCCTGTCGAAAAAATAAACAAACAAGTGGTCCAGGGTCAGAAAAAGGTTGGGAATCACTGCTTTAAATGAATTGTCAAAGAGTGATGAAGTTTCACATTGTTGTGTTATCCGGTCACCTTTATTTTCATGTCAATAAATAGATTTTTTTGAAAAGTAATGGCTTATTTTGGATAATATTGTCCTGTAAAAGAATCTCGTTGCAGATATATTATGAAAGTCGTTAAAATACTCAAATCGTCGAGTTTCGGATACATTCGTAGCCTTGTGTACGGAGGGCCCAAGAGTGCAGTCACAGCCTGCGCAGTGAAGATTACTCTAATGTAGCCAAGCTCCAGTAGGAATGATCACCAGAAGATGAAGAATAATGATTGTCAATATTGGAACAAAACAATAGTTTAACAATTTTATGAATGGTAATTGATAACAACAAAATGTGCCAATGATCACGAAATCGCGAATAAAACTCAAATAAGAGAAATTTAAATCCGAATGAGGAGAGCATAAGTATTATGCCAAATACATTTTATTATTACACGAGGTGACAATCATAACACGACTTGGTGCCACCTAGACCCCGTTACGTGGGACCTTGATTGCCCGCGGATAACTAGGGTTAGCGGTTGCACCACGAAATGCAATAATTAGATGTTCAAAAATAAATTCTAAAAATAGCATACCCACATACCAGTTGTTTGTGGAATATTTTTTCCTGCGTCGCAATTTTAGAAAATATTTTTAAATAATGTTTCTTCTCTATTTAGGTCTTACAAATAAAAATACATTCATATAATGAATAACTGATTACTTTGTATAAAACCACTATTTTTAAAACAATATCAACATGTTTCGACAACAATGTTGTCTTCATCGGGATATACAGGTTTTATACAAAGTAATCAGTTAGTCATTATATGAAAAATGATGACACAAAGTAATTTTGCGAAGTTTGAAGAAAAAAAAATACATTCAATCAAAATCTTTCGTAAGTACTGCTATTTTTTCAATTGTTATTAAACTATTTATTGATAACCATACTTATTAACTATACTATACGTAAAATAATAATAATATATTTTCGGTATTTTCGTACAAGACTACAAACCTTCTTCTCTTGGCTAAACAGTATTATTATTAACAAGTTAACATTATGATTGAAACATACAACCGTGTACGTTTACAAATCCCATCAAAAAATATCAATTTCATTGGAATAATTTTTTTAAATAGCTTTTGAAAATTATACCCGGTAATCGTCGAAGAAGTTACAAATAAATCTAAACGAAACAGAAACATGTCATAACTGAGAAATAAACCCAGGATCTACGCCTTAACCAAGTCGGGTCCGAATACCTAAATATTTTTTGTCAATTTTGTGGGTTGTCTCATATTTTAAATTCAAAATTAGCAATATTATTTTAATTTTTTTTCCCATATTTTTTTACTGCTATCTTTTTAAATACCCATGAAAAAAATAGTTGAAGATAATATTTTTAATTCTGAATCCGAAACATTTGATCAACAAAAATGAAATAAAGAATTTTAATTTAAACATGTCTAAGCTTGTTGTAAAATCTCCGATTAAAAACAATTATAATTGCTGGTAATTCGACCAAAATAGTTTATGACAATGTGGTTTTTTTCAATCGAAGTCAATTACCAATCAGGATGGATATCAAGCTCTCGACAAATTGCAGCACTAAAACGTGATGTGTAAAAATAATTAAACGTTTGGTTGGAATATTGCCAAAATTACGGAATTACCTATGAGACCGGCTACTGTGCGCATGCGTTTTGTTGACAACCTGTGTCCTGAATTCTCAATTCCAAAAAATTGCCAATCGGTTTTTTTTTATCGTGACATCGACGGATGTTTTGACATTTCTAAATACCCCTTAATTGGTATTCAAACAGAGCGATCGAGCTGTACGTGAATGCAAATCGGGAATAGTTGGCATTTTTTATTCAACATGATGTAATTTTTCCACAAACACTGCGCGATACTCGCAGCGCGCCATGTATTTGGCTGCGTCCTTGCAAGGACTAATTTAGTACATACTATATTTATATTTATATTTATGACGTTGTTTATGAAATGATATCCTTAAGAGAGAAATTAATTTGATTTATTAAAAAAAATCGTTCCACTGAAATGAAATAATTTAAAAAAACCCAAATTATTTATTGCACGTAACCGGTTTTTAAAATGACATCAATATCATTAAATCGGATTGAACCGTGACTGACGGTGTTACAATAAATTATGAAAAACCGGAAATAATTCAATGAATACGAAAAAAAGGGGCGCTTTGTGATGGTTTGGACCCGTATAGCGGATGATCGAAAACAGGAGTGTAACGAAAATATATGACGCGAAAGTGCACAGTAGACAAAGTCGTGGACACACGTGGAAGACAACGGTCGAGTCAGAATAATAGAAGAGTATGTATGAAGCGATGCATGAAGCAACAAGTTTGTGCCGAGACAGAGTTGTGTCACGGTCCATCCTCCATGCATACGTAAGTAATGGCGGGGTGGTTAGTTAGTTTTGTAAAATATTGTTGTTGACTACATAGGGTGGGATAAATACATAGACATGCAAATTTTATAGACGAGAACATACAGATGAGGGAAAAAATCAACTATGGCGGTACGAAGAGGGGGAAGATGACTGTGATTAGTTAAAAAATCAATCTGACAGTATACAGGCATCTCGCATTATAATTATAACCATTATAATATAACCATTTAGTTCTTAAAAGTAAAATCTGCTTTTGAATGAATAGACCTTTTTACGTGGGAGTGCGATTTGCTCGCCACGTTATTAACGTATTTGCGATGTCCAAATACGGCAAAGTAAAGTTCGCATTTTTTCACATACGAATATTTTGTTGGCGTATTTAGTTAAGACACTTTTACAAATGTTTCACAATTTACTTACCCCTGTAACCAGCGACGAGCACACTGGAGAACCGCCTACATTCGTCATGATCGACATATTTTAGGGTGTAATGTATAGCACAAGCCAGCATTTTTGCCATGTTATTTCGTAAAATGTACGATGCGAGCTCGACAATGGTCTGGACAAGAATGATGACGTCACATTTTTTAGATTCAGGCGAGGCTCTCGCAAGCCCAGCCGGTTCCAAGGAACCGGTACGGGGAGGGGGAAATAATACGCTTTTATCACTTAGGGCAGGTATATATATATTCATTTGTCTATGGGTAAATACGATGTTCACCGAGGGGAGGGAGCACTCATTCCTCGCCTTCCTTCGTCTCCGACTAGCCAGCTTCTGAGACAGGACGCGGAATTCAATCTACGTCATTGTCGTGGCAGCGTCTGAGTGTCTCAGCTCTCCTCTCAATGAGCGATGGATGCAGATGATGCAGCGACCATCCTGATTATTATTAAGACTGTATTTTTTATAATAAATTAATTTTTTTTAAATTTACAGTGTATGTTATTTTACTTACCATAAAGAGACAAGGCTCTTGCGTTTTGTGAGGGTATTCAGGCTCAAAAAATAAAATCTTTTTTGTTTTATATGATAAGTTTATTCAAAAAAATTAAGTTACATAAATTTGTTAAAAAGTACGTAGTAATAATTTTACATATTGTTATAATATTTGAAATGTACCATCATAATAAAGATAGGCCGGTGTACATGGAGGGTGTGTTATTATGTTCCTTATTTCTTTATTTGTACATATTGTAAAGTATTCAGTTTTTTAAAGTGAAATTTGATATTTCTTATAATAATTTAATATTATTTGTATTTCTGATACTTTCTGGTAATGTATATAACGTTACTCGAAGATATTTATACTAGTATTGCTCTATTGTTTTTTTTTTACATTTTGGAGTTGGGGAAAAGTTTTTTTTTAAGATGTTTGTCTGAGTTTTCTATTATTTTTAAATGGTTCAGTTTAATTCATAATTTAATTTTTGTAAATGTGTAATTTTGCATGGTAGAAGTACGTCTCATTTATTTAATTTTCTGACTTTAAATAATTCTTCAAACGGAAGTTCTAATAAATATGTATATGAAGAATTGTTTTTAATACTGATTTTTCTGCTTTGTGAAGCGGTTTCTTATTATATAATATAAGTAAGTAATAATTTGTCGTAAATAACAAGAAAAAAAGACAGTTTCAAAATTTATCGATAATAGATAAAGAAGATTATTTTTTTTAATAATAACAATGGACTATTTTTGTAGTTTTATGTGAGTTTTCAATTAAGGCTAAAATTCTTGAACATTTTCGATCATTTTTGGATTTGAAGGAAGTTGGATAAAATAAGAATTCTTAGATAGAGGTGGGTATTTTGAATGAGCTCGGTGTTGAATTTTAGGATTATAACGTAATATGATATCATGGTAATATATTAAATAGAAAGTTATTTATTTGTTTTTCTTAAAAAATTACATTATTAAATATTTTTCAATTCATTTTGTCTATTGTTGGTACATTGAATATTTTAAAAGAGTTTCAGTAGTAAACGTGGACGATTATTCAAGGTTACCGTAATTATCAGAATTTAATTTATTTTAAGTGGATTTAAAATATTATCAAAAGTTCCGCCTCGGCCAATAATACCGTATTGAAATATAGATGGCATAACAATTGCACAGTACACTCTTTTAAGATGTTCTACTCTAAGAATATTAATAAGCCTAATAAATAATAATAATAATAACATTTGGCTAATTTTTATAGCGCCGTTTATGTGAAAAATCACGATTGGCGCCATATTAAATATTTAAATACATTTATAATTCGTTTGACAAATTCAGAAATATGTGTTTTCCATTAAGATTCCATTTAAGATTTATTTTATTTATTTATTAATTTTATTTTAGTAATTTGTAAATTAAAGTATAGATATTACTTATTAATTATGACATTACAAATTGCATACTATATTTTTTCCAGTTTGATGTAGCTCCTACAATACATCTCGAACCTTCCAATTGATGCAGACTTTAAGGGCCCGCAACCCGAATTTCTACCGATTTCTAACATATCTCCCTTACACACGTTAAGTTTTAAAACTCTCAAAAAAATAAATGTTATTCTTGAAGATAATATGTAGTGCCCGCGCCGAAACGCAAATTATATCAATTCCCTCAATAGAAAAAAAATCGCAAAGTATGCTCCAAAAATTATTATAAACACATTTGTTTCAGTTATTTTACGAGTTATACGAGTATGTATGAAAAAAATCACAGTGTTTCTTTAAATGCTGTTACAATGCCCGCGAAATTTTTGCTCTATTTTAAACTAGTCGTGTTTTATTAAACATTTTCGCAATTTTCGCATCGATTTTGTCGCTGTAAATGTTAGCGCCCTCCTCTAACATTCCTAATTTCGTATCGCTCCATCTTCTTCTTTTCGAGCTCGGTTGCAGAGCCTTAATGTTTCTGGTAGCGTGTTATAAAACTTCTTCCCTTTGTACGGTAAACTATTCGGCGTATTCGCTTTGTCCTTTTTACGTAGCCTGATTTCCTTGCATGTTATGACTGTATTGTCTGTGAATGTCCTTGTTGTGTATAATTTTATTTGTTAAGTATTTTGGTAACCGGTATTTACTATTTTATGGATAAATATAATTATAACCATAATTATAATTACAGTATTTCTGTTGACATATATTTTTTTATGTAATTTTAAAAATATTATATTATCGCGTAATATAGCAGATTGAGTTTGCACTGTTCATAAATAAATAGCGTCGAGTAGCAAAAAATAGTATTTGATCAACAGGTATTGCATAAATCAGTGGCTTTATTGTTTGACGCTCATTAATAATGATAGTCAGATTGTCGAAGCAGTAACACGCCTGTCCGATTATTAATGACAGCTGAATTGAAAACTGACCTCTCCTAGGAATGTTTTTTTTTATTTGCTGATTAGACGCAAATCATATGAATTACTCACTATTTTCAATTCGGGAGGCGGGTACGAGTACCGCCACCCTAGGAACCATGTATTGGATAACCAACACCCCTGCCGTAGGTCAACCCAAGTGGTTCGTTACATTTAGTGATTTAGCAGGGATGAGTTTTGACATTGAGGTAATGGCGGAACATGCGTTTGCCCATCTACTGCGTGGCGTGCTGGATCTGGCGATACTGGTTGAGGAAGACATTTTCACACAACCAACTGCCTTGTACTGCGGTACAAGGTACAAGACCGGACTCTCATCGTCTTGTACCGCAGTACAAGGCAGTGGGTTGGGATGGATTCATTCGTCCGTCATTTCTGACATCTGACTTACAGTTTCCTACCCACCCCACGTACCTTTTTCTTTCCCATAGCTTCCTCTCCTTCATTTCTCTAAAAAGACCCTTCACACAGCATCCCTAAAGATGACATCGGCTCCGAGGTAGTTTGTTTTCCCCAGGGCTTCCTGTGTGGAGCTAGGGTAAAAAATAAACATCAATATATTTTTTATTGTTTTGATTTGTGGACAAACAAAAATAAAGTATAGGCTTTTGGTAGTAAAAAAACAAGATCGGATTATATGACTACTAACATTAAAGATATTTACTTTACATTACATTAAAGATATTCTACTAATTAAAGATATTTATGATTTATTTTAGCATAGGTATCCTGTGATCCTTAGCCACGTTTTATAAATTCCACGATTCACGAAAACGCACGATAGGTGGTTTCAATTTGGCAGAAGAAAATAGGTATAGCGACATTAAAACAAAAAATCGGGTGTTTATAAACTAAATTGTAAAGACTGTAATTACTTTCTATAGGTGGAACAAATAGAAACTTTGAAGTAAGGGTTAAAGAACATCTGAAGGCATTAAATGGCATTAGCGAATCTGAGTTCACAGATCATTTAATAAAAAATGATCATGGTTTTGACTTAAAATATTACATACGGGTTATAAGGCATCACAGAAAAATAATTTGGAGATTTTATAAATAATAAAAAATGTAAATAATAAAGCAGACATAATTAATAAGCAACAATTTTTTATAAACCCTCTTTTGAACCTTTTCCCACTTAACCGGCCTTTCCCTGCTAATGACTTTGAAATCCCCAATTTTAATAAAGTCCCCTCAATCTTACCCCTCCCCCTTCCTCCTACCCCTACCTCCCATATGTGATCTATGTTTAATTTTTAAGTTTAGTATACATTTGATCCTGATGATGTGAAGATCGTGCACGAAACATGTAGATTGTGTACAAATAAAAGTGATGTAAACAAAGTTTTTTGTCTTTTCATTAAAAGAAAATAGGTGGTTATATTTTCTTATAACCACTAAAATTATTTCGATTGTGTGACGATTGTAGAAATAAAGTTATTCGTAGAGAAGAACCTGTTCAATTTATTACAATAACGTAAATCCAGAGAGCAAATGCTGTTTTATGAAGAGAAAATTATAATCCTATAATCCCATTATCCTTCCTATAATAATATTGTAAAGGCGAAAGTTTGTATGGTTGTGTGGATGTACGTTTGTTACTCTTTCACACAAAAACTACTGAATGGACTTTAAAAATTCATTCACTAATGAAAGCCACATTATTTGCGAGTACTATAGGCTGTATATATTGGTAAGCTCTGGCGTTATGAAATTATTTATCATACGTTTTCTGTCCCTAACAAAATCAAGTTATTGCAAACATCAGAAAAAAAGCAAAACAAACGGTTGCCGTGGAAACGATGTTTGTGAATCGCCGAAATGTGTGTGGGCGCATAACTTCCGGATAATTCTTTTATTGTATAAAACTACTGTTGAGCTCTGGCATTATGATATTTGTATAAAAAATTGCAATAGGTGGCACGCGAGCAGTTTGAAAACTGAAGGGGGAGAGGGGGGGGGTGGAGGGGGAGGGGGGTAGAAAGGGGGGAAGGGCGGGGAGGCGGAGTGGGAACCCCCCTAATACCGAACCCCCTAATAATGCGAGCGAACCCGCGGGCAAAAGCTAGTTAAAAATATTTTTAATTTAAGAATCATGACCTCACAAATTATTTAATTTTTTACCAGTACACTAGGTATAAGTACATCAGTATAATCTAAATTCTGGTTAGTAAATAGAAATTGGTTGTATAAAGCGCAGACCTTTGAAAAATCACGTTATCTGACTTATTCTGTCAAGATTAACCTTAAAAAAATTTTAAAAAAACACATCACACGACGGCCTCCGTGGTCAAGGGGTAAGACTCTACTTGCAATCCGAAGGTCGATCTGAAGATTCGAACCCGGCGCGCGTGCGCATATAAATTTTGTTTAAGTAATTTCTATTAGTTCACAATTAATTAATTAAAAATAATATGTAGTATATTCGCGGCAAGTTCCAGAGATACTTCCAGTATCGCCCTGGTGTAGGACCACCGTTGAAGAATTGAAAGAATTGAAAAGTGGCTTGAAATGGCTATAGCCGTGTTTAGTGACCAGATCAGAACAGACAGGTACTTCCTCACCTTCCTCTTCCCCATCTTATTCCCCTCCCCACTACCTTCAGCATCACAACATACCCTAATTGGGAATGCCATAGTCTTACTGGCGCCAGGCGGGAGCAGCTAAGAATCTTGTACGATATACACATAAAAAAAATCAAATAAATATTTTATTATTAAAATATTTTATTGGTAGGTACTTTAAAACCTGGTAATCCCTAATCAATTTATCGCTTAATTACAATCAGATTCAATTGTTTCAATTCAAAGCAAATCCTACTCCTAGAGTTCATTGATCCAGAGTAACAGACAACACACAACCGAATTCAGTATTTCTGATAGAATTTCAACTCAATCGGATATATTTAGATCGGATACTACATATTTAAGAGCTATCACAATACTCTTCATCGCATACACGCTTATTCTCTTGTCCGCTGTTTTTTCTTGATTAATTAGTGACATAAAACCTACCGCACCCATTCAGGTTATGTAGGTTTGCTTGCGCGAAGTTTCGGATTTCGAGGAACAAAAAAAATGGGTCCACTTAGAAGAGACCTTTGTTATTTATCTCAAGACGGCCTTCGCCATCCGCCTGTTCACTGCCCCCGGTACGGCGTACCTGTACCTACACCTGTACACCAGGAACCTTTCGAACAATAAATAATTCAGTGTTAAAACTGCCAGTCATGAAGACAACTTTTATTTTTATTTATTATATTTATATGTCAAACAGCATAATAGGAAGTACATAATATTGTATATTTACTAATAATAATTGAGATTATTTACAACAAATGAAGTAATTTTATTATGTGTATTATGATTTTTCCTTTTTTTAATAGGTACCTACCTACATCTATTTGAATTTCTCTTTTGTTTTCTCGTTTGATTGGATATAGCATAAAGAATTGGAATCTAAGAACGGGTTGTTTAAAAAAAATTGACGGATTCATAAAATATTTTAAGTTAATTTTCACGTTTTGTGTAAGTTCTATTCAAGTTCTGTAATTATATCTTTATAGGCCAGTTGCTTCAATAATCACAGAACTTGAATAGAACGAAACACAGAACGTGAAAATTAACTTAAAATATTTGATGAATGCTTCACAATTTTTGAAACAACCCGTCCTTAGAAGTGGAAATTAACACACTTCCTGACATCCGATCGAGCTGAAACTTGGCAGATAGATTCATTGTCACGCACACACGTGGACAATTATGCATTTTTCTGAAATTCAAGAAATTGAAGCGCAGTACGAAATAAATGTCGATCTTACTAACTCGCGATTTGGCCCGGTTGGTAGCGCGGTTGATTCCAATCGTTGAGTAGGAACGTTCAAAACTCAAAACAAAAAAAAATTATCAAAATGTTATGGGTTGATTTAGAAAAATATATATTTTAAGTAAATCAAATTTACTATTTTTAAATAAAAAAAAATATTTTAAAATGCCATTATATCTTGTCAGATCATAGAGAATAAAGAATAACCCAATTAATACCGAGTGGACTTGTGTTTACAAAATTGTGTTTCACCATGATTACAAAAGTCAAATGGAATGGAAATCTACTGTTGTTTATTCTTCTTCTTCTTGTGCCCTGTCCGTTCAACGGACGTTGGCTATCGTGTTGGCTATGCGGACTTTCTTTACTGCGGCCGGGAACAGCTTTACGGTAGACTGGCCAAACCACTGTCTCAGGTTTTTCAGCCAAGAAGTTCTCCTTTTTCCAGGGCCCCGTCTTCCGGCAATCTTTCCCGACATTATGAGATGCAAGATCTCATACTTCTCTGGATGTCTCATCAAATGTCCAAGATATTGAAGTTGAAGGATTTTTAAAGTTTTAATTACTTCTTTTTCTTTGTTCTATAGAGAAATAGAAGGCATTTAAGTTGATTGTGTACATTGAATAAGTAACTAACTGTTCTCCGATGAAATCATTTAAATTGTATTGATTAACACTAGAATAACCACTGGAGCGCTTTTTACCACAATACGGCACTATTTAAAATACCTCGGATTGCTTTGCCGCCAATTTTGGCAAATGTTCCGTTATTTGTTAGTAATTAGGTAGAAGTATACGATTTTATAAAAAAAATTTATAAATTCTACGAATGTGTGATAATCGACAAAAGATAGATGAATTCATTGGCTGTATATAACTATAATCAGTTTTTAGGTCTCTATATTAAAAATCAGAGATATGATTTTTTTTAATGTGGGCGGAAAATATTCTAAATGATCACCAAAAAATCTCGACCAATCGTAGAAAAAAAGTTTTAAATTGCGCTGTCGCTTGAGTGGTTACATATTAATTAAATATCTTCTTTATGGTGACCAATTTCTTCATTTTAGTACGGAGCAACTCAATAATATTGTTTTACAAAAGAAGCAAATACATTGTGACTTGACATTTTAAATAAATTAAAAGAAAATACTTTGTTTTAAGTATTTTAAATACAGTATTTTTATAACATTCCTGATGATGGTACGGAGGTACCGAAACCGGTAGACTAAAAAATAACATTTTATTTTTTTTATTTTAACTTTATGAGTAAAACCTCAAATTGTAATATTTAAATAAATGAAGACAATATAAGCGAAACTCAATCGAAAATCTGGAAACAGAAAAATCAGAAAAACATATTGACACCTCTGGGACTCGAACCCAGGACCTCTTGCTTTCCGGGCAAACGCGCTAACCACGCCATGGTGTCGATATGAAATTCGGTCATGTTTAACTGTACCATACCTCGACTAAGAACCACCTACATTATCTTCATTTTCTTTAACGCATATATTATTGGCAACTAACTTTATGTACGATTGCAAGATTCAAAAAATAAAATATTCATCCTAGACTTGTCGAAAAGTCGATAGATGTCGCATATTAAATAAAATGGATAAAGATTTATCCAGACACTATCTAGAGAGCATTTAGTTCGGGTTTGAATCTTGCAATCGTACATAAAGATAGTTGCCAATAAAATATGCGTTAAAGAAAATGAAGATAATGTAGGTGGTTCTTAGTCGAGGTATGGTACAGTTAAACATGACCGAATTTCATATCAACACCGTGGCGCAGTGGTTAGCGCGTTTGCCCGGAAAGTAAGAGGTCCTGGGTTCGAGTCCCAGAGGTGTCAATATGTTTTTTCTGATTTTTCTGTTTCCAGATTTTCGATTGAGTTTCGCTTATGTTGTCTTCATTTATTTAAATAAAAAATAACAATAAAATGACTTAAAACGAAGTATTTTCTTTTTATTCATTTCAATAATATTGTATTGTGTTAAAAAATATATTTCCAAATCTCTTCAAAACAGCATAAACAAGAAGATTTGGATTTAGATAAATTAATATACAAAACACGTACTTACATACTTGTGTGGTAAATACCAACCAAATTGTTCAATTCTAAAATGTATTGATGACAATCTGTTTATCGTAATTGTTCTCTTGGTAAAATATTTATCTGGAAAATAATGTAGGCAATCTAAAACAATGTACATGAATAACTAATCAAATCAGTAATCTGAGTGATCCTTATTAAATTATCTCCTCGCCATTCAAGGACGAAGTCGGTTAGAGGCGATAAACGAGAAGCGAAAATAATTGATCCGATGTATTGTACCTGTTTTTTGTTCAGGTGTTCTCGTATGGCGATAGCTATTTTTTTATAAATCGGTTCTAGGTGGTTATTAATAGCAGATCAACGAACTTTTAAGATGGAACGTTTAACTTTTCGTATTAAAATATATCGGATTCCTCGTGAAATAAGGACTTGTAATACTTGTAATGGAATTTGGAAATATTGGAAACAAAACTTCCTACTACAAAAAATACAGTTTCAAAGTACGTAATAAAAACAAATTATGTATACCGAATTAACAATATTTTTTACGAAAGAAACGTCCATTTAAATGTATTTCGTGTTAACTACGTAAGGTAACTAATTACCAGGTGCTTAAAAGATCGACAGAAAGACATATTATAATTGACAGTCGCTCATTGAGAGGAATAAGTATCCCGATCTTTGCTTATTAGTCATGATCTTTTATAGATAAGTCTGTTGGCCCCATAGAACAAATTTCACCGGTTAAATAACTATAATTTTTAATTAAATGAAGACAATATTAGCAAAACTCAATCGAAAATCTGGAGACAGAAAAATCAGAAATAGATATTGGCTCTATAGGAATCGAACCCAGGACCTTCTGCTTACATGGCAACAGCTCTACCAACCCAGCTAAGGTGTATATCCAATTCGGTCACTTTTAACCGTATCAAACTTCGACTAAGAACTACCAACACTATCTTAATCTCGATTTTCGATTGAGTTTTGCTAATATTGTCTTCATTTAATTAAATATTACAATTTGAGGTTTTACTCACAAAGAAAAAATAAAAATTAATTTTATTTTATGGTTTTGTCTTTAACTGCCAGCCGCATACGATATGACATTAATATGTCTACGGGATATCTTATACACAGATCTTTATGTAATAACGCAGTTTTAATATATATTTAAGTGAAATTGGCATAAATTGGCATCTGCCCACCAACTGCGTGACAGTCCGGATCGGGAGGGACTGGTTGAGAGAACATTTGAACCTCTCCAGCCAGATTTTCTCGACCCATCGCCTTGTGCCTCAGTGGGAGGGATGGATTCATACATCCTTCATTCCTGGACACCCTGAACCACAGATTCCTACCACCCCTCATACCTTATTCCTTCCTAGAACTTTTTCTGCTTCTTTTCCTAAAAAGACCTTTTAGAAAATTATTTTCCGCAGAGCCTCTTGTGTGGAGCTAATGTTAAAAAACAAACAAAATGAAATGTGTGAGTACAAATATTCAACATTGATTTGTCATCGAATCGTATTTTTTCGTTTTGGAAGAGTTTTAATTATCGATGTATTTTTTTAAAAATAAACTGTCAACAACCGCATTTTTACGACAAAGGCCAGATTGATTTATATTAAAAGGTTTTTTCATTGTTTATTATTGATGTAAACGGATCCCCGGCCCACAGGAACATTCGCTCTGAATAGGCCGCTCGCCATTTGGAACCAAACAAAATAGATGTATGGTATCATTAGCATAATCAAATGCCTCGTGTATAATAATTAATAATTCATATTGTGTTTTGTTTTATAATAAACTTGGCATCGCTCTAATGATTTATTCGACTGATATTAAGCCCACTGGATTAAACAAACATCCCGTTGTTAAATATAAACATAATAAATGGGACTTTAAAATATTCAAGGATAATTAAAAAAGCATAATTTTATTTGTTTGCTTTTTTTTCAATGAGCATTTTCTTCTGTGCATATTCAATTTTGGATTTTTTTTACTTATTATACAGGGCGTAACAGGACGTACCCGAGGGATTTTAACCATCGACTCCTGAGCATATTTGGAGAAAAAAATGTAAATGAAATTTTGGTCTCCGGTGATATTTTTGATGTTTTTTTTATTCATTTTTTCTACAAAAATATTAAAAAATGGTAGGTGTTGGACAGTTGGAGGCGGGGTGAGGAGTTGGTCGGTTACTCGGCTGAGTGATCAATGACAACAAGCGGAAGATTTTTTTTTTGTTTGAATTTGAAGAAAAAAAAATTAAAAAAAAAAAAAAATCATAAAAAAGTCACCGGAGACCAAAATTTCGTATGCATTTTTTACTCCAAATATGATCAGGAATCGCTGGTTAAAATCCCTCGGGTACGTCCTGTTACACCCTGTATAGGAATACCAAAATCAAAATATGTGGGTTGTCTGTGAGTTGCTAAACCCTTCATCCGATTGCGATGAAACTTTGGGGATTTGATGTGTACGTGCCCGCAATGGTTTATAAATACAATAGTGAGCTCTGGTGTCATGAAATTATGCATTGCTAACTATTCATTCGATTGCGGATTGCGGACAAACTTTGGGGATTTGATGTGAGCACGCCCGCAAAGGTTTCTATAAATTCTGAGCTCTACCTTTATGAAATTTGTATAAAAAATTGCAATAGATGGCACGCGAGCTGTTTGAAGACTGAATGTATTGAATGCGGGAGGGGGTGGTAACCCGGGAGGGGGGTTTGCGGGACGGGGAAGCGGGAGAGGGGAGTGGGAAAGGAGAAGGCGGAGTGACAATGCGTGAGGGGAAAGGGACGCGAAAGACGAAGGGGAGGTGGAAGGGGAACGGGACGAACGGGAAAGGACACGCAGGGAGAAATAAATTATTTATTAAGTGGCATTGCAGCGCACGCCGAGAGCTCGCTAGTATTATACATTTTCATAATCGTCGATATCCACTATTACCGGAAATTATTGTTAAAATTATTTAATGCGAAAAACTAAAAACATTATTCGTGATAAATTATTAAAACTGATCTCTATTATCAAAATCGTACGGTTTTAAAAAATAACTGATTTTTTTTTCTCGATAACATTAACTTATCGAGAAAATGTACAACGATTATTTTTTTTCCATTTTACATTAAATGCTCTAAAATCCAACTCTCTTTTGTACGAAAATAAAATAAAAATCAAGTTTTTGCCATTAAAAACACAGACAAAATTTAAGGAACAGTTAGGTACCCAAATTGGTTACCGATATAAAACAGGTTGATTTATGGGTTCCTGTATATGTATAGTTCAAAATTACCATGGACTTGCACTATAAAACATATTTTATATACCAATTAATCTGAATTCCTTAATATAATCAAATTAGCGCATGAAATATCAAAGGATTTTTTGATAATTGTAATTTCTAAATCTGAAAGTATTTATACAATATTAGCCTCAGGCCTTTCAAAAGCAAATACATAGTGGCAATTTTATAATTAATATAAACAGGTATATTTTTATTTCCAAATTCGAGAGACGATCACAAACTTACCTTTCGAATAAATACCGTTAATAAATCTTGCAAAATCGAAATCTAAAATTTTTTAATTAAATATATATACACACATTCAAATACATAAAGAATGATTACTTTAATAAAAATCAAACGGTATCTTACCACTTGTCTGCAAAATCAATTCCAATATTGAAAATGATACTTAAATTCTAAGCAAATTTGAGTTAATTCGTGAAAAATTGTGTTGCACTTTTATGACAGTTTATCAAAGTCTTGTCGGTCTCCCTGTTTTTGCACATATCTTTGCTTTTATTTAAGTTCTTCCAATTGTTTTTTAAGTTATTGTTGGTCAAGAGTGTAGTAAACGATAGTGTTGCGCTATTACAAGTTAAAGGTGTATTTTGTATTGATTAGAGACATTTGAATTTTACAACTCACGTTTGTGAGTTCTGGTTCCCAACCCTGCCAATGTAAGTAATGTATGGAATAACATATTTGTATTATTTAATTAAAATGCCTTCGTTTTTACTGTGTTTTTATGATCTGTATTTTATTTACAGACCATGGAGAATCTTATAATATCTTATCCAGATGCCATTGTTGACTTGCTTATGAACGGAAATGAATCAGACATTGAGTTATTTGGCGATGATGATGACGTAGATGAATGGACCCCACAAAATAGAACCGCAAGCAGTTCATCTGATTCTGAGCCAGACGAAGAACCGGATAATCCACAACCTGCACAAAAATCTACCAGTGGAGGAAAAGATCTTTTGTGAGAAAGACAACAACACCTAGGTCTAGGTCCTGCAGTAATTTGGCGACTTATTTCAACTCTGCCAGAAAAAGCTCTGTCTTCTTCGATCGTTATTTCACAACACTGCCTTTGTTTGATAAACTCAAGGAGAAAAAAATTTATGGCAAAGGCACCATTATGCCTAACAGATTTAAAGGCTTCAAGTTTACCCCAGATAAACAAATGAAGAGAGGGAATTTTGAAGAAGTATGCCGATCAGATGATGCTGTTTCTATTGTAAAATGGAAAGACAACAAATCTATTTTAATGGCATCTTCATTTGTAGGTAGTACGCCTAGTACTCACGTTGAAAGATGGGATAAAACTGAAAATAAAAACACATACCAGTTCAGTGCCCAGCTGTAGTAAAACTATACAATTAAAAAATGGGTGAAGTCGATAGTTGTGATCAAAGTCTGGAATGTTACAGGACTTGGGTCCAAGACAAAGAAATGGACACTAAAAGTAAATATTCATATGTTTGACCTAGCTATAGTAAATAGCTGGAATGATTACAGAAGAGTTTGCAATGAAAATAATTACAGAAAAAAAGATATACTGGACCTGCAGGATTTTAGGCTGACGATTGGAGAGATTTGCTTGGAGGACTGCCACCCAAACGAAAGTTTGATGCGGATGCTGAAACGAGCACCCAAACAATACAGCCACCTTCAAAAAGATACCAACCAGCTGCAGTTCCATTTGAAGATAAGAGGTACGATGGGTATGAGCACTGGCCCATTGTCGAATCTCTCAAAGCTCCAAGGTGTTGCAGACTGGAGGGATGTTCAAAGCGATCTCGCACCAAATGCCTAAAATGTGATGTCTACTTATGCGTTTCAAAAGATGTCAACTGTTTCTTAAAGTTCCATCGCAAATAATCAATGATTTTTGATAACTTCCTTTGAATATTTTGTTATACCAGTATCTCTTTTTGGAAATTGTTGAGACCCAGTACTCACAATTGTGAGTATAGCTTTTCCAAGGAAAATTGATTAATAAAAAATATTAAAAAATTTTTTTTTTCTTATTTTGTTTCCCATAATCACATTAAAACAACGAAAAACTAAAAATTATTTGTAAATTAGGCTCGGGTCTGAAAGGGTGATTAAAATTAAAGTGACGTAAATATATTATACTAACTTTTGCCTCCAGCTTCGCTCGCATAGTATTAGGGGGGTTCCCACAGCGCATCCTCCACCTACCCTAATCCCACTCCACTCCCTCCCCCCTTCCTCCCTTCCCCCAACCCCCCCTCCCCCTCCCATTCCCCCTCCCCCCTCTCCCCAATACTCTATATCCCCTCCCTCACCCCCCCTCCATACCCGTTACATTAATTTTTCAAACAGCTCGCGTGCCACCTATTGCAATTTTTTTATACAAATTTCATAATGCCAGAGCTCTAAGCTATAGCCTATATGTTAATCTGATGTATGAGCTAAATTATTGTAAAGTTTCATTAAAATCCATTCAGTACCTAGTTTTTGCGTGAAAGAGTAACAAACATACATACATCCATACAAACTTTCGTCTTTACAATATTAGTATGATTCTCAAAACAGTGATGTATATATTCAACACGGTGTTCCCTGACAAGACCAAATATTTAATCCCCGACAGTTGGCCCCCCTAATGGATATGAAACGAATTTATTTACAGTGTCGTTGTTTGTACTTATTCGCTGGTATACAGTATATAGACAAGAAGTTTTATCGTTGATGCATTTGAAATATTTTTGTTATTCGGCAGTAAATCTTCTCTGCACACCCCTTCGGGGATACTTAGTTGTGTAGGTACTACATATTCTTCGGGACATAACAGCCACAAATATTATTTTACAACTTGGCAACACCAAAACCCAAGCATCGAAATGACAGTTCCGGTGATTTAGCAAAATTCGTTTTCTTGGAAATCATTACTGAAGGTGCTTTGGTCTTGATGGTTGCAATCGTGCATCTCTTAGTTTTTAGTCTTGTTAAACTTAGTATAAATAATTGTCGTGTATATTAAATCATAAAATGTGAAGTTGTAAATATATCTAAATTCAGTTCAACATAACACATAACCTCTTCTCTTTTATTACCTTATAAAAGAATCAAAATAATATGGATGGATCGGCCCCAGCTAAGTATTAGTGAACAGGCCCATCCAAATCAACTCATCGTCATAGTTATATTTTATGTATGTAGGTATGCCGTATTTTCCCTAAACAGATTGTATATTGTATATAAGTATGATGGGGGGCCAATTGTCAGGGGATCAACTATCATGGAACCATTCTCTATAAATAGGTACATGTGTAAGTTTAATTGGTCCCATTCTGTCGTTCCTCCCCCGCATCATCGTAACGTACCATGTTTCCGAATGATAAGTAATTAATAATAACCTATTTCAGTTTTCACGATTATTTAATGTTCACAAAATTGTTCTAAAATTGATGAAATTCCAAATATAACAAAATAACATTTTTTTTTTTTTAATTTTCTTTATTCATTTTGTTTGTTACAGGTTTGTTTTACATGGTTTATCGACTACCAAGCTAGGCAAATGCCCGTATTATGGTAGTCGAGATTCATAAAATGTTATATTAAGTATAATCATCCATGTATGTAATAATAATAATAATTGGCTAATTTATATAGCGCCATTTTCGTGGAAAATCACCTCAAGGGCGCTGTACAAATAAATATATAAATAAATGTAGTTGAAAGTACAAACATATAACATGCATATTAAGGAAAATATTCATACTAGTATTAGGTGCATGATCACATACAGGAAAGGAGTTAAATTAGGTGAATATTGTATAAATAAAAATAAAGTAGAATAACAAATAAAAATAAAAGTTACAAATAATAATATTTTAAGGAAAATGCCAAAGAGCCGAACCCTCTGATATGAAAATATCTGGAGTCGGTGAATTATATTACCATTTGGTCTCTAGTACGTTGACATGTTGTTCTTGTATTATTTTTTATTTATAATACTTATATAGTGCAATTGCATAGCGTGGGTTGACTAGATGATCATTTGGGGAAGTGTGTGAAAGGGTTTAGTTTTTCCTGTGGGGAAAATTTAGCCCGGACATTTAAATCTGGTGCATAGAAATAAAAATAATAATAAATATATAAATCATCTATATAGATTAACAATGATAATCTTAGACCACAAAAAAAAACAAAAACAAAAGCAGGTATTCCTAGGCAGCGTACGAAATGGACGAACGATGTAAAAAATATGAAAAAAAAGCATCAGCGGAATATGAAGTTTTGGTTCAAAATTAATTTAGGGATAAGATTTTTTATACGAGAAATATGAAAAAATAAGAACAGTTTTTAAGATGTAAGGCATTCTTTATAATATTTCCTTCCCTGAGTAAATAACCAGTTCTATTCCTTCATTCCTTCAATGTTTTATCCTTTGATGATATCTCCATCAGATGTCGAATATATGGCACCCGTGCCACAATTTTGAGATTCATTAACTTGATGTATCCTCTAACAATGTGTGGGTACCGCCGCCCCGGGAATCATTTATTTTGTAGTGACTCAATATGTGGTGGACCGAATATTTTCATAATGGTATCATTATTTCTTCACACACTGGCAAGACCAGAAGCTTCAAGAATCTCACAACGACGCCATCGTGGAATCTGCACTCGCGTCGATAACACATGCATCTTGTTAATATAAAACCTTCTGATTATTGTCGCGGTTGATAATTCCAAACTTATACCAGATATGTAAAAAGTTACAAATAAAAATCCAATGGCTAGAGACAAGTATTATGATTAATAAATTCCCGTGACCTTATAAGAATCGTATATTCCTGGTAAGTTATATTATAATAACATCTTATAGTTGGATAACCAACACCTGTGCCATAGGTCACCCCAAGTGGTTCGCTACTTTTGTTGACTTAGCAGGAAAGCCCGGGTTCATGGGGAAGAGAATTGTAAAGTGACTCCCTTTGTCTTCTCCAGCCGTACTCTCTCGGAATATCGCCATGCACTGCGGTGAGAAGGACGGATTCATATGTCCATCTCACCTGGACAAACTGACCCTAATACTCCTACCACCCCTCATACCTTTTTCCTTTCCAGAACTTCATATTCTTCCTTTCCTATAAAAAACCTTCCACACAGCATCCCCAAAGATGACAGGTGGGAAATATTTTCCCTCAGGCCTCCTGTGTGGAGACAATGTTAAAAAAAATAAAATAATATTCTACAATGATATCTCCATCAGATGTGGAAAATATGATATCTGTGCCACAATTTTGTGATTCACTTTGTAACGCAGTAAAACATTGGTCACGGGAATACTATGAAGACGTGATTCAATAGTCTTTGACCGCGACCAGAGACAAGATTAACAATGGCAGTTCCGAGATTTGATTGGCGGAGGGCGCACAGAATTCCTCGTTCAGCAGGAGGAGGGTGACTTCTCGAGATGCGAAGCCGACGTTCAATCACCACTGTTTTAGATAAAACAGTTTAAATAAATAATACCCTATTTTGCAGGAGTGTGGCGCCCATTTTTAACCTGTAAGTCATTAAGAGGGCATTACCAGAGAAAACCAGAAATATGTCATTTTCAAATCAGATTTTAGACGTATTGACTCTTTTCCACCAAAAATTATAAATGGATTTCGAAAGATTGTTCTTTTATCTAGCATTCGCATGTAATAAATTTTGAGAATATTTTAAATTTTTAGTATAATAAGGTTATTCCATAGGTCTTTGGCAGATTTGTTAAATTTTCAAAAAAGATTTTGTATTATACCACAACATTTCAAATAATATAATCATGCAGTAAAATAAATCAATAAAATAATCTAGCAAACGCATGCTTTAGAATTTTAATTTTAGTTTCAATAAAATCATTAAAAAATATGTACGTACATGTGTTTCTTGACGAAAATTGGTCCATTTGTGTATTTATTTGCGCACTTACAAACTAATATATTTAAGATTTTTTAACATTCTTATTAAATTTAGACATTATTGAAAACTGATAAATACTTATAATCAAAAAACAACTACAAAAAGTACATTATTTTAATAGTTTTTTCATCATGCCTTTCAGCATTTTTGGATGAAGGTATAAATTAAAGCTAATTTGAATTGAAATAAATTCAATATTGAGTTAAAATTTTAAAAAGCTGGTACGGAGAATAATTAATCTTTCTCATTGTAACCGCCCTGCACGATCGTAAGAACAACTTTCGACGAAATGTGGATTTTCGTCCGCTGGCTGGTTAAACGCTCTTAACAATATTACCTAGGAGAAATCTTGACATGCGTTAACTTTGCTGATAGTAATTTTAGCCTCTTCTAAAATATGAAAATGGAAATTAAAAGAACTTTTCGAGCTGAAAACCATGCCCTGAATTCAAAGTAGAGTCTTAATTTGAAGTAGAATCGCGTATTTTGTATAATAATCATCTACAATAAACCAAACCTTTTGTTACATTTCATATCGACTTTCATTTCTAGTATTACGAGATTTCAGCATCATGTTCCTTTCAGCATTATACATGAGGCAAATGTACATTAAGTAAGCAAATCCGTAACAACTTGATGTATACTGTAACAAAAATGTTATAGTAATGGTACAAAATTGGTGTGATAAAACCTGTCTGACTTTATTAAAGGATGCATCAAAGGATCTAGTTAAAGTAACGACCCATGATAGAGCCATTTCTGGAGTAAAACATAATTTTATGTTTATGTGTGTGCAGAACTTCTGTAATATTCCATTCATAATCAAATGCATCATGAATCAAATTAATGGAAACGTTTTAACATATTGTTATGTACCGTATAATTCCATTCACAATCACAACGTATTATAGATCAAGTTCTATAACTGCCGATGCGTAATACATTGCCTAATATATAACAATACACATTATAAATTATAATGAATTGATGATATAATGTAACGGAAGTATTACTGTATTGTACGAATATAGTTTGAAATATGAAAGCAACCACTATGGGATCGGATTATTATATGTGTATATTTAACATGCTTTACTTGGTAACCATTACGCGACCATATTATGTTGTAAAGGTATTTCCACAATCCAAATCCTTGTGTCCAAATCTTGTCTTGTATTGGTTTGTTTTGTCCAATTATTCTATTTAGATTCTAAAGGACTCCATCTACAGTTACATAAATTTGAAATATTGTGGACAAAAGCATCTACGTGGATTGTTAAGGTTTCGAACAATAATAATATTCCTTGCAATATAATTATTAGATAGTTACATAATAGTATAATCTGATTGTAACTAAATATAAGTCCTAAAAAAATAGAATGGTAGGTAATACCGAATAAATTCTTAATATTAATACTAAGCTGTAAATAAATAAGCTATAATAAAATTAAGAATAAGCTACAATAATAATTAATGCTAGTACTCATTTGGCATAATTAAATGGTCCAATACAGATTTAGATAGTTTAGAACGATTAATTAGAACTACGTTAACAAAGTTTAATTGCCATCATCCAAATTCAGCTATAGAACGGATATATTTACCCAGAAATTTAGGAGGTAGAGGTGTCGTCAAAATAACATCTTTGAAACACAATCAGGTAGAAATGCTTAGAAATTTTTTTCCATAGGAAAGCTAATAGCTCAGAAATGCACAAAATAATTTGCAAGGCAGATAGAAATATTACACCTTTAAATTTATATGACGATAATGCCAACATTCTTATAAATACTAACCAGGAATTATTAGATTCCTGGTCAAATAAAATTATTCACGCAAAACACTTCAATTATCTCAACCAAACGTATGTTGATAAACTTTCGTCAAACAAATGGTTGAGTATTGGAGAGTTGAGCGCAGAAATAGAAGGATTTATGCTTGCCATTCTAGATAGAGTCATTAATACTAAAAATTATAGGAAGCACATAATCAAAGATATAAATCAAATTGATGATTTATGTAGAAAATGTCTGGCTTTTCTGGAAACTATAAAACATATTATACCGGGATGTTCTGTATTAGCGCCGTCCGAGTATACATTTAGGCATAATCAGGTTTTAAAAACATTCCACCAAAGTTTGGTAATTAAATTCATTTTTAGAAAATTAATTTTATAAAATATATTATGATAAAACTATAGTAATAGACAGAACAATTCGTCATAATAGACCTAATATGGTTTTACATGACAAAATTAAAAAAATAACTTAGATCATTGATGTAGCTATTCTAAATTCCTGTAATATCATAAATCTGTTTCTGAAAAAATAAGAAAATATACAGATTTAGGAAAAGAGATTAAAAAAATTTGGCATTCTCAGACTATAAAAATATTACCATAAAAATATTTCGGCTACTGGCATTATACCCAGGTTAAAATGTAGGCATATTAGATTTTTTCAAAGAATTTATATATAAAAATGCACAAATCAGTTATTTTAAATACATGTAGGATTAAAATTTTTTTTTAAATATTTATGTTGAGGGATCAGTAGGATTTATAGGTTCAATTAGGAGTTCCACAGAGCCGAACCCTCTGATATGAAAATATCTGGAGTCGGTGAATTATTTTCCCATTTGATCTCTGGTAGGTTGACATGTTGTTTTTGTATTGTTTTGTATTTATAATACTTATATAGTGCAATTGCATAGCGTGGATTGACTACATGATCATTTGGGGAAGTGTGTGAAAGGGTTTAGTTTTTCCTGTAGGGAAAATTTAACCCGGACATTTAAATCTGGTGCGTAATAATATTAACTTATCTACGGAATTACAGGTTGGGGAGGTTCTTACAAAAACAATCTAAACTCACTAAAAGTTACGCAATCATCATTAAAGTAATTTTTAAAAATTTACCTTCTCAACAGAATCATTTTTTTTAAATTGTGTCCAGTACCAAACGTCGATGATATATTCATATCCAAGCTTCCATTATAAAAATGCATAGAGAAAAAAAACAGTGAATATGAAGAATTTTACAAAGTAATGAGAAATGGAAACCAATTTATTACACCTAATTTTTAAACAACTCAAATGCAAAACCATTACATTTATCAAACCATAAAAAACTATAATAACCTCCCTTCTGATTTGAGCTATACCATCAACCAATCAGAAGAAATTAATAAAATTAAACAACTTAAAAAAAAACTTTTAGTAAAAAGCAAATATTTTATACAAAATATGTTATAATATACAACCTAAGTAAGAATCGTGTCTCCCTTATTAGGCATGAGAGTTCTTCTTTTCTCATAAGGTATACATGACTAATGATGACCTTAAATATAATATTTTGTAAAATATATGTGTAAATGTCACTCTTATAATTTACATTACAAAAAAATAAAAATTAAAAAATTAATGGTGTATAAAAATATATACAATTGAAAAAGGCCAATTACATATTTAAATTTACATAGGTGTTACGTATACTCGTAGTGTATTATTATAAAGCTAGCAGACCCGGCCACACTTTGCTGTGGCTAACGAAACACAACGCCATTACCCAATCTTTATAAAATCCACACCACCCGCTTGCCAGCTGCCCGCTGCCCTATATTTGAATTTATCGGCTTTTCCCTACTATAATAAGCATGTAGGTATTATACAAATAAACTAATTAACTCGCCACTAATTATACATACAATGCTTGCAATGCAACACTGGATATTTGAAAAGGGAAAATCAAATACCTACTACTCTACTTACTCTAGGAGATCTATTTTCCAATTTCTTCCGTAGAACGAATTTCAAAAGTGACTATAGTACGGCCAGCCAGCCGTTTTAAATCGCACAGAAAAATGTTTTCTTTGAATTTCTCGGCTTTTCTCTGATATAATTTACATGTATTATACATATAAACATTCCTCTTCAATCACTCTATCTATTGGTGAAAACCGTATGAAAATCCGTTGCGTAGTTTAAAAGATTAACGCGCACATACATTTTGAGCGACTTCATTTTATACTATGTAATGATAATGATGATGATGATAATGATGATGTAAGCTACATTATCCCCTCAATATCAGTTCGGCTGTCTAGAATCGAACAAAGCTAAATTGGTTTGGAAATCTAGTTTTAATTGGTTTGGAAATCAAGTTTTTCACATGGAGTGTGAAGTGTGATTGTTTTGAGAATTGATTCCTATAAAGACCATAAATTTTAGTACAATTTCTGTCGGTTCGGCGGCGTAGGGGCTGAGAAAACTAGATTTATAAACAATTCTCTTTGGTCTATTATTAAGAATTTTCATGTATATGTATGCATATTTATTTTTTAAATATTATACGGCTAATAATGGCGAACCGGCTGTTACCGTAAGTATGTGGAAGATGTGTTTTCGCAATAAAAAATAAACAAATCTATCCGCACCTCTATGGACAACTTACCAATGTATAGATTTTTGCTATCGATCGTAAAAGTTTTCAATTCTTTTCGTTAGATGGCGACGCTGGCATGCTTGACTGACAACGATAAAATAAATATAAAATATTATCTATTACAAAATATTTACGTACTAGGTTCTAGCTTCTGAAAAAAAGTTTCTAATGTAAACTATAATTTAACATGTATTTACTAACGCCGTAAACACAAAAAAAAAATATTTCCGTAGCTGTTATCATTGAAAACTTCGATTAACGAGCTTTTGGATGAGAGATCTTCTCGGAAAAGCTCATAAACATTCGTATTTTTATACGTTTTTAAAACGATTTGATTTATTTTGAGAACCTTATACTAATATACGTAGCCTTAGACGTTAAAATTATAATTTTTTCTGCTTAAATATTTACAAAGAAAATTTTTATTTTCTAAATCCCAATGATATTGGGAAAAGTTCGTAGGAATACTTTTTTTTTAAATCTGTCTATCCAAGGACTTATTTTATATAAGTAACATACTCTCTACACAACTGAATCTAATATTTTCCTAATAACATAAATAACCCCACGATATTATATTTTTGGTGTGTTCGTCATACCCACCAGGGGTTGGATGAAAATAGTCAAATGCTTAGAAATAAGATGTTTATAGTTCCGAAAATAAAAATACTTGCCAGACGTGTAGTTTGTTTACGAGGGTGAATATTACCACGCTAATATAAGAACTTGGTTACCTATATTTTATTTGGGTCAAATTATGTTTTTGTTAATTTGATTATTATGTTGATTCAAAATTTGACTAAGGGGACATATGTATCATCACAAATCAGAACAAATAAATAAAATTAAAAAATTTTCAAAAAAAAAATACAGTAAAAAGTAAATATTTTCTGCTATATTTTATACTAGCTTTTTCCCGCGGCTTCGCTCGCATGGTATTAGGGGATTCCCACTCCGCCTCCTCCACCTTCCCTCTCCCCACTCCACTCCCGCCATCAACCCCCCTCTCCCCTCACCCTCCACCCATCCCTCCCCCTACTCCACTCCCCCAACAACCCCTCTCCCCCCACCCCTTCCCCTACTCCTCCCACTCTACCTTCCCTCTCTCCACTCCACTCATCCATCAACCCCCCTCTCCCTCCCCCTCCTTCTCCACCGACCCCTCCCCCACCCCGTACCCCTCCACACTCCACCTCCCCACCTTCCTCCACCCCTCCCCCTTCCCCTTCCTCCGATCCCACTCTGCCTCCTCCACCTTCCCTGTCTCCACTCCCCCCATCAACCCCTCCCCTCACCACCTACCCCTCTACATTCCCTCTCCCTACACCACTCCTCCCATCAACCCCCTTCTCCCCACCCCCTACCCCTCACCACATCCTCCTCCATCCTTCCCCTTTCCCCTTCCTTCCCTCCCCTAACGCCCTACAAACACCCTCCTCCCCCTCCCCTTTCCCCCACCACCAACACCCTCCCAACACACCCTCCCCCCCTCCCCACTCCCCCCTCTCACCACTCGCATTCCACACGACATTCATTCCCGATACATTCAGTTTTCAAACTGCTCGCATGCCACCTATTATAATTTTTTATACAAATTTCATAATACCAGAACTCAACGATAGTTTTATACAAAATAACGAACAAAAAAAAGAATTATCCAATTTCGTGCAGTCGTTCGGGTTTATGCGCATACATACATTTCGGTGATTCATTTTTAGAGATAGTTATTAAGTACGAAGCCAACAAAGAACTATTTTTAGGGTGAATTGCCTAATTAAAAATAAAAATATCGTTTCCAATATATAAAGCCTATAGTACTCGCAAATAATGTAGCTTTCTATTAGTGAAAGAATTTTAAAAATCTATTCAGTAGTTTTTCCGTTAAAGAGTAACAAACATGCATCCTGACATCCATACATCCATACAAACTTTCGCCTTTATAATATGCTAGCATTGGCGCTACTTGCGGCCAACGCTAAACCCAAAACCTGGAAAGGACATGCAATAAACAAGCCGGCGGCTAGCTCTGCACAGCCGGCGCGAGCAAGGTCCCTCTTAAACCCAGGGCGAGTGTCTGTGGTTCGCTTGTTAATTCCTACTCCCCTTCCTTTCCTCAAAATCTCCAGGTCTCCTTCCTCAATCAGAACACAGTTGTTATGCACGAAAAAGGGTTTTATTCAATTAAAGGTGAACAGGGTTCTACAAAAGGCCAGCATCGGCACTACACACATATTTGGCTATCTCTAATTAATTCTATCATAACGGGGGGAGCTTCTCTCAACTCTCTCTACACGTGTTTAGTGAATTTAAATGTCAGTTCTTAGCACACAGAGGGGTAGCAAGGTTCATTGGTACTCACAAGCAGGAGATAGGCGGTCGGCAGACAGGATTCTGGGTAGGCGTAAACCTCTTTAAGCACAATACACAATTAAAGTAAAACATCGTGAGTGTTTACGGGGAGCGCCTAGCGCGAATCACGGGGAACACAGTTATTCTGCCGAAGGCCGGCGAAGGAATGGCAGCGGGGAGCCGCTCGGCGCTTGGCACGGGCGCCGCGCGGTGCGGGGAGAGGGGGCGGAGGGCCTGTGCAAGGGGTCAATTCGCTATTAGCTCGCACGGGAAACAATTCCGTAACGTAACAAATATTAGTAGGAAGTAGGATAGGATTATATTTTATATTTCATATTACAACTTAAAACCTAAGTAAGTTCCGTGGCTCCCTTATCAGGCACAAGAGCTCCTCTTTTCTGATAAGGTGTACATGACTAAAAACGACCTTTAATATAATATTTTTTTAAATATGTATGTATATATTATATGTAACTCATATTTTTTATATTACAATAAAAAAAAAATTCTAAATGTCCGTGTCTATAAAAGGAGACCCAATTGTTTTTGGGTTTTGAACGATGAATGTTATCTCTACTGAAAAGAAGAATTTGTTTTCTGCAGTAGCAAGAACTTTTTAGCGGAGAAAGCTTGCGTCATGATTTGTTCAGCTTTTTGTGCTATTTCTCCAGGTAAACGTAACTCTTTTCAGATCACAAGGTCATTAATATCATAAGACGTGCATTTAATTTTTGTAAGAAAAAGTAAGAGGCTATATTTTCGCTTCGTTATATTCAAATAAAATAACAATAAGGTATGAAATTCAATAATTTGAAAGGAAAAAATCTTTACTACTTTTCTTTTAGCTCATAAACGGATATCGATGTGCACTATCGTAATAGGTAGGTATATTTGTAGATTTTTTTTTTTCTTTTCAGAATATTTCAAAAATATTGGGGGTTTAAAAAAATTAAACCTTGTTTTTTTCGGTTCCGGGTTAGTTAAAACATAACTAACATAAATATAACATTCAATGATTGGTGTAAAATTAATTGCTTAAAACTAAGTATCTTTAAATGTAAAATTATGTCTTACATATTCGTATAGAGCAAAAAATCCGATTATTATTGAACTAAATAATACACTGTTAAATCTTTTTGTTTTGAAAGAATTTTATTTCTCTACTAAAGACCTTGGTGTATTTCTACATAGCAAGCTCTCTCATCGGGAATATATAAATGTAATCTTCTTCTTCTATCTTCTATCTATCTATCTATCTATCTATCTATCTATCTATCTATCTATCTATATAAATAAAAATGAATCGCCGAAATGTATGTACGCGCATAACTTCCGAACGACTGCACCAAATTGGATAATTCTTTTTATTTTCTGTTCGTTATTGTCAGGACAAGGTTTGTATAAAACTACTGATGAGCTCTGGCATTATGAAATTTGTATAAAAAAATTGCAATAGGTGGCACGCGAGCTGTTTGAAAACTGAATGTATGGAACACGGGAGATAGGAGGGTGGAGGGGTTTTGCGGGACGAGGGAAGGGGGAGAGTGGAGTGGGGAGAGGAAAGGTGGAGGAGACGGAGTGTAAACGCAAAAGGGGAAGGGGACGCGGGAGAGGAAGGGGTGGAGGAAGGGGAAAGGGAACGAGACGAATGGGAAAGGACACACAGAGAGAAACAATTTCGTCACTAAATGGCATAGCAACGCATGCCGGGAACCAGCTAGTTGTTAATAAATCTCACTACTTCGTTTCATCACTAGAATTATTTCTGACTTCAAATACATAAATACCCTAAGAACTGTTTACTGCTCCTTGGTCCGCTCTTACCTTGAATAAGCTTCTGTTATTTGGTCTCAATTTTATTCTGTCCGTATTCGTCATAATATATTGAATCCGTTCCACATCGGTTCTTAAGAAGGATTGCTAGAAGGCTGTGATTAGAAAGAGGCAATTATTCATACGATGAAATTGAATTAACCCTAAACCTTTCTCCTTAGAAGACCGTTGAAAAAAAATTGATCTAATTTGTTTCTTCAAAATTATCAATCGTATATTGATTCACCTTCATTACTACAAATCATCCCCTTCAATAAACCTTCCCGTAGAATAATGAACTGCTCTTCCTCAATAATCTCTCGACTAATTATGGATATTATTCACCACTCCCCAGAATAGTCGAGATTTTGATTTTTTTGGTATACCTAAGTCAAAATGATCTTGGTCGGTCACTAAACAAGCAAAGAAATATTATAAATGTATTGCTTCTAGTTAAGTGTTGACCACTTCTATTTTCTTCTTTTTTCGTGTAATATCGTCCACTCTTGTAGTTTATATTTTTATTTAATTACGTTTCATTATTTTGTAAATAAGTCCGTTAATAAATAAATAATGCTAATAATAAAACACTGCATTTCCATGATTGTTTTCGTAATCTGAAATTTATTACGAAATATTTAAGTATTTCATTTAAATAATATAATGGCCTTTGTACTTAATTGTAACATTGACAAATCTTGTCAAACCACTTGGTCTAGTGCCATAAACTAAGCACATATAATTAGTTAGTGGAATCGCCCAAGGCCAATCGTCCTGTTTGGCATTAGCTCCACGTCCGCCCTACTTCTTAATCATTCCATCACTATTATTGACATCACGTCCATTTCCTACTTACTGTTTCATCAGATTACGCTAACAATGGCCACAACACTTACTTTCCTTTAACGATTCATGTCGATTGTGTATTTATTTTTATAAAAACGTGTTTATTGAATTAGCATTTGATTTTGGCGACTGATTTTACAGTTCCATGACAACTCTGAATTTTGCAATTTCAACACCCCTTTGGAAAGTTATTAAAAGTCATAAATAACCTGAAAGCCACAATGAAGTTGCGCAAAGTACTGGAAAGTCGCTTAAAAATCTTTTTTCTTGTTTAATCGCATTTTCAGTAGTAAATAAAACAAGAGATTTCGAGAACGAAAAGGATTGCCAAATTGGAAGATTTTAATTCCCTAGTTTTTTTTTATCTAAATAAAGAAAAAAAATGTTACGTAACGCATTGTTTGAACCCCCCCCCTCGTAACGCACAGAACGCACAGTAACGTTTCACAAGACTCCCCCCCCCCCAAGTGCGTTACGTAATACTTGAACGGCCCCTAATCTATTTAACCATTTTTTTTCAATTACTAAGGTTTCCTGTGGTGACAGGCATGTCCAGTCACCAGTTTTACTTGTAAATTAATCATAAATTCTATGAAGAAACGAAATAACGTTGAATAAATGTTTTTCTTTTAAACGGGAGGTACTGACGAAAATGATTTCCCTTAGGGCCTATGACAACTTCGGAGATTCCGTGTGAAGGGTCTTTTTTAAAGAAGGGAGGGAAAGGATGTTCTGAAAATGAAAAATGTATGAGGGATAGGTAGGAATCTGTTGGTCAGTGTGTGCACTACTTCGGCTTGAAAGGGTCTTCCTCAACAGGCTTCTCCCGATCCAGCCAGCCACGTAGTTTGTTAGCATACAGATTAACTAATAACTAATCCCAGAGATCGACAGTATGATCATTGGTTTATGAAATTTTCAGATGGATTTATTTGCGTCTTGCGGCACGAGGTTTTAGGTTGTTTTTGGAGCTGTATTTCGGTTCTGAAAAAATGGTGCTTACTTTTTTAATTCTTTATTTATTTATTATCTTTTACTTCTCGTGCCTTGTCCGTATAACGTTGGCTATACGGATTTTGTATACTGCGGCCCAGAACAGCTCTACAGTAGACTGGCCAAACCACTGACTTGGGTTTTTCAGCCATGATTTTATTTTATTTTATTTTATTTTTTATTTTTTATTATTATTGTACAACAGAATAATTCCATTTACAGTACAATTTAGTTACCCTATCAGCATTTAGGCAAGTGACTCTTCAATAATGTTTTTAAGGCATATAAAGAACAGTCACTTACATCCAAATGGTTTGCAATTTCATTTAACAGCACCACTCCCCTCGTCATGCTATGCTTTGCCAAAACGTCTGTTCTGCCGTTCGGTACTTTAAATAAGTCATGATGTCGACTTCGGCTGTAGTGGTCTGGTACATATAAATCATAGCATCCCAAGAGAAATGGGCTATTGATGAAATTGTTCCAAATTTTGAAAGACAGAATAGCAAGACTTGCTTTCCTTCTAGTTTCTAGGCTCACAGAATCAGTTTCCTCAAGTAAGTCAATATGTTCCTTCTTCCAGGGCCCCGACTTCCGGCAATCTTTCCCTGCATTATGAGATGCACGATCTCGTCTTCTCTGGATGCCTCATCACATTTCCTAGATTATTATAGGAACAAATTATATTACAGGAACATAAACTAAACAGTCATAATATACAAAGGAGGTAGTCAAAATAAAGACCAATTTATAATGGTCTACACTTTAGAAGGTATCTAATACAGATTTTTTTATATTTCAATTTTTAAATTTATTTTTTTTATACCCAAAATGAAAAAATACGTTTTAAGTCTATAGAAACACCAATTAGGTCCTCATGTATTTAACATTATAGACCACCGTGGCGTAGTGAAGGTTACAAATTCTATTTCCCACGAATCAATTTCTCTTTTTACAAATGGGCACTACAGGTCAAGGTGTTGATTGGTAAGTTTGATGGACTTTACAAATATGGCTTTCCACCTAGTAAGGAACATTCTCAAATTAATTAATTTGGCGGCCCATAAACAATTTCGTAAACAATGTAATAATATTTTGTTCCTTCAAATTGGAGTTGATTCAAAATTAAAAAAAAAAAACCTACATTAAAGTTTTCTCATCTTTTATGTGTGTAAAACTTTTTTAGAATTCTGCACAAGATTACCAACTGCTCCCATCTAGAGCAAGTAAGACTGTGGCATCCCCAATTGAAATATGCTGTGAGGCTGAAGGTAATGGGGAGGGGAAGAACATGGGAAAGAGGAAAATGGAAAAGTACCTGGCTATTCAAAGCTGGTCACCTAATACGCTGCGTTTGCCCACCTACTGCGTGGCTGGCTGGATCGGGAGAGGCTGGTTGAGGGAAGCCTTTTGACCTCTCCAACCTGATCCTCTCGACCCATCACCTTGCACCGCAGAGGGAGGATTGTATTCATACGTACGTCACTCCTGGATACATTGAACCCCCGATTCCTATCCACCCTACACACCTTTTTCCTTCCCAGAATTTCCTCTCCTTCCTTTACCTAAAAAGATTCTCCACATGGTCTCCTAAGATGACAAGGCATTGAGGATTTAAAAAAAAAATCACGTAATAAAACTGCATATACGTATAAAAATTAAATTAACGTCACTCGTCCGATATCTGCCCGACCACCGGCCGCCACAGATAATCTTCCTTACCTATATAAATAAATAGATGAGGTATACATAGATATAATAATATATTATAGTTATATCAACTATTATAAAAATACTAACTCTATTAATTTGATTTATTTATTTAATACAAACGGCATAAATATGCCATAAACACTAATTACATGTCACAAATTCGTAGGAAGAATATTAGTAATAATTAAAAAAAGTGTATGCATAACAGTTAATTGTGGCATTATACTGGAAAGTGATACCAGAGATATAATACAAATAAAATTAATATTGATTAAAAAATGTGATAGCGGAGCCTTCTTGTACCTACCATCCGTGAAGTTAAATAGATCTGCCACATCTGAATATCTATTAGTAACTTCATGCAACCTAGGTACAAGCGAGTGTTTTGTATACTCAGTCCACTCCATTTTAAAAGGATTTTAGAAAGAGTGATTCTCATGGAAATATGAAATTCAATTCAACTCTTTTTAAGAGCGTTTAACCAGCGTTTACGATCGTGCAGGGCGGTTACAATGAGAAAGATTAATTATTCTCCGTACAAGCTTTTTAAAATTATAAATCAATATCGAATTTATTTCAAATTAGCTTTAATTTATACCTTCATCCAAAAATGCTGAAAGGCGTGATGATAAAACTATTAAAATAATGTACTTTTTGTAATTATTTTTTGATTATAAGTATTTATCATTTTTCAATGATGTCTAAATTTAAAAAGAATGTTAAAAAAATCTTAAATATATTAGTTTGTAAGTGCGCAAATAAATACACAAATGGACCAATTTTCGTCAAGAATTGACTGGTCAGTGGTTGAGTGGGCATAGCGCTTGGGTCCCACCCGAGCGTCGCGAGTTCGATTCCTCGGCTGGCTAAGTCCTCCATCACAACACAAGCAACATTTTCGGCTTTCTGTGGTGGTAGTAGGAGATTTTCAAATATTGTTGGGTTATTCGTAACCCGGGAATGTTTGTCTTTCTTTTTTAAAAAAAAAAAAAAAAAAACACTTTTTTTTTTTAATTTTTTAATTTTTTAAAAGAAAGGCAAACATTCCCGGGTTACGAATAACCCAACAATGTTAGAAAATCTTCTACTACCACCACAGAAAGCCGAAAATGTTGCTTGTGTTGTGATGGAGGACTTAGCCAGCCGAGGAATTGAACACGAGAAGAGTCAATAGTCTAAAATCTGATTTGTAAAAGACATATTTCTGGTTTTCTCTGGTAATACCCTCTTGATTATCGGTATTAAAAACTAAAAAAAAACTAATTTGTTCAACGGACAAACCAGTGAAAGAGTTTTTCAGCACGGGAATCACCATAGCACAATATCATATTCCTCATATTATTGTAAAAACAATGTATTATAGGTTGTTTAGGCTCATGTAATAATGGCTGAAAGGAAGGGTTATATCTATATAAAACAATAATCGAAATAACAGTAATTGTATTACATAATATTATATTTTTATAATAATACACACTAATTTGAATCAATCGTGCGCCGATAGCTGCTTTTAACCTAAATAACCAATCGGTCCTAACTGACAATATGTAACCTTGAAAACAAAAAACAAAGAGGCTTTGTGCTCCATTATAACCAGCCTACCTCCACCCCGAAGCATGTAATTCTTTTATTCACCACAATTAAGCTGTCAAGAACAAAGTAAAACTATTCAAATAGATGGCATGAGGCGAACTCTATTGTCCCATCGGACATACAGAAGCGTACAATCAGATTGAATAAGGCTTTTGTTAACCCTTGAATAATGTAAATTGTTACTGGTATTATGGCATAACTCGAGTAACGGGTATAAATCCTTCTTCTAATAAATGTTTAAATTATTTGAATAACTAATTGCATCAAAACGTTTATAGCAAATTTTTTCCATTATGTAATAAATGTGTAAATATTTTGGTGATGTATTTTACAGTCTTAAGTTTGGTTTGATACTGTTATAAAAACTAGCAGACCCGGCCACACGTTGCTGTGGCTAAGGAAGCACAACGCCATTACCCAACCTTTATAAAATCCACACCACCTGCTTCCGCTTGCCAGCTGACCGCTGCCCGCTGCCCACTGCCTGAATTGAATATTTGAATTTCTCGGCTTTTCACTACTATACTAAGCATGTTTTATACATATAAACCTTCCTCTTGAATCACTCTATCTGTTGGTGAAAACCGCATGAAAATCCGTCGCGTAGTTTAAAAGATCTATGCGCACATTCATTTTGAGCGACTTCATTTTATACTATGTAATGATTACGCAAGTTCTTTTTATGTGAATATTGCACAAGAGTTCCAAAAGCAGGTGAGACTATGGCATCCCCAATTGAGGTATTTTGGGGGGCCGAAGGTAGTTGGGAAGGATATGATATGGGGAAGAGAAAGATGCGGAATTACCTGGTTGTTCAGATCTGGCCACCAAACAAGGTTAAAGCCATTTCCAGCGACGTTTAAATTCTGAATGGTGGTCTTAAACCAGGGCGATACTGTTAATATGCCGGTATTAATTGATTGAAAAATAACACAAATGAATCAAACATACGTCATTTGATTTGAACCCTTTTTCATTTAGGGATTTGAACCCACGACTTTTACGAGAGTCTTACCACTCGACCAAGGAGGTCGTCATATCAATAATAAATTTTAATATCATTATCATTGTAATAAGTTTCCTATTGATTAGCATAATTTTTTTTGGTGCAGCTGGATTGAATCCATGAAAAAAAAGTCGGAAGAAATAGTGGTAGCATGTATTATCATTATGAACGTTTATAAGGGAGACCTTCACCCAGAAATGGCAAATCATTCTGATAATGATATAATTTGATGCCTTTTATAGAACGTTTTGCATAATTTCGTATTTTTATGATGCAATGCAATTTTTTTTCTATATGTTCTTTGCCACAATATGTTTTTTTATAACGTTGTCCCTCCTCAATACAATAATTATAATATTGATATACGTCCAAGATAATAAATCAAATTAATAGGATCAACAATTATTTATTATAATACATAACAATAAATGGCACTAGGATCAACAGACTAAAAATAAACTAATTTACAAGTAGTAAGGGTAGGCTGATAGGGGTGCGGCAAAGCCAGGGGCGTACGCTGAGTATGCAGGTGCAGCGAAAGCAGGGGCGGCAATAGAGGGGGCGAACGCGGGTCCGGCGATCAGGGGGGCGGACTGAATGAGGGGGGCGGCCTGAACGAGAGGAGCAGCCTGGAAGAGGGGGGCGGCCTGGATGAGAGGGGCGGCCTGGATGAGTGGGGCTGGGGCGGCGATGGCGAAGGCGGCGTTGTAGTTCCTGGCAACGACCTGAGAGCTGGTAGCAGTGACGAAGGGGGCGCCGGCGAGGAGGCCTGGGGCAGGTGCGGATGTGGTCAGAGCCAACACCATCGACAAGCAGACGATCTAGAACGTAGAAAAGGTGGTAAAAATAAGACTGATTGGTATATTTAAAGACTATCTAGTTATTATGGAGGTTGTGATTTTTTTGTTTAATTGGATCAATTTTTTTTTATGTTTTTGTAATTTGATTATTTTTTATCTATTTTACATAGCTCCTCTTCTCGTGTACAATAAAAGTTAAACACTTTGAATAAAATACATGTTTCTTTGCAATTTGGGTTTTCAAATTAACTACGAATTGTAATTTTTTAAATCGTGATTTTAATTCGTTGTAAACATGTAGTAGGTAGCAGAGTGTTTTAATTTATTTTTTTTATTATTTTTTTTTTCGCAATGCTGATTAAAAATACATATAAAGTTACATCAGTTACAAAGTTACATAAGGTTTAAACAAAGAAACAAAAAAAAATGCCTTTCCTCACCATAAAGAGACAATGCTCTTGTGTTTGGTGAGGGAATTCCAGCTCAATTAGTAAATTAAAAGATCGTGTAAGTTAGTAATAACGGCTATTATAAGCAAGGTTAAAAAATCATGTATAAATTTAAAAATAAAAATCACGATAAGTTTAAAAAATCATAATATAAATTAAAAAATCATTATCAATGAATGAATCATGTAAGTTAGTGACAAAAATTATTGTGATAAGTAAGTAAAGGATATGTAAGAAAGAACGCAAGATTTATACAGATATATAAACTAAGATAATGTCTGATAAGTATTAATTATTGCACGCTTACCACTTTGGAGAACATTTTTGGTTGATTTTTGAGGAGATAGTTATCACTGAAGAGAACAGAGAGTAGTATGCCATTGTTAAATTCTCCAAAGCTATTTATACTATTGAAGAGTGTAAGTCGAACTAATTATTCCGTTACCAAATATTTGTCAGTAGTATTAACTGAGGAAGTCCTCATCATGTAACGCGAATCAATATTTCAAAGGCTTGCGATTATCAAAGCACGCGTACCATTAGTTTTGGTAATTGCTATATTATGCGAAGAAGCACATGTCTTTCAATTCTCCGGGTCGAATTTAGTTTATGAAATGAGTGTTTGTTAAATGTGCCACATCCCTCAAGAGACACATTGCAGATTGCGATTCTAAGGCATGGCACACATTATTAGGGGATGGAGAAAATAATTGGTTAGGGGTAGAAGAAATGGAAAAAAAAGGAAAAGGAGCTTTAGTGTTCGTATCTTAAATATATTTTTTAATTATGATTTCATTTCTGTAAATGGTCGCTGTGATGAAGACCTCTACTTGTCCAGAAATTGATCAAAATATACCTATATATTTTGAGTACCTATTGTTTTAATTTCCACCTTGCAGAAAGTCTGTGAAATAATAAATTTTAATACTGAATCACGGGATTAATTTTTTTAATTAAATTAAATAAATTATTATAAACGCTGTTTTGCTACGATAAAATTTGGAGTTTTTCGCGTGATCGAATGTTTCCCGTGACCCTGAAAGCTTCCGGAAGAGTAAAATATGAAACACTGTCTCAAAATTTTCTTCTCAAAGCGAATTTTAGATACTTGATGTATCTAGTACCTACCGTATAATATTAGTTTATTAAAATATTTTACTTTAACGTCGCGTGCTTACACCATCTTTCATTAATACCTTCCCTGATGAAATGCCGAAGTTTTAAAATCCAAACAGGGTTCAAAATTTTTTCTAACATGTTAATTATTTTTTGGTTTTGCTAGGAACAAGGATTATGTAACTTCTCAACTTTTTATAACCTGTATTTTGACACGGTCAGAATTTAGACTTTAGAAAGTCAGAAACCAGAAAGAACCAGAAATCTGATAGTTCATTCTTAACGTGGCCTGGAGAGTTTTCCACATTTTGACAGCAAATGAAGATTGACATCAAAACGACAATCTTTTAACCGGTCGCATGCATAATGCAACTCGTTATAAATGCTTAATAACCGGTACTGTGTAAAAGCTTACATCAATCAATGGAAAGCCCAACGCTTGGAATGGAAACAGCATTCTATGCGAAAAATGGTAACCCGATTAAAAGAGAGAAATTTGATAATATCTACAAGTGTGCAGAAAATAGTAGGGTAAAAAGTATTTGAGAATATAGGGTAAGTATCTACAAAGGTGCACCACAGCGAATGAATTTTCGGAAATGTAAACAACACAATTTTTCACCGTATGCAAGTACTTGTTATGTTTGTATCATCTATTGTTTCAGCGGCTAAAACTCTTTACAAGCTTCTGGAAAGGATTCGTCGTAACAATTTGCTCCGGGCCATGTCATAAATACATCATAACAGCCTGTCTTGTTCCGTGAAATAACATAATTATCTAACCCCCTATACAATACGCTTATTTTTGAACCATTATTCTACAAATTTAAACTAAAATAGTCTGTTAATCAAATTTCTATGTCGCCATCCAAATTTTGTTTCGGTGGGGGCGATTTAGTTCATAACAATTTTATTGTGTTTTGTATAGAAATCTAACAAAAGATAACAAAGCGACATGTTGGCGTATTTGGTATTAATAACATATAATTCGGTATAAGCTACAATGGTATTATGATTATGCTTATAATACCATATAATACCAAGTTATGCATATAATACCAAGCGTCCAATGTAAATCCTCAAATACCAATCCGTATGATTGGGTATTATGGCAACTTATGAGAGCTTAAATATCATCGGACGAAACTTTCTATACATAGATGGTTATAACGACTATTTGGGGCTTTGTGAGGATTCCTCTAATAGAAAATCCAGGTTACATGTCCAAGAAGTTCTCAGTAAACACATGTTATGTTCTAAGCTGTTACCCAAGTATAACTAACGAACAGGTATTGCGCTTCAAAAAAATTCTCGAAATGCTGCTAAGAACACATTAGCGATTTCGTAATTAAAATTATGTTCCATTTGAAATAGGGAAAAGACATTTATTTTAATTCCAAAAATCGCACAGAATTGCTTCGCCCATAGTCGTTAGATCGGTTTATTCAAAGTACCTAACCAAAACACTTCTAAAGATGGTCAGATAAAAATATTGCAACCACATACATTGTATCAATAAATGATTTTATTATATTCTCTATGACTATTCAAATATTGTTATGATTCTGATATTCTTTTCGTGGGTTGAAGTTGACAAAGAAAATTATTTTGAACGTACTATTTTCAATAGAAATATCCAATTATATCTTTTTTTATGTGAACACCGTACAAGAGTCCCAACTGCTCCCAACCTCCCGGAACCAGTGAGACTCATCCCCAATGGGGTAAAAGGCTGTATGTGAGTGAGGAGGAGAAGGAGATGGGGAAGAGGAAGTTCTTTTCTGAAAAGAGATATATTACGTGAGATTTTTTAAATCTCTAAATCTAAGGACCAAGCTACCTCGGTTATAATAATTGTAGACTCGAAGTAGCTCATAAAAATATTTAAAATTCACCAAATTATTTGAGGAAGAAGGTGCTTTCGCAAAATAATAATTTCATTAAAATATTTTGAGAGTTGTTTATGATTTTTTTTTTATTTGTATCAAATAACCGCAGTTCAGAGCTATAAAACAATACTTTTCTTATTTTAACATAAATATCAGTTTTGAAACGTGTTTGCGTGTACGAGCATAAAATAAATTATTAAGTTATTATTGCTGTACCTTAAAGGAAGTCCACTTTTTGGTGCTTTAAAGTTGAATTATCTCAAAAAGATAGACCACGGAAGTCCACCATGGACTTTTGTTCAGGAAAGTGATTTTTATATTAACTGAATGTTTGAAACTATTTTCCAATTTTTACTTAATAATTAAGGTCCGTGAACGGCAAATTTTATAATTTAATGAATTTTTGGCCATACCGTAGATGCTAACCCCTTCTGAAATTGACAAACAACCTTCTTCTCAAGTCGGTTCCTCATTGTTGGGGATCGTGGCCCCCTACTCCATTTTCCAGTGGATAAGGCTTCTTCACTCCTCGCGGTCCTGCGCTGCATGGGGAGCCAATGTACCAGCCCTTGTACTAGACGCCAGTGATACTTGGTCACTCCAGCGCATTGGTGACCTTCCTCTGTTAAGTGTTCAGTTTGGTATCTTAAGATATGATGTAGACAGAGAGTTGAAAGCCAGTAAGCTCTTCCAGAGTGGACACATTTGTGCATCTGGCTGTTCATGAAATCCTAAGCATTTTTCTCCTGCACCACATTTGAGGGCGTCTATCCGTTTTCTAACGATTTAACAAAGAAAATATCCTTAAACCATCTGGTAAGCATACAGGTAAGGATCTACTTTATATGACCAACTTTAACGATGAAAATTTTGAAACTCTAGACCAGGGATCACCAAATGGCGGACCGCCGACCTATTTTGTGCGGACCTTTTCTTAACAACTGTTATGATACACAAAGACGCCACCCCTGCAAATCACTAGGCTACTCCCCTGTAGAGACAAACAGTTTCGCTTTCTCTCCGCTAGCGCGCCGCGCGCTGACGGCGGTTGAACGCCAGCCGCCGGCGGCCATTCTTCCCCAGACAGCGCTGCGAGTGCCCGTGTAGCGTGAACCATTCCGATCGGTTCCGGAATATTCCAGAAGACCGCCATGACGGTGCCCGTCCATAGTGACTGGCGGGAATGCCAAGTACGGCTAAATTCCTTTCACCTCACCAATCTCCAAGCCACCAACCTGCTGCAGTGAGTAACCTGAGCCATTTAATTCCTCTTTTAGAGAGATTTATAGAGATAGAGATAGAGCCCCCAGAGAGATTTTACCCTGTACTAACTTTGCCTGCACTATGTATCATTGTTGTTTATGAAAGAATTCTACCCAATACACCTGATATTTACCGTGGCCAACTTGTTTCACTGTCTCCCCCAGCCCGTAGGATTTGAGCTTATTTCAGGGATGCCACACAAACGCCTCAGAGATCCTACAACCCAGGTGATGACAGTCTCCTCCGCTCTGCTGACCGTTCTGAGCTAGTTTGTCGGCAGAAGGTAGGCACCTCAGGTAGGTGTACCTAACACAACACAAAATATTTTCATTAAGGATCTTAAATCGGAATTTGAAAACAGATTCTCAGATTTTAAGTAAATGAGAATGTCGTCGACATCCTCAGTAACATTTACTCTCTGCATCCTGGTGATGAATGGAGCAATGACGCTGTATATATTTTCAGCCGAGTAATAAAGCATTATTACTCTCCAGATGGAAATGATCAATTTCCAAGAAAATACAATTTTAAAACATCAAAAGTTTTTTGTCAAGAGTTTTGGATTAAAAAAAATTATGCTAATAAATACCCAGAATTTAAAAAAATTGCCTTGAAACTTCTAACCTTGTTTGAGTCGACACATGTTTGTGAAGCAGCATTTTCCATGAATTTCATTAAAAATAAATTCCGGAACAGACTTACCGATAAACATCTCCAAGATTTGATGACAATAGCCTGCACAAACTTTAGTCCAAACTTCGGACGGATAATCCAAGGCAAAAAATGACATTTTTCTCATTAATATAGTAAAAAAAACTCTTGGCACTACTTTTTATTCATTACATTTGCTTATTATTTAATAAAATAATGTTCTTGAATGCATTCGTTTCATTTCTTCATTGATATTGTATCTGCACATATTTAAATAGTACAGTATATTATTTCAATTGTTAAGCGGGGGGGGTAGGTTTTTTCCCTTCCGGACCGCGACGGTCATGATATTTAAAAAAAACAGACCCCATTGAAAGTAATTGGTAACCACTGCTCTAGGACCTTCGATCGGCTTCCACAAAATTCCTCATCATCTGATGTTTCGGTTATCAATCAAGAGTAATGACTAAATTTGATTAAAAGTTTTTATTATAGTTCTAGAGCTGTAATAACAAAATGATTCCGATGTTCTTATGAGAATCAATAAATAAAAATATTTTTTTCTTATTTTTATTATCCGCGTATCTCTTGTAGGGGAGCTTTGGTCCCTTTATTAAATACTTTTTGATTTTATAATAACGTAATGTTTTGTGAAAAAGTGCAATAAATATACTTAAATGGACTACCGTATTTTGTCCATATGAAAATTTTTGCTTTGTGTTCTGCCACCTGAATGTGTAGAGAATAGATTACGAGAGTCCATTTTCTTAAATATTCATAAATTGACATCTTTGTATTATGTATTAACTATGGCCAAAAAAGTTAGGAGCTTCAAACATTCAGTTAACACAAATATCGCTTTTCTGAACAAAAGTCCAAATTGGATTCCCGTGGTTTATCCTAGGTACAGATTGATGTTGATAATAAAAATTAATTATAAAGATTTAATAAGTTAATTCAAGTTAGATAAAATAAAAAGCATGTGTAAACAATATTCAAGGCTTTATTCTCGCATAAAAGTAGGTAACGTGGCATTTGGATGGGATATTTAGAAGATGTAAGGGTAGGCGCTGTAGGGAGAAGCGAACGCTGGGGCGGCGGCGTATGCGGCGTATGGTGAGAAAGGGGCGGCTAGCGGGGCGGCGAGCGGGGCGGAAGCCAACAGCGGGGCAGAGCGCAATAGGGGAGCGGCGGCTAGCAGCGGCGCGGGGGCCAGGAGCGGGGCCGGGGCTACAGCCAGGGCGGCGTTGTAATTCCTAGCTACCACCTGGTGGCTGGTGGCGGTAACGACGGGGGCACCCACCAGGACTCCTGGAGCGGGAGCGGCCAGGCTGCAAGCCACCATCGATACGAAGAATACCTGCAAATTATACACAATGAAAATTGCTGATGATTTTTATTATTAATGTGACTTGTCACTATTCAAAGGTGATGTGATCCTTCGACAGTGATATTGAAGAACTTTTTTTACACTTCCGATATATTTCGTTTTAGTAAGTTTAGGTGATATGATTAATTATAATTCTCATTGTCTTACCAGCTTGAACATTTTTGTTTGTATGTTGCTTGCGTCGAGAGAAGACAAAAGTATACTTCTCCAGTCATCCTGCTTAGTATTTATATGTCTTGCAGCTGGACAATGCAACGGCCGATAGCGTGGGGCATCCATTGGGCAACGAATCTTTCATGGACATGTTCGTGAATATTTTGTTGGTACCACCGAAAAAGTGTCTTACTTCGTTTCGTAAGATTACTGAGTAACTTTACCTAACTGATTTTTTAAATATAAAAACGTCGAAAAACACTTACTGAAGAATGTCGTGAATATTTTTTGCAATTGATAAAACCGTGTGCATAAAAACCTTACTAAATAGAAACGGACAAAAAATAATTTATGGAAAGAAATACACGTTGCTTATTTATGGAAAGATGGTTGTCTATCTGTTGTGTACATTTATTTATTTAACGCCCATAGGGCTTTTACATGTTTGGTAGTACAATTAATTCGTGACAGATGATTTTAAAACAGATGCAGAAATAATAAAAATAAAATTAGATAAAAAAGCACGCAAGACATTAAAATACAAAAATTCAGCGATTTCATAGGTTTGCAGAAAAACAAATATGTTTAGGAATAAAACAGATAAAGAAATAATAAAAATAAAATTAGATAAAAAAGCACACAAGACATAAAAATACAAAAATTCATCGATTTCTTAGGTTTACAGAAAACAAATATGTTTAGGAATAAAACAGATAAAGAAATAATAAAAATAAAATTAGATAAAAAAGCACGCAACTCATAAAAATACAAAAATACAGCAATTTCATAGGTTTACAAAAATACAATAGTTAGGAATAGTTTTGGAATACCTAAGTTTATTACAAAATCAACAAAATTCGCCAAGTTAATGTTAAATATGTCAATATCACCCAAGTACTGATTTCCCTACATTTTCCTATATATGATAGTGTGAAATCGTTATATCGGAGAGTCGGCAATGTAGTTCCGCTTATGAATGCTACAGTAGAATAGTGTATTTTGTTGTGTAGTTACTGTCGGTATTCGTAAGTTTATGAGTTGCAGGAGTTCGCAACAGTCAAATTTAGAGTTAAGTATTTTGAATAAAAATGTTAAGTCGTTTATTTTACGTCTGTCTTCTAGTGTGTGTATTTTTAGAATATTTAATAATAATCATATTTTAAGTCTTCTAGTAGGATATTTAATTTAAAATTTATAAAACGCGGAAATTTTTTTTGTATTCGCTCAATGTTATTAAAAATAAATTCTCATATAATTTCGGAATTTTTCCAAGATATTTTAAGTGTCCTATACAGGGTGTAACAGGACGTACCCGAGGGATTTTAACCAGCGATTCCTGAGCTTATTTTTATTAAAAAATGTACATATTATTTTGCTGTCCGATGACATTTTTTTCTATTAAAAACATTAAAAATATTTTAACATTACACGTCGCCACTGACTGGTTAGGATAGTGGTGATTTATAGCCTAGCGGTCATTTGATAACCGTTGCGTCTCGTTCTAACAGCGTATTAATACTCGAAACGTCGCGCGTATCGCTGACACCCGGTATATATCTCATAGCGATGGGAACAGTAGCGACATGTGATAGAAACATAATTTTTTAGCAAAATAACATGTACGAGTACATGTTTTACTCCAAATATGCTAAGGAATCGCTGTTTAAAATCCCTCGGGTACGTCCTGTTACACCTTGTTAATTTCTTATTTTTGAATATGTCCTAAAATAAACACCCTTTTAGAAACTAAATAAAATTATCTTTTAAATTTTTGTATTTGAAATATACTTTAGCATTTAAAAAATGAAATATTTGAAGCTTCAAACACGAAAAAGTAGAAAAAATTAAGAAAATCCAAATAAAAAAATCAAAAACAGACCGTTTATTAAAGGAATTTGCAAAAAAAATGTCACTTAATTTTTTACCTCGTACACGTAATTAAAAACTATAAAAAATATTATTTTAAGCATTCCCCGAGAATAACCATAAGAATTTGATATTTTAGAATTATTATTGCGTAATTTAAATATTAATTTCTCAATACATATTTATTTACACATGCAAAAGGCATTTATGTTATTAAAAAATATCGCTTTCACGGAAGTGTTATTGAATCCACAAAAAATAACGTGTCGGCTTTTTTCCGACAACCAACCTAAATTCACAACATGGCATTATTAATGGATTAAACGAACAATAACGCAAATGTTTTTTTGAGTAGAATCTATGAACCAAAACGTGAAATCACGCATCAAATATCACAAATCAAACTCTCATTTACCGGAAAACTGACTGTATTGTTGCCAGTTTTACCGCAGGAAGTTGAAGACATTTTATATTAGTAATAATTCGAAATAGAAAAGTTATTATTTGTAACTAAAACACCGATTAGAGGTTGGGAAGCTTTTTTTATTAAAAAAATGAGTGTGCTTTAGACTACACGACTGAAGTAAAACTTCACTAACTTATATCTCCTTCTCAACTCCCGTTCGCCTCGCCCGACCATTCGCCTCGTCCGATCACACTTTTTATAACGCTCTCGTCACGCATTCACCAGCGTACTCCCCAAGTGAAGCGTGCATAAAGATCCGATCGTTCGCCTCACCCGATCACACTTTTCGTAACGCTCTCGTCACGCATTCACCAACATACTCCTCAAGTCGAGCGTGCGTAAAAAGTTTTACTTCAATAAGGCTGTTTTTGTAAAAAAAAACAGAGCGAGCAATTCATACGCGGTAGAAGTGAAACCTTCAGAAAAACAAAGTAGACGTAAGTAGAGTATGAAGCTACGAAGCACCGCCAAAGAGAAGATCGATTATACTATTCCATTCTCTCGCAGGCTAATCCTACGGATGTATGCGTTTGTCTATTTTTAGTGTCGCTATATTTCATTTCATCGAGTTTCAAATCACAACGGCGCTAAAGAAGTTTTCACTTCAAAAATGTCATGCAGTGATTCAACATGTTGTGAATTTCAAAATAATCATCGTTGCAGCATTAGAACTAAAGTCAGAGAGATTCTGAGAGTGGAATAACACCAGAACGATACTGAGAGTATCTTCCATTCCGGAAGGTGCCGCAAGTATACACTGTATTATTTTTAATGAATTAATTATGAATTTAATTAATTAATTGTATTTGACAAATTACTTAAATATAATTTATTTGGGCAAACCGGGATTTGAATCCGCGACCTTGTTCCTGGACGCGCCATAATGGCCAAGAACCTTATCCCTCAACGCGCCATAATATTCTTTAAATTTAAAGTTCATTACTTAATATTAATATCAAACGCTACAAAGTTCATCGGAAGGACCACAGGAATCGAGGAACCGAACAACCGAACAACCGAGGAACTGAGGAACCGAGGAACCGAGGAACCGAGGAACCGAGGAACCGAGGAACCGAATAATCGAGGAACCGGGCAACCGAGGAACCGAAAATCGAGGAACCGAGCAACCGAGCAATCGAGGAACCGAATAATCGAGGAACCTAGGAACTGAGGAACCGAGGAACCGAGGAACCGAGGAACCGAGGAACCGAGGAACCGAGGAACCGAGGAACCGAGGAACCGAGGAACCGAGGAACCGAGGAACCGAGGAACCGAGGAACCGAGAAACCGAGGAACCGAGGAACCGAGGAACCGAGGTACCGAGGAACCGAGGAACCGAGGAACCGAGGAACCGAGGAACCGAGGAACCGAGGAACCGAGGAACCGAGGAACCGAGGAACCGAGGAACCGAGGAACCGAGGAACCGAGGAACCGAGGAACCGAGGAACCGAGGAACCGAGGAACCGAGGAACCGAGGAACCGAGGAACCGAGGAACCGAGGAACCGAGTAATCGAGAAACCGAGCAACTGAGGAACCGAATAATCGAGGAACCGAGCAACCGAGGAACCGAGAAACCGGATCGGATTCTTTAGTACTTTAGTAGAAAAAAAGCCCAATCCAACCCAACCAATACTGTCAAAAATTTCCTCTAAATCACATTATTTCCATTCTCAAAACTCGCTACGTTTGGGGTGAGTAATGTTAAAATGCTAGCTAATGCATTGGGTCATTAATGCTTCGATATAAAAATTATCCCAACAATCCCATCAAAATCGTAGTTACATCGTAAATTCGCACATTTAAAAGAATACCTTTTCCAGAGAATTTTGAATACACACCCTTCTGCTGTCGGCTCACGCCTTCTTAAAATATTTGTATATGGTTGAGTCTGCATTGAACGTATTTACTATTGCCCTCTAAACAAAACTATCATATTTTCTTTTCTTTCGAGCCTTATCTTTTACAGCCCGGTACACAACATTCCATTTCTTCACAGTCTGAACTCCAAGCGAATTTTTCAAATTTTTGTCAAAAATTCGCCTTTCTTTTTTTTACATTACCTGTACTCAGGAGGGCATGAAGAAAATAATTTACCTCAGGGCCCATGTCATCTTTCGGGTTGTTGTGGAGTGAACCTGTTACCCATGTTGTAGGAGGGAGGAAATACAGAGTCCAGCAAAACATTCCACATCCGACTGTTGAATTCAAGAACGGTCGTAGAAAATATCTACTTTCGCGAGATACATGTCAACTATGTACAAATGTTTGGTGCTCGTTTGACTAGTTTCCCGAATGTGGATCAGTTGGGGTCAATGACGCAAGTTCCTCTGATCATTTTCCATTGAAATACCGGTCGAATAAGAACACAATGCCCAAGAACACCCTCTTAAGGCACAAATTCATTGAAAAAGAATCTGCACATCTTTTTTTAGGTAATATAAAAATGCTTGATGGCGGTTTTTTGTGAATTATATTATATATTCTTATAAGGAACCTCGATTTTAAATTTTTTTCTCTTTCTACTTATTTTTTTAATAAAAATAAAGACACATTTGTACGAGTAGGTTAAGCATGTACTTACATAAAATGTAAAAAAATAAACATAATATATAAATATTCAAGGCTTTATTCTCGCATAAAAGTAGGTAATATAGCAATCGGTTGTGATATTTAGAAGATGTATGGGTAGGCGCTGTAGGGAGAAGCGAACGCTGGGGCGGCGGCGTATGCGGCGTATGGAGAGAACGGGGCAGCAAGCGGAGCGGCGAGCGGGGCGGAAGCCAACAGCGGGGCAGAGCGCAATAGGGGAGCGGCGGCGAGCAGTGGCGCGGGGGCCAGGAGCGGTGCCGGGGCTACGGCCAGGGCGGCGTTGTAGTTCCTGGCTACCACCTGGGAGCTGGTGGCGGTGACGACGGGGGCACCCACCAGGACTCCTGGAGCGGGAGCGGCCAGGCTGCAAGCCACCATCGATACGAAGAATACCTGCAAATTATACACAGTGAAAATTGATGACGGTTTTTATTAAAAACTGTGATTTGTTGCTAGTCAAAAGTACTGTGGTCCTTCAACACTGATATTTTGACGTTTTTGAAGTAAAACTTCTTTACGCACGCTTGACTTGGGGAATAAGCTGGTGAATGCGTGACGAGAGCGTTATGAAAAGTGTTATCGGGCGAGGCGAACGGAAGTTGAGAGGGAGATATAAGTTAGTGAAGTTTTTCTTCAGTCGTATGGTCTAAAGCACACTCGTTTTTTTTTTAGACTTACAATATATTTTGTTTTAGTAAGTTTAGATGATATAATTAATTATAATTTATATTGTCTTACCAGCTTGAACATTTTGTTTGTGTTGCTTGCGTCGAGAGAAGACAAAAGTATACTTCTCCAATCGTCCTGCCTAGTATTTATATGTCTTTCAGCAGGACAATGCAACGGCCGATGGCGTGGGGCAACCATTGGGCAACGAATCTTTCATGGACATGTTCATGAATATTTTGTTCATACCTACAGAAAAAGTGCATTACTCCGATTCATGCGATAACCGGTGAACGTAACCTAACTGATTTTTAAAATTTTAAATGCACTGAGAAACACAAATTGTAATCATTTATCATTTAGTAGTACAACATACTCATATATATTTTTTTCCTCTCCTGAATTACAAAATAATCAGTGCATCGTTAGAACCGACATTGTCAGATTCTTATCGTTGCATATTTTTTTTTCGAACCTATGTGTAACATTATTTTCAAGTTGTAAAAATCTCTTTAAGAGCCATTAACCAGCGGCCGAGAATTTAAATTTCGTCGAACGATAATCTTGCGATCGTACCTTTGAAACTGTACAGGGCGGTTCCGATGAGAAGGATTTATTATTCTCTATACCAGCATTTTAACATAGTAACTCAATATCGATTTTATTTCATTAAAAATTTGCTTTGATAAATACCTACATTCAAAAATGCTCAAAATCGTGATGATAAAAATACATATTAAAATGATGTACTTTTGTGATTATTTTTTATCGTAAGTATTCATAATTTTTCAATTATGTGTAAGCAAAATAAGAATGTAATTTTTTTTAAATATGGTTGTGAGACCGTAAATAAATAGACAAACTGAAGTATTTTCGTCAAAAACAACGGGGCGGATCATGTTTTTATGATTTTATTTGAACTAAATTTAAAATTCTGAAAAGTAGTTTTCCCAAATAATTTATTGAATTATTTTACTGTATGATTGTATGATTTGAAATGTATGTTGTATAATACAAAATTTTGTTTGAAAATTTAACAAATCTGCCAACGACCTAAGGTAAAACCATATAATACTAAAAATAAACATATTTTCTCAAAATTTAAAACATAGCTTTACTAGATAAAAGAATAGTCTTTGAAATCAATTTATAATTTTTTGTGGAAAAGAGTCAATACGTCTAAAATTTGATTTAAAATGACATGTTTCCGGTTTAGTCTGGTTATTCCCTCTTAATGTGTAATTTTATTAATTGGTCATTCTGATGCAAAATGTTTCATTGCTTAAATTTATTTATTTTAACTATTTTCATCATTAGATCAGCTTAGAGGTTAGAAGGGTAGCCCAAAGATATTCAAATACAGAAGAGATATGCTATGGTGTCCGCGCAACTGTCGCCGGACTACGCGCTAATTAGCGTAGTTTTCATACAAAAAGAATTTGTTCATTTCGTTGATTTTTTGAAAATGTGCATTAATATTGGTTAACAATATATTTTGAATAAGGAAAGAATTCGTTAATTTAGTTTAACGTTCGTTTGGTTTATTCGTTAATTATTTGTTCTTTTACTTTATTTGGGCATTACCAGAGAAAACCGGAAATACGTCATTTTCAAAAAAGATTTTAGACGTATTGACTCTTTTCCACAAAAAATTATAAATGTTCTTTTAATGATTAAATGATTAAATGATTGTTCTTTTATCTAGCATTCGTATGTAATAAATTTTGAGAATTTTTTTAAATTTTTAGTATAATAAGGTTATTCCATAGGTCGTTGGCAGATTTGTTAAATTTTCAAAAAAGTTTTTGTATTATACCACACCCATTTCAAATAATATAATCATGCAGTAAAATAAATCAATACATTATCTAGCAAACGTATGTTTTAGAATTTTAATTTTAGTTTCAATAAAATCATTAAAAAATATGTACGTACATGTGTTTCTTGACGAAAATTGGTCCATTTGTGTATTTATTTGCGCACTTACAAACTAATATATTTCAGATTTTTTTAACATTCTTATTAAATTTAAACATTATTGAAAAATGATAAATACTTATAATCAAAAAATAACTACAAAAAGTACACTATTTTAATAGTTTTATCATCACGCCTTTCAGCATTTTTGGATGAAGGTATAAATTAAAGCTAATTTGGATTGAAATAAATTCGATATTGAGTTATAATTTTAAAAAGCTGGTACGGAGAATCATTAATCTTTCTCATTGTAACCGCCCTGCACGAACGGAAGAACAACTTTCGACGAAATGTGGATTTTCGTCCACTGGCTGGTTAAACGCTCTTATTGGTAAACAATATCGGCGACCCCCGGAAGCGCAGACCCACATAGTAAAAACAACAGATAGCACATCTACTTATATTCCAATATCTTTGGGGTAGCCCAATATATGTGTATGTGTTATTGTTAACAGAAATCATTTAAAATTGTACTTGTTAAAGATATTTATGATACAGTGATACTGTATTGATGGTATCAGAAATTAGGTTTGTAAACTAGTGTTGAGTACCTCATACAAGAGGCACCTCAAATGTCCCATACAAACACGTAAAATGTCCCCCCACCTCACAATATGTATTTGTACCAACTCTTTTTTTTTGTATTACCACAAATATGAAGGGGGGACAAATATGAAGGAGGGACAAACATGAGGTGTCAGGTGGTTTGTTTTGTTGGACTACATTCATGTCATGTACGGGACATATATGAGGTGAGGTGTGAGGTGGTTGGTGTATTGGACTACATGTCATGTCACATTGTCACGTATGGGAAAAATATGAGGTGAGGTGGTTGATGTATTAAACTACATGTCATGTCACGCATAGTTTGGGAGAAATGTATGAGGTGGTGAGGCGTGAAGTGTTTGTATATTCAATGACATTTTGGCATTAGAACCGTGAGGTGGTGATGGGGTAAGCCAATTCATATATTGTGAATACCGCAGAAGCGTCCCAACTGCTCCGAAATTTTTATTTTTTTATTCTAAATTATTGTTAAGTGAATACCGCACAAGAGTACCAACTGCTCCGAAAAAAAAAATTTTTTTTAATATTTTTTTGTTTTAAATTATTGTTATTTGAATACACAAAACAATAATTTATGAGCACAAGAGTCCCAACTGCTCGAAATTTTTTTTTTTTTAATGTAAATTATTGTTATGTGAATAAACAAAACAATAATTTATGAGCACAAGAGAACCAACTGCTCCAAAAAAAATTTTTTTTGAAAAATATTTTTATTATAAATTATTGTTATGTGAATACACCTAACAATAATTTATAAGCACAAGAGTCCCAACTGCTTAAATTTTTTTTTTTTTATTGTAAATATTTTTTATTGTAAATTATGTATTGATAAGTGAATACCGCACAACAGTACCAACTGTGCCAAAAAAAAAATATATTATATATTTTTATTTTAAATTATTGTTGTATGTTATGTAAATACCGCACAAGAGTCCCAACAGCTCCCAAGGGAGGGAGGATGAGGCAGTGTTGAGATGAGGTGGATGGGGTTGCTGAAGAGGGGGAGGGATAAGAGGGGGAGGGATAAGAGGGGGAGTGCGGGGGGGGGATCAGAGGGGGGTTGCAGGGAGGGGATCAGAGGTGGTGAAAGTGGGGAGGGGGTAGGCCTTTTTTATATCCATTTTTCGTATTACAAAAATAACAGACACGGGAGGCGGGTATGGGTACCGCCACCCCGGTATTTATTAGAAAACCAACACCTCTGAACCAAGAAAATCAACTGAAGGAAAAAACCAGCCAACCCCCCCCCCCCCTCCCCCCCCGTAAGCGAAAATATTTTGTAACACCTCACCTCAAATGAGGTGGGACACCTCAACACCTCATTTCAATATTTGAGTACCTCATACAAACTCATCCTGATATCGTGTCCTACCCAACACTATTGTAAACGATGTAATATACTTAGGTACATAATAACATTACGTCTTATTGTTTAGAATATTATACAATGTTCATTTCAATCGTAATTATTAAGATTAAAATGATCCCAGAAAAACAAAAATCATATTTATTTCTTTGTTAAGGCGGTACATAATCCTAATAATTTTTGTACGCTCAAAACTCACATTTTAATCATTGCCGGCGAATCCGTAACTATAATACCTTTTTTATTTCCATGTCGCACAAGAAATGCGAGTTATGTATATACTAGATTAGTAAAAACAGTACCTTACCATTAATATATTTTACGTACAACGATTTGAAAACTATATAACCCGTTTTTTCAACTATAAAGTTAGCGGTAAGCACCAGATTTCATTTTTCTAGACGATGAATTAATAATTAAGATGTAGATGATTTAAAGTTTTCATGGGTCTTCCGAAATGGCACCAAATCTATGGTTGTCTGTTTGACGCCACCAGTCTCAACAAGCCTATGTTTTATTACAACAGCCAATGTATTTTGTATGGTGGCATTTTAATATTCAAGAACGCTAGGTAAAATGTTAGTATTGTGATGAACCTGTTTGTCGAATGGTTGGCGAATAATTTATTTTTATAACAAATATGAGCATACTACCGACACCGGTGGGGTAGATTCGATAGTGGAATTAAAGGGGTCTGAAGCAATTGGGGCTGGCTTTTCGAAGAAGGATTTATCTACTGGGGTAACGAATGCATTCAACAAATCAGAATAGGTATCGAACCATATTAGGGGCGTCCCATCAATCACAGGAAAGGGCCAAATCTGATGCCTCTTGGTGGATTTAGTACAAAAATTGTCCCACGTTTTAGGGGATAGTTATTTTAAGTGGTAAAAACACTTCTAACCTGGTCATAAATCACATTTTTATGAGGAGCACGAGGGACTTGACAACAGTTGGTTTCACGTCTGAAATCGGCGAGTCTTGTAAGTAATAGGTTACGCTAGTGACAAAACCCTAAGGTTTCGGATTGGATTTTTGTGTCTTTCAGATAACGCAGATGAAAAATGTGTTCGATCCCTTGTATTTGAGTGGGTTGTCAAGATCGATACATTAAAGCTGAATTTATCTCTTGATTTTACGTGTACGAGATTCAAGAAAGTAATTAGTGAAACTAATAAAAATTAATGTCCTGTCAGAACTTTAAATTATGTGCAAATTCAAGTATTTTTCCTGAAGTGCAGTTCGCATAACTGTGAGAATTTATGAGTGATAAATTAATGTAAAAAACGTTGGAAGGTAGGTTTGACATTGGACCTGCGAGATGGAAAGAGGGTAGATTGGACAGACATCCTTGAGTCGGAGGATAGGCTGGTCGTGGAATTTCGGAAAGAGTGTTGTGGCTCGCTGTGCACTTAGCGAAAACGAGAAGTGTTTGTTACAACTAACTTCAGTGAAGATTTTGCATTTATGGTGTAAGATAAAGAAGTTCGGTGTTGTGTTACTTAATAAAGATAATCGTTGTTAAAATTCGCGATTGCCGCGCGATAAACATTTAAATTTGGGAATAGAGACTTATTAAAGTATTGGACTCCTGTCATAATTAATAATAATAACAATAATATCCTTATTGAACGAGATCTGCGAGATAATAATAAAAAAATACAGACTCAGTGTTAATGCTTACAGTGGTTTTAAAATTACATAAGTACAAAAAGGGATATCAACTGAAAACCTTAAATACGAACACTAGATAAGTGAAGAATATAAAACGGTTATAATATAGGTTTTCCCAATAATCCGCCACTGGACTAGCCGTGTTGAGGCCGTAAATTTTAAGTCGACTTATAATTCTCGTAAACAGGCCTACATTGAAATGTAATCACATAATAGATTGGTTACATAAATAATAATTGCAACTTATCATTCATTATGTAGAGACAAAAATATAACAATAAATATTTACCTTGAGTAACGACAATGGTCCCGGATCATAATAATAATCCCGTAGAAAACATTCCATCCTTCATTTAAGGACAGTGCAACGAATAAAATAATGATAATAATAAAAATAGTGGAAAAATGGTGTTAATTCGGTTGAGAAGTTTTAGCCAGAATAATTAGAGTTTAGATAATAAATGTACAGTCAGTCGAAAGCTAGAAATGCAGTTTTGAAAGGAGGCTTTTTAAATATAAAGTAGGTCTGACGTTACCGTGTATAGTTAGGGGGGGAGGTTGGTAGTTATGATTGCGCAATAGTCTGGTAAGGGGCCACAGGACGTGAGAGAAGATCTTCCCACAATGCAGCTTAGAGAAAAAGGGGTTTTAAAATTACAGTACCTACATTAAGACCTTGTACGATGATAAGGAAAGCAAGTAGGGAGTTTGATCATTTATAGGGAGGACGTGTGATTAAGACGCGGAGTTGCGTTTACCCAACCGGGGGTCGCGATTTTAGCAACCACGTTCTTGGTAAGTCAAATAACTTTAACCTATATTACAGGACCTCACTGCTCGCAGGAGGGGAGGAGTGAAGAGAACGCTGACCCTGAATTGCACCAGCGTTGAAAGAACTGATGTTTTGATTATTCCAGAATAGGTACCAGGCATAATTCACAGATGTTATCAACAAGAACAGCTACCTTTTCTCGGCAGACAACTGATGCCGAGCGAGACCAAAAAGAGTTGACACGTGCGGAACCAGCGTAGAGGATACCTGGCTCTCACCCAGGGGGCTCGGGTTCGATTCCCGGTACCGGAACCTAGAAATCTATAATTGAATTAGGTACATGTACTTGTTTGCAGAGCGACGTGAATAGAACGCAAACTCTGGACAGTTAATTTCAGCAGCTCCAGCGCAGAGAAAAATTTATATTATTTAAGCAGCTGATATGGATATGTTTAAGTGTTATTATCATCTAGGGCAGTGACGTTTTCTCCCAGACAGCTGATGCCGAGCTGACACAAAAAATGAACGAGCAAGCGAGGTGCCTACATCTCGGAGATGTTGTACACTCAACCAAATGGAGGGCGTCCCGAGAGTACGACATACCAAATCGGAGGCGACCGACTGCAGCCTAAACATTTAAGCGTGAAATGAAACAAATAAAACTAACAGGTACTCTGCTGAATTCCTACTTGTTGAATTACGCCTTTTTAAATCTTTACGATCGAGCAATGTGAAGATGGCACCGAGGCCACACATACGTGTCAATTGGTGGTCCCCCGGTAAGGGTCTTTCTGCATTGTCATGTTGGAGGATGCTCACCATAGACTGATCGGGTCTCGCGAGGTGCTGGAAGCAATTCCCTTTCGCGGAACTATGTCGAGCGGATGGGCGCAACAGGTCGTATGAAATGAGATGAAATCAGTATGAAAGGGCATGGTTCGCTGACGGAGGCGTCTTGACCAAAAGCATCTCGAGTTACCAGCAAGGTAGTGTGGATGGAGGCATAGGCATGGCTCTTGTGGAGAGATTCCTGCAGCATCATCACATTTTTTAATCCTATCGACCTGGAAGCAAACGTATCTCTTACAAGGGTGGGGATAAGTCGGTTTCCAGAGGTGGTCTGTAACGCTAGGTCGGTCACGTGGGGGAAGGATCTGCCTGTCACAAGCTTACGCCACTTTGTACCGTGAATAGAGTCTTGATAAGGGACGAAATAGATTACCCCTTCTAGAGCCAGTAAAGTAGTTCCGGAGGTGTTCGATACTGGAGTTGTCTGGGAAAGGTTTGAAGGCATGCCGTTCTTCTTCTGTTATGGCGGGGTCCGGGTATCTGGTTTATCGTCAAGAGATTTTCCGGGTGCCATGGGTATAGCCTCATCATGCATTGGTCGGAGGGTCGTGTTCGGAGAGCTGACCACCTAGTCAACTTGGTCAAGTGGAGGAGCCAGTATTAGCTTGCAAAGAATTCCTTTCCCGTCACCATCCATCCTATCCTCTATCCCGTCCTTATGCTTCCATCCTAGGTATAAATTTGTGTTTACTAACAACAGAACATATTATCACGATTATGTATAGGGTATAGCCATGGAGAGCGGTGCAGAGAATCGCCAATTATCCACATGAAATGAAATATTCCAGGTACGTACATTAAAACTTATTAGGACGTAGAGGGGGAGAGATCAATTTTATAGCCTAGCGAGAGTAATAACAACAGTGCTCATTATGTGAATATTGGAGCAGTGTATATCATTAGAATCATAGCGGGGACAAATTTAGGATATTTTAGACAGGGCGTGTCCTTCAGACGTCTAAGAGATACAGAGTAATTCTTCCACACCTTACCTGAAAGAACCGAAAGTTACCACGAAATACATTAAATACCTATCCTAGATGTTCTAGGTGCTCCGAAACAAAAAAATTACACAACGTGGAGAAAAGGGTTTATTGTAAGAATTTCCCGGAAAACTACCTTTTACTGTGTTCAGTCACAGGGGTGGGAAAAATAAGACATGATTCAAAACATTAATGGCGAATCATTCAGGGTACGAGAGGAAGATCTACCAACCGGAGATCTGAACGCACGAGAAGAAGAAGAAATTTTAAAAGTTTTTCATTTAGGGGGGGTTGACCCCATCACAGTATCTCATCACTAATGTTATTGTTTTCTACCAAAGTACAAAAAACATCTGTTAACGCAACTTTCAACTTGCAAAACTTTCTCTTCTTTCCCACATATATTTCTTCGAGGCAAAATCGGGGAGCCGGCTAAAGGGCGCGGACTCTGGGTTTCGTCTGCGGTCGGGCCGATAGCCTTGCACATTGCCATTGGGACTGCCTGGTGGTTTGTGGAATACCTTCTCTGAACATTTTCTTTTTATGCAATTATTTTCTCTATGCTATTATTATAAATACTTGCATTATATTATTACTGCTATTTTTTTCTTTTTCCAGGCTTCCTCAACCGGGCGCAGCTCTTATTTTTCTTTTTATATACACTTTTATCTGTATATATTTTCCTCTATAGATTTCAGAAGAATTATTCTACGGGCTGCCACATTTATTATTCTTTTGTATTGTGTTAATGTAAGTACTTGCATACTGCTTTCTAACTCCGTATGCATGGACATTGGAGGTTCTAGAGTCGTTCAAATTAATTAGAGTCTTGACGTGTGCGGTGAAGGAGGAATCCATATGTTTCATTATAACGCCCGTTGGGAAAGTTGGGGTTCTCTCCAATGTGAATGCAATTGAAAATAATTTACCAGTGTTCCAAAATCTGAATCATTACGAAAAACATAACTGCACATTAAACGCTGATCATGACGACTGTAAATTTTATATTAAAATCCGTTGGGGCTGAAACTAATTCGAAAATAAATCAATATTGTAAAGAAAATGTCAAATATGACATGATCATTGCTTCGAACAGTCTGAAACTTTCCGTACAGAATTAAAAATCCATTTTAATAGCACAGTACGACTTTACAAGATGATTTTATAAGATGATGTTCTTATTTAGCAGTTTTTAGTCCATGAAATTCTGCTCTTACACGCTCAAAATTAAACTATAAAATCATCTCCGTGTCGGGTAGGTTCGGGAAAATTAACCGTAACCGATTTTCGTCCGGGTTTTGATTATCGAGGGCATAAATAATGTTTCAGTTCCATCAACAATGTAAACAATAACAAGGATATCTTTTAAATGCAAACAAAACTTGAGTTTCATTGACTCAATATTCATAGAAAACCACAATGAAATGTTGATTTGTGGGGTGTTTCGGAGACACATGACGTCAAAATCAGCAGATTCAGTTGTACCAAAAAACAGTGTCTTTATTATAATGGTAATTTATTCATACTTAAATGACGATTTATAAATTCTACATTTAAAAAAACTTGTATATTTAGAATCAGTGTTTTTGTAGATTTATATATTTTATGAATATATTTTTTGGGGTTCTTTCTTAGAAGATTAAAGGAATTTTAAGGGATATCAAATCTAGCTATTTTTGTTAACATTAAAAGGATCTCAACGTGTTATGATTAGTAACACCATATGTACTCTCAGGGGTGCTTTACGTAAAGCAATTATTTGTAATAATAATAGTGAAAAATTCAGATCTTATTAAAATGTTTGTTTTTAACGAGATGACCAATTTAATTAACAAAGTAATTTTTTCTTTCCTAGAATTTTCCAAAAATCATTTAAAAAAAAATGAGTTGTGTCCAATAATGATACATTATGGACACTTGGTAGTATACTTTATTACACTCAACTGATTATTATAATCAATTCCTTCAATCTTTAATTACGCTCAAAACCTGAACACGATTGCCTTATTTTTTTAATCTTTTATATCCATTTTACATAAAAAGTAAGACATATTCGTAGGCGTAGGTACTTACAAACAATATTAAAAATAAATGTAATATTTAAATATTCAAGGCTTTATTCTCGCATAAAAGTAGGTAACATGGCAATCGGTTGGTATATTTAGAAGATGTATGGGTAGGCGCTGTAGGGAGAAGCGAACGCTGGGGCGGCGGCGTACGCGGCGTATGGAGAGAAAGGGGCGGCTAACGGAGCGGCGAGCGGTGCGGAAGCCAACAGCGGGGCAGAGCGCAATAGGGGAGCGGCGGCTAACAGTGGCGCGGGGGCCAGGAGCGGTGCCGGGGCTACGGCCAGGGCGGCGTTGTAGTTTCTGGCTACCACCTGGGAGCTGGTGGCGGTGACGACGGGGGCACCCGCCAGGAGTCCTGGAGCGGGAGCGGCCAGGCTGCAAGCCACCATCGACACGAAGAATACCTGCAATAATAAATCACGGTGTTATTAATCATTGATAAAGTACTCGTAAAAGAGACTGAAAATTTTTGAACTTTTCCCATAAAAATAATAAACTTATTTAACGTCGTTATTGATGCTTTTTGATATTGAGCTTTGCAACTCCCTCAGTGATATTAGCAGATCTTTCAAACATATTTAACTTTAAATTTTAGTGTTCGATTAGTCTTATTTTAAAATCCTCATTTTCTTACCAGTTTGAACATTTTGTATATGTGTTGCTTGTGTCGAGAGAAGACAAAAGTATGTGCTTCTCCAGTCATCCTGCCCAGTATTTATATGTCTTGCTGCAGGATAATGCAATGACCGATAGCGTGGGGTATATATTGGGTAACGAATCTTTCAAGAATATTAATTTGGTTGGTGCCTTCCGTAAAAGTGCCTTACTTTGTTTCATTTCGGGTGATCGAAATGGTTCCTAATTAAGCCAATAGTTTTTTTTTAAATTAAAATGTCTACTCTTTTTTGTTATTATTTATTATAATTACTTACAAGTGACAAATGTAACGTCATATTTGGCCAATGTTACGAATTGGAAAAAAAAAATTCATTACCTTTTTCGAATTAATCCGTTTTTATTTTATTATTTTTTTGTGTTTAATCATTTGTTTAGTCGAGTTATCGAAAGAAACTCTTTAGACTCTTCGACGGCCTCCATGATCGAGGAGCAAGGCCCTCAACTAGCAATCCGTAGGACGCGGATTCAAATCCCGGAATGCTAATAAATTTTATTTGATTAATTTGTGTATTTCTAAAATTTTATTCGTTTAAAATAATATATTGCATTTTTGTGGTATATTCCAAAGTGGAAGATACCCTCAGTGTCGCCCTAGTCTAAAATCACCATTCAGAACAGACTTTAGTCTAGTGAGGAGGGTAAGGAAAAAAAAATCATGTTGTACATAACTAATAATAAATAAACGCCCGGGTTGCCGGCACTGAATAATAATAATAAAGAATCAAAACTTTGCTTGAAATGGCTTTAGCCGGGTTTGGTGACCAGCTCTGAATAGCCAGGCACTTCCCCATCTTTCTCTTCACCATCTTCTTTCCCTTCCCACTACCTTCAGCCTCGCGACATACCCCAGTTGGGGATACCATGGTTTCACTGGCTCTAGGCGGTCGGGAGCAGTTGGAACTCTTGTGAGTTATTCACATAAATAAAAAATTAGAAAGTTCTCTCACTACAGTGTGTTCTCTTAATGTTGTTTTAATCTTAAATATATTTTTTTAATGTCGGTTGCAATGTCATTATTTGAAAAAATATACAACATTCGATTATAAGTATCTATTACATAGTCGTCTTTTTGGACGGTACCGTGAAATTTCATTTGATTTATGTCACGAACAACACGACGGTTTTGTCCATACTTTGTGTGTATTTTATTAAACTCATCTATGAATGAGTACCCATAACTCCTCAATTCTTCGCAACCCTCTTAGCAGAATAATTATTTCATTTACTTTCTTGGTTATAATCACCAAACATCATTCTACTTCTGAAATTTTCTTTGTAGGCTGATTCAATACTTTCATAGTTTCTTTAATTATTGAGTGACCATCTTTGTACCTAAACTTAGAGGTTGGGTGGATAGCTATCGAATTTTCAAAGCTATCGAAACCAGTGTTGCCAACACAGCTTCTTTAAAGGTAAATTTAGCTCTTAATCGAGGACGTCAGCCATAGCTAATTTTTTTCGTAGAATCTAGTTTTTTTTGTACAGAACTCATCCACGAAAAATTACAATTTCAGAGTGTGGCAGGGTATTTATAAGAAAATAGTCTTACAGCGTTGGTCAGTTTATTTCTCTTATATACAGGGTTCACAGCTTATAGTAAAAACAAAGTTTAGGGAGGTTGTAGCACAAAGTAAAATCACTTAGAGATTAAATAATGTTCACTAACGTTCTCGCTGAACACTTAGCGTAATAACCTCAACAGAGGACCCGTGGTCTCTTAGTTGGGTTAAGGTTTTCCCGACAAGTAATGTCCCCAAGGGCACTGTTACTTGAATTCCCAAGAAGGAACCCAGAGGGCTCTCTCGACTGGGTACTGGGGAGTATTGGGAGAAGGTTAAGGTTTCCCTACAAGTAATGTCCCCGAGGGCGCTGTAACTTGAATTCCCAAGAGGACTAAGATGGTCTCTCGACTTGGTACTAGGGAGGATTGGGGGAAGGTTAAGGTTTCCCTACAAGTAATGTCCCCGAGGGCGCTGTAACTTGAATTCCCAAGGAGGACCAAGAGGGTCTCTTGACTTGGTACTGGGGAGGATTGGGGGAAGGTTAAGGTTTCCCTACAAGTAATGTCCCCGAGGGCGCTGTAACTCGAATTCCCAAGGAGGACCAAGAGGGTCTCTCGACTTGGTACTAGGGAGGATTGGGGGAAGGTTAAGGTTTCCCTACAAGTTATGTCCCCGAGGGCGCTGTAACTTGAATTCCCAAGCAGGACAAAGAGGGTCTCTCGACTTGGTACTGGGGAGGATTGGGGAAGGTTAAGGTTTCCCTACAAGTAATGTCCCCGAGGGCGCTGTAACTTGAATTCCCAAGGAAGACCCAGAGGGCTCTCTCGGCTTGGTACTGGGGAGGATTGGTGGAAGGTTAAGGTTTCCCTACAAGTAATGTCCATCATTTTTCAAGGCTTTATCCGTATTCCATATATATGTGCTATTTTCATCATCAAACATAGGAAATTCTTTGGAAATATTTCACAAGCAGCGAAAAACCCTATGAATGTAAACTAAGGGGTGGTTTTATACAGTAGCAGCACTTGACATGCGTCCTCAGGTCTTTTAAAAAATTGATACATTATTATAAATAATACCGTACATTCTCTTACTAGTCTTACTATTAGCTCTCTCGAAAATTTTAACAACTCCCTCTTCTTCATCCTTATGATCGCGTTGTACGCTTTATTCCACTCCTGTTGGCCCCAGTTCAAAGATGCCGGAAAATGTATATTGTTAAAATCATTTGATTTTGAAGGATAAAATTTTAGATTATTTATCACGATATTTAGCCTAAGGACTGCAATTTCGTAGCTTCAAATCCCAGCCGTGAGCAAAAAAAAATGACTTATTTAAAGATATTCTCAGCATCGCCCTGGTGTAATACCACCATTTGGAATTGAAACGTTGCACGAAGTGGCATTAGCGGTATTTGGTGACTAGATATAAATAGAAAGGTTCTTCCCCACCTACTCACAAGCCTCACAAAATACCCCAACGGGGGATACCACAGTCTCAATGGCTCCAGGCGGTTGGGAGCAGTTGGGAATATTTCGCAGTATTTACAAAAAAAATATACTGATAATGAACGAACAACACTACTATGATATTATTACTACTATTACATTATTACTACTATTACATTATTACTATTATTTCTTATAGGTACACCTAGATTACATTTTTCCATCCTCCAAGAAGAACTGAGAATGTTATAACAACTCAAATTAAAATTGTTTAATGTTAACCGATTCAAATGAATCTGCTATCGCAATAAAACCATTGTTCTATCAATTATCACATTAAAAATTCTTCGCTTTGTAGAAAAGTATCTACCAAAAATCGGATTTTAATATTGCTTAAAAAAATCATTCTACACTGCTGGCACCACCAGCGCCTAGCTCGCTAGCGACGCCAAAGATGGCAAAAAGGTGAACCATTCCGTTTCAAATACTTGTCCTGGCCGGCTGCTAATTATTATTGTTATTTCTTCTAATATATTATTGTTGTGGACATTTATATACTTATATTAAAAAAGAAATAAAGTTAATCAATATCTAGACGTGAGTGTTCTTGTTAACAAATAATTCGTGAACTTTATAGCGGTTAATGAACGGTAAGCATTAAACCCTTTTCTATAGCTTGTTCGATTGAAATTCGAAGATTTCTCCGTTTCCTCTCCATAATCATGTAACTTCGCCTAGGTACTTGTTCCCCCGAATTGTACTTACTTTTATTTGTAAAAATGATTAGATCAAAGTCAAACAAAAAACAAAAAACAAATGTCAAACTTGACATAAAGTCAAGTAATTCTAATTCTCTTTTTATAACACGTGTACAACATTGGATTTTTGAAAGGGGACGAACGTACTTTAAAGAATTCATGAGTTCTAACACTACATTTTAATTATTAATTTTTGCATTTCAAAATTTTAATTTCCATTTTTATTTCTATTTTTCTTTAAAATGTTATTATTTTTTTTCTCTTAGTTTTGCACTAAATTTTATTTATGTTTTTAATTTTGATTTATATACTTATATGTTTTAATTTATATAGAACACTTGAGTTCTTAACATTTAATCTTTATTATTAATTTTTGTATTTCTAAATTTTAATTGGAATTTTCATTTTTATTTCTACTTTTCTTTAAAATATGATCTTTTTTTTTCTCTTTAGTTTTAAGTATTTCTTAATATTTTTTGGAATGTTAAAATATTAAATGTACGACTACCACAACAAGGGCATTAGCCTAGTGTGGTAGCCAAAAAAAATATATCTGTAACTAATAAAAAATTTATGAAATAAAAAAAAAAATAAAAAAAATTAAAATAAAAATTTAAAAAAATTAGATGCAGATTTTCTTATTGGAGGAAACTTCACTAGTTATTTAATGCAATCGAATAATCACTCAATATTTATTTATTTAAACGCTATAAAATGGCTTTTACATTCAAGTGATATGTACATGAGATCACACAGTGGTACACAGGAGGGTATCAGTATCACTATAATAACAAAATAAGAATGGTATAGGATAATATTATGTGTTACTAAACTACTATTAGTGTACTAAAAAAATAATATCAATGTTATAAAAACAGACAACATTTTATATAAGTAGAATTAAAATATGTAAATAAAGGCGACTTGATAGAAAAGTCGCAAAATCAAAGTATATATATAGACAATAAATAGAGTAATTTTGTATTGAGTTTATTGTTACCTTTAAAGTTAATTTTGTTTGGAATGACTGCGCACTAATTGGTTCTGTTGTTTTAGGGTTGTCAGTTAAAGATTTAATGTATATTTGTTTTTTGTTTGTTTTCAACTCTGTTTTTTTTTTTAATATTTTCTATTGTTCATCTCTAAACAATTATCTTCATTTCTATCAAGCCTTATATTACCTCCCCGCCATTTAAAATTCCATCCCTTCTGATTCTTGACTTTGCTCCCATTTTCCAATTTATTTGAAAATTTTCCCATTTAGATATTATTGAAGAAAAAAAATTGCCTTCCTTTCTCCACGACTCTTGAAAGTTGAAGCCATGAAACTTATGTACCGTTCCGATAATCATTTTTCAGTGTAAAAACCCCTAATTCTTCGAAAATTTTCAAATAAAATTTACAATAATTGAAAAACACAAAAAAAATCATAATATCTTATTTTTAGGGAAAAATAATTTAAAAAATAAAATTGTGTTTTTATACAGGTTTTATTGAAAGAAAAAAATGTGCTGTTCGGCAACAATGCGTACAAGTAAAAAAAATGATATTTTAATATTTTGGCAATTGGTTTAGCAATGAATAATTTATAAATATTTTTTCAGTCAAAGTTGAACTCAACATTTCTCTCATATAGTGCGGATGTATCCGTATAACCCGGCAATTGTCACCTATTATTTTTTTTATTTTTTTTATCGTAGGCCAGTGTCCGTGTTATTTGTACATACTTCTTTGGGTGGTACGAACGTTGCAGGTCCTGTTCTTTTCTTTTCTCGGATCTGCGGTTCCAAAAAACTGCTACTCGATCTGCCAAGCTTACATTTTCAACCAACAACGGTAGGTACTCATGCGCATGGTGGTTATATTTTTTTATCGAAATTAAGTTAGGTTAGGTTAGGTTATGAACTCTTGTTTTTTTTCATAACTTTTAAAGACTTTTCACCGGGGTGTTAAAATTTCATTATTCTGAGTTGTCGTGGAACCAAAATTCGAGGTCCATATTGCACAACTCAACACCTCTTTGAAAAGTCATTAAAAGTCATTAAAAAATATTGAAAATATCCCAAAACCTAACATAACTTAATCTATTTAATCATTTTTGTTATTAGTTTTTGGGATTTTATGCCGTGTTGCGCTACCTCCTTCTTTAGCCAACGTTTCGGATAGCGTTACAGTGTCCATCATCAGGGCAGATGTGTGTGTATTTAATCATTTTTTTATACATTTTTTCATCACTTTTAATGACTTCATGTTGTGTTGTGTTAATTTCATTCTGAGTTGTCTGGTCACCGAAAATTCGATAGCAACGTCATAAATGTATTGTCCTTCCATAAAGTTGATTTCCATTACTTACCTACATATTGCTCGTACTATATATTTGAATTAGTTAAAGGTACGATGTTTCACACAAACATTAAATTGGTATTTTTTGGTAATTTTTTAAATGGATGGGTTCAAATTATAAATATGAACATTCAATTTAAATTACGCAATGATGAAAATTCATAAAGTTTTATCTCACTTGTATCGACTACACAACTAAATTGAACCTCCGAAATTTACAGCGTATTGAAAAATGTGAGATTTGAATTTTTGATCGGCAAAAACTTTATTGATAACATCCATAAATAAAATCTTCCACTAACCATTCCACGCGAAAAAAATTCGAGCGCGGTGATAAAATTCCAACAGCGATCCCTAAAGTTGTATGATCTACTAATTCTTATTTCAATTAGCCCAAGGAATTTGAGGGGTTTTAGATTTGATTTTTTGTAGCTGTCAAGAAGTACCCTAGTTGTTAGAAAATTTATTCCATTAGACATTTTTTTTACCTGTATTATTTTTTTTTTAAGAAAGAACCTTTAACGGGTTACGAATAACCTGACTAAAATTGAAAATCTCCCATTACCACCACAGTAAGCGGAAAATGTTGTTTGTGTCGTGATGGAGGACTTAGATGAACATGCGACGCCTGGGTGGGACACATTAATAAATATTATTTTGAACTGTGAACTATAGTTTTGTAACATTTAATTTTAACTACACAAATTATATTAATTTTTAATTGCAGCATAAATTGTAAATGCAAGAAACAACAAAAAGAAGAAAAAACATGTTTAATCAATATTCAAGGCTTTATTCTCGCATAAAAATAGGTAACATGGCAAATGGTTGTTATATTTAGAAGATGTATGGGTAGGCGCTGTAGGGAGAAGCGAACGCTGGGGCGGCGGCGTATGCGGCGTATGGAGAGAATGGGGCGGCTAGAGGAGCGGCGAGCGGAGCGGAGGCCAACAGCGGGGCAGAGCGCAATAGGGGAGCGGCGGCGAGCAGTGGCGCGGGGGCCAGGAGCGGTGCCGGGGCTACGGCCAGGGCGGCGTTGTAGTTCCTGGCTACCACCTGGGAGCTGGTGGCGGTGACGACGGGGGCACCCACCAGGACTCCTGGAGCGGGAGCGGCCAGGCTGCAAGCCACCATTGACACGAAGAATACCTGGAAATAAATATTAATTTATTAATGAGAAAAGGCTTAGAATACAAGGATTTTTCTTACCCCTAAAAATATTAACAAATATTTTTACAGTGTTTTTTTGTTAACTTAATTTTATATTATTTATCGTCTTACCAGCTTGAACATTTTGATTTCGTGTTGCTTGTGTCGGGAGAAGACAAAACTATACGTCTCCAGTCGTCCTGTCCAGTATTTATACGTCTTGTTGCAGGACAATGCAACGGCCGTTAGTGCGGGTCATCCGTTGCATAACTCGTCGTTACAATAGCGCCTGTAACGGCCATCACGTAACGTACATAATACGCGACGCGCGGTCTGTATAGCGACGCGTAGTAACCTACTTTATATTGACGGGACGATCGTGATTGTTTTTAATCGCGTTGTACGGAAAACGAAAGTGATGTCGAAGTTTTTTATCCTTGGACGGGATTTTTAACTTGGACCTCAATAAAGAAGCTTCGTTTTGTATTCTTCGTGAAAGAGATAAACTTACTGTCTAGCCACTTGGAATTAAGGTTTTGGGATTCTATTGATTTCCCTATGTTTGAAAAAACAATGTCGATTGATATTTTATTGTTCATACTTTTCGTGTTTTATTTAAGGACTACAATTGTTTTAAACATATAAATGAAAAATGTCATAAATAAGTTTTGAAATTTTTTAGAACATTATCTTTGTTTGCTCTGCTGTTTCGACGTTCAAAGCAATTATCAAATTGCGGATTGGCCACATGGAGACTCACCTAACCTAACCTTATAATATATCAAACCAAACCTAACAACATTTTGATAATGGAGTTGACCCCTAGTACACTATCTGTCATTATACTCGTAAAAAAAGCAGTAATAAAAGAGATTTTTTTAAAAATTATTGAACAAGCGTTTTGTATTGCCGACCAATTGCTTGTATTGTATTATTTTTTAAAAGGAAGACGAGAATTTCTGGGTCATAAATAACTTGACAGTATTTTTGAAAATCTCCTAATATCATCATTATAAGCGGAAAATGTTGCCTGTGTAACGATGAAAGACTTGGCAAGCAGAATAATTGAATCGAATCAAATCACTGATCAGTCAAACCAATTCAACCAACTTTCAAAATTATACTTTATTCCATGAATACGTTTAAATAGTACCGGGCGATTTGAGAACCATTGGATTAACTTTATGCGATGCTTTAAAGTTCAGAAATGTGAAGGGTAATCCTTTTAAAAAGCAAATAAAGTTTCGGTACTGTGGGAACATATTGAAATGTGAAGCTTTGAAAACAAATTGAAATAATATTAAGAGGTGTCACAACCAGTCTGACATTTACGAAGCACGAGTTAAATAATAATGTGTCACTCAACCCTTCCCCCTGCTACCCAGAAGAAAATATTATAAAATAATTACATAATTAATATTACGAAAAATAATAATGAAAATTTCGAATTGAGTTTAAATTAATTTGTTGGAAATGGGATTATTTTAACTGTATTTTTTCTTGTTGCCTGAAGTGATTCCTTAGTTATAGATATCGTCTTCTGAATCATTCCAAGAAATACTGTAGGTAATATATTTTTCTGAAACTTAAGATCCAACAAGGAGAAATATTAAGTTTTTCTCTCCACGTACACACTTCGGAATATTAGTTCATCGTTTACAAGTCTGAACTCGAGAGTCGTGAATTTTTCCGTTGCAAAAATGATCTAATCAAATCAATCGTCAAAACACTTCCCCTGTAATTCTCTCTTCTGATTACATAAATATGCATAGCAAACGAAGGGTAGTGTATGTAGCATCCCTACTTAAATAATTATTTAAAGCACTAAAGAGTAATTCTCTCAACACTTGCGATTAGCCTTTTTCGCATTTTTTCTCCAAACCACTTTTTTCAAGTTGGCGAAACTTATAGAGTTCACTTCATTCAAAGTTTAAATTAATTAAAGAAAATTTAATTTTTATGAAGATTAACCTCGACTTATAAAAAAATATTATTATTGGTCAAAGTTATTGCAAAAGGCTGATTTTTTTGTTAATTTTCATTTCATGTCCGCCATTTTTTCAATCAATATTTTTTTCAGGCGCATTTTACTTTCATACCTTTTTAACGATATATTTTTTTAATTTCAGCTTTCAGATAAAAAGCTTTCCAAGGTCTCCAGGTTTTCAGCCGATTTGATCGGACACTCCGCTTGCGGTCGCTATATAGATATTAAAATAAAATTAATAGTGTTTCTTGTTTAAGTCTACCTTTGCATGTAACAAAAATTTCATGAACGAAAACAAATTTTATCTGTGAATGAACGAATTGAAATAAAAAAGTAGGCTTGACCGTACTCTCCCTTTAAGTTACGTAAGTTAGGTTATTATTTTCTTTAAGATTAGATTAAATGTAGGAATCCAGTTGGCTGCTAATTTTGCCACAGGCTTAAAAATGTGTTTTTATGAATTCCAAAAGTGGCTTCTAATCTCAACAGAAGAGGGCGCCATGACTATTCTGAAATTTAGCGCCTACGTGTATGTTATTAAGGCTACTACTAATTTGAATTTGAAGGCTGTTCAAAAATAAAACTATTCGCGTTGTTACTGAGTAAAATAAGTAAGCTGCTATTTATTCAACACGAAATGTAGACCAGTGGTTACCTCCGGTTGTGTGAGGTGGTACGTAACGTAGTTGAAGGAACCAAATTAGCAGTCTTCGAACGTAAATACTACGTTAGAAATGGATTGTACATAAGTAAATTAAACCGTGAACTCGAGAATCTTGTTGATCATTAAACCATCATAAGAATCTTCTAGTAAGGTTCCAACGTACTGAAGTATTGGCGACAGAGAAAGAGACATTGATAAGTCTTTCAGCGTCCTTTGCATCAGCTAGTAGAGATTCAAAAGGAAAATCCTAGTGATTCTTAAAAGAGTCTATCCACTGCCGGAAATTTTTTAAGAAATTTGTAATTTTTTTGGAATTGTTACAAATTTTATATGTTATTTCTTATATATTTTTTTTCATATTTCTTATATGATTTATATTGTTTCTTATATGATTTATATTGTTTTGTAAAAAATCACGTCAAGGGTGCTTAATATTAAGTTAAAAGTTTGTAATATTTAAATAATTGATTAAAAAAGATATTATTATTTATTTTTTTGCAACAACAGCGTAGGTAGGAACTTACTTATTTTTGTTAAGATTATTTTCTTCTATTTTCAGTCCGCAGATTTGCGTATAAAAATGTCGTTGAAAACAGTTAACTAAGATGATATATTGATACACGTATTTTTATTGAGTTAATGAAAAAACGATATTAATATTTTAGACTACAAATATTTAGAGGGTTGCCTCTTATGAGCATACTTTAATGAAAGATTTTAATCTTTTTATTTAATTTTCTAATTACTTGTCCCTTTCCCCAAAAAGCAAACATTTGTGAGTCAAACTGTATCATGCTTATTAATACTGAAACGTAATGTCACGTGCTGTAAAATTTACTGTACGAAAGACTGCGATGGGCTCCACGTCAAAAGAACGTCAAGGATATTGAAATACATTATCAAGGTGAACTGATGGCATGGAAGAATTATGGTAATATGGTGGTGAGGACTGGAGACTTGGGTAGGGGTTAGAAACGGTAGAGTAGGCCAAAACCCCTACTCAATTATTATTCACAAAACTTTCAAAACCGTCGACACATTCCATCACAATCATATGTGGCTACGAGTAGATACAGAACTGCATATTCGTAATGACACTAAGAATTCCGTGTTTTTAAGGTGGAATAACTTATAGGATAAAACCTCGAAATGAAATATTTAATCATAATGTGAAACAGAAAAAATTGTCTTTGAATATTCTTCCTAAATAGACTTGTGAGAAAGTCAATAAATGTCGCGAATTAAAAATTGAAATTGATGTTTTTATATTTATCCAATACACTATCTAAAATTAAATTCGGGTAGAATCTTGCAGTCACGTATAAAGAAAGCAGACAAAAGAAGCCTTAATAAAATGAATGTAATGTTGGTAGTTCTTAAGCGAAGTGTGATACAGTTTCTTTTTTAATCGTAACATATTGATATTATACATCTCACTGTACAATTTTTTTTTGTTTTTATTTTTAATTAATTGATATACTTTTTATTTCCATCGTAACTTTATCTAAACTATTTGTTTTCTCATGTTAAAGTTGGAGGTACTGCCTTTATTATTTATGTTAAAGCCCTCTGGGCGTAAAATAAAAGAAATAAATAAACAATAATGTTCTCCAAATTGAGCTTGAAAAAAAATCATTGTCATATATTTGGTTTATAATTGTGTAATTTCTATTAATTAAGAAATTCTAAAAAAAAATTGTACTTTATTAAAATTAAATAGTCATAAATACATTGGGAATTCATATGTCAAATATTGGTTTATAAATGTGTAAATTCTAATTATGCAATTGTAAATGTTCTCTAAAATGGCCTGGAAAGAATCTCCTACTTGTGCTCTCACTAAAGAAACCACTCATTCACTCTGAATGCAATTATTAATGTTCTCCAAAATGACCTCGAGAAAAAATCACGTCTTTGCGATTCTTTCAAAGACATAAAGAAAGCATCCCGTCGTTCCGAATACAATTCTTAATGTTCTTCTTGTCTTGAAAGAAGCAAATTCCTGTGATATCTTGAACGAAACCATTCCTTTGTTAAGAATATTATGAACTAAATATACAATATGGCTGTCCTGAAACGGGTATCCTTCCCAGTTGGACAGACAAAGTATCATATTGTAATGTATTGTAATATATATGCATTCATAAATAATTAAATAAAGAAAAAAATAAATAAAGTTAAATATGACCGAAGGGAGTGGGGTTGGGTTAGCTCAGTGGTTCAATTCCTAAATATAACCGAATCTTTTCCTAAATTTTTTGTTTCAGATTTTTCCTTCGAGAGTTAACATTATCTTCAATGACTAAAAATAAGCTTATACATATTTTTTACATACATGGTTTGTTTATTGGTTCGTGCTAGGAGTATTACTATATTATGAAGGACACTTTTCAAGGTTTTTACATACATGGTTTGTTTATTGGTTCGTGCTAGGAGTTTTACTATATTATGAAGGACACTTTTCAAGGTTTTTACATACATGGTTTGTTTATTGGTTCGTGCTAGGAGTTTTACTATATTATGAAGGACACTTTTCAAGGTTTTTACATACATGGTTTGTTTATTGGTTCGTGCTAGGAGTTTTACTATATTATGAAGGACACTTTTCAAGGTTTTTAATTCTATTTTTTTTATTTGAATATCGCACAAGAGTCTCAACTGCTACCAACCGCCTGGAGCCAGTAAGATTAGAGCATCCCCTATTTGGGGTACGATGTGAGGCTGAAGGTACTGGGGAGGGGAAGAATATGGGAAAGCGGACGGGGGGAAAGTACCTGGCTTTTCAGATCTAGTTACCAAACACAGCTAAAGCCATTTCAAGCAATGTTCTAATTCTGAATGGTGGTCATACACCAGGGAAATACTGAGAGTACCTTTCACTCTGGAATGTACCGCAAATATGCTTTATTATGCTTTAAATAACACAAGACCAATCAAATTAAATTTACTGGCGCATGCGGGATTTGAGCCTCCAAATCGCTAGTCAAGAGCCTTACCGCTCGATCTCGGTAGCCGCCAAGGCCGTTTGGTGGAAGGCTTAAAGATAATAATATTAATATATAAAAAAAAACAAGGCAAATTGGTTCTTTTCAGAGGAATCAAATAATCTTTTTCTTCAAAGTGACTTAATAGGCTACCCTCAAGTAATTTAATTCCAATCTTTCCATGAATCTCGTAAGATCGTAAAGCCATAACAAGAAAATAAAATTCTGTGTAACAGATCTACAAGATCTAAGACGAAACGATTTATGAGTTACAAGAACAACCATCTTATTAATTAACTTAGAAAAACTCTACGCAGAAATCTAATAAGAAAGGTACAATTTAGAGCTTGAGCAATTTAAAAAAAAATGTTTTTAATTAACATTGGAAAGCGAGAGCTCAGAGAAACGCTCTTTAAGTTTATTGAATCTGAAAAATACAAACTAAAAAAATGTTTTTGTTCTAACCACCTCCATAACATGCCCAAAAATCAAACAATGTTCATTTCTTCATAAGTATGAAGAAAAAAATCAAAAACCCTCAACATAAGTAGGTACCAGTATATGTAAATACATAATACGTAATATTATTGTCGATAACACTATTCGACGAATCTCTCGCACATAAACAAATTAATTCATTTCGATGGAGATTATTGCATGAGTTGCACAGATTCTGTTTTCGACAGATTGGATTGGTGTATTCTGTCAAAATACTGCGGATTAGGTTCGCCATACATCCCGTTTTGACTGGGATGTTTTTGCATTAATTCCTCACAGGTAGCCCGGAGGTGGTTAGCCCGTTAGGTAAAATAATTTTTCCCAAGGCCTATGTGAGGAGAGGGAGGAGGGATATGGATTCTGAAGAGACCCATGTTGTAGGAGGAAGGAAACCCAGAAGCCGGCAAATCGTTCCACAGCCTGTCGAAATCAAAAACGAGTCGTAGAAACGAACCGCTCGCATGTGACACATTTTTTTTATTTAAAAAAAAATACACACATATACAGATTTATAGTAAAACATATAGTTCTTAAAGCTAATTACAATATATAAATTTCTTTTTAACAAAACCACCCAATTCAAAAGAGAAAAAACATTTCTCGTGCTTGAATTTTGGAGAGTGCCATTTTAAAGTGCAAATAGGTACAGAAAGTATGTTATTACATGTCAACCGTATACAAAAATTTTAAGCGCGCGTTTGGCTGTTACCTGACTATGCATCCGTGCCGATGGGATCAATGTCCTTAGAGCATACTCCATTGAAATGCTGGTAGAAGAGGACAGTATTCCGACCTTATGCCTGAAATCGGTGCTAAAGATTGCAATCCGTTTGTTAATATTAGAGAATATATCAAACGGACTGCCCGTTTCTGCACAGAGTTTTTGAGTATTTCACAGGTTTTTAAGTATTTTGGGCACCAGACCAGAGGTGGCTCCCGAATCCAACAGTTCGGCGCACTTGCGATTTATACGGGTCAGCAGTTGTGTACTGCGGGCCTTGTATACCCAGCATGAGAGGCTAACTTGGTTCTGGCTGCGATGGTGTCCCCGTACCTACGCTGGTATACGCCGAAATCCCCGTTGATTTGAAGCTGGTCACTGACGGCGAAATCCCGGTTGATTTATTATTATATCTCGGTTTATAATCTAGTGTGCATCTGTTCAAAAACAAACCTCTGAGCGGTGACTGTAATTAAAATGCACTACAAAAACAAATCAGAATATAGTTACTCTGAGAAAACATTTTTTGCTGCATCAAACAAAGCCTAAGATTACGCGGTGTACGGTGGTGAAGGGGTGTTCTTATTTAACCACCATAAAACGGGCGTATGCCTAGCATGGTGGTCGAAAAATCCCCAATATATGTAACCATCAAAGCAAAGAATAAAGAAAAATAATAAAGGGACTGTTTCAGCACTTAAAACACTAGTGTTACAAGTATTTTTTTTTTTTAATAAACCAATACATATAATATACAAAAAAACAAATACATATAATATATAATATTGGTGGTAACAATACCTCCCTAATTGAGAAATTCTCGTGTTTAGGGAGGGAGCACTATCAGATTGACAGTACTATACATACTTGACAGTTGTTATACATAGAAAAAATATTAGTTGGCATTTTGGTTCACAGTGGAAAATATAAGTTGGTACATCGTAATACATATCTAAAACTAGTTAATGAAAAATTTCATAATTCCTTTCGGATTGTATTTCTATAGGGAGTTCGTTAAAGGATTTTATGGATGAGTATGTGTAATGATGTTGGGCTGTTGTTGTGTTAATTTTAGGGATTATTATTTGTCCTAAGGTTCTCGGTCTGGTGCTAAATGACTTGGTTGTTAGTTTTTCTTTGTGGATTTGAAGTAATGCAGTTTTTTGATAAATTTTATTTAGTGGTAATACTTTGAATTCATCGAATAATTTTTGGGTTGAATAGTCTAATTGTTTCTTTAAAATAATTTTGTTGAGTCTTCTATGTACTATTAAAAAAAAATTATTAAAAAATTATTATTAAATTATTTAAAACCAGTGTGTCGATACAACACACATATTTGATTTGAAATCATGTAGGACACCGAATATTCAAAATTACAAGTTCATTGAACTTGGTTAATAACTTTTCGCAGAAATTCACTTTAAAATTAAGCACCCACGCACCGACCACCGAAATGGGTACATTTGGATTCTATAACATTTAGCATGTTTGCCTGAAGTTCTCGTCGCACAAATGGCTCTCAATATGTATAACTTTCGCCTATCTGGGCTACTGTCGCCGCGGACGCGTAACTTATGGGTGCGTAGGTAATTTCTGTTACGCAGTCCCTTCATTGTGTATGCAACTGTCTCGGGTATAAAAGATTCATAACAATGAAATAACGTCACACTTTCTTCAGGACTTCCGCGTGGTTAACTACTTCTATCATTCACTCAGCAGAAATATAACGTAGCTAAGATGTTCTCAAAAACTAATAAGGTAAGTTAAACTTAAAAGACACTAAAAATAAATTCAATATTAGATTATCTTGTTTTCTTATTAAACCACTTCACTAGCAATAAAAAGAAAACGGTTATCCTCGTATGAATGATTATAAATGACTTATCCAAATCACAAGGACGGGTTGTTTACAGAATTTTTTTAATTCATCATATTTCGAAGATAAAATTCAAGTTATGTGAAAACTCTATTCAAGTGTTGTTACTATCAAAGTACTGTGAAACTACAAAAAATGAGTAAAACTTTTACAGAACTTTAATTTTAACTCTGAAATTTGATGAAATATTCAAGTTCTGTGAAACAGCCCATCCAGTTCATATTCTTGAGATTTTCCTACTCCTTCAGGATGTGATGATTACGTTGAGAGCTTCGATGGAATCTCTCCTTCTTACGTGAAATACACATAACCAAAAACGAGGTTATAGTTGAGCTATCAGCTACAGGACACAGCTACTATCTTATCAACAAATATATACATGTTACATATCAATTAAAATCGTCACAAAAACAGTCCCTTCAAACAAATGTCACCACACCTTAAATGTTACACTAATTAAATATTTCTCATTTATTTGTATATTTACACACTGCAATATGTCATTTACGTCTTGTTAATAGGGTAAGCTGTAAGAAATTTATGTTTATTTTGTACGATAATTGTTTTTTTTTTATTTTGAATATTTTTTAAACATTAAAAAATTCTGCATTTTTAACAATTTTTTTACCATTTTTTGTGCAGATATCCGTGGCATTCCTCATCCTTGCAGTAGTACAGATCAAAGCATCAGGACACTACTTGCAACATCCGTTAATAGCAGCGCCAAACGCATATCCATTTGCGCCCGCGATTGCACATGGACTGCCCGCGTATTCTTCTGCGCCTGTATTCGCGCCCGCACTTGCACCCGCATTCGCTGCTCCAGTACCAGCGTTGGCTCATGCCTTACCCGCGCTTGCACCCGCAGTACCCGCCCTGGTTCCCGCGGCACCAGCAGTGGTCGGTTTGAAGCACTCCATCCCCTACGCTGTACCGCCTTTCGCAAGTCAAATCAACATCTTCAAGAAATACCTGACGCCTATTGTACCGGCTCCAATAATTGCGGCACCTCATTTCGCACATGCACCAGTTGTACCAGCTCCCGTTATTGCTTCGCCCCATTTCGCGCCTGCGCCAATTCTGGGTGCTCCAATTTTCAACCCTCATTTGGCACCACTTGCTTTTGGTAAATAAGGAGTAGAAATATTAGAAAAAATATATTAAATTGTTTTGCTAGTTATTACATTGTGATTTCTATGTCATTCTCGATTTGTTAGAAAATGCACATTGCCACTTATGACTATTTTATAAGAAATATATAAATTTATAATTAATTATCTTTTTGGTTTATTTTATTATTTAAACTCCCCTTAACGCTTACGATTAATTAAAAAAAATACTAACCGACATAACATTATTACCTACTAAGGTATGTCACAATTATATTCAAACGAACAGGTATTAATATTTTCGACAAATAATTTAATTTATATGACAGCTGACCAGGGCTACCTATATTTATATGACACTTTAAAATAATTATTTATACATTAAACTGATAAGTTAAAATGATACATTAAAATGCTACTTTCAACAGCTAAATTCATGGGGTGAGATTTGTCCGGGTCTTGGAGGCGGATGCGTCTGCCCACCTGCTGCGTGGCAGGCCGGATCGAGAGAGAATGGTTGAGGTAGTCCTTTTGACTTCTCCAGCAGACCTGCCTCAGAATATCGCCTTGCACCGCAGTGGGAAGGATGGATTCTACAGGACATACCGACCCCCAGATTCCTACCCATCCCTCATACCCTTTTCCTTCCCAGAACTTCCTCTCCATCCTTTCCTAAAAAGACCCTCCACACAGCATCCCCAAAGACGACAAAGGTCCTGAGGGGAATTATTTTCCTCAGGGCCTCCTGTGTGGAGCTAATGTAAAAAAAAATGACGTTAATGCTAGTTTCACATCTAGCGATAAAAGTTTTTTGGCTTGGCCTATTTCAGCATTTATCGCTCGCCATACATTCCCATTTCAAGCGATATGCTGAAATAGGCCAAGCCAAAAATCGCTGGTGTCTTTGACGCTAGGTGTGACACTAGCATAAATGTGTAATTAAAAAAATTATAGCTGCAATGAAATGATGTATTAAAAAGATACATGAATCATTAAAATGACCCAACAAAGATAAATACTAAAATTATGTATTCATTAAAATTATTCACTTTACTATACCTAAATAGTATTAATTGTGAAAATTAATATCAATATTAAAAAAAAAATAAAGCCTCACTCTAATGGGAGAACTTGTGAGGAGGTTGAAGGAAAAGGTTGTATGAAAGGATTTGTGGCTCCAAAAGGACCGGATGAATTGCGTGAGGAAATACATATTGATGTGCGACCGTTGGGAGCTATTATTGCACATGCGTGCTGATTTACAAACGAGTGAGAGAAACGACGCGTTCCCATGCGGCGGAGTTTCTCGCTCGCACAACAGAACATAGAAAAACATTGTCGCAAGAACCTCCGAGCAGGCTCCATTGCATACCTGCCTGTAAGGCCAAATCAACATACATATATGTTTTGGCCGCGTAATAGGAATGCCAATCGATATTTAGCAAAAGGTTATCAAATACATATGTAATTTATCAAATATTTTGAGACCAACCTAAAGGTGGCTGCCTTTTCGAGATCCTTTAGTAAGAAATACTCGGACTTCAATGGAACCCCTTAATTTGAGTCAATCTGAAATACGGTCATTCCACGGTCTGAGAGGATGTCTCAAAAGAGAAACATCACGTGAACAAACTCCACGCACTGGGAGGGTATCTCACTACTCCTGTAGAGAAGAAAGATAACGTGAGTCGATCTGAGATACGGTCACTCCACGCACTTGGAGGGTGTGTCACTACTCCTGTAGAGAAGAAACATAACGTGAGTCGATCTGAGATGCGGTTACTCCATGCATTAGGAGGGTGTTTCGCTACTCCTGTAGAGAAGGAACATAACGTGAGTCGATCTGAGATACGGTCATTCCACGCACTAGGAGGGTGTCTCACTACTCCTGTAGAGAAGAAACATAACTTGAGTCGATCTGAGATACGGTTACTCTAGGCACTGGGAGGGTGTCTCACTACTCCTGTAGAGAAGAAACATAACGTGAGTCGATCTGAGATACGGTTACTCCACGCACAAGAAGGGTGTCTCACTACTCATGTAGAGAAGAAACATAACGTGAGACCATTTGATATACCGTCACTCTACGCATTACGAGGGTGAGTCACAACTCCTGTAAAGGAAAGAAATAATTTGTGTCGATCTGGGAAACAGTCAGTGCACAATCTACGAAGGTGTCTCACTACTCGTGTAAAGGAGAAAAATGGTTCGATCTGAGATACGGTCACTCCTCGCAGCAGGAGGGTGTCGAGGTTGTCACAACTCTTGTAAAAAAAAAAATTTTAGTCGATCCGAGATACGCACATGGTCACTCCGCGTACCAAGAGTGTGTTTCACTACTCCTGTAAAGGAAAAAAAATATTCATAAGTTTGTGAGTAAAACCTCAAAATTGTAATATTTAATAAAATGAAGACAATAATAGTGAAACTCAATCGAAAATCTGGAAACTGAAAAATCATAAAAAAGATATTGGCACCTCTGGGAACTCCAATCCAGGACCTTCAGCTTTCCGGGCCGCGGCTCTACTAACTGAGTTAAGGTGTCTTTTGAGATTTTACTCTAAAGTTAAAAATGAAAATAAATTTTCATCCTAAACTTGCATAAAAGTTAATATATGTCACATATCATTATCATCATCATTACATAGTATAAAATGAAGTCGCTCAAAATGTATGTGCTCATAGATCTTTTAAACTACGCGACGGATTTTCATGCGGTTTTCACCAATAGATAGAGTGATTCATGAGGAAGGTTTTTAGATACATAATTTATCAAGGTTTTGTGTAAATTGGTTGAAATACATAATATATCTGGCCAAGCGGCAGCGGGCACCGGGCAGCGGGCAGCGTGGTGTGGATTTGATTTAACAGATTGCGTTGGTTATAAAGGTTTCGTTAGCTACAGCAACGTGTTGCCGGGTCTGCTAGTTACATAGTATAAAATGAAGTTGCTCAAAATGTATGTGCGCATAGATCTTTTAAACTACGTAACGGATTTTCATGCAGTTTTCACCAATAGAGTGATTCAAGAGGAAGGTTTTTATGTATAATACATGCTTATTATAGTAGAGAAAAGCCGAGAAATTTAAATATTCACTTCTGGCAGCGGGCAGCTGGCAAGCTGGCGGTTTGGATTTTATAAAGGTTGGGTAATGGCCTTGTGTTTCGTTAGCCACTGCAACGTGTGGCCGGGTCTGCTAGTTAGAAATAAAATGGATAAAAATTATCCATATCCAAGATAATGTAGGTGATTCTTAGTCGAAGTATGATGCAGTTGAAAATGACCGAATCGAATAGACTAGCTCAGTCGGTAAAGCCGCGGCACAGAAAGGGGGAGGTCCTGAGTTCGAATCCCAAAAGTGCCAATATCTTTTTTTAATTTTTCTGTTTTCGGATTTTCGATTGAGTTTCGAAAAAAAAAATTTTTTTTCTTCTGATGGGACCACGAAAATCGTAAACGGAAAGAATAAATCAAAGTGTCCTAGATTTTAATCTTATTTAAAGACCGTGAAGTCAAAATCCTAGATAATTTTAGAGGTTCGTGTAGTTATTATTCTTCAATCGTAACTCGTATCACGCAATACACTTGTAGTACGTGTTACGAATTGACTGAACGGAATTATTGTACAAAATATATTCTAAATTACATTTTTGCAGTAAATAGAGTGATGAAACTTCAAATCATTAGATTGATAAAAAACCTTCCACTAATATTTAAAAGATGGTGCCAGTTTTTTTGCAGAATAATTATAAAAAATTGTTTAAAGGCAGCTCTTCAGTTTTATGTGGGTTTCGTCAAATAAAAAAACATTTTATTTCTAGGTTGCTAAATTCTATTTATGTATACGATCAGCTAATCGGATGGTTTTTCAGATTGTGAATAATTTTTTTAAATGGATTTTTTCATCGAAACAGCCTACTGAAATCTTATTTTAACTGTTATAAGCCGCATTTTAATAGGTTTCTAGGGAAAAGTTATCTGATTACTGGAAACATAATCTTAATATAATTTTCACATTAAATTACTTTGCGTTCTTTACTCGTTAATTGAAACTTTTCAATTTTGACACATGACATTTTAAATGTTTAATGGTAGATACTAAACGATGTTGCCTGAATAAACATTTGGCTTCAGGCTTTACTCTACACCAATAAAAACATTTAAATGAAACAAGAATATATATTTTTAACATTTATTTTAAAGAATTAAAGGAACCGCTCAAATAAATTTATAATCGATAGGAAACATTTTCAGTCACTCGTTTAAATTTATTTTTCGCAATTCCAGGAAGTCATGGAGCATAGGATTTTTAGGGCAAGGTTTGTGGTGGGTTATGGTTTAGTTGGAGGTCACAATTGGTTCTTCGGCTGTTTGGCGTTCAGGGGCGCTATCTTCGGCATCATCAGCGCTTAGAGTAGGAATCTCGGAAGAGTTTTCGCTGTTTGGATCGATTTCTGAAACATTAGTTCTACCGGCGGGATCTTCCTCTGATTCTGGAGAAATTTCTTGTGCATCATCTACTGGTGCGTCTTCAACGGGATTTCCGGCGGGGACTCCGACAGGAACTCCAGCAGGAGCGACTCCGACAGGAACGCCGACTGGTGCAACCCTACCTGCTACTCCGACAGGTGTAACCGCGGGGTAAATAGATGGGAAGATGGCCTGAGTTTGAAGGGGGTGAACTCCAGCAGAGTAAGCCAGAGGTGAAGTAGCGTATCCGAAGGGAGTTGCTGAGTAAGACAGTGGAGCAGCTGCCAGAGGTAAAGGAGCCGCAGTGCGAAGAGCATAGGGAGCAGCCACTCCGGTCCTCAACAAAGGAAGCGAAGAATATCCAGGAGCAACGGAGTAAGCCAATGGTGATCTCAAGAAAGCTGGTGCGATGTTAGATGACAGATAACGAGCAGCAAGAGGAGCAGTAAGTGGAGCAGCAACGTATCCTGAGAGCGCCCTGTTCACGATGCTCACTTGGCTTGCATAAGGAGGGATGTTCTGAGGAACGGAATGAGCATATCCAACAGTAGCTGGAGCAAGAAGGGGTGCTGCCCTTCCGACGATGGGAAGAGCTGCCGCACGAGTGAAAGCTGGGGCTGATGCTGTCAGCGCTTCTGGAGCCAGCAGGGGAGAGGAGTAGAAGCCTCTGGTCAAGAGTGGAGATGATGCATAAACCGGGGCTGCAGATAACACTGATGCCAGAGGCAACCCTCCTGCGTTGACACTTGCGACGGCAAGAACAAAGAATGTTGAAATCTGAAACATAATTAAAACATTAGAAACATTATTTAAAGCGTTTATTTTGTTTATATTTTGAATTGCATTTCAAATAATTCAAGTTACCAAGCTCATGGAAGTCATTTTGAGTTTGGGGGATGGATCTCCTTTGCGTTCAGATAATCGAATGTGAATGACATGTAGACATCTCGTTGCCATTGGTTTTTATACTGGCACCGATCTTGCCGAAATGATTATTTGGTCTTACAGCAAAATACATGATGACAATGAACATGTTACGAAATATACGGTTTACGACATTTTTGTTAGAATACTTGCGAGAACAACGTTGCACCTGTACAATAATAGAATGCGAATTATGGTCAGCGTAAGAAAACATGGAATAATATGCATTTTTGCCAAACTTTATACTTCAAGGTAATTAAATGCAGCCTTTATCAGTAATGCATAGGTGCAATGTGATCGTAGACACGATTTATCGACGACGAATACATTTTAACAATAAGTCATTAATAGGGTCATTGTACTTCTAAAATTACATCCACAACATACGATATATACGCACATCTAAGAATGATTATCGTTCTAATTATACCAGTATTTCTGTGAATATGGTAGACCAAGTATGGAACCATTTATTGGATGACCAATTCCCCTGCCATAGGTCACCCCAAGTGGTTCGATACGTTTGGTGACTTAGCAGGGATGCCCGGGTTTGTCTGGGTCTTGGCGGCGGATGCTTTGGCCCACCTACTGCGTCGCTGGCCGGATCGAGAGAGACTGTTTGAGGGAGACCCTTTGACCTCTCCAGCCGGTCTCCCTCAACCCATCGCCTTCACCGCAATTTATTTATTTATTTATTGTTTCTTTACACTGTAGGTAAAAATGTTTACAATACAATTTGTTACCTCACTAGGACAAGCCTGTGTTGAGGTTAACAATAATTATACAAGTTAACAAAATAACACAAAATTATACAGATTTTGAAAGAACAATATTGTTGTATTTCTTACAGATTGAGATTATGGGTACCCAGTACCCACTAAACTGATGGCGCTAGGTAGTACATTAATGTAGACTTTTAGGGTGACCATAGTTTTGAGATCTGATTCAAAATAAAATAAAGTATTTTTTTGTTTTGTTTTTAAGATTAAGTTGTAAATAATAAATATAGGTATATAATTTAACATGCTATAGATTTGGCAGGAGGAAGATGAAAAAAAAAACAGTTTAAACAAAAATAAAAATTATTTTAGCTTATTTTATAAACATACTCATTTAGCTAATAATTTAGAAAGGACAAAGTAGAGAAAATTAATTGGCAATCCTCGACTAACACAAATAATTTAAGATTCTTTTTAAAAGTGTACAAGGAATTAGATGACTTTATATGTTCTGGAAGGCTATTAAATATGAGTGGAGCTTGATAAAAATAATTTCTTTGACCAAAAGAAGATTTAGTTTGAATTGCCATAAAATTCAGACCAGAGCCAATTCTCGTAGTACGAATTTGCTGTGTTCTTTCTGCAATATTAATATTATCAAAAAATCTACACAGCGTTTGTGTAATATATAACTGTTTTACGTTCATTACATTACATTCCTTAAAAAGTAAATGAGTTGGATATTTAATTTTTTTCTTGAACATAACTTTAAGAATCATTTTTTGGGCAATATTAAGTGGTTCTATATAAGTCTTTGCGCAGGATCCCCAGCACACTATATTATAAGAAAGCAGAGACTGGATTATTGCAAAATAAACATTTTTCTTTGTCTAGTATATGTCTCAGTTCTTTAAAGATATAGGTAAGTCTTCTAATATTATTTACTAACATATTAACATAATCATTCCATCTCAAGAATTTATCTATTTTTACACCAAGGTATTTGATGCTGACTACATTTTCTAAAGGGTTGCAGTTACATGTTTGAAAACAATTGTGAATAATCAAGTTGTGAGTTTCGGAAGGCTGACTTTTACTTGAAATGCTAAAAGTGATAAATTTGGTTTTTTGTGCATTCAAAGTTAATATATTATTGTTTAACCAACTATTTACCACTCTTAAACCTATATTACTTTTGTTGAAAGTTTCATTCCAAGTTTTACCTTCAAATATTAAGGCAGTGTCATCTGCAAAACTAACAATGTTACCAGGAATATTCAGACTACATAAATCATTTATATAAATAAGAAACAATATTGGCCCAAGCACACTACCTTGCGGGACTCCAAAGGAGATTGATTTACCCTCGCTTATTATCTTATTTATTTCCACTTGTTGTGTTCTGTCACTAAGATAAGATCTGAACCAGCCCATTGCTGTATTATTAATGCCTAAAGATGATAATTTTTTTAAGTAGCAATTCGTGGGAAACAGTGTCAAATGCTTTTGATAAATCCAAGAACACCGCTATGGCTTTGTTGCCATAGTCCAGCGCTCTTGTAACTTTGGTCAATACCTTTAAAACAGCATCACTCGTACCTTTATTTGCTCTGAAACCGAATTGATTGTCAGAGAGTAATTTGTATTTTTCTAAGAATGAAACTAATCTTGACTTGGCCAATCTTTCTATCAATTTTGAAAGAGTATTGAGCAAAGATATGGGTCTGTAATTGTTAACCTCTAGGTGATCCCCACCTTTGAAAAGAGGTACAACCTTAGCATTCTTACAATGAGTAGGAAATATGCCACTCTTAAAACTAAGGTTAACAATGTGAGATATGGGACCAGCCAATACAGAAACATGCTGCTTGTATACCATGATACTTAGGCCATCAATACCACAGGAAAAAGACATTTTTAATTCATTTATCACTTTTGAAACTTCATAAATGCTAGTAGTTTTAAATTCAAAGCTCTCTCCTGAAAATTGAGTACAAGGTATAAAATTGTTAACAAGACACATTTCGGTAGTTTTATTTTCACTGCACAATTGTTTTGCGAATCTAGGACCAATATCACTGAAGAAGCTATTTACGTGATTAGTGATTATATTTGGATTCTCTTCCATTGAGATGATATTGTTATTGATTTTTAATTTTTTTATAGACACTTGTTCCTTTTGTATATTTACAGCCTCTTTTATAATCTTCCACTGTTGCTTGGTATTTCCATTGACGTTATCCAGTTTCCTTTTGTAATATGCTTGCTTTATATATTTTATAATTTTTGTACACCAGTTTCTATATCTTTTGTAATAATCCAGCAGTTGAATATTATTTGAATCTGCTCGACATTTGTTGTGTAATTTGTCTCGGGTTCTGAGACATTTAATAATTCCATTATTTATCCAAGGTTTTATATATTTCATGTTATGCTTTACACTTTGTACAGACGAACAACTTTCCACATGCATTTTTAAACATTTTATGAAATTTTCAGTAGCTAAATTAACATCTTGCGATGACAGTACTGACTGCCATGATTCTTTCTTTAATTTGACTTTCAAAAGATTGTTATCGATGACGGTTTTCAAGTTTTCATTATCTTTTGCTATTTTATTTAGTGTAAAGCTCATATATCTCAGCAATATCACATCATGATCTGTTATGTCAGTAGTGAAGACAGCTCCCTGTGGTTCAAATTTAGATTTTACCATAATATGATCGATGCAGCTTGAAATGGTAGAAGAAACTCTGGTAGGTGAAATTATGATTGGCTTCAAGCCATGAAAAGCCAAAAGAGAGAGGTATTTTTGAGTTTTCATATCGCTCAAATCCAAAGTATTAATATTTATGTCGCCACATAAAATGATCTCCTTATTTTGTATAGATGTAGATTCAAGCAGTGCACTCAGCGATTCAAGGAAATTATCTATATGAGCCAGGGACGGAGATCTATAAACAGCTATTACACACAAGGTACTCGATATCTGCATTTTTAAGCAGTTTGCTCCAGGGAAAACAACTTCCTCAACAATCACGTGAACATTTTGTTTTACATAGGCAACTACACCATCATTTTGCAAATAGTTATTATTTGTGTTGTAAACTGCGTATCCGGGGATGTTAGGTATATTGGTAAAATTTTTCAGCCAAGCTTCTGTAAAAACAAGTACCTCAGGACGATGTTCAATACTATCCAGCATGGTTATGGTTTCATCAAAGTTTTTCTTTATACTTCTAACGTTCAAACAAAGCAAAGAAAATTTGGAGTGTTTTAAAAAGTTTTTGCAAGTTAAGGAATCTTCAATAGTTAAATTAGATTCTGTATTATCAATCAAGTCAATGTATTTTCCAAAATCGATATCCATTTTTTAATGATGAAAATATTTTTCGGTGCCTTTCACTATTAAACTTCTATTATAATCTATTGAGGTCATCTTCGTGTTTGATTTCCCTGATTTTCTTGCCTTCTTCTTCTTTCATTAGAATTGCTCCATTTTTGTACCAAATATATTTATATTTTAATTCTTTTCCTTTAGTTTTGGCTTTCCAAAGTAGTTCCTTGTAGTAAGGAGATAATGACTCTCCTAGGAATATCATGTTTTCACGATTAGAAATTACCTTCTTATTTGCTAATAATTTTAGTCTGGTTTCCGGGTTTCTCATTTTTAGGATAATTTTTTTTGGATGTCCTGGTCTTCTGTCATATTGTCTAATTGCCGACGCAATATCCTCTGAATTTATTTTGATATTAGCACTTTCTATTATTTTTAGAGCGGTTATTTTGGGATGTTCTTCAGTCTTATCCTCAACGACTGTAATTTCAATACAGTCATCAAGGTTTGACTGTTCTAAGTAAGCCACTCTGGTTTCCAGATTCTTAATATTTTTACTTTTAATTGCCAAATCATTTTTTAGACGTTCAACTTCTCCTTTAACCTCATTCATGGAGTCTAATCGGGTAATGATGTCGTCATATTTTTGACAAATAAATTCGGTTGTTTTTTGAAATTCTAACAATTTTTTGTCAATGTTTTCAAGAATTTGGGTTTTTATTTTCTCTAATTTTACATCTATGTAAGACGCAAATTTTGAAAAGCCATCTTCTTCTGTGCTAATGTCTTCAGGTAGTGTATTCATTTTGTTTTTGGATCTTGTGGTTGTGTATAAATTTTCTTGTTGTAGGGAGCCGGTTTTTTTGCTTGAACTCATGGTCACACTAGCAGTAGTTTGTATTGTATATTAGCAGAACTAGTACAATGCGTAAGTACTGACTGAGCAGTAAAGCGAGCAAGCTGTATGGACAGTGTGGGAAAGATGGCGACGGTTTTGGCCAATCACAAGAGCTCCACCAACTGTCAAAATATATTTCAATTCCACTGTCACTATTTTCCGAAATTAATTATTCGAAATTCACTTGAATAATCTAATTGTAATGTAAATTGTAATGTAAATGTAAAATTGGAGGGATGGATTCATACGTTCGTCACTCCTAAACACATTTACCCTCGAATTCCCACACGTCCAAAAAACTCTCCACAAAAAGCATCCCCAAAGATGACATTGGACTTGAGGGAATTATTTTCCTCAGGGCCTCCTGTGTGTAGCTAATGTAAAAAAAGGTAATATCCAACTCGGCCGCCATTTTAAACTGGGAGCGGAACGTAACAAACAAATTTACTGACAGATAAAATGCCAAATGGTCTAGTTAAAACTGGATATTGTCCGCTAAGTAAATAATCAATCATTTGAAATATTTTATGTGAATTATATTAACTTGTAAGATTACGTACAAAAACAAAAAACTTTAACCAATATAACCGTATACAATTACAGAAGATTGAATGCTGTCATTTAAAGAAGTGTTTATAACTTCCAAACATTCTACCCTTTTTTTTACATTAATTCCACACAGGAGGCCCTGAAGAAAATAATTTCCCTCAGGGCCTATGTCATCTGGGATGCTGTGTGGAGGGTCTTTTTGAGGAGAGGAAGGAATGAACACTGGTCTTGAAGAGACCCATGTTGTAGGAAGGAAGAAACACAGAGGCCGGCAAATCATTCCACAGCCGGGCTGTTGAATACAAGAAGGAGTCGAAGAAACGACCCGTTCTCATGTGACAAATGTCAACTGTCTACAAATGTTGGGCACGCGTTTGGCGTGTTTCCCGTCTATGCACCGGTGCCGAAGGGATCAATGATGCTAGTTCCTCGGAGCATCTTCCCTCAAGGATAGCATTCCCACCCGACGCCTGTACTCTAAAGATTGCAATCCGTCTGTTAAGATGGGAGAATCTATCAAACGGACCGCCCGTTTCTGCACAGAGTCGAGGGTATTTTTCAGGTATTTTGTAGCTCCAGACCAGAGGTGGCTGCCAAATTCAACCGTGGGGTAAATCAAAAATACATCATAAGGACCTACTCTCTAAAATGATAAAGTGTCCACATGAAAAACATGTATAACAAGCGGATAAAAGAACCTTGAAAACAAAATATCTATTCAGACTTCTTTAAAATTTTCCCGGAAAACTGGGAAAGAAATTATATTTCGCCTGTAATTTCTGACTTCAATTTATACCAAGAGCGTTTCTTTCAGTCTTAATCAAAATTTGATAAAGTAATATTTTATTTTTAACCTTGAAGCTTAAGTTCTTTACACCTGTTATAAAAAGTTCCTTTATCTTCCATTAAAAGTCGGTGACATTTAAATCCTATTGGAAGCTTCGGTGAAAAAACATCAATTGTACTTAAGAGGGCATTACCAGAGAAAGCCGGAAATACATTTTCAAAAAAGTTTTTATACGTATTGACTCTTTTCCACAAAAAATTATAAATGGATTTCGAAAGATTGTTCTTTTATCATGTAATAAATTTTTAGAATTTTTTTTAATTTTTAGTATAATAAGGTTATTCCATAGGTCGTTGGCAGATTTGTTAAATTTTCAAGAAAGTTTTTGTTTTATACCACACCCATTTCAAATAATGTAATCACGCAGTAAAATAAACCAATACATTATCTAGCAAAGTTATGTATTAGAATTTTAATTTTAGTTTCAATAAAATCATTAAAAAATTTGTACGTACATGTGTTTCTTGACGAAAATTGGTCCATTTGTGTATTTATTTGCGCACTTACAAACTAATATATTTCAGATTTTTTTAACATTCTTATTAAATTTAGACATTATTGAAATATGATAAATACTTATTATTAAAAAATAACTACAAAAAGTACACTATTTTAATAGTTTTATCATCACGCCTTTCAGCATTTTTGGATGAAGGTATAAATTAAAGCTAATTTGGATTGAAATAAATTCGATATTAAGTTATAATTTAAAAAAGCTGGTACGGAGAATAATCAATCTTTCTCATTGTAACCGCCCTGCACGATCAGAAGAACAACTTTCGACGAAATGTGGATTTTCGTCCGCTGGCTGGTTAAACGCTCTTAAGAGGGAATAACAAAACCGGAAATATGTGATTTTTAAATCAAATTTAAGGCGTATTGACTCTTTTTCACAAAAAAATTATAAATTGATTTCGAAAGACTGTTCTTTTATTTAATAAAGCTATGTTTTAATTTTGAGTAAATAATTTTATTTTTAGTACAATAATGTTTTACCATAGGTCATTGGTAGGTTTCTTAAATTTTCAAACAAAATTTTGTATTACACAACACACATTTCAAATCATATAATCATTCAGTAAAATAAACCAATAAATTATCTCGGAAAGTTTTTCAAAATTTTTATTTTAGTTTAAATACAAGTAATAATTAAAAATTTAATTTAAATTTCGTTTATTAAATAAAATCATTTAAAAAAAGATCCGCACACGTGTTTTGTGACGAAAATACTTCAGTTTGTCTATTTATTTACGGTCTTACAAACAAATATATTTAAGATTTTTTTACAATCTTATTTTGCTCAGACATTATTGAAAAATTATAAATATTTATGATCGAAAAATAATTACAAAAGTACATAATTTTAATAGTTTTATCATCACGCCTTTCAGCATTTATGAATGTAGGTTAAAATTAAAGCAAATTGTGAGTGAAATAAAATCGATATTGAGTGATTATTTTAAAAGGCTGGTACGGAGAAAAATTAATCTCTCTCATTGGAACCGCCCTTTACTACCGTAAGAATATCTTTCAACGAAATATGAATTCTCGGTTGTTGGCTGGTTAATGGCCCTTAACACAAATTTTGCGTTAAATTGAATATAAATTGGATTTTTTTCGAGGTGGTAAATAATTTTGTGACTTTTCTCTAGCTCTTAAAATATATTAATATACCTTTTCACGTAATCTTTCTAAGAAATTTAAGGGTCTTTGCGCATTAAAAAAATATATACCAGAAGAACTGGGTGGATCGTGCAAACCTAGGTAGCATATTTACAAATAATATTGACGACCTCCGTGGTCGCGAGGTAAGACTCTTGACTCACAATCGGAAGGTTGCATGTTCGAATCCGGCGTGCGCAAATACATTTTATTTCGTTATTTTGTGGTATTTCACAATTAATTAATTAAAAATAATATATAGTACGAGTATATTTGCGACACGTTCAAAATAGAAGACACTCTCAGAATCGCCCTGGTGTAAGACCACCATTCAAAAATGAAACGTTTAACAAGATCTGAATAGCCAGGTACTTCCCCACCTTCCTCCTCCCCATCTCCTTCCCCTCCCCACTACTTTTAGTCTCACCACTGGCTCCAGACGGGAGCAAATGGGACTCTTGTGCGGTATTCATATAAAAAAGGCACACATAAAATAATATAATATGGTTGTCATTATTCATTTTGTTGGAAACTCCTTGTTCAACTTTTTTTTATTTGAAACTAGCAGACCCCGCCACACGTTGCTGTGGCTAACGAAACCTTTATAATCAACGCCATCTGTTAAATCAAATCCACACCGCCCGTTTGTCAGTCCCACTGCTCGCTGCCCGCTATGTATTTCATGTATTTATTATGTATTTCAACCAAATGACACAAAACCGTAACAATTTATATACCTAAAAACCTTCCTCATGAATCACTCTATCTATTGGTGAAAATCGCATGAAAATCCGTTGCGTAGTTTAAAAGATTTAAGCGCACATACACCGTAAGCGACTTCATTTTATACTTAGTAAAAGATAAGATGCTGCACAAAAATATTGGGGTATTTTGGGAAGCTGAAGGGTGTAGGCAGCGAACGAGAGACGAGAAAGGTGGGTTTGTTTGTGTAAGTACCCAGCTCTTAAAATCTGACCATCAACATTTTAACGTCTTTCAGCAGAGTGACACCGAGAGTATCTACAACTCTGGAACGTGTCGCAAGTACACTATCGTATATTATTTTATAATAATATTTTCACACAACATTAAATTTAATAATTTGAAATAGGTTAGTTAGGTGAAATTGTTGAAATTGTTATTATTGTTCGAATGAACGAAGAAAGTAGTGTAAGAAGAATACATGACTCAAATGTGAATGGTTAAAGAAGTCGGGGACGCCCGAGGAAGACATGGCACGATCAAGTGAATGAGATACTTGAGTCGGGCCATGTCAAGAGTCAGAATAATAGAAGAGTGTGTATGAGACGACGTATGAATGTGAATGAGGTAAAGAGTGTGTGCCAAGACGGAGTTTTTTGGCGGTCCGTCCTCTCTGCCTACCCCTGCGGGGAAACGGCGTATTTATTTATTTATTTACTAACGCCCTTTTTCGGGGCTTTTACATATGAATAGTAAGAAATATACAGTATTTATTGTAAATAACTGAACTGCCTTCGTAACAATATTTTATATTTGTTTAAAGATAAATTGAAGATGTCCATTGACTTGGTATAATTATTTCCCTCCATTAGTATTCTGGACCAAGAGGAATACATGTGGTAGTTAGTTCCAGGATTAATATTGGTTAGTTTAACTTATACTGCGATTATGATTAAGACGGACATGTATTATGAGAAACGTTGTCGCACTTCATACCTCCATAGCATCTAATTATATTTGTATGAATTAACCCGATATAATTTTTTAACGTTTTTTTCTTTTTAACAGTTGTTTCGCAACTGAAGCTCGTTATGTCAAAAATATTATTTAATCTGTTTTGTTTTCACAAGTTTTGTTTACATCATTTTCACTCACGATCACTCAATGGAGACCGTCTGTCCTACGTTTGAAAAGTGCCTCTGATTAAATAAATGCCTTGTTCACGCACATTTTGTATTTGATCGTATGCCTCATTACAAACAAGTTGTGATCGTGTTAACACGTATCAACTCTCTCGAATAAATTAAAAATAGAAATGGAAAATTATTTTTTGCTAATTTATTATTCTGAAACATGTCTTTGAATACTGTAGTAAGGCTGCTCAATTTTTAAAATATTTTTGGGGGCTTTGATATCTACATTAAATTATGAAAGCAACTTCAGTTAGTTGCACTTCGAAACCCTTGTCACGAGCTTAAAATCATTTTGTGCTGACTGCCCCCTTTTTAGTTTTGATGGCGTTCTTACAAACGTTTCCTTATTAAAATTATTTGCGTGTATATTATTGAAGAATTCGTTTTAAACATATTACGAGTACTTAAAGAAAAAAACTATTATTTTTATTTGTGTCACAATAGCCCAGTAAACACAATTTGCTTCAATGTTTTTTTATTCGATACCATCGTACAAACACTGTCATACCCGTGTATACGCGTTTCGCACTTAAAGCTTGTCGAGTAATCGAGTATTTGATCATAAAGTAAAACAGATTATTCCTTGAATTTGTCACGTTCTATCACATCATTTCAAGGCCGTTCTTACCGGGTTTTTGACTTCCAGACGTCAATGCAATTAAGGGTACGAAAAGATTTATGGAGATTTTTATTCAAATTTATATAAAACCATTTTTGAATATTTTTTTTTGCAAAGGTCGTTCACTCTTTTTTTTAAATCAGGCTGTACCGTGTTCAAGCTGAAATTCCGTTATTTATTTCGGTGGTAATCTTTTTTGGTTTGGTTATTTGTATGAAGGGTTCTGCGAAGCACTTAGATCTTCATAAAGGACATTACAACGTGACATTTTATGTGAAAATAGCTTTAAAATACGTACATTTTGCCATAAAAATCAATGTATGAAATCAAAATCGTTTTTCAATATTTTTGAAATTCGTCACACGGTTCAATGATTTTTTATTTTTTATTGTTCACAAGAATTAACACATCATCCAAAGTATTGAAGAAAACATAGAAGTTTTTTTAGCATAACGGGGAAAAACTTGAATTCCTTTCGCGTTTCAAATACCAACAAATATAATTTTATTAAACGACTTCAAAAAGGTGGAGGTTCTCTATTTGACTGTATTTTTTTATTTTATTTTGTTATGTTTGTTACCTCAGAACTTTCGACTGGATAAACCGATATTGATGATTCTTTTTTATTTTAAAGCTGGTGCTTCCCGTGTCGTTCCATTTCAATTTGGTCCAGTTCTGACAATGGCATCTATGAGAAAACCATATAAGTCTTAAATTTGCATTAAGTATGTTCGTGACAAATGGACGAATAACTCAATATCACGCCAACCGATTTTGATGATTCTTTTTTTTTGGAAAGGATGTACTTCAGGGGTAGTTTGATGAGAGTTTGGTTAGGTTCTGATAATGGGATCTATGCCAAAATAACGGAACTCTTCAATTCTTAGGAGCAAATTAACGATACTCGGCCGAATCTTTTATAGGATATCCGGATCTTTGAGTCACCTACTGTAACGTCGTTATGGTCAAGTAATGTCTATCTCATATGAACGGCACGTTTAGTAGGTCTACCCATATTCAGACAAATTAGTGTACTTCAGATTCACTAAAAATCAAAAAAATAAACAAAAAATTTTAACAAAACAAAAAAACGACTTTAAAAAATGCACTAAAAAGTTAAAAAAATAATTTCTTATTCTTCTACAACTTAATAATCAACTCACTTTTTCTACTCATCAATATGTGGGTACGATTGTTATTTTTCGAGTCGGTGTCAGCCAAGGTAGCCGGCCCGGCGTGTTCACTTGACAGCTCCCCTCTCTCCCTCAGCGCCGCTCTCGCCTCTTGCCTCGTCAAGTTGCGCGTGCGACACAAGCACATTTCACCTATAACTACGTATGTAGTTACAAACCTATCTTGGCTGACACCGACTCCAAAAATAACAATCGTACCTACATATTGATAAGCAGAAAAATAAGTTGATTATTAAGTTGTAGAAGAATACAAAATTATTTTTTTTACTTTTCAGTGCATTTTTTGAAGCAGTTTTTTTCGTTTTTTTTTAATTTTTTTACGTTCAAGGTTAGTAGAAAACATTTTAATGTGCATTTTCTACGATCCTTGATTTACAGCTACTTCTATAAAATATTTAAAACTGATATTGAATGCTTACATGGACCTGTTTCAATCTAATTAGTTACAAAAATTCACTCTCTCGGAAAAAAATAAACATATATTTCAAGAATAGCTTAATTTTTATTTAAAAATACGTTAACAAAACATGTTCAATCATTAATTATTGGGTTTAGGTCTTCACTTAGCGGGAACGGGTTCGGCAGCTGCAGCAGCCACGGGTGCTACAGGTGCGGCCTGGGGAGCAGCGACTGGGGCATTCAGAGGTGCTGCAATTGGTGCCGCTAGGGGTGCTGCAAGGGGCGCCGCAATGGGTGCCGCAAGGGGTGCCGCAACAGGTGCCGCTAGGGGTGCCGTGGTGTAGGCGAGTGGAGCTCCCAGAGATGCGACATTGTAAGCCAGAGGCGCTCCAAGGGGAGCGGCATTGTAAGCAAGACGAGCTCCGAGTGGCAGACCATTGTAAGCCAAAGGTCCTCCGAAAGGTGCAGCAGTGTAGGCTAGTGGAGCTCCTAGGGATCCAGCGGTATAAGCGAGAGAAGCTCCCAAATAGGGAGAGGCTACGTAACGTGCAGCGAAGGGAGAGGCGAAACCAGATACAGCTCGGTTAACGATGTTAACTTGGCTGGCAAACGGAGGGATGTTCTGAGGTACTGAGGTGGCGTATCCCACTTGGACTGGAGCAGAAAGGAACTGGGCAGATGGCAGAGCCAGGGGAGCAGCAAGAGGAGCGGCTACCACAGGAGCAGAAAGTAATCCAGCGTTTGCTACTGCCATGGTGGCAAAGAGGAATGCGCAAATCTGGAATTAAAAAAAAATATTAAAAAGTTGTTTTTAACTTGTGAACCAAAATATAGCGGTTTTCATTTCGTTATTTTACAATACTCAATAGAACAATTTCTGTACCATCTTTGTAGCGGCCATTTTTGTGGTTGTTGGTAGGCTGTTGCTTGTACGATTGACGATCTGAAAATATAATACTTCTTTAGAACAGCCTTCTGTTTTTATACCCCCAAACAAATTCGACGGTAACATTTACAAAACATCTCATTGTAATGTACCGATTGGATTAATGTTGAAACCGTCGTAGCAATAATTGACTTGCATGCATACATAAGCATTTTGTATCGTTTTGAACATATTAATATAAAGATGCTCCTTACAAAACGAGATTTTTTCAGTGTTAACAACACGTGTATCTATTGTATAATTCTTGCCAAAATATCTTAGTCAACATACTCATTATATTCTGATATTTTTTTCTGGATAAATAAATATCTTTTTTTAGGGCTTCCTTTGAAGATATTTTAGTCACGACAAAGCACTTCGTTAGTATCCTAATAATATTTGTTTCTTAAATAATTTATTTTCTTAATTAAATTTCAGTACAATTTTTTAAAATTGGATAAAAATGATTGCTTTTCATTTAAAGAAATGGGCCAATTAGTTTTTTACGAAAATTTATTCCCGATTAAATAGCCCGAGTTTCAACAACCTCTTCACAATCATTTTTCCTCGTTCCAGAGATCAATTGAAAAAAAATTAACATTTAAAAAAACGCATTCCAGAGGGCAATGGCTATTTTTTCACACAGAAGTCCTGAGAAATATCTTTTTTGAAAATTATGGAGAGGAAACTCTGGGAAGGAAAAAGGTATGAGGGGTGGGTAGGAATCTGGGTTTCAATGTGTCCAGGAGTAATGGACGTATTAATCGATTCCTCCCATTGCGGTGCAAGGCTGGTAGACAGTCTGGCTGGAGATTTCAAAGGGTCTCCCTCAACGACCCTCTCCCGATCCATCTCACCACGCAATAGGTGGACAAACGCATCCGCCGCAAAGATCTAGACAAACCTCACCCAATGAACCCGGGCACCCCTCATAGCAAACCACCTGGGGTGATCTGGGGCAGGGGTGTTGATTATCCAATAAAAGGTTAACGGGAGGGCGGTACCCATACCCGCCTCCCGAATTGATCTACATAACCTACGTGACCTACATAATATATTGGAATTAATTGTGTAGGTACTACTGAGGCAATATATTATTCATCAATAGATTTTTTTGCAATATTACACAGTTTGTTCTTTAAAATCATTGATTATATTGATGAAAAGGTCACTGCTAAGCTACTATTCAGGATTTCTTCTGGAAAGCAGCTGGTTTTCAGCAGTGCCTCCAATGCCCAAGAAGAGTGCCTGAAATATAAGTACAGGAAAAATATAATTAAATTACTGATTTTTCTCTAGCAGTTATAAAGCCGGTAGCTTTACCGGAGTTTTACACTTATAAAAAATTTGTTTATCATACTTTAAAAAAATCGAACAATTTACAATTTACTTGTATGCGTTTTTTTCACACTAGCTCCACTCAGGAGGCCCCAATGAAAATAATTTCTCTCAGAGCCTGTGCATCTTTGGGAATGCTGTGGGAATTCTTAAGGCTCTGCAACCGAGCCCGAAAAGAAGAAGATGGAGAGATACGAAATTACGAATGTTAGAGGAGAGCGCTAACATTTACAGCGACAAAATCGATGCGAAAATTTCGAAAATGTTTAATAAAACACGACTCGTTTAAAATAGAGCAAAAATCTCGCACATTATCTTAAACAGCATTTAAAGAAACACAGTGAATTTTTTCATACATATAACTTGTAAAATAACTGAAACAAACGTGTTAACAATAATTTTTGGAGCATACTTTGCGATTTTTTTCTATCGAGAGAATTTTATATAATTTGCGTTTCGGCGCGGGCAAAGTCTAGATATTATCTTCAAGAATAACATATATATATTTTTTATAGCTTTAAAACTAAAACTTACCGTGTTTAAGGGAAATATGTAATAAATCGGTACAAATCCGGGTTGCGGGTCCTTAAGGGAAGGAAGGAGAGGAAGTTCTGGGACGAAAACATACACGTATCTAGGGGTCAGCGGGTTTAGGAGTAACGGACGTATTAATCCATCCCTCTTACTGCGGTACAAGGCGATGGGTCGCGAGAGTCCAGCTGGAGAGTTCAAATTCTCTCCCTCAACCAATCTCTCCCGATCTGTAAGTTAACAGATGCATCCGCCGCTATGACCTAGACAAACCTAACTCCTTGAACCAGGTTACCTACGCTAAGTCACCAAACGCAGTGATCTACTTGGAGTGATCTATGGCGGAGATGTTGATTAACCAATAAATGGTTCCCAGGACGACGGAACTCATACCTGCCTCCTAATTGAATTACGTTAATTTATTTTAAATATAAGGGAACGTACCCATAATACGTGACCAACTTTTTGCAATTTTTAAATAAACTGGCAGCTACACCGCGTAACAGACTGCGTTGATAGCCTGAAGTGTGGCCACTGTCTATATGATCACATAACTTCCAAGTACCAAGCAGACTTGCCAAAGTTGGCCACGACCGTGGACTAAAAATTAAAAAACTAATACTAAAAATTAAAAAATTTTCAAAAAATTATTAAAAATAATAATTAATTAAAAATACGCAACCTGTTATTATTAAAGAAATTCAGCATGCTATTAGAGAATAGATACCTACTAATATAAAACAATTTTAAGATAAAATTAAATGGCTAAAAGTAAACTCCCTTACATTAAATGTTAATAAAACTAAATATCTAACATTCTCCAAAAACAAAAGAGGACAACCAATGAATGTGCATACCCTCAAATTACATGAATGTCAAAATACTTTTCCACAATGTTCCTGCCCGTCTTTAACCCAAACAAAAAGTATTAAATATCTTGGGTTTGAAATTGATGAAAAACTACAGTGGAATTCACACATTGATCTTACCTAAAAAAAGCTAACAAAACTCATCTACTTCTTCAAAAAATTAAGAAACATCTTGTCGATGAGGGATCTAAAGAGAGTATATTATGCTTTATGCCACTCTCGATTGTAACATGGAGTAATAGGATGGGACTCAGCAGCATCTAATCATTTAAAACAACTTAAGATAACTCAGAATTGCACCATAAAGACCATTCTAAAGGTCCCAATAAGGACGTCAACAACAGAAATTTTTAAACAGTTTGATGTTCCAAGCATACAGAAAATCTATGCCAAAAACATTCTAGTACATCACCACAAAAATGATTCAGAGGCAGCCACCTCACATGCTCATAAAACCAGAGCCAAACAAACAGACATACTTAATATACCAAAGTGTAACTCTTCATTTGGTCAAGGAAGTTCTGAATTTTTAGCAGTAAAGTTATATAACAATCTCCCACTTAGTATCAAACAAATTAAGATAAAAAATAGCTACATTAAGGACATTAAATATTGGCTGCAGGAACTATCGGAAAATGAACTTACTACTATACTTAAAACATCGTAATAGAAGTTTCTGGAAAACCTTATCCAAACAATGAAGTTAAACCATAGAAGTCGCTGAAAAACTTATCCAAAGCATAGTCCCCCTCAGCACAGGATCTCCTAGTGAGGAGGACTACGAATATATTTTCTATTTTACATATACATCTAACCAACATGTTTCATATAAAAATGTAAAAAAAAATATTATGTAGTTTCTAAATAAAAAATTTAAAAAAATTAAAAAATAAATAATAACATTTTTATATTATTGGAAGAAAAAAAGTATTTAGAATTATTTAGGATTGTTAATTGCTTTCATGTTGTGTATTCGAAATTGTCTTGCAATCGCAGCCATTTGTTTTAATACATCAGATTCTCGAACCAACCGTGGCGTTTTTACTACAAAGGAAATACCCTCGACTCTGTGCAGAAACGGGCGGTCCGTTTGATAAATTCTCCCATCTTAACAGACGGATTGCCGGCGGACCATAGCGGACCATCTTTTAGCCTTGCAGACCACTAGTAGTGGTTCACGGACCACTGATTGGGAAACCCTGATTTAAAGGTATGGTATAAAACTAGGTCAAATAGGTGACGTTCGGATAGGTTATCGGCTATTTTTTCTTCACTTTTAAAGACTTCAAAGGGATGCTGAAATATCATTTTATTGAGTTGTCAAGGAACCGAAAATAAGGTCTAAGTTTTTCAAGCCTCAAAATGCTTGGTGTAACCCTAAGTGACCAGCTCAGGTATGCGGGCTCCATCGAAGCCAGAGTAAAGTTAGCCTCCCAAAAACTGGCGTACTGTACAGGGCCCGCAGATACTTTAAAGTACACAACTGATAACCCTGTACAAATCACAAGTGCGCCCCACGGTTGAATTTGGCAGCCACCTCTGGTCTGGAGCTCCAAAATACCTGAAAAATACCCTCGACTCGGTGCAGAAACGGGCGGTCCGTTTGATAGATTCTCCCATCTTAACAGACGGATTGCAATCTTTAGAGCACAGGCGTCGGGTGGGAATGCTATCCTTGTTCTACCGGTATTACAATGGAAGATGCTCCGAGGAACTAGCATCATTGATCCCTTTGGCACCGGTGCATAGTCGGGAAACACATCACATGAGAACGGGTCGTTTCTTCGACTCGTTCTTGTGTTCAACAGCTCGGCTGTGGAATGATTTGTCGGTCTCTGTGTTTCCTCCATCCTACAACATGGGTCTCTTCAAGACCCATGTTCATTCCTTAATCTCCTCAAAAAGACCCTCCACACAGCATCCCAGGTGACATAGGCCCTGAGGGGAATTATTTTCTTCAAGGCCTCATGTGTGGAATTAATTTTTAAAAAAAAAAATACAAATTTATCTTATTTTTTTAAATAAGATCATCATCCAAGGGGTATTTTATTACAAAAAAGGTAAATTAAATGATAATGTTGTTAAAAAAAAATCAGAGTGTGTGATTCACACGCGGTAGAGGTGAAACTAGAAATTCGCTTACTCTTCTTTTGCTTGTTTATTTTAAAGTGGTTAGAAGATTGGATATTGATTTCACAAAAATAAAAATGTTATTCTTTTGGATTTCGTTGGATTCGAACCCCCGTTTGCTTGATGCCTGCCTCTATGGCCGCAGAGACTTGTCGAGCGCCTTGCCCACTGCGCTATTGAAGGCCCGTGCCGACCCGAGGACCCGCCTACAATAAATTTCAGTGAAGCATTTCCATTTCATCCGATTTTTAAATCACTAACGGCGCTAAAGAAATTTCACTTCAAAAATTTGAACTAATAAATAAATCAGTATAATATATGTAATTATGATTATACATTACGATATATTTATTGATTTTAATATATTGGACAAGAATAATTTTACGCGATACTATTCGTTGGAATATTTCACATCACTCATGCACGCACTGAAAGAAGTAAGCAAGTTATTTTTTGATCTGTACGTCGTCCCATCGCCCATAACGTGGCAGATTTTTTTTATGACGGCAATTTTTTGTTTGTTTATATAATTGTACACAGATAAATGTACATATTAGATGTTATCATTCCAGAAAAAAATATCTGACATTGAACCATTTTTGCAAATCAGTAAAATTCAGATTCACTGAAACCTTTTTTTTCATAATCCAACAAAACTATTTTTCATGTGAGGTATTTTTATTTAACAGTAACACATTCATATTTACAATACAGTATGTACACAACAGTCTCTATTAATTACTTGGGGACTTCATTTAACAAGGACTGGTGCAGCGGGGGCGGCAGCCAGGGGTGCTACGGGGGCGAGCAGGGGAGCAGCGACTGGGGCAGCAAGGGGTGCCGCGGAGTAGGCAAGAGGAGCTCCGAGTGGCAGGCCATTGTAAGCAAGAGGCGCTCCGAGTGGCAGACCATTGTAAGCCAAAGCTCCTCCGAAAGGCGCAGCGGTGTAAGCGAAAGGGGCTCCCAGAGGTGCGGCATTGTAGGCGAGTGGAGCTCCAAGGGATCCAGCAGTGTAAGCGAGGGGAGCTCCCAAATAAGGAGAGGCTACGTAACTTGCAGCAAAGGGAGAAGCAAAACCAGATACAGCTCGGTTAACGATGTTGACTTGGCTGGCAAACGGAGGGATGTTCTGAGGTACAGAGGTGGCGTATCCCACTTGGACTGGAGCAGAAAGTAGCTGGGCGGATTGCAGAGCCAGGGGAGCAGCAAGAGGAGCAGCTAACAGTGGAGCACCCCCAAGGAGTCCAGCGTTTGCTACTGTCATGGCGGCGAAGAGGAATGCACAGATCTGGAATAGTAAAAAAAATGTACAATTATTTCGACTCCCGAGAAATATTTTAATTTTTTACAGAAATTTTGATTTTTCTATTTTTTGAGTTTTATAATATATCGAGCGATGTGCGAGAAATAAAATAATAAAAAATATTTATTATGAACAATCTGTTTCAAAATATTTTTGTACCATCATTGAAGCGGTCATTTTTTGGTTGTCGGTAATCTGTTGCTTGTACGATTGATGAAATGGATATGTGATACTTCTTCAAAACAGCAAACCGTTTTTATACCCCAAACAAATCCGATGCTGACATTATTTACAAACTATATCATTGTAACGTACCGACTGGATAAATGTTGAAATTGACTTGAAACTGTCGAAGCAATTATTGACTTCCTCGCATGCATAAACAATTTTAATGGTTTCGATTATTCGCATATTTGTCAAGGTTGCTCCTTGAGCCATTTATCAGCTCCTAACATTAAAGTTTGAATTATACAAATATCTTTTATATAAATGTTTGAATCAAATAATATAATAATAACACATATTTGTGATAGAGTATTAGTTGTTGGGTTTATAATCTTGACACTTACATAATATGAATGCTTCTTTGTTTGTCCCTTATAAATTCTTAAACCATTCATCCGATTGGGATGAAACTGTGGTGAGTTGTTGTCCCCACGCCCACAAAGGTTTCTATATATAACCGTGAGCTCTGGCGTCATGAAATTTGTATTAAAAAATTACAATTGCAGGCGTGCGAGGTGTTTGAAAACTGAGTGTATTTCAAATAGTTTAGCGGCAGGGGGGAGGATAACCCGGGAGGTGAACGAAGAAGTGGAATTTCACGGGAGGGGGAAGGCAGGGAATCTGAACGAGGAACACGGGAAGGAGACGCGAGAGGGCAGTGGGGGTGGGAAAGGAGGGCACGGGGAGAGATTACAAATGAGACGTAATAGCGGTAGGGGATAGCAGGGGGTATCCAAAAGCACTTCTATAAACGATTAAAACATAAACACTTTCTTTCTTTGAATGACATTCAAACTGCTATTACTATTATTAGCTAGATAATTATAAAAACTACAACGTAAACAGAAACTGAACTGATATAAAATTAGAAATAAAAGAAGAAAAAATCATAACACTCAATCCATTCCTTTATTCCTGCCCATCTAAATGCTAATATTGGTTTGTTAGATTGCCATGTATACCGGTCAATCATATTTCAACCTCCTTCCCATCCTTAAAGCACATATTCCAAGTCCAAATCAGTGCCCCCTGGTGTACCGGTTTTGCAGGGATAGGAGTGCTCCAGGCTGGGGGGTACAATGGTATCGTATCGACTTTGCTGGAATATTATTTGATTTCATTTTCTGTAGTGGTGTCACCTCCACTCCTAATGCTAACAGCACCTTTCGTGCTAAACGATGAATTGTCGCCCAACGGGAAACCTTTTATTATTTAGGTGGGTACTGCATAATTTTCACATAACGAAAATAAAAAAATAAATATTAAATGTTTTCTTCGTCTTCCTCACAAGGAAATCTTTTGGTGAAGCGAACTAGGTTTAGGTTAGAGGGTTTTCAGCGACTTTTCAAATAATATTAAACGCTAATTTTTCTCATAATTCCGCTAAATTTGCTCGTTACCTAAGTGATTTAATTTTTCATTGAAGAAGAAGATAATACTAAAATCTTTTTTTTTTTTACAGTGAATACCGCACAAGAATCTCAACTGCTCCCGTCTGGAGCCAGTGAGACTATGGCATCCCCAATTGGGGTATGTTGTGAGGCTGAAGGTAGTGGGGAGGGGAAGAAGGTGGGGAAGAGGAAGGTTGGGAAGTACCTGGCTATTCAGATCTAAAGAAAATATGAAAAAGAACAAGACACAGAAAAATATTTAGGTAACATTCGCAACTGGGACCAGTAAGACGACAGATCTAATCCTGGGTTCGTGTCCCAGTTGCGACCATTACCTTTTTTTTATTTTTCTGTAAGTTGTTCTTTTTCATGTTCTCGTTTAGATTTATTAGTATTATCTTCTTCTTCAATCATATATTACATTGATGGGTATAACCTTAAAAAAAGTTATTTTAACAAGAGTTATTCCAATAAAAATTGGATTTAATTTTAATTTGACACTAGGAAGTTTGTTGTACCTATTATTTTACAGCAAAAGAATTTGAGCGTCTTTATCCAAAGGTAGTATTTTAAACTAAGTTATATTTAAGTCACCTATCTGTTTTGCTCTTATTTTATGATTATATAAGGTGTTGTCGGCCTTTTAGTCATTTTGTGATGATGAACCAGAACGGTTTTGGCAAATATGTATGTCAATTGTCAAATTGATAATTAACGGTGTTCCTTTTCAAATCAGCCAATTAACAGTTTCAATCTAACGAGAAAAATACATAAGTCACCCCAGGTGGTTTGCTACGTTTGGTGACTTAGCAGGGGTGCCAGGGTGAGATTGGTTCGGATCTTGGCGGCGGATGCGGTCGTTGACCAACTGCGTGGCAGGCTGAATCGGAAGAGACTGGTTGATCGAGACTCTCTCGGAACATCGCTTTGGACCACAGTGAGAGGGATGGATTCGTTCGTCTGTCATTTCTGGATGCATTGACCCCCAGATTCCATCACAAAACTTCATCTCCTTCCTTTCCTTAGAAAACTTTCTACATAGCATCCCCAAAGATGACATAGGCTTCTTCCATTCCATTTTCATCCAATGCAGAAAGAATGTGAAAAAAAAACATTGTTCAATACATTTTGTACTAGCATATTATACTCGTGTTAAACACGGTGCCACTACTGAATCAGCTCGATGGAAAAACTCCAATTCTAATATACTGCAGAATTATATTCGAATACAGAAGGTACAGTATTACGAAACTAGGACTGAATGGATTCGCTGGCCTGATGAGACACCGGGTCGTTGGATCCAGGATGCGGCTAAAGGCCTCCGACAACATGTGGTGGTGACCGCAACCTTCCTGCACCAAGCGCCACTCTTGGGTGTTCAGAGACCACGTACCACAAAATTGATTATTTATCTTTCATTATTACATTTTTTTTACTTATTATTTTTATGTCCTATACTTAAAATTTAATAATAAATTTAAAAATACTGTTTATATGCGTATATTATATGGGGCGAGTTGGATTGCGCTATCTTTTCCATATCCTGGAATAAAAACATTAATATTAGTTTTATTATCATAGGCCTGAGGGGATTTATTTTTTTCAGGACCTCCTGTGTGAAGATAATATAAAAAACACTTTAGTGACAGTGAAACCAACATATTTTTCAAAAACACCTTAATTTTTATTTTACAATAACATAACAACATTTAGCAAACACTATGTACAAATCATCAAACACGGCTCTTACTGGAAGTAAAGTTTAGATCTTTACTTAACAAGAACTGGTGCGGCGGGGGCAGCGGCCAGAGGTGCTACAGGAGCGGGGACGACTGAAGCATTCAGAGGTGCTGCGATTGGGGCTGATAGAGGTGCCGCGAGAGGTGCTGCAAGGGGTGCCGCTGAGTAGGCAAGAGAAGCTCCGAGTGGCAGACCATTGTAAGCAAGAGGCGCTCCGAGGGGTGCAGCATTGTAAGCAAGAGGCGCTCCAAGGGGTGCAGTAAGACGAGCTCCGAGTGGCAGACCATTGTAAGTCAAAGCTCCTCCGAAAGGCGCAGCGGTGTAAGCAAGAGGGGCTCCCAGAGGTGCGGCATTGTAGGCGAGTGGAGCTCCAAGGGGTCCAGCAGTGTAAGCGAGAGGAGCTCCCAAATAAGGAGAGGCTACGTAACGTGCAGCGAAGGGAGAGGCAAAACCAGATACAGCTCGGTTAACGATGTTGACTTGACTGGCAAACGGAGGGATGTTCTGAGGTACAGAGGTGGCGTATCCCACTTGGACTGGAGCTGAAAGGAGCTGGGCGGAGGGCAGAGCCAGGGGAGCAGCAAGAGGAGCGGCCACCACTGGAGCACCCGCAAGAAGTCCAGCGTTTGCTACTGCCATGGTGGCGAAGAGGAATGCACAGATCTGGAATAGTAAAAAAAGACGTTCACCTTAAAAAATGTTTTTTAACAATTCATTATTTGCGATTTTAAAAACAAATTATAATTTACCATCTTTGTAGCGGCCATTTTTATGGTTGTCGTTTGGCTGTTGCCGGTACGAATGACGAACTGAAAATATTATACTTCCGAAGAAGAGCCTTCTGTTTTTATACCTTCAAATTACCGAACAAATTCGACGGTATCATTTGCAAAACATCTCATTGTAATGTACTGACTGGATAAGTGTTGCAATTTTTCGATTTCAATTGGAACCGCCGAAGCAATAATTGACTTCTCTGCATACAAATAAACACCAATAGTCACCTCGTACCGAAAAATGTCGTTTATTAGTATTCACGCGTTTTAAAATTTGCCAAGAGTTTATTGCCATCTGATAAAATCGTAAGTAGCTGTATTACAAATACTACACGTTAATTACATATCGTGTAGGCATAAATTTAATAATTTGTAATTTGAATGCTAAATCATGGTGTTTAACCACCTTCTTCAAGTGAATGAAGAAAAATCCATATTTTTTAAATTACGTAATTTATTTTAAATTATTATATAACAACGGAGAAGAAAGAGTCCTATTCAACTTATTTTAGTAATTTGTCAACGAGTGTTTTTATAAAAAAAACTTATTACAGTTATTATATTTATTACTAAATATGCATACCTGAAAAAATTTAACCCGCTATTCCTGTGGATATTTTGATTAAAAATGTACATGTCATTTTAGAGTCCGATGATTTTTTTTCGATTAAAAAAATTAGTAAATTTTTTTGCAACTCGTCACCACTTATCACACTGCCATGCGTTGCAACGAATCACGTGATGCGCGCTCTGTCTCGTCTTCACGGTGCTGCTGGAACAAGACCGATCGCATCGCGTTACTCACAGTAGTGCAAGGCGGTGGGTCGAAATAATCCTGCTGGAGAGGTCCAAAGGTCTCCCTCGATCAGTCCCTCCCGATCCGGCCTACCATGCAGTTGGTGGGTAGACGCATCCGCCGCCAAGACCCGGACAAACTTCACCCCATGAACATCTTTTTAATGTGAATACCTCGCTGTGAATAACTGCTCCCAACCGCCTGGAGCCAGTGAGACTATGGCATCCCCAAGTGGAGTATCTTGTGAGGCTGATGGTAAGGAGGGGAAGGAGATGGTGAAGAGGTAGGTAAGGATATGGTGGCGGATACGTCTGCCCATCTACTACATGGCGGGCCGAATCTTTTGATCTCTCCAGCGAACCATTGCCTTACAATGCAATGGGAGGGATAGATTTTCCCATCCGCCTCTCCTGGACACACTAACCATTAGATTCCCACCCACTCCTCATACCATTTTCCTTCCCACCCTTTTTTTCCTTTCCTTAAAAAGACCCTCCACACAGCACCCCCAGAGATGACATAGACCCTGGGGAATTCATTTTTCTCAGGGCCTCCTGTGTGGAGCTAATGTAATGTCTCTGGCTATTCATATCTAGTCACCAAACACGGCTAAAGCCATTTCAAACAATTCTGAATGGTGGTCTGACACCAGGGCGATACGGAGAGTATCTTCCACTCAGGTGCCAAAGTGACTGAGTCACCAAACGAACCAAATGGTGCGTTGGTTATCCATAAAATAGTTCCTGGGGCGGCAGTACCTACCCACACTCGCCTCCCAAATTTAGAATAGCATGTACCTACTATGCATAATAGTTCAAGTGTTATTGACTTTTTTTCTGATGCGCAGAATGAAGTCCATTTTTTGTGGGCTTATTCTGAGACGTGTTCAATTTGATCTTAAAAAGTCAAGTATTATTCCGAAGTTAGGTTTATAAGATTTTTTCTGCTCGTTAAGGGCCCGCAACCCAAATTTCTACCGGTTTCTTACATATCTCCTTAAACAAGTAAAGTTTTAAAGCTCTTTAAAAAATATATGTTATTCCCGAAGATAAAATCTGGACATTGCCCGCGCCGAAACGCAAATTATATAAAATTCCCTCGATAGAAAAAAATCGCAGTATGCTCCGAAAATTATTATTAACACTTTGTTTCAGTTTACAAGTTATATGTATGAAAAAATTCACAGTGTTTCATTAAATGCTGTTTAAGATAATGCCCGCGAGATTTTTGCTCTATTTTAAACGAGTCGGGTTTTATTAAACATTTTCGCAATTTTCGCATCGATTTTGTCGCTGTAAATGTTAGCGCTCTCCTTATTTCGTATCTCTCCATCTTCTTCTTTTCTAGTCCGGTTGCGGAGCCTTAAAGAAGAACGTGATTCAGATGGTAAGTACTCGAATGTATAATTGACTTTTATGTGAAAATGTTATCGTATTACATTTAATTATTTAAATAACAGAAAATATTTTCTTTTGTCTATAAAAAAACACTCCTCATGGACGAAAACATGTTTTATCCAAGAATGTCTTAGACCTAAACAACTGAAATTACACCAAAATGTGTATCGTGCTGTTATCTGTCATGCAAGTTGTGAATTCTACTAAAACGCTTATGGCAAAAGTAATAAATACCCCTGTTCTAGATAACCCCGTCCTCCCCTACTATATATAAAAACAATGCATATAGGACAATTAGTACGTGAGCGATGATGATTATTTATCGTTCAAAATTTCATTTAATACTCTTTTTAATTTACAGTAAATAAAACAGTACGATTTATAAGTAGCAATCAATTAGACATCGTTAAAAATAATTTTTCAATAGTTCATAAAAATAAATCCGAAAATATTGTAAATGTTAAATAGACACACGCACGGTACCTGCAAAAACTATTTTTTTTTTTTATAATTCATGCATCCACGATGAAAATCAAGTATACAATTTGATAATATTATTTTATTATACGTACCTACTTATTTATATTTTTAACCAAGGATTCAGTTCTGTCACCGTTTTTTGTTACGCAAATAAAGGAGCCAGTTTTTATTTAAAATATTACAAAAATAATGAGGCCATTTATTCTTGGAATGACAAAAGTTGTTGTTGTATCCTTACCATACTAACGTTGAAAAAATATTCGAGCTTTGATGATAATTCGTCCGATTCTTTGTATTCTAGATATTCCCGCGAAGCAACGTGATAATATTTCAAAAAAGGATTTCGATACGTTTCTCGCAATGTTTTTTAAAAAATGCTTTATCATTCGGTGATATTGTCTAAATCATGATATGTGAGTTACATTATTATACATTTGACGTAAAAAACCGTAGATACTGACTTTAATGGAGGTCGCACAATAGACAGACTTTTTCATCAGTAATCGATTCATTTTCAATTTATTATGGTAATGCTCGTGCGAAATCGACTAGGTAGGATCTGCGGTATTTCTGGTGGCGAACACACTTTGTCCATACAAAAAGTCTTACTGAGAATTCTTATTAAAGCGAGTTGGATTTTTTTCAAAGAAAACTGATTATGTAAGTCTGGTGTACCAGAGGCACGCGTTCGCGTTTTTATTTGTCATCTGAAGGGCTTAAAATCAAATAAATATGAGACGTCGCCGTCGTTTCTAAAACGAGTAGTTACTGCTTTGTGATTTAAGAGCGTTTAACCAGCCAGCGGACGAAAATCCACATTTCGTCGAAAGTTGTTCTTACGATCGTGCAGGGCGGTTACAATGAGAAAGACTAATTATTCTGCGTACCAGCTTTTTAAAATTATAACTCAATATCGAATTTATTTCAATCCAAATTAGCTTTAATTTATACCTTCATCCAAAAATGCTGAAAGGCGTGATGATAAAACCATTAAAAAATGTACTTTTTGGAATTATTTTTTGATTATAAGTATTTATCATTTTTCAATAATGTCTAAATTTAATAAGAATGTTATAAAAATCTGAAATATATTAGTTTGTAAGTGCGCAAATAAATACACAAATGGACCAATTTTCGTCAAGAAACACATGTACGTACATATTTTTTAATGATTTTATTGAAACTAAAATTAAAATTCTAAAACATGCGTTTGCTAGATAATGTATTGATTTATTTTACTACATGATTATATTATTTGAAATGGGTGTGGTATAATACAAAATCTTTTTTTGAAAATTTAACAAATCTGCCTACGACCTATGGAATAACCTTATTATACTAAAAAAATCTCAAAATTTATTACATGCGAATGCTAGATAAAAGAACAATCTTTCGAAATCCATTTATAATTTTTTGTGGAAAAGAGTCAATACGTCTAAAATCTGATTTGAAAATGATATATTTCTGGTTTTCTCTGGTAATGCCCTCTTAAATGAGATTTTATTATTTTTAAATTAATAGCATCCAAAAAAATAATTAAAAATTTTATTAGTATATTATTGTGGGTTAGGTAACGATAACGATATTCCACTGATGTGAATTTCAAGCACCAATTGACAGAATTACGCAACGACGAAATTAATCGTGAAGATCGTTACATTTTGGGAGGCGGGCATGGGTACCGCCGCCTCGGGAACCATTTATTGGATAACCAACACCTCTGCCATAGGTATTAAAAAAAACGGAAAGACTATCGTTCCCGGGTTACGAATAATCAGACAATACTTAAAAACCTCCTACTACCACCACAGTAATCCGAAAATGTTGCTCGAGTCGTTATGGAGGACTTAGCCACTCGAGGAATCGAACACGGAACGCTTGGGTGGGACCCAAACGCGATGGCCACTCAACCACTGACCGGTCGAAGTATCTCCAAGTGGTTCGCTACGTTTGGTGACTTAGCAGGAGTGCCCGGGTTCATGGGGTGAGGTTTGTCCAGGTCTTGGCGGCTGGTGCTTCTGCCCGCCTGCTGCATGGCGGGTCGGATCGAGAGAGACTGGATCAGTGCGGCCTTTTGACTTTTCCAGGGGGACTCTCTCAACCCATCACCTTGGACCGCAGTTGGAGGGATGGATTGATGAACTCATACGTCCGCCACTCCTGTACACACTAACCCCGAGATTCCTACACACCTCTCTTACCTTTTTCCTTCCCAGAACTTCCTATCCTTCCCTTCCTTAAAAAGGCCATACACACAACGTCCCCTAAGATGACATAGGCCCTGAGGGGAAAAATATTTTCCTCAGGGCCTCCCGTGTGGAGCTAATGTAAAAAAATCTCCTGGAATTACACATGTAAAACAAAACTAATCTAACGTAATTTTTTTTCGTTGAAATGTGATTTTTTTTAACACACATAGTAAAATTTGAACCAATTTAAAAATAATTTGAGGTGTCATTTATGTAGATATAATTCTTTATATGCGTACTTTCGTCCACGTCTAATTCGGTCGGTGTGTAATTCTTACAGTGTAATACTGCCACGTGAAATTCAAGCCTGTGCTACTTCATCTATTGCTATGCTATGCTACATCTATGCTATTATCATGCCATTCCTCTCAGCAAAGGGGGAAGGCAGTAAGAGTTCAACGGGGCAGTCACTAAGAAATATTGCCGACGCAAGTGAGGATAGCAGTTCATAAAGGAGTTCTGACACCAACCCCGATGAATGCTAGTGGAGCATGAAAGGAAATGAATACAAAAAGTAGAAAAAATATTTGGAGGCCGATGTAAGCGTAATGAAAACGATTGAGATAGGGACGCTTAGGTCCTTTAAATATATACAGCGCAGAGATAGCAAAATGAGAGTGAATTAATAAATGAGGCTCAAGTAGATGAAATAAGTAGTTGGAGAATGATATAGAAATTCAGACGCTTGAGACGGGTCAGGTCAAGATTATCGGAAGAGTAAGTATTTTTTTTACATTATCTCCTCAAAGAAAGCTCCAAGGAAAACAATTTCGCTCAGGTCCTATGTTTTCTTTGGGGATGTTGGATGGATTTTAGGGAAAGGAAGGAGAGGATGTTCTGGAAAGGAAAAGTATATTAGGGGTAGGTAGGAATCTGGGGGTCAGTCCGTCAGGTCGGCCTACTGCGGTGCAAGACGATGGATCGATTGAGTCCGGCTGGAGAGGTCAAAAGTTCTCCCTCAACCAGTCCCTCCCGATCCGGTCCGCAGTAAGTGGGCAAATACAGCCGCCGCCAAGACCTGGACCACATCCTTGAACCCAAGTATCTGAGCTATGTCGCCAAACGTAGCGAATCATTTAGTGTGACCTATGGCAGGGATGTTGGTAATCCAATAAATGGTTCCCGGGCGGTGGTACCCATACCCGCCTCCCAAAGTATGAGAGTGAATGAAACAGGAATTCTGTGCCAAGGGAGATTTGTGTGGCATTCCATCTCTATGTACACATCTGTGGGTAAATAGCTCTTAAGGCGCCGTATTCCCACTCAAAAAGAAGAAGATGGAGAGATATGTAATTACGTGTATTGGAGAGAGCGCGCTAATATTTAAAACGATAAAATTGTAGCGAAAATTGTGAAAATGTTTAATAAAAAAACTACTCGTTTAAAGTAGAGCAAAAATCTCATGAGGGTTGTCAAAAACAGCATTAAAAAAAACGCTGTGATTTTTTTCATACATATAACTTGTAAAATAACTGAAACAAACGTGTTTACGAGTGTAATAATTTTAGGGGCATACTTTGCAATTTTTTTCAATCGAGCGAATTTCTTAGAATTTGAGTTTCGGCGTGGGGAATGTATAGATATTATCTTAAAAAATAACATGTATTTTTTTAAGAGCTTAAAACTCCAAATGCTTAAGGGAGATATGTAAGAAATCGGTGGAAAATCTGGTAGCGGCGGCTTTAGACGATATAGTACCTTAGAATGAAGTCGAAATCTTAGCAACGTAGGCGTGAACTAAAATATGCGACAAGCATGCTAAGCAAATACTCCAAATTAAAGTGGGAATCTTAACGAGTAAGTGAAGAAGTCGTGTACAAACACAATCAAGGCGCGGCCCGGCATATTGGACCTAAGCACGGTCGGTCGAATTAGCCCTGCAGGGATTGGAAAATTGATCTTTCCGCGTTTTTTTATTAATTCTGTTAAACGTATTACTATAATCTCAGATGTTTCTAAATGAATACTTCGGAAAGTTATTAATTCATTGTCTAGAAAAATAAAATCTTTTATTTGCCGCTAATTTTATAAGTAATTGTAAAACTTTTAAAAAAATTTTAAAACCATCTTACGTAAAATATTTTAAGGCTGGATTAAGCTAAGAGACTTACCGCAAGAAATAGTACCGAAATGCGCCGTTGCGAAATGTCAAAAATTAAAAGACAATTGTTTTCATAAGATATTTTTCCTACAAAACCAGTATTTATTTCCACTTATTTAAGTTTTCTGGAAAATGAGCATCCTTCTATTCTAAATTAAAACTGAATTAATTGCCGTCTTTGATGGCACAAAAGCGCGTGGAGAATTATTTAATTAAAGCCAAAATCTATTTCAATACTTTATTGGGGCCTTTTCGTCTTTACTGATAAAATCGCGTAAATTTGACAGTAGCAGGTCGTTGTTGATAGGAAGCCATCTTACCGCAAATAAATTTACAGATGTAAACGGTCGCATGAGCATTTACACAGGTCGAACTTCCGAACAACTTCCGTGATCATTAATTACCACAAGTCGGATGTACATATATATGTAAACGCTCTTGTGAGTAATCTGTCAAAATCTTACGTAAACCGTAAATAAGATACCCGCCCATCTCAAAATTAGAATTGCGTATAGGTATTATTATTATTATACCTTTGCAATTTTGTGTTAACATAATGAAGAATAACTATAATGTAATAAAATAATAATAATAAAGCACAGTTTCGAATTGCTCACATTTATTTAATACTAGATAAAGTACCTAGCGTTGCCTGGGCTTTAGATCATGTCTCTAATTTTAGATCTGAATATATTTAACTCATTCATATCTAAAAGTAGTGTAACTAAACTTACCATTAGTGATTCTTCCTTTCTATCTATTGTTAAATTCAAATTTATGTTAAATTAAATTAAAGCAAATCGCTTTATAAATCACCTTTTAATCAAATTTATGTCATGAAGAAAAAATGTTTTTTAAAATGTGGTTTACTGTGTTCTATGCATTCAGTGTCGTGGCACTTAAAAAATATTTGACAGTTAAATTGGTGTTGCCAGTCTACAAATTTAGTAGTTAAAGTTTTTATATTTTCTACTCTTTTTTGACAGACTATAATACTTTAACGTGCCTTGCTTTGCGCGCATTGTCTGTCAAATATTTTTATTAAATTCCAAAACGTAGTTAATTTTTTTATTAACAAATCCTGGAATTCTGTAGAATTCTGAAAAAAGCCTAGTAAATAGGTTAGAACAGAGTAATTTAACAAATATTGTTTACGATGCGAAAGTTTTCAAGGACGGCGAACTCTCCATAAGAAAATCATATTCTGTCGGTAGTATGAAAGAATTCGAGTTTACCCAGTAATGATGTGAAGAGGCCTTGGAACTTGTATCTAACGTTTATTCAGTTTGAAAATGTGGCCTTGACTTTTTTGGGGGAAATTTAAAAAAACAAATAATTCATTGTTCAAGTTTTACCTTCAAATAATTGGTTCCTTCGCACTTCCGTAATATTTTTCCAAGAATTTATTTTTTCCTATAATAATCGTAATAGCAAAATCACTCTGTGGGTTCATTTCAATAACAAAATAGCAAAATCACAATGTGGCTTCATTTCAATAACACACTTGGTTTACACCACTATTTAATAAAAACAGATCAACATGTTTCAAAATCAATGGTTTTTTCATCAAAATAGAAAGTATGCAAAGAATTAATACGTTTAATAAAATACAAATAATTATAGACGAATTGGTACCACCCTTGCGATTCTGTATTTTTGTGAGATCGTTATTGGATAACGGACGTAATCTCTTGTCAGATGTGTGTGATGTTCATGGCCGTTGTTTGCGTTTTCTTTGTACAACGTACAATAAATGAGTAAATACTCATGCGTACTTGGAGGAATTCATGTTTAAATCGATCTAAACTACAATATGTGACATAAAAATCACACAAATCTGACAGAAGATAACGTCCGTTATCCAATAACGATCTCACAAAAAATACGGAATCGCTAGGCTGATGACATTTTTTTTATTTTTTTTACATTAGTTTCACGCAAAGATGACATAGGCCCTGAGGAAAATAATTCCCCTCAGGGCCTATGTCATCTTTGCGAATGCTGTGCGGTGGGTCTTTACAGGAAAGGAAGAAGAAGAAGTTCCTGTAAGGAAAAGGGTATTAGAGGTGGGTAGGAATCTGGGGGTCAGTGTGTCCGGGTGTACGAATCCATCCCTCCCACTGCGGTGCAAGGCGATGTTCCGAGAGAGTACGGCTGGAAAAGTCAATGGGACTACCTCAACCATTCTCTCCCGTTCCGGCCTGCCATGGTGGTCAATCGTATCCATAGCCAAGACCCGAACAAACCTCAAGCCATGAACCCCAGCACTCCTGCTAAGTCACCAAACGTAGCGAATATTTGGGGTGACCTACGGCAGATGTGTTGGTTATCCAATAAATGGTTCCGGGGGTGGCGGTACTCATACCGTAAATTGTATATTAAAGTAAGCTGTGATTAATTGGATATTATTACAAAAAATAATTATCTAAAATAAATAAAAATGTGATTAAATTATTATTGTATTAAAAATTAAGTTTTCATAAATAAAAACAATATAGCTATTATATGTCTATTCCTATATGTATAACTTGAATTTTAGTATTATTTGAATCCCTACGAAGTAACTATTGCTTTTGAAACATAATAATTTTTATTGAGAAGTGATGCAAATAAAGTTTGTTGTTTTATACGTTTAATATTTCACTTTTCTCTAAAAGTTTAAAAACATAATACGTGGAACAGGCTTTATATTTTTTTAACGTACTGTTTGCTCTAAAAATTCTGTAAAAAATGTATTATGTTTGCAAAACTTGTTGTCATGGAAAAATTATAACAGGTTTCGTCATGTTTTTTTAAAGGAAAAAATATTTGTATTTTACTTTTTGAAATCTAATACGCGTAAAATGAAAACATGTTAGTTCGTATTATCGATCCCGTTCTGAGAATACTATGTTAATTATCAACACACGAGAATTGCGTAACTTTTGTATTTCAGTATCTGATACTATCCATAACAATCAATTAATTCTGGGAATCAAAGATTAAATGGTGATGGCTTTGTTGATCTAACAATAATTGTATTTCCCTATTTTTAAATCTGTCTTGTGATCATAATTTAATTATGATTATAATAATAATTTGAGGAATTAAACGGTATGATTTTAGATTTTCACGGCCAAAAATTTTATGGTTATTTCCTTTTGGGGTATTATGCCGTGTTGCGCTACCTCCTCCTTTAGCCAACGTTTCGGACAGCGTTACAGTGTCCATCATCAGGGCAGATGTGTAAATGTTAGAGATGAAATGTGTGCTTAAGTACTTCGAAGCAATACCGTGTTGCCAGCACCAATCCACTGCGGGCTGGCATTACAGTATACTTCAAGATGGTTTTTTGCATTTAGCTTTGGTGTAGCCGTCAGTGGATTGGTGTGTTGGTTATCCAATACATGGTTCCCGGAGCGGCGGTACCCATACCGCCTCCAAAATTGGAAGATGGGTTTTTAATTGTTTTTTTCTGTTTAATTTTGATTTTTTTAATATACATTAAGAGAATGGAAATAGATTGATAAGTCGAAAGGTTCAATTGACAAAACGTACACTAAAATAAAATATTCCTCGAATGTTCTGCGAGGAATCAATCCACTTACCCAACATAAGGACGTGACAGTATTACATACACAACACTATCAGAGTGGGATGTCCAATGTCCATTGGCTCATATCACTCCTTAGGCCGGGTATAAAAACTCACTGCATGTTTCAACAACATTATCAATCCACTTTGTTTACTTCTCCAAGCAAGTCAACCCGAAACAATCTATCCAAAATGATGGCCAAGTGTGTGGTGCGTTTCATATAATCACATTGTGAAATAAATACTTACTATCTACCAGATATTTGCCTGCGTAAATAAAGTAAATTGTGTATTCTTGTTTTCATGCATTCGTTTTTTTTTGTAGTTCCTGATCGTGTCCGCGTTCCTGGTGTCCTCCTCATCAGCCGGACTCCTGCCGCTGGCTTCCTACGCCGTCGCTCCAGTAGCCTCCTCATACTCCGCCCACACCGTCAACCATGCCATCGCCACCCCGCTCGTGCACTCCGCCCCCCTGCTGGCCCCCGCCCCCCTAGTGCACTCTGCTCCTCTGGTCGCCGCCGCCTCTCCACTGGCCTACTCCGCCTACCCTTACTCTGCCTATCCCTACTCTGCCGCCTACCTGGGTTAGATAACTAACAAACCACCAACTACCCACCAAATACTGATCAATTGAACAAGACTGGAATGCCACTTTTGATTATTGTCTTCCAACAGATTTCTGAAATGCCAATAAACAAATTATTATTTAACTAAATCTTTCTTGTTATTAATTTTCTAGTCTGTCCTTTTTTTAAAAAGCATTTGAAATTTCTCAATTAAATAAACGCGACATCCTTTAACATACGATCAAGCAAAGCTTTTTAATGCAGATATGAAATTGCTTATATTTTTCTTTTGAATGTAGCTATAACTTTGTGGTTATCCATTATAGATAAATGAAACAACTTAACTTTGTTTGAACCACTTTTATATTTGAGTAAATCCGACTGGTTTCAGAATGACCGTTCCTTCTTCAGGGCAAGAGCATACTGATTTGACAGTTTTGAAATATGGATTGGGAACAATGTATTATTATGGTAGGGGTGGAGCCGTTGCTGGGAATTAATGAAGAGTGGGTGGGTAGGGTAATTGGGCTATAGGACAATATTTTTTTTGGTGATAATAGATTCGTTTTTAGATTAAATGCATCTATTATCAACAAACAAAAAATATTGTTTTCTGAACTTCAGACCTTAGAATTTAACTATATTTAGCCAGGACTCACACCTCTCGAGATCCTACATAAAACATTAGGTGAGAACTCTCATAGCTAGTTAGATAAATTGTCAACAGATGTCAGAAGGTACAAAACTCTGGTCAGACAAGGAAATTATTCTATAAATAGCTGTTTTTTAGGGTGATATTCCCTCTTTCTCCTCTTCGCTTCGCTGAAACCACACTTAATTAACTAGTAACTCCTTGGTCTGTCTCGGGTAGTTTGTATCTTCCGGTTATTAAAATGTAATTGGAAATAGAATCAATAAACTCAAGAGTCCCTTAAAAATTGTCCTGAAGATGAGTCTTTCATCACCAGTTCCTTACCTTAAAACTTTACAATTGTCTTATAGCCCAATCATGGATATGTTTCCCTACCCACCCACTTTTCAATAATATCTAGCAACGACACCATAATAATACAGTGTTCCCATCCATATTTCAAAACTGTCAAATCAGTATACATTTGCCCTAAAGAAGGAACGGTCGTTCTGAAACCGGTCGGATTTACTCAAATATAAATGTGGTTATAACAAAGTTAAATTTTTTCATTTATGCTTATATTTTATTGACCTATTTGAACCACAAGTATTTTTCGCAGAATTGAAACTGAAAGCAAATTATTTATGGAAAAATTATAAAGATAAATTTGTGGCTTTCTTCGAAAGGGGCCAATGTCTGGATTTCGCTATACCTACCTACACTGTTTGCGATTTCATCGAAAATCGAGTTTTCTTCCGAATTCTAAAAAAAACTTACGATCCGAGAAAGATATTTTCGATTTTCACTAGAAAATAGCTGTTCTTAAAATTAAAACTTGCTAAAATGATTAAATTCTACAAAGCCTGAAATTTAAAAAGTTGATGTTGGACATTTTCGAAGTAAGCCATAAAGATAACGAAGCAACGCCGACGCGACGGTTCTTATTTTTAAGAGGCTACCCTTACCTTCACCGGAGAAAACCAGAAATATGTCATTTTTAAATCAGATTTTAGACGTATTGACTCTTTTCCAAAAAATTTATAAATAGATATCGAAAAATTGTTATTTTATCTAGCATTAGCACGTTTTATATTTTGAGAAAAAATGTTTATTTTTAGTATAATAAGGTTACACCATAGGTCTTGGCAGATTCGTTAAATTTTCAAAAAAGATTTTGTATTATATTACACCTATTTCAAATGTAATCATGGAGTAAAATATATCAATACATTATCTGGGTATTGCATGTTTTAGAATTTTAATTTTAGTTTTAATGAAATCGTTAAAAAATATATACATACATGTGTTTCTTGACGAAAATTGGTCTGTTTGTGTATTTATTTGCGCACTTACAAACTAATATATTTCAGATTTTTTTAACATTCTTACTTAACTTAGACATTATTGAAAAATGATAAATACTTATAATCAAAAAATAATTACAAAAAGTGCATTATTTTAATAGTTTTATTTTTTTTTCACGCCTTTCAGCATTTTTGGATGTAGGCATAAATTAAAGCAAATTTGGAATGAAATAAAATCGATGTTGAGTTTTAATTTTAAAAAGCTGGTACGGAGAATAATTAATCTTTCTCATTGTAACCGCCCTGCACGATCGTAAGAGCAACTTTCGACGAAATGTGGATTTTCGGCCGCAGGCCGGTTAAACGCTCTGAAGCCCTTAAAAATAATTCGACTGTCATGCGCGCTTCTCTCGAAAAGCACATGTTATCTTGTGTAGAATACCCTTTTTATTGTCAAATATGTATTAATTCAAGAGTGCTTTTTTGCCTTTAAAATATTGTTACGTACTCTCGTAGAGTTTTCAGCATTTTTACGTGACCAAGTATATATTTTTTAATAAGAGCAAACTTTTAATAAAAGAATGAATGAAAGAACAAGGTTTTAATAAAAAGAATGTTGGCAATATAAGCATATAAATGTTTGTTCACAAAACACTGAAAAGCCTCGAAAACTAATTCTTATAACTCGAACAATAAAACCTAAGAGTGTAGTGTACAACACGAAGTCAAAAGGATTTACTTTCAAACGGTTTATAACGATATAAACTTGGCAGAAGAACATGGTTGTTTCGAAAAGGGTTTACATTATTAATTTTAATTTGTTACATAAAATTGAGCAGCGATTGCATGCTAAAAACGAAAACTTTGGGCTGAGTTGCTTTAGATACTTTGCCATAAAAATATTCAACATTCTTCCAGAAAACATCAAACTGAGTCAAACACAGAGAGAGTTTAAAAAATATATTTTAAAATATGGATATATTCTAATGATCGAGCCTGTACTGGTGCCCTCACCCAAACGCCCAGTCATTGACAGTTGTTGTTGTAGTAATAACCCAGCAGTTTTTGTATTGTGTACATGCAAACAATAATGTAAATTAAAATAAAGTTTTGCTGTATAGAAACCTACATTATACATTTATAAAAAAACATAGATAAAATTGCGAGAAACAATTTACAAAAAATTCTGCCTCGATACAGGTTCACCTAGTGAGGCAGACTATGCACGACTAAAAATATTGCATAATTATGCTACTTCTGTATAACCGTTCTTACATTACTTTCTATTTGCTAATTTTTTTGTACTGATTGATGTAATCTTTTTGTAAACTACATTGAATTTTTTTTAGTTATAATGTTACCAATTTCATTGAATTAAATTATTATTATTTTTGAGTTTTAAAACCAATGTTTGCTTCGCGTACCCCAAGGGGTAACATAGGTTGAAAACTGATAAATCATCATCTGCAACACAAAATAAGTTCCGGCGTGAAAACTGTAACAAAGTATTCTATCTTAAATGATAATTTTATACGAATCCAAAAGAAGTGCGTTTAATACGCTCTGACTCTCAAGAGTCTCAAACAACAAAACTAAACTACGCTATTGTACGTGTTTTAGAAGAAAGTGTTACATGTAAATAAATTAAAATTTTCGTTTCAAAATGTAATCATTTATTTACAACGTTGAAAATTAATTTTTTGAAGTGAAAACTTCTTTAGCGCCGTTCTGATTTGAATCTCAATGAAACGAAAAATAGAAAAACTAAAAAGAGACAAACACACGCATCTATAGGATTTAGCCTGCGAGAGAATGAGATTCGTAGTCTCCCAACTCTTATCTACTTTAGTTTTCTTAAGGTTTCACTTCTATCGCGTGTGAATGGCACGCTCTGTTTATCTCAGTACATCCTCCAACGGAACTTACAAACCTTGTACGTTTTATAAAACCTTTTTTGCTCTGTAGTAGGTCTATTCGTCATTGCTCAAAATAATATTATGAAAATAGCTGCTTCAATAAAAAATCCTTTTATTGTTCTTCCTAGTGTCAAACCTTATACCTGAAACTTTTCAATTAATACCATGTTTGAAATTTGTTAGCTTTTTCTATTATACTACGCCACATTTAGAAAGTTGAATCTTTTACAAAAAACAATTTAAAAAAAAACTGATAGGAGTCACATTCTCAGTTTTCTAAGATGGTGGTATTATCCGCCAGTCCTGATTTTTATTATCTATCTATCTATATAATCTTCTTCTTCTATCTTCTATCTATCTATCTATCTATCTTCTATCTTCTATCTTCTATCTTCTATATAAATAAAAATGAATCCCCGAAATGTATGTACGCGCATAACTTCCGAACGACTGCACCAAATTGGATAATTCTTTTTTATTTGTGTTCGTTATTGTCAGGACAAGGTTTGTATAAAACTACTGGTGAGCTCTGGCTTTATGAAATTTGCAATAGGTTGCACGCGAGCTGTTTGAAAACTGAATGCACCGGGACTGAGTGTATGGAATGCGGGAAGGGAAGGGGGGAAGGGAACTCAAGTAGGGGGTTCTCGGGAAAGAGGGGAAGGGAACCAGGAAGGGGGGAGGGGAACTCGGGAGGGAGTTCACGGTGCGGGGGAAGGGGTGGAGTGGAGTGGGAAGAAGGAAGGTGGAGGAGGCGGAGTGGGAACGCGAGGGGGGAAGGAGACGCGGGAGAGGAAGGGGAGGCGGAAGGAGAACGGGACGAATGGGAAAGGACACGCAGGAATAAACAATTTCTTTATTAAATGGCATAGCAACGCATGCCGGGTACCAGCTAGTATTTTATATGTATTTTGGAGTTCTAGCTTGCCATTCAAACATATTCCAGAAGATAATCCTAATGATGATTTCAATGAATATATGTTTTGGCCAACAATCGAGTTGTCAAAATACAAAACTAAATTTATGTTTTTTCATTATCATAAAATAATTTTAATCATTCCTTTTAATTGAATGTGAATCGTAATGTTTATACTTATGAATGTAGCTATAACTTTGTGGTTATCCATTTTAGATAAATGAAACAATTTATCTTTGGTTGAACCACTTTTATATTTGAGTAAATCCGACCGGTTTCAGAACGACCGTTCCCTCTTCATATTTTATATATATTACTAGCTGGTTCCCGGCATGCGTTGCTATGCCATTTAATAAAGAAATTGTTTATTCCTGCGTGTCCCTTCCCATTCGTCCCGTTCTCCTTCCGCCTCCCGCGTCCCCTTCCCCTCTCGCGTTCCCTCTCCGCCTCCTCCACCTTCCCTCTGCCCATTCCACTCCCCCCCTTCCCCCGTCCGACGAACCCCCCTCCCGAGTTCCTCTCCCCCCACCCCCTCCAGAATTTCATACATTCATTCCCGTTACATTCTGTTTTCAAACAGCTCGGGTGCCACCTCTTGCAATTTTTTTATACAAATTTCGTAATGCCAGAGCTCACTAGTAGTTTTATACAAACCTTGTCCTGACAATAACGAACACAACAAAAAAAGAATTATCCAATTTGATGCAGTCGTTCGGAAGTTATGCGCGTGCATACATTTCAGCGATTCATTTTTATTTATATATATATATATATATATATATATATATATATATATATATATATATATATATATATATATATATAGATATAGATATATAGAAGATAGATAGATAGATAGATAGATAGATAGAAGATAGATAGAAGATGTACACATTTGCCCTGAAGAAGGAACGGTCGTCCTGAAACCGGTCGGATTTACTCAAATATGAAAGTGGTTCAAACAAAGTTAAATTGTTTCATTTATCGTAATATTTATATTTAACTGGTGACCCGGTCACGGTTGCCGTGGCTAATGAAACACAACGCCATCTACTGGATGGTTATCCAACCTATTTAAGCAAGTGTTGTGTTGATAAATTAACTCACACTGCCATCTGTTAGAACCTTATGGAACTTAAAAATAATTTCAAAGCATTGTCCTCTGACAAACATTTAATTTTGCGATAATAAATATTGAGGTCAACAATCAAGATAAAAACTCTTATATCTCTTAAGTTGGACCAAATTACACACAGTAAGTAAAATTTCATCGTAATCGGTTAAGTAGTTTCGGAGTTTATCTCGAACAAACATTGTGACGCAAGATTTTTATGAATAAAAATATTAGTTTATATGTATTAAAATTCAATTAAATTTTTATCACCTCGCAACAGATTTAGCCTAGTGAGGTGGTGTTTCCCTAAAAAAATACTTTGTTTTTGGTTAATTAAAAAAAAAAATTAAAAATGTTCCGTGGTGGTCACCTAATATCTAAATTGTCTTGCCAGTTAATTTAGAAAATGAACAAATTTAAAGAACTTTCCTTGTTAGTAGGTACCTACCAGAGACAGAAGGTGGAGATTGCAGAAACTTAAAAAAACGGCAAAAGTAAATTTATCGTATGACTGTTTGCTTCACAGAATTTGAACAATTAAACAAATTTCAATGAAAATTTTGACGTTATTTTCAAGTTCTATTCAGGTTCTGTCGTTATTTCAGTTCAGTGAAACAACTTACCTATAATTGAGTAATAGTAGAACATGAATATGGCTTTCACAGAATTTGATAATTAATTTTCAAATTTTACGAATTGTTTAAATTCTATGAAACTAGCCCTTAGACTATTCAGTTTAGAGCATGTCCTTCGATTTTACAACTCAATTTTTCTTAAGATCTAATATTAATTTAAAAACAATCAAATTATTTTGGTACGATACCGTTACTTGATAAATTATATCATAAAATTTCATGACATTTCAAATTCATTTCAATATTATTATTCTAACAGAGCGGCCTGTTGCGTCCCAAACACTTCAGTTGAATGAAAAGTGGTTAAAAGAAGATTTCATTCATTCAACAGACTGACTGCGGTGGTGATGAAAAAGTTAAAATATCTCAACCCCGTAATGATTATTTAAATGCGAAAATTTCATCGCACCAGGTATATACGCATACCAATGAACTGAAGCAACAAGGTGGGATTTACATTATTGATTCATCCGACCTCTCGCGGCTTTGTATAAAAAGCAATCGCAGTGCCCAGTAGCATCATTAATCTCATTTGCTCTTTCTCCCAGCAAGTCAACCAAGAACAAATTCTCCAAAATGATGACCAAGTGTGTTGTAAGTAGAAACAAATACATCGTTAAAATACTCAAAACAAATTGTACAAATAAAATCAAGTAATCTACTTAATTATGTCATAATATTAATGTTGTTTTTGTTGTTCTAGTTCCTGATCGTGTCCGCCTTCCTGGTGTCCTCCTCATCAGCCGGGCTCCTGCCGCTGGCTTCCTACGCCGTGGCTCCGGTAGCCACCTCGTACTCCGCCCACACCGTCAACCATGTCATCGCCACCCCCTTGGTAGCGGCCGCCCCCGCCCGACTCGTGCACTCCGCTCCCCTGCTGGCCCCCGCCCCCCTGGTGGCCTCCGCCCCTCTGGTGCACTCTGCTCCCCTGGTCGCCGCTGCCTCTCCTTTGGCCTACTCAGCCTACCCTTACTCTGCGTACCCCTACTCTGCATACCCCTACTCTGCCGCCTACCTGGGTTAAATAACCAACCAAAAAACATTGATCGATATATGTAACAAGACTAGAACTTTTCATCAGATTTCTTTTCTGATATGCCTATAAATAAATAACTATTTATCTAAACATTCTTTTAATATTTTATACGAAATAAAAACCGGAGAAGGTTTTATTAATTTTTTTCTCGCACATTCAAACTTATCTAGAGTCTCCAAGGTAAATATAGACTATCTTTAGTTACCTACACTTAACTTTTAATTTCAGCTAGTATGTTTTTAAACTCTTAAAAAATGTGTCAAAAATAACGTGTTGAGAATGGTTACTGCTGGCTTAAAAAATAATTGGTTAATTTATTCGACCACTTTGTCCTAGAGTAATGTTAAATAGGCATACGTTCTGATAATTACATTAATAAAAGAGTAAAGGCAAACATGTTCAAAGTAATACAAATAATAAAACACATGAAAATACTGATACTACGGACACAAATGATACTACGGTCAATAATACAGATCCTATCCAATTTGTGAGGTTTTTTGTGAATACCGCAAAGAGTTCAAACTGCTCCCAGCCGTCCGGAGTCAGTGACACTACTGCGTTGGGTATGTGGTTAAGGTTGCTGAAAGTTAATTTTTCCTAATTAATTAATTAATTAAAAGAAATTTACTTGTGGGCGCCACCAAATCCTGCGGATTCATAGTTGAGAGCCTTAGACCAATCACGGAGGTCGTTATCGATCCTCCGAGGTCAAAGATTAGGAAATGTGCAAAATGAGGGGTGTAAACAGCTCGTTCAATGTTCGCTCGTTAATGAAGTATTTTTTGAAATTAATAGATTACTTCGTTTTTACCACTTTTATTGTTTATAAAACCGACATGTTTCGTCAGCAAAGCTGACTTCTTCAGGGTTTTGACAGAACTAATTTAAAAATAGACATATATATAGGTAATAGAGAAAAATAATCGACATAAACAATAATAAAATTAGAAATTAAATGATGTTTAAGGGACGAGGGGCAATATAGAACAATTAAAAAATTTTAAAAGGGGAATAGATTTAATAATGGGTCATTTAAAAACAATTTTTGATTATTAATAATATTTAAATTTGCATTAACACTCTTTCTAATCTCTAAAATTTCTAATTTGTCCAACTGAATGCCATTGACATTACAATGAATTAATTCTATTCCACTGTTAAAATTAAAGGTATGACTAGTTTCTATTAAATGGTTGGCAAACTCCGAGAAACTATTATTATTTAAAGCTTTCATATGCTCTTTAATCCTAATTTCAAAGTTTCTCGAAGTTTTACCTATATAAAAGAAATCACAATCATTACATTTCAATTTATAAATTCCAGATTTTTTCATTTTGGAATCTCTATCTTTATTATTAACAATATAATTTTTAAGTTTATTATTTGCATAAAATACAGGAAGAATTTCATTTGGTACATTCTTTGTCAAGGCATTAGAGATTTTATTATTGAAATACATAATTTTCTTCCATTTTTTCCCTTCCTGATCCTTTTGTACAGGATAGATATATGATTTAAGGAATTTATTCTTATATTTTTTATTTAGAATGTTTTCAATTAAATTGGTGTTCTATCCATTATTAATAGCAATTCGTTTAATAACATTGAGTTCTATTGAAAAATTATTGGGAGATAGGGGTACATTGACTAATCTATGAATCATAGAATGGAAAGCTGACATTTTTTGAGAAATTGGATGATTTGAAGTGTCGTGCATTACAATGTCTGTGTATGTATCTTTACGAAAAATGTTAAATTCAAATTTATTATTAATTATTGAAATATTTAAATCCAAAAAGTTTATACTCGAATTTTGCCCAATCTCTACAGTAAATTTTATGTTTTTATGGAGTTTGTTTAAGAAATTAAGAAAAATATTAAGTTGTCTCAATGTACCTGTCCAAACACAGAACACATCATCCACATATCTCTTCCAAAAATGAACGTATTTTAGTAATAATGCACAGCTATTAAAAATCTTATTTTCTAAATTATTTCTAAATATATCAGCGACCAAGGGGCTGGTACTAGCACCCATTGCCACGCCATCTTTTTGTTTAAAGATATTATCATTGAATTGAAAATAATTTTGTTTTAAAACTATATTAAATAATAAATTTAAATCCTGAGATAAGTCATTAGGTAAAATTGATGAAAATAAAAGTTCTTTAATAATAGGTTTACATTCTTCAATAGGAATACTTGGAAATAAATTAACAATGTCAAATGATACTAAAAATGCTTTTTCAGGAATTTTCAAAAGTTTTAAGTGTTCAATCAAATCAAATGAATTTTTAATCGTGTATTTAGAATGAAAAATATGTGAATCCATAATAATTCTATTAATTGTTGATGATATTTTATTGCTAGGAGCATTACAATTTGAGACCACTGGTCTTATTGGTTGACCTTTTTTATGAATTTTTAATAGACTATACAACTTAGGGACTTGAGGATTTTTTACAGTTAGTCTCCTATTTTTAATTAAATTAATAATCATGTCACTTTTACAATTTTTTAGAGCATCCCTTATCTGCTCTTGACATTTGTTAACAGGGTTAATTTGTAACTTTTCAAAATTATCACCTTGTAAAAAATCCATTGTTTTTTCCACATAATCTTCCTTATTCATAATTATGACACTATTACCTTTGTCAGCTTTCGTAATGATCAGATTATTTTCCCGTGTAGCCCTGGATATATTAATTGCAAGTCTTTTTTCTTGATTGTATTGTTTTTTAGTGAAGTTAGGATTCTTGCTGATGTTTTTTATGACTTCTCCACATTTATATTGATAAGAAATATGTTGATTATTCAAAGCACAATTAACATCTACTGCTAACAACTTCAAATGTTTATTATTATTATCAACTTGTAGGTTATGGTTTAATCATTTTGACAACAAATTTATCTCTTCCTTATTAAATTCATGTTTGGATAAGTTAATCACACGGTGATGGAATTTAAATATATTTTTATTGTTTATATTATTCACTGTTTTATTAGGAATGTTATTTTGATTCATATTAAAATAAGTTATTTCTTGGGTAGAATTGTCACATGTAATATTAATACTGTCAAAGTTATCTATTTGTTTATCTTGAAGTTTATTATTTTTGAAACACAAATTATTTATCTTCTTTATTAACTTTTGTTTCTTTTTAAATGCTTAGGAGTATTTTTTCTTTGTAAGCAACGAGCACCGACCTAAATGCTTACAGTCTTACTACCAAGAAAACCACTATCCAACAGTTAGACGGTGTTTTAGGTTTTTATTTTGAAATCCCACTAATAAACTATTAATTATCTGTGTATGGCAAAAATCTGTTTATTCAAAATGAACTCTGAAAGTGGAATGCAAAAATACATTGCACTAGCAAATAGAAATGTATATTTTGTTCCCTTTTTTTCAAGTTTGGACAACTTAAAAAGGCTGACGCTAAAAGCTAAAACACAGGTGAACAAGTTTCTTCTGCTGTGTAAGTAAGGGAACGTACCCATACTACGTGACCTGTTCAGGGGGGGGGGTCTTCAAAGTACCACGCTTGGTACAAATGAGCGGCGGCGGCCTTAGGTTTTTGATCACCGGGGGGGGGGGGTTAAAAATTGCAAAAAGTTGGTCACGTAGTATGGGTACGTTCCCTAATGTGTAACTATCCAATAACTCTATAATACGAAAAGATTATTAGTAAGGTTTTTGTACAAAAATGGTTGTTTATCAGCTGGCTAAAATAGATTGGAAACTGACATCGATCTCGTTCCGATCGATTGCTATTCGGTAACGAGGTCACCGAACATTTCGTATTTAAAAATTGTGTTTGAAAATAGATTGGGCTCAATTTTCAAAAAAAATTTTCTTTAGTAATTTGGGAGCAAAATTGTAATGAACCAATAAAGCTACTAAATAATCTAGCTGCTAGAAAATTTCGCCAATAAAAGATAATTGCGGAATTATACTCGTACATGGCAATTTCCATTGCTACTACATAATTACACTCTGTGAATAAGAATCTTATTGAATACCTATAAAATGTGTATCTGTGAAGACGAATTCGACATCTTACTGCAAACTTCTTTAGTACCATTGTGATTTGAAATTCGATGAAGCCGAAGTGAGTAACACTAAAAAGCGATAAACACACATCTGTAGGATTTAGCCTGCGAGAGAATGAGATAGCAGTAAAATATTTATTTATTTCATGGGTACTCCGTTCTAATATAATAAGATAAATCCACAGTCCCACGCAAGTCTCCTTAGGCCTAGTGGTATAAAGCGCCCAACTAAACTTAGCGGCCAGACATTCAGCAGACCAAGGATCGAAACATATTAAATCCAAAAAAATATGTATATTTTTATCTAATCTTCAGATCACTCCAAAATGAACAGGCAAATAAAACACAAAGAAAGCGACATTTAGCGATTCCGAAGAAGAAAACATAAATTCTAATAAGATGACCAAACGTATAGGAAAAGGTGCACTGGAATTCGACGGCAAAAATATGGAAAAAATTTCCTTTATTTTGAAAGAAAAAGTGCTTCGTAGTCTCCCCACTCTTGTCTACTTTAGTTTTCTGACGGTTTCACTTCTACCTCGTCAACCTCGTGTGAATTGCGCACTCTGATTTTTTTTAATAAATGACGAAAGATAAATATTTAACATCATCTGTTACTTATGGAGTTAAAGAATATCAAATTTCATGCATATTTGCGAAACTATTTGTAGTAATTAGTATCAAAGAGATTGAATAAAATCATCAAACCGTGTGTTGGGTTCCTAAGACAACTTTTAACTAATGTTTTTTTCCTAAAACTATCGGTTTTTAAAAAGAAATCAAATTAAACTCTTTTTTTATTCATACGTTCATATTTTAATGGATTATTGTCAGGTACCTACAAAATAAGTAATAACATTTGAAAAAATTTGCGTTATTTCAGGATTTGAAAACTCTTGTAAGAAGTAGAGTTTACGTTTAGTTTTTGTTTAAGTAGCAAAATCATCATCAAAACAAACAACGGTCATAAAGATATTGTTTAACGTATCGGTTTGTTTAATCTTTCGTTTGTTTAATCGGTTTGTTTAATCTTTCATGTAATATCTTTTTTGGGAAGAATTCGGCAAAAACTATCTAGTAAAACTGCAATCACTATCTACAAATCAATTATTGCTCCACATTTTAACTATTGCTCAACTATCCTTTTCCTATGTAACGAACGAGAACAAAATAAGTTTCAAATTCTCCAAAACAGGGCAATGAGAATAATACTTTGGCGAAATAGATTTTCAAAAGCAAACAAAATGTTAAAGGAACTGAATTGGCTAACCGTGAAACATGTGCTGACCTTGAATACGATGATACATAAAATAATAAACAACATTTTACCAAAATACGTCTCAAATAAAATTATATTCAACAAGGACATTCACAGACCACAAGGACGTGCAAGGAAATCAGGCTTCAAAAAAAGACAAGGCGAATACACGGAACAGTTTACTGTACAAAGGAATGAAGTTATATAACACGCTACCAGAAACATTAAAGTCCACATCAATTGGAAAGTTCAAAATGTATTGTAGGAGCTACATAAAACTACATAAGTTTGCAATGTGAAATGTTATAATTAATTAGAAATTTTGTAAACTTAAATGTATAAATTGCTAAAATAAAAATTCATAAATTAAAAAAAATAATTTCATTTGTTTCTTCTTCTTCTTTGTGTGCCGTATCAGTTCCCTCGACGTTGGCGATCACTCTCCAACGTATATGTATATGTATACACACGTACACATATACATGCATACACACGTGCATGCATACATACATATATACATATACACACAAACATGCATACGTACATAATGTTGTTATATTAAATATCTACGTATAAATTTTGTTTATGTTTTTGTTATTTGACATATTTTCGTAAAAAGATTGCATACGTAAATAAAAATTCTACATTTAAATAAGAAAATATAAAATACCGTGGGTAATATTGTATGCTGTATTACATTAATTTATTACATTACAACACAGGTACGTGATAGCTAATATTATAAACATAACCCTGCATATTTTGTTTAAACATATACTTTTGTTTGATAAAAAATGCAAGCATAAAAATGCTTTACAAATTGCTCACCTTAGGTTTTTTCCAACTAAAACACAAAAATAATTTATTAGGCAAAATATCAGACAAATTATAAACGTTATCTAAACTAAATACCCCAGCGCAAGAAAGTGAATGTTACGAAGACTCACTTCCATGAAAACTTACACCGTTTATCTGGTGATGATTCATAATATAAAACATCTTAACCCTGCAATGATTATTTTAATTTGACAATTTCATTGGATTCGGTGTTCACACATACCAATGATCTAAAACAGTGAGGAGGGATTTACGTTATTGGTTCATCCGACCTCTCGTGGCTTTGTATAAATAGCAATCGCAGTGCCCAGTGGCATCATCAATCTCATTTGCTCCTTCTCCCAGCAAGTCAACCCAAAACTAACTCTTCAAAATGATGGCCAAGTGTATTGTAAGTCGAAACAAATACATCGTCATAATACTCGAAACAAATTGTAGAAAGAAAATCAACAAATCTACTTAATTATGTCATAATATTAATGTTGTTTTTGTTGTTCTAGTTCCTGATCGTGTCCGCCTTCCTGGTGTCCTCCTCATCAGCCGGGCTCCTGCCGCTGGCTTCCTACGCCGTGGCTCCGGTAGCCACCTCGTACTCCGCCCACACCGTCAACCATGCCATCGCCACCCCCTTGGTAGCGGCGGCCCCCGCCCGACTGGTGCACTCCGCCCCCCTGCTGGCCTCCGCTCCCCTGGTGCACTCTGCTCCCCTGGTCGCCGCCGCCTCCCCGCTAGCGTACTCCGCCTACCCTTACGCTGCATACCCATACTCCGCCGCCTACCTGGGTTAGACATTCAACGAACCACCATCAAACTACCTAGCACTGATCAATCTATCAAGACTGAAACACCACATCAGAATTTTCCAACGTCTTACAGATGTGCCAATAAATAAATTATTATTTACCTAAATCATTTAACTATTTTTTTCTTCAATATTCACTTAGCAGTGTACCTCCATCAAATAATTAGCTGACAATATCAAATACGTTATGTGTGATCACTGACGTTTCTTGGTCAAAATCTAAATCAAATTGAGAGTTCAAGAAGCGAAAAGTAAAGATTTCAACTTCTGTGATTACCGTTTCTTCTTACTGAATACATGGAGTCACGTCATTTCAAAAATTTAAAAGAAGAGGTGGGCTTTAAATATATTATTATTTTAAGACAGTCACAAGCAGGTAATAGGTACCTAAAATTAGAAAAAAAGCATAAGTTAATATTTCTGAAAGAATAAAACATACCAGACGATGTCAAAACTTTGAAAAATATCTTCATTTGACGAAAACATTTTCTGGCGTTTCAAACTAATAACGATAATAATAATTATATACTTTGCGACCATGAAACTGAAGAAGTTGAATAACTAAAGTTAGTTAATATATTTTGTTGGTAGATACTATTCGTTATTCGTTTTATTAAACGAAGTTCTCGCGAAGTTTTGATGTTGATACTTGGATTTTTGGGGTTATTATTTTTCTTTCACATAGTGTGTTGTGAATACATTTGCGAACAAGCCACGAATTATGGGAATCCGTTCCCTTCTACGTGGTTCGACTCGTGTGTGTATACGTAGCCTGGCCAGATGACGGACCACATTAATAATAAATAATAAGGCATTTATTATTCTCTTCCCGGTGATAGCAAAATGAACCGCAAAAACTCATATATCTCCACTAAATTCATTTAAATTCGTTACAACTTTGTAATCATTTCAAAAGATAGCAGCTAAAATTGTAGAAAATAATGGTTTAAGGTAATGTTGTTAATTCTGAATTTGAAATATAAGATCGACCAAAATGACTTAAAAATAAATAAGTATGACCCAATAGTCGAGTTAATTAAGGCGTCTGTCCGAGTAATACAAGAGAACCTGGGTTCGATTCACAGTTGCCACCGTTACCTTTTTTATTTTTCTGTGTCTAGTTCTGTTTCTTTTTTTGTTTAGATTTATTATTATCTATTTCATTTTTGTTTATTTTGTAAAATAAATAGATTTTTTTTACATCTGTATATGTTAAACATATAAGTTCATAATATAAACAATAAAAATGTATGAGCATGTACGAGACGATGTTTGAATGTGAATGAGGCAAGGAGTGTGTGCCAAGATCGAGTTGTTTGGCGGTCCGTCCTCTCTGCCTACCCCTGCGGGGAAACGGCGTGATGCTTAGTGAGTTACAAATAAACATATTAGTAAAAGGCACTAATTTTGTGGCTCGCCATAATTTTCAATAAAAACACAAATTTGTTATAGACCACTTTTATTTTTCACACATTAAACACTCTGCCGGTTTCGGAAGCACCCTTCCTTTTAAGCACACAATTACACATCTGCCCTGATGAAGGACACTGTAACGCTGTCCAAAACGTTGGCTATAGGAGGAGATAGCGCAACACGGCATAACATCCCAAAAATAAACAACAAAAATATACGGGAAAGAATTTTAATCCCTGTGATTCTAACGGTTAAGATGCTTATTTTTCTTATTTTTTAGAGTTTGCCAATCATTTTTTTTCCACTGATCATACTTTTCACAAGGATAGATACATTGGTTAAAATTCTTCACCGTGAAAGCAAAAAAATCAGATAACTTAGACGCACTTGAAATTAGTTATTAAATCCTCGTTTGGGTTTGTCTCTTTTTAGTGTCGCTTTTTCGTTTCATTGAGTTTCAAATCACAAAGATGTAAGAAGTTCTCACTTTAATTATTATAGATATTTTGACACCTATTTTACTTCTTTGGTATTCAGTAAACGAAGTATTTGATTAAGAAATTTAAGCTGTATGCGGCGGATATTGCAAATAATTAGTACAAAGATTTAGGTAAATAATTTTTGTTTATTGATTCATCAGTAAAAAAATCTGATGAGGTGCTTCAGTCTTAATCGATTGATCAATGTTAGGTGCTTGGTTGGTTATCTAACCCAGGTAGGCGGCAGAGTAGGGGTATGCAGAGTAGGGGTATGCAGAGTAAGGGTAGGCGGAGTAGGCCAGAGGAGACGCAGCGGCGACCAGGGGAGCAGAGTGCACCAGAGGGGCGGAGGCCACCAGGGGGGCGGGGGCCAGCAGGGGAGCGGAGTGCACGAGTCGGGCGGGGGCGGCCGCTACCAAAGGGGTGGCGATGGCATGGTTGACGGTGTGGGCGGAGTACGAGGTGGCTACCGGAGCCACGGCGTAGGAAGCCAGGGGCAAGAGTCCAGCTGATGAGGAGGACACCAGGAAGGCGGACACGATCAGGAACTAGAACAACAAAAACAACATTAATATCATGACATAATTAAGTATGTAGATTAGTTGATTTTCTTTCTACAATTTGTTTCGAGTATTATGACGATGTATTTATTTCGACTTACAACACACTTGGCCATCATTTTGGAGAGTTTGTTTTGGGTTGACTTGCTGGGAGAAGGAGCAAATGAGATTGATGATGCTACTGGGCACTGCGATTGCTTTTTATACAAAGCCGCGAGAGGTCGGATGAACCAATAATGTAAATCCCTCCTCGTTGCTTCAGTTCATTGGTATGCGTAAACAGCTGGTGCGATGAAATTTTCGCATTTAAATAATCATTTGACGGTTAAGATCTTTGAACTATTTTATTACCGTTACCTATATCCTGGACAATGTAGATCTACCTTGCCTTCATATTTCTTGCATGGGAAATTGCTATATTTTGAAATTTAATGAAACATACTTTTTTTCTTTTATTAAAAATTATAGTTTTATTTTTTTTACATGAGCTCCACACAGAAGGCTCTTAGGAAAATATTTTTCCTCAGGGCCTATGTCATCTTTGGGAATGTGTGTGTGTGTATTTTTTTAAGGAAAGGAATAAGAGGAGAGTTCTGGGAAGGGAAAGGGTTTGAGAGGTGGGTAGGAATCTGAGGTTTAGTATGTCCAGGTTATCCATCGCCAAGACCTTGACAAATCTCACCCCATTAACCCGGGCACCCTTTCTAAATCACCAAACGAAGTGTGATCTATGGCAGAGGTGTTGGATATCCAATATAGTTCCAAATGTTTCTTAACCGCAGTATACCACTACTTAGTAAATTTATTGAAACGATATCTACGCATAATTTCACAAGATACTGGTATAACTGTTTAAACTCTTAATTTCACATTAAAGTTAATTTCCGTTGCTAATTTATTGTATTTTTATTTATTAATTTTCAACGCCCTGATGGGCTTTTACATGACAAGTTTATAATACAGAGACAGTTTTTAAATAAAAAAGATAAACTATAAGAATATAACTAGTAAACATCATATGAAAGGTAAGTGTACAGATAAATTTAAGGAAAGATAGTGCATTACAATAAAAGAGAAAGTTTCTAAGTTATAAATGGCAAAGAATTAAACTTGTAGGTATGTTAGTAATTACAAAATTTACAGGTGACTAATTAAATGGGATGAAAAATACATGACAAAATGCAAGATACATAAAAAGAAAACGGTAATAGGTTTTTACATTGTAGATTTATAAAAATACACAAATACATGCAATAGTTCCTATGTGATGCTCCTTAGATATCAAAATATTCTACATAAAAATATTGTTCAGATATTTCTTGAATAAAGGTAAACTTGTATTAAATACATCGATATTTGAGGTGAATTTGTTCCCTAGTGTGTGTAATCGTGAAATTGGTGCATGTGTGTGGTAGTTGGTTACAGAATTATTGTTGCAGAATAATATGTTTGCCTTGTTTCTCGAGTAGGTACTTTAAAATCAATGAGATGCAGGAGTTCGCAACAATCTAATTCGGAGTGAATAATTTTAAACAAAAAAGTTAGATCGCTTATTTTTCTTCTGTTTTCTAGGGAATGCAATTTAAGTGTATTTAGTAAAGATGTGTAGTTAATGTGTTGAATAGGTATGTGTAACTTGAAATTAATAAATCTTAAAAATTTGTGCTGCACTCAATGCACAATGAAAGTTTATTCAATTTATACAAATTATTTGCGAAAGATCGTTTTAAAGAATATTACTAAAAATAATTTACTTTTTTTGTTATTAGTTTTTACCTCCTTTGCGAGCGTTGGCTAAAGAAGGAGGTAGCGCAACACGCCATAATACCCCAAAAACTAATAACAAAAATATACTTTTGGCCGTGAAAATCTAAAATCGTAAAATTATTTTTAATTCAAATTTAATACTTCATTTTCTTTTAATATCTTAACGCTCTTACAGAACCATTGTGAATTCAACCATAAAATATTTTTCTAGGAGTTAATTGACTACGATTTGATGCTATTTCGGAAATTCTGATTTGAGGCTATTTCGGAAATGGCTGAACATAATAATTTTTAATCTGGATCATGTACCCTGGTCCCCACGTCTGTGAGTTGCTATCTTCTGTGACTCTACGTGTCCAGAGAACTATACTCTTCAAATCAACTTCGAACATCATTGAATGACGTAATCGGATTGATAACAGAAATAGAGGTGTCCGTCACTTGAGAAAGGCAGACGACAGAAAAAAGGAGATTGGGTGAAAGCGGTAAAGATGCAGCAAAACTGAAAATATTCCGGGGCTGTTGATATTATTCACAGAATAATCCGACAAAATACAAACATACCTTTATTGCCTCAGCAGGACTACAACCAGATTGCTCATTCCCGGAAATGACGATTTCACACTGTGGGAAACGAATATCTAGGTTACGTCAACATATATAAACAAGTCATTACCCAATTTATATCAAAAGAAGAACATCAAAATTAATTAAATTTAACAAAACTCGAAATTCAAAAAAAATATTTACATTTAAAGTTAATTTGGTGATTTTTATGCACCATACAAAACACTTTTTTTTAATTAAATATAATGGTATAAAAATTTCAGGTTTTTATTCATTAAATAGTTTTTTTTTCTTGTGTTTTATCTATCGTAATTTCTTTAAATTACTTTTTCTTTCTCTTGTTCTTACTTATTCCCTTGTTAAAGATTTATTTAAGTTAGCTCCCCTAATAAAGCTTTGGGGATGCTGCGTGAGGGGTAATTTAAGGAAATAAAGAAGAAGCGGAGGTTCTGGGAAGGAAAAGGGTAGACGGGGTGGGTAGGAATCTGTAACAAAGATGCAATCATGGTGGGTCAAGGGTCAGCTGGAGAGGTGAAAGGGTCTCCCTCAACCGGCCTCTCCCAATCCATCCCGCTACGCAGTTGACGGTCAGACGCATCTGCAAAAGAACTAGTCAAATCTCGCCTCACGAACCCTGCTAAGTCAGCAAACGTAGCGAACCACTTGGGGTGACCTATAGCAGGGGTGTTTGTTATCCAATAGATGGTTCCCGGGCGGCGGTACCCATGCCATTCGCTTCCCAAATTAACAATTATTTAAAACACAAAAAGAAGCATTTTTTATTGGGGTGAAGCACACACAATAGAGTAACAGTTTAATGTATTTTTTTAAAAGAAAGACTAATATTTCCGGGTTACGAATAACCTGACAATATTTGAAAATCTCCTATTTCGTTTTCTCGCCTACCACGTTGCGGGCCGGATCGGGAGAGACTGGTTGAGAGAGACCTTTTGACCTCTCCAGCCAGACTCTCTCGACCAGACGCCTTGCATCCCTGTGGAAGGGATGGATTCATACTTACTTCACTCCTGGAAACGCACATTGACCCCCAGATTCCTATCCACACCTCATACATTTACCTTCCCAGAACTTTTTCTCCTTCCTTTTCCCTAAAAAGACCCTCCACACAGAATCCACAAGGATGACAGAAGCCCTGAGGAGTTTTTCCTCGGACCTCCTGTGAGCTATCGTAAAAGAAAAAAATTATTTCAGAAATGGATAGGTATTTGTTTGCTTCTCATGGAAAGTAGGTTAAACAGTTTTCAACTTATTTCAGATCTTCACATAAGATAACTTGCTAAGTTTCACATGAAATGCCAATTATTGGAAACCGTTCTTTGAAAATGCCCCGTAGTTGTACAAATTCTACCCTTTGAGCAAATTATTTTTGTTCCATGGAATAATAATCATAAAATTATTTCTTGATACAAATTATATTCTTCGAGGATCCCTCATCATGTGTTATTTTTAGTTACTACGTCAATGTATTTTCTTATCGAAAATTTCATCATCATGTATTAACAAATTAAGTAAATCATTTTAGGGGGTGAATGCTTAAAACATGTATGGCAAAATTAAATACGTTGTGATCCAAACGGTCGATCTTAATAAAACCGTTGAAATTTAAAACATTATCATCACAATGTTGGGTAAAGAAGCATCCTTATATAAGTATAATGAAATTAAAATCTAGTATTTTTCAACGGAAGTAATCTTCCGAACAGGCCCTCCATTGACATGCTTGGTGTAACCTTGAGCCCGCAGATACTTTAATAGTACACAACTGCTAACCCTGTACAAATCACAAGTGCGCCCCACGGTTGAATTTGGCAGCCACCTCTGGTCTGGAGCTCCAAAATACCTGAAAACTGTGTTAAAAGAAATCTTTATGTAATTGTAGTACCTAGTGCAATTTTGTCTTAAATTTTTGTATGTGGGGGAACCGGGAAATCTTGGAAAACATTTATTGTTGGGTAGTATAGTCAGGGCTGGGCAGTATTTGAAATACTTGTAATTGAAATACGTATTTGAAATACAAATACGTATTTTGTATTTGTATTTCAATTACTTCCTAAAATGTATTTTGTAATTGGTATTTCAATTACCTGCTGCTGAGGTATTTTGTAATTTGTATTTCAAATACGTGTGGCTTCAAAATACATTTTCAAATACATTTAGCGATTTTAGTAATGATAACGAAAAATAAATACACATAGATAATACATAGACTAAAAACGCTAGAATCCTGTACTATTGTCCTTTGCTATAGCACTCTTACTAATGATTATTTGTAGATCTCTTATATCATTGCTTTATAGTGTACTGTAATTTTTTCTACGTCATGCTAGTTATTATTATTATCCTGTGCTATAATAGCACTGTTATTGTACATTTTGTATCATATTATATTGTACTTGTCATTGCTTTGTATTGTACATTTTTGAATCATAGTATTAGATAAAGCACTATAGGAATACTTTGACTGATTACTAGATTATTTTTAAGTTAATTACTGTAGAGCGCACTTGAAGTGAAATAACACAAAACTGCGCTATACAAATGTCTTCCATTTATATATAAAAATGAATCCTTGTTTCCCTTGGTCACGCCATAACTTCAGAAGGACTTTACCTATTTCATTCATTTTCTTTAAAGTTTTCTAATACTTTATAGAAGGTTCTTACGGAAAAAAAAATTACGCATAAAATTGGATAATTTCAGAAAACTTAACGACTATTTTAACTTCGCACGTTTGGCAGTTCGCGCGTTTGATGAAATTGAACTTAGCAGGCAGCTGTTTCTTTTATAACAAAGGAATTTCTATGGATTTTTAAAATTATAGATATTTTAAATAGGTACATATGTTAGGTACCAATTTGATTGACTGTTCTTATAATATAGTGAAATTAATATTTGTAATATGTGAAAAATGAAAATTTGAATAAAAAATTGTAATAGCAGGCACGCGAGTTGTTGAGAATTGAATGTACTGGTACTGAATATATGGAATGCGGGAGGGGGGTTGGCGGGATGGGGGAGCGGGAGAGGGGAGAGGGTAGGCGGGAAGGTGGAAGGGGAATGCAAGAGGGGAAGGGGATGCGGTAGGGGAACGGGGACGCACGGGAAAGGACATGCAGGGAGAAACAATTTATTTATTTGAATATGACAATGCAACGCATGCCGGGAACCAGCTAGTGTTATTATAATAATTATTATCTAACATCTAGTCCTATACCACAAAACTTTTACAAGTGGAGCGGAGACGAGATGTGTCTCCTGAGCAATACGATTAGTCAATTTTAGCATCTCTCTGTTTCACTCTGCTCAGCTTTGCTTCTATGGAAACGCATCCTTAAATATGGGCACTTACGACAATTTATTGCAACCAAAGGTTCTAGCAAAACCAAATGTATTTTGTATTTTGTAATTTGTATTTTGTATTTGAAATTAAAAAATGGTTAAAATACTGTATTTTGTATTTTGTATTTCAAATACATGACTTGAAAGTATTTTGTATTTCGTATTTTAAATACATGCGATAAAGTATTTTGTAATTTGTATTTTAATTACAGCAACGCATGTATTTTGCCCAGCCCTGAGTATAGTATAGGGAATTTTAAGATGATTTTATTAATATTTTTTGAATTGTTTCTAGAGAAGTAGGGATGATTTATATGCACCCCCCTTTGGTCGAAGGCACCCTCCAAGTTACGATTTCATATTGTAGTGCAAAGTGCGCAAGTACGTAATAAATATCTTTTAGTATTTTTGATGATACAGTATTTCTAATTAAATATTTTTTAAAAAAGTTTAAAAAATATATAGATCAGTTTTCTCATTCTGTCTACTGTGGAATTTATTTGAGTTTTCCATTTGATGTTATTATCGATAATTATTCCAAGATATATTTTTTTCTTTACTACTAATGTGTATACAGTTTGAGTTACAGGGTGCGATCCTAAGAACAGAGACATGGCTAAATTCTTCAATTCAAGATGCAGAGGTGCTAGACCAACGATACATTATTTTCAGACAAGACCGTGAGAATCTAACTTCCAGAAAGAAGGACGGAGGAGGAGTGTTAATAGCTATCAAGAAAAACATTGTAGCCTACCAGATATATGATGAACCCTCTAATATCCGTGATTAGGTCCCCACACTATGCCAATTATTGTGCACAGTGCACACTCTGTGCAGAAACGGGCGGTCCGTTTAATAGATTCTCCCATCTTAAAGGGCGCCTTCCATTGCGAGCGGAAAAGAGTAGAGCGGAGCGGAGTGGGAGCTGAGTGAAATAGTTTTGACCTTCCATCAAAAAAGAGTCACTTAGAAGATAGGTGTTTGCCTTCCACTGCCTGTGCGAGAGAAATGAGCGGGGCGAGCGGAGCGAGGTCAATGAAAAATGAGAAATAGTTTTGCCCTTCCATTGAAAACGAGTCAGTATCGCTTTGTTTCGAAGTGAACGGAGTGATTTTTGTGATGTCAAGTACTGATTCTAGTGAATATGATTCTGACAGCATGTATGCAATGAAAAAAAATGTTACGTATGAATTAAATGTACATTTATAAAGAATCTCATCTCAAATATGTAAAAACTTTAAAAAAATAATTTACTTTCTTATTTCCGCCAATATCATCTCAATAATGGTTTTCTAAGCCGAATCCTTTATGTTGACAATCTTTGCTAGTCGTATCCTATAAACGAAATTGGCAAACGGCTTCAATAAACACCTCCATCTCGACAAAAACGCAGCGAGGCAATTGAATTGGCTACAGTTCTTGAGCGGAGTCCGCTAGAAACTAGTCGGCGATGGTGTGCGCGAGCGGTCTCTTTCGGACCTATTTTAACAAGTTCGGTCCGCTCCGCTTTCCTCGTTCCTGATGGAAGCACTTGTATGCAGTTAACGTGTGCGAGTCGAGCGGAGATCGTACGGAGTCCGCTCCGCTCGCATTAGCGGAGCGAACTCGTTCGAGATGGAAGCACTTGTATGCAGTTAACGTTTGCTAGTCGAGCGGATTCCGTAATGAGTCCGCTCCGCTCGCAGTGGAAGGCGCGCTTAACAGACGGATTGCAATCTTTAGAGCACAGGCGTCGAATGGGAATGCTATCCTTGTTCTACCGGTATTACAATGGAAGATGCTCCGAGGAACTAGCACCATTGATCCCTTCGGCACCGGTGCATAGTTGGGAAACACGCCTGCAACCCTGGGAGATATAGAACATGATGGTCATTAAATAAGTTATTTAATGGGTTGATTAAATATATTATCCATAAATTAATAAATCGGTGAACTTTGATATTTCATTTGATATGTTTTTTTTTTATATATATATTGATATTTATTTGATATGTTATACCTACCAATACATCCAAATAAAAAATGATTTATTATATTTTTTTATTAATACACTCTTAAAAGGCAAAACTCTTTGGTCTCTAAAGAATTTTCCAATAAAACACTTCAATTATCGAAGTATTTCTGAAAAGAAAATCTTTAAATTTCTTCACGCGGCCTTGAAAGCTGTTATCAAGATACAGGACAGCATTGTGAATATTATTAGAGAGCTTTATTCAAGTTACTTTAAAACATATTAATCTTTGCAATAAATATTGGAAAATAAACTTTAGAACGGAAAACTCTCAAATGATCTGTAATTCTAATATTTTCGATAATCAACCAAGAAAATATAAGAAATCTAGCTGATCCGGCGAACTTCGTACCGCCTCAGAATCAAAAACTGTTGTCAACTTATTAGCTGAATTGATCTAAATTGTTTCTCCCTGCGTATACCATACCTTGATCTAAATTGTTTCTCCCTGCGTATACTTTCCCCTCTCGCGTTCCCTCTCCCTCTCCCCACTCCACTTCTCCCCTTCCCCCGTCCCGCTAACCCCCCTTCCTGAGTTCCTTTCCCCCCTCCCCCCTCCTCCGGTTCACAGTTCAATATTATACCCCTTACAATATTGCTGCAGTTCTATCAAAATAGGAGAATTCGTTCCATACAAAATGTATGGGGAAAATAATTTTCTTCGGAGTGGAACACCCTTTACTTTTAGGGGTATGAAAAATAGATGTTGGTCGATTCTCAGACCTACTAGATAAGCACACAAAATTTCATCACAATTGGTCCAGCCGTTTCGGAGGAGTATGGTAACAAACACCGTGACACGAGAATTTTATATATTAGATATTGCATACATATTGATTGGTGTTGAAATATTTAAAACTACTATTTTCTATTTAAAATGTTTATTCAAGAGATCAGTCATTGTAACAATCATATTATTCTATAACAATATACCAACATGGGTATTTACATAACAGAAAATTTAACAAATTGGTTCTAATTAGTTAATTATAATTCTACTTCTTTCCCAGGAAAGGATAAGAATATGGTGCTGGTCCACCGATCAATGGGGCAGGTCCTCCGATGTATGGAGAGGGTCCACCGATCAATGGAGCGGGACCTCCGATGTATGGAGCAGGTCCGCCGATCAGTGGAGCAGGGCCTCCGATGTATGGAGCTGGTCCGCCGATCAATGGAGCAGGGCCTCCGACGTATGGAGCGGGTCCGCCGATCAATGGGGCTGGTCCGGCGATGTATGGAGCGGGTCCGCCGATCAATGGGGCTGGTCCGGCGATGTATGGAGCGGGTCCACCGATCAGTGGGGCTGGTCCACCGATGTATCGAGAGGGTGCACCGACCAACGGAGCCGGTCCACCAATATATGGAGAGGGTCCACCAATCAAAGGAGCTGGTCCACCAATATAAGGAGCGGGTCCACCAATCAAAGGAGCGGGTCCACCGATGTATGGAGCGGGTCCTCCGATTAAAGGTGCTGGTCCACCGATGTATGGAGTGGGTCCTCCAATCAAAGGCGCTGGTCCTCCGATGTATGGAGCGGGTCCTCCGATCAAAGGAGCTGGTCCACCGAAGAATGGTGCTGGTCCACCAATTAAACCTCTCGGGGCTAACAGCGGTGCAGGTCCTGCCAAAAGTGGTGCTCTTGGAGCCAACAAAGGTGCCGGTGCAAATGGTGCGGGAGCGAATACTGGTGCTCTGGCAACAAGAGGAAGAGGTGCAGCTACAACTGGAGCATGGGCGACCACTGGAGTGGCAACGGAGTGGTGAACTGTGTGGGCATTGTATGAGCTAGCTACTGGAGCGATCGCATAAGAAGCTAAGGGGACCACACCGACTGATGCTGCTACCATCGACACCAGAACGGAGAATACCTGGAAACAGAAAGAAAAATTATTATCATTAAATATATAAATAAAAGATATTGATCTGAACAAAATAAGAAGCAATGCATATAAACTAGTACGATATTTTATATTTTGAAATATGATGGAATTTTTAATTGTTCGTTTGTACTAACCACGAATTGGGAAATCATTTTGAATGGTGTCTTGTTGTTGCTCCTACGAAGAATCGCAAGTTGCTGATGATTCTAAACTGCGCATCAAACATTATATACTAGCGATTTAGTAACACCATAGACCAAAGAAAGTGTCATATGACGCCATATGGGAGTTTATTGAATCGAAGTTTATTTGGTTCACTTACGAATTAGGACATCGATTGACACGTAATATTGCAATTAAGTTGACCGCGAAACTCCTCACAACAATTTGGCATCGGATAGTATTAGCTCATTGGAATCTGAAATGTGTTTTTACTTCCTGCAACAATCAGTCCTTTGAATTAAAATTGCTCTCAAGGCCGTACAATTCAACGATAAATCAAAGTGTGTATTATTGAAGTGAAAACTTCTTTATCACCGTTGTGATTTAAAACTCGATGAAACGGAAACTAGCGACACTAAAACGAGACAAACGCATAATATAATATGTGTTTAAATTTAAAAATAATGACGTGATTTGAGATTTTCAGTTCCAAAAGAATTATCATGATTTATTTTTGGGGTATGACGCCGTGTTGCGCTACCTCCATTTTTAGTCATCGTTTCGGACAGCGCTACAGGGTCCATCATCAGGGCAGATGGTAATCGAAGATTGTGGTGAAATGTATATTTATGTATGTAAATGCGATACCATGTTAACGTGTAACGCTCTCCGAAACGTTAGCTAAAGGAGGAGGTAGCGCATCACGACATAATACCCCAAAAAATAAATCAGGAAGTAAAAAAGTAATGTACAACTTTCTTTATCAATCAAAGAGACATTCACAATTTGATTTAAATTTTTAAAAGTGCATATAATTTTTTCGTAATTTCTGATTTGTTTTCTTTCCATACTTTTTCTTACCAAAACTTCCCCTCCTTCCATTCCCAAAAAATACTCCACACAGCATCCCCAAATATAACATTGGCCCTGTGGGGAATTATTTTCTTAGCCTTCTGTGTGTATGTAAAGTATGTGAAGAAAAACAAACGGAAAACATATTTTTTTTATTTATTTTTTATTTAAAATATACATACATATAACAGATTCACATAAGGAAAATAAGGGTTCTGAAAAATAATTCAAATAAAGCAATTTCTTGCCCAATTTAAAAGAGAAAAATATTTCTCGTGTTTAAATTGGGGAGTCGTGTCATTACAGAAAAAAGATAAAGAAATAAGATATACTTATTTTTTTTAATTAGAAACAAATAAACTTGATGAATTATAACAAATATTAATAAAGAAATATACTAACGTAGCAGTTACTAAAATTAGATATACATGTAGCATAGATATTTTAAAGTAATAATAATAAAACACATAAACTTATGAATGATAACATATATTGATAAAGAAATATACTAACGTAGCAGTTACTGTATCAGATATTTTAAAGTATTAATATAAATAGATGTAGTATATTATTGCATTTCTCTTAATAGGTAGATGTTAGATGTTGAGTTCGAGATCCTAATAATAAAATAATATCCCATAATACTTGTTCAAAAGTGATAATCCCAACAGGTATGTGAAATATTATTAATGATTACATGCCATAACTGGATTATGAAGTGATAATTAATTGGAACGAATAGAGATATTGTTGCATGAACAATTACTGGCCGGATAATCAGCCGCTAACAGAAGCCAAATATCGGTTTTTTTCTTATTAAGATGAAGCGATACTATCATACAAAATCATATGTTTTTGTTTTGAAAATTTGATCGCTTGGAAGTATTACACATAGATGCTTCAATTAAATACTGCTTGTAGAACATACCTTGGCCCTTAAAATATAGGTCATTTTTATGTCAAGTCTTAAGCCTTTTAATAAGCCTAGAAAAAAATAAAATATTAGGTCTATAAAAAATCTCTTTCAAATGCAAACTCTCCTACTTATAAACCTCTTTTCGTACATGGTTGTATTGTTTAATCTAGCAAATTCAGTTTCTTTTATAATAGTTGCAAAAACTTTGATATTTACGCCAGAACTTCACAAAATAAAATAAAATATGCATTTTCGTGTTGTTATTTTCCAATACGGCCGGCAGTCGGCGAATTTGGATTTTCAAAGTGAACCCTATGCCGTCCACCTAAGGACTAAAGACTCGCCACACCCATTTTCTGTAAGTTTGGCCCCGGACGGAGCGGGGAACAGACGTTAGGCTCGGCGCCGCTTGGTTCCGTGAAATCAATTTGAAAATTTCGTTTTATTACAATAAACAATGCATAAAAAAGGAGCAAATGTTTTTTACAGACCTTTACGAAATCAACCTGTAAAAAAAACCTAAAATACCTTTTCCAACCTTTCCAAAAGCATTTTCTCAAGTATTTTTAAGCTCCTCCCATAAAGGGGTGTAAATTCTGATTCCGATTTTTTCCTGGATTATTGGATCGCCATAATTTGCTTAATTTGAGGATTTTTCGATCATCACGCTCGGAACATGCCCGTGTTGTGGTGGTCGATTTAATGTACAGTGCATATGACATATAAAAGAATATAAAATGACATAAAATTATATAATATAAAAGAATGTAAGTGAATATAAAATATTTATTTTTTCATATGAATACCGCACAAGAGTCCCAACTGCTCCCGTCTGAAGCCAATGAAACTATGGCATATCCAATCGGGGTATGTTGTGAGGCCGAAGGTAGTGGGGAGGGGAAGGAGATAGGGAAGAGGAAGGTGGGGAAGTACCCAGCTATTCAGATCTGGTCACTAAACACGGCTAATGCCATTTCAAGCAACATTTCAATTCTGAATGGTGGTCTTACACCAGGGCGATACTGAGAGCATCTTCCACTCCGAAACGTGACGCAAATATACTATAAATTATTTTAAATTAACAAATTGTGAAATAACACAAAATAATCAAATAAAATTTATTTGCCACGCCGGGATTTGATCCCGCGACCTTCGGTGTGCGAGTCAAGAGCCTTACCGCAGGACTACGCCGGCCGTCAATATAGAAGATATAAAAGAATATAAAATGACATAAAATTAAAGAATGTAAAATAATATAAAAGAGATTAAAGAATATAAAATGCCGTAAAAGTAAAGAATGTAAATGAATGTAAATTAATTAAATAATGTAAAAGATCTAAAATAATATAAAATGAATATAAAATAATAAAAAAGGGATATGTCAGTGGTATCAAACAGTTTTATGTAAATACTACTAACTCGCTAAACAAAAAATTAATCGAACATTTGTTGAACACTTTCATTGTTTAAAAAACCAATACGTTTCATAAGCAATGCTCACTTCTTTAGACGGGAAACCCGAGAATATACTACAATCCGAGAAACTACTATTGGAGATAAACTTAGAGATGACTTTAATTGTTATACTGTGATATTACTGGTAGGTATCCATTTAGAAAAAATAATTAGGCTTAAAATTTTAGACATTAGAAAATGTGAAAATAATTATTTTTAAATAACTCTTTGTTAAATTTGTTCCCATTATAAATTACATCCTAATACCTCCCTCCTTCCTTCACACTCCCGCCCATCCATTTAAACTCTAATTCTATTTTCTAATTAGGTAGTTTAATGTAAACCTTAAAGAAGTAAGTATTGCTTACAAAACGTGTTGATTTTTTTGAAGTGAAACTTCTATAGCACCGCTGTGATTTGGTTTTCCGATGAAACGGAAATGACGATTACTGCACCTGCGACGCATCAACTGCGCTCATCGGCCGTTTTGATAATTATGTCACTTTTAAAGGCTCTTATTATTTATTTATTTACTTATTTTATTTTGCAGAAACAAACAGTACAAAATTACATAGTAGAAAATAGTTCCAAAGTTATAGAATTTAACACAATAATTGGTACCAATGACAAGTCACTTATATACTTATGTTTTTATGTTATAAATTATACATGTAAAGGAAACATATATTCCCTTTAAATTTGAATCCTATAGTGTCAGTTAGAATGCAATCATCACTTGTTGTCACAATTGTCACTTGTTTTGTTTTTCTATTATTTGATTGTAAAATATGAGATTTGGTTAGAAGAAACCATTCAAAGGAAAGTGATGTAAATGTCGTTTCTTTGTTAAAAAAACTTTGCAACACAAGTTTGTTATTTATAAATCAATAGAAAAGAATTATTAAACCTCTCAACTTATTATAAGACGACATTTTTCGTTTTAAACCAAAAATGGAGAAACTTCAATTTAAATTTACACTGTTACCTGGAGGCGATGGCAGGTCAAATATATTAGCATTACATAAATAGTCACAAGTGATGAAAAAGTGTTTACAATACCAGAAATACTACAATCCGCCAGTCATAACGAGGAGATAATGAAAAGTGGTGCTTTTGGAAAAATAAAAAATAGTTTGAAAAAAAGATACCAGGTTAGAAGAGTCTGGGTAACCATGACAGAAGAACTAAAAAAAACATATGTAGCTGAAGATGGAAACCAGAGACCAATACCTCGAAGAACTGAAAGAAAAAGTATACAGGTACATAAAAAAGAAGATCCAATAGGAAAATTGATTGAAAATCGAAGATAAGCAACAGAGCTTAAAAACATTGCTGAGAACTTTGTTATAGAAAAATTCTGTACTAAAAATACAATTGCAAGCCTGTGGATAGAAGTGTTTGAAAAAGAATGTTTACGGTTTGATGTGACCGTGGATGGAAAAAAAATAGAAATGCTCAGATTGTTCGTGGATAAATCTTGTACTGGTACAGTTCCATGATTATAAAACTAACAATGAACTCAGAGTGGTCAACATAGAAAAACAAATTCTGTGAATCATTTGCAAACAAAGAATGGAACCATGTAACATACGCACTATCATTTAGATACAAAGGTGGTTTTCTGTTGGATTATACTGTGAGAAAAGAAAAACTTCTATTGGATATAAGAAGATCAATCGACACCGGTACTTTGATAGATTATGTTCTCACTTTTCAAGTATTGGTTGAGACGGTTTTGGTAAAGTTTCGCTTCTAGAAACTGCACTCGAATTTTTTTTTACATTACCTCCACACAATAGTCCCTGAGGAAAATAATTTCCCTCGGGGCCTACATCTTTGAAAATGCTGTGTGCAGAGTCTTATTTAGGAGAGGAAGGAGTGAACATGGATCATGAAACATTCAGAGAGAAGAATAAGCACCGATATACTATTACGTAAAATACTGCATTACAAAGTGTGAAAATTGTCCTGAATTGCTTCAATTAATCACCGTGCTCCCAAAAGATCTTTGCGACATTTAGTACCCTTTTATTGATAAATATTCTGCTTTAGGAGATATATTTCACCTTAAAACTAATCAATAGGTTATGGTGTTTATTCCATTACGTTCATTTTTCTAGATACAAATAGATTGATAGACCTTTGCTGAATATACCCTCTACTATTTTGTTGAATTAAATACCAGAACCGGTGACTTATACAGTAAATCATAATTGGCATTATTTATGTGAGGGGTGATGTACGTCGACATGATCTCTTGGATTTTTATTATTAGTTTCTGTTCAATTTTTATCCACATATTTTTCGAAAGTATTTAGCTAAGTATTTAGATATAAAGCACTTAAACTTTTCGTTTCTTTAATATGGTCCAGGCTTGGCTAAAACATCCATCACCATCTTAATAAAGCAATATTAATAAAATCATCAACAAAAACATGGAAAGTTCTTCTACCACTCAATGTTTCCTTTTCCAAGTACGCACACGTGTGTATGCATACGTAATTAACTTGACAAATATGAATCGTATCGATTTCAGACGATCGTGTTTCAAGGATTGCGGAAATGTGTAAACGAAATTGAATCCTTACTAAGTCAGAATCTACCATGAATTATTCAACAGGTGCATCGATGCAAAACACCCAACATTGGTTTACCGGTATAAAAAAGACCAAAATTCAAAATGTTGTGTTTTTGCATGACATGGTTAATTAAATACTTCAGTCGGGTATATCTGTCGTCCAGTTGATTAGTCAGACAAATACTTAGTTTTGATATAATAAGGAAAGCAATATTCGAATACTATACTTGCCATAAATCAAATATTATTTACACGTGTCCGTGTTTTACATATTAAATCTTATACTTAAAAATCTCTTGTCACGGTGTTTGTGGTCGCACTCCTCCGATTTTTATAAAAATTATGTATATTTAATAGGTATGAGAATAGGTTTTTTAAAGTATATTTCATACCGCTAGGTGATTAGGGTTCCCCTATCTAGAAAAAAAACATAAATTTTTTTAACAAATTATTTTTTTTATTTTGCATCAAAAAATACGTATAACCCCAAATTTTAATTCTCCTACCCCCAACCCCCCATTTTTTAATTGCGATTTCAGTATGTTTGTATGAATAAATTTAACCGCCTTTCGTATTTCAAACAGAACGAAATTATTTATGTTGTTGAATGACAGATGGCGCTACGACCACCACATCGAATTTTCATCCACACATGCGCAAGACATTCACGAGAAGCGTCGCGTCATTTTTATATTTTATTCGGCATCATATTCTCGCGTGGGCAAACCATCGAGCTTATTTGTGTTAGCTAAAGACGGACTGGCAAAAAATTTCGTACTCTCGATTGCTCTTCGAAATTCATATTGATTTTTTTGATTTCATTTTCCTACATTATTTGGTATTTTGTTTTTATCGGCGGTCATCGTCTACAGCGCTCCATTCCTCTTTCTATCATAGATCCCATCCCCACACACTCAACACAAAAATTAACAGAAAGAGATCAATAAATTTTCTTATTTTTTTTAATCACAGTTCCCATCTAGTGCATTTCACATCTATGGGTCAAACGCATTTTGAAGTACACAAGAAACTTCAAGAAAACGCGTTCATACAATACCTATATTAAAAATTCTTTTTAAAAAATACCATTCTAAATGTATTTCCTTAAAGAAGTGTGTTACACGTACAAATAATTAAGAGTGTTCCGTTTTTTTGGGTCACGCCGTCCTTTGAATGCGAATTAGTTACATTAAACGGTGTGAAATTGTGATCTACGTTCTACAACAGACCGATGACTGTCCGGTGGCGGTGATTTGATAACTCCGGACAGAAGCCAGGTTCGGACAGGTTGTGTAACGCAAAGGTTAACCGCAGACCCAATTATTATTGTACAGCCCATTATTAATCGTATAATTAGTCGATCCATTCATTTCTAATTAAAATTCAAAGTACTTTTCCTTTGATTTGCGGTCAGCGCATGCATTATTTTTGTTCATTTCAAGCTACATTGTTTTTTTTAATACGGACAATGAAAACAAATCGATAGAGGTTTTTTTTAAACTTGTAAGTTCAAAATTTAAGTTAAACTTACAAGTTTAAAAAAAACCTGAAGCCGAAAATTTGATTAAAAAATATTTATTAATAACTTTTATTTAAAACCTCTTAAAATAGGTATAACAAAATACAAGTATTTGGGTCGTGAGTTTATGTATGTTTGTATTACGTACAATAAATAATAAAAAGAGTAAAATAAAATTTTCCATTGACTATAAAAATAATGAGATTAAAAGAATTTGGCATTCTCAGACTATAAAAATATTACCATTTGTTATTTCGGCTACTGGCATTATACCTAGGACTCTCATTAAAAATTTAGGCATATTAGATTTGTCAAAGAATTTATATATAAAAATGCAAAAATCAGTCATTTAAAATACATGTAGGATTAGGAAAGATTTTTTAAATATTTATATTGAGGGATCAGTAGGATTTATAGGTTCAATTAGGAATTCCACAGAGCCGAACCCTCTGATATGAAAATATCTGGAGTCGGTGAATTATTTTCCCATTTGGTCTCTGGTAGGTTGACATGTTGTTCTTGTATTGTTTTGTATTCATAATACTTATATAGTGCAATTGCATAGCGTGGATTCACTTTATGATCATTTGGGAAGTGTGTGAAAGGGTTTAGTTTTTCCTGTGGGGAAAATTTAACCCGGACATTTAAATCTGGTGCGTAAAAAACAAGCCTTATGTTTACTATTTAGTTACATCTTAGGACTATTTCGTAACACTATTTCGTAACTATATTTTCGTTACGTAAATTTATTTTGAGAAATACTCTTAAATTAAATGACATCATGAAACTTGCGCCGGTTTTTCTGCTTGATGTTTCAAGATCAACCTTACAGAATTTAGCATATTAAGACTTGTTAGCAATGGAAACTGTAAAAAAATTTAATATTATTTTTATCTTATAAAATGGAGTTACTTGAAACTCGGAGGAATTGTAAATACGTGAATATGTAAAAGTTTGGAGCAGGTTGTGTCTAATTTCTACAAATGTGGTAACTATCAAATGATAGGGAGAAAGAAGAGACGAATTAAATTTTCATATAATTTCACAATTTCTATTTTTTACATCAGCTTGTCTAATGAATGAGTGTTTCGAAGTCCTGTTCCACAACTCCTAACTCTGTTTGTAATTTTTTTTGTACGTTCCGTTTCCGTTTCAAGACGGTGGCTGTTTTTATGATTCCGTCGTGTTTTTGGGATTTCTAATGCCCATTTATTTCAATATCTGCCTTTACCAATACCTATAGTACTATTATTTCAATATCTGCCTTTACCAATACCTAAAAATTTCAGTATCTACTCACCTGAAAAAAAATTCTCATTGAGATATTGACGTTCCTTTGGACAAATTGTGTAATTCCCTATTTGAAATTTACTTAGGTTTTCGTTTATTTTCCTCCTTTTTCTATTCCTCACGATTTCCGAGGAATTGGTTTTGATGTTTAATTCAATGGTTTTGATTCATTAAATAAGAGAAAATTAGTTTTTCGACGAAGATATACTGTGTACAGAACTACAAAATACAATTAATGCTTAATTACAAATTCACATTAATGTTGAAAATCTGAAGTTCCATTCTCTCGATTGACATTTTGAATTCTTGATCAAAGCACTGGAGCAAAATATTTTCTTGAAATCACGTTTCAATTTCAATTAATCAACTCTTTAGGTACTACATGGAAATTGGTAACCACGTGAAGAAATCCCACAAACACATCAGGAAATATTCCAGCCTGTTCATATTCCTCGTGTTGGTGTTGCGTTTAATTAAATTTCTGTTTTCCTTGAACTTCTTTACAATACAACCGTTGAAAGGTCAACGTCATTATCAGATGTACTTCATCTCACGGGGTGTCACGAAGAAACGCCTCCAATCCTGTCAAGCACGTGCTGGATCGGACAGGGGTTAACTTAAAAAAATTGAGATGAAATAACTAAGAATAATTACCAAACGTCCAATAACAATGTACAACAATAACATCTAAAAATAAAATAATAACAGATTACTAAAAAAAAATCGTGAATATTTTATACAATTGGTAAACAACCGTGAATTTGAAAACCGTACTAATATGGAAACTGGTAAAAAGATGGTTCATGGAAAGATATGTCGGTATTAGGTACATTTCTCATCCAGCCGAAGAGAGTTGTTTACCTGTTGTATCCACTGTTTTCAATAATATTTTTTCCAAGGTGGTTTACACGTCCTATATGTTTCTTAGTTTTGAAGATATCGTAAAAATAAATACCATTTTAGAAACTAGATTAATTATCGTTTGTATTTTTATTTTTATTTTAATTTAAAAAAAAAATTAAATCCTTTTATTCGAGGAATTTGCAAGAAACCTATAACTTCACTTTTACCTTTACTTTTACTTTCACTTTACGTTCATACAATATATATTTTTTTAGATGTTACTTATCTTTTAGTTGTTTATGCTTATTTTCCAGAAACTACTTAATTAATATTTTTATGTTAGTAGGTACCACCCAAGCGAGACGATAGGAAAATCGTTTTTTGGTATTCATAATCTAAACCGATTCGTAGTAAAGATTAGTATATAATATTGACTGACCTGCCTGCATTTGTCCTGCTAGCTTACTAATAGGGAAGCTTCTTTGGTGGTTGACTTGGTGTCCCTTCCTATCGCAGTTATTTATTCAAGTTTCAAATATCTAGTTCTTGATGGTCAAGCATCTAATACAAAGCCCATAGTTTCGTGACCGAAATATGTCCATCAAATAACGTATCCTTAATTATTATTTTTAATTGTAAAACTAACGTTTTTAAGACAAGATTTTTTATGCATAGCACAAAGGGTAACAATTATTATAAGCAATAATTATCAGCCTGAAACACTCATCCACATTGAAAAATCTTCCGAGAAAAGATACATGACGCCAACGGGACTTGAACCCGTGTCCTCTCGATTGCCGGTCGATTGCTCTTGACCACTGAGCTATGGCGGCTTATCTCGTACCCGCCAAATGATTCAATATATGCTAGTGTTTCATTCAACAATTACTGCTTATTATATTTTTTCCACCTGAAAACAACCAACTTTATTTTTGCGAGAGAAACATTGTAAGTGTTAAGTCCCTCGCTAGGTGGCGTCGAGACAAATTATGTCTTCATTTATTGGGGAAATACTTAAACTTGTCAAATATTAATTATTATTTTTAATTGTAAAACTAACGTTTTTAAGACAAGATTTTTTATGCATAGCACAAAGGGTAACAATTATTATAAGCAATAATTATCAGCCTGAAACACTCATCCACATTGAAAAATCTTCCGAGAAAAGATACATGACGCCAACGGGACATGAACCCGTGTCCACTCGATTGCCGGTCGATTGCTCTTGACCACTGAGCTATGGCGGCTTATCTCGTACCCGCCAAATGATTCAATATATGCTAGTGTTTCATTCAACAATTACTGCTTATTATATTTTTTCCACCTGAAAACAACCAACTTTATTTTTGCGAGAGAAACATTGTAAGTGTTAAGTCCCTCGCTAGGTGGCGTCGAGACAAATTATGTCTTCATTTATTGGGGAAATACTTAAACTTGTCAAATATTAATTATTATTTTTAATTGTAAAACTAACGTTTTTAAGACAAGATTTTTTATGCATAGCACAAAGGGTAACAATTATTATAAGCAATAATTATCAGCCTGAAACACTCATCCACATTGAAAAATCTTCCGAGAAAAGATACATGACGCCAACGGGACGTGAACCCGTGTCCTCTCGATTGCCGGTCGATTGCTCTTGACCACTGAGCTATGGCGGCTTATCTTGTACCCGCCAAATGATTCAATATATGCTAGTGTTTCATTCAACAATTACTGCTTATTATATTTTTTCCACCTGAAAACAACCAACTTTATTTTTGCGAGAGAAACATTGTAAGTGTTAAGTCCCTCGCTAGGTGGCGTCGAGACAAATTATGTCTTCATTTATTGGGGAAATACTTAAACTTGTCAAATATTAATTATTATTTTTAATTGTAAAACTAACGTTTTTAAGACAAGATTTTTTATGCATAGCACAAAGGGTAACAATTATTATAAGCAATAATTATCAGCCTGAAACACTCATCCACATTGAAAAATCTTCCGAGAAAAGATACATGACGCCAACGGGACGTGAACCCGTGTCCTCTCGATTGCCGGTCGATTGCTCTTGACCACTGAGCTATGGCGGCTTATCTCGTACCCGCCAAATGATTCAATATATGCTAGTGTTTCATTCAACAATTACTGCTTATTATATTTTTTCCACCTGAAAACAACCAACTTTATTTTTGCGAGAGAAACATTGTAAGTGTTAAGTCCCTCGCTAGGTGGCGTCGAGACAAATTATGTCTTCATTTATTGGGGAAATACTTAAACTTGTCAAATATTAATTATTATTTTTAATTGTAAAACTAACGTTTTTAAGACAAGATTTTTTATGCATAGCACAAAGGGTAACAATTATTATAAGCAATAATTATCAGCCTGAAACACTCATCCACATTGAAAAATCTTCCGAGAAAAGATACATGACGCCAACGGGACTTGAACCCGTGTCCTCTCGATTGCCGGTCGATTGCTCTTGACCACTGAGCTATGGCGGCTTATCTCGTACCCGCCAAATGATTCAATATATGCTAGTGTTTCATTCAACAATTACTGCTTATTATATTTTTTCCACCTGAAAACAACCAACTTTATTTTTGCGAGAGAAACATTGTAAGTGTTAAGTCCCTCGCTAGGTGGCGTCGAGACAAATTATGTCTTCATTTATTGGGGAAATACTTAAACTTGTCAAATATTAATTATTATTTTTAATTGTAAAACTAACGTTTTTAAGACAAGATTTTTTATGCATAGCACAAAGGGTAACAATTATTATAAGCAATAATTATCAGCCTGAAACACTCATCCACATTGAAAAATCTTCCGAGAAAAGATACATGACGCCAACGGGACATGAACCCGTGTCCTCTCGATTGCCGGTCGATTGCTCTTGACCACTGAGCTATGGCGGCTTATCTTGTACCCGCCAAATGATTCAATATATGCTAGTGTTTCATTCAACAATTACTGCTTATTATATTTTTTCCACCTGAAAACAACCAACTTTATTTTTGCGAGAGAAACATTGTAAGTGTTAAGTGTGCTATGCATAAAAAATCCAGTCTTAAAAACGTTAGTTTTACAATTAAAAATAATAATTAATATTTGACAAGTTTAAGTATTTCCCCAATAAATGAAGACATAATTTGTCTCGACGCCACCTAGCGAGGGACTTAACACTTACAATGTTTCTCTCGCAAAAATAAAGTTGGTTGTTTTCAGGTGGAAAAAATATAATAAGCAGTAATTGTTGAATGAAACACTAGCATATATTGAATCATTTGGCGGGTACGAGATAAGCCGCCATAGCTCAGTGGTCAAGAGCAATCGACCGGCAATCGAGAGGACACGGGTTCACGTCCCGTTGGCGTCATGTATCTTTTCTCGGAAGATTTTTCAATGTGGATGAGTGTTTCAGGCTGATAATTATTGCTTATAATAATTGTTACCCTTTGTGCTATGCATAAAAAATCTTGTCTTAAAAACGTTAGTTTTACAATTAAAAATAATAATTAATATTTGACAAGTTTAAGTATTTCCCCAATAAATGAAGACATAATTTGTCTCGACGCCACCTAGCGAGGGACTTAACACTTACAATGTTTCTCTCGCAAAAATAAAGTTGGTTGTTTTCAGGTGGAAAAAATATAATAAGCAGTAATTGTTGAATGAAACACTAGCATATATTGAATCATTTGGCGGGTACGAGATAAGCCGCCATAGCTCAGTGGTCAAGAGCAATCGACCGGCAATCGAGAGGACACGGGTTCATGTCCCGTTGGCGTCATGTATCTTTTCTCGGAAGATTTTTCAATGTGGATGAGTGTTTCAGGCTGATAATTATTGCTTATAATAATTGTTACCCTTTGTGCTATGCATAAAAAATCTTGTCTTAAAAACGTTAGTTTTACAATTAAAAATAATAATTAATATTTGACAAGTTTAAGTATTTCCCCAATAAATGAAGACATAATTTGTCTCGACGCCACCTAGCGAGGGACTTAACACTTACAATGTTTCTCTCGCAAAAATAAAGTTGGTTGTTTTCAGGTGGAAAAAATATAATAAGCAGTAATTGTTGAATGAAACACTAGCATATATTGAATCATTTGGCGGGTACGAGATAAGCCGCCATAGCTCAGTGGTCAAGAGCAATCGACCGGCAATCGAGAGGACACGGGTTCATGTCCCGTTGGCGTCATGTATCTTTTCTCGGAAGATTTTTCAATGTGGATGAGTGTTTCAGGCTGATAATTATTGCTTATAATAATTGTTACCCTTTGTGCTATGCATAAAAAATCTTGTCTTAAAAACGTTAGTTTTACAATTAAAAATAATAATTAATATTTGACAAGTTTAAGTATTTCCCCAATAAATGAAGACATAATTTGTCTCGACGCCACCTAGCGAGGGACTTAACACTTACAATGTTTCTCTCGCAAAAATAAAGTTGGTTGTTTTCAGGTGGAAAAAATATAATAAGCAGTAATTGTTGAATGAAACACTAGCATATATTGAATCATTTGGCGGGTACAAGATAAGCCGCCATAGCTCAGTGGTCAAGAGCAATCGACCGGCAATCGAGAGGACACGGGTTCATGTCCCGTTGGCGTCATGTATCTTTTCTCGGAAGATTTTTCAATGTGGATGAGTGTTTCAGGCTGATAATTATTGCTTATAATAATTGTTACCCTTTGTGCTATGCATAAAAAATCTTGTCTTAAAAACGTTAGTTTTACAATTAAAAATAATAATTAATATTTGACAAGTTTAAGTATTTCCCCAATAAATGAAGACATAATTTGTCTCGACGCCACCTAGCGAGGGACTTAACACTTACAATGTTTCTCTCGCAAAAATAAAGTTGGTTGTTTTCAGGTGGAAAAAATATAATAAGCAGTAATTGTTGAATGAAACACTAGCATATATTGAATCATTTGGCGGGTACGAGATAAGCCGCCATAGCTCAGTGGTCAAGAGCAATCGACCGGCAATCGAGAGGACACGGGTTCATGTCCCGTTGGCGTCATGTATCTTTTCTCGGAAGATTTTTCAATGTGGATGAGTGTTTCAGGCTGATAATTATTGCTTATAATAATTGTTAACGTATCCTTGTATGAATCCAAAGATTTGTCTTTAAATCTTCCTAGCGCTAATGTCCCTTCGGCTATGCGTGATCTTCTGAACCGTACCTATATTTATGTATTTATAGACGCTGGATTTGATACATTTAAGGGTGGAAGGCTTGATTTGAAAACAAAGTAAGGTTTAGAGTCTTACGAGGTCAGTTATTGGAACTTTCAAATAGAGTTTATGTCATTAGGTATTTTTTTACACAAATATTTCGAAATACTCATACTTTTCATAAAATATATTGATTCATTTGTTTGAAACTGAAACTCTTAGAGCTAGAGAAAGACACAGTCTAGGTACCAGACTGGACTAGGTAAGCGATTGGCTGGTACGAGTCACTCGGCCCCGGCCTTGGGTCACTGCTGACATATTTAGCCGCACGGATTTATGTAAGATTAACGACGGATCCGACTGTAATGAAAACTATGTTGTAAGTAAGGCAGGGCTTCAGAACAATAGCAAAATTTTAATAATCTTTTTTAAATGTTTCATCAAAGCACAATTATTATGAAATGTTTATTATAATTCAAGTAACTTCCCTTCCCTACCTTCATCTTCCCCATTTCCTTGCTTTCCCCACTACCTTCAGCTTCACAACATATCCTAATGGGGACAGTGGCGGATACAGAAAAAACTTAAGGGGGGGCGCTAAAGATATACCTAAAAAAACTGAAAAGTAGACAACAGTGGGGAGAATACGAAGCACCGTACAAAAAGGAGACCGACTATAGGTACTATCTCATTCTCTCGCAGGATAAACATATAGATGTATGTGTTTGTCAAATCACAACAGTGCTAAAGAAGTTTTCACTTCAATAAATAAATAAAACATTGGTGGACCGCACATTTAAAACTTGGCTGGCCACAGGGCTGCATTACACGATCAAGGGAATCAAATACTTGAGTCGGGCCATGTTAAGGGTGCTTTTACATGAAACTACGTGTGAATGTGAATGAAGCAAAAGTTTCAATTTAGGAGGCGAGTGTGGGTACCGCCGCCACGGGAATTATTTATTGGATAAACAACACCTCTGCTATAAGTCATCCCAAGTGGATCGCTAAGTTTGGTGACTTAGCAGGGATGCCTGAGTTCATGGGATGTGGTTTTTCAAGGTAGCGGCGCATGCGTTTGCCCACGTACCGCGTGGCGAGCTGGAAAGGACTGGTTGAGGGAGACTATTTAACTCGCATAGCAGTGGGAGGGAAAGGTTCATCCGTCCATCTCTCCTGGACACACTAACCCAGAGAGTTCTAACCACCTATCATACCTTTTTCCTTCCATTATTTCCTTTCCCTAAAATGACCCTTCACATAACATCTCCAAAGGCAATTTGTAATAGTTACCAAAAAATGACGGTGGATGAGTTTGTGTATTCGGGAAGTATGTTTATGTGAAATGGGGAGGCTGATAGAGATATTGAAAGAAGAGTAAATGCTCTACTCCACTCCTTCTTGATTTCCTGAAGACCCTACGAGGGAAGAGGGCCTCATCTCAACTCCCCCTTGGTTCTCTGAAAGCCCCACGAAGGAAGAATTCGCTGAAGTGACCTTAGCTCTCCTGGTTTGTGTCCTCTAGTTTTTGCATGTTCCAATTTTCGTCCCACGAGTGACTAGGGAAATAAAAGATTCACTCCAGCAGAACCCAGAGTGCTGGGGTAAGGTCTAAATACTCCGAGATGCGATCCTGTTTCTCGGAGGCAAGTTCGTTAATGTTCCCTAGCCTGAGCACGGTAGCTCACATCTTGGCTTTCGATGGCTATTGCAGGTCGTGTTTTCACTCCCTGAATGAAGGGTTCGCCACCACCCTACGCTCGACTCGAATACTTTATTCTTTGTAACTACGAGTATTTTGGAGAAAAAAGACAATTTCCTAACTCAATATATTATATACAAATATTTGTGATAAGGTTGAAATCACTCATTGTCTTAGAGTCTGAGCAATATTTATTTTTTTTTTATTTTTTTTTTTTTTTTTAATTTCAATAACAAGGTTTGTACATGTATGTATGATGTATATAATAAGTATGGATTCATTTTTTTTTTCACAGACCTCCTCACTAGGATTTCCTGTTCTGAGGTGGCCTGTAGTTTTTTAAAATATTTGTATTTGGTTATGGATTTAATTTGGATGTTTGTAATTTTATTATCACTTTGATCTCTCAGCCATATTTTTACTTTTGTTTTAAATATATTCATTTCCTTTATATTTTTGATTTGATCTGGTAGAGCATTGTATAATTTTATAGCATGGAATTTATTATTTCTCTGTCCAAAAGATGTGTTCAAACTGGGAGTAACCAGGATGTTATTGCTTACAGACCTGGTTGAGTATTTATGTTGGGCTGTGGAGTATACATATATGTTTTTTTTCAGTTTAAATAAAATATTTTTTGAATAAAGTTTCTGTACATTGAAGACTTGAAAGTTATTAAATATTTCTTCCGTCGGAGTTCTAAGCGGAACTTTCAGTATTGTCTTCAGTACTCCTTTTTGGGCTATATTGAGTCGCTCTGTGTGAGTGCTCAAAGCAGACCCCCATCCAGTTATCCCGTATTCTATTTGTGATTGACATAAAGCGTAGTACACTTTCTTAATGTCGTTTATGTTGAGGATGTTACGGATGGCTCTAAAGAAGTAAATGTACCTGGTGAGTTTTTTTATTAACATTCAAGTTCATGTTATTGGCACGTATTAAAGGAGTAATACATTCCATTTTAAATTATGCAATACAGAATCAGTCTGGAATTTTATAAAAATAAATGCAAGATAATCGGAGACCAAACATTTTTTATATAGTGACGTCACGAGTTAAAAATACGGATTTATTTATTTTAATAATAAAACAATTATAAATTTCAATTTTTTTATATGTTCGTAAGCTTACAGCTATGCACATGATTTTTTCCAAGTTATTATAAAACGTGTGCAATTGGTCTATTCCAAAATATACTGCACAGATCGTAAAACCAAATTTTATAGCGGAATAGTCTTACTTCTTTGCCGTGTTTCCTTTGCCCATATTTCTTCCACACTCCCAACACTTTCCAATTTAATGGGGATTTAACCCAATGCCACTACCTACCCTCATTTGCTTCGGGCACTGGGACTCGTAGAATAAGAATGAGAAAAAAAAATCCATTTCAGGCTCTTAGGCCGAAACCTCTCGACCCCTGCTAAGCATATCGAGCGCGCGAGGGTGATCAATACGGTGCATATATCGACCGGCAGTATTTTTGCGCCCACTTGCATATCTTATTGAGTGAACGCACCGTGGAAAGTGGATCAAATGTCACCTTTGTGCGGAGGCAGAATACGACGATTACGCAGCTAGAGCATAATATGCATTATTACCAACGCTGTTACATGTATTAACAGCAACCGCAAAATGAACAAACCGATATTGAAAACCGATTAGACGGTGAGGTGACGGGAGCAACGAGTAATTTATTAGTCTCCGGATAACATGATATTGAAGAGGTGAACAAGGTGACCTCTACTGCAAAGGTTTTGCTTTTATAGTGAAGGGTCTATCATTTGAGATATGATCAGTTTCTTTGCAACCGCTTCGGTGTCGAAGATCAAAATCTCGAGCAATATGAAGCCTCCGCTAAAATCAATGTTTATCAATATTAGGGGGGAGAATTTGAATTTCCTAAAAATGGTAGAGGAGCTCAGACTAAAGGGGACCTTCTTACATTGAAAATGTTCCGGTCGTCTTTTTCTAGACAAAGTAAAATATAGTTTCAATAATGTCGAACAGTGGAAACACTTTTTTGAGACTGATAATAGAGAACTCCAGTCCAATTTTTTTTATTTTTTTTTATGAATGACCTTCTAACTTAAATAACTGCGTTTTTGTTTTTATTTTTAGAGTTAGTTTTAATACTTAAATTAAATGTCAAAGTTTTAATTTTTCGAGACCCCCCGGAAATATGGTAAATCGTGTGACGTCATCACTCCCGAAAAATTAGTATGGGATTGGGCAATCAGCTGATCTACTGCCGCCATTTTGAAATCCGTTGTTCCGTTGTTCGAAGTATTCTCCCTAGAAGAAGCATTACTTTTTTCATTAATTATTTTTTTTGTGCAGTAGTTTTTCAATATTTTAAATAATAGAGATAAACTAATAGAGATACCTCTATTTTTGATACTGAATTATTTAGGCTTAAATATTGTTTCAATAAACACTACAACCAAATCTCTGTAAACAGTACGAAATAAAGAATAACGTGAAATGTTGTTAATACTGATGGCTTGTGCCATACCTACATGTCAATTGATTTCAATACAATGTGATACAATGACTGGTGACTAACCGTTCAATCTTACCAACTTTACAGTGTATTTTAACGAGACGTTAAAAAATGCACTTTTTAATATTTTTTTACGAACACTACGTTTAATATTATAAAAAGAAACTTATATATTCAGAATCAGCGTTTATTGGTCTGTATGAACATATTTTTTTAAAGTCATAATATTTTTTACTGGAGTTCCTTATTATAATGGTTAAGACGAACGAGGAGATCTTTTTTTAAGAGAAAACTACTTAACCCATTGGCCTCCACATCCGAATTAATTTTCTTCCAAACATTTAAAATCTTTAGTGATGTACTAAATCTAATATAACTTTTTAACTGCATGTTTAATCGTAATAATTTTTTTAAATTTACTTGTGCAAGGTATGTAAAAAATATATTTTGCGTTTTAAAATAAAATTATGATATGATTAAATCTGGATATAAAAATGACTTTTTTAGGTTTTTTTTTATTTCGATTAAAAAAAAATTGTACGTTGGTCGATCCCATTGGCATTTTTTGTATATATATATATATATTAGTTATTAGTATATATATATATATATATATACTAATAACTAAAAAAAAATTGTGTGAGAGTCCTCGAACCAGTCAGTGACGTGGAGGGCCACTTTGCAAGATTTTCAAGACTCGCCATTTTGACAAACTCTCAATGTCGCAGTTCTCTAACAAAAATTGGTTTGTAAATATCATGTAAAAAAACTTTAGGAAGGTTTAATTGCCAATACTGTCAAATGAATACTTAAATATCTATAGTTTGGCATTTAAAATTACAAAAACAGATGTTACGCGGATGTCCGTTTGTCGGTTTAAAGCCGACATATTTCAGACAAGCCAGGCTTGCGTGGTTGGAGTTTACGACATACTCTTGTACACCCGAAAGAGTGGTGGTGTTTGAGGCCAATGGGTTTAGCAAAATTGTGATTTGAAACTCGAAAGAGACAAACACATAAAAGAGACATCTATCGGATTTAGCCTGCGAGAGAATGAGATAGTATAATCGGTCTACTCTTTATGACGTGCTTCGTGGCCTCCCCACTCTTGTCCACCTTAGTTTTCTGAAGATTTTACTTCTATCGCGTGTGAACTGCACGCTCTGATTCGGTTATGTCCAATAATGTATTTTTTTAAATAAATGGTTATTGTTATGGTTCCATCTTACTAAAAATCACGATTTACAAAATATAACCAAAACTCAAGATAGAATTGAAGTTTAAGAGGGTAAAAGTTTAAATTGAAATTCTGGATAGGAAAAGCAAGCAAGTTAATCGTCCATGCCAGAACTCAGGTCTTGAAGAGACCCATGTTGTAGGAGGAAGAAAGATAGAAGCAAATAAACCGTTCGACAGTCGAGCTTTCGAACTCAACTAGTCGTAGAAAGACCCGTTCTGATGTGACAATTGTCAACCGTGTTCGAGCTGTCGAACTCAACTAGTCGTAGTCGTTCTGATGTGACAATTGTCAACCGTGTACAAAAGTTCAGCGCGCGTTTGGCGTGTATCCCGACTATGCACCGGTGCTGAAGGCAACAATGGCGCTAATTCTTCTGACCATCTTCCATTAAAATTCCGATTGGATAAGGTCAGTATTCGCAGCTGAGTGTTTGTGTAGGGAAATCAATCAAACAGACCGTCCATTTATGCTCGGAGTCATGGGATTTTATGATTAAATTATTATGATTGTTCATTCCCAATTATTATGATTGACTATTTGCAGACGATACCTTAATCTGTATTTCGTGTGAAGATTACATAGAAGCAATTAACAAAATAAACCAAGACCTACAAAATATAGCAAAATGGCTGAAATTAAACAAGTTGAAACTGAACGTAAACAAAACAAAATATATGGAAATAGGCAATAAAACATGTAACACAGGGTTAAATTTGACAATCAATGGTGAAAAAGTTGGAAAAGTAAATGAAATCAAATACCTGGGTGTAATACTCGACTCAAAACTGACTTTCACAGCAAACTTTGAATATGTGCTAAAAAAGGTATCAAAAAAGGTAAATTTTCTTAGAAGACTAAGACGTAAATTAAATAGAAACACTACGGAGCTCATTTATAAAACTATCGTTGCTCCACATTTGGACTACTGCTCTACAATGTTATATTTGGCCAATGAAGGAAGTTTGAACAAACTAGAAGTTATACAAAACAAAGCTATGAGATGTATACTGGGAAAAGTCAAATACGCAATGATTAATCAAATGAGAGAGGAGCTAAATTGGATTCCAATAAAAAAGAGACTACTATTTAACGTGTTAATTTTTGTGCATAAAATTATGAAAAACCAAATGCCAAAATACTTTAAGGATGAAATTGTTTTTAATAGAGACATTCATAATTACGAAACAAGAAATATAAACAGAGTTCGATTGCCACAAATGAAGAAATCAAAATCACAGAACAGCCTAATGTACAGAGGACTAAAGATGTATGATGAAATGCCTGAAAGTATGAAGAATGAAGAAAGAATGAACGTATTTAAAAAGAAATGTTATGCTTACTGTAAAAATATTAAAATTTATCAAATGAAATGTTACATTGTGCTTATTAGTTTATATGCATGTAGTATAAACTAACTCAATAATTAAAAAAAAAAAAAATTCCCGCTGTTTCTTTTTCTTTTTATTTTCTGTCACCATCCCAGATGATCACGTTTCTGTTTATTTTAAAAACTGTGGTAGCTACTGGTACCTACTGGTAGCTACCTCCTTAATATTATGGTTTGAATTTAGAGCGTTGTTTGCTGACGACTGCTGAAAGAAGCATCATACAGGGTTATTTTATTTCAAGAAGATTCCGGATAATTCTATTGTAAGAAAAGTGTGAATAAATATATATTATATCAATATATTACAGTGGCGACGAGGATTAAAAAGAATTTACGCGACAAGAAGACAATTCACAATGTTTTTTTAAAGAAATTCGGAGAGAATTTTTGTGATAATGGCGGTACTGTGAAATATGTACGGACGGGGAGTCTTGCGATGTTAAACAGTCATCAGTCAACATAAACCGGATTGTGGGTGTCTTTGAGAGCCAGATAAAGAAGTTTTTCAGCGGGGAGCTGAAAAGAGCAACTGGAAGAGCTGTGACGAGAACGGAAACTGTTAAATCGGCGGGGAGCCGAACGAGCCGAGTTTCATAAAGAAAATCTGCAGCGGGGAGTACCAGAGGGTCAAGAATCAGGAGGAGTATCGAGGAGCAGCAGGGAGCTGATCCTGACCAGAAGCAACCGGGGCAACAAGGAGCGGCAGGGAGCTGTTCCCGGTAACTGCTGGGAGCTGAGAAGGTGCCAGGGGCCATCAAGGGAGCAGGGAGCTGATCTCAGTAGCCGGGGCTGGATGATTAATTTCGAGCTGATGGAGGGATGATCATCAGCAACATATTTAAGTTAAGACTTACATATTGAATTAGAGCAAATTTGGAATTGTTGTAATTTTTTTTGTGTGCAAATCATGGCTCAAGTAAAGCCGTTAGCCGTAAGATAAGACGGATTGTTTTGGGGTTTTTCGAGCAAGATTGGAGAATTACTTTATCTTATATGATGACAAGATTACTGCCGAAAAGAAACGAGCTATTTTCTTAAACGCTTTGGAAGAGGAAGCTTTTAAATTATTAATAGAATTGGTAACGCCTAAAAATATTAATGATGTGACGGTAGAAATTTTATGCGAATTTTTAGGTAATTATTGTGAAAACGTTACTTCCTTGTACGAAGAAAGATCAAGTTTTTATAATGTTATCAATGAACCTGGTGAAAGCGTAAAAGAATTTGCTGCAAGATTGAAAAGTTTGTCGATTAATTGTAAGTTTGGGGTAAGGTTTGAAGAAACCTTGAAAGGTTTATTCATTTACATAATTAAAAATCCTAGAATTAGGGAGCGTTTATTCATGGATGGCGAAAAAAATACGTTTGAAAAGTTAGTTACTATTGCATCGTGTTTAGAATCATCAGAATTTAATATAAAATCAGAAGAAAGGGTGTTTTATCAATTATCTAGTTCGCGTTCTAGATCAAAAAGTCAACAGAGAAGGAATTCAGTCAATTCATATCATAATAGAAGTACATCGCGTGATAGCAAAAATAAGCCAAAATTGAAGCAACCAGTTTCGGAACAGAAAAGGTGTTTTAATTGTAATAAGTTAGGACATATGAAATCGGATTGTAAGGTGGCGGCTAACAATAATTATTTGAAATGTTTTAAGTGTGGACAAAAAGGGCACATAGCAAAATTCTGTAGAAATATTTCTTCTATAAAAAAGAAAAAAATTGTATCTAGTATTAATGAGAGGGTTGAATCATATATAATTAAGTTGAGATTAAATGATATTTCATTCGAAGCTATGATAGATTCAGGAGCGGGGATTAGCGCTCTACCCGAACGTTTGTATAAATTGTATTTTAAACATGTTAATTTAATGGAATGTAATTTGCACTTAGGAAGTTACGATAATAATCCGCTAAAGTCAAGCGGCAAAGTGAATTTGCAGGTTACTTGCAACAATATAAGTAAATGTTTCGAATTTGTTGTTATTGAAAACGGTTCTGATTTAATTATTGGTAGAGATTTTATGGAATTATTTGGTATTATTATTAGTTGTGCTAATAATTTTCAGGATGAAAATAATTTTCGCTCTATCGGTGAACACAGTTTAGATGTAAATACGCTGAAATCACAATCTGGAGATGTGTTAACAAATAATTTAGGAAAATTTAACAAATGTAGTGTGGAACCTGCGGTAGCCATGTTAGGACGAAGGTTGTAGTTGTAATGTAGTTGGGAAGAAAGTCATGGTAAGGGATTTTAGAGGAAAAAAAGGTTGGGTTGCAGGCATCGTAAAGAAAAGAATTGGAAAAAAATACATACTTAATTTATGTGTGGCGGCTACGTCACGGTCAACCCCCACCTCAACATTGGCTCATATATATTACTGCTTGTACTAACAAACGCTCAGTCAATAAATAAACCTCACTCGTACGGACGTGTTATTCTTTGTAACCTCCTGTGTTGACTCTCCCGCACACTTACACTCTACACACAACATTGTACACATACGCATATATCTGTGTACTCCAAAGTGGTGACCCCGACGTGATATACATAGTGGTGTGCGAACAATAGAGTGATAAGCGTTGGCAAGCAAAAGTGTAATGCGAGACGGTACATTCCTTCGATATTGTTATCTCGCCGACTGGGAACAATAGAAGTGCATCGATACGCAATTTTACTTTATACATATATTTTTTTAAATATGTCTTACGGAGAGAGTTTTGTCTCTAGGGCTGCCCCAGAGCTCGAAGTGATGACGGTCTCATTAACTACAAAAATTCCCGAATTTTGGAAGGAGCAACCAAGACTGTGGTTTCACCAATTGGAGGCAATTTTGGCCCCACAGAAGATCAGCGACGAAAACAAATATTTAATCCTAGTGGCTAAATTAGGAAAGAATGAGCTGCGTCAGATAAGCGACATTTTAAACAAACCTCCAGCCGAAAATAAATACCTGGCCGTAAAAACCAGACTACTCCAAGTGTACGAAGAATCAGAAACCCAGCAGCTCCAACAACTCCTTGGCGAGCTCGAACTGGGTGACCAAAAGCCGTCACAACTTTTGCGTCGCATGAAAGAGCTGGCAGTAAATAAGCTCTCAGATGAGACGTTGAAGATCCTATGGCTGGGACGACTCCCACAAATAGCTCGCGCAGTCCTCACCGTAAGTGAAGTACAGGAGATAGAGAAATTGGCCCAGATTGCCGACAAGGTTCTGGACACTACCCGAGCCATGGAAGTAGCTGAACTGAAGGCGCACGAACCATCGGCCATCGAGAAGTTAACGCGTCAAGTAGAGAGCTTGCAGTTAGAGATAGCCGGTTTGCAGAGGGAACCAAGAGGCCGCGAGCGCTCATTTTCCAGAAACCGTCGAGCATCAACCTCCCGGGATCGCCGTCGTACCCCACAACCTGGTGATCCAAATTACCTATGCTGGTACCATTTTAGGTGTACATACAAGAAAAAAAACTAGAATCAACGCCGGCGATCGAGATAGTTGGCGTTGAGAAGACATCTCGATTATGTATTACCGATCGGAAAAGTGGAATTAAATATCTAATTGATACAGGTGCCGATATTTCGGTCCTTTCGTCGCGAAAATTTACATCATCAACGCCTACTGATTACAAACTTTACGCAGCAAACGGGACAAAGATAAATACATATGGAGAAAGATCTCTAGTTCTTGACCTTGGACTACGGAGGCCACTCCGTTGGACTTTCATTGTAGCTGATGTGAAACAATCTATCATAGGAGCAGATTTTCTCCGGGCAAAGCAACTGTTGGTAGATTTGCATGGAAGAAAACTAGTGGATAAGGTGACAACCCTAACCACTAGTACAGCAATTGCAAAGGATAAGAATGTCAACATATACGCAGTAGATATAAACAATCCATACCATAAGA